>CM008281.1:46901743-48167003 GCA_002319775.1 Fagopyrum tataricum
CCGTCCGACCTTCTAGCTTGGATTGACTTGTGTTGTGTCACCTGAATCGCCAAGTTAGTGCTCTCAATCATTCATGTAAGAGCCGTAGTCTTTGGACCGAGATCGGATCATAGCCGAGATTGGCTTTGGGCCGAGATTGGCCTTTCCGCACCCCGGGCATGACCGCCGCCCTGCGGGTTTCCGCCCCTGCGGCTCATGGACCGCCCTGCGGTTTCCGGCGGCTGCAGCCGGTTTTGTTCTCTTTTGACCGTGCTTTACCTTTTACCTTGCTGAGCAAGGGTTCCATCTTCATTCCTTTCTTCAGCTTCCCACGTCCTTCTTGCTTCTCCCTTTGCTTCACCTTGATCTTGCCTTGGTTTCCTTTGGTTTGGAAGAGAGTTTGTTGTGGCTAGAGTGTGTGTGGATGCTAGTGATGTATGTTGCTGAGCTTGGAAGCCAGCTTTGGTGTGTGTTGATCCTCCCTGCAGCCTAGGATCTTCAGTAGTGGTGAGTGCTTGTTCTTCTCCTTCTCTTCTTCTTTGATTCAATCTTTCTAGCTTAGGATTAGATGTATGCTAAGGATATTGATGGTTGGTATGTGTATGTGCATGTGGTGTGTGGTTTTGGAATGGTAAGGACGTGATTTGATCACGTGAAGAGCCGAAGAAGAATCACGAGATCTTGTTCTGCACTGTCGCCGCCCCCCGCGGCCAGAAGTCACCGCCCCTGCGGACCTTGTGCCGCAGCGCCCGCGCCGTGCGCGCCGTGCCTGCGTTGCCAGCGACCCTTGTCACCGCCCCCGCGTTGAGTGCCACCGCGCCCGCGCTTTCCTTGCAGTTTGATAGGGTGAGATATATATACGTGCTGTGTATAGGCTGAGTTGTCCTCCAGTTTGGAGTGGACGTTTCTGAGAGTTGTTCGTAGCGAGTTACTTCTGAGATCGAGGTAAGTCCATAGGACTTACTTAGCTACTATCCTTATATTGGATGTATGCTTGAGTGGTGTGTGTGTTTTATGCTTTATAGCATGTGTTATTATGGTCACCGACCTATGTTATACTGACCGCCCATTGTAGTGGCCGTGATAACCTTTCCCTTTCATCCCGTAGTGGAGTCTGGGAGGTTCTCTGTAGTCAGGCCAGATCTGGTATACGGGAAGGACCCTCACCACTCCCACAGGGTACACGGGAGGTGTGCTGATACTACTCCAGCTGGCTAGAGTACTCAGAGGCGGGGATTATATTCCTCGTGTCACCTATCTTCATATATATCTATTTATACGATTAAGTGATTCGACTTATTAAAGATAATAAACCGGGTAAATGTTTGATATCATGCTGAAGTGTTTATTATATCTGATATGTGATTGTGCTCTAGCATCTTCTTATATATGTGTATAGTTAGCTAACGGTTTTATACCGTGTTGTAGATCCTTTGCAGGTTAGGAGAGCTGCAGAGTGATCCAGAGGGGTGATCTGCTGAGGGTTCCGTACACTGGGGTCATACTCGTGGGTTACGGGATATTTTGATCATGTATATACGTTATGTTTTGTTTGTACTCAGCAGCGTTGTATAAACCTTTTGATACTTTTATAACAGTTTGATGTTTTGTATTTAATCTATCGGTGCCTTGTTGTAAGATTCAGTGAACTTGTTGTCAGGCTAGGGTCAGGATCCATTGTGAGATCCTAGCCCAGTAGCACTCCGAGTCCTACGGATTTGGGGTGTTACAAAGTTGGTATCAGAGCCAGGTTGACAACAATGGCACTAGTAATCTGCAATAAAGTTCGAATAGATAAATAAACAGAACCCGAAAGGGGTCTGACTTTTCAAAAGGTTTTGGTTTTGAAATGAGTACAAAATGATTTGGGATATCGTGTACGTGAACCATCGCCCCTCTGAAGATCTCGACAGTATAGGTATATATATATAGATAGATACTATTTGATGTGATGTGTGATATATATATCTATACATACGGCATATATATAGCCTCCTGAGTAGGTTACGTCCTCTGCAGATGTTTCAGACTAGAGCACCTGCAGCTGGACGGGGTAGAGGTAGAGGTAGACCCCCTCTAGGTAGAGGACGGGGTAGGATTCCTGCTGCTGATGTACAGGTAACAGTAGCGCTTCAGGAGAATGTGGCTGAGAGTGCCGCCTCGGGGATTGGAATGGTATAGCTGAGAGACATACACCACAGCGAGTCCAGTCAGATGACTCGGGTTATGTCATTATGAGGGGACCAGATTTCCGTGCGTATATTAGACAAGTGGAGGAGGCTGCTAGAGCAGGTGAACGTATTCCTGATCTGCCAGTACAGGGGGAATCATTTGAAGGATTGCATAGAATTACTCAGGTGCCAGTTGTACCGGCACGTGCTGCTGAGATTACCCGAGTTTCAGGGGAGCATAGAAGGTCTGGGAAGAGACAGCGGATAGGACAGATCAGTGATACTGGTGGGGTTGCTGGCTCAGGGCAAGGCCAGAATCGCCAGAGTCAACCCCACCTGTACCAGTTACAGATCAAGGACGGCGATGTTTTAATTGTGGTAAGTATGGACATACGCAACGAAGGTGCACGAGGCAGACAGTGACTTGTTATATCTGTGGCAGACGAGGTCACAACATATTTTCTGTAGACATGGTGGAGCTTTGTCTCAGGCCGGGTTCTTTTCCTGTTAGGGGTAGCTGGGGGTGGACAGAGGTCACTCAGCAACAGCAGCGACAACAACCTGGGGCCACCAGAGGTGTTGAAGTGAATGGTAAGGTCTGAACGATACCTAGAGACGCTCAAGTTACCCCGCAGCTGCATTGGTTGCTGCTACGGGTCCACGGTGTTTTAACTGTAATGATCTTGGACATTTACGACCAACATGCACGTATCCGTTAGTGACTTGCTTCACTTGTGGTGGGCAAGGTCACCTGGAGTATTTTCTGTAGATGGGTGGAGTTCTATCACAGCAAAGTTTCTTTTCCTGCCCTTGGCAGTGGGAGGTGGACAGAGATTACCTCAGCAGATACAGGGACCGTGTAAATCCCAAATTACCTTACTACTCCGGGAGCTGCTCCGGGGCCGAGTAGAGGCTTAGGTCAGGATGGTGATGTTGTGGACACCAGAGGACCACAAGGTCTAGTTTTGCACTGAGGAGTGCAGAGGAGCCAGCCACACCGACTGATACAGGTACCTTTCTAATTTCCTAGATTGCCTGTTAGAGTCTTATGTCGATACGAGTGCGACGCACTCTTTTATTTCCGATGCCTGTATAGAGTACCTGAGCCTAGATGTGGTTGAGGGAATACCCTTTAGTATAGGGTTACCGAAGGTAGTGGGGTCAGAGGTACCCGTGAGATCCGTGACTGTCCCGTTTCTGTAGGACCCGTGTGTTACTAGTTGATCTTTGTATCATGCCAGTAGTGTATGAGAATATCCTTTTAGTTATGGTTTGGAGGGTTAGGCATCAGACTATATGTATGTAGGAGGACTGTCACAGTCTCCACCGAGTTAGGTCAGGTATAGTGACCAGTGCGGTACATGCAGCGAAATTGATTATACAGGTGATGAGGCCTTCTGGTGTTATGCCATGAAGGGGGTAGAGTCCAGCGTTAGAGGATATCCCAGTTGTTTGTGAGTTTACTGATGTTTTGCTTGAGCCGTCCAGTTTGCCGCCTTAGAGGAGTGTGGATTTCAAGTATCGAGTTAGAGCCTGGTACGAGACCCATCTCGAAGGCCCATACTAGATGCGCCTGTCGAGATGTTGGAGCTGAAGAAGCAACTCGAGGAGTTGGCTGAGAAGGGCTTCGTTCGCCCTAGTGTGTCCCCATGGGGAGCACCTGTCCTCATCGCACACGAAGAAGGACGGATCACTGAGGTTATGCATAGATTACAGAGAGCTGAACAAGGTGACATCAAGAACAAGTATCCACTACCGTGCATTAATGATTTGTTAGATCAGCTACAGGAGCGACTGTGTTCTCCAGGATTGACCTGCGTTCCGGGTATCACCAGTTGAGGGTGAGGAGCAGGATGTGCACAGGACAGCATTCCGGACCAGATATGGCCACTACGAGGTTGTAGTGTTGCCATTTAGGCTTACGAATGCCCCAACCGTCTTTATGGAGTTGATGAACAGTATCTTCATCGACTTCCTGGATCAGTTGTGGTGGTTGTATTGATGACATTCTAGTATACTCTCGCAGTGGAGAGGAGCATGCACGGACATCTGAGGACTGTATTGCAAGTTTTGGCGGGATAGAGAACTTTATGCTAAGTTCTCTAAGTGTGAGTTCTGGATGCCAGAGGTAGCATTCCTGGGTTCCATTGTTTCCACCAAGGGATCTAGATTGATCCGGTGAAGATAGAGGTTGTAGCAGCACGAACGATAACGACGAACGTCAAGGAAGTACGTAATTTCCTTGGCCTAGCCGGCTATCACAGTTGCTTTGTGGAGGACTTTTCTATGATTACCCATCCACTGATGAGGTTGCTAAGGAAGACTACCAGCTTTGTGTGGTCTGATCAGGGTATGTAGAGTTTGGAGTAGCTGAAGAGATGTCTGATTTCCGTTTCTGGGTTGGCACGGCCAGAGAGTACAGTTGATTTTGTGGTTACAAAGATGCATCCAAGCTAGAATTTGGAAGTAAATTGATACAGCAAGGTTGACAGTTCAGTAGCAGTGACATAGAGACTTGATTTGGTTAGAGTGGATATCTAGTTTCCTGATGAAGATCCGAGAAGGGATATTTCAAAATGAGGCCCCACCGTTCCTGCTAGGAGCAGATGGAGGTTTGAAACGCCGCAATCGCGTCTGGATACCGCTGATGCGGAGTTGAGCCAGAAGATTTTGCAAGAGGCATTGTACACCATAGTCAGTGCACCTTGGTACGAGCAGATGTACCAGGATTTGAGACGTTGTAGTGATGGTTAGGGCTAAAGCCCGATGTAGCCGGAATTATGGCACCGTGTGCGACCTGCCAGCAGGTCAGGATAGAGCACCACAACCCGGGAGGTGAGTTCCACCCACTTCCTGTTCCACAGAGGAAGTGGGAGGACGTCACCATAGATGTTGTGACTGGGCTGAGACCGAATCGAAGATTGATATTATCGGGGTATCATAGACAGATAGACGAAGACGGCACGTTTCCTTCCTATACGGAAAACGTGGCTGATGAGCAAATTAGCTGAGGAGTACACTAGATAGATAGTGAGACTCCATGGGGTACCGAGGACGATCGTCTCAAGCAGAGATGGACGATTTACCTCGAGATTCTGGCAGCAAATTCAGACTGCCCTGGGACGAGTTTGCACTTCACGAATGCGTTTCATCCTCAGATAGATGGTCAGTCAGAGAGGACCATTCAGACGCTGGAGGATATGCCGCGAGCTTGTGTGTTGGATTGGGGACAGGTGTGGAGACGGATCATCTTCCACTAATTGAATTCTCACACAATAATGGTTGGTATGCATCTTTTCGGATGGCCCTAGGAGACACTGTATGGACAAAGATATCGGACTCTGTTAGGCTGAGATGAGCAGAGCAGTGACAGTGATTTGACACCTGATCAGGTTCAGGATGATGGGATTCGTGTAGCCCTGGTTAGAGAATGATTGCTGACTGTGTAGAGCCGTCAGAGGTCGTATACAGATAGGAGGCGTAGACCTCTAGAGTTCAGAATTGGAGCCTAGTATGGCTGAGAGTGTCTCCGACACGAGGTGTTAGATGCTTTGACATTAAGAGGAAGTTGAGAGCGTAGCTGGCCTTAGAGTTCAGAGTTGGACCGTTTGAGTTGCTGGATCGGATTAAGAGCGCAGCTTACAGATAGCCCTGTCTCCGAGATTCGAGGATTTACCCTGGGTTTCATGTGTCTCAGCTGAGGGACTACATACCAGCTCCGAGACACACTGTGAGTTATGATGATTTGGTGGTTTAGCCGGACCACATCTGTATCAAGCATTCTATTACAGTCCTAGGCAGAGGCATGAGATGTCTGCGTGTATAGAACATTCCTGTGTTGAGGATACAGTGGTTGAGATGAGAACTTGATGAGGCTACGGGAGAGACTGGGGATAGTATCCAGAGGAACTATCCAGAGTTATAGGCGAGGATAGATATACCTATAGGATGCAGGAGTAGGTCTTAGGACTAGCCTGAGGAGCGATATGATTACGTGCATATGTGCTTATGTGCTTATATGCTATGCTATGTTTATTTTCGTGCTAGCTATGATGTGTTTATGATCTTACTAGATCTTGTTGTGCTAGTACGACTGTTAGGTATAGCTGGAGATGGTTCTTACCTCCATGCTATTGTGATATGACTGTTAGGGATAGCTGGAGATGGTTCCTACCTCCATGCTATTTTGATGGACATAGTTTGGATGGAGATGTCTTCTCCATGCCCCGATGATGGTTTGGCTAGAGATGTCCCTCTACGCCCCGGATAGTAGTGTGATCTTTTGAGGTATAGTGTCATATGAGTTGATACCTTATGTACGAGATGTGATACCTCCGATAGAGAGAGTGTATTCCGATGCTGAGTCCGAGAGGTTTCCGGGTTTGTACAAGTTTCGGGACGAAACTTGTTTTTAGGGGGGAGGGATGTAAGAGCCGTAGTCTTTCGGACCGAGATCGGATCATAGCCGAGATTGGCTTTGGGCCGAGATTGGCCTTTCCGCACCCGCGGGCATGACCGCCGCCCCTGCGGCTCATGGGACCGCCCCTGCGGTTTCCGGCGGCTGCAGCCGGTTTTGTTGACTCTTTTGACCGTGCTTTACCTTTTACCTTACCTCTTCGTTTTACTTTGCTGAGCAAGGGTTCCATCTTCATTCCTTTCTTCATCTTCCCACGTCCTTCTTGCTTCTCCTTTGCTTCACATTGATCTTGCCTTGGTTTCCTTTGGTTTGAAAGAGAGTTTGTTGTGGCTAGAGTGTGTGTAGATGCTAGTGATGTATTTTGCTGAGCTTGGAAGCCATCTTTGGGTGTGTTGATCCTCCTTGCAACCTAGGATCTTCAGTAGTGGTGAGTGCTTGTTCTTCTCCTTCTCTTCTTCTTTGATTCAATCTTTCTAGCTTAGGATTAGATGTATGCTAAGGATATTGATGGTTGGTATGTGTATGTGCATGTGGTGTGTGGTTTTGGAATGGTAAGGATGTGATTTGATCACGTGAAGAGCCGAAGGAGAATCACGAGATCTTGTTCTGCACTGTCGCCGCCCCGCGGCCAGAAGTCACCGCCCCTGCGGACCTTGTGCCGCAGCGCCCGCGCCGTGCCAGCGCCATGCCTGCGTTGCAGCGACCCTTGTCACCGCCCCGCGGTTGAGTGCCACCGCGCCCGCGGTTTCCTACGTTCCGCCCCTGCGTCCTCCGTTCACGCAGGTGCGTCTTGTCCCGGGACTACCTATAGATAGGTAGTTCCTTTCCTTTCTAGTATGAGGAACTTAGTACCATGCTAGGATTCGGATGTTGACGAGTATGATATAAATATGCCGGTTATGGCTTTGAGGTTACAAGTTGGATATGATCCCTTATGGATCCCTTGGGTCTAGGTGTGACCCCTTTGTGTGATAGGATTGTGATATATATATATATGTGTGTGTGTGTGTGTGTGTGTGTGTGTGTATGTGTGTGTGTGTGTGTCTTGTATAGGTTGAGTTGTCCTCCAGTTTGGAGTGGACGTTTCTGAGAGTTGTTTGTAGCGATTTACTTCTGAGATTGAGGTAAGTCCATAGGACTTACTTAGCTGCTATCCTTATATTGGATGTATGCTTGAATGGTGTGTGTGTTTTATGCTTTATAACATGTGTTATTATGGTCACCGACCTATGTTATACTGACCGCCCATTGTAGTGGCCGTGATAGCCATTCTCTTTCTTCCCGTAGTGGAGCCTGGGAGGTTCTCTGTAGTCAGGTCAGATCTGGTATACGGGAAGGACCCTCACCACTCCCACAGGGTACACGGGAGGTGTGCTGATACTACTTCAGCTGGCTAGAGTACTCAGAGGCGGGGATTATATTCCTCGTGTCACCTATCTTCATATATATCTTTTTATACGATTAAGTGATTCGACTTATTAAAGATAATAAACCGGGTAAATGTTTGATATCATGTTGAAGTGTTTATTATATCTAATATGTGATTGTGCTCTAGCATCTTCTTATATATGTGTATAGTTAGCTAACGGTTTTATACCATGTTGTAGATCCTTTGCAGGTTAGGAGAGCTGCAGAGTGATCCAGAGGGGTGATCTGTTGAGGGTTCCGTACACTGGGGTCATACTTGTGGGTTACGGGATATTTTGATCATGTATATACGTTATGTTTTGTTTGTACTCAGCAGCGTTGTATAAACCTTTTGATACTTTTATAACAGTTTGATGTTTTATATTTAATCTATCGGTGCCTTGTTGTAAGATTCAGTGAACTTGTTGTCAGGCTAGGGTCAGGATCCATTGTGAGATCCTAGCCCAGTAGCACACCGAGTCCTACGGATTTGGGGTGTTACAATTCACAAGCCTTCTTCTTGTGCTTTAGAGACCATCGTTTTCCCCCTTGTGTAAGATTGAAACGGAAGGGTTCTACGATCATTTTTTGTTGTGTTACGGCCTTAGTTTCCCTATTGTTCCCCCAAGTTGTTTCATAGGGTTCCACCTTGAGCTATCCATCTACCGATCCGTCACAATCGTCGGATCATTCATCCCTTTTATCTTCCATATCCGTCACCCCTATCATCCCTTTTAATCCATCATTTCCTTCACCTCATAATAAGTTTTATCCATCTTTCATCATAATCCATATACCTACATTTGATCGATTCCTCTAACAAGAATCGATATCGAGTCATCCTTGTTGGTGTCAAAAGATCCGTACTTCTTCAAAGGTTTTTCCTTATATCAAATTGCTACTTACTACTGTTTTTCTATTTTCTTCATGTGTTACTTAAGATCTAAGGTTTGGTTCAACCTCATGATATATCGATTTATAGTTATGTATATGAACTGTTGAATGGAAATCAGTTGATTGTGTTTTGCTTAATGACCTTATTCATCCTTATTCATACCCTTTGTTGACATAGGTTGAGAAATAGTGTTTTCCTTGTGAATATAAATGGATTAGTTTTCCGCGAGAGCATGATGATTCGATTGGACCTTCTAGGATTTAACTTGGTTTGGAGAGAGATTTATCTTTACCTCGAGGATTCCTAGTTGCCATTGTTTCTTTGGTTTTTATACCTTTCTGGATTTTCTACAAGAGTGTGACTTGTTTTGGTTTTCTACTTGATAACTATACACTTAATGGGTTTGACTTTTACCTTTTGTAATTGCGAGAACGTCTTATGGTTGGGTTGAGCACGTTATTTATATACAAAGAGGTGGTAAATAATATCTTTAACAATTACCTACATATCCGTTGGTTGATGTTCACTATATTTATATACTTGGTTATATATTGATTTATTATAGTGGTGATACTTATTTTTTAGATCGCTTGCTTTTATATATTTCCTTGTGAATTCAACACTCGGTTACTACCCATAACTTGGATAATTCGTAACAAAATGAATTAATTTCTTCAGTTCCATACATGGCAACAACTTATGCTATAAGGCTGCCTCTTTGTCATCTCTTGACTTGAACACATTCACAAGAATGAGATTCTCCCGATGTGTAATTTTCGTACCTTTTCTTTATTCATCGCATATATCCAATTTGACTTGTCATTATGACAACTTCTTGTTTCAAAATCTGTCTCATGTTCCCATTGGGTGTTCAACATCCTAATCGGACAACTTGCATTAAATAATATTTTCTACCGCCTAGACTTTTCATTTATAACTAAAAAAAATAATCGAGAGCTTACTCAACGAATGCCCCTATCCTAACTCATATACCTTGCCTTTAAGTTAGTACATACAAACTATTTCATCCCTCAATAAAACTTATGTCGGCATTCTTGCACCTTTGAATTATGATACGTTTCTCGGATGACCTATATAGGTTCTAGCTTCTTTCTTTTTGAATTTGAACCCCGAGATTCTTCTTGAGTTTATAAAACGCTTCTTTGATTCTATAAAATTTTCCTACCTCTAGAAATATTACATCGAGTACGTAACGTTGAGCTCATAACACCTTGTATAACGATCATGCACCCTTTTTTTCATGAACAACACAATCCTGCATCTTTTATTTTTGTTATGGTGCATGATCATGAGTTGCACTCTTGTAGTCTCGTGCACTCCTTTATAAAAACCAAAATAAAAAAAAATTATATATGAGGAGAACGATCATGTATCTAAGAACCACACATAAACATGTGATGACATCAAGACCTTTATTTTCTGGATCAAACATCTTTTATATGTTCTCACTAAGGAGATTCTTACATAATCTTATCATATATTTATAGGTATATAATATAAAAAATCCAACCATGTATAGGTATAACAACTTTCAAAGTTGTTACGAGTACATTCCGAATTAAATCCAGAAAATGAGGCACAATATTAGACATGTTCATGTTTTCATTGAGCATCTTACTAAGACTTTTCTTATTTACAAGTTTAATATATGTAGGACTTTTGGATTGAATGCGAATATATTATTTCATGTAAATAAAAACATAAAATAATACGAGTAAAAAATAAATTATTTTTTATCTTATTTAGTTAGGGTGTTATATGAGCCGAGTTACTTGGGTTTGACTTGAAACAACCTTAGTTTGAGTCTGCTCACTTTTTAAATAAGCCAAATACGAATGCATTTAATAACACGTCAATAATTTAGTCATAGACTCAACTCGTTTGGCTAGATCAATGTTGTTATATTAATCGAGCTACTCGAACTCAATTTTATAATTTAAACTTGTTCACTTTCTAAACCCATCGCTTATAACCATATTTTAAAGTTTAGTTAGAATTTAGGACACGTTTACTTTGAGTCTATGAGATTTATTTTGGGTGAGTTATAATATTAGAGGTGTTTAGTTGTAGATATAAATTATAGGTTTGTGTTTCTAAAAGAGATTAAAAATTAGCCGAATAAAACAAATTTTAAAAACCTCCTCTAGCAGACCATGGGAGATTTTGAGGAATTTTTGTCTTAATTATAGAATAACCCATTTAAATGTACTCCAACTAAACAATATATATATATCAAATAACCCTTTTTAAAATAATAAACCTAAATAACTTCAAACCAATTTAAATAAATTATATAACTATATCTACAAGTAAATAAGGCTTTAGTCTCGTCTCACGTTCACTCGTTTATAAACAAAGTAAGTTTGCTTATGTTTTAAAACTTAACTAGTGTATTATCCGTGCCTTGCACGGAATTTGATAAATTTATTTTTTTAATATATTTTATTGAATTTTTATGTATAAAATACTATATTGTCTTAACATAAAATAGGTAGATACTATTTTACAATATATATATATATGAAATAATATTATAACCAAATTAAATAGTGTATATAGGAAATTTATTTTGTAATATGATTTATTAACGTGATTTTTAAACGTACCGGAGAAAATTGCTATTCGTCACTGTAACTACGCACTTCGCGTGCGTAGTTGAGAATTCACCAACTACGCACTTGGGGTGCGAAGTAGTAGTTTAAAAAATAAAAAATAAAAAATTCTTCCCCTACTCCTACTACGCTCCCCAAGTGCGTAGTTCACTTTGTTCAATTTTTTTAAATATTTTTTCTGGACTCCAACTACGCACCCCATATGCATAGTTGAAGTCCACTCAACTACGCACGCGAAGTGCGTAGTTTTGGTGACAAATAGTAATTTTCACCGGTACGTCTAACAATCCCATTATTAATTTCTAAGTAATATTTCGGGTCTATATACATATAGTAGTATTTGGAAATCAACTAAGTTATTAACTTCTTATTGTGATTAACTTTATTAGTTATATAATTGGTCCAATTGGTTGATTCAATTCTAACACAACAAAATAATAAAATATTAAAGTAAATAATACTCATTTAGTAACCCATCTTTATGAAATAGTGTGAGTATAAGAGTAGAAAATAATTTATTTATAAACAAAAAAAAAGTATTTGTTAAACATTCAGATATTGTTTAAATTAATTAGGTAAGTATGATTTATGAATAAGGAATTATAAATTAGAAATTCAAAATTGTCGTTATACTTTTCTTGAAGTAAAAAAGAAATCAAATGCAAATAATTTTATGCAATTGATTGACTCAATTTTTTTTATATATCAAAATCAAATATATAAAATTCTAAAATTTAAGATCTGCATACCGATAATCTAGTTGCTCAAAATCTTCATTGTAAGATTCTAAAATTTCTAAAATTTATTAATTTCTAAGTAAGATTATAAAATTTAAACATTCAGGTTAAATGCTGAAATGACACGTGGCAGTTAGTAATTTTCTGCGTGACACGTGACAAGGAGTGCTACTCCTATAATATATATAAGATAAGATTCATACAGCTTGTAAAACGACCTGAAATTTAGGGCCCGTTTGGTTTAAACTCCGGAAACGGAAACGGAAACGAAATGGAAACAAATCTAGTCCATACGTACACCCTTGTTCATGAAGTTGTTGGGAATCATTCCTTGTGATTTGAACTAATTGTAGTAGAATTTGATTAGTTTTAATACTCTATAGGATAACTAAGTAGGGGGGAACAAGTGCATTTTACATTAAACCAACCGAAATGATTCCATGAACAAGGTACATATGTGGACTAGATTCGTTTTCATTCCGTTTCCGTATCCGGAGTTACAACCAAACGGGGGTTAATCTCCTCCGCATGCCACACCACAAATGAATTTGTAACTCCATAAAATTGCACTTCATGGAAAAAGTTGGTGGAATACTAGATAAAGAAGGAAATCGAAAATTGTAAACACACACTTTTACTCAATTTATTTTCGGATATTCTGAATAATGTTCATGTACTTTTTAATTTTTTGAATTATGACCCAATATTTTTTCAGTTTTTAGATGGTGCCCTTAAATTTTAGACATTTTCGAATTATACCTATATCATTCATAAATTAGCATTTATTAACTTTTGAAGGCTTACAAAAAAATATAAGTTATTCATTCCAAAATTATATACCTTTAAAATAACTGTTAACCATAACTAACAAATAATTATCTCTTTTTCAAATCCCATAAAATGTTAACTTATGGATAATATAAAGGCATAATCTGAAAAGTCTGAAAATCAAGGGTACCGTTTTGAAACTGAAAAATACTTGAGCATAATTTGAAAAAGTCAAAATTACAAAGGTACTTACCAAAATTTACTTTTATTTTTAACCAAAAAAACTTTAATTAAGTGATTAGAAATCGAATAAATAAAATTAGACTATTAAATTTCCAATTTTATAATTTCAATTTAATTGTTTAAAAATTAGGTGTTTGATGCATCCTCTTACCAAACGGAAGCCTAAATTTCCTTCCACCAAAAAATAGGAAAGAAACAAAAAAAAAGTACTGGGTGAGGTGGGCGCGTGTTGGCTTTCGCTTGGGACTAAATTGACTAATTGAGTGATGGGTGGGTGCAGAGTGTCATAAATTATCGGTCCACAAAATGGTGTTTCATTGCTGAACTAGACTCCAACACGGCTGAGAAGCAGAGAACGTTCAAAGCGAATTTCCTCACATCTTTCTCCCTCTCTCTCTCGTAAGTATCGACACGCCCTTCTTCGCAACATCTTTAAGGACTTTATACAATCTCTTCTTACTAATTATTCGAATGCGAATTCGAATTCCAAGTATTGAATTTTGTTATTTTCGCTTCTGTCTGTGTTGTTAACGTTTCTCACCGACAGTCAATGGCTTCGGATCGGAAACTATTTGTGTTCGAGGAAGTGTCGAAGCACAATTTATCAAAGGATTGCTGGCTTATCATCGATGGAAAGGTCAGATCTACTCTTTCATTGTCTCTCTCAACTTCTTTTTGTAAATTTGGGGTTTGAGGTTAGCTCTTCCTATTCTTCTGGATGCGCTTCGTTTAAATCGTATGCTATTCAAGATAATAATGCCAGAATCTAGTGGGTGCTAGTTGCGTGTTGGTATTTCCGTTTCATCGAGTTGAAGTTACTTGCCAAAGACTTTGCTAAAATAAAAGTTCATATAAAATAATACCTCTTGTTTTTCAAGAAGAATCTGGAGTTGATATCCGAGGTACAAGACCTGCAACGAATTCTCTAATCTGTTGGTTTTCATCTATCGTGTAGTGTCAATTGCCAAATATTAAAATATTATCTTTCTACTCTTTTGATCTTTGTGGGCGATTTTTAATCACTTAACTCTTTGAATCTGACTGTCTGGCCTTTGTTATGAAAACTGCAAAAAAATTTCAAGCGGTACACAACTATGTGAGAGATCTATTGTAAATTTTTCTTCCTTATTGTGGGCCTATCATGAATGAGAATTATATTGACTCATTCCAATTCCTATGCTTGGTTTAGATGGAAATGGGAATCATATTCTGATACTCATTCAGTGATACATGAATTCCCAGCCCTCGCATACTCCCATCTCACCACTACCACTTGTCTCCTTCCCCTCTTGGGGTATCTGTCTATGCCTTTGTTTGTCTTGTCTTCAGAGTTAAGGGTTATAACTTGAGGAGGAAGAAGAACATTGAGGCTGAATCATAGGCTATGTCAAGTCTGCAACTCGTTAGTCTTCTTGATAGGCTTCGTATTAGTTCTTTGTATTGGTGGGTAGTTGGTGGAGAACAACGTCTTGGTCTTTGCTAGTCTGGCTGAATTAGGGTTAGAGTTGGCAAGGATAGTCTCTTCATGGTGGCAATGGCCATAGATGTGGAATGGACCAAAGCTCTACTTACATTCTCGAAATCTAACTATAGGTGTAGGATGGATCATGTGGTTAAGTCATTCCTAACTTGAGCCCGATTCTCGGAATACTGCCAATTGGGCCTAATTGTGGTTTCCATTTTATATGTTTCTTGGTTTAGTTTGTTTGAATGAATAAAACTCTGTATTTTGGTGTTTAGTACAGTGAGTTGGAAAGAAATATAATTGAGAGTTGATATGGAAAATTGGTTTTGTCAAAGTATGATTTTTGACAATTCAAAGGGCAGCTGTCTTTTTTTCAACAACTAACCTCTCGACTATGAAAGGGAAGTCTCGTTTTGCTTTGAAGAAGTTTGTAACGGCAAGTAATTTAAGGCAATAAAAGCAGTAATTAGACCTTTCATTTCACATCGGAGATATTGCACCTTGAAGATTTGAATTTTGTAGCTGTATTTCCCGTTATTGATCCTAGTGAAATGACTACCACCTACTAAGAGATTTTCAAATAGAGTTTTGACTGAGAATATTTTCTTAAGCTATTCATAATGCTATATTTTACTTTTGGGTCATGATCTATACTCTAGTACGCCTATTTTTCTGACAGTTACCAATTAAAATGATATAGCTTGACTATTTCTGATAAGGCCTGAGTGGAATTCATACTTCTCGATATCAAAAAACCAAACAGACATGCATTGGAGGATATTATAACACAACAAAAATAAGTCTAAACCTTTGACTCTTTACTCTAGTCCAGTAGTCCTCCCCTTTCTTATAGTCATCAAGTGATGGCTAACTGATTCATTTTGTCAGGGGTGCTCAAATTTCTTGTTCTTTCTTCATTCCTACTCAATATATATAACATATATAATCTGAATGATAAATAATGCAAGAGTTTTTACCACAAATCAGTGCCCCTTTTTTAGTCTTTGCTAATTGCAAAACAAAAAACATGAAGTTTCTAGATTATTATATGAACCACTCAAAGACTGATGTAGTAGAAATAATATGGCAAGTGTTATTCAAAATCCTAAGTTTGAACGAAATTGATGGCTTCAGGTGTATGATGTTACCCCCTTCATGGATGATCATCCAGGAGGTGATGAAGTTCTGCTAGCAGCAACAGGTATCCTTGTTTCTTCTATCCCGATATATTTTTGGAATTCTGTCATTTCTATTTTGTCACAAATGCTGAAACTTTGCAGGGAAAGACGCAACAAATGATTTTGAAGACGTAGGACACAGTGACTCTGCGAGAGAGATGATGAGCAAGTACTTAATTGGGGATGTTGATGTCTCAACCGTCCCACTTAAACGCGTTTACGTGCCTCCTCAGCAAGCTCACTACAACCCCGACAAGACACCTGAGTTTGTGATCAAGATCCTACAGTTCCTCGTGCCCCTCCTGATCCTTGGCTTGGCTTTCGTTGTAAGGCAATACACCAAAAAGGATTAAGCATTGGTGCGTTCTGAGTTATTCATTGCTGCTTGGTTGTGAACAGTTACTTATTAGCTCTTATATATGCTAAAATTGAACCTTTAATGGATCTTTGTTCTTGTGTTGTTAGACTTGTTTTTAAGCTTTATGGTGGATGGTATGTCATAGTCGAAGCTGTATTCACTTGTACTGTTCTTTGTGGGCTTGCTAATTTCAAGTTTGCAAACAATCTTTATATCAATGTCATATGTCATACTGCAGTCTAGTTAAGCTTTTAAACCACAAAATTTTCAAATGAAATACCATACAGTGATGCCTATGTTTATACGGGCGATAACCTCAAAGATCGGGGTAAGTGGGTGATGTATCCGACCCACAAACCCGTTTTCCCCTGTAGAACCATATGTATATATCTTCTTTTTTTCTTTTTTTTTTGTGTGTGTATATATGTAACTTAAATTATCTTATTTATCAAAATTTTAATTATTTCAACTAAAACTTATTATTTATTTTGATAAAGGAGAGCGGTTCGATGCACTAGATGATATACCGTCTAATGAATTGAATGACCGTGACCAAAATTTTTAATTATTTCCACAAATTTATCAAAATTTGTGGCCTGAGTGGAAAAAACGAGACAATTAAAATGATAGCTTCGATCACAACGAGCCGATCTAGAAGAACACAAAAATCACAAGGCAAACAAAGCGAGGAAGAAACGAGACAAATTTGTGGAATTTTTTTTTAATTTTAGGAAGGTTAAAGTTATTTTTTCTTCTTCTTTTGACGAGCATTTTTTTCATTCAAAATTTTGTCTAATTCGTTCAATTTTTTTTGTCTAAATAGTTCAAATTGTTCATTTCACCCCCTACTTATAATAAATAGACAAAAAAAAATAGTTCAAATTGTTCATTTCACACCCCTAATTCGTTCAATTTGTAGTCAGTTACTATGTGGACGTTTTGAGGTCAAGTATGAAAACCCTCTTTTCTTGACTTGTACAAAAGAGAAACTATTTCTCAACTAACCTGTCCCCACAATCCCCATTTTTAAACACGTTGAACAAGTCCCATACAATGATATCCTTCATCAACAACTACCTCTACATTTTATTTTACAACAAAATCATGTAATTTCACAACAGATACGAATAACCAATAAAAATATATTCAGTCCATTTCAAAAAATAAAATAAAATAAAAGATGCATGGTATATTCAAGCTGTCAAACTTTGAGTTGGACATACGAATTTTTAACCCTTTTTCCCATCTTCGATACGTGTACAATATCCTCCTTTTTTTTTAATTAAAAAAAAAAAGAAAAAGAAAAAGGCTGTTGTGTGTATATAAGCACCAACCCCACGCCACAATCCTCTTGAGTTTCTTCTCCACAGAAACCCCGTATAACATGATCAGCATAACAACCTCTCTAAGAGACTCGTCTCTTACCCTATCTCACCTCACTATCCTTTCACCATCCATGGGGATCAACGGAGACAGAAAACACCATGACCAAGCTCCAAAGGGCATACCAGAGGGGTACATGGCAGTTATGGTGGGACACGAAGCAGAGGAGCAGCTTCAGAGATTTGTCATTCCAGTGCTTTACCTAAACCATCCTTTATTCATGAACTTACTCAAAGAAGCTGAAGAAGAGTATGGCTTTGAGCATAAAGGCCCAATCACTATCCCCTGTCACGTTGATCACTTCAGAGCCGTTCAGTTCTTGGTCGCTCAAGAGTACCACCACAGGTCTCCCCTGCACCGCCATCCACAGGATCATTTTCTTTGTTTCAAGACTCGATGAGTTTGCGTGTGGGTTTTTGTCAAGTTGATTCAGGAAAATGCTGCCGTGTTATGCGCTGTTTGTTTCTTTCAAATTATGGGTGTAATTGTGTAAATATATTAGTTCTGTATGATTTTCTTTTGGTTGTTTCTTCTTTCACTTTCTCTGAATCTCAAATCATCTGAAATTTTTGATAATGATATTAACACGCGTCCATAACATCTGGTTTAAAAGCTTATCAAGTCCTTTTCCTGAAGCTCCACCAATCCATTGATTCTAGTTTGCTTGCAGACCAAAACAACAGGGGGGGAAAATCTCTTTTTTAAAATGTTTAACAACATTAGCAATATAATTAAGTGAAAATTCCATGGGTTTCCGTGGCCTGCAAAATTAATATTTCAATTTATTAACTCCATAAAACCATGTGATCGATGATCCAAATTGGCTCAATTGACGTGCTCTCCATTCAATTATTTTGGTGATTTAGGTGGCCTGCAAATTACGGCTTGTTTTAAACTAAAATCTGGCTTACGTGTCATATCATTCACCCGCTATCCGGTTCATCCAAACCCATAATGGTGTGGTAATTGAATTTTTCGTATGATCCATTACATAAGTTGCTAGTCCAAAAAATAAAAATAAAAATCAAACGTCACTTCTCCAACAATAAGGTAAATTACACTAAACAATAAATTAACAAAGTAATGTTAAGAAATCAGTCGTTGTACGGCTAAAAGGTTGAATTATCATCAGAAATTAATAATGGAAAAGGATTATGTTTACTGTTAACTAGTTCAGTATTTTCACTTATACGATTTTATCTAAATAAAAAATATTATATTATAATTTTTACGTATACATCAATAATCTAAATAAAATTTATTATATGTTAAATGAACATTTAAACATAAAAATAATATTTTAATATAATTTAGAAAAAAAATCATATAAACATATTTATATTTAAAAAAAACTAAATAATTTTTATATTAATAACAAATTATTTTTCTATATCTATTTTACGATTGATTTAACTAATATATTTATTACCTCAACAATAAATCATTTTCCACCACATTTTTTAAACATGATTTGACTATACTAATTGTATAATTTAGACCACTTTATTAACAAATATTATAAATAAATAAAAAGGACAAATAAATGCTTTATTATTTAATTATAAAACTGAATGATACCTTTCTAGATATTCATGAAAATTTAAATGATAACAAACACATTCACCACGTATATGCACAACAACATAAATACCAATAAAATATTAATATTTTATCGAACTCTTAAATCTAGACAAGTTTTTAAACTCATTCAAACTTTGCTTATCATTCTCAAGAATGCTTTATAAAATTATTAGAAGATTTAGTTTAACTAATTACGGATGGTTGATGTGGATTACATAGGGTCATTTAGATTTAAAAGTTATTATATGTATAAAATTTGACATGTGAGATAACTACATGACAAAATTGTCCTAAATAATAAGATTAACAAAGTTGATTAAAATATAAATCTTTAAATTATTATATTATAGTTTTAATATAGTGTTTTTAATCACTTTTGTAAAAAAAAAAATCTTATTTTATTAAGTCAATTGTAGGAAAAAATATTATCTTTTAAATTGATTATTTTTAGAAAAATTAGAGTATATTAATAAATACATGCAGTGCAATATAGTTTTGTTTGAGTTAGGGTGTGAAACTTTTAAAACTATTCTACTTTCATTATTGATAATTAATGAGATTTCGTTTAAAACTGTTTTTGTTAGAATATAAGTTAATTCAAATTTGGTATTTATAGTAACCGAAAATCCTTTTAAATCTATTTTGATGATAATTTTTTTTAGATTAATAAGATGACGTGTTATAGATATATACCTATCGAAAACTGATGTGACATGTTGACTGTTTAGTAATTTTAATAACAATTTATTCATAAAAGAATTGATGGCAGATCGGTATATAGTGTGGAAAATCTGTAAATAACTCGAAAAAATCTTATGTAACATGTCTTAAGATATGACACGTAAGCAAAATGCGATTGATTTTAGTAATATGTATAGATTTGGTCACAAAGTTCAAGAATCTACAACTTTGCCACGCAGGTTGGAATCAAATGGGAACATGGTGGAAAATGCCCGATAAGTTTTCAGTTGAGATCCTTAAGGGTTTATGTATACAAGATGTTAAAAGATCTAGAACAAATGATCATGTCGTACTTGCATTAATCTATCCGTTCCGTCCTTCACCTTTAACTGATGATCTAAGTTATTATTAGAGGGATTTTAAGTACACGACCATAAATTCACAAAATGTCAATCAGATTCACAATACGCAACCGCCATGGTTACACATTGCGAATGCGCGTCAGAACCGACGTGCAGACGCTTTGCGTAAACTCGTTGGTTGCGCAATGTGTAACAGCGTTAGGTGCTGATCTGGTCTATCAAAAATAGGCGTTGTGTAACGGTAATAAGTATGAAATATGACCATTGTTATGATCGTTGTAATTTGAATGTTATGTATGTTTGGTTATATATGTTGAGAGTCGAAGAAGTAGTGGATCAACCTCACAAAATCTCCAAAAAATAGGTACTAAAATGACAATACAAGACGATGAAGAGATGTTGATTATGTTCGATGATACAAAATTTAGTCAGCCAGACGAATTTCTTCCACATTTTGAGGTAATAATATTTTAACTTATTGTACGTTGATGATTATACCAAATAAAAAACTTCTTATTCTATGTTTTTCAATTAGGGCCTACCGAATTATCCGCGTGATGAAGGGACCGACTATTCTGCTGTGTTTGAAATTCACATTTTTTTCTACGATCAAGATACAATGGTTGTTGGGCTCGTTTCATGGGAGGAACGATGAATATGGTGTTAGTCACAAGTAGGTCGTAGAAAAATGTTAGGGGTTTTGTTACGTTTCGGTTGACATGCGAACTTTTCAGAAACCCTCATAAGAAGATAGACGTTGATCCTGATACCGAGCCATCATCTATACGAGCACATTAATCGAGAAAAGACGGGTGTTTATTTGAGCTTGAAGGGTTACAAAGCGAAGTGGATCAATGGACGTGGCATGTTATTTGTGGAGTGCACAACCATACACTTCCCGAACAATTAAATGGACATACACTCCGAGGCTTGATCCTCAAATGCATCGTTTTAGCTCCAAAATGGGCCAAATTACCTACAAAGTCACCAAAAGTGTGTGTAGACATCTATACTTGCAAAGTAACACTAAACAAGCATAAAAGGCACAAACTAAGGCTATAACATGCATGCGGAAAGAGAAAAACTACCTATATGCTCTACAAAACTAGGTCGATAAATCATGTTATCATGCCCCATGCATAAGATCTTGTGCGCCCGTGATCTCGAACCATGTCAATCAACCAGGATGAATTTTGTTCATCCACGAGTCGACGCAACGAATAAAATGAAAATAGAATCAATAGAGTCAATTGGGGTGGATTGGTCATGACGTAACGAGGTGAATGTCGTCACCATGTCATCGATAGATAGTGCGGACTCAGTGATGTCAAAGGTCTCGCACAACCAAGATTAATAGCAACATCATGGTCATCTCACTCCATGGTCTTTGGATGCCATCTCTACACAATGGATAAGTTCACGATCAACACCGGAGAACGAGACATCGAGTAGATTAGTCAACTACTCTATAGGGTCCTTCATATCCGTATTTGAACCTAGTCAATATGTTAATATGGTCCAACTACCTGATTGTAGAAATGAGCTTTTTAAAATTCTCCATTATCAATAAATTTCCAATCATTTCAACATTTTATAATTTATACTAGTATATTATTCGCACCTTGTGCGGAATTACATCAGATGTGGTAAAAGTAATCTTTATCTTATTTTAGTATATGTTTATAAATAAAGTACTATAACAAGTTAGTTATGCTAAAACATTAGCATGTTTGTTATTAAATAAATTAATCGGAATATTAATATTCCTCTTCCGAAAAATTTAATGGTAGTAAATACCCTAGGTTAGAATAAATCGTCGCGGTTTATAATTTATCAGTCTTAATATCCCATTGGAATCTTCTAGTCTGAATTATCCCGTCAAAATACTATGATTGAAATTCCCCAGGTTTCCCAAGTCAATGATTCCGGTGGAGATATTTAAGCAATATACAAAAATAATTTAAATTTCATTTAATTTAAATTATTGTAGAAAAAAAGAAGCTAAAGCATTAGTCGAAAAATAATTGTTGACATATTAAAGATTGCTAATCAATAGATATGTTCATATTATTCGAAAGGATAAAAAAAAATTGGATAAATACAATGTATGATATTAAATACGTGAACAAACATTTATTTTAAGATTATGAGTATCTTGAATATAATCATAACAATTTGTTGACATATCAATTTTGTTATGGTAAATTCTAGGAGCAACGTGTGATAATAGATCCTCCGTTTTAATATATACTAGTGCATTATTCGTGTTTTGCACGAGATTTGATAAAAATATTATTTTTTATTTATTTATTTATTTAAGGTATTATATATGAACTATTTTTTTTGTCATTAGGTAAAGTAGATAATAATCAATAAATATTTTTACACTTTACATATATATTATATAATACATTAATAAAATATCTAATTGTATAATAACTTATTATATAATTTTTCTCCCCCTTATTATACTGGTTTATATGTTAATATTTTTATTTATTACATAATATTATATAATACATTAATAATTATTTTCTTAGGAAAGATCTTTATTTTGTTGGTTGTTGAAATTTATTAAAGATTTTTTGTGGGTTCATTTTTTTGGTGGGCTGGTGGACTGAAAGATTTTTATCTATATTTTTATACATATATTTTTTTTTTAATGAATAAACTTAATTAAAATTTTGGTGGGTTGTGGTTAAATATTGATATGACACATGACAGTTAGCCTTTTTCTGTGTGACACGAGACAAAGATTGCTACTCTATAATATTAATAAGATGTATATAAGATAAGATTTTAAAATTTTAAATAAATCCTTGGATTCACGTGTTTTAAGGAGAAGGGTCAAAATTTTATTGAAAAAGATTAAAATAAATCTGACTAAAAGGCTAATAATTAAATTTAGAATTAATAATTAACAAAGTAAACAAATTTTTTTTTTTTTTTGAAGCTTCGTGAATTCTGGCGCTGATACGTGACAATAAGGGTCTCTCCTTTAATACTTATATATATAAGATATAAAATAATATAAGATAAGATTTTAAAATTTTAAAATTTGAAATAAATCCTTGGATTCACATGTTTCAAGGAGAAGGGCCAAAACTTTGTTGAAAAAGATTAAAATAAATATAAACAAAAGTCTAATAATTAAATTTAGAATTAATAATTAACAAAGTAAATAATTTTTTAAAAATTTTCTTTGGGACTTCGTAAATTTCGATGCTGACACGTGGTAATAAGGGTTTCTCCTTTAATACTTATAAGATTATAAGATTATAAGACTAGTAACAAAAGTACTTACAAGTATGATCTAGTTATCTACCTCACCCATTCAAATAATGTGTGCCCAATGACCAACATAACATGTCAACACACCTCCAACCAAGGGAGACCCGTGTAAGGAAAAACGCATCCTCAATCGGCAACCAACTTTCCGGGATGAATGCATTCTCCACATGCTCCTCGGCTGGGAAATCTTATTGTGCCTCAACTCGGATATCCGCATGCTCCTCAGCTGGAAAATCTGCTTGAGCCTCGGTTGGGATCTCTACATGTTGAGCGGCAAGAGCAACATCGTCTAATGGGACATCTCATTGTCTGGTAGAAGTATGACTCATATCGTGAACCTCCTCATCAAACTCAGTCCGATATAAAAGGGTCGGTAATGCCCCCACTCGAACAATTAGAGATGGCTCAGAAGATGACGGTCCGAGTGACCAATAGACTAAATCGGTGTCTGAACAACGGGAGATGGGTCAACAACCTGAAATGCACTATCTCGACCCCCTCTACCTCTCCGAGCTCTATGAACCGAGGCCGTAGGACGCCTCCTCTACATCGCCTATAATATCTGACACCGATATCATTATATTTAATTATATATTACAATATTCATTTCTACCTAATTAATTTTAATATAACTAATTTCATACATTTTATCAAATTTAATTAACTATATTACTTACATTTAATATAACTAATTATAGAGATTTAATTACACTAAATTTAATATAATTAATTAAGTTTAATTAATCTATATATTTAATAAATTATATTTACTAAGTTTAATGTAATTAATTTTAAATATTTAATTAAAATTTTTTTAATTCAATTAATTAAGATTAAATACTGTCATGATTTTAATTAAATTAAATTTAATACTCCGTATAACTTAATTTAATTAATTTTGTAGATATAACATAATTTAATTTAAATTTAGTTTAGTTTAATTTAATTTAATCCAATATAATTACATATAATTCAATATGATTCCGGATGTGCGAATTGAATAGTGTCTGACGCGCATCCAGAATGCGTGTCAAAAACTATTCATTTTCTTCAACATATTGCTAGTGGAGGCGAGAGCGAAAACCCGATTTCGTTCATAAAATACCCTAATCTACTCGATTCCAACTTAATATACTCAAACCCAACCTAATATACCTAAACAAACTCATTTCAATCCATCCTAAACAAACTAATTTCAATTTCGAATTCCAACCTAAACTACCGTAAAAACTCGTAATTGCTTACCTCCGTTGCAGTGTGTTTTCACTTGTGGAAGAGTCGTCCATCATCACCACCTTGATCCATTGTTGGGTTTTTTGTTCTCGGTCTCGCCTTTCGTTCGTTTCATCGATGTTGTTGTTGCAAGTTGCGAATGTGTGATTTGTAGTGTTAGAACTGACACACATTCGCAATGCGTAACCGCCACGGTTATGCATTGCGATTGCACGTCAATTTTGGCACGCACTTGCAATGCGTAACCGCCAAGATTACAAATGCGCGCTTCAGGTTGACAATTTGGTATATCTATCACCATGCCTTTAGAGGTTCCGTTAACATTTAAGGGTAGTTTTACACAAAAAACTTTAGGAAAAATAACCAAAAATAATACCAAGTATCAACATGGAACCAAAAATAATACTAACTTTAAATATTACTAGGAGCGATACAAATTATCAACGTATTTACCAAAAATAGTATGTCATACTTCTCCGGCAAAAATCTTAGCTCCGACGATGACGTGGCAACCTGAATCTTACCTGTCATATATTAAGTGTGTGATGTGGATTTTATTTTTTAAATCAATTTAATAATATTTAATATGTTAAAAAAAATAAAATAAAAAATTATTGATATTATTATTATATTAATTGTTTTTAAATATTAATTTTTGTTAAAAAAATTATATAAAACTTTTTTTCATAAAAATATTTTTTTAAAAAAATATTAAAGTTTGAACATTTTTTAAAATATATTTGTAATTTGTTTTTAAAAAATGTAAAAATATTGGGTGAAATTGATAAGTATGCTTTTTTTTGTAAAGTAGTGTAGTAAATAAGCTCCTAATTAATTTAGGTAACAAAGTAGGCCCCTATTTTTTATTTATAAAGATTAATTAAAGGGCTTATTTGTAATTTCAAATTTTATAAGCCAAAACCCAATTCGAGTTACACAAAGCCCAAGCCCAATATAAATTTCGTAGTTAGTGGGTTTTTTAAGCCCGGGCCCAATTCGAGTTACACAAAGCCCGGGCCCAATTCGAGCTACACAAAACCCGAGCCCAGTTCGAGTTACACAAAGCCCAAGCCCAATACGAGTTACATAAAGCCCAAGCACAATACGAGTTACACAAAGCCCAAGCCCAATATAAATTTCGTAGTTAGTGAGTTTCGAACTCTGGATGACACGTCCACCCTTATACCAGCTAGACTAATTGAAGTTGATAATCTATTGTTATTTTTCTGTAAGTTATTCTTAATATTTACTTAAACAAACTAGCGTTACATAAAACATAATGTCGAGTTAGTTTTGAGGTACACAAGTTACGTTGAATTACATAAGACATACTCGATTTGCACAAGGTCGAGTTACACAATTTTTGTACTTCGTTTACACAAAATTATCCCAACTGCCCCTTCAATTAATGTATGATGACATATTTACCCATTCAATTTATCTTTAATTTTAATTCTAAAAATTCAAAGACCTACTTTTTTTTGATTTTTTTAAAATGCCCTATTGCCCTATTTTTCTCAAATAATATTTAGAGAAGATTGAGTACCGGGGCTTTTTTTGTATCATTGATACAAGTTAGACTCCTGCTAAATTACAATAAAATTTTAAATCTAAAAGTAATTAGTTAAAGTCACATAAGGGAAAATTGAAAATTTTAATACTATAAATTATTCAGATCTGGCCAAACCTAGTGATTTCGCAGCCGTCGTCTTCTTCTCACCCAATGCAAATGTCTTCTTCTCGCCCGATGCAACCGTCGTCGAGTTTCTCCTATGTCGAAGATGCAGGACAAATCTTGTATTTCCTTGTTGTATGAGCAAGATGTGGCTTCAATTATTGCAAATTTGTCAGCATCCGATCCGAATCGTCGACCTTTGCGCTGGAGCACCCGGAGCCGTAAGATCTGCCATACATATGTCGTGAATGGGATCCGAAACCGAATCGTCGACTTTCAGATGCCATCGTCGACCTTATTGCCATGGTTGGTGTTTGTGGGTCTTATGATTTTGGAGTTTGCGTAAGGTGATTGCTAATTTAATTGTAATTATACTAAATGAATGAAATTGTATCAATCTCAAATGGGATTTCATCTATGCATGTAAATAAGTGAACAAATTGCTATGATATTGCATAATTAATTTTGAATTTTGATTTTCAGGCTAGACAATCTTCGCCGACCCAGTCTGCTATCACTCAAACAACACGTTGTATGGAATGTGAACCCTATTTTGATATGTCATCAGGTGAGTATTCTTGAGCACTAAATAACCTATATTCTTTTCCACAACTTTTTCTTCTTTATTTTGTGTTGGCATCATATTCTATACTCATTCATCTATTACAAATCTGCAGGAACACATTGGATGTCCTCTTGGAAATAAAATACCGGATTTAGTTACACAAGGTCTAGTTACACAAGTCCAATATTGTATAACTCGATTGCTTGGACTTGTGTAATGCGATTGTAATTTTTTTTATATTAACCTTGTGTATTAAAATTGCGTATTAATATTCGGTTTTAAGTATAACATTACAAAAATAATAATAGAATACACAAGTTCAATTGGTACAACTTGTATAAGGGTGGGAGGACCGAAACCCACTAACTATAGGATTTATTAGTGTATTTTGTATTGAGCCCTATCCTACTCCTGTGCTCATCTTTATAAAAATAGTTTACTTTTTCATTTCACCCAAATATTTTTTTTAAAATAAATCGTTTTCGTGTGAATTTTTTGAAAATTTTTTTTTTTGGGAGTTTTACTTTTATTATATATTTTAACTATTTTTAATAAAATATTTTTTTAAGCATAATAAAAAAACAAATTTTGTAGGGAGTAAGTTAAAAGATGATTTTTTTTTTTAAAATCGAATATTTTTTTTACTAATTGTGTTTTTAAAAATTAAATTTTAAATATATTATTTTATAAAAAAATATGAAAATATAAATTTGATAAAAAAAAAATTCGAAAACAGTTTTCCTAAATTTTTTTGAAAAATCAATTTTTTGAAAAAATTCTTTTTTAGCATATTGAATAAGTTATTTTTTACAAAATAAAATTCACATCAAACACCTCATACCTCATCAAAATATTTTGATGACATGTCAGAATCCGGCTGCCACGTCATTGCCGGAGAGGTTTTTTGTCGGAAAACTAAAACGTATTATTTTGAGTAAATGATGGATAATTTGTATCGCTTTTGGTAATTTTCGAAATTATTATTATTTTTGGTTCAATATTTATAGTTTGTATTATTTTGGATTATTTTTCGTTTTATAAGCGGTGGTTTTTTCAAATTAATGAATAGGTGGTTTTGTGATAAACAAATTATAAAGGATGATTTTAAAAAAAAAAGATTATTAAGGAAAATTTTGTAATTTGTGTAGTTTTCTCAAAACTTAAATTAACCAAAAATCTATTGATTAAACTTGTTGACTGTATTGAATGTTTGGTAAATTAGATTCTTAGATCCTAGGACGAATAGGAGGAACTCAGTCAACTAATTAAAGGACCTTTGCTTACCAAGAATCCAACCCAGATTCAACAAACGGGTAGTTCGATTGAGAAGTAAAACGAATGAAGATTAGTTCGATTGAGAACTCGTTAGATGAGGAACTCAGTCAACTGACTTGGGTTTGATAGTGTAGGATACCACAGACGACGGAAGCAATAACAAGTTCTTGGGGTGGAAGAGAGCTCATAATCAGTACCAGTCGTCTCAAAAACAAGGCTTGATTAAGAGAGCAACACAGTTACACAGGTATTGGGGTTGAATTTTTTAGAAGAATTTGGATCTGTGACATAGGGTTTATTTTCTCGAGTTAGGGTTTACTCAGATTCTCCAATTTCTGAATAATAAATGTACTTTCTGTTTGGGTTGTCTGTAGTAGTAGAGGTGCTTTTACCGATATGGTACCAAAGCTTTTTTGAGCTTCAAGAGGAAATCTAAGAAGTAAGAATGGCGGTTGTCGACGAAGATGATCCAAGAATGGCGATGCATTTTTTTTCCTTTCTCGCTTTCTTGGGATTGTCCAGAACGAGAGATACCAAAGTCCGAATCTGAGCAAGTGAATCGAAACAGACCGAGGTTCACATGGTTGGAGGATAAGTTGTATCTTCCTTCCCAACCTATATTCCCAAACTCAACCACTTTCATGTAACAAACTTCTGTGTTTTCTAGTGAATTCAAAGGTGAACGAAAGAAAGAAAGAATGAGTGTGGAATCAATCGTCAATCTTGCAGCTAAAAAACTCGCAGAGATTATTGTTCAGGAGGCTAAGTTCTTGTACGGCGTCAAAGGTAGTGTCCGGAGCCTTCAAGGAGAGCTGAAATGGATGAGCAGCTTCCTCAAAGACATGGAAGCCATCGAAGAGGAAGGAGGTGATCAACGAAGTCGAACTTTGATTACCGAAATCAGAAAGATATCTTATGATGCTGAAGATGCAGTGGAGTCCTACATCCTCCGAGTGGAAAGACTAGACTTGTACAAAAAATATGCATGCTTTTGTTTCCACCTATGGCATACTCACCAGCTGGGGAACGAGGTTGATTCCATCAAAGTTCGGATCTCTGACACCATGGATAGGCTAAAGAAGTACAAAGGTGATGATGGTGTTAATGGAGGAAGAAGAGAGAATTTAGAGCAAGGGTTTAAGAGAAGGAGGCCAATTAGCTATTCACATAGCAATGAGGATCATGTGATTGGTCTTGATGAAGATATCGAGAAGTTGGTTTGTTTGTTGACTACAAGCAACGAGCTTCAGGTGTTGTCGGTCGTGGGAATGGGTGGCTCGGGCAAAACAACCTTGACTAGGAAGCTCTACAATTATGAAAAGATCAAAGGGCATTTCGAATGCTTGGTATGGGTTTCGATTTCTGAACAATGGGTGGCTCATCATGTCTTGCTTGATATTCTCAGGAAGGCGAGTGGCGAGACAATGAAGTTGGATGAGAGCTGGAGTCCTCAACATGTTGCAGAGAAGCTGCAGGAGTTTCTTGAGCGGAAGAAGTATTTGATAGTTCTTGATGACGTGTGGGCAAGACAAGCGTTGGAGGAGATTCTTCCAGCTTTGCCATTAGGAAATGATGGAAGAAAGATCATAGTCACAACTCGGATACGAGAGTTGGTTGATTATCCGGATTTGAAGTGTTGTATCCATGAACCAAGGCGTCTCACAGACGAAGAAAGTTGGGAGCTTTTTCGAAAAATCGCTCTTTATCATAGGGAAGATGATATGGTTGCATTCAAGGAACTAGGGAAGGAGATGCTGAAGAAATGTGAAGGCTTACCGCTGGCGGTTGTTGCACTAGCCGGGATTCTAGGTAAAAAGGAGACTATTGAGGAATGGGAGAAGGTGAGAAATGCTGTGAGCTCAAAGATAATGGAATTTGGTAGGGGGACACACATATATGGGAACGTGAAAGAGATGTTAGCATTGAGTTACAATGATTTACCTTATGAACTAAAGCCGTGCTTTCTTTACTTGGCGCTATTTCCGGAGGACTCTGAGATTCCGGTGGGGATGATTATCAGAATGTGGATAGCTGAAGGGTTTATCACAACTGATCAAGTGCAAGAGGGAGATACATTAGAAGATGTTGGAAGAGAATATCTAGATGAGTTGATTCATCGTTATGTGATTGGTGTTTCAAGTAGAAACTATCAAGGAAAAGTGAAGAGTGTTCAAATACATGATCTGATGAGGGATTTGTGCATCAAAAAAGCAAAGGAACAAGAGTTTCTTCGAGTATGCTCTTCGAGATCCTCTGATACGGATGCAAGATCATCAACACAATCACGTCGTACTATAATTCATTCATACAACAGGTTAAAATGATTCTTACTATGAATTAATCATGTTTCATTGTATATACAAACTGCACTTAACATTCTTGGTTTATGCAGAATGTACTTTCCTTTCCCAAGTAAAGATCGGCATCTTCGGTCTCTTTTCCTCTTTGCGCGAGCTAATGTTGGAGACTACAAGATGCACACCCTTGAGGATCGACCGAAGCTAAGTTTCAAGTTAATACACAAGAACTTCAAGCTACTTAGAGTTTTCAATCTTGTGGGTGTTGACGCTTGTGATGGTGCCTTACCAAAGGAGATAGGGAGCTTAATTCACTTGAGGTACCTTGGTTTAAGGGTGACAAACATCTATCAATTGCCGTCATCAATCGGAAATTTGCGTAATATTCTAACATTAGACTATAGGGGTCTTGAGGAATTTGATAAGCCTGTGAAAGTACCTGATGTCCTTTGGAAACTCGAGGGTCTTCGACATCTTTACTTGCCTTTTAATAGATCTAGTATGGAGAGGATGAAGTTTCATACACTAAAGCATTTGCAGACTCTGTGGGGTGTTGGAGGAGGTGACTGGATGTTGGATGAACTTCCGCATCTAAGTGAAAGTGTTCAAAAGTTGCGCGTAGAATGCATAACAAGTGTTGACCAGCTAGAGGCGGCATTTCGATGCCCAAGTATAATGATGGACCGCCTTCGAACATTGTACTTGGACTGGCTTACCCAAACTGAAGGAGGCGAATCTCTATTTACGGACAATTTGGAGCCTATTGTCCATTGTCAACATCTAAGGAAGCTTGGACTACGGGGTAGAATTGAAGATAAATTGGCAGACATTCAATTCCCCTCCAGCATCAACAAGTTAGAGTTGTTGTTCACACAGCTCGAAGAAGAAGCAACACTTGGATGTATAGGAAAACTTCCAAACCTAAAGTACCTTCGCTTATCGCGTGACTCCTACATGGGTGTCAAATGGACTTGTAGTCCAGGTGAGTTCTTGCAACTTAGAGACCTCAGATTCCTTGATCTTCCAAATTTAGAGGATTGGAGTATACAAATGGGTTCAATGACTCAACTCAAGAGGTTGTCAATTTGGAAATGCGAAAATTTGAGCAGACTTCCGCAAGGATTGAAATTCATTACTACCTTTGAAGAATTAGAGCTGACAAGTATGTCAGATGAATTCTACAACAGGATCAAAGGAGGAGAAGATGCGCACATTATTGAACACATCCCTGTGGTTAGATATTTGGATTGATTAGATTGCTCTATTCACAAAAAATTATTCTGTACTTGCAGGTCCATTAGCAATCACATATTTGTTTTCCATTTTAGAACTCAATTTCTTTTGTTTCTACTTCTTCTCCTTCAGCTTCATATATGGTCTGTGGCCCTGGTAGTATCTTCTATGTAATAGGTTCCAGGTTTTCCCCCACTGCATCTAGCAGTATCATGTGTAGTCATCAATCAGCTTGACATGTAGTTTTAGCATAATAAATTGCCAGCAATGTAGGGTAAACTTCAAGAACAGCTTGCTCATTGGCTCAGACATCACTAAAGCAATTAAATTTACCCAACAAGGGAAGTTTTTTTTCCCCTTCACTGCTAAAACTTGTTAGGGTTCATACAAAGAAAACACATTAAACAAGAAATTTGGTGCAGAAAACCCGCATGGGGATGCTATAACTATCTTTATTTAAGATATGGGCATAACATACGATGTATATACGTTGCAAGTAATTTAACCTGGATACGTGACAAAGTTGGGTGTCCCGTAATGTACTATTGAGAACTGTAACGATCTTTTGCAAATAACTCAAAAAGACATTCAAAATCCTCAAATATGAGGACAAAATACAACAAAATCGTCTTCCCTCCAAAATTACAGAGTAAATAATATGTAATAGTACAAGAAGATGATTAAACTGTAAATGGTACAAAAAGATGATGAAAGACAGGAGATAGTTTGCTTTGAATTTTGTATCATTGATTCTACAAAGCCAACTCATTATGATCCCTGAAGTGGGATGATGGAGGTTGGGTCTGCAGTCTTTTGTCTTAAAAGACTGTTAGCAAGAAAATCTTTGCTTGCAATGAGATATGCACCTTGCAAAAGAGTGTTCGCAGTTTACAGTTCAGGTCAGACTTGTACTCAACTACTCACAACACTGCCCAATTTCAAGAATTTCTTGTAATAGAATGATGAATCATGATGTTGTTAGTTTTTTTTTTCTTGAACGTAGATGTTGTAGTATTAGATGCATTACTTCTTATGTATGTTTTCTGATCACGATAAGTCTAATAGCACAGTTGGACCAGACCGAGAAATACGGTCCGGATAATATGATCTCCTTCTTTGACACGGAAGCAGGGGATATGTGAGCAGGGATGTTGGAGAGCCTCTTCTCATATCTGAAATGATAGACCAGAAGCATTATATATGAAATCTTTCAAGGTGTACATATTTACAGAACTTATATTATGCATTATTTAAGAAAGTATCCGATTAAAAAAAGCTTTCACCCATATCCAGCAAACAGTGCTAGAGAAAATCAACAATTAAGGGCAATTAATTCAAAAAAAAAAGCTTTCACCTTTGACTCTTGTCAAGGAATACCAAAGGAGACCCATAATCAACGAAGCTCAAAAAAAAAAAAAAAGGAAAGAAGAGCGATAGGCAGCAAACCAGCAACTATTCATTTATGGTTATAGTATGGTTCTTCTGAATAAAAGAGATAGAAACATAACTACTTACACCATTAACGTTTGAACTTTCTGAAAGAAAGAGATAGAAACATGCCTACTCACACCGTTAATGTTTGAGCCTTCTGTTTTTTTTATCTCCAGACTTACATAGCTAAAAGCGAGGCTGGACCTCCAAGTTTGGCCTCAAACTCCTTCAAGAAGTTCATCATCATCTACACACGTAATTAGAAATGTCACCATTAAAACAATTCCAAAAGACCACCAGCTGTCATAAACTCAATAAACTGTGTCAATGAATCAAATGAAAGAGAAAATTAGACTGAACAAGCATTATTTCAGAGGCTTTCCTCACCTATTACCGACATTAAATACTTCTTTAACCACCTAACATAAAAAGCCAAGTAGTAGTACATATTGACGGCTCGGGGCTGGAAGTTTCCAAAGTTACAAATTAAGATGAATGTGGGAATAAGTGAACCCAAATTATGCACAGTGACCATGTTTTTTCTTTCAAAAATATAATAAGTGAACCCAAATTTTTAGCTGTAGCCTCAACTTGAGCAGTTTTGTTATTGGACAATTACAACTTTTAAATCATGTACTACTATTACATACTGCAGAAAAATAATTATCATCACAATTAAAGCAAGAAGAATACGGTTATATAAGAGTAGTGTGCTTAGTCTCCTAGTTATGCTCCAACATGAACCCTCCAACAGAGCACAAATGTAAATGCTTCCAAGGTAAGTGGAGTTGTTGCTTCTAAATTCTAATTAAAAAAAACTCTACTTCACAAGTGCTAATTAAAAATGTTAGAAGAATGCTAGGAATATCCCTTGCTAGATAAAGCCAAGAATGTTCAACTGGGGATAATAGAATTGGTGGGCTAATGTATTTTTGACATCACACAAAACAATAACCTATTTACTCCTATTTTCATCTGCATGTTTGTTTCCATAGAATTTAATTCCACTTACAGTTTTAGACTAACTTTATTAATATTAGGGATATGCCCTTATGTAGCTTTTATTTATCCGATAAATGTTCATTATATTAAGGACAAAAGATTGTTCAGCTACAATATAAGTATTATAGGAGTAGAGGTTTGGAGAAAGATAGCTCTAAAATTCGAGAAGAAGGTTGTTACAGTTTCTTGTAGCCTCCTTGTTTGACATGAGAATTCATCCATTTCAATAAGATCTTCTCTGCTGATAAATTCATAAGCTCCTCAATGTCTGCACAAAATCAGATACCAGTATACCACACGGTATTTTGTAAGTTCCCTAGCTTGTTTAATGAATGGATACCACACCAAATAGAGGGAAATGAAAAATAACCTCAACATAGTTTGCAACCAGGTACACAGGTAGAATCCAACACCAAACTGTCCAATTAAGTTAAGGTCTCCACTTGTTTGCACATCTTCTCCGCAAAAGCTGTAATTTGAAAATAATTAGTGGCCAGTATTGAACTATTGATGGTATTACAATCAATTGAAATGCTATTAAAAACCCAAGCCACTTATTAAGAAAGGTGGTATATATTATTCATTTTCACGTACCAAAGCATGCATGTGTGAAATTAAAGAGAGAGAAAGAGTATTAAACCATGGTGAGCAAGTGGCTGGCGATTTTTCTGTGCACTGAGAGAGATGCAAGATTGCAATTGACCTTCCTTCCGTCAATTACAGAAGTTGGATTTTGATATGCCCTGAATGTAGATTTTGGATTTTTACATGCCTGAATGCATATTCTGGATCCTTGAAAATAACCTAATCACATCAAACACAGTATATATAAGTATATAACTTCACTTATCACATGAAGCTAGGTCATAAGAACCCAAGTGATGTGAACATAAAAGCCATAGCCTTTGCACTCATCAATGTTTGCAGAAACACAAAATATATATAACTTGACTTATCACATGAAGCTAGCTCTACATTCTTGTGTTTGGATAATTCACTACCTCCAAGAGGTTAGTACCTGCAAGTTTATGTAACCTAAAGAAAATTAGGAAAAACCATTTATCCAAAAGGAAAAAATGGCACTATACTCACACTTCCATACTCATGCAAGTAGCAGTATATTCAATATGATCAAAATAATGTTGATCCTATCAATAATATATAAAAAAAAAGATGGTAAGGAAACAAAAGAAAGCCCAATATACCAAGATTCAAACCTTAGATTAAAAATCTGTTAGTAAAGTAGGAAGAAACAAATATCAGGAAATTCAAATATAACTAAGAAACACAACATCATGTGTGCGTCAAATTTCACCAAAAAATAGAAGCAGGGTGAATTGAAATTAAATCAAGCTGAAACTCAATTCTCACCTGAAGTCGACGATGAAAAAGAAAGATGGGTGTATGGCCTCGAAAGGATTGAATGACGGCGAACCAATCAATCCTGACATCTCCTCCCTCGAATGCTCAAAAACCTGTGGAAGTAAGCATCATCTAATCCAAAAATGTTAATCGATCTTGGCTCAAATTCAACAAATGGAGCAAAGAACAACTCCACTTCTACTGCTATATCTAGAAGATGAATCTCCATCCCTAACCCTTTGAATTCGCGGGAAAGTCATGTTGTCATATAATGACTACAAGCTGCAGATCAGTAAACCATTAAAGAAAAATTAAAAGATTCAGCCAAGTATAGATATAAATGAAATTTTTATTGGACGAAAATCAAGATTAAACAAATCAGCAAGTTCAAATCTCTTTATTTTTATTCATTTCATACCAACACAAGAAACAACAAAAAGACCATTGCCCAGGAATTTAACCACAAGGACCTGTCAAATCTCATGCTTAATTTATTTCAAACACCCTATTCTACTACTATTTCACAAATGTCATTTTGCATAATTTCTTTCTAGCATTGAATTAATCAGCCCTAAAGTCAATCAACACGTCCCTGTTATACCCGCCTAGCAAAATAGTGGCAATTTCTAAAGATGAGCTTTAGCCGTTAAGTGGAAAGATATAACATGATAGATGGCCAACAATCTAACTCGACAACAATGGTTTTGAAGAGATCTAGATCAATAATGAACTCATACAACTAATCGAAATTAAAACTCAAAAACTAAATTGTGTATATAAGCGAAAAAAGTAAAATTGTAAAGAGTTAAAGGAATGAAGCATCAAACCTTGTAGAAAGCATCGAAACCCTCATTCTTAAGCATGGTAGATGTGACTTGGGCAGAAGATCCCTGGCCCAGCTGAATTCTTACCTACAAACAAAATCTAATTCAAGTGTATCAAACTTCTAGATCTTAAAAATCATATACCATCAAGTTCAAGTATCTCACACGAATAAAACAACGAGAACCCTAGCTAGGGAAAAAATCCTCTAGAAATAAAAAGGTACAAGGTTTGTAAAGTAATGAAGCAAAAGAAGAGAAAGACCTTAATCATATCGATAGGTTGGATGACGCAGGTGGCCAACATACCAGAATTACTCTCATTGACGAAGGACTTAAGCATATCGGTTCCACCTGAAGCCAATCGAATGAAATGTACATACAAAGCCGGATGCTTCCTGCTGCTCAAGATTCGGTGGAAGTAAGCAAAATTATAAACTAATATCAATATGGGTGCAAAGTTAAGTGAGGGAAATGGTAAGGCATTGAAAAAGCAGAGGGATTAACAAGATCTTCAAATTCTAAAATCTCAAGTCAAAACCACAACACCAAGTAACCAACAAGACTGGCATAGAATACGAGCTAAGCCATTACTTGTGTGATGGTCTCTCAATCCGAATCATATTACCCAATTGAAACTCGGTAAGTCTAACCCTTGGGGAAACTGAACGAAGCAGCCAAGAAAGCTAGTCACTGATAACCAAAGCATCACGATTCTTTCCAAGCCCTATGAAATGAAACCCCCGCACATATATACAAAAGAAAACAGCAAAAACCCTACTTTGTTAGCACCGGAAGCTAATTTGGGTGCTTGATCCGCCAATTGAGTGTCTTCGGTCCCTCGAGCAGAGGCAGAAGAGTCGGATCAACGACATTATCAACACCATCGTCAATTGCACCGGTTTCACCACCATCGGCGCCGTTATAGATGGAATAGACGGAAGCGAAGACGTCGGACGGGAGAGGGAGGTTGCGGACGCAGATAAGGGTCTTGGTCTTCTGAACGCGGTCGAGAGCGGAAGGATGAGTTTTTTCAAACAGAGAGAAGAGGAATAGATGGAGGAAAGTGGGAGAAGACGGTGGTAAGAGAAAACGTGAAGTAGCAGGAGAGGTGTCAAACCCTGTTGGCATTGCTTGGAAGAGGTTGGGCTCTATTTTCGACACGTTGAAGCAGAGTCATAATACACTGTTTTGGGTGATGATGTCGATACACCATAATATGTGCATCATGAGGCGTACAGTATTTTTGCGTGCACATCAAGTGAACTGACTGTATCCCAAACCAATGGTCGTCTATTCGTCCGAGTTTTCTTCGTCCTCAACATTTCATTTTTCACTCTCCTTTCAACCGAATTCGTACAGTATTTTTGCGTGCACATCAAGTGAACTGACTGTATTCCAAACCGACGGTTGTCTATTCGTCCGAGTTTTCTTCATCCTCAACATTTCATTCTTCACTCTCCTTTCAACCGAATTCGGACTACCATCGGTGTTGCTCGGGTTTCGTTATTTGCTGCACGTTTGTCATCTTCATAGTTAGTGTCGAAATTTGCTTCTTGCTTTTCAATTTTGTCTATATTGCTCTTTTATAGTTAAGTCTTCAATTATGTCTATAATCTTCTCTTGTGGGTAAAAGTCCCAACTCTCTAATTTTGAGTTACAAGTTTTTTTATTTATTTGGTATTTGAATCATGATGACTAGGTATGTTTGTGTGATGCAAAACAATTTCTGACGTGGTCAAAGACATGGGTTTAGATTTTTGTGAAGGGTCTAAACTCTTAAACACCCTCTTGTTATTTGGATATATGGATTGCTTGACTACTCAGTTATGGGTAGGCAGGTGTGGTGTTTCACTGACAAAAGATTGGATTTCTTTTGTTAGCGGATGATTTTTAACGTAGGATGCGCATACAGGGGAAGAACGCAGTCCCGAGACATAGTGCCGGTCTTGTGCACGTGGAACAAGATGTGTTGGATGCGGTGATGATCGGGTGCTTTAAAATAGATGAAAGAATTAATAACTGATGCCTACCTTACTTCTTAAGAATGACTTTGATTGATTGTTAATAGTGTATCTAACCAATTTATTTCAGTGTAGTCCATATCCTCCCCTTTATGCGTTAGGCCCAGCACAATTTTTAAGAAGGTAAGTAGTGTAACTCGTTAATTTATTAATTTGATGATTAAAAGACAAACCTAATATTTGATTGATCGTTATTTGTACTGAGGTTGGTTACACAATCGAAATGTCACACATCCGCTCGAGCTCAACAACAATTTAAACTACTACTTCTACGTGGAAATGTCCCGGACATAGTTTTGAATGAAGACACCGTAGAGGTTGTGGTTGTGCCCGTGGATGTTGTTGTTCCATTTGTATGCGATAATATCATAGAGGGATTTTTCACACCCGACGATGCCATGCTTCCAACGGCTGGTTCGTTCAATAGCACAGAGGCTTCCGTTGCACAACCATCGGTATGTGGACACCGATGATAGAAGATTTATTTGAGGGTTCTCCAAGTGATATTTGACAAAGGACCCTAATTATATCAAGCGTGACTCAAGCAATTGATGGTTCTCATCCAACATTACAAGATCTTATTCCGACACAACACCTCAAATGTGTAGAGGATCTGCATGTGGGTATGGTGGATATACCCGTGGAGTCAGAGGATGTGCCGGTGGGGCCAGAGGATGTTGGATTCTAACATGCACCGATTGAGGAAGAGGATGTTGGATATACCCATGGAGTCAGAGGATGTGCCGGCAGTGGCCTCACTTCTTTTTGTAACCTTCATTGGGACCATGTCGATCATATTCTCATATCGGCTTTCGTCGAGCATTGGTATCCGAAGACCATCACTTTTCATTTTCCATGGGGTGAGATGTCGATTACACTTCATGACGTCACATGCTTGTTAGGTCTCCCGATCGATGGGGAGGAGTTGACATTCACTTGGCAAGTTTCGAATTTGTGAACAAATTTGATTGAGATGTTTGGATGGAATGCGTCGGGCCTTCTAACTTCTACAAAGAAGGAGGAATTCCATTGCATGAATTGAGCAAGAAGTTAGGTGATATGATTGCATAGGAGTGACCAAATCCACCCTGGAGTGGTTGGAGACATCCTTCCCTCGTCAAGATCCACCCTTGTCACGGTTGCGTCCTCTACTACCGCGTGTTAACTTTTGCGTTTTTACTTATTCAATTCCGCCTCATTTATCTCTCATGCACTATTATCTCTTTGACATGGGTTCTTCTTCGGACGTCCCCTAAACACTTTTACAATCGGTTCCTGTAGAGCCGAACCGTTTGGATTCGTTGTATCGTTGAACATGAATCCAAACTTGTTAACAACTTCTTAAATCACTTCATTGGAAAAAACTCTCTCGACGAATTCCTGAAAATGGACATGTCTTGCTGAAATAGAGACATGATCATCTTATGCATCGTTATGAACTTCTTCCCAAGCCAATTGTTCCCAAAACTTGTGAATTTTTCCGGGCATGATTGGAACATTATTTTGCATACACAAGGCAATATCATGTGCGCAAGGGAGTCCGAGAGAAGTTGAAAACCACTTGTTAGAGCACCCATCCTGTATCCTTCCCGACTTCACCTTGTTATATGTGTCAAACAACCTATAAAAATATTGTTTCGAGATCTTGCCAACTAACCTTGCAAATACGGAGTGATAGTCATTTTGGTTGGTCTAGTTACCCATGCAATCTCTAGAGAACCCTTGACCGTATTAATCTGGTTCGTCATGAAACGACATATAGACGTGATCACCGTGTCAAATCCAACAGAAGAATTCAACCTTCTTTTTAAAACAGAGTGTGCAAAATCCACCCTGTAATTTTACAAAAATATATTAATATGTATTGTAATAAATCGATACCACCCGGAGGTAATGAATTTGTTTAAATATAGATGTAATTGAATTTTCTTGCTAGTAGTCCTTATGCTAAAGTGATAGACGGTGTCCATCCAGACTTTGACTATACTCTTTTTTTATGGAGTTAACCACGTACCCTCGAGATATGGCATTAAACCCTCTACTTTACCCCATGTCACATACAACCCCCTTCATCGAGTCTCGTACTTTTCCTCTATCTTGGATGAGAAAAGTTAATGACAATCACTCTTGAACTTGTCACGAGTCTCCTCAGAACCCATTCTACCCAAACCAGCATCTCCAACGTTACATCCGATGTGCCACCAATATAACATATACTTTACATTAGGGTAAACTTTCTTGATTGCGTTAATTAGACCCAGATCTTTGTCCATCATTATCATTTGTGGCCTCACACCTTCTCAATACAAGGTAGCAAGTTGATTCATGCCCAAACATAACCGTCTTCACTCTCCTTGGACATGAAAACAAATGCGATGTTGAAGTTTTTATTCGTACACGTAAAACCAATGCTTTCAAAAAGTGGCATATTGTACCTCTATACAAGGTAAAAAAAAGTACTAGAAAATTAAAAAGTGTGAAACATGCAGCTGATCGAACATCAATAAAGTAAAGTTATTGTCATTTAATTTACACTAGTAAAATTCCATAACTATCACACAAATTATTAATTTTGAGGAAACATTAAACCAAATAACCACAACACATATTTGTAAATAAAATAACGGATAAAAGCTTACTTGTTGGTTGTGTAGGTGTTGTCCGGAATAATAACGTATGAAAATCAAGACAACAAGTGCCTTGAGTGTGGGTGATCAAGAAATATGTCTCTCATTGTTTCACTTTCATCCGCCCATCTAATACTCGTGAATTAGTTCTTTTGTGCCAGTATGCCTAGCGCATATTGGGTAATGCTCCTCAAGTCCCGATCTTCCTTCTTTATCTTTCTTCATGCATTATAGATTTGTTTTATTGAGGTGACACATGTCGAGTCCCTCATTTGCAAGTCTGTCAATATTGCTTCAGGTTCGGTACCAATTGAAGAAAATCACCTCACATGTTGATATTGCTCTTGCGTCAACCGTCCTTCAAATGCATGGCCTAATAACCTTTGTGGAAGATCGTGATTGTGATTTCCACACAACAATTGAACCATCCACTGATCTCGCTAAACCTCAAAATCGTACAAACAAAAAGGACAACACGATAACTTAATGATAGTTATCATGGGATTGTGAATTCTGACTTACATCATTTTTCGTCTTCATCTTCGCCTTTGATTTGTAAGTTTCATTATTCTCACATGACAACCATATCCTCCCAAGTCGTTTTTCAATACTTGGCGAAGAACGTTTTATCGTCATTACCATGATGTAAGAAACACCTATTGATCGCAAATGATGAAGCATAGAATTCCGATCCGGCCCCCGGTTGGCTGAGTCAAAAAAAAGTTGTGAAATAGGGATAAGTTTGTACTTCGAGGCTTTGATCACCATCACCCCAATCCATTTTTAATAGTTCTTTTTGTACTTAAGAAGACGGTATGACTTCATAGTTGTGTGTTACCGCCGATTCCCTACACTTATAGAACGAAAATTTGTGTACACCTGTTTTGTGCGCATTAGGAGGCCAAGCCCAAGATTTTTTTTTTACCGTTTGAATAACAAACCTGGGATCATGCGGCTTGTGATGTGCATGGTATATGTGCTTCCTAAGGCGCATAAAACGTGCACATCACAAGGCGCGTAAAACCATGCGTGCAATTTGAAACAAACCTAACATCATGCGGCTAGTGATGTACATACATCATGCGGCTTGTGATGCGCGCGTACAATTAAATGTTTGCGGCTTCAGAAGTGCACATATTGTGGCGTGTCTAAGTAATTTTTTGGCGTGTATTTGGCTTTAAATTGAGGGTAAAAATGAAAAACGCCTATCGCAAGGCTATACTTTTCTTTTTAAGGAGGTAAGGATAAGGATAAGGAGAAAGATATAAAATATCTTGTAATTACTATTTGTTTTTTTGAATACAAGGTAAGCATATAGGCATGGTTAATATCTATTATTGCACCATCCTATATTATCTTTTCGGATGAGGTTAACGACTTATTGTGGTATGACTTCTCCTGCTGCCAAGTTGTCCTGACCTGGAGCTGCGAGTTTGTTTGCAACGTCATTGATTTTTTTTAAAATGTGGCTAACTTTGACCTACATAAATCCAACCAATAAAATTAAAATATCCGAAATGATCATTTCAATTTCTGAAGGTGGTTTCTGTTTCTTTGTTTTTACACCCCTATAAATCTTTATCAATAATGATAAAGACCTATAAGTTAGTAAAAACCACGGTATGCTTTAAATTTATAAAACTTGTAATAAATACCCAATTTGCAGCGAACCCACAGTGTATGGGTCAATCACAGTATGGATAAGTACTCCAAGGTCGATCTCAGGGACCAAGTGTTTGAATTGTGAATATGATCTAAAATAGAGAAATCCAAGTAAAAGAATGAGGTTGGAAAAGTAGGGAAGAAAGATCAAAAATGTTTTGAAGGATTTTCTAAAGTTCGCAATCAAATATCGGATTTGATTGAAAACCAAGTAAAACAAACGAACGAAAGATTGATCAATAAAAGAGAACGCGGATTTCAAGGATTCAAGGTCATTATTTATACGCACGAACTCAGGACAACTCTCAAGGGATATATGGTTAACAAGCTTCAGGGAAGAACGTTTCTAAACTGACAGTCTATTACCGGGTAAGTCTCAAGACTATCTAGTTCCGAACCAACCACCTATCACCGGGTAAGTCTCAAGGTAGAGAGGTAGGAAATTCTACACAAACCAGAATCCAAACTAAGGGAAAAGTAAACCATTACCGGGTAAGTCTCAGGTATTACCCTACTTAGGAAGGAATCTAATTAAGCACACTCAACCCAATAGAGGTTTTCACCTCTATTACCTATGGTCAGTCTCTAAGGTATCTAAGAAGGGGTTTCACCGGGTAAGTCTCAACTCCAACTTAGGTTACTAGGTTGAAGGATTCTAACTAGGTTCAAGTCCTAACTAACCACTAGGATTTCAAAGCTATTCAAACCAAGCATAAAACACTATTCCATCATAGTCCAGGTATAAACAAATCCCTATTCATCTTGGAACCACAATGGTTCTAGCCAACCATCAACATAACAAAAGTAATAATCAATTCAATGGAAGAATGTATAAAATAAGAAATAAAAGAGAGAATAAAGAAAGTACTCAGCGTTATTAATAGGTAACTAGCAAAACGACAAATTCCCAGTATCGCGAAGCGTATCTTAATTGAATGAAATATAAAAGCTTGAATCTTTCCTAAAAACTCAATGTAATTCAACAATGGTGAAAATGGTGTAGAGTAAGGGAGAAGAAGAAGGAGAAGGCGGCACTCTCAATAGAAGCTTGAGAAATAGAATGAAGCGGAACCCTAAAAATCATTTAGAGCTTCCCTTTTATACCCAACAGCCTTCCACAGAACGGGCCGGGCCAAAACAAATCCGAGAAGGGCAAAATATTTCGGCGCACAAGAATCTCGGTCGGAAATCTCGGTCGGTGACCGAGATTTTTGAACGTCGGGGCCGAGATTGGCTTCGAGATCCAGCGTTGAGGAAATCTCGGTCGGATCATCTCGGTCAAGCCTGAAAAATCTCGCCCGAGATGGCACAAATCTCGGCCGAGATTGGGACCGAGATGGAGACCGAGATTCCGCGACAGAAACTTTCCAACCCAGCCGAGATAGGGAATCTCGGCCGAGATGGCTAGGATCTCGGCCAAGATCATGTGGATCTCGACCGAGATTGCTCTAATCTCGTGCGCTTCGTCTTGTTTGCTCATGGCTCATCTTTTCCTCCTTTCCCGTACCTGCGTGATCGCTCCAAAGCGTCCATCCCGAGGCTTGATCCTCAAATGCATCGTTTTAGCTCCAAAACACCCCAAAATACCTACGAAGACACCAAAAGTGTTTGTAGACATCTATACTCGCAAAGTTGCACTAAACAAGTATAAAGAACACAAACTAAGGCTAAAACATGCATGCGGAAAAGGGAAAACTAACGATATGCTCTACTAAACTAGGTCGATAATTCATGTTATCAGTTTCCATATTTTGTTTATTGCGTTAATGATTGTTAAGTTGTCTCCTTCAATTTCTATGTTTTTTTATTTTTATTTCTCTTGCTTTTAAAATTCCTTTCCTTGAGTGCTAAGGCTTCTGCATGTAAGACCGATGTGTATCCAAATTGTCCGTGATCAAAGGCTAATATTTTTGCTTGGTGGTCTCTAAGAATATAACCGAAATATCCATGGTCATTATTCCTTTTTTATTCATCAACGTTAAGTTTTATGCTACCTTGTGCCGGCTTAGTCCATTGCATATTTTTTTTTCTTTTTTCTGATATTGGTTCTTTTGTTCTCCATCTTATTTACTTCTATTGATATATTCCAATCCTTTATTTGTCTAGTAGCCTCGTGTCGGATGCTTGTAACCGGTTTATTTTCAAAGATGCTTTTGTTCCTCATATACCAAATATTCCACCAGATGATATTGAGTTGGATGAAGTTCTTTTCATCTAAATTGTTGTGGATGAGAAATAATTTCCTGTATTTTCATTCATGAGGTGTCGATATTGTTTAATCGGTTTTGTGTCGTTGTATTAATGTTATTGGTGGTGATTGGGCATCTAAAGAAAGATGTTTTACATATTCTTACGGGTGTTGACATTGTGCACAGTTCATAGATATCGGTACTTTTTGTTTTTCTAGGTTTCTTTTGTTGGTAAGTCATTTATAGAAAGTCTCCATAGAAAATTCTTTGCTTTTTGTAATGTGTTGAGGTTCCAAATCCATGAGTTATCGATTGAGTTAGCACTTCTGATTTGTGAAACAAATCAAGTGCTGATTTTGTGGAGAATCATCCGTCTTTACTTGGGCCCTTGTATTGTAAGAGCCTTAGAATTTTGGAGCCACTTTAGCCTTAGCCGCCCCGCGGGTTTGTAGAGCCACCCCTGCGGCTGAGCCATGATCCGCCCATGCGGCCAAGGAATCCGCCCCTGCGGTTTCTTGCGGCTGCAGCCGGCTTTGTTGACCTTTGACCCGTGCTTTACTCTTTCATTTCCTTAACCTATTCCTTTGCTTTGGGAGCAAGAGACCCTCATTCCATTGCAGCTTACCTCCTCACGTCCTTCTTCTCTCTTCTTCTTCCTCCTTGATCTTGAGTTGGTTTCTTCTTGTTTTGGAAGTGGTTTTGTGTGGCTTTGGTAGAGGTTGATGTTGTGCTTGGTTGCTGAGCTTGTGATGCTAGCTGAGAGTGTGTTCTGTGTTTCCCTTGGGTGATCACAGCTGTAGAGGTGAGCTCCTTGTTTCTCCTTCCTTTCTTTCTTTCTTGTTCTTCTTCCTTAGCTTAGGATTAGATGCATGTATAGATGTATGTTGATGTGGGATTGTGTATGTATATGTATGTGTGTGACTTTGGAATGAAGAAGACGTGAATTGATCACGTGAAGAGCCGAGGAGGAACCGCGGGATCACATTCTGCACTGTCGCCGCCCCCGCGGTCCAGCGAAGCCGCCCCTGCGGGAACCTTGTCGCCGCACCCGCGCCTGGAAGCCGCTGCCCCTGCAGGAGCCGTGTCACAGCGCCTACGCTTGCCTGCGGCCGTTGTCACCGCGCTCGCAGCCGAGCATTGTCGCGCCTGCGGTTTGCCTGTTCCGCCCCTGCGTCTTTCCGTCACGCAGGTGCGTCTTGTCCCGGGTCTACCTAGAGTTGGGTAGATCCTTTTCTTCCTATATGAGCGGTTTAGTGGCATGCTAGGTACGTATATGAAGATAGAATGAGGATGATCACGTTATCGTTTATGCCGGTTATGACTTTGAGGTTTATGAGTTAGGATACGATCCTTATGGATCCCTTGGGTCTAGGTGTGATCCTTGTGATGGATATGAGTTTGATATATGTTGTTATGCCTTGTTTAGGCAGTGTTGATCTCCAGAGTTGGAGCCGATTGGGTTTGAGACTTCCGAGGTTGAGGTAAGTCCATAGGACTTACTTAGCTGCCATCCTTATATTGGATGTATGCATGAGTGGTGTATGTGTTATATGCTTGATAGCATGCGATGTGGTTATTACCTACCTATGGTTTAGTACGCGCCCACTGTAGGGCCGTGACAACCTAGCCCCGTTATCCCACGAGGAGACTGGGAGGTTCTCTGCGGATCGTCCAGATCTGGTACACGGAACGGGCGTTGTCTCCACTCCCTTAGGGTACACGGAGGAGTAGTCCCGAATGACCACTCCAGCTGGCATTATCACCGAGAGGCGAGGGTTATATTCCTCGTGTCACATATATTCATACTCATATATATATATATATATATATATATATATATATATATATATATTTATACGATTGAGTGATTGGACTTATTAAAGATAATAAACCGGGTAAATGTGTGAAAGCATGATGATGTGTTATGATTTCTGATGTGTGGTTGTGCTCTTGCATCTTCTTATATATGTGTACGGTTAGCTAACGGTTTTATACCGTGTTGTAGATCCTTTGTAGGTTAGGAGAACTGTAGAGTGATCCAGAAGGGTGATCCGCTGAGGGCTCCGTACACTGGGATCGTTATCGTGAAATAGGGGATATTTGATGTACGAATATACGTTTCTTTTGTACTCAGCGGTACTTATGTATTACCTATTGATACTTATATATATCAGTTTTACGTTTTGTATTTAATCTATTTGTGTCTTGTTGTAAGATTCAGTGAACTTGTTGTCAGGCTAGGGTTAGGATCCATTGTGAGATCCTAGTCCAGTAGCACCTCGAGTCCTACGGATTTGGGGTGTTACAAAGTTGGTATCAGAGCCCAGGTTGACAACAATGGCACTCGTAATCTGCGATAAAGGTCGAATAGATAAATAAACAGAACCCGAAAGGGGTCTGACTTTTCAAAAGGTTTTGGTTTTGAAATGAGTACAAATGTTTTGGGATATCGTGTACGTGAGCCATCGCCCATCTGAAGATCTCGACAGTATAGATATATATATATATAGATATTCTGATGTGATTGATTTGATATATATCTATACATACGGCATATATATAGCCTTCTGAGTTAGGTTTGCGTCCTTTGTAAATGGTTCAGACTAGAGTAGGGGTGTAATTTGAGCTGCTCGAGCCGAGCTTCTACACGTTCAGGCTTGGCTCGTTTTTATTCGAGCCGAGCCTGAAAATCTATACGAGCTTTGGATTAAGCTCAAGCTCGGCTCGCGAGCTTATTTTAAAGCTCGGGCTCGGCTTGTTTAGCTCGTTTTTATTCGAGCCGAGCCCGTGTTCGGTAAAGCTCGGGCTCGGGCTCGAGCTCGGGCTCGAGCTCGGGCTCGTCTAGGCTCGTTCGGGCTCGTTTGGGCTCGTCTGAGCTCGTCTGAGCACGAATCACTGCTACCTGTAATTTTGTAAATCTGTAATATGTTGAACATGAATTTGTAGCCCACTAACATTCAATTAATCAATCACCTGATAATCAAACCCGAGAAAAATAAAACAAACCAAATTCAAAGTCACAAGTTTAACACAATCAAACCAAATTCATAATACAAAGTCTTAACTTGAAGTTCTAGTCTTCAACGGAATAAACGCAACAAAAGTGACAAAGTCTTTAAGACACAATTACACAAATGATCTCTTCAACGAGGACTTCAAATCTTCAACCAACAACAAAAAGCTCCATCTCATAAGTCATAATCAATCTGAAAAAAGCAATTCAACAACAAAATTATAAATTAAGGAAGAATTAACTAATTGTAATATTCAACCAACAACAAAACCGAAGATGAAAAAATCATTCCAAACAAAGTCTTCTTCAACAACATTTCTGCAACAAGCCAACAAAGTAGTCAATCAAACCACATACCTGAAAATATAAGATATCCAAATATATAACAATTAAGTAATAAAAGTCCGAAGATAAAAAGCTTAAACATACATTTAACTTAAAAACTAAACAAAATAAGAAAAATACTTACATCAAATTGGAATACTATGAAGTTCAAATTCAAGTTCTTGTCGAAACCAATTTGCTCCACAAAGCAGTCCTTCAATTGTGTTATCACCCAAGGAACATCGATCGTCACTAATAACTCTACGTCCAGCGCTAAAGGCCGACTCAGAAGGTACAGTAGTTACCGGAATCGAAAGAATGTCCCGAGCAATCTTTGATAAAGTTGGAAGCTTCAAAGTATTTGATTTCCACCACATCAAAACATCAAACTCATCATCAAAATCAATTAACGCACTTTCCTCGAGATAAATGTCTAACTCCTTTCTTTCTTGTGTTGGAATAACATGAAGTCTTGTCTTTCTCCATGTTTCAAACACATTTCTACCTTGACTTTTTTCACTAGAGCTTTCATTCCTTTGAACCCTTCCAACTTGACCACTACCATCACTTACTCCACCACTAAACTTAGCAACATAATCATCAAACAAAAGATGTATTTCATGCACAACATCGGAAAGCTTGTCTCTTACTTCCCGTTCCCCGTACAAGTTTTCAAACACAAATCGAATCAAATCCATCTTGTTTCGAGGATCCAAAATAGCCGCTATTATCATGAAAAGATTGCACTCCTTCCAATACTTGTCAAATTTTAATTTCATGCTCCTAACCATAAGATTCATGAAATCTCGTGGATCATTCTCCATCTCATCTAATAGGTGTTTAATCCTCCAAATTTCAGTGAGATACAAATTAGCAGTTGTATAATCACGACTAGAGAAAATTTTTGTTACCTCATCAAAAGCGAACAAGAACTTGCACACATCTGTTGCTCTTTCCCAATCTTCTTCGGTTGGTAGAGTAGTATAAGTAGCATCTCTACTTGCAAATCTTGCAAAAGGCATCTTTATAAATGAGAGCTCTTTCCAACATATAATATGTTGAGTTCCACCGGGTCACACAATCAAGAATCAACGTCTTGTTAGTAGGGAGGGACATGTTTTTAACAACTTCATTCCACTTGTGAAGGCGTGAAGGACTCAACGTTATGTACTTCACACTCTCACGAACATTCTCAATAACAGACTTTATGGAAGACAATCCATCTTGCACTAGAAGGTTTAGTATATGAGCACAACACCTTATGTGAAATTTTTTCCACCAAAGTACAATGCATCTCTTCCTTCAAATTGCTCTTTCAAACATCTAATAGCTGCATCATTTGAAGAAGCATTGTCGAATGTAATGGTAGAAATTTTGTCCTCTATACCCCATTCTGACAAACATTCATACATCTTATCAGCAATTGCAACACCAGTGTGCGGTGGAGGTAATAAACAAAAGTTCAATATTCGGCTCTGCAACTTCCACTCCTTGTCTAGAAAGTGTCCAGTGATGCATATATACCCCTTAGTTTGGTTAGAAGTCCACAAATCAGATGTCAAGCTAATCCTCCCAACATCAGCGAACATCAACTTCATATTTCCCTTTTCTTGCTTGTACAACTTCATTGCATGTTCTTTGATAGCAGCACGACCACAAAATTCATATTTCGGGTTCAGCTGCCTACAAAAAAGCCTAAAATACATGTGCTCAACAATCATGAAGGGATACTCGTGCACCATTATCATCTTTGCAGTTAGGTCTTTGATTAGCTCTTTGTCATACTTGTAAGTTGTTAACGAACCCGTCCCGAAAGCATCAGCACTCAACATTGTTTGTATAGACATAGACCCGGATCATTGACCTGAGATTTTTGCCTTACGTATGATACATGAGGCGACATGCCTTTTTAAGCGTGATGTTGCTCCCCCTTTGCTATAAGACAAATTAGCCCCACAATGATTGCATTTTGCCATCGTTTCTCCTTCTGTATGCACCTCAGTGATATCGTTCCAAACTGCCGAAGTCTTTCTCTTTTGTCTTTTATTGTCATTTCCGCTCTCTTCATGCGGAACTGCTGAATCTGTTGCATTCTCAACTTCATCATTCGTCTCATTCATTGATACGGGACATGGGGTATCCGTATTACTCGGATTTGGAGTGTTGCTCATTGTATAAAAATCTAAAAATAATCAATGAACACAAACAATTAAGTAATTAACAATAATTACATTCAACAATCAGCACTCAAATGACAAATTGACAACTATTTCATTTCTCAACTTAAATGAATCCTGTTTCATTTCTTAATAACAATAATTACATTCAGCAATGGAATCCCTTAACCCTTGAACAGATAGAAGACTTTGACAACCAAGTTGAACAGTTTGTCTATTTCAGCAATAATTACATTCAACAATATTTACATTCAGCAATGGAATCCCTTAACCCTGAACTTTCCAAACAGTTTGTCTATTTCATTTCTCAATATCACATAGACTACACAGTTTTAAACACTGACCTTAAAGGAAGACAAAGACATTCAATCACATTCTGACATTCATTTGATGTAAAGAAACATGAGAAATTACCGGAAGAGAGGAACCGTCGAGGCTGCGGAAGAGGGGAACCGTTGAGGCTGCGGAAGAGAGGAACTGTCGAGGAGGAGTTGCGAGCTTGCGGAAGAGAGGAACCGTCGAGGAGGAGGAGCGGAGCTCGCGAGCCTGCGGAAGAGGGGAACCGTCGAGGAGGAGGAGCGGAGCTGCGAGCCTGCGAGCCTGCGGAAGAGGGGAACAGATGAGCTGCGAGCCTGCGGAAGAGCGGAGCTGCGGTGCGAAAGTACCGGAGCCGGAGAATGGAGGCTGGAAGAGTGGAAGACGAAGAGTAAAGTCCGGCCGGCGGCAGGTGAGGCGTGGACGGGTGCCGGAGCTATGGAGCGGCAGAGAGAGAAATAGAAAATGAGTGAGGGTCGTGAGATGCGAAGCAGCGAAAGTGCGGCACTGCGGCTAGGGTGGAAAGGAAAACTGAAAATTGGGCATTTGGGCTGGCTATTGCAGTAGCAGCATTGCTAACCCTAAGTGATCCCTAACACATACACATTTTCATATTTTTATTTTTTTAAATGGACGAGCCTTTCCGAGCCGCTTGGGCTCGGCTCGGGCCCGAAACGAGCTTGAGCTCGGCTCGTTTGTAATATGAACGAGCTGAGTACGAGCTTTTGGCGAGCCGAGCCCGAGCCGCTCGAGTCGGATTACACCCCTAGACTAGAGCCTTACCTGCAGCTGGACGGGGTAGAGGTAGACCTCCTCTAGGTAGAGGACGGGGTAGGATTCCTGTTGTTGATCCACGTGCAGCAGAGGAGGTTCATGCTGATGTTGCTAAGAGTGTCGTCCCTGAAACTGGGAACGGAATAGCTGGGAGACATGGTCCACAACGAGTCCAGTCAGGTGACTCGGATTATGTCTTCATGGGAGGACCAGAGTTCCGCGAGTATATCCGGCGAGTGGAGGAGGCTGCCAGAGCGGGTAGACCTATCCCGGATCTGCCAGCACACGAGGGATCATCTGAGAGATCCCACGGGGTTACTCAGGTGCCAGCTGCACCGACACCTGTTGTTGAGATTGCTCGAGCTATAGAGGAGCATAGAGGGCCTCAACCAGATACTTGGTTGAAGACATTCCATCAGATGGGTGTACCCCCTTTCTCTGGGAAGGTGGGGTTGGAGGTTGAGCTTTGGATTGGAGATGTGGACTCAGCTCTGGAGTCTATTAGGTGTCCTGCTGACAGACAGATCGAGTTGGTGCAGACTTTGTTCAGAGATTTGGCACAACACTGGTGGAGGTCTGTACGGGTACAGGTTACCGGTTATGAGCAGATGAGGACCATGATCAAAGAGCGTTTCTGCCCTGCCTCACCGAGGAGGGAGAAACTGCGAGACTTTGTAGAGGCTGGGTTCGAGGATGTACCAGTTTCAGAGGCTATCAAGAGGTTTCAGGAGGAGCTGGCATTGCTGGGACCAACTGCACCTTCTGCAGATCAGCATATTTATCTCTTTTCCCAACGACTGAGGAATATTACCCGTACTTATATGGCGGGTTTCCACTGTGAGTCTCTGATGGATTATCAGGACAGAGCTTCCATGAGAGGGAGCGGGCTAGTCAGAGGAGAGCTTCTCAGACCGGAGGGTCAGAGGAGAGCTTCTCAGACCGGAGGGTCTGAGAAGAGACAACGTACTGGGCAGACCAGTGGTGCTGGTGGGGCTGCTAGTGCAGGGCGAGGTTAGAGTCGCTAGAGTCATCCCTCCTCTGCACCAGTTGCAGACAAGGGAGTACAGTGTTATAACTGTGGTAGGTATGGACATATGCGGCCGGAGTGCACGAGGCAGACAGTGATGTGCTACACTTGTGGCCGGCCAGGTCATAGGGCTGTTTTCTGCCGACAGGGCGGAGCTTCATCTCAGCAGGGTTCTCCTCATGCCAGTGTAGCGGGAGGTGGGCAGAGGCCACCTCAGCAGCAGCAGATGCAAGGATAGTAGAGAGTCCCAAATCGCCCTACAACTCAAGGATCTACTCCTGGGCCGAGTAGAGGCAGAGGTCGTGGTGGGAGCACCACTGACACCAGAGGAGTTCAGGGTAGAGCTTTTGAGTTGAGGAGTGCAGAGGAGCCAACTGCACCGACTGCTACAGGTACCATTCTGATTCATGGTTTACCTGTTAGAGTCTTGTTTGATACGGGTGCTACGCACTCTTTTATATATGATGTTTGTGTAGAGCGTTTGAGTTTAGATACGATTGAGGGGATACCCTTTAGTATAGGGTTACCCGATGGTAGTAGGGTCAGAGGTACCCATGAGATTCATGACTGTCCCATTTCTATAGGGACCCGTATGTTACTTGTTGACTTCTTTGTCATGCCATTAGAGCATGAAGAAGTCATTCTAGGTATGAATTGGATGGATAGGCATTCTGCAGTTTTAGATGTAGGTAGGAGGACTGTCACCCTCTCTACCGAGTTAGGGCATATAGAGGTTTTCCGAGGTTGGGACCTTGGAAAGTCAGGCATGGTTATCAGTGCTATACGGGCAGCTAGACAGATTGCACAAGGTTGTGAGGCCTTCTGGTGTTATGCCATGAAGGAGGGGGAGAGTCCAGCATTAGAGGATATCCCAGTGGTCTGTGAGTTTACAAATGTGTTTGCTGAGCCGTCCAATTTGCCGCCTCAGAGGAATGTGGACTTTGGCATTGAGTTAGAGCCGGGTACAAGACCGATCTCGAAGGCCACATACCGGATGGCGCCTGTTGAGATGTTAGAGCTAAAGAAGCAACTCGAGGAGTTGGCTGAGAAGGGTTTTATCCGCCCTAGTGTATCTCCATGGGGAGCACCTGTCCTCTTCGTACGGAAGAAGGACGGATCGTTGAGATTATGTATAGATTACAGGGAGTTGAATAAGGTGACCATCAAGAACAAGTATCCATTGCCGCGCATTGATGACTTGTTAGATCAGCTTCAGGCAGCGACAATTTTCTCCAGGATTGACCTGCGCTCAGGATATCACCAGCTGAGGGTGAGAGAGCAGGATGTGCACAGTACAACATTCCGGACCAGATATGGACACTACGAGTTTGTAGTGATTCCATTTGGACTTACGAATGCCCCAACAGTTTTTATGGAGTTGATGAACAACATTTTCATCGACTTCTTGGATCAGTTTGTGGTGGTCTTCATAGATGATATTCTGGTGTACTCTCGTAGTAGAGAGGAGCATGTAGGACAGTTGAGGATTGTATTGCAGGTTTTACGGGATAGAGAACTTTATGCTAAGTTCTCTAAGTGCGAGTTCTGGATGCCAGAGGTAGCATTCCTGGGTCACATTGTTTCCGCCGAGGGGATCAAGGTTGATCCGGCGAAGATAGAGGCAGTAGCAGCATGGACTACACCGACGAACGTCAAGGAAGTACGTAGCTTTCTTGGCCTAGCCGGTTATTACCGACGCTTTGTGGAGGGATTTTCAGTGATTGCCCGTCCACTGACGAGTCTACTGAGGAAGACTACCAAATTTGTTTGGTCTGATCAGTGTATGCAGAGTTTTGAGGAGCTGAAGAAACGCTTGACTTCTGCTCCTGTTTTGGCACAGCCAGAGGGTACAGAGGATTTTGTGGTTTATAGTGATGCATCCAAGCTAGGCTTGGGATGTGTATTGATGCAGCGGGGCAGAGTGATTGCATATGCGTCTAGACAGCTGAAGATGTATGAGGAGAACTACCCGACTCATGATCTGGAGTTGGCAGCGGTAGTTCATGCGTTGAAGATCTGGAGACATTACTTGTATGGTGTTACATGTCAGATCTTCACAGACCATCAGAGTCTGAAGTACATTTTCACGCAGCGGGAATTGAATAACCGCCAAGGTAGGTGGCTTGAGCTGATCAAGGATTTTGATTTGGAGATTCTGTATCATCCGGGAAAGGCGAACGTTGTCGCCGACGCCTTGAGCAGGAAGACGCCTCGAGAGCAGGCGATTGCGAGACTAACAGTTCAGTATCAGTTATAGAGGGATCTGATCTGGTTAGAGTTGGACATCCAGTTTCTTGATGAGGATGCCCGATTGAGTACTTTAGAGGTTCTTCCTGATCTGTTGGGTGAGATCCAACAAAAGCAGGAGACCTGCCCAACACTGATGAGGATACGAGAGAGGATGTCTCGGGATGAGGCACCACAGTTCCTTCTGGGAGCAGATGGAGTGTTGAGGCGCTGTGGTCGCGTCTGTGTACCTGCTGATGCGGATCTACGACAGAGGATATTACAAGAGGCTCATTGTACACCTTACTTTGTACATCCAAGTACGAGTAAGATGTATCAGGACTTGAGACGTTCATATTGGTGGGGAGGGCTGAAGCCTGATGTGGCCAGATTTGTGGCACAGTGTGCGTCCTGCCAGCAGGTCAAGATAGAGCATTGCAAACCTAGAGGTGAGCTCCATCCACTTCCTGTTCCACAGAGAAAGTGGGAGGACGTCACCATGGATTTTGTGACTGGGCTGAGACCTGAGCCGGAGTTTTGATGTTATTTGGGTTATTGTAGACAGATTGACGAAGACGGCACGTTTTATTCCTATCAGGAAAACGTGGCCGGTGAGCAGATTAGTTGAGGAGTACACTAGGCAGATAGTGAGACTCCATGGTGTACCGAGGACGATCGTCTCTAACAGGGATGGGCGATTTACCTCAAGGTTCGGGCAACAGATTCAGACTGCCATGGGAACGAGTTTATACTTTACTACTACGTTTCATCCTCAGACAGATGGTCAGTCAGAGAGGACCATTCAGACCTTGGAGGATATGCTGCGAGCTTGTGTGTTGGATTGGGGACAAGTGTGGACGGATCACCTCCAACTAGTTGAGTTCGTACAACAACAACTGGCATGCATCTATTGGGATGGCCCCATATGAGGCACTGTATGGGCAGAGATGTCGTACACCGTTATGCTGGGATGAGCCTAGTACGGCTAGTGGTTTGACACCTGATCAGATTCAGGATGATGTGGCTCGAGTAGCATTGATTAGAGAGCGGATGTTGACTGCCCATAGCCTTCAGAAGTCGTATGCAGATAGGAGGCGTAGACCTCTGGAGTTCAGATTTGGAGCCCATGTGTGGCTGAGAGTGTCCCGACACGAGGTGTTAGGCGTTTTGGCATTAAGGGGAAGTTGAGCCCCCGATATGTCGGACCATTCGAGATTTTGGATCGGGTTGGGAGTGCAGCATACAGATTGGCTTTGCCTCCGAGATTAGAAGGTGTTCACCCTGTGTTTCATGTGTCTCAGCTGAGGGAGTACATACCATATCCGAGACATATTGTGAGTTATGATGATTTGGTGGTTGAGCCGGATCACACTTTCGTTGAGCATCCGATTGCAGTCCTAGAATGAGGTATGAAACGCATGCGTTCGAAGGACATTTCTATGTTGAGGATACAGTGGTCGAGACGTGGACCTGATGAGGCTACATGGGAGACTGAGGATAGTATCCAAAGGAACTATCCAGAGTTCTATGCCGAGATAGATGTACCAGTAGGATCGACGAGTAGATCTTAGTACTATCTTGGCGAGTGTTATGCTTATGTGCTTATATGCCATGATGTGTTTATTTCGTACTAGCTGTGATGTGATGTGTGATATTTTTAGATCTTGTTGTGCTAAAGCGATTGTTTATAGCTGAAGATGGTTCTTTCCTCCATGCTATTGTGATGTGATGGTTTAGCTGGAGATGGTTCTTTCCTCCATGCTACTTTGGTGGACATAGTAGTGCTGGAGATGTTTTTCCTCCATGCCTTTGGTTATGATGATGAGTTGGTTAGAGATATTTTTCCTCTATGCCCTTGAGAGATGATGATGTTTTGGCTAGATATGTTTTTCCTCTATGCCCTGGATAGTATAGTGATCTTATGGCTGGAGATGATGAGTTCCTCCATGCCCGTGCTTGAGGTTATAGAGTGATATAGGTTGATACCATATGAGCGGAGATGTGATTCCTACGAGTAGTTTCAGGACTTTACAAGTTTAGGGACGAAACTTGTTTTTAGGGGGGTGAGGTGTAAGAGCCTTAGACTTTTGGAGCCACTTTGGCCTTAGCCGCCCCCGCGGGTTTGTAGAGCCGCCCCTGCGGATGAGCCATGATCCGCCCCTGCGACCAAGGAATCCGCCCCTGCGGTTTCTTGCGGCTGCAGCCGGCTTTGTTGACCTTTGACCCGTGCTTTACTCTTTCATTTCCTTAACCTATTCCTTTGCTTTGGGAGCAAAAGACCCTCATTCCCATTGCAGCTTACCTCCTCACGTCCTTCTCTCTTCTTCTTCCTCCTTGATCTTGAGTTGGTTTCTTCTTGTTTTGGAAGTGGTTTTGTGTGGCTTTGGTAGAGGTTGATGTTGTGCTTGGTTGCTGAGCTTGTGATGCCAGCTGAGAGTGTGTTCTGTGTTTCCCTTGGGTGATCACAGCTATAGAGGTGAGCTCCTTGTTTCTCCTTCCTTTCTTTCTTTCTTGTTCTTCTTCCTTAGCTCAGGACTAGATGCATGTATAGATGTATGTTGATGTGGGATTGTGTATGTATATGTATGTGTGTGACTTTGGAATGAAGAAGACGTGAATTGATCACGTGAAGAGCCGAGGAGGAACCGCGGGAACACATTCTGCATTGTCGCCGCCCCCGCGGTCCTGCGAAGCCGCCCCTGCGGGAACCTTGTCGCCGCACCCGCGCCTGGAAGCCGCCGCCCCTGCGGGAGCCGTGTCATAGCGCTTGCGCTTGCCTGCGGCCGTTGTCACCGCACCCGCGGCCGAGCATTGCCGCACCTGCGTCTTTCCTTCACGCAGGTGCGTCTTGTCCCGGGTCTACCTAGAGTTGGGTAGATCCTTTCCTTTCCTAGTATGAGCGGTTTAGTGGCATGCTAGGTACGTATATGAGGATAGAATGAGGATGATCACGTTATCGTTTATGCCGGTTATGGCTTTGAGGTTTATGAGTTAGGATACGATCCTTATGGATCCCTTGGGTCTAGGTGTGATCCCTGTGATGGATATGAGTTTGATATATGTTGTTATGCCTTGTTTAGGCAGTGTTGATCTCCAGAGTTGGAGCCGATTGGGTTTGAGACTTCCTTGGTTGAGGTAAGTCCATAGGACTTACTTAGCTGCCATCCTTATATTGGATGTATGCATGAGTGGTGTATGTGTTATATGCTTGATAGCATGCGATGTGGTTATTACCTACCTATGGTTTAGTACGCGCCCACTGTAGGGCCGTGACAACCTAGCCCCGTCATCCCACGAGGAGACTGGGAGGTTCTCTGCGGATCGTCCAGATCTGGTACACGGAACGGGCGTTGTCTCCACTCCCTTAGGGTACAACGGAGGAGTAGTCCCGGATGACCACTCCAGCTGGCATTATCACCGAGAGGCGAGGGTTATATTCCTCGTGTCACGTATATTCATATATATATATATATATAAGTATATATAAGATTGAGTGATTTGACTTATTAAAGATAATAAACCGGGTAAATGTGTGAAAGCATGATGATGTGTTATGATTTCTGATGTGTGGTTGTGCTCTTGCATCTTCTTATATATGTGTATGGTTAGCTAACGGTTTTATACCGTGTTGTAGATCCTTTGCATGTTAGGAGAACTGCAAAGTGATCCAGAGGGGTGATCCGTTGAGGGTTCTGTACACTGGGATCGTTATCGTGGGATAGGGGATATTTGATGTATGGATATACGTTTCTTTTGTACTCAGCGGTACTTATGTATTACCTTTTCATACTTATATATCAGTTTTACGTTTTGTATTTAATCTATCTGTGCCTTGTTGTAAGATTCAGTGAACTTGTTCTCAAGCTAGGGTCAGGATCCATTGTGAGATCCTAGTCCAGTAGCACCTCGAGTCCTACGGATTTGGGGTGTTACATGTATATCTCGAATGTTATGTATTGATAGAGGGTACCCTAAGATTCGGTTAAACATGCTTTGAGGTATGACTGAAATAAGGGTGTTTGATATTTTATTTTGTCCCCATTTGTTGTTTGTCATTAACATACTTACAATGTCTTTTTCAATTCATTTATTGTTTGTAACCTTGGTGCGTATTGTTCTAGTGAGAGTTCCGCTATCCAAGGGTCTTTCCATAGTCTTTTTTTTATCCATCACCTACTCTCCAGACGAATCCCTTATCTTATAATTAGTTTATTTATAGGTGGAGTATTATTAGATATTTAAATTATATTTTATTTAATATTTTCTTTTATTTCTATATAAATATCTTTTATTTAGCTTAGTTTTTGGTAATGCAAATAAGACGTAATTTTATTAGTTTTAGATAGATTATTTTCCATCTTTATTATTTTGTAATTCAATAACTTTTAACTCCAAGCCCTCTTCGATAAACAAATGTTGATAACGAAAATTATGAGTGTTTAGCCATTCTTGAAGTCTCATTATCTTGTCCTAAGAATTTATCCGGCGTCAAACTACTTTATGTTAGGACACCAATACAGATAGTTTAAACTTGTTAAGAGATCTAGACACTTTCTTACATTTTCCCATCAACTAGACTAGCTAGTCACCTAAACTAGGGCTGCACATCTCTGGACCGGATCGGAAATTACGGTCCGGTCCGGTCCTGGACCGTAATCGTAAAATTTCGGTTCGGTCCATGATATTACGGTCCGGTCTGATCCTGAACCGTAATGTTCTGATCCGATCCGGTATGGACCGTAATTTACACTTTTAAAAAAATTTTGAACAGGAATTGTATACGGTCCGGTCCAAACCCGGACCAGACCGGATTTTTTTCCATATAAAAAAATATTTAAAAGATTTTAAAAAAATAAAAACCCAATACGGTCCGGACCGGTCCGGTCTGGACCGTTTGAACACCCTTGGTCCTAAACCTTCTCATTCATCACCAGCATTACACCTATAAATTGGTAGGTCTTCATCCGTTTTTTCATAGATTGTTATTATAAGTACCTAATGTATGTAGGTAAAATTGCCATCCATAGCCTTGATCATAAAACCACTTAGTAGTTAGTATTAAGAAAAACATATATCCACACATAAACTAGAATTCTTTAACATGGAAAAAAGTCATAGCACAATGAAATCGAAAGTTACATCTCAAATTTACCATTATCACAAATTTCATTCCGCGATGGCATCTAACTTGAACAAAAGTTAATACCATAATGACAATCAACGTGAAAATGTACGTTCACTTTGTCTTCTAATGTGAAAATGGTATATATATACTAGCTCATTGAAAAACATTGCACAATCAAAAACACAGACAATCGTTGTATATGTGATTTTATCTCTCAAACGTCGAATTTTATCAATATTTGAGCGGATAAATTGAATTTTAAAAATGAGAGGTTTGAGAGAAAAGAGACATGTAGATAACAAACCGAGAAAAAACTTAAAAATGAATATTTTAAGCATATTTTACAATTTTTAATAAAATTTTATTGCAATCTTTATTCCTATTTCTTGAAACAACCAACCGTTACTCTTTTACACTCATATTTCTAAAAATCCTAATTTGTAACTTTATTCGTGCAAAGTATAATTTTACTATGAGGAACGAACTAATATATATATATATATATATATATATATATATATATATATATATATAAAAGAATAAAGTAATACAAGCATAAATAAAGTAGTATTAGGGTTGTGGCACAATCTTGTACGGACTACAATAGCCGCTAGAAATCCTTAAGACAGCGGTTCATGAACTGGATTAGATTGAAACATCACGTCGGTCCAATACGATCCGTCCGTAGTCCAAACCATATTGACCTGATTCGAATTTTAAAAATCACTACAAGATTAAATACAAATTCGGCTTGTAACCATCTATACTTCAAAATCTATTATGTAAAAACTACAACAAATGGTCGTGGGTAGGACTGTTCATTTTTCGGGTCGGATTTTAAACCGGACCGGACCAGAACAAACAGGTCCGGTCTTCGATCCAAGAATTTCGGTCCATAACCGATCTGGTCCGGACCGATATATTTTTAAAAAAAGAAATTTTTTTTAAAAAAATAATTAATTAAAATTTTAGTGAAAAAAATATTAAAATTAATTAATTAACTCTCGGTCCGATCCGCAATAGGCTTGATGTGAAAAAATGAAAAAAAAAAAAAAAAAAAAAAAAAAAAAAAACACATTCCAGTCCATCTGGTCCTAGACCGGATGATTGCTCGGTACGGGGTGGTTCGGTGTTGCTTGCCTCGGCTAAGTCTCTTAAAGGTGTGCATTCTATTGATCTCGTGGAGGCCGAAGATATGTTATGGGCTCTCTAACTCGCAAACGAGAAGGGGTGGAGAAGGATTATCTGTGAGACGGATTCGGCGTCGACAATGACAAAACTCTCGATCAGCTGGCATGCAACATCGGGGCTCTCTTGGCAAGGTCTGTGTCTGTTGAAATCAATGGCGAATGAATTCTCCTCGTGCATATGGTCGTTTACAAGCGAACAGGCAATCACTCTGCCGATTGGCTTGCGCATCCTTTTCCGGAGTATCCTTCCCATTTTGTTCAGGGTTTTGTATTTCCTTCTTTATTGAATGCAATTGTAAACGATAATGATGATGAAGTTGATTAATTAAAACTCTTTTCAAAAAAAATCATATGTAGTCCATTTCTTTTCGGTGCTTGATTGAAAATTCTCGTGTTCAGTAGAGTGAAAATTAATTATTAAAATTTGTTGTAGTCAACGACATGTTAATATATAACAATTTGGTTTGAAGAATTGTGTCTAGTGTTGTGAACTAATTAACTTTCCTCTTGTCCACCAACAATGATCCAAGTGATCAATATCCAAATAATTTATAGAAACTAGTCAAATTCGTTGTTAGAAAAGAATATTTCAAATGAACTATTTTATAATGGATTGGAGTGTCCATCTATTGAAATAAACAACATTATCATTCATAGTCAATCATCCGACTAGTGAATAACTATAAGTACCTTCTTTCACAATCAACTTTTCTCGTGTCCTTTAACTATTATAATTTGGTGGATTGAGGGTTGGTTGTACAAAATGAATGTTGCTTAAAGCTCTTTAACCAATCTAATCATTGCCTTCATATTCCCGACGCTCATATAAGGAGTAACAACCTTTGTTTAAGTACTAATGCCTTTTGGAAAATCCTATAATGCTTTTTGTTCCTTTGTCTTATAAAATTCAGTTCATGTTTCTTGGTTACATAGTTCTTGTAGTCATGACAATGTGCATGTACATGATTTCTTTCTTGACATATTGCTCTTCATATTTTCATAATTTGTTTGTGTTTTATATTTTATATATTAACTCAATACTTCCAAAGTTAGGTTAAATTATTCTTCAATTTATGCTTTTGGCCTATAATCCTTTTGATATGTGGAATTGTCGCCATTATAGTTTTATTTTGATTTTCTTTATAATAAAAAGTCATGTTTTCCCCTCAACCGTTGCAAACTTAGACTTCAAAGTACAAGCATTATCACTTGTTTTGCAGATAAAACATGTTCAAAGCTAACCCTGAGTTACGAGTGTGCTTGTCCTAGTAGCCGGGAGCAATTTCAGGATGTGTGACTGATAACATGTTTTTATGCTATCTTTTGTATACTTGTTTTCTTGTGTCTTTAGCAGAATTACATGGGTTTAGGCATTTACTTCTTTTCTAGAGCTTATTTGCATCAAAGAATATCTACTCCCGTTTGTCTCTTGTGCTTAAGTGATTTTTGGTCAAAATGGAGCATGAATGGACACACAAAGACTCAAGAAAACAACCTTCTCTTCATCAAAGCTAGAAGCAAGGAAGGAAGAAGCAAAGAGAAGGCACGGAGCATTAAGGTAGAAAAATAAACCAAGAGGAAGGAAGTTATGTCGAGCCAAAGGAAGTACAATTTAGTCGAGCCAATTTGAGCTGAGCGAGTCGATCGATCGAGCAAGGTTTTGTTGCAGACGACTCACTTGGATGATATTGCACAATTTTAGTAAAATGAAGCTATAGAAGGCATATGAACGAATTAGAAAACGCTTTAAGTACTTGTTGGAAATTTATTTCGAAGGGCTACAACTTTGTACTTTACATCGAGAGATGAATCCTACATGAAGACCTCCAAATTGGCAAAATGGCCACTCAAGTGTTGATCGAGTGAGACCTTGACACGACTGAAAAAGAAATTCATATCACCGACTTACTTTTCAACGTGAGTCGAGTCACCTTGGAGTTGACTCGATCAAAGGAAAAGGCCATTGCAACTAACTCGCCACGTGACAACGGTTACAAGATTACAATTGTGCTGATATTGGCAATCTGTGCCACTTCCTTGCCATGATCCGTGCCTAATTTTCTCTATTTTCAGCCTATATTAAGAGGCTTAGATGCATGTATTAGAGACCAACTAAAAACGAATTCATCACTCCATAATTCTCACTTATTTTCTCTCATTTTCGGAGTTGAGTTTCCATAATTAAGGGCCGGGTTGGCCAAATTGAGTCCGAGTATGTCCGAGTTGTAAGAAGATTGTGCCGAGTTGTGGATGATTGGTGTCAATACAAGCTGGATTGCTACTTTCCTTTGTTATTTTGGTAAATCTAATCTCCCTTAGTTCTTAGAATCATATTTTTCTCTCTTGATCTCATGGATTGCATGTTTGTTTGTTTGATTGCTATGTTTTCATTACTCAACATGAGTGAGTAGTTCCATACTAGGGATTGGGGTGAAAATTCCAATCCAAAGCTATGTAGTATTGTATCGGTACAATGCCTAGAATTTATGTGAGTTTCAAAGCATGATAGTAAGCATATAGGAGGTTAAAACCGATTAGAACACTAGAGTCCTTGCTTAGACTAATTTGATAGTCGGATGTTAAGTTTGCTTAGATTGTTCCTTTATGCACTTTGTTTAGCTTTTAAGCATGATCCTATGTGTTGTTAATTGGCCGGCTAGTATGAATGAGACTCAAAATTAATTTCATAATCTAGTGATGCATTTGCGTAGACGCCTATATTGCTAGGGTTAATACTTCAATTACTCCAATAGAAAACACCATGTGAGGAGTAGTTGAATGCTAATCTATGAAGTGCAAGTCCACTCTAGATCCTTATGATTTAATCAAACCAATAGCAATTCAAACACCGTGTGAGGTTTGATTACTTTGTATTGCTCACTAGTTTGAGACCATAGTTGACTGACATTTTACCAATAGCAAACACCTTGTGAGGTACTATGTTGGATTGACTTGCATGCTGACGCTTGCATTCATCTACTACATGCATACAACCGCGTAGTTATCATTCTTATGATTACTTGAGCAAAGAGTTCTCACTCTATGGCATTATAATATGTATAATTACTGCATTATCAAGGATTGGGATATTTAATCCCAACCCCTAGTCATTTTCTTACTTGATTTCATCTTTCTATATTCCTTTGTTTTTTACTCGACTGAGTTCAAAAGATAAAGGAAAACCTCTCGATCTACGTTATCAAGGTGACTCGACGGGAGTTGCTCGGGTGACTCGATTGAGGGGACTTAGCACCATCCACTCTTGAAGTGTCTTAAGTCGACCACTTGGTCGCATCTTTTGATTTTCTTTTACAACACCTACATTTTTGTGTACGTCTTCCTAGAGTAAAGGGAGGATAACATAGTCATCGGGGAGACAACTTGACCGGGTTGCTATATATTTACGGTGACGCGACCCTGTAAGAGCCTTAGTTTTTGGAGCTTGTTTTGGTCTTAGCCGCCCCCGCGGATTTAGAGAGCCGCCCCTGCGGCTCGTGTAGTTTTCCGTCCCTGCGGCTCAGGGAACCGCCCCTGCGGTCTCTTGCGGCTGCAGCCGGTTTTGTTGACCGGTTGGACTCGTGCTTTACCCTTTCTTTTCTTTCTTCTTAAGTCTCTTCCTTGGCTTGATAAGCAAGGGTTTCATCTTCTTCCTCCAGCCTTCTCACGTCCTTCTTGTTTCCCTTTCTCCTCCTTAATCTTGCTTTTGTTCTTCTTTGAGTTTGAAAGAGTTTGTGTGTGTAAGAGCCTTAGTCTTTGGGAGCCGTTTTGACCTTAGTCGCCCCCGCGGGTCTGTGAGGCCGCCCCTGCGGCTCCTCTGTTGTTCCACCCCTGCGGCCAGGAAACCCGCCCCAGCGGTTTCCTGCGGCTGCAGCCGGTTTTGTTGACCTCTTTGACCGTGCTTTAACTTATCCTTTCCTTCCTTCTTAAGTCTCTTCCTTGGCTCGTGAGCAAGGGTTTCCACTCCTTTTCCCAACCTTACGTCCTCCTTGCTTATCCCTTCTTGCTCCTTGATCTTGTTCTTGGTTTCCTTAGAGTTTGGAAGTGTTTTGGTGTGGCTTTGTGTGTGGCTGATGATGATGATGGTAGAGGTTGTTGCTGAGCTTGAGAGCTAGCTGATGAGGTTGTTGATCCTCTTTGCAGCCTAGGACCACAAGTGTGGTATGTATTCTTCTTCTTCTCTTCTTTCTTCCTTTGATTCCTCTTCCTAGCTTAGGATTAGATGTATGTTGATGTAGATTGATGTTGGTATGTGTATGTATATGGTTGTATGTGACTTTGGAATGAAGAAGACGTGAGTTGATCACGTGAAGAGCCGAAGAGGAACCGCGGGATCATCTTCTGCACTGTCGCCGCCCCCGCGGTCCAGAGAAGCCGCCCTTGCGGGACCTTTGTCGCCGCACCCGCGCCTGGAAGCCGCTGCCCCTGCGGGAGCCGTGTCACAGCGCCTGCGCCCGTGCCTGCGTTGCCTGCGGCCACTGTCACCGCGCCCGCGGCCAATCTTTGCCGCGACTGCGGGTTGCCTGTTCCGCCCCTACGTCTTTCCGTCACGCAGGTGCGTCTTGTCCCGGGTCTACCTAGAGTTGGGTAGATCCTTTCCTTTCCTAGTATGAGCGGTTTAGTGGCATGCTAGGTATGTGTATGAGGATAGAATGAGGATGATTATGATATAGTTTATGCCGGTTATGGCTTTGAGGTTTATGAGTTAGGATACGATCCTTATAGATCCCTTGGGTCTAGGTGTGACCCCTATGATGGATATGAGTTTGATATATATTGTTATGCCTTGTTACTAGGCAGTGTTGTCCTCCAGATTGGAGTGGACCCGTTTGAGAGTTGATCGTAGTGAGACTACTTCGAGGTTGATGTAAGTCCATATGACTTACTTAGCTACCATCCTTATATTGGATGTGTGCATGAGTGGTGTGTGTGTTATCTGCTTTATAGCATGCGATGTTGTTATTACCTAACTATGGTTTAGTGACTGCCCACTGTAGGGTTGTGACAGCTTTGCCCTGTCATCCCGCGATGAGACATGGAGGTTCTCTGCGGAGAGTCCAGATCTGGTACACGGGATGGGCACTGTCTCCACTATCTTAGGGTACACGGGGAAGTGATCCCAGATGACCACTCCAGCTGGCCAGTACCACCGAGAGGCGAGGGTTATATTCCTCGTGTCACATATATTCATATTCAGATATATATATATATATATATATACGATTGAGTGATTGACGTTATAAAGATAGTTAACCGGAAAAATGTGTGATAGCATGATGAGGTGTTTAATATTCATGAGGTGTGTTTGTGCTCTTGCATCTTCTTATATATGTGTATGGTTAGCTAACGGTTTTATACCGTGTTGTAGATCCTTTGCAGGTTAGGAGAGCTGCAGAGTGATCCAGAGTGGGTGATCCGCTGAGGGCTCCGTACACTAGGTCGTTATCGGGGTTTATGGGATCTTTTGATGTACATCTATGTTTTATTTGTACTCAGCGGTACTTATGTATTACCTTTTGATATATATATATATATATATATATATATATATATATATATATATATATATATATATATATATATCAGTTTGATGTTTTGTATTTAATCTATATGTGCCTTGTTGTAAGATTCAGTGAACTTGTTGTCAGGCTAGCGTCAGAATCCATTGTGAGATCCTAGCTCAGTAGCACCTCGAGTCCTACGGATTTGGGGTGTTACAGTGTGTGGCTTTGGTAGAGGTTGATGTAGTGCATGGTTACTGAGCTTGAGAGCCAGCTAAGGGTGTGTTTTGTTCTTTCCTTGGTGGACCACATCAGTGGTAAGCTCCATTCTTCTCTTCTTTCTTCCTTTCTTGAATTCCTCTTCCTTAGCTTAGGATTAGATGTGATTGAATGTATATTGATGTTAGAATGTGTATGTATATGCATATGTTTGAATATGGAATGGAGAAGACGTGATTTGATCACGTGAAGAGTGAAAGAGAAGTCAGGACTCTACGTTCTGCAGAGTCGCCGCCCCTGCGGAAGTGTGTCACCGCACCCGTGCCTGGAAGCCGCCGCCCCTGCGGCCACGGTCACCGCGCCTGCGTCCTTGTGCTGCCGCGCCTGCGGTTTGCCTTGCTTCGCCCCTGCGTCCCTCTTGTCACGCAGGTGCGTCTTGTCCCGGATCTACCTAGAGTAGAGTAGATCCTTTCCTTTCCTAGTATGAGCGGGTTAGTAGCATGCTAGGTACGTATATGAGGATAGAATGATGATGAGTATGATAGTGTTATATGCCGGTTATGGCTTTGAGATTTAGTAGATTATCGAGGTTATAAGTTGGATATGATCCTTATGGATCCCTTGGGTCTAGGTGTGACCCCTTTTGTTTGATAGGAGATTGATATCTCTGTATGCCTTGTATAGGCAGTGCTGTTCTCCAGATTTGGAGCTGATCATACTTGAGAGTACTACGTGGTTGAGATTACTACGAGGTTGAGGTAAGTCCATAGGACTTACTTAGCTACCATCCTTATATTGGATGTATGCATGAGTGGTGTGTGTTATATGCTTGATAGCATGCGATGTTGTTATTACCTACCCATGGTTTAGTGACTGCCCATTGTAGGGTTGTGACAGCCTTGCCCTGTCATCCCACGTGGAGACGGGGAGGTTCTCTGCGGATCGTCCAGATCTGGTACACGGGACGGGCATTGTCTCCACTCTCTTAAGTACACGGGGAAGTGATCCCAGATTACCACTCCAACTGGCATTAGCACCGAGAGGCAAGGGTTATATTCCTCGTGTCACATATATTCATATATATATATATATATATATATATATATATATATATATATATATATATATATATATATATATATATATACACGATTTGAGTGTTGGACGTTATAAAGATAATAAACCCGGTAAATGTGTGATAGCATGATGAGGTGTTTATTATTCCATGATGTGTGATTGTGCTTATGCATCTTCTATATATATGTGTATGGTTAGCTAACGGTTTTATACCGTGTTGTAGATCCTTTGCAGGTTAGGAGAGTTGCAGAGTGATCCAGAGTGGGTGATCCGCTGAGGGTTCCGTACACTAGGTCGTTATCGTGGGATGTGAGATCTTTTGTTATGTACAATATATGTTTTGATTGTACTTAGCGGTATATTGTATAAACCTTTTGATTTATATATTACAGTTTTATGTTTTGGTTTTAATCTATCTGTGCCTTGTTGTAAGATCCAATGAACTTGTTGTCAGGCTAGGGTCAGGATCCATTGTGAGATCCTAGCCCAGTAGCGCCTCGACTCCTACGGATTCGGGGTGTTACAAAGTTGGTGTCAGAGCCTTAGGTTGACAACAATGGCACTTGTAATCTGCAATAAAGATCGAATAGATAAATAAACAAAACCCGAAAGGGGTTTGAATTTTCAAAAGGTTTTGGTTTTGAAATGAGTACAAATGTTTTGGGATAGTGTGTACGGGAAGCCATCACCCCTCTGAAGATCTCGACAGTATAGATATATATAGATATTATGTTGTGATTGACTTTATATATATCTATACATATGGCATATATATAGCCTTCTAAGTTAGGTTTATATCCTCTGCAGATGGTTTAGACTAGAGCATTACCTGCAGTTGGACGAGGTAGGGGTAGACCCCCTCTAGGTAGAGGACGGGGTAGGATTCTCGCTGCTGATCCACGTGCAGCGGAGGAGATTCATGAAGACGTTACTGAGAGTGCCGTTCCTAAGACTGAGAACGGTGCAGCTGAGAGACAGGGATCACAGAGAGTCTAGTCAGATGACTCGGATCGTGTCTCCATGGAGGTACCAGCATTCCGCGAGTATATTAGACGTGTGGAAGAGGCTGCCAGAGCAAGTAGACGTGCCCCTGATCTGCCAGCACAGGAAGGATCATCTGAGAGATCCCATGAAGTTACTCAGGTGCCAGCTGTACAGGCACATGTTGTTGAGACTGCTCGTGTTCCAAAGGAGTATAAAGGGCCTCGACCAGATACTTGGTTGAAGGCGTTTCATTAGATGGGAGTACCCCTTTCTCTGGGAAGGTGGGGCTAGAGGTTGAGCTGTGGATATGACATGTAGACTCAGCTCTGGAGTCTACTAAATGTCCAGCAGATAGGCAGATAGAGTTGGTGTAGACTCTGTTTAGAGACTTGGCACAACACTGGTGGATATCAGTACGGGGTCAGGTTACCAGCTATAAACAGATGAGGACCATGATTAGAGAGCGTTTCTGCCCTGCCTCACCGAGGAGGGAGAAACTGTGAGATTTTGTCGAGGCTGGATTTGAGGATGTACCAGTCTCAGAGGCTATTAGGAGGTTCCAGGAGGAGCTGACTTTGCTGGGTCCAGCTGCACCTCCTGCAGATCAGCATGTTTATCTCTTTTCCCGACGACTGAGGGATGCTACTCGGATCTATATGGCGGGGTTTCACTGTGAGTCCTTGATGGATTATCAAGACAGAGCTTCCGACTATGAGAGGAAGCGGACTGGACAGAGGAGACCTTCTCAGACCGGAGGGTCAGAGAAGAGACAACGGACTGGGCAGACCAGTGGTGCTGGTGGGGCTGCTAGTGCCGGGCGAAACCAGAGTCGCCAAAGTCGCCAGAGTTATCCCTCATCTACACCGGCTGCAGATAAGGGACGTCAGTGCTTCAACTGTGGTGGATATGGACACATTCGATCAGAGTGTACGAGGTAGACAGTGATGTGTTACACTTGTGGCAGACCAGGTCATAGGGCTGTCTTCTGCCGACAGGGCGGAGCTTCATCTCAGCAAGGTTCTTCTCCTGCCAGTGTAGCCGGAGGTGGGCAGAGGCCACCTCAGCAGCAACAGACTCAAGGGCAGCAGAGAGTCCCAGATCGTCCTACAACTCAAGGATCTGCTCTTGGGCCGAGTAGAGGCAGAGGTCGTGGTGGGAGTACCTCGGACACCAGAGGACCTCAGGGTAGAGTTTTTGAGCTGAGGAGTGCAGAGGAGCCAGCTACACCGACTGCCACAAGTACCATTCTGATCCATGGTTTACCTGTTAGAGTTTTGTTTGATACGGGTGCGACACATTCTTTTATTTCTGATGCATGCGTTGAGCGTTTGAGTCTAGATACGACTGAGGGGATACCCTTTAGTATAGGGTTACCCGATGGTAGTAGGGTCAGAGGTACCCGTGAGATTCGTGATTGTCTCATTTCTGTGGGGACCCGTGTATTGCTTGTGGACTTCTTTGTCATGCCATTTGTGCATGAAGAAGTCATTCTAGGTATGGATTGGATGGATAGACACCAGGCAGTATTAGATGTGGGTAGGAGGATTGTGACCCTCTCCACCGAGTTAGGACAGATAGAGGTTTTCCGAGGGTGGGACCTTGGAAAATCAGGCATGGTTATCAGTGCGATACGGGCAGCGAGATTGATTGCACAGGGTTGTGAGACCTTCTGGTATTATGCATGAAGGAGGGGGAGAGTCCAGCATTAGAGGATATCCCAGTGGTCTGCGAGTTTACAAATGTATTTGTTGAGCCGTCCAGTTTGCCGCCTCAAAGGAGCGTGGACTTTGGCATTTATTTAGAGCATGATACGAGACCTATCTCAAAGGCGCCATACCGGATGACGCCTGTTGAGATGTTGGAGCTGAAGAAGCAACTTGAGGAGTTGGCTGAGAAGGGTTTCATCCGCCCTAGCGTATCCCCATGGGGAGCATCTGTCCTCTTCGTACGGAAGAAGGACGGATCGCTGAGACTGTGTATTGATTACAGAGAGCTGAACAAGGCGACTATCAAGAATAAGTATCCTTTGCCTCGCATTGATGATTTATTAGATCAACTTCAGGGAGCGACAATATTCTCCAGGATTGACCTACGCTCAAGATATCAACAACTGAGGGTGAGAGAGCAGGATGTGCATAAGACAACATTCCGGACCAGATATAGACACTACGAGTTTGTAGTGATGCCATTTGGGCTTACGAATGCCCTGGCAGTCTTTATGGAGTTAATGACCAATATCTTCATCGACTTCCTGGATTAGTTTGTGGTGGTCTTTATAGATGATATTTTGGTGTACTCTCGCAGTCGAGAGGAGCATGCAGGACAGCTGAGGACTGTGTTACAGGTTCTACGAGATAGAGAACTTTAAGCTAAGCTCTCTAAGTGCGAGTTCTGGATGCCAGAGGTAGCATTCCTGGGTCATGTTGTTTCAGCTGAAGGGATCAAGGTGGATCCGGCGAAGATAGAGCCAGTAGCAGCCTGGACGACACCGACGAACGTCAAGGAAGTACGTAGCTTTCTTGGCCTAGCCGGCTATTATCGACGCTTTGTGGAGGGATTTTCTGTGATTGCCTGTCCACTGACGAGTCTACGGAGGAAGACTACCAGATTTGTATGGTCTGAGCAGTGTATGCAAAGTTTTGAGGAGTTGAAGAGACGTTTGACTTCTGCTCCTATCTTAGCACAGCCAGAGGGTACAAAGGATTTTGTGGTATATAGTGATGCATTCAAGCTAGGCTTGGGATGTGTGTTGATGCAGCGGGGCAGAGTGATTGCATATGCGTCTAGACAGCTGAAGACGTATGAGGAGAACTACCCGACTCATGATCTGGAGTTGGCAGCGGTAGTTCATGCACTGAAGATCTGGAGACATTACCTGTATGGTGCTACATGTCAGATCTTCACATACCATAAGAGTCTGAAGTATATTTTTACGCAACAGGAATTGAATAACCGCCAGCGTAGGTGGCTTGAGCTGATCAAGGACTTTGATCTGGAGATTTTGTATCATCCAGGGAAGGCGAACGTTGTCGCCGATGCCCTGAGCAGGAAGATGCCTCGAGAGCAGGCGATTGCGAGGCTGACAGTTCAACATCAGTTACAGAGGGATCTGATCTGGTTAGAGTTGGACATCCAGTTTCCTGATGAGGATGCCCAGTTGAGTACTTTAGAGGTTCTTCCTGATCTGTTGGGTGAGATCCAACAGAAGCAGGAAACCTGCCCGACATTGATGAGGATACGAGAGAGGATGTCTCGGTATGAGGCACCACAATTCCTTCTAGGAGCAGATGGAGTATTGAGACGCCGCCGTCGCGTCTGTGTACTTGCTGATGCGGATCTACGCCAGAGGATTTTACAGGAGGCTCACTGTACGCCTTATTCAGTGCATCCAGGTACGAGTAAGATGTACCAGATTTGTGGCACAGTGTGCGACCTGTCAACAAGTCAAGATTGAGCATTGCAGACCTGAAGGTGAACTCCATCCACTGCCTGTTCCACAAAGGAAGTGGGACGACGTCACCATGGACTTTGTGACTGGGCTGAGACCGAGAAGGAGTTTTGATGCTATTTGGGTTGTAGTTGATAGACTAACGAAGACGGCACGTTTTATCCCGATCCGGGAAACGTGGCCAGTGAGCAGATTAGCTGAGGAGTACACTAGACAGATAATGAGACTCCATGGTGTACCGAGGACGATCGTCTCAGACAGAGATGGACGATTTACCTCTAGGTTCTGGCAGCAGATTCAAACTGCCTTGGGGACGAGTTTGCACTTCACGACTGCGTTCCATCCTCATGCAGATGGTCAGTCAGAGAGGACCATTCAAACACTGGAGGATATGTTGCGAGCTTGTGTGTTGGATTGGGGACAAGTGTGGACGGATTATCTCCCACTAGTTGAGTTCTCATACAACAACAGCTGACATGCATCTATTGGGATGGCCCCATATGAGGCACTGTATGGACAGAGATGTCGTACTCCGTTATGCTGGGATGAGCAGAGCAGTGTTAGTGGTTTGACACCTGATCAAATTCAGGATGATGTGGCTCGAGTAGCACTTATTAGAGAGCGGATGCTGACGGCACAGATCCGTCAGAAGTCGTATGCAGATAGGAGGCGTAGACCCCTAGAGTTTAGAGTAGACGCCCATGTGTGGCTGAGAGTGTCTCTGACACGAGGTGTTAGACGTTTTGGCATTAAGGGGAAGTTAAGCCCCCGATATGTCGGACCGTTCGAGATTTTGGATCGGGTTGGGAGTGCAACATACAAATTAGCTTTGCCTCCGAGATTAGAGGGTGTTCACCCCGTGTTTCACGTGTCTCAGCTGAGGGAGTATATACCAGATCCGAGACATATTGTGAGTTATGATGATTTGGTGCTCGAGCCAGACCACACTTTTGTTGAGCATCCGATTGCAGTCCTAGAACGAGGTATGAGATGCCTGCGTTCGAAGGACATTCCTATGTTGAGGATACAGTGGTCGAGACGAGGACCCGATGAGGCTACCTGGGAGACTGAGGATAGTATTCAGAGGAACTATCCAAAGTTTTATGCCGAGATAGATGTACCAGTAGGATCGACGAGTAGATCTTAGTACTATCTTGGTGAGTGTTATGCTTATGTGCTTATATGCTATGATGTGTTTATTTTCGTACTAGCTATGATATGATGTGTGATCTTATTAGATCTTGTGTGCTAGTACGATTACTGTTTATAGCTGGAGATGGCTCTTTCCTCCATGCTATTGTGATACGATTAGGATTCAGATGGAGATGGTTATTCCTCCATGCTATTTTGGTGGACATAGTTTTGCTGGAAATGTTTTTCCTCCATGCCTTTCTGTTATGAGTATGATACGGCTAGAGATGGTTTTCTCTATGCCTTTATGATGTGATGATGATATGACTAGAGATGGTTTTCCTCTATACCTTGGATAGTATAGTGATCTTGTAGGTAGAGATGATGAGTTCCTCCATGCTTGTGCTTGAGGTTATAGGGTGATATAGGTTGATACCATATGTGCGGAGATGTGATGCCACCGATAGAGAGAGTTATACCTCGGCTTCTGAGTCCGAGTGGTTTCAGGACTTCACAAGTTTCGGGACGAAACTTGTTTTTAGGGGGGGGGTGAGGTGTAAGAGCCTTAGTTTTTGGAGCTTGTTTTGGTCTTAGCCGCCCCCGCGGGTTTAGGGAGCCGCCCCTGCGGCTCGTGTAGTTTTCCACCCCTACGGCTCAGGGAACTGCCCTTGCGGTTTCTTGCGGATGCAGCCGGTTTTGTTGACCGGTTGGACTCGTGTTTTACCCTTTCTTTTCTTTCTCCTTAAGTCTCTTCCTTGGCTTGATGAGCAAGGGTTTCATCTTCTTCCTCCAACCTTCTCACGTCCTTCTTGCTTCCCTTTCTCCTCCTTGATCTTGCTTTTGTTCTTCTTTGAGTTTGAAAGAGTTTGTGTGTGGCTTTGGTAGAGGTTGAAGTTGTGCATGGTTGTTGAGCTTGAGAGCCAGCTAAGGGTGTGTTATGTTCTTTCCTTGGTGGACCACAACAGTGGTAAGCTCCATTCTTCTCTTCTTTCTTCCCTTCTTGAATTCCTCTTCCTTAGCTTATGATAAGATGTGATTGAATGTATATTGATGTTAGAATGTGTATGTATATGCATTTTTTTGAATATGGAATGGAGAAGACGTGATTTGATCATGTGAAGATCGAGTGAAAGAGAAGTCGGGACTCTACGTTCTGCAGAGTCGCCGCCCCTGCGGAAGTGTGTCACCGAACCCGCGCCTGGAAGCCGCCGCCCCTACGGCCATGGTCACCGCGCCTGCGTCCTTGTGCTGCCGCGCCTGCAGTTTGCCTTGCTTCGCCCATGCGTCCCTCTTGTCACACAGGTGCGTCTTGTCCTGGATCTACCTAGAATAGAGTAGATCCTTTCCTTTCCTAGTATGAGCGGGTTAGTAGCATGCTAGGTACGTATATGAGGATAGAATGATGATGAGTATGATAGTGTTATATGCCGGTTATGGCTTTGAGGTTTAGTAGATTATCGAGGTTATAAGTTGGATATGATCCTTATGGATCCCTTGGGTCTAGGTGTGACCCCTTTTGTTTGATAGGAGATGATATCTCTGTATGCCTTTTATAGGCAGTGAGTGTTGTTTTCCAGATTTGGAGCTGATCATACTTGAGAGTACTACGTGGTTGAGATTACTTCGAGGTTGAGGTAAGTCCATAGGACTTACTTAGTTACCATCCTTATATTGGATGTATGCATGAGTGGTGTGTGTTATATGCTTGATAGCATGCGATGTTGTTATTACCTACCTATGGTTTAGTGACTGCCCATTGTAGGGTTGTGACAGCCCTGCCCCGTCATCCTGTGTGGAGATGGGGAGGTTCTCTGCGGATTGTCTAGATCTGGTACACGGGACGGGCATTGTCTCCACTCCCTTAGGGTACACGGGAAAGTGATCCCAGATTACCACTCCAACTGGCATTAGCACCGAGAGGCGAGGGTTATATTCCTCGTGTCACATATATTATTCATATATATATGATTTGAGTGTTGGACGTTATAAAGATAATAAACCAGGTAAATGTGTGATAGCATGATGAGGTGTTTATTATTCCATGATGTGTGATTGTGCTTATGCATCTTCTATATATATGGGTATGGTTAGCTAACGGTTTTATACCGTGTTGTAGATCCTTTGCAGGTTAGGAGAGTTGTAGAGTGATCCAGAGGGGGTGATCCGCTGAGGGCTCTGTACACTAGGTCTTTATCGTGGGATGTGGGATCTTTTGTTATGTACAGGATATGTTTTGATTGTTCTCAACGGTACATTGTATAAACCTTTTGATTTATATATTACAGTTTTATGTTTTGGTTTTAATCTATTTGTGTCTTGTTGTAAGATACAGTGAACTTGTTGTCAGGCTAGGATCAGGATCCATTGTGAGATCCTAGCCCAGTAGCGCCTCGAGTCTTACGGATTTGGGGTGTTATAGACCCTTCTCTTGGGGGTTATATAGCCTTCTTCTAAGTAGATACATATGTCATTCATGTGTATTGATTAATTTGAGACCGGACAACAAAAGTGACCTCTTGGGAAGTTTCTCCACGAGCATGGTGGGCATGGGGACAACATCCCTTAGACCTCAGGTCTTACAGATGGTATTAGAGCTAACCTTGAATTACGAGTGTGCTTGCCCTAGTAGGCGGTCACTCGGCTCGGTGGACGGTCCTTGGCCTAACGTGGACGTTAGGAGTTTGAGTGGAGGGGATTATAACATCCCGTAGAATTGTCATCCTACATCATTTGAATGGAGATTTGTGATAAACTTATAAGAATGGTGATAAAAACAACACGGATCCAGATCGAGGAGAAACTTCAACTACTCCGTTTTGATCATTCGAGGTGGATCAAACAGTAGAATATGGTTGATGAAGCCTTAGAAATGGATGCGGAAGCATTCGGTCGATCCAATTAAGATAGATCAGATTATCCACGAGGTGAAGCGGGATAGTTGATCCTTCAAAAGGATCCTCGAATATGAGTTCTTGGATCAAAGACTAGATCCAAGTTAGATATTTGAGGTGGAAGAAGAGGTGATGCCCAAACCAAGTAGGAGGATTTCCCTTCACTATACTTGGATTCAACTTAGACATAACATTACAAGTGAGGCAACACATCCTTATCTAGAGGGTGTTGCCTAAATACGTGCATATAGGCCAAAACAAGTCCATAAAACGGGAGTTCCAACAGGAGGGCTTAGAAGAGAATATTAAACAAGAATAATCCTTCTATTATTACATAATTAATAAAGGGAAATAATTAAGGAAATGACTCAAAATGGCAAGCTTTATGGCATGGCTAGACATGCCGCTTGCGGGGTCATCTTAGCCGGATAGACAGATGGCGATGCCATCCGAGGGAATATCAGATGGGTTGCTACCCATGTCAACAAGAATTCTCTTTTCTAGTAGTAGAGTGAGGACAAATAACAATGGAGTTAAGTGTGCTCGTGCGGGAGCAATTTCAAGATGGGTGACTTCTGGGGAAGTTTCAGCGCGAGCATGGTTGGCATGGGAAAGCTTCCCTAAGACCTAGGGTCTTATAGTTGACACTTTTTAGGTTTTTCGGGCTCTATATCTCTTCAAAAAATTACATATTTATTATTGCTCGTGAAAGTGGATGAATCCTTGTTTCTTCAAACAAAGTATCAATAATACTTGTCTAGGTTTTACATTTATAACAAGTGTATGTTTGATAGTTTGTGCTAATACATTTTTTGAAACTTGTTTAGAAGATTTCGATAATCAATGTAAACTAATTGCTATCTTGAGGTGTAAGCTTTTGATGTCGTTAAATCAAAATTTCTTACTTGGTGAATGTAGATCATTGTTATGTTGTCCTTTTGTTTCTTTTGGTATTCCTCACATTCATATCTATATTGAGGTTTTTGTGTAGTGGATTTATGTTTAACCCTAAATATTTGGTATCATTTTACACGTTCTACTTTTCAATTATCAGTTTCTTTGGGTGCACGAAACATTGCTATTTTTCACGGGTGAAACTTTTGATGCTCAAAACTCTTTGAATCACTAATTGATTAAACATACATAACAATACCACATTGTGCAAAACTTCACTATAGCCTAAGTTCTTTACAAATACAAAATTAAAACCCTTTTTTCAAATCATATGCACATATCTTCTTCTTTCTTGTTATGAGCACCATAGGAAGGACATTCCTTCCCCATCACCCTTCCACGATAAAGACTATGTTCTGCAAAATTTCAATATGCAAAGTTATTTTATAACCCTAGTAGATTGAAATTTATTTATATATCGTTAGGTTTCGGTAAGAAAAAATGTTATAGGTAAGAAATAAAAATGTATCTTAAGTGTCGGTTTAAGCAATCAACTTGCATGATTTAATGTGTTTAAATATTAAACGTGTATTCTATTTAATACAATATTTAATTAAGGCGTGCGTGATATTTCAATTAAGGATATAAAATCTTGAATTATTGTGCTTCTAACTAATGTATCTATGCAAATAACTATGGCATACTCGTGCGTGATATTTCAATTGAGGATATAAAATCTTGAATCATTGTGCTTCTAACTAATGTATCTATGTAAATAACTATGGCATACTCGTGCAATATCTATGCACAATGACATGCAATTATGTTTGAACTTCTAAGTGAATTTGCTTCATATTTATTCAAATGTGTTTGATTTTTTTTTTGTGCTTGTTTGATTCTAATAATATTTTAAAAAACATAGTCGTGCATTGTGATTCTATATTAAAGAACTTGGTCGTTTATTCTAATTTAATATGTTTGGGTTATTTGCAAGCCCAATATATTTTTATTTCTTTAATTGAAATACCATGTATATCGTGTTAAAAGGAGTGCACGTTTATCATTTAAACACATAAATTCATAAATATTGATTGTTTAATCCGACGCTTAAGATATAATATTATTTTCTACGATAATACTTATTCTCATTTGATTCTAACGCTATATATATATATATATAGAGAGTTTTAGTATCTTACTGAATCTTGATGCCTTTAAGGTTCCGTAGGGCTCGAGGCAAGTTTGGGTCTAAGTTGTTGCCTTGGAGATATCTGTTTGTGCTTAGCAAAATCAATCACAACTATCAGCCAACTAATTAGGAATTAATCCAATGTCATAATAAAAAATAAATAAAAAGAATCAAGTAAATACATTTCTTTTATGTTAGGGAGTTTTCCCAATGACTCTGGAACCGCTCCTTGTAACTGATTGTTCTCTAGATGCCTGTTTCATAACACATACTATTATGACAAAATTATTTCTTATATTATCCTAGTAAAATAATCAGGCTTAATAAATTAAAATTGATGCTTACAAGGACCGTAATGACTTCATCAAGCCTAGGTATGGAATTTTTCCCGTGAGTTTGTTATTTCCAAGGTAACTGCTCATTACAGTTCGTGATTCATATGAATAATTCTGGTTCATAATCTATACTCAATGTTTGAATCTTGTAAGTTAAGGTGACATACTTACAGGTTAGTCATATCGCTTAGATTGGCGATGCTTGGTGGTAGAAATCCAGCTAAGCTCATGCCTGTGAGGTTTCTGGATATACGTGATTTTTATTACACGAATGAAGTGTTGGATATGATTTGAAATGATGTGGTCACTTACAAAGACGTAACATTTGCATTGAGCGGGTCACTAGAACAATTAACGCCAGTCCATGAGTATTGTTGAGGTAAGCATGGATCTCCCACCCAATCTGTCGGCAAATTTCTGATGCTTTTGATTAGGTCTTCTAAGGCCATAACTATTTCATTAAACATAAAAAAACGATTAACTTTATATAGCTATCTTATTGTGACAAGGGAGGATCAATTTGTAACATAACACGCATACCATCACGAAGGTTCGTCCTAGCACCAACCGGCAACATTTGTAGTATCTCGCCGGCATTCACGACGGGGCCAACAGGGCTTCCATTGTCGGGAGTCAACACAATTTGGTTGCGTCCCGAGAGGGGCCACTCATTGGCATAAACTTGAACCCCCTTAGAGGATACATTGAGCTTGGAGTAGAAAGTTACATTATTTAGAGTGACATTGAAAACCCTCCAACTGTAGGGGCTAGGACTACGATTGTCTTGAAAGTAAAGTGTTACGTAGTACTTTCCAGTAGTGAGGGGTGAAGACGGCCAATATAGTGTTACAGACTTTCCCCTACTAGTGGTGATGGCCGATGAGAACACCTTAGCCGGTGGAAGGTTCCAAAAGTCTGAGGGTGTTACATTTGATTTGCAAGATACTACGGGGTTGGTGTTATTGTAGGGTTGCCAAAATCGGTTGAAGTAATCATCTGGAAAACTAGCCCATTACATTTGCTTAAAAACAAGATTTATATATATACAATGTTATTGTAGGGTTGCCAAAATGAGTTGATTAAATAAAAAAATAAAGATATATATAGTTACTAGATAATTTGAACAATAATGGCTATATGTAACAATCCCTTTACTAGATTGTCTAAAATTTCTCACCACATCAAACGAGCCTGAACTTCTCATGTTGGAAACAAATTTAAAGTTGTAAGAAGTGTATCAAACGTCAATTTTCAGAGCACTATTTATGTAGTTTCTCATATTCAAGGAAATTTGTACAATCCTCTTATAGTGTTAGTTAGATAAATACCTCATATTAGAGGTATTTAAAATTCTGCGGGTTGAGCTATTAGTAAGGGAAGTGTCAAGGTATAATTTTACTATTATGAATGCCAATATTCATGTAACTAAATAAGTTAAATTGGTGTTTTTAGAGTCATTATGCGCTTAGATGGGCTCATGCGGAATGCGCCTAGATGGGGAGCATACACAGCCTAATTCGACCGTGTCCTTTGCAATTTTGGCCGCCCGAATAACATTACTCGCTAAGGAAAGAAAAGAAAGAAGGCTTTTGTGTGGGAAATTAAGCTTTGTATTATAAGAGATTTGTACAATGCTTGGATGGATTGTGATGGATGATGTAAATGAGGGGTGATCTTCCATATTTATATTTGTGTCCGCTTCTTCTCTGGGAAGTTTTCGGACATGGGTAGTGCTAGCTAGGCCATTCCAAGTCTTCTTGACTCGATTGTCCTATACAAGTCTAGAACTCACCCTAAGACTCTAACTTTTCCAAAGCCTCCTTGACTCGATTCTAGACTTTTCCGTCCTCTTCCGGGTAGATATCTTGACATCCACGTGAGATCTGCTTCTTGGACCGTGAGCAATTTTTGACCACTCACCTTCATAGTCCTCTCCTCACATTTATCCTTGATCCTCCAGGTTCTACGAGTGTGTTTGGACAATCGAGCTACCACTATGCCTTAATAATGGTCTTTGGGTTTGATGATGATGTAAGTGTGGGAGATTGTAACACCCCCATAGTATTCGTTCCCACAATAAAAGTATAAGAATTTCATACTAATTTATAAGGAGCTAAGTTGATATCCATGTTAATAAATTTTGATTTCCAAGGTTCATGTAAGGAGAATGCACTTGAAAGGATTTGGTTGGCAATGATCGTTGTCTTAAAATGTTGGAATCTTATTACTTTATTTATTTCCTACTAGAATTTTCTGTTCCATTTCAAATAGCTTATTTTATGAAAATCAATTGAAGCATTGATGGGCAGTTTCAATAGATTTTCATATATTAATTTTATGGCCATATAATTCTAAAACAAGTATAAACATGGGATCCATAGCTAGTGACCAATAATATCCATCTTAGTAGGCGGTTTCAAATAGGTTTCCTCCTCATTTATAAACCTACTTTATAATCCCTTCATGACTAGTAAACGTATACCTCATCAACCGTTCTCTTTCTAATTTTCTATCCCACCATTAATTTATTCATTTGGCAATCAAATGTTCTAGTGTATAAGACATGGTCTACGTTTAGCGAAAGTGAATCAACCCACTTTTCATGGGTTGATTACCCATGAAATGTTATAAAATTTTGAGTAACCCGCATTCTTATACTGTAATTTTGATAGCCAATATATATGTTACAGTCTCGTCTGCACTTAACAAAATTTATTGCGTCACTTAGAACAAAGTTACATATCTTCAAATCATGTCCCATGTATGTTCACACTCATCTTCACTTGCAATCATATTTAATGTTTAATTCATAAGAAATAATAGATATCCAATGTCATGGCCGAGTAGATTGCCTAATCCAATTCATGCGTGTAGTTCAATTTACAACATGTTAGGACATGAATGTAACCAATGGGAAAAATAACATGAGAATTGGTAACCAATACATCACGAATTTGTGACTATATTTTGGGACACTATCAAACTAGAGTTGTTTTCTATTTTGTTTATAATGATTACGATAATCAAATAAGGTGTTCATAAATGGTTGGAAACCCTAAATTTTCTTGCTATATGGGCAATAAAATGACACTATCAATGGTGGGCAATCCATCAATCCCCACAAACCTTACAATTTCGCACCTAGAGACTAATTTCAGTCATAATTGTCTTTATCTACCTAACCTCCATTTGGCAAGTACTATATATAAACTACATCCTCCTTCTCTAACATGGAACTTGTAGAATACTAAGGTTAATTAGTACTAAAGGGCTTTATCCAGAGGGAAAGAAATCATAAAACATATTATCACTAATTTCATCTCTCAACATCAATGAAAACTATTTCTAGATCACCATATATACCAACACTTCTCTCCCCTCTTAGATACACGAATGCCCTAACCCTAACCCTAAAAAATATTAATCTCTAGTTTTTTATTTATTAAAATCTCTTAATCGTAAAAAATTGACCTTAAATGAAACTAGCACCTCAATTTCCTTACCTAGCCCAAATTATCATGAGGACGAACACATTTTGGACTTGAAATTTTACAGTTTATAATTTACAGTGGTTTTACTATAAGTGCAAGATAATTGATGTGAGATTTTTTTCCCCCAGGTATGTATTAGCTTATTCATAGTTTGACATCAAGTTTAAGCTATTTTGCTTTGAAACTTGAAATTTATGTAATGGAAACTTTCTCATGTAAAGCAAAATTGAATTTTCTTCCCACTATGTCTTATAAATAATTTGTCAAAACCGTAAATAAATTTTCTATAAAAAAAAAAAAAGTTATAGGTTAGAGATGGTCAAGTGTATTTTAATCAATATATGACCGGAAACTTTTCTATTTAGTTAAGTAGATAATATGAGTGTAGTATTGCTAAATTTAATTTTTAGTTATGTAAATCATATACATGTATAAAATCAAGCAAATAATTTAACAAGAAAGCCTAGCATATTAATTGAATTATATTATAGAAAATATTTCATACACACCTGAGCAATGGTTCGGTTGGAAAACCAAAACTATTCCTCGCGACAGTGCTAAGCATAAACTTGTCGAAATCAGCCGGCTTATACACGAGATCATCCAACCACATGACCTCCAACGCCGATATAAATGGGTTTTTATTGGGCTCAGTTTGCTCGGTCCTCCCCAAACAAATCGCAACATTATCCTCACGCGTTGCCACCACCAACTCGTAGTAAGAGCTCCTCCTAGCCTCATAGTCTGCACTTGTATTAACCGTACTCCACCTAGATCCACCCACAAATTGGTCGAAAATCGGCGGAGTGTTTCCCCCATCGAACCCTCCATAGAAGTAAGTGGTTCTAATCAGGAATTTTGAGCCTTTAATTGATGGGAAAGAGTAACAATATCGACGGACCGATTTGTCTGGAAAATATCTAAGGGTTGAGAGTAGAGGTACAGTGTTTGGGGTTTTAATGGATGTTGCATTTCCGGTGTTTATGTATGATTTATCGGAACTGTATTTTAGGTTATTGGTTTGTAGATCTTCGGCTGATCCACAATTTATCAAGTATCCTGTGAACCAATTACACTTAATTAAGTGTTGACATGTGTTTGTTTTCAATTTTAGCTAGTTTCATATTTAACAATAAGTTATATCCCAAATAACATAAGATACACACAAGTTCGTTATATTAAAAGAAGAAGAAGAAGAGTATTTTATGCTTTGCACAATACTTTGTACTAGTCAATTTTCTCGGCTAGGTATATATTGGAAATTAAATTAGTTGACACGTATTTATACGAAATATATAATGTCAACAATATATAATATCAAATACATCTATAAATATTAAGATATATTACTGTAATTTGGGAGTTAAGGTTTCTTGTGATGTCTAGGGTTGCCCAAATACTTTTCTAAATGAGTATTTGAACCCTTATGAATGCCTAGGGTTACCCAAAATCTCATTAATGGTAAAATAATAAATGTTTTTTCTCTGTTTTTTTCAAACTAAAATACATGAGATACAAACAAAGTTGTTTGCCATATGTATAAATGTTTTGTTTACCGAAATCATTAATTGATTCTCTCTTTGGCCTCAAACTCAATCTGCTGGACTTATATAGATATGAAAACAACACAATATTTTCATGGAAGTTAGGTCGCTTAAATTATAGTTAAAATACATTTAACACATGTATCAATTAGGTAACAATTTATGTACGGACTTCAACACACAATTGAGAATCTTACACGACATGTGCATTCGGGAGATATTACTCGATTCATGTGATATCATGACATCATGTCATGTCACCAAGTCTTGACATGTCGTCTTTACTTAAATGTGTATACCATTGTGTTGAACCAAAAAGTGTAACGTTTAGGTCTCATATACAAGTTCCGTTACAACGAGTGTGATTCCTACACTTCTTAACTCACATTATAACGACTTCATTCCTTATAAGTATCACATAATTCTCAATAATACCTAATGACTAATCATTCGCTAAAATTAACAACTTCCTACCCAATTTAGTGCAAAATTTACAAATTAATCGAACATTTATACCAAAGTCATGTACAAATGAAAATATCTCAAAGAACGGATTTCCATCTCATTGCAATAAACATTCCAAATAATTGAGAATTGTGGTGTCCAATGGATTAAACCATTAAAGTCATTAAAGTATCTAATGATGATACACATACAAGTTTCTACACTGATTTAAGTGTTTATACATTATAATGATTCATGTTATGTTGCTTATCCATTATTGAGCGCATATATAGCCAATCTCTCTAGCTTCGTGAACCTATCACTAGATGCCCATATATGTAGGTACTTCTTCTTCTTTTTTATCATGAATGTACAAATACATTTTGTCAAAAGATCTATTTAGTAAGTACAATTTTAATCTCAATTCTCTTGCAATTCCAAATACTAACCTTAGGATGCTATACTAAATATTATAATCTCTAAATACAAATGCAGACTTTCCATATCTAATTCATCCCTAAACATCAGATTGAGCGGAATTTGGTATTCCATTATTCAAGGGTTTATACGAGCCTTAACCTCATCCTGAATGCCTACTTGTGGATTAAGTCCCTTGTTATTCCTTTCATCAAGTGGCTTGTAAGATTTTGCTAAGACCAATTTTCTATTACACACTTGATTATAAGCCTTATTAAGTGTAAAGTCTCTATTTATAATTGATATATAAAAGTAGCGTACATGAGTCCTATTATTCAATAATATTTGCATATCATGTTACTTAAGTTGTGGCATGTCATTGTTTTTCAAATTTTATACCATTGTTTAATCCACAAAGTGTAACATTTAGCTCTTGGATTAAGAAATCATTTACATGAGTGTCTTCCCTATACTTTCGAACACATGTTGTAACACCTTGATTTTGCACAAATATCGGGTATATCCCAATAGCACTAAAACACAAAGATTTCACTAGAAGTAAATAATGTAGTTTAGATTTTTTTTGTGCGAAAAAATAGATTAACATAAAATCTTCAAAATGTTGAGGAAATTTGTTTGTAGGTTTACATATCACCACATACCATTCATGTATAGACATCAATTGCATTATTAATATGTTGAAAAGTACAAAATTCTATTGTAGCTACTAATTAGGGTTCACACATACATAATATGATGACAAAATAAATTTTAGAAAAAAAATAATTGGTAATATCTTGAACCTTAACATTATTGTTGCATAGTTAATGTGATTTTTTTCACTTACAAAGCCTTAGATATAGTTGATTTTTACTATTTTTATTGAATTTATTCTAGTGATTCATTTTAATTTAAAGTACACTAACATTAAACGTGATCATATTTAAATGTGTATTATAATAACATATAGAATCAATAGAATTTAAAGTTATATTGGAATTTGAAAGGATGGTTAGTATTTTAAAATATATATATATATATATATATATAAAATTTATTATTGTTACAATACTTCTTATTAGTGAACTTCATCTAAAACTAGCCCATTGAAAAATCTTGTGGTTTAGAGACAAGTAATTGCACACGAGATGTGGTATCATATTTTGAATTTTATTGTGAATCATGGTTTAAAGAATATTGATGCACCACATTTAGAGTTCATGCTCTTGTGAAGAATTTGAGTTTTTCTCCCGCACAACTTTACATGTTCAAATACTGTGTAAATGAGGAGAATTAGATAGTAAAATTGGTTAGTAAGATTCAACCTATTTGATGTTTTATTATGTTGTGAAGAATAAGAAAACATTTTATTACTTGATATTAAAAAGATTATTTTTATGGTTAGTAGCTAAAAAAATGGTATAAAATATGAAATTTTCAATTATTTCTAGTGATGGTGATTGAAAAATGGTCAATATATATTTAACAACATTGAAAGTTTTTTTTATATCACGAGGTACATTGAAACATATGGTTTTTATTAAGCGACTTCTTTTTATTAAGCGACTTCTATTAAGTTTTTGTAAGTATATGTTTGATTTTGACATTATGAAATCTATCTATTGCAAGAAGAATAAATGTGGGACATAAGAATATGAAGTCTAAAATGAAGGTGAAGTATGCAAAATATATTGGGAAGATATGAGATATTGCTAATATCATTTATTGTTTTTCCATGTGTTTCTTCATTTAAGGCTTAAAATGAAGTATATTGAGTTTGTTATGCAACAACTTTTTAATAAGATAATAACCAAGTTTATATCTCTTAATTCTAAACTATTATTTGGAATTTATTTAAACTTTATAACTTTTCATGAAAACATAACCAAAAAAATTATATATTTAACTTCTAACATGGATTTACAATGAAAGTGGAGTAATATTAAATTATTCTAAGGCGCTGAATGAAGTGGATCAAATGAAGAATGGTTAAGATAATCTTTAGAACTAGTATGAGTTGGATAGATATTTGACCGATGTAACTGAAAGTGTATCTAATAAGTTCAACGCTTTGCCACGATGGAGGGACAATTAGAGTATAAACCTTTTAGTTTTCTTGACAAGATTGTTATATACCCTTAACTCTTCTGTAATAACTAAAAGAGAGATTTTTGCAATTGATCAATTTGAAGAAAAATGTTATTTCATGTATATTTTATATTCTAAGTTAGTTTTTATTGCATTGTACGTAAAGTTAATGATGTGAGTTTTTTTATTTTATTGTAGGATTGAAGGATTTCATTGAGGTTCTTTTGAAAAAAAAGAGGACTTCATTGAGGAGCATCCATATCGCATAACTGAAGAATCATATAACTCTTGATCATTTACTGAGATTTATGAAACACCAAAGCTCAAACCTTATATTTTGTCTTGTTATTGTTTGTTTTTAGTTAAAATATAGTTTTTATTGCAATTTCATTTTGAATCTCTTTGATTGTGTATTTTGCTATTTATTCACGATTGTATATTTTGTCTAGTTGTCATTTGTTTTTGGTTTTTCATAGTTGAATACTCGTATATGTCACAAAGTTTTCAACTATTAAATAGTAAAAACATTCGGCCGATCAGATATTCAATATAGACAATAACTTTTGAATATTTGAGCATAGTCAAATCGGACTCGGAGTTTGAACATTTAATCAACTTGGACCTTTGGGAGGTCGGATCAAGACAATGTGATTACACAATCGTAACAACAAACCCACTTCCTTTTGATAAAGAAATAATATAATAATCTACACATCTTTGAAACTATTAAGAATGTTATATATGAAACAATTTCAAAGATAAGGTTACCTCTAGGAGAAGGAAGAGCATGCATATTGGTGATCAAGCAAGCGATACCCCATGTAAGAAAAGTAGTAATTAACATTATAGTTGCATCACTTGAACACAAAGAGGAAATCAGAAATAGTAAGGAGATGAAAAAAGGTCGAACAATTCACACTTGTTTTGTTCCTTGCTAATGTTGAGGGTAATGATTTGTTGAGACATTTCGGGACAAGCAAATTAATGATAGAGATTGATTTTCTAATATCCATGAATTTTAATTGACCTAGTTTTTAATTTGACGTCTACTTGTCAAAGACCAAGAAGAGTTGGATTATATATCAATGGTTGACACATATATCTTTCATTTAGTTACAAAAAGTCTTAACGTCGTAATTGGATTAAGAAGGAAAGATGATTTAGAAGACCAAAATGTCAATTTTTTTCGGTACAAAGAGTGACTAACCTTTAATTGATTATTCATTTAGAAATTAAACAAAATTTATTCAATCGACACAAAATGTGGTCGAGCCTCAAAGCCCCACCACCCTTTTAAATCAATGAGCGACATATGTCCATATAGAAAAAAAAAATCTCAGTATATTTATAGCAACTTAACAACACGTAGTTTCGTACCTTAGTGGAATTTGTTGATACTCAATCTTCTTCTAATACCATTATATGATAGAACAATCCATAACAATATTGTAAGAGCTCGAAAAATACCACATTTACATGCTTTGCGGTCAAGAGAAGTTCATCTCGAGTATAGAAAACGCCGCCTACCTCCCGCCAAATCCGAATACCTTTCGAGACAACTTCCATATTTAATTTTATCCAAACAGACTCAAGAGGAGGTTGTACCTATGTTAGTCTCGTAGCCAAAGTGTCTCGATATGTTGGTTCTCAATCCATAATCTCGGTCTTAACTTTCTAGAAAATGACTACTATTAGGTTAAACAAATCCCTATCAACCTTGGAACAAATCAACCATTAGGATTTCAAAGCTATTCAAAGCTAATTCTAAGCGCAATCTAATCCATCATAGTTCAAGGCATAAACAAATCCCTATCAACCTTGGAACCACAAAATTCTAGCCAATAACAATCATATCAATATCAACAACTGAATAATAAAAGGGAGAAAAGAAACTACTCATCTTCAATGAATGAAACCCTACAATCGTATCAAATTCTCGAATCCAAATGAATCTCCAAACAAATATGTAAGTCAAAGTGCGAATCTTTAATCCAAACTAACTAAGAAGAACAATGGTTGAAGAAGATGGAAGGGTAGGAGACGGCTCCCCCTCTAGGGCTAACTTTGGGCAAATCCCAACACACCTTGAAATGAATCCAAGACTCCCTTTTATACACAAAACCTAGCTAAAAGACATTGGACCAAAAAGGAAACAACCCGTAAATAAAATATAACGCTCAGGGAAGAATCTCGGGCTGGATTGAAAAATCTTGGTCAAAATCTCGGGGGAGATTTTGGATCTCGGTCGGGATCTCAGCCGAGATTGGCTCTGGTCGGGGCCGAGATTTCGACTTCGTATTTCAGCGTCATGGGATCTCGGTCAAGTCACCCGAGATACCACCCGAGATACCGACCGAGATATTGCAACAAAAGCTTCCAAGCCTTCCATATCGGACCAAGATAGGTGGATCTCGGCCGAGATGCTCCTTGGTCGTTCCTTCATGCCTTTAGCTTGATTCCTAGCCCTTTCCCGTGCACGTATGCTCGCTCCAATGCGTCCACTTCGAAGCTTGATCCTCAAATACGTCGTTTTAGCTCCATAATGTGTCAAATCACATACAAAGCCCCAAATAGTGTGTGTAGACATCTATTCTTGCAAAGTAGAAAATACGCAAGCATAAATGGCACAAATTAAGGCTAAAACATGAACGCGGAAATGGGAAATCTACCTAAATGCATGACTAAACTAGGTCGATAAATCATGTTATCAATATGATTGTTATTGGCTAGATCTTTGTGGTTCTAAGGTTGACAGGGATTTGTTTATACCTTGGGCAATGAGGGATTGTTCCCTATAATTGTTGAATCGCTTTAATCCTATGAAATGATTTGGTTTTTGGCAGGTTTAGGATTGATCTAAATCACTTCAATCTAAGTAGAAATTGAGTCGTAACTGAGATATTCCTTCTTAGATACATAAGAGAACTTGTTCCTAGGTAATTAAAGTTTAACCTTTATTTGATAGAATGTGCCATAATGCCTTCCTTTGAGGCAATAACTCATGAGACGTAACTGTAAAGGGTTATTCGATTCCTTAATTGAAAGAATAAGGTTTATTTATTTATTTCTCTCTCTTTACCTTGAAAGCAATAGGTATTAGGCTGCGAACATGTATGTTCTTGAGACGTAACTGTAAAAGAACATTGATTTAAGAAACATTCATCCTTGTATGCTTTTCATATCATATATGCTTTGTGAGATTATCCTGAGTCCATGTGTATAAACAATGATCTTAAACCCTTGAAATCCATTTTCTTTCCTCTAACTTGATTATCTTTTATTTTGCTTTCCTTTTAGAAAACTGCTCTTGATTGAAGGTGACATTCAATTGAGAGCAACCCAAAACCTTTTCAAAACATTTGATTTCTCTCCCTTATCTTTTCTAACCCCCTTTCTTTATTCGAGATCTATCCTATCTATAATCACTGTTGAAGATTAATCTTCCAAGTCCTTGTGTTCGACCTTGGAATACTTGTCCTACTTCGTACGATCTATAAACTGTGAGTTCGTTGTTATTTAGGAAAATTATTTACAGGTTATAAATTCAAAACTATCGATCCCTTCCTAGTTTTGCTATCCTGTGAGTCTCTATCTCTTTTGAAAAGGATTTACAGGTTCCTCTATCAGGGTTGGCAGCGCAACTTGTTGCCCGCCTACCTTCTAGCTCGATGTAAATAACGTTAACCTAATAAATTGATTATAAAAATTTTAAAAAGGTCATTCAAAAAAAAGTAACAATTTTTTTTAAAAAAAACGTATTTTTACTTTTCTTAGTTAATAAAAATAAGTTAATTTTTTATATTTGTTCGTTTGTATATAAAAATAAATTAACCTATAAAATTTTCTATTTTATTATATTAATTCTTAACGGAATGTGTATGAACTGATAAAAAAAATTATAAATGGGTAAGGAAATAAATATTTTACAAGTTTGAGGGTACCGAATAAAATTTTAAAAACTTGTCGATGTCAATAGAAAAAGACAATATCTCAGGGGTATTAAGAGAAAATTCTCATTAATTTTTTTTATAATGTAATTATTATTTGTGGTTTTCACACATAGCCATTTTTTTAAAGAAACATTTATTATGTTAGTTGTCATTTTTATTTTTATAATCCTATTTGTTACAAGAATGTAGATAAGGATCGACAAACTCCCCGATAATTTCATTCGCATTATGAATTGTGTTAATATTATTTCATATTATATTCATGTAAATGTAAATAATAAAGACAACTCAATGTGCTTATATCCAATAAATTATATTCATAAAATAATATTTTCTATATAATTAGTATACCCAACTTTTACAAAAGTTAACCACATTTTCAGAAAAGTCAATGACGTTGCGGACAAACTCGCAACCTAGGCCAAAACAGCTCTGTAGCAAGAAAAGTCATACTATAAGAAGTCGTTAATCTCGTCTGAAAAGATGACATACGATTGTTACAATATTAGATATTGACCATACATATATACTACCCTTATATTCAAAAAAAAATCTTTGAAAAATTTGATCAAATATTTTGCAAACTTTACGGCCACCATCCGTAATTCGTAAATGGGAGAGATACCAGCGAAAAAGTCAAAAAATAAAGGACAGAAACCGGAATTTCCCGAAACTATAAGAAAAAGTAGGCCCTATGAATGTGGACCGTCGGAGGTAAAGGAATTCCCTAATCGTTATCGTACGACGGAGAGGCCCAAGCCCAACAATAACGGCTGCAGGGGTGGAAGTGGTAGTGAGAGAAGAAGAGAGAGAGCCGAGAGGGAGCAGCGGAGATTTGGGTGCTCTGTGTAAATTGTATTCAAAACAACAACGCAACACTACCCCAAGATCCCATCACCCCACATCTCCTTTTTTACCCCTCCCTCTCTCCAATATTAGAGCTAATCGGATCTTCTTAGTTTTTGTTTGACTCGATCTATGCAACCTCTGTCTTGATCGTCGGAGCTGAACATGAGCAACTTTGTCAGTCAAAATTAGCTGGTGGACTTGCGCTTTCAAATTGTTACAGTTCGATTCCTGTACCAATGGAGTCCTTCGCCGGAGATACTTCTCCTCATCCTTTGCATTTCTCAATCGCCATCTATTTCGCACTCTTCTTCGTCGCCGCCAGGTTCTTCTTTGACAAATTCGTCTTTCGTGTAAGAATTTCCTTTTTTTTTCTTCTTCTTTTTCCACTCTGCTCCATCACGTTGTTAGGATATTCGTTTCGAACTTTCCTGCTTCCCTCAATTCTGATTGATCGTACTTTTGTGGTCGTCTGTTCCAACTTGCCACATAATTCTGTAGTTCATTCTGATCTGCATTGGATTTTCTATTCTTATGAACAAAGATAGATTGTCTTAAATTATAGTAGATTCAGTTCATAATTTTGGAAGTTAACTTGTTTTAGCTATTGAAATTTGAAATGGAATCAACACGGATGACGTAACCAGATTAGAGACTGGAGAAGTGTAGAGTAGTGGCTATAATCCCATGTGTTGCTTGCCTCATATGGACGTTACATCGTCATTCTAAGAAGTAATATCTTGAATGAGTAGGTAATAGATCGGATCTAGATTTGTGAGTAGATTATATTAGACGCATAGTTGCATTTTGCGTGCCTTTTGTGACTATGAATAAGAGATTTGACTCATCTGTGATGCCCTGTTGAATTTTAGTGAGGTTTCATTGGTTCTGATCTCTATCAATGATCTTATGCAGTAATGCAACTGTTACACCTATATATCCTCCTTTCTTTATTCACAATCTCATTTTGATGTCAAAGGTCTTCAATTTTTTTTTCTCGGCCTTACACCTTTCTAGACTCGTAGAGTTGTAGTGAATAAATAATTTTTTTAGTGAAGAGCACTATCATTGTTTTCTTAATATTAGCGCCATGCTTCATTTTAAATTTAGTCTAGTCTTAGTTTTCATTGCAGAAGCCAAATACGTTGTATCTGAAATACTTTCTTCAAAAAAAGCCAACACTACATGTGCTTGAAATTTAACCACATCAGTCGTACTAGTTTCTTGCATCTGCTTAGTATGAAGATTTCTCAATATTCTCATTATCTGACATATTTATGTCAGAGACTGGCCATATGGTTGTTCAGTAAAGGATCTGCACACATCAAACTTAATGAAGTCTCCGAGGCGAAAATTGTGAAGTGCTCTGAGTCAATGTGGAAACTAACATACTATGCTACTGTGGAAGCATGTATTATTCAGATTACTTATCACGAATCATGGTTTAGAGATACCAAGGAGTACTTCAGAGGGTGGCCTAATCAAGAGCTAATGTGGGTAAAACCAAATTTTCATTATATTTTTTTCTGACTGCTTGGAATGTGTTACATTTCTAACGTTAAGAGAAGGGCCCTGGAAATGTGAAGATCTTAAAAAAAAAAATTTAAAAATCAACCTACCAGTCTACCACACGTACTATTTCACACGAGCTTAAAGATGATTACCTCAACTCCTTGAGGACCTTTAAAGTTAAAAGCATCTTCTTACATTTAGGATGAGTGAATGGTGGTACCACCATTCACTCATTGGCTGACCTCCAATCAAGTCATTGTTCTTTTGAAACCATTCTCGCTAGAAAATAATTGGGAAGCGCTTCTGGCCATTGCTTGAATATGCAAACTTTTGTCATTGATAAGAGATCATAATCCATTGGTGATCTTGAAAAGAAAAAGTGGCTTTTAATGGATCTTCATGTTTAACTATCATGACTTTTGTCATACCTTAAGATAGTACTCTTTTTTGCATTGATGAGATACTCCATCTGAGGGTGAAAATTACCATTTGACTTGTTTTATATAGGAATCACGTTGTTTTTGTATATCTGTTTTGTGCATTTGAGCAAAATTTTCAGAATATGGTATCAAAATTATTTCGATGCTTAAATCACCTTGTTTAAATTTCCGTTGCAGGCTTTCTCTGAAGCTTTATTACATGTGCCAATGTGGTTTCTACCTATATAGCATAGCTGCTCTGCTAGTGTGGGAAACACGGAGGAAGGATTTTTCTGTGATGATGTCGCATCATGTAATCACTGTTATCTTGATAGGCTATTCATATATTACAAGGTAATTGTTTCTTCTATCCCTTGCAATTTTAATCATGAATTACCTAGTTTTTGAGTTATATTTGGGAAGATTGTCAACTTAATATATTGTCATATATTGACAACCAGTAACCACTAATGGCTAGTGATGGTATTGGTTTTGAATGTATGTCACAGGTAGTGCTATTAGTTCTTTATGTTCTTATGTCGCTTTGAAACTTTGATAAAATACCTTTTTCCTTGCATGAACCTAAAATGAAACAGGTTGTATTTCAATTTATATTACTTTCAGCTTTTATATTGAAATTTTTTGAATTATGTCAGACATAATTTGTTTGAAGCAACTTCACGAAAAATTAGAATCAGTCTATCCTTTTCATGATTACAAGATAACTGCTTACATAAAAATTCCAAGCACATCTAAGCTGTGCTTCTCTCATAATCCTATTCTTATATATTCCAAAAAGTGTTAGTCATTTGCATCCACTTTATTTCTGTCAATATTTTTGGTGATCAATTTAACCCTAACATATGTGGCTGGAGGAATAAAGTCATCATATTTTTGTTGCACACTGCACACTGAAGAGTAAGTTGCCTTCCACTTCGTAGTACTTCATGTTTTCATTTTCTCTTTCTTCAGAAACATCTTTTCCTCGTTTGCATCTTTTGGTGCCCATGGCGCTAGGTATCAGTATCATGACAGGGCTCTGTGCCACTAAATGTGTGTTAGGCAACAGAAGGCCAAACATTTAGCAGCAGAGGTTGGTGATACACGAATTGGTGTGGTGTGTTGCAAGAATGAGGTTGGTCATTGATGGTTCTCAAACTGGTGTTTTGGGAACACTTCAGTGATACTTGCCAAGCTAGGCAATGTCGATTCAAAAAAATTGTTTGAAACCATTTTGCTCCGTTAAATGCAGAAACTTATGTGTATTAAAATTAAAATATTATTAAGAAAAGCAGTGTAGTAATTTCCAGTATCAGCCACAACCATTGGCTGCTACATCCAATCACTCCCAAACAAATATGTGATTCAGCTACACATGATCTCCTATTTTTTTTTGAACGACTAGATAGATTCTCGCTCCAATATCCCTTCCCGGTAGATTAAAGCTTGTCATGCCAAACACTGTGTTAGGCACATGTCAATACCATGCAACCATTTTAGTTAGTATGAGGACGATCACTATATAGAATGTTTCTCGTTAGTACACTGTACACAATTCTCATCCATCGAATATCATTGAGAAAACTTAACTGCAGTTGCACTTATGCCATAATCCTATCTGCAGTTTGTTCTATGAAGTACTTCCTTAACAAATAAGATGTATGAAATAGTAGAATCCAACTTTTGGTTTACAAGGTGTATATATATCTTCCTTTTCCTATAGGATATATGCTGATCTATGTGTATACTTCAGGTTTTTCCGAATTGGGTCAATCATCCTTGCTTTGCATGATGCAAGTGATGTTTTCATGGAAGCTGCAAAAGTATTTAAATATTCCGAGCATGAATTTGCTGCTAGCATCAGCTTCGGGGGCTTTGCTATATCATGGTTCATTCTGCGCCTTATATTCTTTCCCTTCTGGGTCATAAGGACTACAAGGTTTGTTAAATATGGCTGCCTTGATTGTATTATTGAATCGTATCCTATATTTTCAATTCACGCATCTCATTTTGTTCTTTTATATAGTGATGATCTCTGCAATTACTTGAACCTCTCCGAGACCTATCACAAATCCATGTACTACGTCTTCAACACGATGTTGCTGATGCTTCTTGTGTTCCACATATACTGGTGGATTCTTATATGCGCAATGATCATGAAGCAGCTGCAAAATAAAGGAAAAGTAGGAGAAGATATAAGATCTGGTAATTTCTATAATGCTTGTCTTTCTATATGAAAACTCCGTATCTTTCAGGGTATAGATTTTAGATTAGAAATATATTTTTAGTTATGCTGCAAAGCATCATCCATTATGGTGATTCTTAACATTATCCAGAAACGATTCTAATATCGTTTAGTCAGTATTGTCTATATAGTCTACTGTTGCAGGAGTTGTTAGTGGTGAATAATGATAAATGTAGGATGAAAGACTATGTTTACATGTATAAGGGCAAAATGAAACTAAGATCATGGTGAATTACGAGGACCTCTGAAATGGTTGTGAGACAATTTAGCATGTCAGGTCCAGTCAATGTCAAAAAAAATTCGACTCTTTTTTTGCAAAGGAAAGGTAGAAAGTGACATCATATTCTCGATGTTTCTTGGAGTGGGACTGGTACTTGGATATGATACCGTTTCAGAGCTTAAAATATCATAAAGATGAGATCCGCTCAATCAGAAAAAAAAAAGATGATCTGGAAAAGGGGTCAGGATCCGTATTGTATTGATTGTGTTATACACCTTGCAATCGGGTCAGGAAGATAAGGTTGAGATCATTATAGCCCTTGGGTTTGAGTCACTTACAGATCAGGTTGAATAGGGCTCAGGCTGAACTAATTTTTTTTAGCTAGATTCAAGTTGAGTATGGGCATATTGGGTTTTGATAGTTCTAAATCTGGATAAAATTAGGTCTCTGATTACTTCATAATCAACAAAATATTTCTTCCCACGGTCTAGTACTTTTGGTGTGGATGCGGTTTTAATAGCCATGATGGTTATCAGTCATCTGAATTCATGGTGATTTCATCATGCGTTTCATAGTTATATATATGCAGCTGATAAGAAACCTTAGATGGTGTATAAGGTCTCTAGTTATTATAATGTGGGCGTTGGTGCAGATTCGGAAGATGATGAGTGACAGAGGACTATACTGACGCCATGTGTGTGTTACCGCTGTTTGTAGTTTGTCAACATATGAAGACAACAAAGACGTTGCAGATTTTGTTTGAATGGTTTTCGACTTCTTTTGGCATTGGTTATTCGATAGAAAAATGGAGGTAGGTCACTTACGTTCAAGTTCTTCGGATGAGCTTCTTGTTGTATAAATAGGATTTCTGTATAATCATTTTATGTATGAATTGGAACATTATGTTGTTTTGCATTTGTTCATATTTCAAAATTTCTGAACCTAATGTTAATCTGTATCCTAGACACTATAGCCAAATTCAAAGTATTTTTTGTCCTCAATCTAAAAGAGGGTCTTTTAAGAACACTCTTGTTGGTGACCAAATTCATATCTATCCAAGACTGATTGTTTATACTCTTGTATTCGTTTGTTGTTTGTTCTCCACTTAGCACTTTTGTGTAACATATTTCTTTGTTGGAGAAAAAGAGAAAGGATTGGTTTCACTGTAACTTTAACTTTCATATTATAAAATACTTTGAAAACAAAACTTTCACTGCTCATGTCATCCCATAGCAAAAATTACAGGGTACCATGACCTATTAATCTCCCAATCTTGTAGGACTCGACACATATATATGTGTTGCCTTTATGCATACTCTCTCTAAAGTATCTGCGGATATCCTGTACATCAATTTCTTGTTATATCCGATTGAGGCGAAAATTACTAACATCTTCAATTCACGACGAACCCACACATTTGACATTCCCACAACCTCACTCGGATACACGAGTCGATCGTAACCACCCGAGCCAACTAACTCATAACCTCACCATAAATATCGTAAGCTCAGGGCCACTATTTCCTTCCGGGCTCAGCATGTACAGTGTCTCGGAGTCTCTCGATCCGACCACATGCTCGAACTGGGTTCTCATGTAAGTCAGCTCACTATCGGGACATTCCTCGTTTCTTGCAGGAAGCACACCGGCTCCCATGGACACCGCCTTGAGAAGCTCCATTACGTATAAATCCTCCTCCACCGCCTCCCTTTTGACCCCGTATCCCGTCTTCTTGCCATTGTAATACATCGTCCACATGGGTTCGTCGAATAACTTGGTCTTGTCTTTTGTTGATGTTTCGACTTGTTTCTCGCATTCGAGTGCGATTCTTACCATCCCGGTGCTTAGATCCTTTTGTAGTTGGGTCATATGGATGGCTAGCTGCAATACTAACGTTGGTAGACACCTTGGCGTCTCTTGCAATGAGAGGGTTACTCTACCTTTCCTGTACGTAAGATCACATGCAAATGCATGCATGTCATTAGAATTTTACTTCATTACTCACCACTATGTGAAATTCATCCATATAAGTATTTAATACTCCGTTGGTAGACACCTTTAATATTTTTTTTAAAAATAATTATCCATATACATATTTATTTAATGTTAAATTTTTCTAAAATAAAACTTAACATTCACTTTTCTTGAAAAATAAAAGTTGCATTTAATGTTTAAAAGCCTTCATGTTTCAATAATTAAAACATTGAAAATAGTACAATTATGAGTATAAAATAATAATAAGAAGGGGAAAAAACCATTCTTACCATCTAATGTTATAATTATAGTTAAATACTCCTCTTGAAAAGTGTAGTAAATTAATAATTGTCTTTCTTTTTAGGTCTCTATTTTAATTTTACTTAATATGTGTAAAAAATGATAGATGAACAAGTAATATAAAACGGAGGAGGGAGTATAACAAGCGATCCAATATCTCGGGCTTTTGTCTGAATGAACCCTTTACTTATTACATATTGCAACATTTTTCGTTCATTCTAATCGACGTGTAATAACTTCCTCATCATCCCATTCTTTTCAACATTTTTTTATTTTATTTTATTGCAATGAATTAGCATATGATCATTTGACGAGAACAAATATATATGCATGGAAATTAGGTTAACTACATTCCTTGCCTGTAACCAAAGAGGGTTCCGGTGATCTTGGTCCCGGTGCGAACGCCTCTGTGGGGATCCGGCAAAGCGCCTCCAGGCAAGGATGGGAACTTGCAAGTTGCCGGAGTTAGGATGGGAAATGAACGGAAAACCGATCGGAGAACTCTGAAGGTTTTACCGCTTTTCCGTTTCTTCTTTGGAGAAGGTGGGACTAGAGAAACCGGCGGAGGTGGCGGCGGCGACGGTGGTACGTGGAGGGGACTTCTGGCTGAGGTGGCGGCTCCATTGGGGCTGGCGGTTTGTGACCCAATCGGATCACCCATTTGTTGGAGCTCCGATTATATTGATTAGCCAGCAATGCTAGAGGCAAAATAGAATGAGAGGGGAGGTTGTTAGTTTGTCTTTGAAGAGAGAGGTAAGGATGTTTTTCTTCCTCCCTAAATTTGATTTTAATTTAAATTTTTTGTGGTTTGGCTTGGTCTAGTAATTGTTCTTCGATCTTCGATTTATTTTCCTTGTGATTTGGAGTTAGTTAATTGTGTTTATTCTCAAATATATATTCAATATGCATGTCAATCACAAAAATACATGATGTATATGAACATCATGACATGGTGTATCAGTGTATGAATGAGGCCAATACACATTCTCTTCTAGTTCTAGTTTCATATAATGCAATTATCTTCATATGGTTTGATGATGTGCTACTAGGGTATGTTATATTGAAAGATGATCCACTATACATGAATAAGTATCCTATTAGATTAAATAGATAGCATGCATCACTATAACCAACTGTGTTATTACCCAAAAAAAAAAAAAAAAAAACCTATAGTGTAATTTGTCCTTCCATTAGGTGTTTGAAGAAATAAACCTAATTCACTTTTTCCACGCAACGGGTTTCATACCGTTCTGATGTCTTCTCGTTGGAGTAGAACTATAGCTTGATTACACATTAACTTCAAAGGTTATATCTAACCGGGTATTCGTAGCAAGAGACATTAAAGTGTCGATTACACTAAGATTGTTGGGCTTATTCATATTTTAAATAGATTAGTCATAGGAAATGAAATGATGAATAGTTGTTGGGCCAATGATGAGAAGATAGATGATGCAGCATTGGAAAGTTCGAAAAAAGACCATAGAAAGAAAGAAATGTTAGTTGATGATTAATAGAGTGCAATCTAGATTAGTCTAGATTAATCATAATAAATATCTTCTTTGGTCTTTGTAAATGTCGGTGTTGATTTGAGTTGATCGACCTTACACGAATAAATATGTACGTTGGAATAACTAAATTTTCTGAATCATAAACCTAAGGTTTGAAATTATATTAGAGTTATTAAGGAATCGAAATTTACATACATGGTTTCATAACGCAACAATCTGATAAATTTTTAGTGTGTAATCTACATACGGAATGAGCTCCTCAGTCAAATCTCCTTAAGGTTTATGTAACTTTTCTCTCCGACGGTAGGGAATGAAAAACGGCTAGTATCCACTCATTTGACTTCAAGGAAAGTATTTGGTAACTTGGTAAGTTATTGAACTTCATTAACATTCCAGTAACACCTCCATCTTTAAGTTATGGCCAATACAATGAAGGATAATTATCAGGAAAGAGACAATAGGGTCTCTACTAGCCAGTCCACGGTGGTCGATCATGTCTTCCCTGGCTTCTTCAACATCATCGGAGCCTTTTGAATAGCAACAACCGCAAATTTCATAACCCAAGTATTTCAGAATGGAGAAGCAGTTTAACATGAGCTTCTTTGCCGATGTATGATTATTACTGTTGTTTTATCTCTTTTATAGATATTTGACTAGTGGTAAAATTTTCTTTTTTTTTTTATGAAGAAAGAATGTCAATTTTCTAGCTAGAATTTATTACGTTGAATTTCAATGTATTGGAATGATGATTAAAGACCGTAAGATATATGTTTAGTGATATTTTATTAAGTTTAGAAATATTATTTATACATTTTGGATATGTACTTGTTAGACACTTATTTGATAAAAGTTAATTAGAATATTGAGTTTGTTTTGATTGAAATGAATTGTATTCGAATAATGTCAACTATGTTTCATATATTTTGTTTATATATTTGTGGTATATTTTTAAAAAATAAAAAAGACTTTTAAATTTAGTAAATGCTACGGATATTAATCCGGGATATAAATCACCAAATACGCCGGACTATAAAAATCTATATACACTGGATGTATATGCAGCGTATATACTATCAAATACTCCGGATATATCAATTTCCGGCATATATGTTCAAATATGCTGGATATATCAAAAACTAGATACCCTTGATATAAGTGTACCCGGGGTATTTTCTACCAAATGCGCCGGATATAATAAATTTTATATACCCGGATATCCATATATCCGGGGTATATACCACGAAGTACCCCGGATATTTAAAAAAAAGGAAAAATGGCTGGATTTTTTTATTATTCGAAGTATATATGCTGGATGTAGAAATGGAACGCCCAGGGTATATACTTTTCGACCAAATACATTGTTGACATTTACGTCTGATGTGATCCAGGGTATATAGTGTCAAATATTCGGGGTATTTGACCTTTTTTGTAGTAGTGCAAACTCGGATAGAGTTTTTTGTAGCCAGAAATAAATTGTGATAAAGTTTTTTGTAACCAGAAATGAATCGTGAATGCACAATTTATAGGGTTTTTATTTTAACTCTTTTTCAAATTCTCTTTTTATCCCTTCAATTAAGTGTTTTAAAATTAAAAATTAATCTTATTTAAATAGATGCTAACAATACAAATTTGGCTTTATTAGGCCAATCTTTTCGTCTTTTTTTTCCTTCAAAATTCAGGACATCCATTGCGTATCTATACTAATTATATATGAATGATACAACCGAATGAGTCGATAATTTGAGTAAAGTAAACCCGCCTATCCGATAATACGAAAACACCAACCCGAAACCGAAGCAACTCGATTGTACAACGTCCTTGCCCGTCCAATTTAGAAAAACCTACAAGTGGGCTTACTTATGTATCTCGACATGATAAAAAAGATAACCTCTTGGGGTTGAAGAAAGGTCATTTAGATTCAATTAATTAGTTAATTAATCAAACATGTTACAAGTACACGTGTAAGAAGCATATTAAGGGATCTGTGTGAGTTTTGGATCAGACCATCTGACTTTTCTGTCATATCAATTATTACTAATCTAATTGTTGCATGTTTAGGCAATAGCCTTACCTATAGCTATAGTGTAGAAAAAAACAAGGCATATACCATTACAATTAACATGAACATGTAGCTAATTAACATGCTTATATATATATAATGCTGAGCAGTCCCATCTGTAATGTTTCATTACTTTGACTTTTTCTTTGTCTTTCTAGCTATATATATATATATATATTATTTCGATCAAATCCAATTTGATCGATGTTTGCTTATTGAAAACACATTATTTACGACTCATTTCATTTTGGATTTATGTAGGTCCAAAGCTACTGGCTACCCTCGTACTTAAAAAGTCGGATGTGTTAGTTTGCATTAATTTTATATATATATAGATAAGATCAGGTAAGAACCAAAATTCCGGTAAAAAATAAGAATACTTATATCTTGAGACCAGCCGGTCTAATCAATGCCATGGCTCCAAACTCGGTGATATTAACTTGTTAATATTGATAAATTTATTAAATGAGTTATCATTAAAGCTAATTACTAGGGATTAATTTGAAATTGTTGTGTACTTGTAACTTAACAAAAAAAAAAAGGAAGAAAGAAAAGAGGGGCAAGAGGCCATTCTTTGATATAGCCGAACATGACGAAAATGGAGGCAAGGATGGGAGACAAACACTGAAATTTCGGGTCAGTAAACGACAAATCTAAATATCATAGGTTTGCCGTAATTACAGCCAAATGTGACTCCAAGAACAGCAAAGGGACAATTTTTTATACAATACAATTTATTCTCACACTTAAACTCCGATAATTATTGACTTTTTATATCGGTTTAGATCCGGTCCTCTATTATTCAAGATTTTACAACATAGTAATTGAAAAACGGTGACTTTTCTATTTCAAAAATTATATATAAATATAAATAAAACTTGTTCTATTTTTCTTTTCTCTGTAAAATTAGGATAATGACACATTTAAATTGTTATAACTTTACATTTGTAAATTTTAAAAAAACATATAATATTAGTTTGCACTTAAAGTCGGTTTTTTCGACCAAATAGCTGTTAATTCTTTTTTGTTTCACTACCGAATAAATTTAGTATTCAACTTAGATAAGTTATTATTGTTTGACCATATCCTAAATTTTCGAAAGATAACCCAAACATAAAGCTTCATGTCTTGAGATTAGCCTAGGTTTTTTGACAATTTGCTCTTAGTCCTAGGATATAATATATTATATTTTATAAAACAAAAAATGTTGTCGTCGTTGAATCTAAAGTGCATGTACTTAACCCACTTCCCCATTTTCAATAACCTAATAATACGCAGATAGAGATTGGAAGATGTGTTTACTATAAAAGCCATAGAGGCAAATCCCCATAAGCACAAGAGTGTATATACATCTTCAAAAACAAAAAGACGAAAAGCAAAATGGCATTCTTAAACAGCGGAAAGCAACAGACGTTGAATGATCCACGAATCTCCTTCTCCTACGGCTTCGCAGATGCAACGACCGTCAGGCAAGATCCAATCTTTAGAGAATCTGTTTCTGCAACTTCAATAGATTTCGAGTTCACGGCGCCGCCTCCTGTCGCCACTGTCAACGGCGGCTGTGCTGAGGAGCTGTTCTTCGAAGGGAAGATCTTGCCTTCTAAGGCGAACAAGATCTCGACTTTGAGAGATGAACTTCTTGTTGATGATGATGACGATGGTGATGTGAGGGGGAGGAAGGGTTCGATTTGGTGGAAGGAGAGGTTTGGATTCAGGAAAAACAGTAGATCGCAGAATAAAGCAGCTAATAATATTGGGCTTTTCAACACTGCTTGCTGAGAAAATGAGATACTTTTTACTTGTTGTATGATAATTTAGTTGACAATGGAGAATTATTTGTTGGCTTTAGATCGAGATGGGTTTTAGACTTTTAGTTGTTGATTAGTTTGATCAATCAAATTGCAATGTGGAGTTTATTCGCCTAGTTTCTCATATTTTGCTTGCAAGTTGGAAGGTAATTTTTGTGTCAATGTATAATGAGCTTCACTTTTTAATTTTTTTTACCATTTTTTTACCTTTGTAATCTAGTAAAGTTTCGCATAATTTCACAAACAACTTTTTCTTTATGTTTTCGGAAATAGAGGGTGTAAAAATCTAAGCTTTAATAATAATTTTAAAAAAGAGATTAGTAGTAATTAATCGGGAGAAAGTTTGACCCATTAATTACTTTATAAAATAAAAGTTTACTTACACCATTATCATGTTAGAAGGTCAAATCCTTCGAACCTCGAAAAGGTTAATGGAAAAAAATGGTAACAAAATCATAAACCCAAAACAAACTATTTAGCAGATAGTTATATTGGTACATTCTTCTTTGCTATTTTTTTCTTTCTTTTTGAACGGATGAGTTACAAACCACTTTTATAAACCAAAACATTAGTAAAAATCAATGTTTTACCTTTCATAAAAAAGTGTATTTGGATATATAACCTGCGGTGTTAAAATGTTTTTAGTCCTCCTACAATAAATTTATATAACAAATATCCTCTTTTTATAACTTTAATTTATAAAAAATACAAGATATATTTAAAAAATCTACAAGATATATCTAGAGAGTAATCGGTAAGAATTTACAATCAATTTTTTTTAAAAAAAAAAACATTGCAAAGTACAGTTTATATAATCACTTTTTCTTCCACTTTAGATTTAAATTCTTAACATAATTCATCAAAATTTTCATGCTATTATTTACACAACTATATCAAATGAATTGAATATAGTTTAGCATAATATTTTGCCTCCTATTGTTTTTTCTTTACTAGTTTATCGGCAACATGTTAAGAGAGTAATTGGTAAGATCCTTATATCTAAGTTATTACATCCGTATGAATTAGGATGCGTTTGCTATAACATAAACACTAGTGTTTGTTATAGTGTTTGTTTAAAAATATAAATAAACTTGATATGATCAAATAAACTAGTGTTTGTGTTTAAATGAGATCAACTTTAAAAAAATACTCGGATTTGTGATGAGTTAGATAAGACGACTAGAGGATTCATGTGGGGATCTACCAATGAGAAGAAGAAAATTCACCTTCTAAACTAGGAGGAAGTGAACGTCATAGCGTTTGAAAATAATCTTGATATTCCTGATGATAGGGTAGAATTTCTTAGTAGAAGAGTCATGGAGTATGAGGAGGCTATGACGAGAGGTTGTGGCTTGATGACGGGTATTGAGCCTAACGGTCTTCTTGTCAAGCTGAATTGGGAACGCCCTTCTACACACTAGATCAAACGGAATGTTGACGGCTCCTTCTGATCTAGCAGCGAGGGAATGGGGGCTAATCGTATTTTTTGAGATAGCCAAATAAACTATATCAATGCTTTCCCTACTAAGGGAGTCGTACCTTAAGCTCCTCGTTCAAGGCGGAGTTGTTTGGTGTTGTTCAAGGACTGTTGTTGGGAAGGGAGCTTGGCTTGGAAACATTAGAGCAAGTGTACCCGTTGGGTTAAAATGTCAAAGGTTAACAGGTTAAATGTTAAATGTCAAAAATAGGAGTCAAATATTGTTCATCTAATATTTTCACTCATTTTTTCCCCTTAACTAGTTAATTAATATACATTGATTTTTTTTATTCATAAAAAAGAGGGATCTACCAAATACAATGCTTTTCAATTTTTGTTGTTGTTATATTGTAGTTTTTTTTTGAAAAAAAGAAAGAAAGAAAGAAAGAAAGGGTCCACTAAAATCCAATTTTGTATGAAGAAAAATAAATTAAGTTCCACTTATAAAATTATGTTTTATTTAAAAAAAAATTGTCATGAAAACGTGCCAGTAAAAGTATAATACAAGCTCTCATCTTCTTCACTTCCTTTCTGGTAGCGCCCCCCAAATATCTATCTAAAAACGCTAGGGTCCTGGTGCCCCATGCATATGCGTCTGTCTTCAAATGATCTCGTATTAATTCGATAAGTTATGGTCGGATCATGTTGGTAGATTTGTCGACTACCAAGTCCGACGAGGTGAATAATAGGAAATATGCATGTGCAATAGCGTCATGGGGAGGCTCTAGAGGCTCCAACATGGTTGTGGCCCTAGTCCTAATAGTCTCGTAAAATAGTTGTTTATAGTTTCGTCTGGCATCCGCCGGAGATATTCCAAAAGACTGAACAACCCAATCATACATACCACTATGCATCTACACCAACCGCAAGTCCCATAATAACCTGAAATCGTGCAACGCTATTACCATCCCCCCTCCCCCCACGACATATGAGATGTGTTCGTCTCGGGGTGCCACATCTCGACAAATGTCGTAATCAAGGAGTGATCGACCCCACTAAATTGAAGGTCCTCCAACTCTATAAGCAACCTACGTTTGACCAAACCAAACCAGGAATATGGGTCGTCCAAATCTCAACGCCAGTCATGTAATCTACTAATCACATCCATTCTCCTAATGACTCTAACCACCATAGATCCTCCTACGATAATTTAGAATAATTGACATTATCTTAGATAAACAAAAAAAAAATATTAATATTAAACGTTTGAAGAAGAAAAAAAAAATTATACCCTTTGGGCCGATATGATGCTAGCTTTGTGGTTAGCGTAACATGCCAATAACTCGTCGTCAACGGGGCTTTTGTACCTCTGGAATATGTGCCTGCTTCTGCTCAATAGGTACATGCTCTTGCTCAATAGGTACATGCTTCTGCTCGATAGGTATCTTCTCTTGTTCACAATCTAGAATGTCATCTAGATGCGGATCACCTTCCGAGGAGTCCTCCTTATGAGAATCCGGAACAAGTGATGATGGTGTCGCATCCTCCTCACCGATGATAGGATCATGTGTCTTACGGATACTTCAACGGATGTTGTGACACGTCTATCATGTGGAGCTTTGGCCTCTCGGCAAGCGGATGTTGTGACAAGTCTAGCTTCTCGCTTCTTCTTCTCTCTAATGTTTTTCATTATAATCTGAATTTTGTTTTCAAATAAAATTTTGTATTTTTAAATTTAAATATGTTTAAATTATAACATAATGTTAAAAAAAATTGTCATCTTCTTCGCCGGAATCATACCATTAGAGCCCGTTTGAAAGCTTGATAGAAAAAAATCATAAATAAACCCGAAAAAAAAAACTAAATCTCGAGAATATTCAATTCCAAATTTTCCTAAACTAACCAAATTTTCCTAAATTAAATTCAAGCCTAAAATCACAATAAACTATAAAATAAAAAAGGTTAAGAACTAACCTCAAACCAGGATAATAGACTTCTTCTACTTTAGATTGTTGTGAATCTACAACATTTGAATCCCAAACCATTTTCCATACCAATCTCGACCTTTTTTTATCGGTTGTGTTCAAAAAAAATATTTTAACAAAGAAGCGAAACAGTGGAGAAGGAGAGTCTTGCCTGCCTGCAACCCTCATGCACCTGAATTGTGCGCATCTGGGATCCGCATGCACAACCCAAATCTAGTGGCCTTTATGTACCGTTGTGAATAACATCACTCTCCTTGAATGCCTTTAAAAGTGTTACATTTTATTTTTGTTAGTATTTTGTTTACGAAGATGTTCTTGAATAATTCATTATAATTGTATAGTTTCTCTACTATCAAACCGTTCTTGTATAATGCTTATGTAGTTATTATGTATGCATGTGTTTTCTTGTATAGAAGGTTAGATTTTATACCCAATCCTTGTATCAAATTATATTTGCATAAAATAAAGCGCACAATTAGCCAATTAGGTTCCTAGGAAGAATAAAAAAATAGTTTATAGACGTTTACATTTTTGTATGCATTAGTTTCTTTTTTAGAGTTCTTGTTCATGTAATTTGTGTAGCCTTTTACACCTCTTGTATATGTAAAAATGATTATCTATAGTGTTGCTCTTCGATTGTTGGTACGATTTTGTTGTGCCAGATGAATCTTGTATATGAGAAATGGAGGAATGAACCACTTCCATCACTTACCATTAAAGTTATTGGCTGCATGCATCATCTTTTACATACAAAACAAAGTTCCTATTTTAAAAACACATAACATTACCATATATGATGCATTATTAGGACATAAATAATAATAATAATAAAACTTAATTATGAAAAAATATTTAAAAAATAAAAATAAAAATAGATATTTCCGGTTAATGGAGTTGGGTCCTTTACCACCTGACATTTTGATATTGCTGTCATTTTTATTTGTAATTTGTAAAGGGTGCCAAATGCACCATATACTTGTTATATATCGCACAATAATGGTACAAAATAAAACAGAAGGGCCGAGAAATGGTTGCACATCAAGAGCTACACCACCTTGCCCTCAGAATTCCATATTCCTAAGCTCCAGCCTCGTGGAGTCCTCGACACTATTTTCTATGCTTTTGTCACTCTCCACCAATACAAATGATTGACAAATAAAAAAATGGATCTCACATCCTCAAACAGAAATGCACAACACAGCAGCGATGAGGAAAATCATCTTATGGAAAAAATAGGATGTAAACCATATACTTTATATTTACAGGTTGATGCAAATAAGATAAACCACTCAACTATATCTATAAGAAGAGAAAAATCAATCTGCAAATAACTCAAGCTGTCAAAAAGAATAGATACCACAATTCACTCCACGCACTGCAACTATATATCAACTAATCACCCTACTTATTTACAGCATGAACAAAATGCTATCTATGACAGTTTTCTATTCACAACTTTAGAGGAACAAGTAGAAGAAAGGACCACCTTGTGTCGTCCTACCGTGATCAGCTGTACATATGTGATATTAAGATCACCTTCTGTTGGCCTATTGGAGCTGTACATCGAGCAGCTGCAGATATGCCACAATGATCATACACTCAGAAGAACTGCATATTCCAACTACCGTACTAATGCATCAATGTTTAAGGTAAAAAAAACTACAACTTCCAGCATTGCTGCTTATTACTTTTTCGGGATTATATTGATATCAATGCATCATTAATGATCTTGGACAGATCAATTATACTCCTTCCATATTCACGTTCACAAGTACACGCCCTATGGGTGCAGAGGAGAAGGAAGTAGGGCGACTGATTTTCATATTTGGAAAACCGTAGAAGGATGATTGTGTCCAGTACTTGTTTGTTAACTAAATTCCAATCTCCATGCGTAGTTGTGCAAACAATCTGGGTGGGGAGATAAAAACATCTATCTTGAGCACACAATTCCAGCAATGCTATGATTTTCAGGTAAAGACACCAAATCAGTTCATTATTACGGCCTCTCCTTTCCTAAATCATTTTCAGCAACTAAAGACAATATTATAATTATAACTATTCTCTAACCCTAAATAACAGTAAGAGAATTATTTTTGGCCATTCATAACCACGAGAAGATGTCAATGTTAAGGAGTGTACAATTACAAATAACATTAATGCCTAAATAAAGGTCATTATGGGCTTTTTCTGAACGTTTAAGGGATATTGAAAACATAAGATTAAATGCTCAGTGTTTTTTTTGTTTAGAGAAACAATAATCCCATAAAGTTTACATTTTTCATAAAAAAGGGGACAAAATGACTGCCAGATTCCATATAGGGTTGAATTAAGGTTTTACTTCCTATCTCCAAAGGCAGGAGCTTGGTTCCCCATGGAGGACCAAGTACATACATACATACATACATACATACATACATATATATATATATATATATATATATATATATATATATATATATGTATATAATACACACATATATATATACACATACATATATACACACACACACATATATATATAAGTATATAATACACACACACATATATAGTCGAATAATTTACATATTTGAACAATGGTGAACAATTTTTAATTGAACAAATATAGCAATGACACACGTGTGTATATATACACACACACACACACATATATATATATAGCAATGACACAGATCATGAAATCATTTATCTTCTAGGAACAAAAGATGGAAGTTATAAAACATAAGAACTGATGATGATTAGTATTTACCCAATGGACCATTAGCTTTGTTCAAAAGTGCGACCTCTTCCTGAATACTTGCTGATGGATTCTTTCTTATGCTCTGGATCAAGTCTGTCATGTATAACCTTAAGTATTTAAGGAATAAACTTGCATGCAAAACATTCTCATGGCCAATAGAAATTTGCTACAACAGAAAGAATGAATTTAAGAAAACATACGTGTTTCTTAAGCCAAGTAATGCACAATGGAAAGCCTGTGCAGCAGCAGAGGCTGGAGCCATGGCAGCCGCTGGTGCTCCTCTAACTGCTGTCACCAAAGCAGAACCAGCACCGCTACCTCGCTGGTAGGCTTTTAAAGGAGAACGAATTACAGCAGAGGTTGCCCTATCCAAACCATCACTCAGACTTTCACAAGCCTGCCAAATCAAGCAAATGTTCATTTTACAGTGGACGGACTTAAGTAAATGCTACTGATACATCATTCTTCGTCTTTATTTTACATGGAATACTGCACTTATGCTTTCTTCTGATTAATGCACAGACATTGCATCTGTTGCCAAAAAGGCGAAAACCATCAAGATAAAAATTCTCCATACTAGGTTGATTTGGCACACATGTATTATATTATGAAGATCCGTCACTAATATAGATAAAGAATACTTCCATGATGTGAAAAAGAACATGCATCAAACTTTAACCTGTTGGAGTCCCTGCTGAGTATTCCTTGGTTGATCAGATCTCACGTTCATTTTCATCTCAGTGCCTGGTGGCCATGGTACAGAAGGCTGCATGCAGGCAAGAATAGATTCCGTATGGAGCAGTATATCATGAGCTTCAGCTGCCAAATGAACTCCAAGACGAATAGCTTCGACTGAGATACTTCGGAGGAATGCTATTGTGCCTGGAATTAATAAAGTATATATAAACAAGTATGAACACAGGACGCATCAATTCCTCACGATGCAAGCAAATCAGATTAGAGATATCATGAAACATTAGATACTCCCAAAATCCTCATGTAGTGTCAAAATTAAGTTGTACAAAAACATTTGATACTAAGTGAACTTCCATTTATAAAGCAAAAAATAGGGAGAACTACCAACTCGCTAGATCACTCCTTATACATAAATAAGCAATAACTCAACACCGGTATTATCGTAGATGTTTAAAGCTAAAGATTTCCAGGAGCAAGATAAGATACAGGAGTTATTGGGTCAAAGTTCATCTTCAAACTTTTATACCTCTTTGTAGACCCTTCAGCAATTTCTGATCCTTCCGGTAGCTGCTTATGGGCAACGAAACTAACTTGGCAGCACCAGAGCCAACAGCAACCAGTGACCGAATTGGAGGAAGGCCATGCAGCAATTTATGAATCTACAGTATAAATATTATTAAATAGAAGTAGTAAAAAGAATCAGCGAGGTTTACATAGAATTCAGACTTGGACATAAGTACATTCTCAAAACAGTTATTACTAAATCAACCTGATTGTGGGAGATATCTTCCAACCACTGTTCCAACATAATTTCACAGAGATTGTTCCAACCATAGACGCCAACTGCTTGTATGCGTTTCAGCTGTAGCTCAACTCCCTATGTCAAAATCCAATCAATGTTAGAGGATATGATCTGAAAGTTCTCAGACAACCAAAAATCAGCATTTTCAGTACTGAACACCTGAATCTTATTAGAAAGCAGACAAGTGCAAATAAAATTTAATGAAGTATGAATATAGGAGCAAAAGCAGGCCCAGCCTGACAAATTTTCACTAATATTCCCGAATAACTACAAGATTTTCTTACATAAAACACTAAGGTTGTTCATTCAGATCTACTAATAAATTGCAAGCCCACTGTTCGGTGTTCCATTAATATCATATTTGGATGCATGTCAGACCCTCAATTCTAATTACTAAAAAAAATGAGAGGCAAGAAAAATTCACTTATGGTATTCAATGTTCAATATTTCTTTTTTTTTAACAACGCACTTCTACACAAGACCAAAATACAACTTGAACACTGAACCAACTAAGAAGAGAAGGGCAATGAATCAATGTGTCAAAGACAGACTACAAGAGGATCCAAAAGCACCATCGAGGGTCTATAAAGATCAACAGTAATAATCAGAGAACTCGATTTACCTTCCAAGGAACAACATTAACAAGTTCAACATACTTTCCACCACTCAATGCGGCAAGATCAATCCGGCTAGGTTGGTAGTCAACCCGAAGAAGAACGGGTTGTATGTCAATTTTCTGCAACCAGTAAGCTATAATCAGTATCAACATTCTAACATCCAAGGTAGCTATGATATGATTAAGGATATTTCTGTCAAAAGTAGACAAAGAGCGCACATACTAAGAAAAAATGGCATCTACAGACAGTGAGATATAGGAGGGGTGCAAGCTAGGGAAAAAGAAAACTGCACTCTCAAACGCTAAAATGTTGAAACCTCAACTTTGGTATATGACAGCATAGACCCAAAAAAAAGACGAGTCTCGGAGGAAAATAGCAAACCACTAATCTCAAAAATACTAATAAAGCAAAAGGGAGAACAACCAACACGGAGACACTCTCTCTAGCTGACCAGCCACACTGCCAGAATAACAACTAAGGAAGATTAATCCCAGAAAAAGGCATGCCTCTCATTATTTATAACCTACTTCCAACAATAACTGTCATGTGCAGGCGACATCAGCAAACCCAAAAAGATCCACATGACTTAGCATAACATTGGTAACCAATTATTTTGTTCATTAATGGCCACAGATCATTCCCTCTAGCAGTAATATTGAGAGGGTGTGGGCTAAAAGCTCTTCACAGTCACCTTCTCAATATATGGGCTCCTAGTAAAGACTATAGCTCATTCCCTCTAGCAGTACACTCTCCAGTACGATTATCCAATATCCTTAAGGAAAAAAGTGACAATTTGTCATCTTCAGCCTTTTAGACTAGATGGAAAAAGTTGAGCTGTACTAGAGATGCGAACCAAATGTCTGATACTTCATCTGACTTCAACACGAAGATGGTCAATCAATGATAAATACCAAACTATAATATTCAATTCAACAAGAATTCATCCAACTTTGCACGAATAATCTTACCTGGAAAAAGGGAAGCAGTGCCTCATCATTGATGATGCAAACTTCAGAATCATAAGTTCTCACTGGTACCATATTATTTGAAACTGAATCAACTGATTTTGACTTCCCTCCAAGGAATTCGATTAAAAAGTCAAGCTGACTCTGATGAAGATGCAACAGCATAGGAAGTACTGCAACACGTAACCTGCAGATGACAAGGGTAAGATACAAAACTCCGAACTAGCATAAATTTAAACATAAACTAGTTGCATAGTGCAGAAACATACATATATATTTAGTGCTACTAAGTAACACTATTATATTTATCTTTATAAACCTCCCTGATCCTCATTTTTAAGTTCTCAACATACTTCTTCCAAAGTGAAGTGACAAGATTATACAAAATCACATATTTCTGGTCTAATATGTACTCCATAATAGGATAGAAGAATGAGGAAAGGAAAGAAAGGATTAAGATTTGATATACCGATACTCTTCGAGAGGAACGAAAGGATCTGGTCTAACGGCTTCTAAGTTAACCTTCAATGCTTTAGAGGAAGATTCTCTAGGATGCTCCTTTGAAGGATAATACCCGAGGACCTTTGACAATCAAAACACACCAAAAAAGACGATATCAACTTCAAACAAGACATTCACTAGAAGAAAATACAGTGCATCTAGATAATTTCATAATAAATAAAAAAGAAACCAATAAAGACTAAACATTACCAGTTTCCATGGAGCCCTTTTGCTTTTGTCATGAAGGCAAAAATCTTCAATTGAGAGACTAAGTTTAGACACAGATATATCTTCCTCTGGAAAAATATCATATTGAACTTTCATATTCAACAATTCAAGTTCTAGACATATATTCCTGTCCCTTCCATAAGCTACGCCAGAATTTTGCCCCGACTCATGCCAGTCAGAACCAGAAAACATTTGCCATTTAACATTGACATTGTTTAAATGTACACGCCCTTTATAATTTTCACATATATCACTTCCTGATAGGTTTGTAGAAAGAACCCCTTCAGCCATAGTTTGTCCTGAGCTAATCTGACTCTGGCCATCCAAAATATGGTTGTCCAAAATTTGCAACGATGTGTTCCCATACCATCCACCGTCCACCCTTCTAACATCTCGATTCACCACACCCAGCAGTTCTGACTTTGAAATTTCATTTGACACTGGATTACTTATAGTCAAGTCCGATAGAGGGCGTAACTCAGATAAGCAGTACCCCTCGATAAGTTCTGTATTGTGTAATAGTGAAGTACGATGACCTTCTGATCCAGTCACCAGAAATGAACCACCAGCAACTCCTGACAACTTTTCCGAACATTTATTATCAGAACATTCTCCTTGTTGCACTCTGTCAACTGAGAAGTTTAATTTGGTCCCCTCTAAATCAAACTGTTGCAGACAATGGAAATGAAATGCATCTTCATATATCACATCCAGCAAGCCAGCAGTTCCATTTTCATTATCTGTTTCAGCATCTATTGGGTTAGCCTCAGAAGGTAATGAAGAGTTACGAGCATCAATACCAGATTCCTTCTTAGAAGTGTTCCTTCCTTTCAATTGCTGAACAGCATGCCATCTATTCTGGAAGTGAACAAGTGACTCGCCCACATCAGGTGCAAGAAGCTGCTGAATTTGAGAGGCCAGGTGGATCAAACCTAAAGTTGTGTCATGACACGTGGTTAGAACAATGTGAGATTCAAAACAATCCAACTCCCAAACAAAACCATTCTCCCATTTTATTCTCAGGACTGCCTCAAGAAGTGTCTCAGCAGCAACTTTAGTGTACCCAACTTTATGAAGAAATCCAAAACTACAGTCAGCAGAGGAATTGTCAGGTGAAGACATTGCACGAAGAAGAAGGCCCACATCTTGAATCTGAATATGGTATTCACTCTCAGAAGTGCCTGATTTAGTTGAATTTGAGACCTTCAAGGAAGAAGCAGCCAGCAAGCATGAGATAATGGGTTGTTCCATTCCTGTATCCACATTAACCGGATGACCACACGGAGAATCTACACCAGGACTACCCACTGAACATTTATTGTGTGGCTCATAACTCAAACCAATATCTACCAAGTTAAGAATAAAAGAGCTTCCGGATGTGACATCATCTTGAACGTTTGCCTCTCTACTTTTACTATCAGATGATTGATCAGCTTCTTGGGATGTTAATCTAAAGAAAGAGCAGAGGCAATCTAGCCAATCTAGGCGACCATCTGGTGCAATAATTGTTCCACATTTTACTGTAACTGAGATAAAATTGTGTATGCTCTCTGAATCATAGAAGTGTATGATATCAGAACCAGGAGTCCTGGATGATAAGACATTTAATCCTTCTCCATCTCCCCGTCCCATTGATTTTTTGTCACATGCAATGAGAACAAATTCTCGGTCTGGAGCATCTGTTACAGAACCAACCAATTTTCCTTCTGCATGGGTTAACCAGAGAAGGTTAGAACCGCTTACACCTCCTGTATTAGAGACGGATAGCACCTTAAATCTATGGACATTTAGTTTCAAATTAGTCCATAAGCCAGGAAGTTCTCTTTGTAATGAACTTCCAGTGAAGTCCACTGGATCAAACTTCACTAGAATTTCCAAGGCTTTACACTCAATAAGGATTGATCTTTGACGCACTGAAGTTTCTTTGTCATGGGAAACTGAACCACTAGTAGAACAAGATAAGCCTTCGGATAGCTGCTTTAAGAGACAGTTTAACAGCGCATAGTTTGTCACGTTAAGAGTGACCATCACAGATGAGAGATCAACATGAAGCAAAAACTCAGAACTTAAAATCATCTCCGTTCGAGTCCGGGTGTTCGAAGTCTCCATATCATCCCTGGTAGCTACAGAGGCAAACTCGTAGCCTTTCCTGACTGACTTATGCTTGGTCCCAAATTCACCTGATGTTGCTAGAAGCTTAGCACTCTTAGTAATCCAAGAACCTGTAACTGCTTTTTTAGGCCAAAGCATACTAATAACAGAACAGCTAGCTTTATTTTTAATAGACACAATTTTATAAGAAGAAAACTTCATCCTCTCCAAATTGGCAGAGTTCTGACAGCCGAATGAAGACATTGAGATCAGATAGATGTCAACAGCATCCATATTTAGATGCAACGAACAAGAAGATGGCACTAAACACTTGTTCATAGATATAAATTCATGTGCATTCCCTTTAGTTTCCGAAAGTGATGAAAAATCAAGAGCAATAAACTGATCCCAAGAGAGGTAACTTGCCAATCCGTTTTCATTTTTTAAGGGAAACCCTAAAATTACCCTTGCATTCGGAAGGATAATGTTTCCTTGCCAGCTCTGTTCCAATGATGTGGTTGTTTTGCCAGAATAATGCAGTCCATGAGCATCAACATCCCTAACAGACTGCTGTTTCTCTTCCAAAACTTCAGATGTCAAATCATGATGAGATCTTTGTATTCCACCAGAACCTTGTGTTCTCTCTAAGATATTCATAAGCATATTTATTAAATTAAGGTTCATCCAGAAAATGAATGGAGGAAGCTTGAGAGAAAAGGACATGGGCCCAGTAAAACAGCCGTTGGAAAATGTTGAAGTCCTAACAATCTGGAAAGAACAGGTACCATATGTCTTGAGCAATGAAGCCTTGACCATATTACTGCTGTCACTCTTTAAGCCCCGACTGCCTGCACATCCTTCCACCGAGAACAAAGAACTATGTGAACCTGATGCATTGACTACTCCAAAATCTGAAGCTTCTGTAAACGCTGAGCTTGAAGGCAGAGCATTATGAACTTCCTCTTGCAAGGTCTGTATCAGAAGAGTCTTCCTAGTTGCACTCTTTTCCTGACTGTCTAATCCAGGATCTATAGCTTCACACTCATCACCAAAGTAATCATCAAGGTCAATACTCTTAACAGTAGCTTCAAACTTCCATTCTTTAGCAGAAACCTGTTTGCTTTATCAAATATCTAAAGATTAGTATGAGTTTGGATTGTTAAATGAGTTAAGAGCATAGTAAACTTTCAATCTTTGGCACAAACCTGTTTGCTTGATCAAATATCTACAGACTAGCATGAGTTGGGATAGTGAAACTGAATTAAGATCGTGATAAAACTAATCAGTGTACATTGTACAAGTAATCACCTGCATCGTGATGGAAATATCTGCCCATCTTGACCACACGTAACGATGATTTGAATCCATGTTTATATGATCAACAGAAACCTGCATACCGACCGGAGCTTCATCAAAAAAGAAAAATCCCACCGAAACCTCAGAAAGATTGACCTTCACATTTGTTTCAATGTGCTGCTTTTCTGCATAATAGAGATAATCAAAATTGAGCGTCAAATCGGTGAAAAATTCTCAGCAGTCAAACAAGTATCAAACTTCTCAGTGTATTGCTCATTAATACTACACACAAACCAAGATACAGTTATCATCTAAGCCAACAATGCTTAGGATCACGTATGGATTCATACCAACAGGTGAATGTGAGGAGCCAGAAGCAAGGCTTGATGCAGCAGTTACTGCACTGAATACAGAGCATGTCCAGTTCCACATACCACTGCCTCCCAAAAAAGACTGAGAACTTCTCATCCCATCAAAGCATTCAAAGAACTGATCAAAGCTGCAACACATAACATGATAATTACTTGAGAAAGGAAAACACCGTTTTAATCAGACGAATGCAGACTCTAATTTGAAATAATATTTTGTATGCCTATTAAGGGAACTCAGACAAACCTGGCTCCCAGATCCACTTCTTCCATTACATCTTTTTGAGTTTTGCCGATAGAAGAAGGCACCCAGTCAAAAATCAGATTTGATTCTGGGAAAAGAACATCTGGAAGCTTTTCTTCTTTCAGCGCAGAGCCCAACTCGACTGAAGAACTCCCACAACTTTGAATATTCTTGGCAGCAGGTCGCAGGGCAGAATCTAAAGCTAGTAATAAACGACTAGAAATCACATTTTCGTCATTAAGGTGTGCGGAAGTCTTACAGTCATGACCATCATTCTCTTTCTCATAGCTCTTAACAACCTCCCACATCATAAAGAACCATTTTAAGATGCTGGGCTCAAACTTCACTCTGATGGGATCTATACTAACAACAGCATCCACTTTCCGAATGTCCAAAGAGCCATTGTCCCAGGGAAGGGAGACTTTTAGAGTACCAGAAAAGCCACATTTTTCCCCAGTCAAAATAGTTGTGGTAAGAGGGCTGCTGGTCCGTCCAGGGACAGATGGCGCTGGTTTATGATCTGGAAAATCATCCACCTGAAGGAGCTCAAGGGTAGCACCTTCAAATTTCAAAAAATTTGTAAGCAGGCTTATAGGCTGAAAATCTACAGTAGAAATGCATGTTCCACATTCAATTTCAGCAATTCGCAGAACCAGAGTTTTCTGCAGCCTTGTTTCTGCTTCATGTTTCTCTGAACATGGATCCATTGCAACAATAACTTTCTTAATTTTGACATGGAAGCTAGTGAGCAATGACTTAATCATATTAGCTACTGCCTTGACTCCCTCATGAACACTAAATGAAGCAGCAATTGTAGATTGATCAACTACATCATGAATATCCTTCTCCAAATTTGCTCCAGTGAAATCATCTCGAGTTGAAGTACATGGACCTTTGGGTGGCCCATTGTTATCACTATTAGCGAGCACAAACTGCAGTTCTAGTTCATCGATTTCAACATGACATCCTTCACCACTCCATGGCATTTTGAGTAACAAAGAATGTATTGACCCTGCCCTTACTTTAATGGGTGCTTTGCCTTCAAGCTGAAAGAAGTGCAGATTATAGTAACCATAAGAACTTGTGAACATAATACATACTTCTGTCAAAAAACATATAAACAAAAAAATGTGCCAAGCAATACAAGCCTTGAGGACAAGGCTTTTTCCATAAAGGGAAGGAGAGATAGCTCAAGTTTACACCAAGAAGAGGGAAGTATTAGTAATAAGGCTTGTTTAAGGAGGGTGGAATTGCTAGGATACAAAATGGGCCAAGGGAAGAATATGAGAGATTAAACCAATTATTCAAAAAGGAAGGGACCAACTAGACGATTAGAGAATTTCTGAAGGGCATTATCAGATGAGGAGCAGTACAACTGGGCTTATCTGAGGGTGATCTTAGCAATTTGACTAGTATGAAGAAGGGTATAGCCATAGATAATAGTTATTCAGAAATTATCTTGCATTGAGCAATTTCCTTACTAACCTCTAGGTGTTTTGATTACAGCCTGTAGTCAAAACACCTAGAAGTTCGGAAGGAAAATGCCCAATAACTCTTCTGCTGAGCATAAGGACTTTACAGCATTTGGCTATTAGTTTTATTGGCCTTAGATAAGATACAATTGAATTTCCATTATCAAATTCAATCCATTCAGATGAATTGTCATATACTTCTACATAAGACTTACATTCTAGTGTTGTCATATCACTGTAGAAATGAAAAAGGCATTTTCACATACATGGACAAATTTCTTTATAATTATTCTGTCCCTAAGCTGACTATCTTACAAGTTCATTTTATAGTCCCTTTTTTTTTTTATTGCAAGGGTCTTTTCCTCTCTACTTTTTCAATGCTGATTACAATACTTATCTCTGTCAGCTTGGATTAAATTAAAAAAAAAAGTTCTTAATCGATGAAAAAAGAGAGAAAACATCTATACAAGAGCACAAAGAGCTGAGTCTATGTAATGTTGTTTTCATCATTTAATCAAAGCCAAATATTACTTGCCAAAAAGGGGGAGTGCGTGATAGAAGGCCAGGTGTCAGTTAGGGAACATTTCATATGATTGCAAGAATCAAGCTGAATCAGGGATGACAGTGCAACTTTAAACCTTTTATCCAGCATCTATTTTACAAACTCAAACCATGGGACTACTTGCCTTTTTTGTACCTAGATGAACTACAGTGTATCATTTCAGATTTAAACTCGGACCCTCTCAAGTGATCTTTATTTCAATCTTCAACATAAACCAATCCGTCTCACTAAGACTAAGCAGAAACAAAAATATCAAATGCAACCCCTCAATCCTTTCAAGTTCCATTGACCTTCAGCACATGTGTTAACAAGTTTATAATCACCTCTTTCTAAGTAGAGAATGGTTTCAGAGTTTTATTTTCCGATATCAGCAGCTCTCAGAGTACTCGTCTCCTCCCTTTCATCATCATATTGTTCACTCATTTTTACTAAAACATGCCATCAATTTATCACATTTCCTGATCAGATGGGATAGTAGATACAAAACACAATCTACTTGAAATGGATGAACCTAGACATTTTTCGACTGAACTGTTATAGTTGAACAGCAATGTCCATCAATTCATTTTGCAAGCATAACAGGTAACTTCAATTCGAACTGAATTTTAAATTTGTCAAAAGAAAATTGAGGGAAAAGAGAGCCAAGCTGACCTCTTCGTTGAGATAATCCACGTTGAGGGCCAGATCAGAGAGGTGAATGATGCCAGCAGTGAGCTGAACATCAAGCTGATCAAGATCGATATCTAAGATGAACTGGCCAAGTTTCTTCTTCAACAAGAACTTGCATATCCTCTTTACGGCGAAGCGCGAGAACATAGCCTCCGCCGATTTCGCGATGTTCCATGGAAACATTTTCTCCCTATAAGTATTAGTAGAATTCAGAACTTGGTGGAAAAGGAGTTAATTATACAATTACGAACCCTCCTTACCACTTGTCTGGGCATAGAAGAAACTGATCAGACAGCAAACCCTAAAATCCCACCGCTTCAACAATACATAAAAATTGGGGCTGCAATCAAAAGCTTATCGAGAATATAAACCTGACACGCTATATCTTATCCAATTTCGTACTATCCTCTTTCAATATTACTCTTAATTCGTCTCTCTTTTTTTCTTGTGTAGAGTCCACTGGTGGTAGCGATTAACCGATGGATGTTGAAGACGGCAACTTGGGGGTATGCGAGTTGTAAAGTGGTCGGCGATGGAGATGGAGATGCGGGAGATGGGGGTGGGCGCTGGTGGCAAGAAAGGCGGTGTGACGGCTAGAATATATGCAGAAAACCTCCATGGAAAGCCATGCCGAGAGAGAATTACCCGCCAACCGAAGACTCGATGAAAAGTGAAGTCTTTGTTTGACGATCCCAGTTTCGTGAAGATATGAGTTTCCGACGTGTATACAAATTCCAATAGAATATTTACTCTTTCTCTTCAAAAAAGATAAACTGAAAAGGCTGCTCGTGAAGTAATTATATTTTGAAATCAAAATAAATCTTAAAATATCGTTAAAAAGTTTATCCAAAACAAGATTACGATCCGTGTAAATTGTAAAATAATCAACAGTGTTAAATACCCCAAGTTTTCACCTACTTATACCTACATTTTTGGAGCATTAAATCTTGAAAGATTTGAGGCTTTATTTAGTGGTATGTTCATATTTTTCCAGAATCAAATCTTCTAAAATCTAAAAGTAAAATCATAAACACCTACAAAAATATTTAGTGGTATGTTATTTAGTGTCCGTAACTTGTGCGGGTCTTGTCTGAATAAAAAAATATTATATTTTTACTTCAATTCATGTATAGAATATTTATTTATAAAATATCGTATTTGTACTTTTATGTATGCATGTATTTGATATTTTATCTAAACTTTGTCATTTATATGTGAAGATTAAATTTTATTTTTTTTATAAATAAAATCATAATTAAAAATCTATTAAAAATATTATTGTAAGAGTATCATATTTATACCTCAATATCTAAAGGTAGAGAAAAAAAAATTTGAGTTAGTTTTAAATTTTTTAAAAATGTGTAAAATCTAGTTAGAAGATTTTCTTAAGATTTTCTCAACAAAATCGAATTATAATATATTTGTTAACTTTGATTGGTTAGGAATATATTTGTGTTTTTGATTATTTTTCTAATAAAATTTTTATTATAAAATAATCAATGACAAATCTGTATATATTGTGGCAAATATGTAAATAAATTGAAAAAATGCTGACGTGGATGGCCTAAGAGGTTGACACGTGGGCAAAATGAGAGTTGTTTTAGTAATATATATAGATTTCAAGGGAACTCTTTTAATTTTAACTTTTTTAAAAATTAACTATCAAAAGTGCTTGATAAGACGATTTTGCTCCAAAAGTGTTTTATAAGACAAACGCACAGGGGTAGACATCCCAATCGAAAAGTAAAACCATAAACACCTAAAAATGTCGTGAGAGATCCCTGAATTAGTCATGAAAGGTAGCAAATCCCTATGTAAATCCATGTAAAATTGTGATGGTATGAAAATACTTCATACTTGACTCTCACTTGTCCTATAGTGATAACCATATAAAACATACTTTATGTGTTGGATCATAATCATGTCTCAACTAGGAATATAATGAAACACAATTATTCTCAAATTAAACCTCATCATCAAACTAATAACATCCATTTTTAGCATCTTTTCCCACCCTCGTTCTCATCTATCTCTTGAGCATATACTCATATAGTGTAGAACTGTAGATTCGTCTTGCATTTTGGTAAATTTACTCCCCTTTTATGTTTTGGAGATCTACTCTTTATGTTTATGATAATTAAGGTATTATAGGCCTTCATGGAGCTAAAATAGAGTTATTAGCGGAAGAATGCCTCAACACACTAAGATTCTCCCAATGATCAAGAAAGTTGAGGTCAAGACTGAATTTATTGAGATTCAAGAGTGAAGATACAAATATTGCTCAAGGTTTAAGTTGTGATTAACCGACCACCTCCTACAAATCAGCTTATTTCCACATGTTATTCCGAGCTCGTGATCATTTCTCCGTAATGATGCATTTTGTTGTAGGCCAATCAACTGGTCACACAAGATTGGAGGATTGGTCTCACCTACATCGATTTCTAGATGATCTTTCGCTTTATACCATATTATTTTTTTACTATCCGTCCATCCATTTGGAAAATTTTGTCTTTTCCTCAGAGATAAGATTTGATAGGATTATTTACCAGTTTTCACTCAAAAGTTTCAGAGATGATTTTTTGTGGATACATCGGCCGACAACCACGTCATCATAGGGCAATTACCCTATGTTCCTTAGATTAGTAGAAAAATAAAATATATAAGTTATGTCTTGTTTTTTTCCCCCTTATTCTAGGGTTTGAAGAGTCCGGCTTGCATGGATGATGAGTTTGAAGTGTTAACCTCATGCCTCATAAATACTTACAACACCCATTGTAGTATAGAGGGTCAGGATCAAACACATGCAATGTTCTGTTTCGCTTTGACGAATTAATTAAAAACCCAAAAAACAAGATATAAAATAAACAAAATTATGTACATATATATAGAATGGATTACAGATGAAACCAGTAACCGAAAGTAGTAACCAATTTTCGTTTGACTTGGTTTAGGTCTACAGAGGGATAACAATGTTTTGAAACCAAAAAACTGCGTATAGATCACTAGAAGTAAAATCAGAGCAAAATTCCAAAGGTGACTAGGACATGTCGTTCAACCTCCTTCAAGAGAACCTTCCGGTTGCCTCGTGAAACAATTTATAAGACAAAAAAAAGAGTGGAGAAAGTTTCGATCTTTGGAATGTTCGAAAACATGTTTGAAAGAGAGAATAGTCAAGCAACAAGAAGCAATTAGATAAAACATTCTAGAATCTAGATCACCACAACATGCATATAATAGATCTCAAAAGGCAATTCTAAAAAATTGAAAGTAAGCTAGAGTTATGTAAAGAAAACTTCATTGATTATCACATGTGGTCAAGATCTATTGTTCGCGGTACACCAATGTTCTCACCATCGATTATCAATAATCAAGGCATTGCTGAATCATCACATCGAGCGAAGCATAGAGGTGTGATGACTATATTGTCACCTACAGTCTGGTCATCCTTTAAGGAACATATAATATAACTATACTACCATAACTCGTACACATGCAATCAATACATATATCCAGTCTAATACCATAGATAAATGCAAGCCGGGTTCACCAGACCCTAAAACAGAGAGATATTATTCACACATTTCTCTAAACATAGAAACAAACTTTATTATTGATTGAAAGGAAGCTCATCGTCCGACAAGCAAGGGGGTCCTACGAACTATATATGGGAGATCGACCGAAGGCTTCATAAATGCATAGAAAACAAGATATCTAACCTAATGGTTGAAGATCCTTATTTATAGGGCCTGGAAGGAGCCACAAACCCTAAATTTGCCTCAATCTTATCTTTTTTTAAGATAAGATCGAATCGACCTAATCCTATCTTTCATTAAGATAGAATTGAGTAAAAAGATAAAAATATAAAGATAATGGGCCAACATATCATTCCAACTAAAAAAGAAAACAAAATAAGACATCGACGCAAGCAGGTTGAGTAGGCTTGTTGTACAACCTCCTAGGCCAAAGTTCTGGGTTCGGCCCATAATTGCTCCAGGATTTTCCTTGCAGCAACGAATGGTCATTTCAAGGTCCAGTGTAAAAGTGAGAAGGGGTTGCCATCCGACTTGAGTCCCAATCGAGCACTCTAGAACTTCTCCCGGTGTTCTTGACTTTACTCTTGGACTTCAACCAATTCTATCTTGAGCTTGACTTCATTGACCGCAGGGAAGCTCTTTGTCTGTACCAGGACATTCATTTATATATGTGCCATTCATGTTCCGCAAATGCCTAGAATGTTGTAGTTACATAAACCAACCGGTAAATCTCCAAAATACGAATATAAAAGAAACAAACCAATAAGATATGCTATTTATCCCAAAAGAGATAGAGATTGGAATATAATGATGATGAAAAAAGATGCTAATTTGAGTGTTAGCAATTAAAAACCCATACTTGAACTATTCCTCAAGTAAGATCCGTTGATATCTCTTAATCGGATTCAAATACTTGTGTCTCATATGTTCTAAGATCAAGCACTCAAATCATATCATCATAACACATATCATAGTAAAAAAAATATATGTCAATGCTCATAAGTTTAATGATCACTCGGAGAATATGTATAACTCTCTCACTTGTGTGTTAGGGGATATGAAAGAAAATGCTCAACCTCGACTAATATGCAAAGACCATTAACCATAAGCTTACCAAGGTGTTCACAATCTCTATCGTGTAGCTTTTCCTACATTTACACTTATGAATCAAGAGGACTTTTATATGTTTTAATTAACTTGGCCAGGTAATGAACAAGGGTAAGGAGTTTTATTTGGCTAGTGGTGTAAAATGATCCGGGAATCAAGACATCTCGAGTTTCACGGTTGGTTATCTTCATGCAAGCCAAATTTCTTCACTCTTACTCAAAACACATTACATTTCTTCATTACAACTCTTTGTACTTTGTAAGACTTCGATCCTTATTTTCTTCTCTTGTAGCTAGATCCAAGTGATGCACAATTGTACTTTGTAAGACTTTTGTTTCCCTTCAACTCTTACACCACAAGGATCTTTATACGTAGTGTTATTCACTACACACGACCCCAAACTTGCTTCTTGATTTCTTCCTCTAATGCATGGGGTCACCTCCTAATTTCTAAATGGGTCAAATGAGGTAAAACATGGCTAGAGATATTTTTGTGGAGCAGCAGTGAAAGGTCAACACAAACCAGAAGAGGCTAATAAGTTGGAAAATTATGCTCGAGGTGGTCAAAAATAATAAAAGGCCTAACAAAGACATGTCTCAATCATTTCCATAAGTTGTAAGCACATAAACAAGCATGTAATTTTAAAAGAGAGTCAATCATAAGTTCTAGATGGTCAAAGAATATATGAGAATACTCATATAAAAAAAAGAATACACAAACAATGTGTGCATAAGGCCAAAAGAAACCTCTCAAAGACAATGTCATGAAACAAATTTTCTTATCATTATATTCAAAACTGAATGGCATAGACAAGGTTGAATAGCGAGATCTCGAGCATCTTCAATCGGTGTCAAAAAGAGAGATTATATTTTTGAAAAATAAGATATCACAAAAATAGAACTTGCATGTTGACAAAGTATAAGCGAAATTAGACGAAGTCGAGCATGATAGTGCCAATCATGATAAAACTATAATTATTCATGCTTTGTTACCTAATGTCAATGTAGATATGCATGCTCCTAGACTTTTGGATGCCAATATTACTACGTATGAAACAGTGTTGAACGTGAATTCGCATGATGTTATCCCTTTGGATAGCACCTGTACCTTTGGATAATGTGAATTTGCATGTTTTTGGCCCTTTGGAGAATTTTACTACTACTAATAGTCTTAATATAATGTCTTGGCCTCTAGGGTAGTCTTGAACAAGGATTCGCATGATAGAAATATCTCTAGTACAACCACAGACAAAGGTCCTAGTTTTGATTTCCCACTTTTACAAAAGACAAGTATGAGTATCTCTATGCATGTAGACCAGCCGAGGCAATCCGCTTGGATTAAACCTCCTGCCAAGGTCTTCATGAACAATGGATTGGGAGGAAAACTGACAATTTTCACCCCCTACGGGTGATACAATCAAGATTTGATGTGTCTGGGCTATACCTAAGCAACAAGTGTGGGGTAATTGTCTTCTTGGACAATACGTTGGGTATTACCCGAGGTATTTGGCCATTAATGGTCTTAAGAAGTCTTGGGGAGTTAGGTGTAAGTTTAGAGTTGAAGTTGTATGGATCATCTTTACCTTTGACACTAATGGGGATAAAGATTAGGTGTTGAGAGAGGGTCCTTATTATATACATGGTAGGCCACTAATCCTCAAACTTGTTCTAAACAAGTTTTCTTTCCGTTAAAAGGATAACGTCATCATACCGCTTTGGGTTAGATTCTTTGGTATCCCCAATGATTACTAGACTACGGAGATTTTGGGCAGAGTGGCTTACATGATTGGAAACCCTCTTCATGGACCCTAACAAAGGGGAAATGAAGAGAGGATCCTACGAAAGGGTTTTTGTGGAAGTTGATTTTTCACATGAGATTAAGAGAGAGTTAACTTTGGATTTTGATGATAATATTAAGATAGTGTGCACGGTCCTCTACGAGAAAGAGCCCCCACATTGCTAAAGATGTTTATCTTTTGGGCGTAAGGACGATGTGTGCTCTTTTAAGGAGGCTAGGGGTGTTGTGGCAATTGGACCTAGGACGTTCACTCGGAAAGTTGGGGAGGGTAATAAGGATATTGAGATTTAGGAGGGAAATAAGGGCACCTCAAGAACTAAGGTTTTAGCTGATAGTCATAAGAAGTCAAATGTTGAGGATGTGAGCAAGGGCAAGGGTAAGATTATTGATACTAGCCAGCTTGGGCCAAGTGGCACGGATAATGATGGTAAGGATGGAGATGTGATTGGTTGAGTCTCCAACTCGAGGATCGGGCATAGACATCGAAAGACTAAACCCAAATCCAAAACCATAGAGGGTGTCACTTTGTAACGACTACTACAAAGGCCGTTACTGATTCCACCATGAAAGAAAATGACAATATTGACCATCACGAGGTGAGAGTCCAAGCTAAAGACGTGACTCGTGAGTACCAATGGAAGAAGGAAAAAAGGTTTGTCGGATAGTAAGAGGAAGAAACTTGTCAGGTTGATTGAGACTCTCTTGGAGGAGTCAAGGAGGGATGCCTCTGACACTGAGTCTGATGACTCTTCTTATGAAGCTAACTCTTCTGATTATGAGACTAGGAAGGAAGAGTCGGTGGTTGACAACACTATTGAGGCTTATAAAGAGGCTTCTAGCAAAGTCCCGGAGAGTTTGGAGGAGGGTGAGACTAAGCCTAGTGAGGGGGTGTAAGGGTGTCTAGTGATCGTGATAGTTTTACCGAAGTACAAACAACCTCCCCCGCAATGATACGAGATTGGATGTAGTATAATCCGGTATCGAATTCATAGGGACCGCATCTATTTTGGATGTAAATAATAGACAATTATGCTAAGTAAAAGAAGAAAGGGAGAAAAGACTAATTTTTATTTAAAGTATAAATTTGAATTAAAAAAGCATAAATGTCTTTCAAACTTCCAAAAATTCTCATACACGCATCTTTTCCTTAGTATACTTCTACTCATTTAATGTTTTATTTAATTAACATTGTTTGAACTCTTCTTCTCCCTAAATACTCTTTTTTTTCGTTTACATTATTTCCGACTTCCACTCTATTCCTCTCCCTAAATCTTCAAATAAAAAATTGTGTTCTTCCTTTTTTCCTCAATTTTTAAAATTTTATTTCTTATGATGTTCCATTTTTTTCGGCTGCCAAGAAGATTTATCTCCAATGCAACCCAGTGGTTGCCAAGAAGATGGTAGGGTGAAAAGATTACATAAACTTCATACAAATTCTTCCAAAAGAAGGTTGGTTCATCTCCTATTAGAATATCATACATTTTGACCCCAAAATCTTCATATATATCATGGCCAACCTTGGAAAATTTCAGAAAACGCTTCTCGTTGTACGCATGTGTCCATTTACATCCCAAAATGGTAACACGGTTGAAGAAATCAGGATACTCAATAAAATCTTTGCATAGAAGCATAATAAATTCATCAATTTGCTACAACATAATAACAATATAATACATCATTTAAGTATAAAAAGTACATATTAAAATGAAAACTACACAAATTGGATAACATAAAGATTGTTACCTTATCCCAAAACCAGTCAGTCTTCTTGAGTACTAACTCCAAAGATTTCTTTGAAATTGGATGAATGTATCCTTGAATACAACTTTTATATTCAGGGATCCTACACAAAATTATACAAAGTTTTCCACTTAACCCTAGGAATACATATTTGGAAACTTTGGGTATCTTGATCTTGCTTTTGAAGGGTGTCTTCTTAAATTGACTTTCTTTACGTAACCTTAAGCTCACCCTACGTATTGGTTCAACTTGAGTAGTATCTTGAAACATTTGAAGGAGGAAAATATCATCATAAATCACATTCATAACTCAGTTATATACATTATATTTACCACATATCTCAAATTTTTCATCCTCCAAAATATCTACATGGTCATTATCTTCACCATCATTGTCATCAACATCTTGGATTGCAGCAACTTTATGTTCGTCTACAACAACTTTAGGTTGCTTAGATGCAAAAACAGCATCAACTGAACCAGGTTTGGGTATATGTTGACCTTGAATCCAATTCCTAAGCTTAATATCAGTTCGTTTACTAGCCAAATAAATTTATGTATCAAGTTTATCATACAAAACACCCAAATTCCTAGAGTAAGAAACGAACTACTCTATTGTCCACCCTTGATCCGCAACCTATTGGGCCAACTGCATCTGTTGTTGGGTCAACTACAACTATCCCTCCTTTAAATCATTTAATTTGTCCAAAATGACGGATACCCAAGCTGGGTGATTGGAGACATCACTACATTGAAATATAAAATACATAGTATTAATACACTTGTAACAAACTTATAAACTATTGATAACAACATATACTCAACTAACTTCAACAACCACCATCTCAAGGTGAATATGTGGGTCAACTCTAGGCAACATATTACCAACTAATGAAACAATTATAGGATCTTTGCCCTTCAACCTCTTTGGGTAACTACAAAGCCATCAGATTTTTATGTTCAAAATGAAAATAACACATATTAAATATATGTTGATATCCAATATATAGTACTCAAACCACTTACACAATCAAACTAAGATATATATTGACCCAAAATTATTATCCAACATTAATTCATGAAAATGTAATAAACAATTTATTGATAAACAATGAAGTCATTAATACCCAATCATGTTATTAATTACCAAACATGTAATAACTACCGTGAAGTTGGAGCAGATGGGGACATTTCAGCCTTCATTTTTTTCAATTGTTTCTTCTCAGCTGATTTATGTGCAAAAACTTTGGTAATAACTTCTCTCTTTGGTGGATCAAAAAAATCATCTCCATTAGAAACTTGGTCAACAACTACATTTACAAACATCGATGCTAATGATGAGATCACCTCAAATACCACAATACAAACATTACATATGTAATTAATATAAAGCAAATGAAGAGAAAGTTAAAATGAAATTCATATAAGACAATATGTAACAAATAGTATCACTTACAAAGCAATGAAAAAACAACATATTTTATAGTTTCCACTAGCTCTTTCTTTTGCGGGCTCACAAGACTAAAGGGAGTACTTAGTATGCAAAAAGGCATGTCGACCCTAGTTAAACCTATTGAAGGCATCCATATCGTGGACAAGATTTATGGTGAGCTAGGAAATCATGGTCTTCTTATTCCTTGCTACCAAAATCGTTCAACAAACAAGATTTAAGCCATTTTCAACTTGTTCTCATAATATACAGGTTTGTCCTTGTAAATCTGTTCCAAACGAGCAATAGAGCATCTGTCATAGCCCACCAAAGTCTTCATATGAAAACCTTTTATTTCTTCTTCATACCCGTCTAGTTTTGCACAATTAAGATGAGTTATATCTGAAAACTCTGTCATCCCAAACCTATGCAGTTTGTTGTTGATGTCAAACCACATAGATTTGCTTCGTAACGACTTCAAGTAGAAGCATAAAGTGAACCAGCTGATTGGAAGTTCTCAACCTATCTCCCATTTTGAAAATGTCTTCAAAGATACCATTTGACAAAGTATATTTATCTCATGTAGACAAGCCTTGAGAAATGAAAGGAATCAACAACATCCTAGAGAAGTTATTGATTCGGAATTCTCTAGTTTGGTCGTCTCAGGCCATCTGTACATGAAATGTAGGAAATACAAACAATAGTAATGGGAAGTAAACAAAACCTATGATAAATATAGTTTAGAAGGTACTCACTTTTAGTGGAGTAGGTTTAGATGCCTGAGTTTTAGCCCTAGACTTGGATGCATGCGCGTGTATTGATAATAAACAAAACATGGTATTAAATACCAAACTTACAATACCCAATATGGCAAAAAGCATCAACAATACAACTAACATTATGATGTTGAAAATCATAAATACTAGTGGATGATCCAATATGAAATAACAACATTAAGTAAGCAATATCAAATACACAACTTCTAAATGGGAGGCAAAGATATCAGTTCCCTCTGCAATATGCAAATGCAAATAATATGGCAAATACCCAACATACAAAAGTACTAGAAATTTTCAAGCATAAACAACATAAAAAGAAAGAGGTAAAATCCATATACAACATAAAAATACCCAGCATACAAATATATTTGATAGGTTATAAGATGCAAATGTCCAACATACAAAGTACTCAAAATTTTATGGCATAAACTCAAAATAAACTAGTTAGAAGATACTTATAGGCTTTGGGATACAAGTTTACTTGAAACTTCTACAACATGCAGATAAGAGGGAGTGGCACTAATAAGATGTCAGTTTTCTAGATCTTCAATAGGTTTAGAATGCCTTAATTGTTTAGGACTGACCATTTGCTTCAACTAAATTTGAGAACTGATCACAAAATAGAACAAATCAAACAATGAAAATAAACCTTCATAGAACCCTAAATCTAGAATTGAGATAAGAATCCTAAATCTAAAATTGGAATTAGAACAATAAACCATAACTATGAATCTTGAAGAGGAATCCGAACCTAAATCGAAACCCTATCAGGAATCCTAATAATAGAGAACATAAAGATGATCGAATAAGTAGAAAACTAACCTTCACGGGTGAAGATGAGTGAATCTAGAAATGGAATTGTAGCACTCCTCTTTCGAACTGAAAAACAAGGAATCGGGATGAAGGACTCGGAGATGAAGAACGAAGAATGCGAACAGTCTCTCTGTGGAGTCGAGCAACCGAGGGAATGATGAACGGATGAGTGAAATGAAAAAGGAAGGAAAGAAGAGACTTTAAATGAAACAACAACGAATGACCTATTAAAAAAAATGCATAGTTAGTGTCATATACTAATCTAAACTACACACTTGGTAACATTCCCTTTAAGATGCCAAATGCAAAATTCATGAAATGCTCTTTCATTTGCATACCTTTTATAGAACTATTTCTATCAGAAATAAAAACTCTTGATCAGTGTTGTTCGGTATAATCCGCTTCATGTTTCTGAAGAAGTATTCCCACGAGGCATCATTTTCCTATCAATGATTGCAAATGCATTTGTGTAGATATTAGGAAACTAAATATTACCGTTGTGTATCCCTTACCTTATGCACATTATCTTTTTATAATAGGATAGTTTTTCCTTTTCTTAGAATATCTCAGTCTCCTTTTTTTTGTATATATATTCCTTTTATTTTAATAAGAAAGGCATCTCTTTGATTCACAAAAATTATTATGGTATCAAAGCCAAAGATCTTATCCTAATCTTTCTCTAATTCGGTTCTATACGCCTCTTTTCTATTCGACTAGTCATTCAATCGATTTTTTTAACTTCTTCTTCTACATTTTGTCCCCTTGACTCTCCTGCTTTCATCGCTCACCATGGCTTAATCTTTAACCCTAGCTTCCGCTTTCTACCTTCATTCCTCCGATCACCCCGGTCTCAAAACTTGTCCTTTAATCCTTACCAACGAAAATTATCCCGAATGGAAAACCGCTCTCATTCAAACGTTTACTGCTAAACGCAAAGAGGGTTTTCTCGACGGTACTATATCAAAACCGGAGGACGATGCCCCTGAAGCAATTTACTGAAAGAGTGTAAATTCTATGCTCAGTGGATGGATCCGTAACTCCATTGAATCACAACTTCGAACATCTATTCATACTCGTTCGACAGTTAAGGAATTATGGGATGATATAACTCAAAGGTTTTCGGTGGGAAACGGACCACGGCTGCTCCAGATCCGGGCATCTCTAGCCCGTTGCAGTCAAGATGGCGACTCTATTGCCATATACTTTGTCGCTTACAGAAATGGTGGGAAGAGCTTGAAAATCAATTGGCTCATAATGCGTGTACTTGTGTTTGTACATGTACTCGCACCGAAACTAACAAAGAGTTGGAACGCTCTCATCAATTCCTCATCGGACTTGATGATACTCATTACTCTACTCTTCGTTCGACACTAATAGCTCAAGAACCTCTTCTAAGTCTCAACAAAATCTATTCAATTACCGTTCAAGAAGAAAAGGTACGCTTTATGTCTAAAGATCGAATCCCTAAAACTGACGCGTTTGCTCTTGCTGCATCTCATGGAGGTCGATCTTCTCGACCAGCTCGATCCATTGTTTGCTCTCATTGCGAACGTCTTGGACACGATATATCTTCATGCTTTAAGATTATTGGATACCCGGAGTGGTGGAACAACGGAAGGGGTGTTGTAGACCCGGCTACTGGCGCTCCACCATCTCGGCGCTCTACTCCAGTGACCACTGTTGGTGCTTCCCCTGCTGGTGGTAAAAAATGAGTGGTCATGCATCTCATGCTGCTGTTGTTAATGCAATTCCATCCACAAACCTTTCACTTGATAGTGTTGATCGTACTACTCTTGGACCCACTATAACCAATGATCAATGGTCATCTCTTTATCAAATGTTCCAATCTTATCCTATTTCCGGATCCAAGGATACTCATGCTGGTAACATTTCTTCCTTGTGGATACTTGATAGCGGTGCATCATTTCATATGACGGGCACATTTTCTTTATTAAAAAATGTTAAAACCGTTTCACCTTGCACTATTAAAATGCCTAATGGTTCTTTGATTATTGCTAATCAAGTCGGAAGTGTTTCATTTTTACCTAATTTTGTTTTACATGATGTTATGTTTGTTCCGAATCTCTATTGTAATCTACTTTCGGTTCAATGCCTTACATCCGTAAAGTCATGTGCTATTACCTTTATTAATAAAATTTGTCTTCTTCAGGACTACAACACGAAGACACTGATTGGATGGGGTAATGCAAAAGATGGTGTCTATTGGTTGCGGTGGCTCAATCCCAAACCTCCTTTTTCGGCCTTATGTAATTCCGTAATGTCCGATCAAGTGGGTCTATGGCACCGGCGTTTGGGCCATCCGTCTCTTCAAACTTTAAATTTTATTCCAAATATTTCTATTGCAAGTTTAAATAAGTGTCATTCCAAACCGTGTGATGTTTGTCATAGGGCAAAACAAATAAGGTCCTCTTTTCCTATTAGTCAATCTAAAACTTATGCTATTTTTGATAGAATTCATTGTGACATTTGGGGACCCTATAAGACTCTTTCTACTTGTGGTGCAAAATTTTTTTTAACAATTGTGGATGAATATTCTCGATCAACTTGGGTTTGTTTGATACGTTTTAAAAGCGACATTAAAACTATTATCTCCCAATTTTGCGCAATGACAAAAATACAATTTTCAAAAAAAATTAAATGCATCCGAAGCGACAATGGTACCGAATTTATTAGTCTAAAATCGTTTTTTCAAAATGAAGGTATTATTTTCGAGACCTTTTGTGTTGCTACACCTCAACAAAATGGACGAGTAGAACGAAAACATCGACATCTTTTAAATGTTGCCCGTTCGCTTTTATTTCAAGCAAATCTTCCGACAAAATTTTGGGGTAAAAGTGTTTTAACTGCATGTTATTTAATTAACCGTACCCCATCTAAAATATTAGAAAATCAAACGCCATATTTTCGATTATTCGGGAAACAACCAAAATTTTCTCTTTTAAAGATTTTTGGATGTCTTTGTTACTCCACTATTCTTCCAAAACCTCAAAATAAATTTTCCGCTCGGGGTCGGAAATGTATTTTCTTTGGTTATCCTTTTGGTCAAAAAGGCTGGAAAGTTTTTGATCTCGATTCAAAAAATATTTATGTTTTTCGAGATGTCATTTTTTATGAACATTGTTTTCCTTTTCAAAATTTAAATTCTATTCAAAATATTCCATCTAACATATATATTAATATAAATAGTTTTTTTGATCTTCCTAATTCTATTCAATTGGATCAGTTACGTACCGATTCCAATACTCCCCTTTCACCTTCTTCTTTGGATGACTCACCAATCCATGTGGACCCCACCCACAATCTTCCTCCCACTACTCTTGCTGCAAACTCCCCTAACCCTAATAACCCCCCTTCTAATCATGCTCTTATTTCCGATTCTTTAATCTTTAACTCCCTCTCAATCACATAATTTACCAGCCTCATCCTCTTTCCTTTCTCAACCAGATTCCCTTCCCTCTTCTTCATCCAATCCCAATAATTCCGGATCTGACGTATCTCCTTCTACTTCGACGATCTCTTTCCCGTCCAACGATGATTCTACATCTCTTCTACCTTCTTCTTCTGGTCTACCTTCCGCTTCCACAGATTCTATTCCTATTCGACACAGCACACGCATAAGTCGACCCTCTACGTTACTTAAGGACTACCATTGTGACACTACCCTTTGTAATTTCCTTGCTGCTCCAATGGTGTCTTCTACAGGTAATTCGTATAGTTTAAGCAATTATGTATCGTATTCTAATCTCAACGCTTCCCATGTTAAGTTCCTCAATGCAGTACAGATCTCTAGAGAACCAACTTCTGTTCGAGAAGCTCTCTCCGATCCACGATGGCGACAGGCCATGCTTGATGAACTTGATGCTCTACATAGGAACAAGCCTTGGGACATTACACCTCTCCCTTCTCACAAAACATCAATAGGGTGCAAGTGGGTGTTTAAGATCAAACACAAATCAGACGGTACTGTTGAACGATTCAAGGCACGCCTCGTCGCGTTAGGGAACCGACAAATCGAAGGTATTGATTTCTTTGAAACGTTTGCTCCCGTCGCTAAACTTGTTTCCGTCAAACTCTTTCTTGCAGTTGCAACCATCAAGAAATGGGATCTCCATCAAATGAATGTTCACAATGCATTTTTGCATGGTGATCTACACGAAAAAGTGTTTATGACTGCTCCTCCTAGATTCCCTTTGGCAACTTCTAGTCATGTTTATCGTTTAAAGAAGTCCCTCTACGGTCTTCGATAGGCTCCCCGAAATTGGTTTGTTAAACTTGCCTCTGCATTACGTACCTACGGTTTTACACAATCTCTATCCGATTACTCCTTATTTTCCTATATAAGATCTTCTACTTCTGTTCATATACTCATATATGTAGACGATATTATAATTGCAGGAAATGATTCATTATTTATTTCTAACTTCCAATCTTGTTTACATGGATGTTTTCACATGAAGGATCTTGGACCTTTAAAATATTTTTTATGAACTGAGATTACACGAACACCTACGGGGCTATATTTGTGTCAACGGAAATATGTTCTAGACCCAAGAAGCAACAAGAAGCAACAAGTTGCCTCTAATAAATTCGGTACCATAATATTTTTAGGATCTTGGACCTTTAAAATATGTTCCACATTGCCTCTAATCCCGTATTTCATGAACGCACAAAGCGTATTGAGGTCGACTGTCATATTATTCGAAATCAAATACAAGCCGGTCGCATCATCACTCACCACATCCGCTCCAACGACCAGTTAGCCGACATCTTCACCTAGCCTCTTGGACAACGCCAATTTCAATATCTAGTTTTCAAGTTGGGCGTTCGCGATCTTCACGCTCCAACTTGAGGGGGTGTATTAGGAAACTAAATATTACCGTTGTGTATCCCTTACCTTATGCACATTATTTTTTTATAATAGGATAGTTTTTCCCTTTCTTAGAATATCTCAGTCTCCTTTTTTTGTATATATATTCCTTTTATTTTAATAAGAAAGGCATCTCTTTGATTCACAAAAATTATTACTCCTCCATACTTTCCTTTCAAATGAGTGTCATCTATTGTTATTACCTATATTCAAATTTCCATTTGTTATATATATATATACTCATCAACATAGCTAAAGATAAGATACCCAACATATTATATGAACTAACAATTGAAGGACATTCTCATCTTCCACATTGAATTGCTTCATATCCTCTAATAGACTACCCAAACGCCAGAAATAAATACTTGAGTTGATTATTAGCATCACGTTCAAGATGAACAACAATCCTGGGTTGACATACATGAACATGTATAAGTATGACGGCACTCTTATGTAAATTCTCCTCTGAGGTTCCTCTTATCATGTCTTTGACAATTTCTTTTGCTTTCCAACACTTTGAGTAGCTAGCATCAACATGGTGTGGACTTTTCATAACTGTGATAATTTGATTGACCGAAGGTAACTTATTTGTATCACCGTACTTATATGATACATTTCCCATTAACACGACATATCATAGTACTATATATGCGGTAACAAGATTGGGTAACACGAATGGATATTAACGTATCAAAGTACAACATATTGGGTAATACAATTGGAAATAAACATATTGGGTATTAAGGTTGGGTAACAAGTTTTCGTATAAATATTTTGGGTAACAAGTTTGTGTATTATCCAATATTGAGTAACATGCATAGGTATGAATATTAAGGTTGGGTAACAGATTTTAGTATAAGCATATTGGGTATTATCATATTGGTTATAAGTGTTGGGTATTAAGGTTGGATAACAGCATAAAGTCTATTATCACTTTGAGTAATATGCTTGGGTATTTGCTTTTAGAGTTGGGTAACAGGTTTGAGTTTTAGAATATTGGTTAACGAGCTTGGATATTAACCTATTTGGTAACATGTTTGAGTTTTAGAATATTGGGTAACAATCTTGGGCATTAAGCTATTGGGTAACATGATTGAGAATTAAAAAATTGTGTATTATCTTTGGGTAACAATCTTGGGTGTTAACCTATTGGGTAACATTGCGTATAAACTTATTGGGTATCATCTTAAATCGGGTAATAGGTTTGGGTATTAGCATATTAATGTGTTGGGTAATAGGCTTGTATATAACATGATTGGGTATTCCAACATTGGGTTACAAGATTAAGTATTGACATATTGTGTAAAAAAGTTGGGTAATATTTACTTACATTGTTTTAACCTTTTTAGCTATGACGTAATACAAATGATTATCTTCCTTGTCCTCCTCAATTGGAATGAACAAGTGTGCGTGTTCTCGAACTTTGATGTGTTAACAGGTTTGGGTATTAGCATATTAATGTGTTGGGTAATAGGCTTGTATATAACAGGATGGTTGCCGGTAGGCCGAGGATGGTGACTGGTAGGTCGAGGGTAGTGGCCTGCGGCCGGTAGGCCGAGACATAAATTGCTTCATATGTTATCCAAACCCAATTTCGCACTAGTTTTCTCCTAATTACATATACTCTGTTTTTGTACCAAAACATTGAACCTCAACACTGTTTTTTTCCCCCTTATAATTACTCACATTGTAATTTTACGATTTATAACACAATCTCCATTACATTATGATGAAGAAGCTCTTGCAATCTCCATTACAAAAACTGTTGTTCACAAATTATGTAGAGTTTTAGTAGAGGCCAGTTCTTGTTGTTCTACCCATTCATCCAAAATCATACATCACATTTAACTAAAATCATACACTAACCATGATACCCTATTCATCCAAAATCATACATCACATTCAACCTAAATCATACATTACATTCAACCAAAAGCATACACGAAATCTCTCAATTTCGGATACCTGACTGATTGAAGATTAATTGTTGAAGAACGTGTCGCTGAATTGAATTCGAAAGCTTCTTATTTTTAACCTAAAAGTTTGCCCTATTTATACCTCTAGTGTCATATATATAAAAAAGACTACCCACTTTATTTTCTTAATAATAAAGTGTACACTTGTCAAAAGCTTTAAAAATTATAGATTAAATGTGCAATTTTAAAATTCAAATAAATTATTTAAAAATTATATAAAAATTTATCTGAATCAACATATACGTCCGATACATTATAAAACCGAAATACTGGGTGTATATATAAGTCGATTATTATCTAAATTAGCACATAGGCTTTATAGGGCCTACACATTATAAAATCGAAATACTGGGTATGTAAGTCAAATTATGTTACGTAAATAGTTAACAGGCAATACAGGTAACTTAGAGACGCAGTTTTTTTTAATTATTTTTTATACAACTTAGAGAGGCGCAGTTATTCCATCTAATTGACTTTCATGGAATCACATACAAATAAATATATTTCAACACTAATTTATTGCATTTTTGGAATATGATATTTGTCGAATGTCAAATCCTAGGTGTTAAATAAGTTGGTGAAATCGAAATACGACAAATCTCACTACTATAGGGAGTAGAAAAGGATGAATCGAACACCACTTTTTATTTAAACACCTAAAAATTAGCGGTTTTGATGAATGTGAAAGGAATGAGCTTTAACATGATGTCACTTTTTGGTATAAAGTTGTTATGCGCAAAGTGTTAACAAAAAATACCGACATATAGATTTTTAGGTAAATTTCTCTAGCTGTTCATGAAATTTTGAAATTTTTTATTTATAACTAATATTTTATATAATTTTATCTATAAAATTTTGTATAATTAATCTCCATAATCATTCATTCATTTTCTATCCAACTTTTTATTTAATTTTTTATTAGTTGAATTTTATCTTTGAAAAGGTTAAGCTATATAATTAGATTTAAACTAATTTTAATAAATTAACCAAAAAATAAATTAAAATTTAAAACAAATAAAATAATAAAAAAATTTATATTGCCTTAATAAAAAATATTTTAGTCATAAGTTGTTAGTCACCAAATAAATTAGAAATTTATATTTATAACATTATATGTAGCTAAATACCAAAAGTTAAGCATTCTAAGATTTAAAATACATCAATTAGTTAGCCTACCTTCATCGGATAATACATTTTGCTTATGTGGTACTTTATAGTAGACTTTGATATACTATGTTATATTGATAGTTAATGACAAGTTTTGACGTACTTATCCGACTATGTGTTTGAAACATCCTTGCAGAGTTGTGATACATTTTGCGTATGTGGTATTTATCCACGTGCTTTTGTAGGCTAATTAATTGACGCATTTATATGATACATGTTAAATTTTGGTATTTAGTCACGTATAATTTGTACATGTAAATTTCTAGTTTATTTGGTGACAAATAACTTATGACTAAAATATTTTTTTATTAATGTAATATAAGCTTTTTATTATTATTTTTATTTGTTGATCATTATAACTATTTAAATTAAGTTACTTTTTATCAACTTAATATTGTTAAGAATTTTGCATAACAAGTTCAAAAATCTTCTCTAAAATCCACATTAATTAGATTATATGAATTTTATTTGTTTTAAAATAAATTTCATTTTTGATTCAATTTATTGAGACTAAGTTAAACTTAATTTTGTAGTTTAACATTTACAAAGATAAAAATTCAACTAATGAAAAATTGGATGAAAAATGAATGAATGGTTATGGAGATTAATTATATAAAACTTTGTTGGCACAACATGAAATTACATAAAATGTTGGTTATCAAATAAAAAGTTCAAATCTCATGGGCACCATAAGGAATTTTCCTAGATTTTGAGGCTCGCAGATGTGTTAGTATTTGGATGGGTGGGTGAAAAACATGCTTTTATTGATTTGATATGAGTCTCTTCTTTGGTCGGTTTGGATAATGGGCCTTTTGTGGTGGGTAAAGCGACTCTCAACGCGGCCTCTAAGAAGGTGACTAAACATGAAAAGACTTGTATTGAATATTAACATGTGTTTTTCCGTTTGCATTTGAAACGTTTGGTTTTCTTGCACCCGATGCCGTTGAGATTCTCAAGAGGGTGCAACGAGTCTTGCATGGTAATGTTGTGTCATTTAAGTCATCGGATATAATGTTTAAGAGGGTCAGATTTGCTATTCAGAGAGGATTGACGGCACATCTTATTGCCCGTGTGACTTTTAACTCAATAATGTAATTTTAATCCTAACTTTACAAAGTTGGTACGTTAAATTTAGCCATTCAATGTAATATGATTTTGTTAAGGTATGTTGGATGATGATATCTGGCCATCCACTATAAATATCCATATGACTTTGGAAGCGAATCAATATTAAGATAGAAAGATTGTAAGTGTTGGTTGAATCTGATTCTTTAAAGAATTACATACATACATGATACATGAATGCATCCATGCAGACATAGAGTCGGCGCTTCTTTTTCCAGCTTATCAAGTTTATGAAAAAGAATACGTGTAAGCGTTTACAAAAGTAAGTTTATGGAGATTAGTTAATTTATTGTTAATCATATTCTATTAAATTCAGAAGTTACACGGACGTACAATAGAACTTACGGTGGTTTATAATATAAAATAATATATTATAAAATATAATCCTCTAAATATTAATATTGAATTAAAAAGTAAACCTTGAAAATATTTTTTATGGAAATAGTTTAGGTATGTTCATTCATTTTATCTGATTGAGCACGTTAATCCACGTTATTTAATGATCTTAAAAGATGTGCGGTGTTAAATTTGTAATTTTAAGAAGGAAGATACGAAGACAATTTTATTATTTTAAAAATATGTTTTTTAAAAGGGGAAAACGGTGACTTTTTTAATTTTTACAAGAAAAATATAACATTTATTATCTTAGTTTATAATTTTAGTTCAATTCGTTTAAAAGTAAACACTATCATAATCCTAATAAAAACAATAATTTGACGAATTCTACAAAAAACTTGAATGAAAAAGTGCCTGCTATAAAAAAGATGAAGAAATGGGTAAAAAACTGGAATAAAAAGTTCGAAATTTTATAATATTAATTCAAAATATTTTAAACGAAAATATATAAAGAAAAAGGGAAAAATATTTAAAAAATAAGAACTACTTGAGCATACAATTTAAACTAACTGAACAAAAATATAAATTATTGGAACAAACAATTTAAACTACCAAAACAAACAAATTCTCACTTACCTTTTAAAAATTACAAAATTGTCACCGACATCATAACCTTTCAAAACAAATTTGTCAAAAGGACAAAATTATCGCATGAACTTCATATAATTAAAAACAATGTCACCACGCTATTTAGAATTCGTTTAAATAACTTGAACTAATCTAGACCGTTGAATCAAGTGTTTCAATGGTGAAAAAAATTCCTTAACTCTGTACTTGTAATTTTACTCTGTACATGAACCAGATCATATTTTTATGTGTATATTACTTGCGGTAAAAAAAAATTTCTCTCAAAACGCCCATCAAACTTATAAAAAATAACAATTATTCAATAAACTACTAATTTCAACAACAAATAAACTTCATATTCCAACAAATTATCCAATCAACTACTAATAAGTAGATCCAACACGTTTTTGCTTTTATGTAAACTCAAATGGGGGCTTGGCATTTGCTGGTTTGCACAAACCAAACGAAAGCAATGCCTTAACTTTAAAGAATAACACAATATCCACACGATCTAATATTCCACCACTTTGGTGTAATCTTACGTTTTTTTGGGTTGCTTTTCCTTCCTACTTTGCCATTATCGTTCGTCTCTTATACCATCTTTCTATTCGTTTATTATACAACACTCAATATAATAAATAGCTTACATACATATATGTACGTATATATCCATAAAGCTCTTTCACAATTGTTCATCTCTTTTTTTATTAGTTTTTTTTTATACATATAATCTATTATGCGGACTGTGTTTAATTGTGAGGATTGTTCTTGGGACCCACTAAAAAATTTAAGTTTTTAGTTATAGTTTTGTAAATTAGTTTCGTGGTTTTTAATCAGATTTCAAGAGATTTCAAAATTACATTCTAGAAATCTAGAAGTGTAAAATTTGAATGATTTCAACTTCATAATTAATTATTCCCTAGTACCTCGACATTTTCTCTTTTAAATTACGTGTTTTATTACTTTCTCGTAAATGTGACAATTATCAGATGAACATCTAAATCACCTAATTCAAAAAGAGGGTGAAAACCGGAAGGAAAAAAAATCGGTGATATATAAATAGTGGGTGTTAGTCTTTCATTTGGTCTAATAAAAGGTGAGGAGGGATTATTGAACAAAGAGAAAGACATGGAAATTGAGCTTCAAGGTACCCGAAATTTCCGAAATTTAAGGTGAAGAAGGACAAAAGGTAAAACCCTAAATATTGAACACAAACAAAACAAATCTATCTTTGCAAGGTGTGGAGGTTAATTTGTTGTTTATTCAATTTTTTTTATGTCAAATTCAATTGAGCAATTGAGGTTCTTCGTGTGTTTGAAACGAGAGGATAGAGGGCACGTTGGTAGGGTACACAATCATGGACCGGAATTCGACCATTCCATAATCGAAATTTTCAAACTCCGATCAAACTTGCTCAAACTCAGGCACTCTAATGAATACGAAACACTTCATTTTACCGTTAAAAAGAACCAATCACATGAGATGTCCATGGTTGAGGGCATTTCATATATATATATATATACACATATGATTTTGTGGTCTATATTTATTTATTCAAAAAAAAAACACTTATAACGGTTATTCTATTATAAAAATGAACCATGTCACCCTAAATTGAGTGTAATAGATTGACAATTCCAATTTGACATTGATTAGAAAATAAGGATATATTCTAAGATAAAATATGGACGCCTCTAGTAAAGTAAACCCAACAAAAGGAATTTGCTTTTAGTAATGCCTTTTCCTTCATCAAACTGCCATTTCGCACTAGCTAGCACTTATAAATACCCATAAGTTGATTACATAATCTTATAGCCCACTTCACCACAAATTAAAGCCATGGAAAACGAACTCGTAATCAAATGTGCGAATTGTGGGCAAGCTACAATCACCACCAGCAAAGCACTCAAATTTCGTTGTTCCTGCTGTAGCAATGAAATTTTTGTTCAATCGGCCATCAGAAACAATCCTCGAAATAGAGATAGAGATTATCCGTTACCATCGGGCTACCAAAAGAAGTGTATGAAGTTGAAGAATGGTAGAGTAGGACCTTCTCCGACGACGACTGGAAATCCGATAAGCCCGCGTGTGAATAGCAGCAAAGTCTCAGGAGGAAGTGGTTCAGGCGGACGCAGAAGAGCGCTCGTATGTGGGGTGAGTTACAATGGCCAGAAGTATAAGTTGAAAGGAACATTGAGCGACGCCTTGTGCATGAGGGATTTCCTTGTCGACAAATGGGCTTTTCCTCGGGATAATATTCGTATGCTTATTGGTAAGCTTTCCATCTTTATCATTAAGGTATTTCTTGAATATATTCGATTAAATACTCGTCATTTCAACTAAAAAAGATGTACTATTATGATGACGTACAAAATGATAATGTATGGGTTTAAGACCCACACAAATGGTGAGAAAAACTACACACATGTATTATTATATAGGAAACTAGCGTAACTTTCGTGTAATGCACGAGATTTGATTTAAACCAATATATTAACATTAATAATACAAAATTATTTCTTTTAAAAATGTATTTTGAATTCAAAATTCATAAAAATTTATGCTGATTTTATATCTCATGGTTAATACATAGATTTCTAACTGCAATTTATATATTGAATGTATATACTATGATTTTTTAAAATTTGTATCTTGTGTACATTCTATTTAATATTGAATTATATAACTTAGGTTATTTTATTATTCTCTTTTTAAATATATAATATCAAGTTATCTCATTTTAGGAACTAATGTATATTAATATTTTCATTGATATGGACAAAATCTCACGTAAGAAAAAAAATGAAAATAATGAGGTGGCGCAATATGAAGACGACACGTTGAACAATTAAAATGTCGTAACGTGAGAATGTCAAGTGAAAAAAATCGAGGTGTCTTAACTTGGAGATAACGAGTGACCTAAATCCCTTATGCTTTATTATTATATTGTAGATTACAATGGGAAAATAATACAATATAATATATGAATAAAATATAACCTAATATATCTTATAAATATCATAATTGCTAAATATATTTATATTTTCTAATACAGAAGAGGAGGATGGTGGAAGCCGATCAAACACTCCGACGAAGAGGAACATGGAAGCAGGACTGAAGTGGTTAGTGGACGGCTGCAAATCCGGAGACTCGCTAGTGTTTTATTTCTCCGGTCACGGCATGAACCAACGAGAGTTCTTGTACAGAGATGAGATTGACGGTATGGATGAAACGTTGTGTCCAGTGGACTTCACGACACAAGGTGTGATCCGAGACAATGAACTAAACTCCATCCTTGTCCGCCCTCTTCCTCACGGCGTAACACTCCATGCCATTGTCGACGCTTGCCATAGTGGCACCATCCTCGACCTTCCCCGCGTCTACAATGTCAAACGGTAATTGAGTTTAGTTTTACATTGATATGAAATGCATTCATAGATATACTTACGTTGGATTTGTAACTGACGCGCATTACTACAGAAATATATGGGAGGATAATAGCCCTCCGTCCGGATCTAACAAGGGAAGCAATGGCGGCCGAGTTATATCATTCAGTGCTTGTCGAGATAATCAAATGGCCGCCGATACTTCTGTAAGTAATTGCAACTTGTGAATGAATTAGTACGTACATAATTATGTAAGCTAATGAATTTGAACTTGATTGAAGGCATTTACGAAAAAAGGCATGAACGGAGCATTGACAATGAGCTTCATCCAAGCACTAAACAAATACAACCAGAAGTTGACGTACTATGAATTGCTCATTATAATGCAAGGCACCATCTCTAAGTCACGTGGCTCTCATTTCCGAGTCTTCTTGGACAAGTTCTTGCGCCGATACTTCGTTCAGGATCCTGTGTTATCTTCTTCCGAGGAGTTCAATGTTCAAATGAAATACTTCCTCTTATAATTCCTCCGAGCGAGGCTCCACTATATTTTACTCAATATATAGTTTTTTAGTACTTACATGTCCGTACGTATAATGTAATCGTTAATATGATCAGAATTTACATTCTCTCCACCTGCATCTTGTCTACTTCCTTTGCTTTATAAAATAAGCTACTTATGCACCAAATGTTTTATTTATTTATTTCCAACATGACATGTTATATTTTTTTTGGTGGTGTGGCATGAAATTGCAATAGCGGGAGGCGTCATCCAATGTAACCAATGGATCCCATTTCGATCTTCACCCACTCTAATCACCATCCTCGAAAATGGTCATGTATTACACAAAGATGATTAGATATCGTAAAAATATAATTTAAATCAATTATCAATTGGTGCACGGAGAAGATATGACATCCAAATCCTGGAAAAAAAAGAAGAGAACATTTGGGATCTGTGAATCACAAGTAAGATGAATAGAACTAATATGAGATGCCTTAACAATAAAACTATTGAAAAGCTTAAGTCGGCACTCGGCATTCTTGGACCTTTTGGACCTTTTTGTTTAAATTTTTTTTAAAAAAATTTCGGTCCATCCGGTCCTGGACCGGTTTTGGACCGGACCTGGACCGAAAAATTCGGTTCATTTTCGGTCCTCCCTGTTCCGGTCCGGTCCAGGTCCGGACCGGTGAACAACCCTAGATGTCATAAAGCCAAATCTTCAAGCTTAGGGTCACGACTACGATTAATAATTAATAGGTGTTCTTCTCGGATTGGTAAAAAGTAAACCTTGTTGAGTTTAGGCAAAGGTTCTTGCGCAACAGTAGTAGAGCAAAAAGAGGCGTAATAATCATCATCAAGACTCATAAGAAATTATTGTACCTCCTATTCGGCTTTGGCTTTAGCATTATTACCACACTTGTAGTCACACGTGTAAACATTGATATTGTGAGACAATATATCGTCCTAAATCATCTTTAGGTGGAAAAAAAATAGGCACATATGTTTTCATCATTTTGTAGGCAACGAGAGAGATTAGAACGAAGTTGAAGAAGATGAGGGCCATTACCATCATCAAAACGTTGCGTAAGATTTTCCCATAAAAGATACACGGTAGTACAATAACTGATATATTTTTGAAGGAAAGGATCTAATGCAACCATGATCCAACCTTGAAGCATGGATTCAATACTAATCCAATTAATAGTCATTAGATTTTGGCTCAGGGTTATCAACCTTGCAAGAACAAAGTACAACTTTTGTTGAGCAGTAAAAGCATAAGTTAAAACAATAGACCATTCAGCATAATTATGATTGTTAAGAAGAATGGAGGAAAATTGCTTACTAGTATGATAAGTAGGATGCAAATAATAGATCAAAGTAGGGCTTAAGGTCTTCCTGACGAACACGACAACCAACGTAGATTATCGGCAGCTTAAAGTGTTCGGCGGTGTATGGTTTTGTTTTTGTTTAGGGTTTGGTTTTAGGTGGAAGCGTGTTAGAAATCGTATTCCTCGGATACCATGTTGAGAATGGTTAACATATAAGATTGATCTTCTCACTTAATTGATAACGTATTTGTAGACAAAATATGTCATTTTCCTAACATAATAATATTAAGGTAAAATACTAAATAATAAAGATAAATTTATCTTAAAGATATATAAATAACAATATCTATAACATGTAGGTTCATAATCATGTCTTAACTCTATTTCCAACTATCTAATATGGAACTTTACCAACTTCAAATTTGGAATTTCGAAGCATGAAACCATTTATCTAGTCTAAACAATAAGAAAATGAAAGAAAATGAAAAACAAATGTAAAAACCAATTTGTTGTAAAATAACTCGAAAGAAATTGTTATGAAAGTTGAGTTCCCTTTTGAAGTCGGTTTCGAAAAACTAAGAAATGTTGTCTAGTTAGGATGACTTTCCTTTTGAAGTTGTTTATCGAGTATGACCTAAACGAATGTTCTGGAAGATATTTTAGTCACATGCTCTGTTGATCGTGTTTGGGTTGTAGTTTTAGATGCGTAAGCGGAATTTCCATAAACGAATTGTCCTAAACATCTAAACGAGGACCGCATGCATAAAATATTAGATACATTATACAAAAATATCTCTTGATCCTCGAACTGCTACTTCGAAGGAAAGATTGAGTGTCTTAAATGTGATTCCTCTAGTTGGTCCACCCGGATATAGATCTTGATCGCCTTTGATACTTGGTTGCTAGTGAAAGGATCGAAAGCGAATAAAGGAGATTGAAGAGGAGTGAGAAAAAAAAAGAAGCAAGCAGATGTGTGTTGTAAAAGGGTGGACGGCTGATTGTAGTTTTTACAAATCCACTATTTTTTGAAATCAAACAACAATCTTATATTACTATCCAAAAGAAACAACTCACTGAATATATTAATTGATTTTGCAATTAAATATTTCCTTTTTGAAACACCCAATTTTGTGAATTGAAGGCAATTAAAGGTGATAATATGTTTTCATGCTATCTTTTATAATGTTCTTTTCATGTGTTTTTTTTTAGTTTTTGCATGAGATAAGACATTTACATCTTAAATAGAGCTTATATGCATCAAATAATGTTTATTCCCCTTTGTCTCTTGTTTTTAGGTAATTTAGGCCCCAATTTGAAGCTTAAAAGAGACAAATCTATCAAGGCCTAAGAAAGCTCTCTCTACCTCATTCATCATCATCATCATGGGAATCAATAAATGAAAGCAAGGAAAAAGCCTAGGAGCATACATGAAAGAAAGGATAAGGACCATTAAAGAAGAGCCAAAGACTCACCTTAGAGGAGACAAGTCTTAAGGATCGAGTAGAGTCCATTCGATGGAAGAAGATCTCTCACTCGATAGAGGAAGAAAATGTCACTCGATCCACAACACTTAGACTCTCCAAGAAGGATCTTACTCAAGTTTGTCGTTCAAGCAAGGGCCACTCGATGAAAGAAGACATGCCACTCGATTGACGTGGACATGAGTTGAGGCATTGTATGACACATGGAGAAGACCCAATCGAGACTTGTCAATCCACTCGAACGAAGAAGAAACCCCACTCACCGACTTTGTTTTCCACTTGGATCGAGTAGATCAAGAACCAGAAGAAGAAACCTTAAGGGTAACTCGATCGAGTGAATGAGCAACGTCGATTGAGTGAAGTTCCTGACCCGATCGAAGAAGAAACAACTTGTAACGTCCAACACGTGAGTTTGTTAGAGAAAGAATCCATTTGATGAGTTGAAAATTTGTAAGCCTTTAAATTAATCAGGCTAGTTTAAATCTTAATATCTCACGCATTCTAGGTGTAGATCTTAACAAACTTCTCTCTCTTTCTCATTGGCCGAAATTTGGATGATGTTCTTGGTGTTCTTGGGAGTTCTTGAAGGATTGGAGTTTTTGATCCATTTGGTACCTTGTTATCTGTTCGCTAGATTGTGACCCTACAAATCCCTATCAATAACGACAAAGATTTATACGCTTACAAGACACGAGATGCTTAGTTTAAAATTTATAACTTGTAATAATTACCTAACTAGTAGCGAACCCACATTACATTGTATGGGACGTTACGTAGTACGGCAAGTATTCCAAGGTCGAACACAAAGACGTTGGCGGTTCAATTTGCACGAATTGATCAAGGATAGTACAAATCTAGACTAAGAAGTAGAAATAAGAGATAGGGTTAGAAGATTTATGTTTTTGGTTGGGTTTTGAGGTGTTCTTGATCAAATATATCGATTTCAATCAAAAACAATTAATAAGACAAAAAACACACACAATGGATATCAAATTTTATGGAAAACGGATTCTAAGGTTTCAAGATTATTATTCATGACATTGGACTCAAGACAACTTGCAAAGCTTTGGTAATAAATGCTATAGGGATGAATGTTTCTTCGGTGATGATTTATTACCGGGTAAGTCTCAAGATCATTTAATTTCAATCCTAACTACCTATTACCGGGTAAGTCTCAAGGTATCTAGGACAAAAATTCGGTACAAACCGGATTCTCTATCTAAGGACTAAGTAAACCCTTACCGGGTAAGTCTCGAGAATTACCTAACTTAGGTAGTAAACCGGCACATCTCAATCCAATAGGGGTTTTTCACCCCTATTACCTATGGTTTATATACCTTCTATATCCAAGGAGCAATATTACCGGGTAAGTCTCTATTCCAACTTAGTTTGCTAGCTTAGATGGTTCTAACCTAGACTCATTCCAAATTAACCATAGAGTTTCAAGCAGTTTCAAACAAAAACTAACATACAACCTAATCCATCATAGTCCAAGCCATAAATTAAGACCTATCCACCCTAGAATCACAATGATTCTATCCAATAATCAACATATCAAAATCTGGAAATAAAATGGAAAAAGACAATCAATCCATGGAAATAAAATGCAAGAGAAAGAAGAGAAGCAAACTCAGTTTTTATAGCTCCAAAGATTCAGCAAAATGAAATACATCTAGGCTCTCAACAACTCCAACAATATTCAGCAACAAGTAGTGATTTTTCTCTTGAAAGCTCTAGAAAATGTCAAGAGGAAGAAGAAAGAAGAGGAGGGAGATAAGGTAGGAGACAACCCCAGCCTAGAAAGGTGTTATAGGTTCAAAATTCAGTTCTTATGACAGTTTTCAGCTTTCCTTTTATGCCCAAACCTCTTTAAAAAAGCATGGCCCGGTACAAACGGGCTGAAAACAATCTGACACGTTCAGATGGAGAATCTCGGGTCCCATCTCGGGTGAGGTGTCAGCAAAATCGGGCCCGAGATTTAGGCTTTTCCTTTGATCTTCTTCAGCGACAGGGCGATCTCGGGTGGCTTGTTGGGATCTCGGGCGGAGATGCCACCCGAGATTGCTCTCGACTTGGTAGATCTCGTCCTCAATTAAAATAATTCACGGATCTCGGCCGAGATGCTTGTCCGAGATTGCTATAAAGTCCCTTTCATGCCCTTTAGCTTGATTCCTTGCTCTTTCCCTGTGTGATCCTCCAAGACATCCACTCCGAGGCTTGATCCTCATCTGCATCGTTTTAGCTCCGAAATGCGCCAAATCACCTACAAAACCACCAATAGAATGTGTAGACATCTATTCTTGCAAAGTAGAATAAAACAAGCCTAAATGACACAAACTAAGGCTTATTCATGAATCTATGCATGCCTAATATAGGGCAATAAACCATGTTATCAAATACCCCATACTTGCTCCTTGCTTGTCCCCAAACAAGAATCAAATCTAAGACAAAGATAACATGATTTATGCATGCAAAAACAAAGACAATTTTTTTTCCAAGTGCTTTTAGTCATTGATCATCCTCAAAGTGTAAAGAAATATTTCGTTTTAAGTCAAATAAAGTCAGCATAAAAAGGATAATCACACTTTGCAAGAAGTTTATGTTCATCATTCAAATCTCACATGTGTCATTAATCAAGTTGAAATTCAAATACACTTATCATATTAGATAACCACCTAATACATGCTAAACTAGGATTATAATTTTCCATTAACGTTTTTCGTGGAGATGTGTCCGGAAAAATAGTTTTTCCACTTACCTCTAGTTTATATGATTATAATTTTAGAGTTTTATTCTGATTAAAACTTAATAATTAAAAAATCAGCATGTTAAATGTCATATATAAATTAAAATTTAGGTATATAACAAATCTTATTAGTGGTTTTAATCATGCAAATTAACCCATAAAAGTGATCTCTTTAATATGGATCAAAGTATGACCATTTATTTAATCTAGTCAATATATGCAAGAGGCGTGTGATATCACTCTTTTAATTTTAGATGCATAAAAAGCGGAATTGTAGGAAATGAGTTTTACTAAACATCTAAACAAGGACCGCATTCATAATTGATTAGATACATTACAATATAAAAATATCTCTTGATGCGTGAACCACTACTTTGAATGAGAGATCGAGAGTCTCAAATGTGACTCCTCTTATTGGTCCATCCGAATATAGATATGGATCATCTTTGATGCTTAGATGCTAATGTAAATATCAAAAGCGAATAAAGTACATCTAAACGAAGATTGCATACATAACCCCGATTGGATACATTATAAAAATATCTCTGGATACATGGACGACTGTACGTAGTTATTGCAAAACCACTATCTTTTAAAATCAAAAAACAATTTTATATTGCTAATCAAAAGTAACAACTCACTAAATATATTCATTGCTTTTGCATTTTAATTCTCCCTTTTGAAACAACCAATTTTGGGAATTGAAGGCAATTGAATATTGAAGTTGAAAACAATCAATTTGCTTTCGATTTCCAAGATCTACTTGTTTTGAACTATTTCATAACTTCATGAAATGATGCTCCACAAAACTAGGCTCGGCCCATCTCAAATTAAGGCCCAAAGAGGAACCTATTTTATAGGTCTCTAATTAGACTACTAATTTGTAATTAGGTTTTCTCTCGAAAACCCCGATTTTATATTACTTGTTAATATAATTATTTTTAAATAATAATACCTCTAACTATTATTTATTAAAAGATAACCATTGTTATCTAATAAATATATACTCCATATTATACTGAATATAACATATATATATATATATATAGGGTCAGGATCCGGTAGTAACCACCCTTAGAGTAGGGAATAGGAACATCTAAGATCCGTTGGATTAAAATTTGAACGGACATGATGGAAAGTACATAATAAACTTCCATAGGTGAGATTCATATGATTGTTCAAATTTCACAAATAAATCATTAAATATTATACATATTGGGAAAACAAATATCCTATTTTTGGGCTATTCCAAAAATAAACGTTGAATGAATTGATTCTCATTGACTAGTAAATTTTTATATAGAAGGATGCTCGTTAATTTTATATTATAAGATTTGTCGTTTTTTTTTAGTCGTTAATATGTATAATACTATAAATTAACGACCAGAATTTAAAAAAAAATAACGATCAGAATCAAACAAAAAAAAATTAACGACTAAAAAAAAATTTAACGATCAAAATTTGTGTTTTACAAGAAATTTGATCGTTAATATATTTGGTCGTTAATATATTTTATAGAGAAATTTAATCGTTAATAAATTTTATAAGAAATTTGATCGTTAAATTTGTTAGGATTGGTCGTTAAAATATGTTTTGGTAGTTAAAATATGAAAAAAGACATTTTAACCACCAATTTTTCTCTATAAAATTTTAACGACCCACAAAATTTTAACGATGACTATATTAATGATATAAAAAAACATTTTAACGACCAAATTTTCTCTATAAAATATAATAACGACCCAATATGAAAATAATGTATTACCATAATTTGGTCGTTATTATATTTTATAGAGAAATTTTGGTCGTTAAAATATTTTTATCATAATTCTATTAGAGGCAATATAATATTCTCATTAATTATTACCATAAACAATGTTAAATCTTGGACGTTCATCTATATTAATCCAACGGCTATTATAAGTCCCTATTCCCTACTCTAAGAGAGGTTCCTACATGATTCTAACTCTCTCTCTCTCTCTCTCTCTCTCTATATATATATATATATATATATATTACATCTCCCTTATTAAAATATGAAGCCTATTATTCGTTGATCTCGTAGTACTCGATAATATCAACAAAATATTTTATCATATAAAATACATAAGTCGTAGTTGACTTCTAGCAAAATGTTATGACTACCTTATATCATTGAATTATATATTTTTATGTATCGTCCTATAACATAATTAGTAATTGCACCTTAAGGTAAAAGACGCAATTCCTTCAGTTTGATCGTGGTGGTCTTCAAGGTTTCCGATGATATACCATCTAGGTGGAAGAACATCGTGAGATCCACATTTCCGTAATAGGTATGACATACTCATGAAAAGGGTTTCTACTATTCTGCATCTTGACGGCGAGACATTCTGTTAGTTCAACCATCTCATGCCGACATACCCATAAAAAGGGTTTCTACTATTTTGCTTACCGGAGGGGAGACACCGTGTTAGTTTAACCATCTCGTGCCCTCTCCATGTTTTTGTCAACCTCGAGTGTTTCTCGCTTTCTCATGTGGTTTGTTTGTTCCGACATTTTTGGATCTTGTTGACCTTTACAGTCATTTTATTGTGGTGTTTGTTGTGTTGCTTACTTAGTTTTCTCTACTTGCATGACGGTTTGACCGTTTGCTGGTTTTCGGCATCTTGATACACCAAGTATGTTTGATGTAGTCGATCTTCTAACCTTCTTGATTAAATAAATAAATAAATAAATAGCCATGTCTCACTTAGGATGATATATAACCTCGTCATTGCACTAATAACATCTGTTTTAACATCTTTTTCTACCATCATTTTCATCTATCTCTGAAGCATAGACCTCAGCCCACCCCATATTCTAATAAAAATAATATTGAAAAAGAACATAAAATGTTGTTAGGTTAGTGGTATTAAGCCTAATATAAACCTCAATTGGTCATGAGTTCAATACTCTTTTTCCATATTTTTTAAGTTATCATTTGTAACTTTCCTCACCATCTTTTCCATGTTTTTAAGTTACTATTTATATATTTTTTTATCATGTAAATTAAAAATAACCTAAAGATTTCAATACTCGCTATCTTTTTCATATTTTTAAGTTACTATTTATAACTTTTTATCATGTAAATTGAAAATAACCTAAAAATTTCACATTTTTAATTTTTTTTAAATTGTATAATTTTATACTACATTACTCAAATATAATATTTTATCAAAAAATTCATACTACAACTCATAACAAAAATATGTTTATTTTTGTTAAGTCTTTTTTTCTTTTTCTTTCATTTTATTTTGTCACTACTTTATTCTACTCTAAATACACGGCGATATAAAAAAAAAAAGATTTTATTTAGCCTACCCAAATTTTGAATACTTAATCCGTCCTATAGATTAGCCTTGTATTTTGGGAGATTTTTGGACGATTTTTTGTTTTCCAATTCTTTATGATATTTTGGAGACCTATTTATCTTGATTAAAAATTACTTTTGTAATGCATAAACACGTTATCTGTATGAGTATATACATTATAAAATCGAAATACTGGGTGCGTAAGTCAAATTATGTTACGTAATTAGTTGACAGGCAATTAAGGTAACTTAGAAGCGCAGTTAATCCATGGAATTGAGTTTCATTGAATCACATACAAATAAATAGTGGAGTATATATTTATTTATTTTATTTATACAATAAAGGAGAGTAACCTAATGCATTTTTGTACGAGTAAAAGTTATGAAAATGACGTTTTTTGGAATATAATCTTTCTCGAAAGACAAATCTGGGTCTTTAGTATATATAGGTAGTACTGTAGTAGAAACGATGAATCGAACAAGACTTTCAATTTAAACACCAGAAAATTAAGCAATAAAATGATCAGTTGGGAAGGGAATCAATATTAAGATACAGAGGGGAGATACGGTAAGTGCTGTTTGAATCCGATTCTTCCACAAATTACATGCATGTATTCACCCCACGCAGACATAGATCCAACACGTTTTTTGCTTCTATGGAAATTCGTCTGATCTTACGTTTTATGATTTGCTTTTTCCTCGTACTTACTATGTCATTTTATTCTAATTCACGTTCGAAAGGATGGGTTTTTATTTTTCTTACAATTTTTTTTAATGTCTAATTAATAAACACATGTTGATTATGTTTAATATGAGGCTTTAAATTTTTTTTAAAATAATTTTATTATGTGGATGGTGTTTAGTTGTGTAGTTGAGAGGATTGTTCTACATTTTTCTTAGGACCCACTAAAAAATTAAGAGTTTTTAGGTAGTTTTGTAAATTAGATAGAAAAGAGGTTACAAGTGTAAATTTTAATAACTTAGTTATTCTCTTGTTTCTCTCGACTTTTATAGTTTTACCTTCTAAATTATCGTAGGTGAAAATCCAAAAAAGTTAAGTGACGGATAAATGATGGATATCGGTCTGACAAGGGAATTGATTGAATTTAAGTTTTTTGACACACCAACGAATAAATCTAACTTACAAGGTGACCACGTGAATTCGTTGTTTCTTCAACTTTCGATGTTGTAGTTTAATTAAGCAATCAAAGTTCTTTGTGTGTTTGAAGCGAGAGGGATGGAGGGTTGGTAGGGATCCACCGTTGGATTTGCGACATTTGTGAGATTTTGGCTGTGCGGTTAGGTTTCTCGCAACGGACGCACGACGATGGACTATAATATGATACATTTCACAATCGAAGTTGCGATTAAACTTGGCAAAATTCAAGCACTTTAATGAACACGAAACGAAGAACATGTTACCGAATTTGAAATTCGATTCATTTTGATGTTAAAAAGTATCAATCACATGAGATGTACATGGTTGAGGGTTTTTAGTTGTGTTGTCTAAATCAAAAGCTTGTTTTAGTAACCCATATACAATGTCAATCTAAAAAATCCATTCAAAAACCACAGAACCATTATCAAACTCAATTCTTACACTTCAAATTCAGAAGGATCTAATATATTTTAACAAAATCTTTTTAAAATTAAAATCTTGTTTTAGTAACCGTTGTTATACGATGAAACTAGTTCATTTTCCATGTTTTACATAATTTTTTTTAATAATATTTATTAATGTATAAATATTTAAACTTTTCGTTATTCTTGATCATATACATAAAAAGTGAATTGTTGATGATATAATATTGATAATTTTCTCTTGGTGTACTCCAAATTTTATCTTTTTTTTTTAATATTCATGTGTTTTAGTGTTTTTAAACTTCGAGTCATTTTCTCTCCATATCCATTTATAATATTCCGTTAGAACGAAAATAAACCCTTTGTTATAAAGAAAATAGAAAGGAAAAAAATATATAATTCTTGGCATATTTTATAGAAAAAAAAAATTTAAAGAAAACAAAATTACAATAAAATTAAGAGAAAACAACGATCTTGAGCGTTCCATGGATTCAATTCTTGATTTACTGATCCCAACAATAAGCCACGACTTTTTACCCGATCCGAACGTAGAGCGGTTAAGCCAATCAAACCGGGTGGTCTACAAATTTACCATTTATCAAAAAAAATTTCTTGATTTACTGAAATTCTTTGTGATGAGGTGTCAGTGAGGGGTGCGAATACAAGGGAGATCACTAGAAAAGCACTGATAGAGAAGGTTTCCATACAAGGAACAGTCATCTCAGAATATTTGTAGGGCACAGAAAAAATAAAGAGATATTCTAAGAAAAAATATGGATTGTTATTTCATCAAACAAGCAATACACTAAAAAGCATATTTTAAATGCGCCATCAATTAAGGTAGCACTTATAAATACCCATATGGTGAATGCATAATCTTATAGCCAACTTCACTACAAATTAAAGACATGGAAAACGAACTCGTGATCAAATGTGGGAATTGTGGGCATACTACAATCACCACCAACAAAGCACTCAAATTTCGTTGTTCGTGGTGTAGCAAAGAAATTTTTGTTCAGTCGGGTATCCGAAACCATCCTCCTCCAGATAGAGATTATAATGGAAGTTTGTTGTGGTCGGGGAATCGAAACAAGTGTATCAAGTTCAAGAATGGTCGAGTAGGATCTTATCCGACGACAACGACTGGAAATCAAATAAGCCCACGGACGAATGGCAATAGAGTATCAAGAGGAAATGGTTTAGGTGGACGCAAAAGAGCGCTTGTATGCGGAGTGAGTTACAAGGGCCAGAAGTATAAGTTGAGAGGCACATTGAGCGACGCCTTGTGCATGAGAGATTTTCTTGTTGATAAATGGGGTTTTTCTCGGGATTATATTCGCATGCTTACTGGTAAGTTTTCCATCTCGATTCAATACTTGTCATTTTAACTGAAGGTCTGCATCGTATCATAGAAATTTCATTTTTAAAATTGTAATATATGGAGATTGTTTGAGATTCTTTCCCACTATATTATTTTTAGAAAATTCTTTCTCACATGTAATACCTAAATATAATACAATCCCCAAACATTATTTAGTATCAAACAGCTTCCCAAACACAATTTAATGAATCATTACGATGACTTACAGAAGAGGATGGTGGAAGCCGATCGAACACTCCGACGAAAAAGAACATGGAAGCAGGACTTAAGTGGTTAGTGGAGGGCTGTAAAGCTGGAGACTCGCTGGTGTTTTATTTCTCCGGCCACGGCATGAACCAACGAGAGTTCTTGTACAGAGATGAGATCGACGGTATGGATGAAACGTTATGTCCAGTCGACTTCTCGACACAAGGCGTGATCCGAGACAATGAACTCAACTCCATCCTCGTCCGCCCTCTCCCTAACGGCGTCACCCTCCACGCCATTGTCGACGCTTGCCATAGCGGCACCATACTCGACCTGCCCCGTGTCTTTAATGTCAAACGGTAATTAAAGTTTAACTTTACATTGATATATGAAATATGTTGTGTTTGAAACTGACGCACTTGCATACAGAAATGAATGGGCGGACAATAGTCCTCCGTCCGGAGCTAACAAAGGAAGCAGCGGCGGTCGAGTCATATCATTCAGTGCTTGTCGAGATGATCAAATGGCCGCTGATACCTCTGTAAGTAATTGTCATTTGTGAATGAATGAGTTACCAATACGTAATATAATATCTTATATGAACATTAATGAATGTGAAGGCATTTACGAAGAATGGCATGAACGGGGCATTGACAATGAGCTTCATCCAAGCACTAAACAAATACAACCAGAATCTTACGTACCATCAACTGCTCCTTATAATGCAAGAATCAATCATTAAGTCACGTGGCTCTAGATTCCGAATATTCTTGGACAAGTTCTTACGACGATACTTCTTCCAGGATCCTGTCTTATCTTCTTCCGAGGAGTTCGATGTTCATAAGACATACTTTAGCTTCTAATTTACAACAACTGCGTGCCACTTTTCGATATTGTATCGGTCGTTGATGTCTTTATGCTATTTGCCTAAGCACAATTTGTTTTATTAATTTTCTTATGCACCAAATGGTAATTGTTTAGTTCCGAAATGAGACATTTTATATTTTATATTTATTTATTTTAATATCTAATATCCAACCAAATGAGCCCGGAGTGCTAATATGAATATTTATAGTGGTATTTGATAGATTTCATTGGGTCAGAATTAACGTGGGGTCCATCACACGTCTAAGCGTATATGGGTGTTGGGCACAAGTCCAGCACATAAGTCCAGCAGAGTTCCATCCTAAAATCAATGGGCAATAGGAAGAGTAACCCACCAATCTTATATACTAGACTTGTTATCCCAATATTGTCGATGTAAGAACCATAATCCTCCGTACGCCCCCTCAAGTGCAACCGTCTGACTCAGTTGACACTTGACGAAATGCCTTAAGACCGGCTAGCCCAACCGGACGGACAATGATACCATAGATTTCGTTGGGTCAGAATTGACGTGGGGGTTGTGTGCATATGAGCGCACATGCGCGTTAGGCCCAAGCCCAACACATAAACCCAATGAGGTTTCATCCTAAAACCAATTGGCAATAGGTGGAGTAGTACTCCACCGACCTTATATACTAGGCTCGGAAGTCCCAATCTTTCGATATGAGAACTGATTATCTCCAACACGTCCCGCAAGTGTCAACTAGAGGATATAGACCGAGTTGCACTTGCCTACAAATTAGGATCGCGAGCCCACCGATATTATATATATCAGGCTTGGAAGTCTCAATCTTTCGACGTGAGAACCATAATTCTTCACGATATTTAATATTTGAGTTTTACATCTATTGGCTGTTCACAAACTCCCTTGCTTGCTGGTAAGAGCTTATGGGTCTTCTGGCCTAATACGATGCTGTATGACTCATCTCGACTCCTCCGTTATAACTTGTAAGTATTATAATATTTTGTTAGGATTAGAATACAATAAATAACTAAAAAAATATATCAGTTTATAATAAAATTTGTGACTGTGAGTGCAATACTAAATTTGGATCTTGTCATTTTTTGTGACAATGATTACATTAAGCACGTGTGTATAAGAACTAAAAGAAATCTGAAATATATATAATTTATTGGACCTAGTACTCGAATTGGAAATCTCTAGTTCATGTTATATATATATATATATATATATATATATATATATATATATATATATATATATATATATATATTCACATCCTTAACATGTCTGTACATTGTTCCCCAGCCGACAGATAAAGCTACTGATATTCTTTATGTTTGTCACAAGTTTACACGGCCATCCCACGGTACTTTGATTTTCAGTTTGCCACGTCTGTTTGAAGAAACAGTTTTTAAGAGTCGTATTAGACTAACTCATTTATTTGATTTATAAAACTATTAGATACGTAGAGGGATCAATTGAATTATACAAAAATGATTCAAGCTAGCAGATACGAGTGATCGATAAGAGTAGATTTCTTATCTGTTCTTGTTGTATTTTTTTATAACGACAATGACCTCTTGATAAAATGGTTTATTGTTCTATTTAGGTATGTATTTATGTAGATTTTCTCTTTCGGTATCCATAAATAGGCCTTGATTTGTGTTGTTTATGTTTGTTTTGTTCTACTTTTGCAATATAAATGTCTACACATTCTATTGGTGGTTTTGTAGGTGATTTGACGCATTTCGGAGCTAAAACAACGCATATGAGGATCAAGCGTCGGAGTGGATGTCTTAGAGCGATCACTTGTACAAGGGAAAGGATAATGAATCGAGCTAAAGGAATGAAAGGAGCATTGGAGCAATCTCGCGTGGTCTCTCGGCCCGAGATCCCAGCACACCGACTGAGATTTTCTACCGCTGAAGAATTCAAGAACAAAGCCTACAATCTCGAGCCCGATTTGCCTACATTTCGGCCCGAGATTTGTGCCCGAGATTTCATAGCTGACTGCGTTAATTTTATTTTCAAGCCTTTTTAACCCGCCCATGCTTTTTGGCAGAGGTTTGGGTATAAAAGTAAAGCCTGAATACTTTTCAAAAGAGAGCTGAAATTTTACCCTAGAGTTCTATTGAAGCTAGAATCGTCTTCTACCTTGTCTTCCTCTTCAATCTTTTTCTTCTTGACATTTTCTAGAGTTTTAGAGTGAAAGATTCATACTTTGATGTCGGATATTGATTGAAACAATTTGTGACTGAGATTTACCTCTTTTGCTAGATTATTAGAGTCATAAAGGTGAGTTTAGTTCTTTTCTCTCTCTTGCATTTTCATTCTATGAATTGTTTGTCTTTTTCCATTTTAATTTCATATTTTGATATGATGATTGTTGGCTAATATCATTGTGATTCTAGGGTATATAGATTTTTATTTATGGCTTGGACTATGATGGATTAGGTTGTATGTTAGTTTTGGTGTGAAATTGCTTGAAACCTTATGGTTGATTTGTAATGAATCTAGGTTAGAACCTTCTAAGCTGCAAACTGAGTTGGAATAGAGACTTATCCGGTGATGTTCCTCATTGGATATAGAAGTAGATTAACCATAGTCGGATTGAAATGTGCCAGATTACTACCTAAGTTAGGTAATTCCCGAGATTTACCCGGTAAGGTGTTACTTTGTCCTTAGATAGATAATCTGGTTTGTACTGAACTTCTGTCCTAGATACCTTGAGACTTACCCGATAATAGGGTATAAGGATTGGAATTAGATGATCTTGAGACTTAACCGGCAATAGATTATCAACGAAGAAACGTCCATCCTTGAAGGATTTCTGCGAGATCGATCTTTACGAGTTGGCCTGAGTCATGTTGTCATAAATAATGATCTTGAAACCTTGGAATCCATCTTCCCTATAACTTAACATCATTTGTTTGTTTAATTTTATTAGTTGTTTTTTTATTGAAATCGATATTTAATCAAGAACAAAACAAAAACCCAACAAAAAACATGATTCTTCTAACCCTCATTTCTTCTTTCTTTTTCTTAGTTTAGACTTATACATTTCTTGATCAGTACTTGCAAATTGAACCGCCAACGTCCTTGTGTTCGACCTTGGAGTACTTGTCGTACTATGTATTGATCCATCCAATGTGGATTTGCTACTAGTTAGGTGATTATTAAAAGTAATAAATTTTAAAACTAAGCATATCGTGTCTGTGAGCATACGAGTCTTTGTCATTGTTGACACGGATTTGTAGGGTTATAATTTAGCGAACAAGTTTTTGACGCCGTTGTTGGGGACTTGGTTTAGTTTAATTTTCATAGCTTTGAGTATTTATAGTGTAGGTCTTTCTTGTGCTATTGATCGTGTTTTCGTGTGTGTCTTTGGAATTTTCAAGAATTTAGGTTCTTTTCGTGATGTATGCGAAGTTCTTGGGATTCTCATGATATATTCTCTACGATCCCGAACCAGAGAAAACCCTTCGAGAGAGACTCAAAACCCAAAAAGCGATAAAGATGGCCGAAAGGAATTTTTGAGCTGAGCTAGATGAAGGCTTAGTACAGGTAAGGCAAAGAGATGAAGACTTGGAGAATGAGAGAAGGATGGCTAGAGAAAGAGAGGAGGAAACAAGGAGAGAAATGGACTAGATTAGAGCAGGGATGAGGCAGATGCTAGAATTCCTCAATGGAAGAGGAGCTCATGTGCAACAAGACGAGCCTCTTCAAGATATACCTCCTCCTCCCATTAGACCCGTCCGAGTTGAGCACTATGTGGAACCTTCACAAACTCTTGGTCAAAGAATGGATCCTGCTCAAAGGATCAACCGTCCGGGAGTAAATCTTGAAGATCCCGCAACCCATGAATACAAGCTTCGCCCGTAAGTCTTGCAAATGATGTGACAAAATCAGTTTGGAGGAATGGAAGAAAAGTCTCCACACCAACATTTAATGAATTATGAGATCTTGATGGAGACCGTGAGACCTCTATTTATAGGTCAAGACTTGAAGATATCCTAATTAAATAAATTTGGATGTAAGAAGGCGAATTAGTTCACCTTGTACAATTTACTCCACTTCTTGATAAAACCACACTAAAAGACATGTATGTGATATATACGTACAAAACATCACGTACATATTTCTATAATATATATAAAATAATTATTCTAAGTTAATAATAATTTGCTAAAAATAATTTCATCATTCATGGACTTATTTACTTACAATAATTTACTTAAATCTCAAAAAATTTCGGCCTCCTATGATGAAAAACTATCGTATTTCAAATTTGAAATAGTAATCAACTTAAAAACTACTTTCTTAATTTAATAATAATAAAAATAATTAATTAGGTAATTTGATATAGGTGAATTTAGTAAGTATCAAGTATGCATTGTTTTTATTGGTACCGAATATGCACTTTCTATTTGTAAAGGAATGCTTCCTTTAAATACTTATACCCAACTTTTAATATTCAACCTCCATCATGTACCAAATTTCGGCTACCAATATTAGTTTCTCGATTTTAATACACAACGTTACGTATAATCAACTTCACTTGGGTTATCCAACTTCGGTTACCCAATATTAGGTACCAAATTTTAATACCCAACGTTACATATCCAACTTCACAGTTACCCAATTTTAATACCCAGCGTTACATATCCAACTTCACTTCGGTTACCCAATATTAGTTACCCGATTTTAATACCCAACATTACATATCCAACTTCACTTTGGTTACCCAATATTAGTTACCCGATTTTAATACCCAACGTTCCACATGCAACATCACTCCGATTACCCAACTTCGGTTATCAATATTAGTTACCCGACTTAATACCCAACATTACATATCCAACTCCAGTTTCAGTCACCCAACTTTCTCTCTGTACAAAAATCATATTGTTATTCTTATATCTATCTCTTTCGATCAACAAAACAAACAGCCATGACATTCCATTGTCTCTCTTGATCGCCAAATTTCTCTCTTTTTTTGTTAAAAGGGGGAGGATCGGTGCCTCCGCGCATCTAGACGTGCTTTTATTAAAAAGGAAAAGGACTAAGTGTTCATCACACGGGGGATAGCCCGACCCCTTACATCAGCATTAACGAAAAAAGAGATACCCTCGGGAGGGTCAAGCAATACATGAAAACCAGAAGAAAAGTTAAAAGCAAGCGAAGCAAGGTAGTCCGCAGCACAATTCGCTTCACGGAAAATATGTCGAATTTGGATAATCCAGGTCCTACTCAAGAAGCCTTGGCACTTGTGTACCAGGCTAAATAAAGGATGACAACGTGGGACGTTCTTGTTCGGGAGTGTAAACGCTAAATGTGAATCCGTTTCCAAAGTCACACGTCTAGCCTCATACTCCCAAGCCATTTCAAGTCCGTGTAAGATGCCCCACAACTCATCCATGGGAACCGTACACATACCGATATTATGAACAAAACCACGTTGCCATTCTCCAACACTATATATGATAAACCGCAATACAAATGTGTAGGGACATGAATAAAAGACACAAAAAACCCCAGGATTTAAAAAAACCAACGGAGGATTATGAAGATAAGGCCAAGGAAGATGCAGGACCTTGATACCATCGGAGTCGGTGGTTGATGTACGTTGATTTCTCCATCTTGAATTTCCCCGGCATTGATGGAATGTTGTCTAGATGGGACATCTCTAATACACAATTCCCACCCTCAAATTAGGGGTTTTGATAACGCTAGGGATTTGAGGAATTGGATTTCTTTCTATTTCCTATCTTTCCTCCCTCTGTGTTTCTAGGTATCGATGGATACTTGTTCAGTATATGGTATCGATGGATACTTGTTCAGATATATACGAATCATCGTATGGAGGAAGAAGAAGAGTGGTGTGGAATATATTTATATATCATCATACCCTTGAAGGAGACAAGTAATGAAGAATAGCTTTTGGCTTGAACTTCAAAGACTCAAGAAAAACATTTTCACATGTGATACCTAAATAGGGAGAAGCCTGAGCAGTGGGTTTACATATCTTAATAAGCACTCTTATCATTCAAAAACTGAATATCTTTTATGTGATCAGATTCAAAAATGCCAACAATACCAGCACCGGTCTTCTCCTTAACAACTTTGATTTTGACCAAAACTCTATCGGACAATGGCTTGACTGCAGTGAAACCCTGACGCATCGTTATAGAGGGGATTGGACAAGAACTGTTCCCTGATCCTCTCCATCTGCTTTCCAGTAGTTGCTTCAATTTAGACTGTTGCATCTAAGGTCCGAAATGTGGAAAAAAATAAGTATTTCCACGACTTTATCGCGCCCAGTCAATTCTGTTCCACTTAATCCCTCTTTTATGGCCACATATCTTTACGGCTAAGGAATGCGAAATCTTTTTCCTGTTACATAAATCCAATGTTCAGTTCATCTGGGAAAATCCATTTTTTTCTAAACCGCTCGGAGGTGGGTCTCGGCTCTTGACTGCATTTTCGTCTTATGCTACATGTCCTTGAAGATCTTGATCATGGCCCTCTGGGGGTGGTGGGGCACGCCAACTGCAAACTCCAAACAACATAAAAGTGAAAAGGGTGTACAAAGCAACATCTCTAGCTCAAATTTGAAGTTTAGAAGACTTCCTAGAGAAATATGAGGTAGACACTTGTGAGACCCTATTCTTTCGGACCGAGATTGGCTTTGGCTGAGTTGAGAATTTTCCGCACCCGCGGGCATTTTGGCCGCCCCTGCGGCTCATGGAACCGCCCCTGCGATTTCCGGCGGCTGCAGCCGGGTTTGTTGACCCTTTGACTTGTGCTTTCCCCTTTCCTTTGCCTTCTCCCTTAAGCTTTCCCTTAGCTCCTAGAGCAAGGGTTTCACTCTGTTCTTTAGCCTCTCACGATCTTTTGCTTCCCCTTTTCTCTCTTTGATCTTGTTCTTGGTTCCTTGAGTTTGGAAGGAAGTTGTGTAGCTTTGGTACTTGTTGTTGTGTATGTGGATGGTATGCTGAGTTGGGAAGATATCCTTGATGTGTGTTGATATCTCATGCAGCCTAGGACCACAATGGTGGTGAGTGATCTTTCTTTCTCTTCTTCCTTTCTTGTTCTTCTTCTTCCTTAGCTTAGGATTAGATGATTGAATGTAGGATTGATGTTTGTATGTGTATGTTGTGGCATGTGTATGAATCTGGAAGAGAGTAGACGTGATTTGATCACGTGAAGAGCTAAAGAGAAGCCGCGAGGTTTCGTTCTGCACTGTCGCCGCCCCCGCGGCCAGAAGTCACCGCCCCTGCGGAAGACGTGCCGCAGCGCCCGCGCCGTCCCTGCGTTGCCAGCGACCCTTGTCACCGCCCCCGCGGTTGAGTGCCACCACGCCTGCGGTTGCCTGCGTTCCGCCCCTGCGTCCTTAGTTCACGCAGGTGCGTCTTGTCCCGGGACTACCTATAGTTAGGTAGTTCCTTTCCTTTCTAGTATGAGGGAACTAGTACCATGCTAGGATTCGGATGTTGATGAGTATGATATAGTTATGCCGGTTATGGCTTTGAGATTTACGAGTTGGACTTTATCCTTATGGATCCCTTGGGTCTAGGTGTGACCCCTTTGTGTGATAGGATTGTGATATATATGTATGTGTGCCTTGTATAGGCTGTGTTGTCCTCCAGTTTGGAGTGGATCAGTTGGAGAGTTGATCGTACTTGAGTTACTTCTGAGATCGAGGTAAGTCCATATGACTTACTTAGCTACTATTCTTATATTGGATGTATGCTTGAGTGGTGTGTGTTATGTGCTTTATAGCATGTGTTATTATGGTTACCGACCTATGTTATATTGACTGCCCATTTTTAGTGGTTGTGACAACTTACCTTTCATCCCGTAGTGGAGTCTGGGAAGTTCTCTATAAGCTAGTTAGTTCTGGTATACGGGAAGGGCACCTACCACTCCATATGGTATACGGGAAAGTGCGCTGATACCACTCCAGCTAACTATTGCACGTAGAGGCCAGGGTTATATATACATTCCTCGTGTCACGTATATTCATATACATTTATTATACGATTGAGTGTTGGACCTATTAAAGATAATAAACCGGGTAAATGTGTGATATCATGATGATGTGTTAATATTATTGACGTGTGTTTGTGCTCTACCATCTTCTTATATATGTGTATAGTTAGCTAACGGTTTTATACCGTGTTGTAGATCCTTTGCAGGTTAGGAGAGCTGCAGAGTGATCCGGAGGGGTGATCTGCTGAGGGTTCCATACACGGGGACGACATCGTGGTTGGGATATTTATATTGTACGGGTTTATGTTTTGACTTTTGTACTCAGCAGTACCGTGTATCACCTTTTGATATGTATATATATATATATATATATATATATATATATATATATATATATATATATATATATATATGTTTTATGTTTTGTGTCATGTTGTAAGATTCAGTGAAGTTGTTGTCAAGCTAGGATCAGGATTCATTGTGAGATCATAACCCAATAGCACTCCGAGTCCTACGGATTTGGGATGTTACAACACTCAGAGGGCATGGATATCACAAAAGTGAATGGAGAGAATAGATCCTTCTCGCTAGAAGAATTTTCATGGACAATTTCAAGTTCATTCATAGTGCTACAAGATGTCTACAGATCCCCTAATGATGCATAAGCATATATCTTGTCAATATATGTTTTGGGTTATCAACTATTGTCCTTTCAGTCACAAAAAGCACACATCAACAATTAGATTGAATTATATGCCCTTTTTCCTCAACATTTACAACTTCAACTTTCCTTTTACAATCATTTATAAAACTCATCAAGTGATTTGAATTGTCTATTTGAAACATATATGTGGTAAAGAGCATTTCCAATCGAAAATTAGAAAATACAATATTATCATCGTTAAGGGGCAATTGAAGAAGCCAAAGCGTCAAAATTACTCGTACGTTGAAGGAACTTCTATGAGTCCAAAAAGTGGATTTCCTATATGATTTCAATAACGAAAACCACAAGGTTAATTCCACAGAATGAATCAATCAAATTCAGTAGAAACTAAGCTAAGTGACATGTTTTAGGAAGTAATGTGATCGATATGGTCGCAAGGTGAATGTTTATTAATTAATTTTAATAAAAATACAAATATGTATATATTGTGGTAAATTTGTAAATAAGTTAAAAAATATAGGTGGATTTTTTATTATTTGTTGATAAGTTTAATCCAAATAACATTGAAATATTAATTTATTTCACTTCACAAACTCTTATAGCTTTTCATCATGTAGCTAATTATATAGAAAATATAGTTACAAACATAATAATAAATAATAGTTTTAGAATGAAATATATAATTTCACGGTAAAGAAAATTGTACATAAATGATAACAAAACAGTCGAATCCTTGCAAATACAAATATAAATGCGTAACGAAAATTGTAATTATTCTATTAATGATTTATTGGTTGTTCAAAGATATATAGAGCCATAGAGGTAAAAAAAAATACCAAAAAAAAGGTGAGTGTCTTCTTTCTTATTCATTGATAATGTCTTCTTTCTTATTAATTGGTATTATCACCAATCACCATGGCTCATATGAATAAAATATAACAATAAAAGTAATAAAATTAGGCTAAGCAAAGAGCCGTAGTTATAATGAGTTAGGCTATGGTGATCATTCCTTAGGCGACACTGGGCATTTGAAATGACAGAGGCACAATGTCATGGGACTTCCGGGAATTGTCTCGCAAGTACCCTCCTCATGCTTTTGCCTGTACGTCTTAGCGCATCTCTTACTGCAACATTTAACGTCGCAATCACCTCCACAAGCTCCATTGTTCGCTGTACACAGACCATCATCTTGAACATGAACCCCATTTCCCTGGCTCACCATCTCCATGTTCGCTGTCCGAGCGTTGCTCCTTGTAACCGCTACTACAATTGTTCGATAACCCAAAATTAAACAACTTAGCATGTACTAAGTGACGAGACCTTAGAATAAAGAGATGAACAGGGAAGTTACCTAGCAATAGAAGAACCAAAGCTGATACAATTGTGAACTTCATAATGACGCCGTGAAAGAAATCGTTATTGAGTCGTTAAGCTAAGATGTAATGAGATATCCGTCGGGTAAATGATATTTGACGTTATATTTATAGTGATTTGGAAGGTCTAAATGGTCACTTTGTGTCAAGATTCGGTGATAGAGTATTGATTACCATTCATATATAGCATGCATGCATATAGAATACGATGATAAGCCCTAATATATTGTATGTATCTTTTGTTGATTATCAAATCTTTAGTAAATCAAGTAATTTTCAATGATTAAGATTGATACGCATGAATTTAATTTTTTATAAAACAAAATGACATATTATTCTCTTATAGTTTGTAGAGGAAGAAACTAAGTTATTTTAAAATAAAAATACAAATTAGGGGAGTCATAACAATTCATAAAAAATTCCACAAAGAAACTAAACTATTTATAAAAAAATGTACATATTCAAAAGTTTATATATATATTATATAATTTTTTTATTAAATAAATATACCTACGTGTGTTTTTTTACTTCAAAATAACTTATTTTCTTTCATTATAAGTTTATTATTTTCTTCCATTATAAGTTTAAGAGAAGAATATTTTTTTTATCAAAAATTTAATTGATGTATATTAATTTTAACTTTTATTTTAAATCAAAGATTTAGATTGGGTCGTAACGATTGATTCTCTAACATAAAGGATTAATAAGCTAAATTTACAAAAGAACGTAACATACAATTAACTTATACGTAAATATATTCTAATAAATTACTAGTTAATGTGAATCTTTACATTCATTCATCCATGCAAACGTGTACGTTTAATTTAACAATGGAGGTTAATTGATTGTCTTATTATCTTCATTTGAAAATCTTTCTAAAAAAGCACGCCGACCATTTTGTCTTAATTTTGATATATATATATATATATATATAACTTTACAAAATTGTATCAAAAATATATCTTTATATTAACGAAAAAAAAATTCAAGTTCATGTATTCGGAAGTAATAGGAGTTATGGTCGTCTTTTACTAGTGGAAGGTCTTTTGTTAATTATTTTCGATATTATTGAAATAGTAGGTGTTTAGTAACAAATAATATTATTTAAAGGATTTTTCTATGGTAATTCACCATAAATTTTATTTATTATTTATATTTTTAATCAATCTATTTTTTGTTATCTAAAACAATAAGTATTTTTAATGATAATTCATAAATAAGTGTTTATTTTAATTGATAAATACACCTTTTGTAAATATTTTTTGTATGTAAATCAGTGTTTATTTTTTTTATTTCAAAATATTCTATTTACTTATATTTTAAAACAAAAAAGAAGAATATTTGATTTTCCTTTGACGTAAAACTTTTTTTCTATGATTAATTTTACGTATATATTTAATTAGAGTTTTTTTTTCAGCGTATAAATGTTAGTATTTTATTTTAATTACTGTTTATTAATATATTAAAAATATAGAAGGATTTTCTTGAATATATAATTTTTTTAAAATAATTTTTTATACCTCCTATAATGTGTATTTTGCACTTTAAAAATAACTTATTTTCTTCTATTATAAGTTTAAGAGAAGAATATCCTTTTTTATCTAAAGGTTAATTTATCTGTATTAATCTTAATTTTTATTATTAAATTAAGGGTTTAGATGAAATGATAATGATTGATTCTTTAATATCATACAATTAACTTATACGTAAATATATTCAAATAAATTACTAATTAATGTGAATCTTTACATTCATTCATCCATGCAAATCCTTACGTCATTTAAGCATGGAGGTTACTCTCCAAACAAAAAAAAGAAAAAAAAAAAGCTATATACACGAAGTTCATTTTACTCACGTAAAATTCGAGCGCAATGTGATAGCGCTCAGCGGGCGCCGACGCTCATTTTCTTTTTTCAGAAAAAAAGGGCGTCTGCTGATGGCGCCGGCGCCCATAGTGAGATTTGTTTTCCAATATTTATTTTTAAATTAAACTCTTGTAGTAAACTTAGTAACCAAAATTTATCTCCATTTTTTTAAAAAATCTCATCCCAATAATACTCTTCAACCCTATAAATTTCTCTACCGAATGAATCCAAAGTGACTTACATTATTTTATACAGGAAAAAAGAGAAATATATGAATTGAATGAATCCAAAGTTACTTACATTATTTTGTACAGTCCGACACCCTCTTTTTTTATTTAAAAAAAATTCTAGAAAAAAAAAATAAATAAAAAAAATAATTGAACGCTGGCACCCGGATGGATAAAAATGTTTGGCTCCGGCGCCATAATTATTTCAATTCGATTGTATATTTTGTATAAAGCTCAATGTTCATCCACAGTGATCGTTTTCAACCCCATAAACTCCCTCTATCACGGTTTAAGTCGTACTATATGGAGAAAGAGAAATTTATAAATTGAAAAAGTTAGTTATGTAATTTTTTTCATTGCCAAAACATTTGCTAACAAACTTCGGACATTTCCAACCAACACCCAATTTTTTTTTTCTGAGAAAAAAAAACAGGGCGCCGGCACCCAAATCTGGAAAAAAAAAAGTTAAAAAAAATATATACATGGACGCCGGCGCCATTAGACAACGCTCAAGCTAGGCGTCGGCGCCTGTTTTTGACAACAAGTAATTTGAAGTCCGTGTATATAAATTACTAATTAATGTGAATTTTTACATTCATTCTATCTAGGACATATCCGATGTCTTGAACATTTCTCAGTCAAGTCACCCAAGGATCTCGGTCTGAGATGCCGACCGAGATAGAAAATAATAGCCAAATCTCGGTCCGAGATGGCTTCCTCTCTTCGGGAACTTGTCTCGGCTTGGATACCTCGGCCGAGATGCCTGTCCGATGTTGCTAAAAAACGTCTCTTTTGTTCCTAGCTCGACTTCTTCGCCTTCCCTTAGCTCGTGATATTGCTCCTAGCATCCACTCCGAGGCTTAGTCGTCAAATGCATCGTTTTAGCTCCAAAATGCGCCGAATTACCTACAATCACACCCAAAGTGTGTGTAGACATCTATACTTGCAAAGTAGAACTACACAAGTATAAAAGACACAAACTAAGGTTAAAACATGCATGCGGAAAGGGAAAATCTACCTATATGATCATCTAAACTAGGTCGATAAATCATGTTATCAACTATGAGTAGAGACGTGGGGTTTATTAGATAGCTTGTTATGAAGAGAGCGATTAAGGTAGTTGAGTTGATGCATCTTCTTCCACAGTTGAGGGACCTGCAGATTGAGCTTCTCTTACTTCGTTCTTGTATGGGTGCTTCTAAGATGTATTTTGGCTTGAGGACTTGTCATCCAGAACATTGGGAGAGTGCAACAACTTATTTTGATGATGGACTCCGTTGATCGGTAGAGGATATTGTGGTGTGTGGGGCCCCTTTCTTTGGGGATCTTCAGTGGCAACTTGCTTCTTTGCCCCTTCGGTTTGGGGTCTTGGGATTTACTCGGCTCTAGAGGCTTCCTCTTTTGCTTTTGTGGTCTCCAGGGCCCAGTCTTGGGACCTTCAGGACCACATTTTGCGGGATAGTGGAGTTTCGGATATAGGCTCTGACTTTTGGCAATCTTCAGGCTTCTATTCCAGAATTCGATCTTTCTGTTTTTATTGTCAAGAACACCCTCCCTCGTAAATCCCAACAGGTTTTGGGGAGTGCTCTTTTCGGTAAGATTGTACAAGAGATGAAAGTTGCCTTCAATTTTGACATCGAGACAGAAAGCGGTTTTTAAGTGCCTTCAATCAGCGCATAGACAAGATTTCCTTCTTTCCATACTCATTGATGGGTTTGGTCAGTGTATGTCCCCGGTTGATTATCGCTCGGTCCTTAAGTATCGCCTAATGATTCAACTTTATCCGGTTAATGGGACTTGTCCTATACCCAACTGTCGTTAGCATTTAGATGTTTTTGGGGAGCATGTTGTTCATTGTAAAGAGCTTCCTGGCTTCAAATAAGACATGATCTTGTCCATGATGTATTATGCGACGTGTTTAGGAGAGCGAGAGTTTCAGTTAAGAAGGAGGCGCCTGTGACCTTCTTGACTGATCCACGTGAGGGAAGATCTACGTCGAGGCCGGCGGACGTCATAGTGTTTGGATGGATGAGTGGAAAGCATGCTTGTATTGATATGACAGAGGTTTCCCCATTAGTTAGTTTAGGCAATGGGCCTTTTGTGGTGGGTAAGGCGGCACTTAATGCAACTTCTGCTAAGGTGGCTAAAAATGAGAGGGGCTTGTGTCGAAAACCAAAACGTGTTTCTTCCGTTCACTTTTGACACTTTTGGTTTTCATGCGCTCGATGCTGTTGAAGTTCTTAAGAGGGTGCAACGGGTCTTACAAGGTAACATTATGTCTCTTAGGTCACCAAATGTTGTTTTAGGAGAATCGGTTTTGCAATTCAGAAAGGGTTGGCAGCGCAGCTTGTTGCCCGTCTCCCCTCTAGCTCGATGTAATTAATCTTTAAAGTAATGATTTTAAATCCATTAGAAAAAGCGAATGGAAGAAATACATGTTGATTTTCAAAGCAAGCTCTTTCATGCTTAGCCACATTTGCGGAGGTCGCATGGAGAGTCGCTTTACCCACAACAAAAAGCCCATTACCCAAACTGACCAAAGGAGAGACCCCGTCAAATCAATATAAGCATGTTTTCCACTGACCCATTCAAACACTAACACGTCCGCCGGCCTCAAAGTAGATCTTCATTCCCTCGGATCAGTTAATAAGGTCACATGCGCCTCCTTCTTAGCCGAAACTCCTGCTCTCCTAAACACATCAAATAAAACATCACGAACCAGATCATGCCTATATTTGAAGTCGGGGAGTTCTTTACAATGAACTGCATGCTCCCCGAAAGCTTATAAATCTTTCCGACAATTAGACACATGACAAGTTGCACCATCCGGAAACAAAGGAATCATAGGAAGATACTTAAGGATCATGCCATACTCAATTGGAGACATACATTGTCCAAGCCCCTCAATGGGTATTGCAAGAAGGAAGTCTTCGTTATGCGCTGACAACAAACACTTAAAAACCTAATTCTGTCTAGGGTCAAACCAAAAGTCACTTCCATTGCCTGCACTGTTTTACTTAAAAGAGCACTCGCCAAAGCATGTTGAGCTTTAGGGGGACGGTTTTCTTGACAATAAACCTAGAAAGATCGAAACTAAGAATAGAACCCTGAAGATTGTCCAACGCTGCAAAAAAACTCAAAGCCCATATCAACTACTCTATTGTCCCACAAGATGTAGTCTTAAAGGATCCAAGATAGGGCCTTAGAGGCCACAAAAGCAAAAGAAGAAATCTTCATAGTTGAGTATAAACCAAGCCCTCCAAACCGAATAGACAAAGAAGCAAGCTGCCATTGAAGATCCTAAAAAAACGACTGCCACAAACCACAATATCCTCGACCGATCCACGGAGTCCAAAATCAAAATAAGTTGTTGCACACTTTCCATTCTCTGGTAGACTAGTCCTCAAGCTAAAATACATCTTAGCAACACCCATACAAGAATGAAGCAAGAGAAGCTCACTATGCAGGTCCCTCAGTTGTGAAAGAAGGTGCATCAACTCAACCGCCTTAACCGCTCTCTTAATGACTAGATCTCTAACAAACCCATCATCTTTACTCACCGCCCCACCCAATAGCTTAATGCCCAACACAGGCCTCACAATGCCATGAGGGAATAGACCATCTATAAGCTTCGACCCATCACACGAAGGCCAAAAGAGTTCAGTCTTACCAATATTCAACTGGAGATCAAAACTAGGCCCAACCTCTCGAATAACATCAAGCGCTCTAGCCACTTCCCCTAATCAGCCAATAATAGTATCATCATCAAGATACCAAGCATGTAGAAGAATCTTGCAACAATATTTGATCCTATCAAGAAGGGGATGCAAGACAAGAGAAAAAATATGCGGCCCCCAAAGGGTCCCCTTGTTGCATGTCATTAGCCAACAAGATAAACCCATCACCCATGTACAATCGGGCAACCTGACCATACAGGAAATCAACCCATAAAAAAAATAGATGCGCATCTTTCCCTTACTTTCCTAAGAAACACAATTCTATCAACAAGGGTGAAGACATTTGAAAAATCCATTGTCAAAATAACCAGAGAACTATCAGCGTGACGTTCATTCAAAACCTTGTTAACACTATGTAAAATAGTCTCTGCACTACTTGAAACACCGACCCCAAATTGAAAATCTCCAAGATATTCTCTCATGTATTTACTCACTCCCTTCATTGCTACTTTAAACACCAACTGCCTCCAAACAGTTCCCACTATTATGGGTTGAACCCAATTATCAGGCTTTAGCAAAGACGTATGGGGTGTTTTAGCAACAAATTACTCAGTCATGTAAAAAGCGCACCTTTTTTTTCCTTCCCTTTTTTTAGGAATAGTCAGGGAAAAAACCCCTCTAGGATCTCCAATGAAAAACCACATCCAACTCTTCAGATCTCCACCTACAGATCTCGTTCAAACCTCGTCTCTTCAAATCTCCATAGGGTTAACCCTAGCCACAAGGTCCTATGTTAACCCTAGCCACAAAGTCCTCTGTTAACCCTAGCCACCACCGGAGCCGCCTTTGTTATCCACAACAGTTGGTCGCTAGAGCCTCTTCACGCTATGGTTGCTGGATATGTTGAAATCAGCCACAATACGGTAAACTTATTTGAAATCATCCGCTAGAGCCTCGCCCTCACAATCGCCCTCGTAGTCTCTGGATTAATCTAAAGTAAGTATAAATTCAGTACTCTTAAACCTATGACGAAATTTTGCCAAAGAAATATGATTATATATGAGTGATGTTAATCGGACGGACAAAAATCGCTAACGGCACAAGGCGGATGCGCATTCCGACAGCGCCAAGGATAAATTGGGAAGCATTCGGAATATGCATATGCCCCAAGCCCTGTTTAGGGCTTGGTGCATGGGTAGTCTACCTCTTCCTCATTTTGTTTCCGCCACAACCCATTTGTATTGCTCTCTTGTCACCAGCGAATTCCACCACCTCTCTCACTCAATCTCTCATCCAACTTCGTTTTCTCGTCGGATCATGGATCGGGATTCGGATTCACAACAATCTGGAATTGGAAGAAGCCTAAAAGATCGGGTAAAGGTTAGTTTTCGACGTTTTTATCGTTTTTATGATTTCGTTGATTTTAGGCTTGAAATTTGTTAGTTTAGGAAGATTCAGTTCATTTAGGAAGAACTGGAATTGGATCGTCTACAAACTTTTGTGTTTTTTTCATCTTTTTTTTATAATTTTATTTTCCGGAGCTTAGAATAGACCTTAAACGGTGGGTTCCGGCGAGATTCCCGCGGGTTTCCGGCGAGATTGATTTTTTTTTTAAAAAAAAACTATTAAATAATATGTAATTTTAAAAATGACAAATTTTATTTGAAAACAAAATCCAAATTGCGATGCAAAACATTAGAGATAAGAAGAAGCAAAATGTCATACTTGTCACAACATCTGCCCGTCGAGCTTTGGCAGCTCGACGAGATAGACTTGTCACCTCAAAGTCCACTCGTAGTGATATTTGTTCTCGTTTTTCATGAATATTAAAGCAATTGTGAACGCCTTCTTTGTGCTTGTGATGCCAACAATCTCCAACAATGGCATATAATATCTACAAGTAATACAAACAAAATATTAAATCAAAGTTATGTACGAGAAGATGTTTGAGTTTATGGAACAAAGTAAAAACAAGCCTTCATACTTACTTATTGGGCTTATATGTCGAGTCTATCACAATAACATAGAGAAACATGTTGAACAAATGCCTCGAATCGGGATGTGAGATCAAGAAATCAATCACCTCATCCGAGTCCGTACTTCTGCTTGCATCACGTAATATCCGCGTTCCGTCAACATGTAAAGTGCTTGTTGTAATGACTCTCTTCTTTCGGCTTGTTCCATTCTAATCTTCAAACCGGTATTGTAAACTTGCCGGATGGTGGTAACATTGTCAGGATCCTCTAATTGCACGTATTTCAAAATTATCCTCGGTTTTAACCTGGCACTCAATTCACGCTCTGTCTTGTTGGGCTATGTGTGAGTCAAACGTCTTGCATATGCATGACCTCTTAGCACTGACGGAATTACGTGGTTGTGGACTCCACATACAACCCTCAATGACCATTTGACTTCTTCAAGTTGTGCCTCCTCAAGTTGAAACTTTCACATACACTTCTTCGAATTCTTCTTCCGATTAGAACTTGAAACATGATCGGGATCAACATCTTTCACCTTTCTAACTTCTCCGTGTCTATCACATGTCAATTGTAAGATACAAAGCTCCCGTCTATCCAACCATGATTTTTTTATGACCAATACAAAATTCATTGAGTTGGCCATATATCAAGCCCAACCCAATAAGTTTTCTTTATCCGAAAAAATATCTATGAAGCTCAAACTTGGACGAAAAAAATCGGTACCAAGATCCTAATTAAAATAAAATAAAGTAAAATAAAGTGTAAGTTCGACAATTTCGGTTATCTATTCTAACATGTCTAAAACTAATTCGACAATTTCAATTCTCTATTCTAACATGTCTAAAACTAATTTGACAATTTCGGTTCTCTATTCTAACATGTCTAAAATTAATTCGACAATTTCGTATTATCTACTCTAACATGTCTAAAACTAATTCAACAATTTCCGGATCGCTATATTTGTCGACATCAAACGGCATAGTTGTGCTTTCACCGTCAGATTCTACATCTTCTTCAAGATATGTCGACATTTTTACGGATTTGTTAAACGACATCTTATATATATATAGGTGTGTATCTAACGGCTCAATTGTCAAACGGCTACTTCTACGACGGCTATATTACAACGCGCATTTTTCAAAACTGGTGCATCAGGCTGAAGGTTGGAGTGGATGCGGAATCCGCATTTGTCATGCAATTGTGAATTTTTGTCCGCCTGAATAATACTCTTTTTATATAATTATATTGCATTAGAGCATTTAGTGTTCTAAAACCTTATTTTATATGTAGATAACAATATTTCACATGTAGATAAATTTTAAAATCAATGTTAAAATTTTACTAAATAAATATAATTACATATTTATATTTAATAAGAGCATTTAGTGTTCTAAAACCTTATTTTACATGTAGACATAGATAAAGATATCGAAGATTATGTATGATTTTTAGTATATTAGTGAATGAAGATGTCGAAATTGAAATTTTTGATGAGTCATGACCATGGATTGTAATTAGGTTTCCTTTGAAGATGCGTAGATAGTTTAGGTTGCTTCCTAGAACAATTCATTTGTTGTTGTATCTGTCTACGGTTAAGAATAAAATAAATGTTTGGTTACGTCAATGCCGGCCGGCCAATCATATCATGTTATATTAACTCTTCACCGAGAGAGGGAAACGAGGAAATTAGTTATAGTCAAAACATGCTAAATTCAAAGATCGTATCTTTAAAATGAATTTAAATATGACAAAGATGTCCAACTGCTTCTCCACTCTTCTTCAACTTTTTCAAGTCTTTGAAATTACTATGTACACAATTAGTTATTTCCTCACAACTAAAACAAGGCCTAATAAGTGTATTATTCGTATATTGTGTTAAACGTGATTTAATATTTATTTTAAGTATGGGAATAACATGATCTTTTTTACAACATAATATTAGTTATCACTATAAATTTAAGGAAAATTTCGGATGGTGTTCCTGTGGTTTGGGGTATTTCGGATTTTACCCGCAGGTTTTTTTAGTTCGGATGGTACCCTTGTGTTTTTATATTTTTCGGAAAATGCCCAACTCCATTTAAATTGCAAAGGGATGTCAACTTAAATTAATTTTTTTAAAAAACTTATGTGCAAAATATTTAGCCTCTTTTATCTCCTTTTTTAAAAAGAAGTTCTTCTCATTTAAAAAAAATTATTTTAGTTAACATCACTCTACAATATAAATGGAATTGGGCATTTTCCGGAAAATATTAAAACACAGGGACACCATCCGCACTAAAAAAACTTGTGGGAAAAATCCGGAATACCCCAAACCACAGGGGTACCATCCGGAATTTTCCTAAATTTAACTATCTTTCATTATACATATAATAAGGTAACAAATTAAAGTTATATTTATATACCATAACAAATTCAAGTTATATTTATATAATATAAAACAAATCTTGTCGAAAATTATAATTATAATTTAATATTGACGGAAAATATAATCCTCAAAAGAAAGAAGCTTGTTTAAAAAGATTTGCAAATTAAAATCGGTGATATACGATTTGCAAATTAAAAAGATTCGACGGGAGTGCTCCAAAGATAATTGAGTTTTTTTTACTCACAATAAGAGGACATCTAATCAGAAATTCACATGTTTACTTTAATAACATGTTTTATATACTTTCATGTGTACAGAAAGTATATTCTTCATTAAGTTAAAACCCAACGCATGATCTCAATGAGGTTTTTAACTATAACTAATTGATAGTAAGAGTAGTGTTTTCTCGACCTTTTATACAAGTTAGGCTTGAAATATCCTACTCTAAAATGTCCAAACTTATTATCTCCGACTTATTACAATATATTTATATATAAGAATTTGTAGTGAAAGATCTAGTGACGAGTGTCGTTATTTTAGACGATTTTTAGAATCATAAATAGAGATTATATGTAAAATGTTATTTGAGACACATTTTAGAATACGAACTATCATAGTCAAAAGTTGGATCATAGTTGAGTGAACCAAGTTGTGTCGGAAAGTTGGTCTTGTGAAGGAGATGAAGGCTACTTGTCATGTCTTTGCTTGACCTTTCACAAACAAAGTATTAGTCCATCGAGAGATGTTTGATTTAATGATACATGACTAGATTCACAATAACATAAGTAGCATCAATGTTATCTCACTAGAGCGTGGGAGGATGAGTTAGAAAGATCTTTAATTTAGCAAGAAAGGACTGAGTGAAGCCGTCTCACAAGTGTCATGAACCAATGTTAGATATTCAGCTTTATATATATATATATATATATATAGGGTCAGGATCCGGTAGGAACAACCCTTAGAGTAGGAAATAAGAACTCCTAAGATCCGTTAGATTAAAATTTGTACGTTCATGATGGAAGGTGCATAATAAGCTTTCAAGGTGAGAATCACATGATTGTTCATTTTTCATTATTCATTCATTATATAACATACAAATTAGAAAAACAGATTTCTTATTTTTGGGTTATCCCAAAAATAAACGTTGAAGCAATTGATCGTTAATATATTTTATAAGAAATTTGATCGTTAATATATTTGGTTGTTAATATATTTTATAGAGAAATTTGATCGTTAAATTTGTTAGGATTGGTCGTTAAAATTTATTTTGGTAGTTAAAATATGAAAAAAGACATTTTAACCACCAATTTTTCTCTATAAAATTTTAACAACCCACAAAATTTTAACGATGACTATATTAATTATATAAAAAATATTTTAACGACCAAATTTTCTCTATAAAATACAATAACGACCCAATATGAAAATAATGTATTACCATAATTTGGTCGTTATTATATTTTATAGAGAAATTTTGGTCGTTAAAATATTTTTATCATAATTCTATTAGAGGCAATATAATATTCTCATTAATTATTACCATAAACAATGTTAAATCTTGGACGTTCATCTATATTAATCCAACGGCTATTATAAGTCCCTATTTGCTATTGTAAGAGAGGTTCCTACATGATCCTAACTATATATATATATATATATATATATATATATATATATATATATATATATATATATATATATATATATAACTTGTAATTAAATTTGAAGTCGATTATTCATATCGTGATAAATCTTGTTTACATCAGTTTCGATAAGTTTCTTTCTCTTAATTACCCATCAAACTTATTAAAAAAAAATCAAACTCGGATACAATCAGCTACTTATTTCAGTTATTCAATAAGCTTAAGCTACCAAGAGCTTCAATTTCGACTTTAAAAAGTTCTTGGTTCCTAAATAGATCCATGATGTAGTAACTTTTGTATAAGGTTGTCGAGTTACTCCTACTATCAATTTATTTATGATGAAATTTTATTGAGTTTACGTTAATGTGCGTATATGCTCAGATATGCAAATTATATCTAACAATAGACTGCGTAGTTTGTTGTTAGATATAATTTAACATACTTTCCATATGAAAAACAGGATTTAATGTTATTAAACTCCTGAAGATTATCCTTGTGCTTCTCTCTAATCTATCAACGTGGTATTATTTAACACGACAAACAAGACTGCGTGATTAAATTTTTTTTATAAACTATAAACACTATATTAGCATATATATGATATCGTGCGCATATACGACTTTGTTATACAATTTGGAAGAAATATTAGTTGTATTTTTGTTGTTGTTGATAGTTTCTATAAAAGACATATGATTTAATACTAAAAAGTCCATATCAATATGAACTAGCGATAAGGTCTCATAAAGAGATAAGAGCTAGAGCAGCTTAAAAAATGCCTAGTGGGTCATATTGATCAAATAGTATATATATAGCACGATTTTTTCATTAATTAAATGTTATTTTCTTATGATTTTATTAATAACGTTTATGTTAATGAGAATGGTCCGGGTACATAGTGATCATGTGGTACAGATTTACGAAGTAATTTGAGTCGTTGGTTTACTTGATCCAATTATATATATATATATATATATATATATATATATATATATTTATCCACGTTATTTAATGACTTAAGAAAGGTGCGGTGTCGATTTTGTAATTTTTAGTAGGCCAGGGACGATTTTGTTCTTCTGGAAATTTGTTTGAAAAAGGAACGTAATACATTTTTGTAATTTTTATGAGAATGATTCGGGTACATAATGATCATGTTGTGCGGATTTACGGGGTAATTTAGGTCTTTGATTCACTTGATCCAATTATATACATTCGTCCACGTCATTTAATGATTTAAGAGAGGTACGGTGTCGATTTTGTAATTTTAGAAGGCAAGGGACAATTTTGTCCTTTTGATAATTTGTTTGAAAAAGGAACGCAATAACATATCTGTAATTTTTATGAGAAAAAATATAACAGTTATTATTTCATTTCATAATTTTAGTTCAATTCATTCAAAATTCTATACTACCAGTTCTAATTTTTCGGTAGTTAGTTTCGTTTTGTTAGTTTAGTAGTTAGGTTTTTATTCTAATAAAAAAAAGTAGTTAGGTCTTTATGGACTTTTTTACTTGTATATGTTTTGAACTAATTAAACAATGTTTGAACTATCAATACATAATATCAAACTAATGATACCCAAATTTTGAACAAATATTATAAAAGTTCATATGTTTATACTTATGGTCATTATAGTACATTTGTCATAATATTATTGGTTCAAAATAATTATACTATTAGTTCAAATCGAGTGTTTTGTTAGTTTAAACATTTTATATTATTAGTACATGCATTATCTTGAATGTAACGACCCATACTTGAAAATTGGGAGTGTCACTAGGATGTGAACCACACAGTGGGTCTAGAAGGTTTAGTCTGAAAACCAATCACTATTATACCTTCCAACAAGAGCACGACAAAACAATAAAACAAATCCGACCTTTAATTACATATATTTGTAGTAATATGCACTTTAAAACCATGTATAGAAAAAGAGGACATAGACCAATTAATACAGCCTTAACGACCAACTCAAAAGCAATAATAGACAAAGACCAACAAGAACACGACATGTCCAAAACCTAAGGCACACGTAGGTCCGGCTAATCACCAACTCAGGGAAGTTAATTTGAAACCTACCTAAAACCTGAAGCATGTCCTAAAATACAACAATATTTAATATCATTAGCTAGCATCCCAAAATTAGAGTTAGAGCTCAAGAATCATCTCAAACTTGTACGTATCATATCAAGAACGTCAAAACCAAAAATACTAATAATATACAATCAAGTTCATCTTATGTAAAAATCATAGTTACTTTTAAACCAAACAAAAAATGCATAGGTCATGGTTCATCAAGGCCCACTATATAACTTTCTAACATTAGCATACTATGACGTTATCATCGAAACCGCAAACATATAGTTTAAGCATCATAAACAATACGGAAGAATATACACTAAACCACTGAACTTGTAAGCGCATTAACTATATAGAGCTACCGAAACCAAAAGTATAAATACTTAAAAAAGTATAAGTAAATATGTAGTGATAAACCTATATCAAAATGAATACTCTAGTAATCGAAAGCGATGATAATGATCATGATAAAATGATTATGATGATATGCAGATGATGCAATACAATGCAATGAATGTATCATCTATCAACATTCGACAATGCAAGGTAACACAACGCTCTCTCAAGTCCACATGTGCCCCTCAAGTATATTGATGGTTACGAAGATCCGTAATCACGTCCCCTATTTTATATATCCCCCTTCTTTCCCCGGATCGGTTCCTACTAGGACACCGTCCAAAACATGTATGCAGATTTTTATATATGGAAGGGACTCCCACCACGTCTCACAATCATGCCTGAGACATTAATTATGGTTTATTGGGAAAGAAGATGAATAGTGTATCCAGATGACATCTTTTAATTGTACGATACTCTTAACACGATTTTCTATTTCCGTAAATAAATGTATCTGAATGACATCCTGAATAGGATTTATTGGGGAAGAATTAAGATGAATAGTTATCACCAAGTTTAAGTTCTTTCAAGAGTTTTACATAACCACTTTTTACCAAATCAAACTCGTCCTCAAAACATCATAATATATCTGTAAAACTTCACCATACTGTCTCAAGTTGAATTCATATCATACTTGGTGCAATAAATATATCGGCTCATTTGCCCTCTTCATATCTAACACTTAAGGTTGACCAAACTCGTTTTCCCCAACATCTTTTATCTTCACCTTCTTCTAACATGTCCAACTGATTCACTCTATCTTGAGTGAAAATACCTTGAGAAGTGGATCTCAATCTACGACACCCACTAGCACCAAACATGGTCTTTGACTTATTGCTCTACCTTGCAGTTCTCCAGTTTCTCATGCATCGGGTGAGTCATCTCATATGCCATTATAATGTCATGGTATTGGTCCAACGTTGTGCACTTAAATCCCGAAACATATGCACGAATATGTGGCCTCCGTCCAGCGAAGGCTCAGATCCGCTGCCTCTCAGTCGGGTACTCCTCAGCCACAAATACCAACTCTCTTTGGAGCTTCATCACAATCTCAACCTTTGGCATGTCCTCCGGCCTAACCTCCTGAAATTCATGTGCCTTAGCATTTCTAATAGAAAAGGGTAAAATCTCTCGCTCATCAACACCCTAAACTTCTCGAAGTTCATCATCTTCTTATGATGTCCGAAGAACTGTTATGCATCTCTTACTAATAATGTAGGTGTTACTCCAATCTCCGTCCCGTGGGTCTCCCCGAAGTAAGGGCAACCCTAACTCGGCAAATTCATTACTCCACCTCTACTCCATGATAATCCGATCTAAATAAAACTCAAATCGAGTTTTGATGTTTTAAGAATAAAAGTTTTCAAGGAGCAAGTTTTGTAATTTTACTTCTTACACCTCAAATTAATCTGATGTAATGTGATTCAGAAAGTATATATAGGTTTGTGATTGTGAATAAGGGACTATTATATATATATATATATATATATATATATATATATAGGAATATGATCAGGTAAGAACTTGTTTTACGGTAAGAAATGAGAACAATTTTAAACCGCACGATTTAGTTCATTTGACGGACATGATGTGTTAGTATATTGAGATGATAATTAATGAAATATTGTTGTTTCCATATGAGTTACTTAGTATACACTTTCTTAATTTATCAGCTCGTGAACATTAAATGTGTTCGTGCTTGAGTCGGATTGTCGTGCTGCTTTTGTAATCGTGTTTATGACTATACATTTCGTTTTCCAGTCTACTCATGTTGCTTATAAGTTGCACCGACTCGTGCATGACGGCAAATGCATGGATTACATGTCATACTGATTTCAAAGTGATTGCACGAGTTGTGCTTATGGCTAATGAGTATAAGTAGGCCATACATTTCAATTCAATATGCTATATTATGAACTTGAAAACCCGTGCAAGCATTTGAACTAGAAATGAGCTATTTCTATGCACGACTGACAGTTACAACAGAAATTCATTATACAAAACTTGCATGAGTATTTTGAATTATGCATGACACATGCACGAGTAGAAAACATAATTTTAACAAGATATAATCTCCGACGAAATTTGAATTTTTTTCAAACGAGAAGAAATGAATACTCGTGCACATTAAACTGGAATATCACATTACTTGGTTTTCATATAAGTAACATATTATTTTTGAATATTTATCGTTACCATAATAACGATTGATACAATAAATTTGATACGAATGATTCCTTTTATAGACAATTAATCTGAGACGTTCATGTTTTGATCTGACGATCTATATGTGTTCTTATTTCTTACCGTAAAATAGGTTCTTACCGGATCCTAACCCTATATATATATATATATATATATATATATATATATATATATATATATATATATATATATATTTATTTATTTATTTATTTATTTATTTATTTATTGATGGAGGACCATTTCATACTACGCAACCCATCACAAGAGCAAGAGCTAAGGAGATTTAAGAGGCCACATAAAAAGAATTCTTAGCAATGCATGGCAACATGCATGAGTTTATTTGTTTTATTAAACGACTCATTACTATCTTCGCTATTTCAGGAACATGTACCCAAGAGAGCTCAGTCATGCAAACGTTGTATCAACGTGGAAAGGAAGCTGAAGATAGGAGTAGGAAGCTTAGCGGCGGAACAACAACGGGACGGATCCGGCGTGAGACAAGCAAGCATGCAAGCGGAGGCGGCATACAAGCGGGACAAAGCGGAAGCAAGGAGTCAAGCGGAGCGGTAGACTCATTGGCGTTATTGGCTTTGCACTCGACAAGCTACTCGGCGCCTTCGGCATGGTCTTCTGCAAATGGCTCGGCGCTCTCGGCAGCAGCGGCACCCTTGACATCGGCCTCGACACTAAACCCTAATCTCCGCCCGGCGCAACCGACACCCTCGACACTGAACCCTAATCTCCACCCAGCGCAACCGACACCCTCAACATTGAACCCTAATCTCCGCCCGGCGCTCCCGACGCCCTCGACACCAAACCCTAAATCCCGCCCGACGCTCCTAACGCCTTCGACAACCCCGACGCCAACTCAACCTTTGGGCGTGAACCCTAATTCCTGCCTAGCTCACCCGGTGAACCCTAAAACCCGCCCGGCCATTCCAAACCTGTGCCCGATAGTCTCGGTGAACCCTAAAACCCGCCCGGCCATTCCAAACCTGTGCCCGACAGTCTCGGTGAACCCTAAAACCCACCCGGCGTCCTCGGCTACCTCTATGATCACACTCGAACAAGATGCCGATATCTTGGGTGAACGTGGGTCTTGACCGACGGTTATTTTGTTGGACTACATTTTTGGAAACTCTCTTTTACTTTTCTTTCAAAAAAAAAATGTATTAGTTAGTTCTTTTTTGTTTAAAATAGGAGTCTATAAATAGCCTCCTTAGTTTCTTTCATAGGTACGTTATTCATTGCTTAAGACATTGTTTCTACGTTGTTAGTTAGGGCTCTCGTTTATTGGTGGCTAGGGTTTTTTAAACACATTATCTTTTAGTCATACTATAATATCCAATATTCCCCTAATGAATAAAAAAAATCCAATCTCCTGGCAAGCCAAATACGTACCAATTTGACAATTTTCATAATATCTACACATAACTTATCTCTTTCAATGCTCTAGCAAAGCACCAAATATGCTACAATTCCTCATTTTGTCTTTTTTTTTGTTTCTTTTCTCGCCAGTGGTATGTATAAGATAAATGAGATTAGATATTTGATGTACCTCATCATCTTGCCAACACACAAATATCATAAATAAATATCAATTGCATAACCATATCCTTGGTATCGATACCGATATTTATATATGATATACTGATATTAGGATATCGATACCAAACAGACCCTTATTATAACACTATATAATCATTTTTGTGATACATATTTTTAGTTATATGTGAAGGATATATTATAATTTTTACGTTTTGTACGTTCTCATTCAAATTTATGATATATTTAAAGATATGGTACTTTAATAAAAGTCGTATAGTTTCTAAATACAAACTAAATACGAAGTCTAATAATATATTTTCTAAAACATTTGTAACAATTTTATTTATCTGTTAATTAAAATTTTAATTTTGGATTTAAATTCATCCTAATACTGTTTTATACTAAGGTTCATCTTTAAATACCAACATCAACGACTTCAGAAATTTTGAAATGATAATTTTCTCCAACCAAATGGACGAATGTATACGTGAAAGTACAATGACATGAGATATTGGAGAATAGTTGGTGATGGAAGAGGTTATGTACATAATTATTTTCCTTGATGTTAGACTAAACTTGAATGAAAAAAAAAATATTATGAATAATATTAATATAATTTATCTTACAAGAAATAGTCTAATATCTTATGAAACGATATTTTGTGTAATCTCTAATTTTCTTTTAACTTTAAATAACACTTGTTTACTAAAGTAGAACATGTATAATACTCAAGTGTCACTTTGAACACATTCTTATCACTTTTGCTCTTAGGTCACACACTTTAAACTTCATCATAGCATAATCTTTCTAATTTGCTTCTCTTATTATGGCATTGCAGTGAACTTCAATGTTATTGGTAGAGAAATTATCACTTTGAACACATTCTTATGGAACTAGTTTTTAACAAGAGGCCGAGTGGTCTAGGTGACAGTCGCCGGCTGCAGCATACATGATTCTTCTTCTTTCCTTTGTGAACCATGGTGAACGTAGTTGCAAGATCTTCTCTCGGGAACAACGAGGCTCAATTGAGGAAGAAAGTCAATAAACAGTAGTTTCTTTCTCTTATCACGATTTAACGTGAAGAGTAATGTCACGTGCAAGTCATGTGAACAGACAAAAAAAATTTTGATAAAAGTCCATTTTTTCATAACCTATATTTCATCCCTTCATTCACCTTTTAAATGAACACTAAAATATAATAATTAATTTCGTCTTCTTAAAATTTATTTACATTTTTCGGTTTCAGTTTCAACTTCAACTTTATTTCAATAATTCTTAAACTACCAAGCAGGACCAAAACATCTAACACATCATGAAAAATCATGAGAGTTACGTCATTAGCTTGGAGACGACGAGTATATCACTTATAAACCAATCAATATATTATATAATAAAATATTTGATTAATAAACTGACGATCCCATTATGAGTTGTCTATAAATATAATATTATTTATATTTTTGATAAATCATGATTCACCAGCATATTTTTGCATGTCTAATAAATACTCAAACGTAAACCTAAAAACGTGGTGTATTGTCATAAGAAAAAATAAAATAAAAAATAACATTAGTCAAAATTGATCAAAAAGGGAGGGCCCCGGTAGGACAATTAATGAACCCCAAAACCACACAAGACATAGAAACGCCACGAGTCGACGACCACAACCTTGTTTAAAACGGCGGCTCTGCAGTCTGCTCTTCTTAACTCCCTACAAGTCAATCCTCAACAGCCCCCTCTGTTTCCTCCCCATTTCCTCCTTCAGTCCCACCACTCATCTTCCCTTACAAAACCCACACTTTCTTCTCCAATCCCAACGTAAATCGCCATAACAATGGAGGTTCTCAAGCTCGATCTTCCCTCTACAGCCCCTTCTTCCCCCACTCGCCACATCGACTTCTTCTTCTACAGCGCTCCTTCCAGCCCCAAACCCAATTCATCTCCCGCCGACGATTTCTCTGCCGAGGACTTCGATTTTAACTTCAGCGGCCACCTCCTCCACCGCCCTGCTCTCTCCGCCGCCGACGAGCTCTTCCATGCCGGGAAAATCCTTCCTCTAAAACCCCCTCCTCGCCTCCATCTCCCAATTAACTCCCCCTCTGATTCCCCCAAATCCCCAATTTCAAAACTCCGAGGCGCAATTTCCCCTAAACGGAGGCCTAACCCAGATTTCGACCCATTCGAAGCCGCCATTCAACGCACGCGAGGTCGGGCTCAAGAGCCGGGCCCGAAACACGGGCCTAGAAAAGGCATCAGCCGCTCTCTGTCTCCTCTCAGAGTCTCGGAATTCGCTCTCCAGCAGCAGCAGCAGCTGCAACAGCAACAGAATTCTGCTAGTGGGTCTTCTAGAGGCTTCAAGAAATGGAAATTGAAGGATTTGTTGCTATTCAGAAGCGCATCTGAAGGTCGACCGAACACAAAACTGGATCCCCTGAAGAAATACTCTGTTTCCTCTGTTTTGTTTAGCGGTGCTCTGAATAACGAGAGTAAGAGGTTCAGTAAAGATGATGAGAAGACTTGTTCGAGCTTTAGGTCAGTAGGCGAAGGGTCGTCGAGGCGGAGATCGGCGAACAGGGCGGTCTCAGAGGATTTGAAGAAGAAGACTTCGCTTCCTTACAAGTATGGGTTTTTGGGTTGCTTAGGGTTTAATCCTTCTTCTTCTTCTGGGTTTCAAGAGTTCACTCGTGGATTTGGATACTCTTTCTCACGCTGAGATTGGTTTTGTGTTTTGGGGACATGGGAGGAAATTCGTTTTTTTGTTAGTAAAGATTGTTTTGTATGAATCAGAAATGTGTATATTGTATGGAATGTTTTATACTCGATTTAATTTATCATGGCATTGTATAATGCCATTTCACGATAGAGTTGCATGGATTATCACTGAATTCAGGCATCATGCAAACTCTTGGTTGGTCGGGTTGGCCTTTCAAACATAATCTAGTTTAAATTTGACCCGGACCTGAGAGAACCGGGGAAAAAAGAAAAAAAAAAATCTGTCTGATCTACGGTCCATTGTTTTATTCGGATTCTAGTCAAAATCAGATCAGGTCAGACCAAAATATTTTAAGAAAATTCTAGTTTTAATTTTATATATTTTAAACAATTATTATCCTTTATACACTTTTTAAAAAAAAATCTCTACAAAAGTTATAATTTTTTATTTATACTTTTATTCCGGCGGACCGGAAGGATCGAACCGGTCTCCAGTTTAAGATTTTAAAAATTCTAGTCCGGACTGAAACCGGATGCACAATCGGTCGTTTAAGAGTTCAATATCTTTGCATTTTCATTGTTGCCTCATGAGTATCTTCTTATTTTTTTGATTTATTAATTTCTAATTACGGCCTTAGGAAATTAGGAGTTCTCAATTTTTAATCACGTCTGGTGTTTACGGTTGAGCGTAAGGATGAGGTTAGAGGCATCCTTAAGGGTGACCTTGATGTTTTTGTGGCGTTTGTGGAGGTTTTGACCGTTCTCAAGATGTGATAGTGTGGGCGGTGTATGAGTATTCATGCTTTGAGTCGTGAGTGTCGTGACACTAGCAAGCTTTGTTTTTTCTTTTGGTGAAGATGGTGGATACATTGTGGGTATCTCGGGGCCGGTTATTGCAGAGCAGGGTGTAGGTGACGATGGAGGTATGATTTTTGATGCAGGTTTGTTGGAGAGGGTTATGCCTGTTCCTTTTTCTACAGTGAAAAGCATCCTCATAGTTGTCGTCTAGGCTTTTCTCAAGCGTTGTTGGGTGCTCTTTTGAAGGTGGTTGTTGAGCCAAGTTGTGTAGCTGCTTGAGTTAAGTTGTTTTTGCTTCCTCGGTGCACGTTGCATGTGTTCAGGCCTTTGTGTAGGCGAGACAGAAGATCGGGAAGTAGAAAGTCGATCTAGCATCAGTGGATTTTGCAAGTCTTGTCTACTTGGGGAGAGGGTGGTGGTGGTGTTTCTAGGCTTGTGTAGGGGTTGTTAGATGGCTCAGAGTGTAGGCCTTTAATGAGGTTGAGGGTGACTCAGGGAATGGAGCTGGTTTGGAGAGGAAATCTAACATCAAGCAGTGTCTTCGTAAGGTTTTGAATGGGCATTTTACAACTGATGCTAAAGTTTTGTACTCGTCGGGAGTTGCTCCTTATAGTGATGAGACTCTGAAGGCGTTGGAGGATAAACATCCCTACAAGCCTCCTCCTTCTAAGTCTTGAAATACATTTCATGAGTCACCCCTCGTTGTTGATGTTGATTTGATCTTTAAATGCATCAAGTCCTTTCTCAAAGGTACCTCTTGTGGTAGAGATGGTTTAAGGGCACAACACCTTTAGATGTTATGCGTGGTGAGGGGTTTGCGGGCTACGGGTCTTTTGAAAGCGGTTTTATCAGTGGTTAATTTGTGGTTAGGAGGTAAGTGTCCGCTGAGTTTGGCTAAGTTTGTTGCTTCGACACCCCTTACACTGTTGTTGAAGCTTGACAGTGGGGTTCCACCCATAGCAATGGGTATTGTTTGGAGGCGGTTGGTGTCTAAAGTAGCAATGATGGGAGTGAGTAAAGATATGAGATAATATCTTGGATATTTTCAGTTTGGTGTCGGTGTTCTAGGTGGTGCAGAGACTATTTTACATAGTGTTAACAAGGTTTTGAATGAACGTCACGCTGATGGTTCTCTGGTTATGTTGACAGTGGATTTTTCAAATGCCTTCAACTTGTTTGATAGAATTGTGTTGCTTAGGGAAGTAAGGGAAAGATGTCCATCTATCTCTTTATGGGTTGATTTCTTGTATGATCAGGTTGCCCGTGTGTACGTTGGTAAGGTGTTTATCTGGTCAGCTACTGGTGTGCAAGGGGGCCCTTTGAGGCCGCTCCTTTTTTATCTTGTCTTGCATCCCCTTCTTCATAGAATCAGAGACTATTGCAAGCTTCTTCTACATGCTTGATATCTTGATGATGGTACTGTTATTGGCCGGTTAGAGGAAGTGTCTAGAGTGCTTGATGTCATTCGAGAGGTTGGGCCTAGTTTTGGTCTTGAGTTGAATATTAGTAACTGAACTCCTTTTGCCTTCGTGTGATGGGTCGAAGCTTATAGATGATCTATATCCTAATGGCATTGTGAGGCCGGAGTTGGGTGTTAAGTTGTTGGGTGAGGCAGTGAGTAAAGATGATGGGTTTGTTATGGAGCTAGTCATGAAGAGAGCGGTTAAGGCGGTTGAGTTGACGCACCTTCTTCCACAGGTGAGGGGACCCGCAGAGTGAGCTTCTCTTTCTTCGTTCTTGTATGGTTATTGCTAAGATGTATTTAGCTTGAGGACTTGTCTACCGGAACATGGAGAGTTTGTAGCAGCTTATTTTAATTTTGGACTTCGTAAATCGGTCGAGTATATTGTGGTTTGTGGCGATCCTTTTTTTGGAGATCTTCAATGGTGGCTTGCTTCTTTGCCTATTCGGTTTGGAGGGCTTGGTTTATACTTAGCTATAGAGACTTTTTTTTGTTGCTTTTGTGACCTCAAGGGCCCATTCTTTGATCCTTCAAGGCCACATCTTGCGGGATAGTGGAGTAGTTGACATGGGCTTTGAGTTTTTTTGCAGCGTTGGACAATCTTTATGCTTCTATTCCTAGTTTCGATCTTTTTGGATTTACCGTCAAGAACACCGTCCCCCTAAAGACCAAATGATTTGGCGAGTGCTCTTTTCAGTAAAACAATGCAGACTAAGAAATGACTTTTGGTTTGACCCCTAGATAGAAAGCGGTTTTTAAGTGTTTGCAGTCAGCGTATAGTCAAGAATTCTTTCTTGTCATACTCATTGAGGGGTTTGCACAGTGTATGTCTCTAGTTGAGCATCGCACGATCATTAAATATCGCCTTATGCTTACTTTGTTTCTAGTTGTTGCGATTTATCCTATGTCTAATTGTCGGAGGGATTTAGATGCTTTTGGGGAGCATGCAGTTCATTGTAAAAAAAACTCTCTGGCTTCAAATATAGGCATGATCTGGTTCGTAATGTTTTATCTGATGTGATTAAGAGAGCATGAGTTTCGGATAAGAAGGAGACACCTATGACCTTCTTAACTGATCTATGGGAAGAAATATCTACTTTGAGGCCCGCGGACGGTTAGTGTTTGGATGGGTCGGTGAAAAACATGTTTGTATTGATTTGACGGAGTCTCTATTCTGGTCAGTTTGGATAGCGGGCCTTTTTTTGTGGGTAAAGCGGCCCTCAATGTGGCCTCTTCAAAGGTGACTAAGCATGAAAGGACTTGCACTGAAAACCAACATGTGTTTCTTCCTTTCGCTTTTGACACGTTTGGGATTCTTTTTGCTCGATGACGTCGAGTTTCTAAAGAGGATGCAACGGGTCTTACATGGTAATGTTGTGTCTCCCAAGTCTTCAGACATAGTTTTTAGGAGGATTAGTTTTGCTATCCAAAAAGAGATAGTGGCGCAACTTGTTGCCCGCCTACCTTCTTACTTGATATAAAAAAAATGATTTATTTGAATAAAGAAGTTAAATTCTATTAATATATATATATATATATATATATATATATATAATAGATTATAATAGGATCATATTTTCTAAAAAAATATCAAAAGAAGCTACATTCAATTTATTTTATGTAAATAATATGTTATCATTGTTAGGATAAAAATTAGTCAATATAAAGTAATATGATGATCTATAAATATATAGAAAAACAATAAATCAAATTATGATTTATAAAAATAGACAAATGTCCCTCCCATTATCATGGTCATATTATTTAGGGGAGAATAATTCTAATAATTCAAGTTGTGTTAGATGAAAACATGACCAAAATAATATATTTTAAATATGCATTTATTGTTTCAAAAAAATAGTGTAGATATGTGTATTCAATAACTCTTTTTTTATTCAACTAGAACAGAATTCCGATTGACATCCCTGCGAGATTGATCAAGACCCATGCCTACACTTTGTTGCATGAGGCATTTCCTATTGGTAGTGGAGTTGGAGCAGGAGTTAGAGGACGGATTACATCTTAGTATTCAGTAAGTACCGGAGTTGTATTCTACTTCGGGTTTTGATGTCTCTTTCCTTATCTGTGTGTGTACCGAACTTGGTCTCAGTCTGCTGATAGTTTTGCCGAAGGTAGACTGACCATTGTCTCGAGTATTGGGCACTTGCTTGACATGTGAGTGTCTATGTTTGCTGATGGATTTCCCAAATGTGGCCGGACAAGCCTCATAAGGTATGCCGGGTTTGGTTGTAGTTTCATGTATATCGTTTTCATGTTAGTCGTTATGTCTAGGAGGATTACATGCCTCTATGGAGTACCCTTGAGTCATAATGTCTTGGGTCGTAGATCGCGGGTCATAAGCTTGTACATAAACCTTTTTACTTTAGTATTATTGGGTCCCAATGGACTTGGTTATGTTGTTTCCCCTTTCTATGAATTTACTTTTTACCAAAAAAATAACTCTAATTTTTGCGTTTACGTGGTTCTCGCTTTGTTTACAAGATTTTTTTTCTATTTTTTTCTATTTCCTATTCATTAGTTTTTTTTTTATTTCGTATAAAATAAAGTGATCGAAAAGGTTACTTGCAGGAAGTGGTCTATCCTAGAACATATAGATGAGAAATCAAAGTTTATGATCTCCTTAAATACCAATTGGTGAAGGAAAGTGTCCCAAAGAAGCTAGCATGTCACTACACCGTTGAGTTCATAAAACATATGCTTGATGGAAATTGAGTTGAATTTTATAAGTTCAATACAAATGTTTGTAATGATCATCTCAGACATATACTTATGGAAATTGAGTTGAATTTTATAAGTTCAATACAAATGTTTGTAATGATCACCTCAATTTTTCACGGGCAATGTCAAAGACATCGATGACAATAGGATTGTTATCCTCAATTAAAAGATTTTCATTATTAAACTTTTGATGATATCTAAAAAAAAGACTACGAGTCTCTACTTCACAATCGACATGATAATCATTTTTTAGTCTCCAAGTGGAAGAACCTTCACCAGATTGTTTCTTCTCACAAAACTACTCGAGATCTCAAGTTTATATCCATCAAACTAATTTTATATGTCGAGAAGTCCGGTTAATCCCATTTGATTTTTTTTTCTTGTTTGATTAGGAGTGTTTTTTTTTTTTCAATTTATGGATATTCATTTATTTCTTTGACTACTCGTCTATCACACTGATATACAAATATACAAATAATACAATGTACTAGATAATTTTTGGAAAGAACATCTTTAGAAAAGTGTTATTTTAACAAACTATATATTGTAAATTTTCGAAGTAAACTATTCTGTATAATATATTATGAAGTTAAACCATTCATGATTATTTTTTAGTGAAATATTAAAATATTTGAAAAAAAAAACTCTAATCCATCAATGAAAAACCACAATTTTTTTGTATAATTATATTTCAAAAATACATTTTTATAATTATATTAGTTAAATAAATTATTTTAAAATTTTTAATTTTCGTAAGTGCTTCGTTTTAAAAAATGTGTATTTGCAATATTACTTTTCTTTTGTTTGTTTATTAAGAAAGAGTTACTTCTTAGATATTTTAAATAAAAATAAGAAACTTAATGTAAAATATTAAATATATTTTGTAACCATGTATAAAAATCCTTACTACAATAGGTTTATTTTAAAAATAATTTAATTCATAATCAACAATTTAATTAAAAAAATAACTACAATTAATAAATCAATCTACATAGGACAATCTAGTCATCTATAAAATATTTTCTTTGTAAAATGATTGTTGGTAGTTTATTTTAGTAAAACACATTATATAAGGTAGTTTTTATTTAAAAACAATTCAAAATATGATTTAATTTTTTTAAAAAAAATTAACAGAAAATTTCATATATTATCATGCAATGCAAGACAAACTTTCAAACGGCAAGGTACAACTAAACTTGTTTCTTTTTAACAGACAGACCGGTTCATCATCAGGTACATGTTCGGTTTATCGAAAATAAACCGGCTATTTTATTTTAATATTATAAGTGTCCCTAAGTCCACATTAGACCCACAAAAGGATCTTTTCATTATGATAATGTCATGCCCACTTTTTTGACCTTTATTTTATCGTCGATAATTTATAATGGGAGAAGTTGAAAAGGGACAACCAAATTTAATTAGCCATCATGGGTGGTTGGTTCGTCTAATTTAATCATTTTATTTACCAGTAGGTAAAGACTTTACAATTTTAACGCAACAAACTTTGCTCATTTTAAAAAAAAAAAATTTTTTTGAAGAGGTACGTAGATCATCCGGTTCGATCGACTTCGCCGAACTTTTTTTTTTCCTTTCTCATTTACTATTAGTTTTTATAGAAAAAATAGGCAACTCGGCATTACCAAATTCTAACGTGATAGACTCTGTTTAAATAGTCAATGTATTCTATGAAGGTATGTTTGGTGCAGCGAGAATTTGGTTAGTTTAATTAATTTGGATAATTTTAATTAATTGTATAGTATTAACTTTTAGTTAGTTTAGTTAGGCATACGTTTGAATGATTTTATAAAATATAAAAATTTAATAAAAATCCTAAAAAATGGTTGGTAGAATGAAATTTATGGGACAACTTTTATGCTAAATTATAAAAAATGAATATAATAAAAATAGAGAGAGCAATGAAAATAAAAGGATATATTTGTGGGTTCATTTTCAGGGTGAACTTTATGGATTGCTAATTATGTTGAATACAACAATATTTTTTGTTAGTTTAATTTATTAGCTATATTAATTTTTTGGATGGTTGTATAACTTTAGTTAGATTTGGTAGGTAGAGGTTTGATTGATTTTGTATAATATGAATATTGAATAAAAATCTAAAAAGTGATCGGAGAATGAAATTTGTGGGTCAAAATTTTTAGTAAATTTATCAAAAAAAATAAAAATAAAAATAAAAATAGGAGATAACAATGAATAACATGATAATTTGTTTTTTTGGATAAGATGAAATGGACGAATATGCAAGAGGGGATTGAGAATATAAGTTTTTAGGAAGAAAAAAATCCTCAACAATTTAAAGGATATGATCCATTACTAGGCCTCGGGTGGACAATTAAGATCTCCTATATCACAGATACATGTATCTCTCTTACGTGATTGGTTGAAGCTAAATAAAGTAGTAAAAAAGTAATAGTGCTTTACGAGAAAAATAATAAACACCAACAATTTCACCAATCACGCAATAGGGATACAAGGATACATGAAGTGAGTGATACATGAGATCGTAATCGCCGGGTGGATGGGTTTCAACTATTATTTTAACATAAATGTTGTACAATAGAAGTGTCGATGCTCGTATTTGTGAGTTGATTCTTTATGGAGGACAAGTTATTGGAGGGGTTAATGCTTATTAGTCTTGTTTGACAAAGTGGGGAATCTTGAGTTTATAGAACGATTTCGGCCAATTCCTCTTTGTGAATTGTGATGTTCTGTAGAAAATGATATCGAAAATTTTGGTGATGAGGATGCAACCTATATCATGACAGAGTTGATTAGGCCCACTATGACAACTTCATCCCAACGAGAGTGATTCAGATTGACAATAGTGTTTGACGATTAGAAAAGAGATGAATGTCCTTAAAATAGATCTCGAAAAGGCGTATGACTGGAATCATACGGGATTTTTTTAGACGACACTATAAAGGTGGTAGTCCGATTTTCCAATTTGTTGGCTCGAAAGGAGAACCATTATCCTCCTACCTCTTTGTGGATTGAGCGGATTAAACACATGATCAACAACGTAGTGGAAGATGAGAGTGGAAGCCGATCAAACTTTCAAGAACGGGCCCTATGTCATCCATTCTTTGCCTAAGACAATATCCTTATTGGGAATTATACTCTATTGTTTGAAATGATTAATATTTTATAAAGCGTTTGGTCAAAAAGTGAGTATCACGAAATAAAAAATTCATATCTCACCTAATGTAGCGATTAATATGAGAAGACGAGCTGAGAAGATAAGTGGCTTTGGAGTAACGAAGAACCCAAGGAAGCATAAAGGTATGCCAAATTGACCGGTTGGAGAGGAAGAATATTGAGATTTGTTGGTATTTGGTGACCCGTCGGAGGGTATTTTTACTTATTTGCACGATAATATGAGGGGCCCTGATATCTGATGTACATACCAACTCTTTTTCATTACAAATAAAGCAAATACGGAATGTGGAGGGTATCCGATCTCCTTTGGGAAAAAAATGCTACTTGATCTTATTGGTCAATGTTTTCGATGTAAGTTAGAATTTGTGTTTGATTTTATCTAGCTACTTATTTAATTTTGGTTTTAGTAATGATAATTATCTTTGTAACTAATTAATACATCCCACGTGAACTAACAAGATATATGTCAACACGATTCTTCGTGGAAAAGGAAACACACAAGATCAGTCAATAATCCCACCAAGCTCTGGACCGATTAAATGCAAATTCTGATTCAAATATTAGCACACGGATTTATAAACAGCAGTTAGATTATCAACAACAAATGATAAATTTGATCAGACGATGACGTTCTGATCTTATTATGACGTACTGCTCACAGTGAATATAAGATATACAAACTATAACCATGAAAACCAAAGGCTTCGATTCCTTCGGAAGTCTTCAATCAAAATATGGCATCCAGAACGCAGCAACAGCATAAGACAGCCAAACTGAAAACATGTTTCAGATTAATCATCTTACATTAATATTTAAATTATGTTTTGCAATGAAATCATATATTTATCGTACCATCCTTCAAGGAAACCGCGGCCGCCACTGTTGTTCTGCCGAGGTGGCGGCTGGACATACTGAGGCTGTTGCGCATACGGAGGAGGGTACCCTTGCGGTGGGTATCCCGACGCCGGTGGATACCCCGCCGGCGGATAGCCTGCACTACGTTAATTTCATCCCAACATTAAAATCAAATTTTAAAAAAATAAAACTTAAAATCGAATAGAGAAATGAAGGACCTGGTGGTGGAGGGCCTCCAACTGGCTGTTGGCCGTAATAACTCATAGCTTGATTCTTCTTCTTCTTCTTCCTTGTGCTATAAATATCTCTTTTCGATTTATGCAGGCTGAGGGAAAGGTATTTTAATGGTTTATTTCATAATGGCTAAGAAGTCATGACATTTTATATATACAATTTATTAAAAATATAGAACCTTCAACTCTGTCATGTTCTTGCTTAGTTGTGTTTTACTCTTCCTTGGTAGAAAAGTAAAATGAAATTTTTTGTTGGGGGCCTCTCAACTCTATCAACCTCTAGTTTTGTTGACTAGGAAAAAATTGACAAATTCATATATGATTCTTTGTTAAGAAAATTAGAGGATATGATTATCGTTGGAGAAAACCCAGCTTATCTTTAATTCTTGCCCATTGACAAGTAAAACCGTCCAATAAATTTATAAGTAAGGCTTCGAATATTAAAATATATGGCACCTGTTATAAAATTATTGATTTGGACTCTTGATTACTTAGACTTCTGTTATAAAATTATTGATTTGGACTCTTGATTACTTAGACTTTTGTTGAATGTGTTCAAGAACACTTAGAATGAAGTTGGAAGAGAAGAGTGAACAAGAAGAGTAGATTTCTTACTTGCTCTTGGTGCATCTTGTTACAATGAGAATGACCTCTATTTATAGGCCAAAACTTAAAGGAGTTACTAATAAAATAAACTAGGATGTAAGAAGGTGAATAATTCACCTTGTACAATTTACTTCACTTATTGATCAATCTTCACTAGAAGACATGCATGTGATATATGTGTACAAAACATCATGTACAAATGCCTTGTACATATTTTCCATAACACTCCCCCTTGAATATTCTGAATATTCACCTTCTTCTATTATCAAACTTGAAAGCGTTTGTCGATGACTCCAATGTTGTTATACGCTTGAGTGATGTTGCCTCATTAAAAACCTTGTCAGGAAAAACCCAGTGGGATAAAAACCTGATCGAAGGGAAAAAGAGTGCGCGCAACGCATATAATGCTCCCCCTGATTTCAACATATGTCTCGGAGTCTATACATTCCAATCTTGCACACAAGCTCTTCAAACTTCTTTGGGTTCAATGATTTTGTGAAAAAGTCAGCAAGATTGTCACTGGAACGGATTTGTTGAATATCAGCTTCCCCGGTTTCCTATAGCTCACGGGTGGAGAAGAACTTTGGCAATATGTGCTTTGTACGATCTCCCTTGATATGCCCTTTCTTCATCTGAGCAATGCATGCTGAATTGTCTTCATACAAGATGGTAGGATTTTCAGTGATGGGTTTCATCCCGCACTCCTTTTGTATGAAGTTGATCATTAATCGTAGTGATACACATTCTCTTCCAGCCTCATATAGAGCGATCAACTCTGCGTGATTTGAAGAGGTGGCTGTAATTGTTTATTTTGTTGACCTCCATGAAATTGTCGTGCCTCCATATGTGAACACATATCCATTTTGGGATTTGGCCTTGTGTGGGTCAGATAAATATCCTGCATCTGCATATCCAACCAAAGTGGCATCTATTTTGTTTTGATAAAACAAACGAAAGTCATGTGTACCTCGAAGGTAACGGAATATGTGTTTGATGTCATTCCAATGTCTTCTTGTGGGTGCGCAACTGTACCTGGATAACAAATTTACAGCTAAAGCAATATCTGGTCTTGTATTGTTAGTCAAATACATTAAGACACCAATTGCACTTAAATATGGCACTTCTGGGCCAAGGATTTCTTCATCCTCTTCGCGAGGACGGAACTCATCATTTTCCACATTAAGGGATCGAACAACCATGGGTGAGCTTAAAGGGTGTGCTTTGTCCATGTAGAATCTCTTTAGTATTTTTTCTGTGTAATTAGATTGGTGAATAAAGATTTCATCCCTTAAATGCTCAATTTGTAGGCCAAGACAAAGCTTGGTCTTTCCGAGATCTTTCATCTCGAATTCTTTCATCAAATACTTTGCAGTTTCTTCAAGCTCGTTAGAAGTTCCAACAATATTCAAATCGTCGACATATACTGCGATTATAGCAAATCCACTTTGAGATCGCTTGATGAAAACACATGGACATATAATGTTGTTCTTATATCCCTCTTTGAGAAGATATTCACTAAGATGGTTGTACCACATTCGTCCTGATTGTTTTAATCCATACAAGGATCTTCTCAATTGTATGGAAAACATTTCTCGTGGCTTTGAGGAATTGGCCTCTGGCAATTTTAGTCCTTGTGGGACTTTCATGTAGATGTCGGTATCAAGTGACCCGTATAAGTATGCAGTCACGACATCCATAAGGCGCATCTGTAGTTTTTCAAAAACAGTCAGGCCGATTAGGAATCTAAATGTAGTTGCATCAATTACCGGAGAGTATGTTTCATCATAATCGATTCCTGGAATTTGAGAAAAACCTTGGGCTACAAGCCTTGCCTTATATCTCACAATTTCGTTTTTCTCATTTCGTTTTCTCACGAAAACCCACTTATAGCCGACTGGTTTTACACCCTTTGGTGTATGAACTACAGGCCCAAAAACTTCATGTTTTTCAAGTGATTTTATTTCTGCCTGAATTGCCTCTTTCCATTTTGGCCAATCTTTTCTACGACGACATTCATCAACTGTTTTGGGCTCAATGTCGTCATCTTCAGTTGTGATGTCATTAGCCACAGAGTATGCAAATATATCATCAATAATGATATCCTTTCTATTCCATTGTATCCCTGTGTCGACATAATTTATAGCAATTTCATAATTGTCGATTCTTTCATCATCAAGGATATTATCTTCTTTTAGGATGTTCTCATCCTCATTTTCTTTGTGTTTCTCATGTTCCTCATTTGATTCGGTCACTACAACATCTCCTGCTATATCCTTTTGACTCCTTGTTTTTCTCGGTTTCAAGTCTTTTGAACCGAGTGGTCTACCATGTTTTCGACGAGTCATAGACTCATTTACAATGGACACATTTGGTTGTCTAATGGGTACATCAATTCTTGCAGGAGCATTTGCTGCAGGAACATGTGACTTTACCACCTTCTTAGTGTCTGTAAATGCATCTGGTAATTGGTTTGCAACACTTTGTAAATGGATGATTGTTGAACTTCTTGTTCACACATTTTTGTTCTTGGATCAAGCTGTGATAATAGTGTTGCATTCCATGTAATTTCTTTCATACTTGGGTCCACTTTCTTCTTTTCTCCCCCTAAGATTGGGAATTTATTTTCATCAAAATGACAATCAGCAAATCTTGCTGTAAATAAATCACCCGTTGTTGGCTCAAGATATCTAATGATCGAGGGGGATTCAAAACCAACATATATTCCCAATCTTCTTTGTGGACCCATCTTTGTACGTTGTGGTGGAGCAATAGGAACATAAACTGCACATCCAAATATTTTTAGATGTGATATATTAGGCTCCTTTCCAAACACTAATTGCAATGGGGATTGTTCATGATTTGCACTTGGTCTTAACCGAATCAAGGCTGCAACATGCAATATCGCATGTCCCCAAGCAGATGGTGGTAATTTTGATTTCATCAATAATGGTCTAGCGATTAATTGTAATCTATTTATTAATGATTCAGCAAGACCATTTTGTGTGTGAACATGAGCTATTGGGTGCTCCACATCAATCCCAATTAACATGCAAAAGTCATTGAATGTTTGGGATGTGAATTCTCCTGCATTGTCAAGACGAATTTTCTTTATTGTATAATCCGGGAATTGAGCTCTCAAACGGATTATTTGTGCAAGGAGTTTAGCAAATGCCGCATTTCTAGTCGATAATAGACTTACATGTGACCATCTTGTAGATGCGTCAATTAATACCATAAAGTATCTAAACGGCCCACATGGTGGAGCAATTGGTCCACATATGTCTCCGTGTATCCTTTCCAAAAATGCAGGAGTCTCACTCGTAACCTTACTTTTAGAAGGTCTAATTATAAGCTTTCCAAGTGAGTAAGTCGCACAATTAATATGACTTGGCGGCATAACCTTCATGTTCTTTAGTGGGTGTCCAATTGAACCCTTTATAATTTTGTGCATCATCATTTATCCAGGGTGACCCAATCGGTCATGCCATAGTGTGAATTCAACTCGGTCATCTGACCGTTTGTTAGAAATCACATTAGCCTCAACCGGATGAATATATGTTTCATATAATCCGGAGGCTTGTCCTTGCATTTTTTCAAGGATCCTTTTCTTATCACATTCATGTGTTGTGATGCACAAATATTCTCTCCCATTTTCATTCATGGTTTCCATATGAAACCCTTTGACGCACATCCTTAAATCTCAATAAATTTCTTCGAGATTTACTCGAATATAATGCGTCATTTATTATTATTTTTGTTCCCTATGGGAGTAGAACAAGAGCTCTTCCCGAGCCTTCGATGAGTCTAGCCACACCAGATATTGTATTCACATTTTCCTTAAAGGGTTTCAAATGTGTGAAATACTCTTTATTTCTCACGATGGTATGTGTAGTGGCACTTTCTACAAGACATTGCTCCTTCTCATCGAGTCTTTCCTTAGAAGATTCCATGTTTTCTTTATAAAGAAAGTAGCACAAATAAGTTAAGCCATTAAATATAAAAACTTCATATTTTACATTAGGATAACCATATTTTACATAGTCCTACTAGATCTTGAAATAAGACATTAAAATACATTACATCATATTATACATTATATTACAATAAGGATAATATCACAAGTTCATAAACCGAATGCTTTAGTCCAAGGCACATGCATCGTCATTCTCAAAGTTGAGAAAGTGAGAGACATCCAAGCTGGTCATGGGTGAAGTACCAACAACTTCATTTTCCACGAAGTTGGTTTCATTGGCCTTTTCTTTGTTTCTTTCGGCCTGATAAGCATCCACCAAATGTGAAGCTGTACGGCATATTTTTTCCCAATGACCAGCTATGCCACATTTGTAGCAAACAGTTCTTGGCTTGTGAGAGGGTTCCTTTTGACCCATCTGGACCTTTGGCTTATCATTTCTCTTGTAACCATAGTTACCACCTCGATTGTAATGGCGACCTTCATTATAGCCTTGCTCACGACCGCGGCCACCACGGCCTCCACGGCCACCACAATCACCACGACCTCGGCCACGGCTATTATAGTGCCATGGCGGTTGCCCACGTTCTTTGTGACTCTTGCATTTTTCCTCGGATGCCTTGTCAGTGGCATTGGCTTCAGGAACTGCTATTGATCGTGTGGGTCTGAGGTTGTGGTTTCTCATTAGGAGCTCATTATTCTTTTCCGCCACCAACAATACTTTCAAGAGGTCTGAGTACCTCTTAAAACCTCTCTCCCGGTATTGCTGTTGTAACAATACATTTGTGGCATGCATAGTACAAAATGTTCTTTCTAGCATTTCTTCTTGGGTAATCACATGACCACATAGTCTCAGTTGGGAGGTGATCCTGTGAATAGCACTGTTATATTCAGATATGGACTTGAAGTCCTGGAACCTCAAGTTGTTCCATTCATATAGAGCTTGTGGAAAAAGGACTTCCTTTTGGTGTCCATATCTTTCATTCAAACTTTCCCACGACTCTTTAGGATCCTCCACAAATAAATATTCAGTCTTAAGACTTTCATGAATGTGGTGGCGAAGAAACACAATTGCTTTTGCCTTCTCTTGTGGAGTGGCATCATTTTTTATCTTCAATTGTTTTTTTCAAGGCCATTTGCCTTGAGATGGGCAAGTGCATCTACCCTCCATTCGAGGTACTTTTGGCCCGACAAGTCAAGAATGTCAAACTCTCGTTTTTGCGATGCTTGCCATTGGTTACTACATAAAAGTTATATTTTATGTCAATATTAAGCATGCATAGTTTTATTAGTCATGATTTAATAAAGTAAAGACATTTCATAGGTGTAGATGTCATGAAGATGAGTCGTATCAAATATTAAAGAATGCATGTAGACTTAATAGGTGGCGTATGTCAGAGCAATAATCAGAGATGTAAAGACAAGTATAATATCGTGTGTCACAAGTAAGAAATCATACGGATAAATGAACGTTACAAGATCCATGAATTAAAACTGGTTATTTTTACCCTCTTTAATCTCCATCCATCCATTATCTTCTTCCCTCTTTTACTCCATCTCCATATTCGATCCAAAAAAAATCTCATGTCCATGGCCGGTGATGATATCACTCATCGGCTTGTTGCCAATAATAATCGGTATTTAATCGAGCTTTTCATTTGTCTTGTCCTTATTTACATCATCATCATTATCATAATCATTATTTTGGTGGGAAATCTTCGTTCATAATCCAAGTGGTGAAAGCAAGGAATTTAGTGTGATTCTTTGTCAAAAGAGGTAAGCAAATCTCTTTTTTTTTTTGTTTCTTAGCATAAATCCAAACACATGATTTCATTTTGAGAAAATTTATTTTAGATCTTATGTTAAAATAACGAGTTTCTGGTGTAGAGGTTCCCGATTTGGGCAACTACAGAGCATAATCCTCGGATTAAGTTAAGTTTCCAAAAAACTTGAGTTTCTGATGTAGAAGATCCCATTAAGGGCAACTACAGAGCATAGTCCTCAAGTAGATTTTGTTGTATAATTTTTTTGTGTAATGAAAGACTAAGAAAATGTTTAAGAACATACCTTAGTAGAGAAGCTCAGTTGTAACTTAGAATCCTCGTGCTGATAACGTGTTATAAAATTATTGCCTCTTGATTACTTAGACTTTTGTGGAATGTGTTCAAGAACACTTAGAATGAAGTTGGAAGAGAGGAGTGAACAAGAAGATTATATTTCTTACTTGATGTTGGTGTATCTTGTTACAATGAGAATGACCTCTATTTATAGGCCAAAACTTGGAGGAGTTACTAATAAAATAAACTAGGATGTAAGAAGGTGAATAATTCACCTTGTACAATTTACTTCACTTATTGATCAATCTTCACTAGAAGACATGCATGTGATATATGTGTACAAACCATCATGTACAAATGCCTTGTACATATTTTCCATAAAGCACCTTCATTGTCACAGTAGGATCTCCGGGGAATAAAAGAGCTTAAAGACTCATTCACATAAGAATCAATCTAAACAACCAAATCGCTTCTTCTTCTCCTATCACCTACATGTTGTACATATCCAATTATCATCCCATTCCATGATGCAACCACTTTTCTTTATGGCATTTTATCAAACAGTTGTCTTGCAGTTCTTAGTTTCACATAGATATAAACCATCATATTCCACTAGACCAGATTACACTATTTCCTTCTCTCATTCAAGTATTTATCATCATACAAATTTATTCTTCTGTTAAACAAAAGATTAGCATCAGATACAAGGCGTCCGTTGATATACATTATCAAGTGATTGCTTTAGAACAAACTCATCCCCGTCTAAACCTAACTTCACCGAGAACCTCGTGTTCCAAGTATGAACCTATACCCTCATGCCCCTCAGCTCGTTGATCCTCATCCGTAACCATGGAAATCCAAAATCCCTAGGTCCTTGTACTCCTCCCCTTTCAGACATAACACCTCCAATATGTTAGCTGGAGTTTCTTGATGAACTTGTAATGTAATTTAGGAGGCAATGATAGAGAGATGAGAAAGAAGGGCCGAGGAGGCGGTGGATTCAATGTGGAGAAATAGACGTGTCCCGTGTGGATCCTTTGTCCAGACAAAATCGGAGGAGTTAACACGGAAGGCCATTCTATTGCGTGTCATGTTTTTTTTTATTATGCAAGATAAGCGATCAGGCCGGACTACCTCTTCGAGAGGTTCCTTTCTAGGGAATCCAAACGGATGAGATCCTCCACCAAATGTATGGAAGAAAAAACAAGTTGAGGCGACTCGTGACTAAGATCCGCCAGCTTGTCAGCCACCAAATTAACTTCATGGAAAACATGATGAACTTGAACCTGATAAAAAAACACAAGATATTAACAACATTAGACAAGATTAGATCAAGTTCCCAAGAAGGTTTCTATGAATAAACTTACATATGGTTTGTTCCTAAATGTTACACTGAAAACTTTTATTCAAATCAAAGTAAGTGTATAGTTTGTTTTACTAATAAATAAAAAGACCAAATTTATTAATTTTTCTCTTTTCTATTTTATCATTGGATCGATAAATTTTTTTTGGCTCATACCCTAAGAGAAAATTCGAGGAAATAAGTTTTTTTTATAAATTTCAATTAGTAATATAAGTTCTAGTCATTGTTAACATATGTAAATACTTAATTATCTTTGTATAAATATTTATAACGTTATGTAAATAAAAAGGAGGTTGTAATATTTTGGTTTAAGAAAGCTTAATCATATTAATAATCAAAATGTCATAAAACCCGACAAAAAAAACTAAATGGGACGGTTGAGTCGAACCGAAATGGTTTAATTTAATTTTGGTCATAAAATACGCTCAACTAGTCAGAAATTCTTAATGTCAAAAATCCTTATAAAATTCTTATGGTTCAGTGGTGGTTGAAACTCAATAGGATTCGACTTATAAACTAAGATATAAAAAATATACTAAGATTTTATTAATTTTTGTTCTCAAAAATCACAATACCAAAATCCATATGAATCATTTGATACCAAATGAAATTTCTACAAGGACATACAATTATATAAAATCCGTATAAATGATAATATTATACAAAATCGTAGTATACATTGAAACAATTAAAACAAATCTTCTTAAATAAAAAATAAAAAGGAAGTAAAAGAATTGTTGGAGAATTACGGTACAAGCTTTCAACGGTTTGACAATCACCAAAAGTTGTTGATACCCAATTCAAGCCTTTGAAGATGGAAAAGAAACATAAAAAAACGAAGTCCGTGAAGATAGTTGGGTGCGACGTGAGATTGACAAAGGCGAACAACTTCGAGTCAAACATTATATAGTGCGCGAGTTAAGATTGTGCAAATGGTGTTAGAGGGAAGCGAGGATGTCAGTGCAAGATTTATGTGTGAAACTCTGCTTCTGCTTTGGAAGTCTGAAGTCGTAAAAATAGTTCCCAGTTTTCAATGTTTGGAGCAAAATGACCGTAAAAATCTAACAGAACCATAAGGCTGTAAAAATTTAAATATTGAACTATTAATGGACCAACAAGGTTACTTTTATTTCAATTTGAGCCGAAATCATAAGGTTCAATTTGCCTAAATTGACCGGTCTATCTCAACGGCTCAACTCTAATTGGAAATAAATATTTTTATAAATGAAATAAAAGTGTATATATATATATATATCGAGTTAGAGAGAATACGAGCACCAGTTATGTTGTCGACCCTTTCTTAATATACAAATCTATTCTCCTAAAACAACAGACTTTTTTTTTTGATAATACAAGATAAGAAATTAGGAAAGTCATCTTCTCAAAAATTTCTTCCCTAGCGCATCCTTGGGGATGAGGTCGTCCACCAACACCATAGACGAACTAGAAGCCATCCCAAACTCATGGCCCAGCTGCGCAAGCCTGTCTACAACTCCATTAATCTCCCTAAAAACGTGATGGATCCTGACCTGACAGAAGCCTGCTAAAATATTAGAAATATCAGACAAAATCAAATCAAGATCTCATGGAGGTTTCCACACACGTTTAATCGAGTTGATGAGCGTGAGGCAATCTCCTTCGATTTCAATATTGAAGAAACCCAAATCATAGGTCCTAACCAGTCCTTCTCTTAGCGCACATGCTTCAGCATGCAGAGCAGATATGTTGCCACATTGCCCAAAACCCAGAGATACTGGCTTAGCCTCGTGATTCCGAAGGATAAAACCATAAGCTGAAATACCAGATTCTTTTTTTGATCCATCATAATTAATTTTAATAAAGTCTTTTTCTAGTTTTGACCAATGTATATATTCTTTGATTTCCTATTCCCTTGTTTCGGTTTTTTTGTGTGTTGTTTCAACATTTTAGTAAAGCGGTTCCAATCATTGATTTGGTTCCGAACTAGCAATTCCAAATTTTGGGTTTGATCCTTTTTATTGAAGATCTTCGGATTCCTAACAGTCCACACGTTCCACCAGATCCAAGAAAGATAGATAAATTCAAAATTTACCAAAATTTTCCAAAGATATGAAAATTTGTCCGATATTTTTAGATTTCCTTTATCAGTTTGTCTAATAGAACTCTCAATTCTATTATTAGACAACGAGTCTATAACAAACTGACATTTAAAAAATAGATGGTATGCAGATTCAAAAGGGTGATCACACAGACAACATTTCATCGGCACCGAAATTTTTTGTTTCTCTAAATTTTCCTTTGTTGGTAAACCATTAATAGATAGTTTCCATAGGAAGTTCTTAATTTTCGGAAGTAGATTCAACTCCCAGATCCAATCATTTTCACATACCTAGATACCGCTTCTCTAATAAATAAAATTGAAAGCTGACTTTGAAGAGAAGTTTCCATTCTCCGAAGGGGCATAGTAGAGTCGATCTTGAATGAAAGTTTTAGGGAGTTGGTAATCGTTGATTGAGTTGATAATATTTTGTGGGAGAATTTACCTAATTTCGTAGCAATTCTACTATAGTCCTACCTATTCTCATTTATGAAATGTTTAACCACTATATTAGTATTAATTTCATCTAGGAAGTTCTTTATCGATCCACCGATCTTTCCAGAAGTTCACAGCACTTCCATCACCAACATTCCATATGAAACCTTGTTCAAAATTTGTTCTTAACTTCATAAGTCTCTTCCATTGCCAAGAAGAATTTTGTTTGACATTATACTTTCACAATACCTCTATTTTCAAGTATTTTTCTTTTATTACTCTAACCCAGATATTATCTAGTTCATTCAGGATTTTCCATAGTAGTTTCATATGGAGTACCTTATTAACTTCTTCAGTCTTTCTAATGCCAACACCACCAAACTTTCTGGGTCTACAAACGCGGTCCCAACTGATAAGGGGGTGAAAATTTGGGCCCTTGTTCCAGAAAAATTCTATATTGATTTTATCTAACTCTTTATGAATACTAGTAGGTAACATAAAACTTTGCATAATGAAGCTCGGTTTTGCATTTAGATTTGCTTTAGTTAAAACCGTTCTTCCTTCTTGGGACATGGACAAAAGCCTTTCATCTTGAGAGCTGGAGTTTAGACTTTGCTATCACATCTTCAAAAACTTTTTTATTCACTCTACCATTTATTATTGGGCATCCTAAATATGTTTCCAGGCAGCTGGAGCTCACAATTCCCGGCCCCTCCTGGATCAGTCATTTAGTTGAGTTTTTCACATTTTTAGATGTCTGGAAGGCAGATTTTTGTAAATTAATTTTTTGGCCGGATATTCTACAATATCCTTTTAAAATCTCAAGTACTTTATTACTAGCTCCTACCGATGCTTTGGTAAATATTATGATATCATCCGCAAAGGCTAGGAAATGGATACAAATTCCTTTTTTAGTGATCGGAAATCCAATATTTTTCCTATTATGATCACTTTCTTTTTGTAAATTTCTCATTAAGACTTCAGCTCCAAGGTTGAAAATCATAGGCGAGATAGGGTCACATTGTCAAAGGCCCCTCTTAGGGAGAATTAAGAAGGTCTATCGTTGAATAAGATAGAATATGAAACCGATTCAATGCATTCCATGATCCAATTGGTGAACTTACTGTTAAACCCAAACTTTTCAAGGACAGCTCTGATAAAGAACCATTACACTCTGTCGCAGGCTTTTTCCATGTCCAGTTTAAGTGCAACATAACCTTCCCTACCTTTTTTCGTTCTAAATCCATGGAACACTTCATGTGCTATTAATATGTTATCTTGAATGGCCCTATTTTGAACAAAGGCACTTGTAGTGGGTGAATAAGCTTAGGTAATATATTTTTTAGTCTAGCTGCAAGAATTTTAGCAATAATCTTATAAGTAGTCGAACATAGACTAATAGGTCTAAAGTCATTTGTTGATAACGGGTTGTCGTTTTTTGGAATAAGTGTAATAAATGTATGATTAACCTGTTTTAAGAGTTTTTCGGAATAGTCAAAACTTTTCACTGCTTTACAAATAGCCGGTCCCACAATATCCCAGTGTTTCTGGAAAAAAAAAAAACAGTTGGCATACCGTCAGGTTCCGGGGACTTATCACATCCAATATCAAAGGCCGCTTTCTTAATATCACTATTTGTAAAAGGACTAGTAAGTAGGACATTGTCTTCCTCGGAGATTTCATTCGTGATGACCTGAAGATATTGTTCACAAATGTTTTGATTACCCTCTGATTCTCGAAATCTTTTTTTATATTCTTTCGTAAATTCATGGAAGATATCCTCATCCTTTTCTAACCATTGTCCCTCTCTATTTTTGATTTTGTTAATCATTTTCCTATTTCTTCTCCCTGTTGCTTTCCTATGAAAATAATTTGTGTTTTTATCTCCTTTAATCCAGGAGTTGATTTTTGTTCTCTGCATCCAATATTTCTGCTGAAATTCTATAAGACAATCCTCTTCTTAACTAGTCTAATTAATTTATCATTCACGTTTTGGCTATAATTTCTAAAAATAATTTAAATTCTAAAGTTTCTTAATATCATTATCAACCTTTTTAACTTGTTTATTAATATTTTCAAAATTTTCTTTTGCTCCATATTTTGATCTTAGTTTTAACTAAACTTAATTTCTTTACTAACTTATACATAATGTTACTAACCCGTTGCATCATTTTAAATTAAGTTTGAATGTTTAGTACGTATACAAAAATAGATCCACTACTTCTTCTTTTTTTGATAATGAAAAGCGGTTAGATTGACCTACCTCATAGTGGTAGTCCAACCTAAAGCATCATTGCGGATGAGAACACGAAGTTCGGGATCTTCAGAAAAATTGGTGTTGGGGGTCGAGATTCTCAGATGGGTCAATCGGTCAGCAACACAATTTATCTCTCTGAAAATATGCCTAACACGGATCTCGGCAAAGAAACGACGATCTAGTCTGGAGTCGGATATAATCATCTCGATCTCCAGCGGACAACTCCACAAACCTTGGAGTGCCTTGATTACACACAGGTTATCACCTTCGATTTCGATCTTTTTAATTTGTAGCCTGATTGCCTCTTGTAGCCCAGTTTTGAGGGCAAATGCTTCGGCTTTTTATGACCGAATTGAAATTATTTTTTTTTAGCGTCGAGACTAACGATATCGCCATTGTGGTTCCGAATAACATATCCAATAGATGTGATTCCCGAATCGAGTTTTGATCCATCAAAGTTAAGTTTAAAGAAGCCGGGTTTTGGTTTTTCCCATTTAATATTGTGTTTTTTTCAGTTTGTTTGAGATATAACTTTTTGGTTGTTGTTTTATGTTATAATCGTTTTCATCAGTTATGTTAGTGTTCCAGTTATGTATTTGGTTTTTGATGAAAGTAATAACCTTATTATCAGGGCCCATAGGTTCATTACTAAATATAATTTTGTTCCTAAAAAACCATATACTCCACCATGCAGTTGCAAGACACGTAAATTTCTTTGTTCCTATTTTGTTTTTAATTTCTTGTAGGATAACATGAGCTTTTTTATTTTGGATGTTAATTTTGTTAAGTTCGGTTAAGATTGTTCTATCGATTTTGGCGATAATTTGTTTAGTGCGATGACATTCCAAGAGCAGGTGTAATAGGTCCTCAAGATGATGGTTGCAAAGTTCACAGTGCCTCGTTACGGCAATTTTTCTTTCGTCAAGTTTTGCTTTTTTCGGAAGTCCATTAACAGAAAATTTTCAAATAAAGTTTTTAATTTTGGGTTGGGTATCCAATTTTCAAATCCATTCACAAAAATGGTTTGGTTGGATGTTTGATTCCTCTTCAATCATGTCATAAACTGATTTTGAAGAGAACCATTCATTTTTACTGCATCTCCAATATAGTCTATCTTGGATCTCGTTTTTCGGGATGATTGTTTCCTTTATCTTTCTCAAAGTATCCGGGTTTAAGAAATTTTGAAGCTCATTATCAATTTTGTTGTTATCCCACTCTCTTGAGTTATTTATGAAGTGACTAATTTTAGTGCTTGTATCAATTTGGTTGGTATTTTGGACCATTTTTATTAGTGGTATCTTTGTTACCCAACTATCGTGCCAAAAATTGATGATTTTTCCGTTTCCGATCTACCAGATGATACCTTTTTTAAATTCAGTTTTGAGTTTCATAAGATTGTTTTATTGCCACGAAACTCCACCTTTAAAATAATAATGAAAAATATTCTTATTTTTCAAATATTTCTCATTTATAATTTGAACCTACTCCTTGGTTGAGTTGGGAACTAGGAAGGTGGACTTAATGTTTGGTAGCTCTACGTTCCGATGAAACGACGTCGTATGTAGCAATCTTTCGTTCTCTCTGAGATGGTACCATCCTGCAAAAAAAACCCTCTTTCTTCCCTGCCTATACCTCCAGTTCTCACACCGCCGCTGACGCCACCTCCATGTCTGTCGGGAATCGACACAGAGGTGAGTGAGCGAGTGACAAGGAAGAACCCTATAGTATATCTTCACCACCCATCTCCATCCTCACGGTGAAGATCAATACAATTTGACCCCACAGTTGAAACCCTAGAATTCAATTTCACGAAACCCTAATCTTCCCCTCCAAATTCCGGGATATTCGTAGTTGCAGAGGCGAAATCCAGCCATGGACGAATCCTTTCTGCTAATGCTCTCAAACCTCCTCCACCTCCAAAATCACCTCGACCCAACCTCCTCCCTCTTCTCCGACGCATCCTCCGCTTCAACCTCATCCCCATCCTCTCTCCTCGGCTCGTCCTCATCCGCTGCCCCTCTCCTCTTCTTCACCATCGCATCCGTCCTCTCCTATGTCGCCACCGTCCGATCTTCATCATCCACATCTCCTTCCCGTTCCCCGTCACCGACCTCCGACCACTCTCTCTCATCCTTCCGTGCGCTCTCCACTGATCATATCTGGTCCATGGATCCCGCTGTTCGCGACGCACGGTGGCGATCTTCCTACGGTCTCTCATATCCAGTCTTCACCACCGTTGTTGATAAGCTGAAGCCTCACATCGCGCTTTCGAATCTCTCTCTTCCGTCGGATTATGCGGTTGCGATGGTTCTCTCACGGCTCTCCCGTGGCCTCTCTGCCGCCTCCGTTGCTCGCCGTTACAATCTTGAACCGTTCCTTGTCTCCAAGATCACAAACATGGTGACTCGCTTGCTCTCGACAAAACTCTACCCCGAGTTCATCAAGATCCCAGTCTCTCGCCGACTTCATTCCACCTCCAACTCGTTTCATCAGCTCACCTCCCTCCCAAATGTCTGTGGAGCCATCGATTCGTCTCCAATACGTCTCCGACGACCTCCCTCCGACGATCCGGACTCATACCTCTCCAAACACGGATTCCCTTCCGTCCTCCTTCAAGTCGTTGCTGATCATAACAAGATCTTCTGGGATGTCTGCGTTAAAGCCCCTGGCTCAGTGGACGATGCTTCCCATTTTCGTGACAGTCTCCTATACAACCGACTCATCTCCGGCGATGTAGTCTGGGACAAGGTCGTTAATGTCCGCGGACATCCTGTTAGGCCTTATATCGTAGGTGACTGGTGCTATCCTCTACTTTCCTTTCTTCTGACACCCTTCCATGGAACCAAGGTTACGCCTGCTCAGAAGGAGTTCAATGATGCTCTGATGAGTGGGAGGTCAGCGGTTACGGAGGCTATTGGGTTGCTTAAGGGAAGGTGGAAGATTCTACAGAATTTGGATGTGGGCATTAATCATGCTCCTCAGACTATTGTGGCCTGCTGTGTGTTACATAATCTTTGCCAGATTGCTAGGGAGCCTGAACCTGATCATATTTACAGGGAGCCTGAGGAGATTGGAGGTCCTCCTAGGGTTTTGGATAATGAAAGGTCTTTTTATTATTATGGTGATAATTTGAGGCAGATTCTGGCAGATGATCTTCACCAGAGGCTCAATTCATCAAGATGAAGATCAAGGGAAAACCTGTTTGGTTGTGCGGTAAGATGGTATTTAGTTAGTTTCTTTTGTAACTGTATGTAGTGAGAATGGTGAACTAGTAGTATTATTAGGAACCTTATTTGTGCAATTACTTCTAATCGGTTGTTTAATGAGCTAAGCGGCTGATTCAACTACCAAGTGCTGAACTTTTGAACTACAAAGTAGGATACTTTTCAGAGGATAAGATCAAGAGAAGGCATTGATGTTTGTATGGATGCGAGCATTCTGCAGCTTCTCAATGAAACCTAAATGCACAGTTTCCTGTTATGGTTTATCTCAGTTTAAAAGCTTGCTTGCTGTTATAATTCTGTTATAAAGTGTTGAAAATTTCATAATGTTGAGCCCTCTTTGCACCCTTGTACAAGGGTAGAATGAAATAGTTTTTTTTTTTTTTTTTTTCCCTTTATTCTAAATCATGGTTGGTATTTTGTTGAATGAATAAACCATTGTTTGTCATCCCTTCATCTACCATTTTCTTCCCAAAGTACATTGCCCCTACGACTTGCAATCTAATGCAACAGATAAGCATTATATGGCAGCCCCCCTGCTGAGATGCACCCATTCTGGTATATGTGGACAGCTGAGTCTCCTACTGGATATGTTCGTCTGATCGAAGACTCTTTAGTGGACCTCTCGACATCTTTATTTGATGTTGACATGAAAATACATGGATCCATTTTGAGTTTAACCAAGAACTTAGGGCCTGTTTTACTGAAGGTTTATTTCACTTTCATTTGATTTATAAATCCGGGTTTAATTTGTTGTCGGTGTTTACTTGTTAACGGGTTGATTTGTGAACGGGTTCACATCGGTATGTAAACCTCTAAAAAATAACTTCCTCCATCCAACTTATTTTTTCATGAATGTTTTTTAATCCCGAAATTGCCCTCTATTTTATGATATCTCGATATTCAATTCCTTTCTCCCATTTGTAAACGAAAGATGTGCTATGACAGACAAGGCGACGAAGGGTTGCGACAGACAAAGCGAGACAAAGCGATGAAGGGTTGCGACGACAGGCAATGGCTTCTCCATCCGATACTGAGACGGCTGCGACGAGGAAGGGGTTCGTCTGATTCTCCAAGGTTCTGTCGCTTTCACTTGTAGAATTCACAGTGATGGAAGAATCAATGGTAGTGTCAACTTTAGTATCAGATTCAATGACGCCACTTGAAACAAATGATACATGCTGAGCAACATACAACGTGGAGGTCTTCCTTCCACTGCGTTTCTTCTCGCCCGTTTTGCTGCTGAAACTAGCTGAGTTCTTCGACGACTCTTGCGGTGCCACCAAGAACATATTTGTGTCATAAGCTCTGGTTTAGTTGATATTTTTAAAATTTTTGAGAGGTAAAAATATATTTTGAACTAAATTAAACCAAAAAAAAAACCAAAGTAAACATCCTTACTTATATATATAAACTCAACGGGTTTATAAATCAAAAAATAAATTATAAACCCGTATAAACTCATTTAATTTATAAACCCGAAAAAACACAAACCTTTAGACTGTGTTTGGCAAGACGTAAACATTAGTGTTTGTGTGTGTTTGGTAGTGTTTGTATAGTTAATGGGATTGACCTTGTTACCCTTATCATTTAACCATATTACGAAATACATGGCATATAAGACACATTCTCTCACCTCTCCTTCTCATCATCGGAAGATATGAGGATAGACGAAGAAGGAGAATTCGGAAGATAGGAGGATAAACGAAGAACAATGAGAAAGACGATAAGTCAAACTGTGCATAATGGAAGAAGCGAAACTATAATCAAAATCGATATCACACACAAAGAACATACAAAGAAACGGAGAGTCCACCGCAAAGAGAAGAAGCGAGGAAGAAGGACCTTAAAGAGAGGTGTGAGTGACACAACGAAGATCGAGAGAAGAAGACGACAGGGAGGCGAGAAAGGAACACTTTGTTTCCCTGGCCAGGAGAGTGACGGGAATAGGAACGAGACACATCGATTTTACACGGCGTTTCGGGTTGGCTGTATATCTGGAATTTCATCATACTTGCTGCGAAGCATTCATCTTCACTGTGTGAGTATGTATGATAGAGAGATTGAAAGCTATATTCATCAAAAGAAATTTGTATTCATCGAAAGAAAATCACATAGATCTTCCCATTGTTTCCATCTATGATGCACGAACACTTCTAGAAAGGCGGTGTGTCCCGTGTCCCGCTGTGTCGGAGACGGGGACACGGCTCGGACACGGCCAAATATGGTCCGACACGGTCAAGACATGTTTCAGAGGAAGGTCACGTCTAGGACACGGATTGTGTCCGGTCAAGACACGGTCAACGAAAGTTTTCCCTTAAAGCTAAAAAAACAAAAACAATTTTAACAAAAAAAAATTAAGAAAATTTTATTTTATCGTAATATTCTCTCCTAATTTTTTCGACTAAACCTAGCCCCATATGGCCACCTGCGAGATTTTGGTTGCCAGAAGCAGGACACCGATCTTCTTCTTCTTTTTCTTCTTTTGTGATTTCAATGTTGAAATGTTGTTATTCCGTTGGCCGAGTCTTCTCTCCATTCTAAATGATTTCATAAATTGATTTTCAACATTTGATTACTAATTAATTGTGTAATCTTTCTTTGTTGAATGTTGAGTGTGTTATTCCAATTCTTTCACTTTTTCTAATTTATAATTTTTATTATTGTTTTCCTAGGTTGATTATGTTGTTTGATTGTTGTTGATTTGCAAAATGGATGGTTCATTCTTCAATTTTGAAACTAAGTATTTTTATTTGAGATTGTATGACTAAATATGTTTATTTCTATGTTTTGTAATGCTGAAAATGTTTGTTTTCAAGCTTTTGTTTGGGTTATTTTGTTGCATGTTATTGTTTATATCTACTCATATATCATTGGGTTTTTCATATTCATTATGTATGATTCTACATTTTAATAGTTTTTAAATAATATATTATTTGTTTTCCTCGCCGTGTCCCTGTTTTCTATGTTTTTCAGGATTGCCCCTTTCCCGTTTCTCGCCGTGTCCGTTTTCCGTGTCCATGTCCGTGCATCATAGGTTTTTCATGGATCCACATGTAAAATTACCGCTTCAAGTATCCTCTCTTGCCACATACAATGCCAAGTTAGTCAAGAGGATGAACTGTATTTTAAAATTGGCTTCTTTTTTTGGTATCCCAACTCTTTAGGAAGTCTTTCTCTCCACTATTTCTGGGCTTTAAGTGGATTCCATGCTTGATTCATGATGTGTGGCTAACCACAGTGCAATGTTCTTTTATATATATATATATATCCCTTATACATTATAAAGGAGGGTTGGAGAAATGAATAGTATCATTCTTTTTCCTATTATATCCCAAGTTTTTATATATATTACATTAATTTACTGTCACCCTTCTTTGCTTCTGTTTGAGTGTTTGGGCTCCTTTTTACTAGCCTTTTCGTACAATAGTGTAATAACATGTGTCGATTCGTCGTTCAACATTTTTTATGACTCTTCTCTCGGTTAACAGGTGTCGATTTTCCTGTCATTTACGCATCTTTTCATCTCTTTCTTTCCTCCATTTCATCTCTTTCTTCTTCGTTTGGTTACGGTGGCCGCTTCATTCCTGTCTCATCTCTTTGTTCCACGCTTCCACCCGATGAGTTTACTGGTATGTCCATCTTTCTTCAAGCTCTACATCTGAAGGTTTTCAATCTCTCTTATTACAATTTGTTGTGTTCCTCCTTTATCCTGATTCAACTTCTTTCTTCTTTTTAGAAACCTAATTTCAGTTTGTTTGTGTTAATAGTGTTCCTCATTTAGCCCGCTTCAACTTCTTCTTCGATCTTCAAGGACAAGAAAGATCCATCGATTGATTTTTGTTCGTATAAATGTTCTGCTCTCTAAATTATTCCTCATCGAATCATTATTTTTACTGCTAATCTTCATTTGTGGCTTCCATATTTTAGGTTAAATGCGTAAAATTTGCCCGGCGGTACAACGGTGGATTCAACCGACGCTGAGAAATCTTTCCGTCTCTAAACCACGTGTTTTGAGAAGATTATTCCTTTGCTCGAAGATGAATTCGCTTACACCAACCTTACCAGGTCCATCTCTTGACTCATGTCTTCGTTTATGGATTTATTATGTAGGTTTCTTCAATCGATGTACCAATTGTGATGCTCAGTAGTTTTCTTTCTTTCCTCTTTCTTCTACTTTTCTCAACTCTTCGTTCTTCCGGTTCGCACAACAAAGGCGCCGAGGCAGAGAAGGAAGTCACGAGCCTCATAGAATAAGTACTTGAAGCCAGGTGCAATTGCTCAGCTTCTATATACCAAGGCAGTGGGAACCAAGTTTTCTACTGATGTTGGGAAGAACCGTGTTGGACTACAAGTTAGAATATGCTATTAATGATGATTTATCTTATACATGCAAGTATATTGCTATTAATGATGATTTATCTTATACATGCAAGTATATTCGGATACTCCATATATGATGTCTCTGAAGAGTTTATCAAAACTCAATCAGTTGGTTCTTTTGATTTATTAAAGCAGATTAATCCGCTTCAGACTCCAAGAACTCTTATTATGGTTGCGGAAGTTTGTGATTTCGAATCTAGGTTCGAGGCTCTTCCCAAAATTTGGGGCCTAAGAGGGTCCCAAGAGAATGATTCTCCTATAAGAGTATCAATTACTTCTCGGGTTGTTTTTTATATCTACATTCTATAAGAGTGTTTATTTTGGTAATTTCATCTTACAAGGATGATTTTGTCCTGATGAGGCACCGCCAAAAACATATAGTTTAACTTGTTTATCATAGTAAAGATCTTTGAGTATTTTGATTTGGTCAGTAGTAGGAGTCCACCTTGTAGTGCTTTGCCTACAAAGGTAATTACTCGCTACTGCTTTCCTACTGCTGCCGCCATCTTGCTGTGTTTGGATTTTGTTTTGTTGAGCTTCCATTGATAATATATCAGTCAGCTAAGAACAATGGCAAGATACAAATATAAGTGAAGGGGGTATAATGAGATATATGTGAGAAGGATCGAAGTTGACAAATAGCTTTGGAGGGAATTGCTTGGATCAAAAGCCATCAACTGATATGATTATGAACCTCTCTGTGACCTAGCTAGAGATTCAGATGAGGCATGAGTGGACCAGCAATATAAGGTCTAAAACATGTGAGTACCTTGCTTCTTAAGGATGGCTATTGTTTGTTCTCTTTGATGCTCTATGTTCTTCTTACTGACAATTTTTAGATAAGTTGAAAGGTCTTTGATCTCAAAGTTTATCATCCAGTAGAGTTGTTAGGTTCGGAAAATAGGAAAAACATAATGTGGAAGAGGGCTAAATAATAAAGTATTTACTCTAGAAACATTGTACATATGCATGCTGGCTTTTGGTTACCTAATTTGACTGCTGTATTGTTGCTTTGATTGGGTGTACTTGGGTTTGATTGGTTCAGCTGCAAGAGTTATAATAAGAAAACCAGAAACTCAGTGATACCAAACAGGCACTGTTTGATGAAGTTTACATTGATTTTGTGCCAGTATATCCTTGTATGCACATGTATTAACACTTTTCCGATGCAGGAAATGATGAGCAAAATGAGGACACAAGTCGTGATCAAGTTGTTGCTCTCTCTTTCTTTATAAATAATTTTCATTTTAACAATTGTAAGTAATATAGTAATAATATGATATAAATCTATCACTTCAATTTTGATTGTTTTATTTATAGTAAGTTATATATCCACGAGAATATGTTCTACTTATGAAATGAAGAGCGGTCAATCTAAAGATTGATTAAGAACGTGTTTGGTGAGTTGCTCATTTTTCATTTTGCCTAACGAAAATAAGGATTCAACTGGCAAAATCATTTTGCTGTCTAATTTATGATCTTCTGAACCAAAACATTATTGCCAAAATGCCTGAGGTACTATTCTGCTTTTCAACCCTATATCGGACCACAGTTCAGAATTTGATCCCCATCATTACAGTTCAGAATTTGATCGACCGGGAGACCATCTTCTTGTCGATACCCCTGTCATCATAGTTCAGAATTTGACTTTGTCGATACCCCTGTCATCATAGTTCAGAATTTGACTGAGTGAGAGTACTCTATTGTTAATGTTCTATCATCATAGTTCGGAATTTGACCGAGTGAGAGTACTCTATTGTTAATGTTCCCTGCACTGATCGGATTTAAGTGTTGTTTGAGCTCCGAATTAACCCCAAATTATTGATCAAACAAAAACGAATATACGTTCCTTAATACGTTGCTCATGTTATTTACTATACCTTAGATAGTTTTCATCTCCACGCGCGTGCTGCCCGACTAGTATATATATATATATATATATATATATATATATATATATATATATATATATATATATATATATATATATATATATATATATATATATATATATATATATATATATATATATATATATATATATATATATATATATATATAAATAAATAAATAAAAGAGAGATTCCTACAACTAGCATTTGTTACTTCCTTTTTATTTTTATCATCCTCAAGAAAACAGGGAAATTTTTCTTTATTACAAAAAGGGTATTTTTTGGAATTACCATGGCAACCAAAATGAAAGGATCTAAAAAGGAATCAAATTCATTTCTCATCTCTTTGCAATGCTTTGATTATCTGTGTATTTGAATTGTCGTGTCTAATTTTGTCATTTGCTTAATTTGGATGAAAAATGGGAATGGATTTGATGTTGTTCTTCGGTGGTCAAGCAAAGAGATGGAAAAATGGTTTCATGTAGATGTAAAACACGTTGATTATATTGGATTGGGCAATATATATTAGAGTATATTGTTGGATCAACCAAACACTCGTTAATTTTTAAAAACACTAAACACTAGTGTTTTTAAAAACCCTTCCAAAAACACTAGTAAACACTAACACTAGTGTTTTTCCATTTGCATGCCAAACACACCTTACTTAACAGACCCTTCGTGTAATACCCGCACTTTGTGTGGTGTTGAATCTTAATAAACTATTACCGCCACATTTTCAATTTGTTTAAAGTTTTTTTTCCCTATAATGATTAATTTTTGTAAACAAGAACGTGGTGATTAAATTTGCTATGAATGATACTATATGGTCGCATTAGCTTAATTCTTTTTTTTTTTTGTCTGTAGTTTTTTCTTTTAAAATATAGGAAAATTCCGGATGGTGCGCTTGTGGTTTGGAGTTTTTCGGATTTTTCCCAAACGTTTTTTTAGTTCGGAGGTACCCTTGTGTTTTAATTTTCCGTAAAATACCAATTTCCTTTAAACTGTAATAGGGGTCAACTTAAAATAATTTTTAAAAAAAACTTATGTGCAAAATATTTAGCCTCTTATATCTTTTTTGAAAAAGAAATTTTTTTTTCTCATTTAAAAAAATATTTTAGTTGAATCTAAACGAAAATGGACATTTTATGGAAAATATTAAAATACATGGACACCATCCGAACTAAAAAAACCTCTGGGCAAATTCGAAAAACCCCAAACCACAGGGATACCATTCGGAATTTTCCTAAAATATATAAATACTTTAAAAATATTTTTATTTATATTAATTATAAGTTATATTGTGACTCTAATCTCAAGCAAAATTTAATTATATTATTTTAAACTTATTTCATTAATTAAAAATATTTTATATATTAAATAACCAAATATAACTCTACATACCTATTATTAAGATTTGAATATTAATTAAACATCTATAATTGCGAGTTAATAGAAGCGAGTATATTTATGACAATGGGACATGATAAGGTTAATTTTTCTCGGTCCACTTTTCACTCTTTTCTATCGCAATTCTCGTTTGTTGCCATAGGATTTCACTTCAAAGTTGATTACCTAAATTTGAATGATCGATGATTAAAATCAAACGGTACTTCTTCTAAAGAATCACAGTATCTAGCCTTGTCACTGCCATTAAGAATCTCAATTCTACTATCATCAATGGTGGATCGTTATACTTAGAATTTTTTTAAAAAAAATATATACTTGGAGTTTGAAGATGAAGGATAATTACATGTACCATAAAAAATTGTATATAGAAGAATAAAGTATATTATTAAAAATGATGAATTGTAAGTACATATGGAGGTTCGATAGTGAACACTTAGGTTAACAACTTCGTTCATTCACGCTCTTTTCTTATTTCCCCTTTCTCATTCGATTTTTTCGTTTCATATTCTCATATTCGATTTCTCGAATTCCAGTTTATGTGATTCAATTTCTTTCATTCAATAGCCGTTAATAACGTCGTTCATTCACACACCAGTGCTAAACCAACGATTTAGGTTAAACTTAAACCGCCGGTTTTATACCCACGGTTTAGGTTTCCAGTGTTCCAGCCGAATCATGGAAACCGGAAAGCCAGTCGAAGGGACGAGTTTCAATCCGATCTATATCCAGAATTTGGGCCAGGATCCTGGACCGTGAATACAAGTTTGAGACTATCAGGTTTAACAGGCCCAAATTCATTTCGAAAACGATAAATTACTATAAAAAAAGTAGGAAATAAAAAACTTGTACCTTATAGTTGCAGATCTCCCGCACTCTCTCTGTCACTCCCTTCCTCTACTAAATTGAACTTGTGAGGAGGCTCGTCGGAGTAACCACCGGAGAAATGGGCCCACCAAAAGGCGCTATCTCGATCTCTCAAGAATCCTTCGATGATCTGGTAAGAGAAAACATGGAAGACTTAGGGATGGAACCAGATGAAGCTCTCCAAGACGCCATCGATACTCTCACCCTTCAAGGCGCAGATCTCTCAGGTTCTATCTCATTCTGATACTCTCTTTCACCTACTAATTCCAAATGATTTTACAATTGAGTATCATTTTCTTATTGAAGGTATTATCACCTGTATCCCTGGCCAAAGCTCTACCGAGGACCATCCTATCTTACAGACGCTTGACAAGCTCAAGGAATTCGATTCCAGTTCGAAGGAGTTCAGAGATGAAGAATTGCGTGAGTTGCGAGGCTTTCTTGATAAGTTGGCTGATTTGTGTAGCACCAATGAATCTGGAAATGCGGCCATAGCTACCAAGAATGGGGCCGTGGAGTTGGTCACATCTGTTTGTGCTAGGGTTTCCGGTTATGGTAGTGACCAGACTCTTACTTCAGCTTTGAAAGCATTGGTGCCTTTACTTCAAGGTATGGAAACAAAGACTTGAGGATATTTATCTTAATTTGGCTTGTTATCTGATATGGTTGAAATGCTTTATTTTGGCATTGGCATCTTATATTTTGTACTTGTTCGGTTTCAAGCTGCAACACTTTCTCGTACGTGCTAGTATTTAAACTATTTGTTATGAGGCGTTGATTCGTAGGACTAAGAACTGTGGAGTTGAGATTTGAGAATCACACGACTAGTATGAGTTTTAGCTGGTGAAGCCATATTAAGTTAATCTCAGTGGTATTTAGCAATTTTGTCGTGTCTTGTCTTGTGTGCGATGCTTTAACTAGTTAAAGAACTTCTAGTTGATCAAAATCAGTTTCAATGACTTGGTAGTGGATCAAGTTGTTGTTCTTAGACAATTTAGGCATCCTCCTCACCTGAGCTCCCTTGAATGGAATCTGGATGCATTAGGTCTGGAGTTGGTTCCCTTGATTCTCATAACTATGCAGTTGTAATGTTGGTAATGGTTTGCCTTAAATCAAGATAGTGAAGCTAATCTGCACGTAATCTTAAAAGAAAATTAAAGTAGGAAAGTTTTCCAAGCAGTACAACTAATTGGCATGCAAAGTTTATGGAATAAGACTGAGTACCTGAACCTTCCATGTTGAAGACTGATATACTATTGAGCATATCACTTAACATTGTTTTGTGCCGATCAATCTGTAGTTCATTAAACAAATAATTGAATTTTAGCATGGTAAATATTGTAAAGAATTCAATCATTCTTAACTTTTTGCATCTACTGAAACAGAAAATCTAAATGCTCAAATATTTCAAAAAAGCGGTGGGCCAGATATTATTATGGGAATCTTGAATGGCGATACTCAAACTTTGGATGTAATAGACAGTTGTTTCTCAGTCGTCACGGTAGCTGCAACTGGTAATGAAATCCTTAAGGAGTCCTTTATGAACTTAAAAATTGAAGAGTGCATTATCAAAATCATAAGGAAGTACAACAAGTGCAGTATTCCTAGCTTGTATGATGCCATACGTGTTCTATTGACTTCAGATGATGATCGTGTTGTAGCTTCTCAGGTTAGTGACGTTTACCAGAATTATATAATCAACTTATTTGTAGCTTTCCACAAAAACAAAACTTATTTGTAGCAGAGCCAGGATGATCCTTTCTATGGGAACTTCACAATCAAATAGCATTTTTTCCTATTTAAATAGTACAGGCTGGTTTTCTTAGTTGCTTTTCATTATCCAAGTTAGGTCTACGGCTATGCTAGAAGATTTGCAGAAACTGGAATTGCTGAAGCTCTTGTTGACTCTCTTCATGAGGGTTTCACCTCTCCATGTTTAGTCTCCTCAAGTGTTGCTTTGAAGGCTGTTGCTGTAAATGTAAGTTCTTACAATATATTGCTGGATTTTCCTTATATATCAATGGAGGAGTGACAGTAATCTTTGTGCTACTCCTGCACTCTGATGACTAGCCTGATTTTGGCTTCAGTTCATTCGCTATACCATATGTATATGCTTATTCTGACATAATCAGATAAACATATATGGAAGGGGCCCAGCTGGTCATATTTTAGTGAACAAATTTCATTATCAGTATTATCCTCTTGACCTCTCTCATCTCAGACGTTAACATTGTTTTTTCTACTTTATCAGTTTATCCAATTACCTAGGTCTTATCAATGCTTTGTCGGTGAATTTACTAAGGACACTTGTTGTCAATCTGGTTGCAGGATGAAATATGCAGATCTATTGCTGACAGAGGTGGCATTGATGCTCTTCTTCGGTGTATTGATGATAGTAGTGATCAAGGCATCAAAACTGTTGCAAAAGCATGCTGTTCTTTGTTGTGCAAGGTGCATATGCAATAACTTATCTTTCATTATAATTGTTATTGCGTCGAGTGAAATAAAAATATGTGCTCAAGTTAGAAACTTAGATGTATGATCATTTTTTTCCAAGGCTACTCCCATGTTGCTAGGTAAAAAATTGTTCCATCAGAACATTTTGTAAATTATTTCGCATTATTACGTTGCATATTTTTCTGTCTGCAGCATATATGACAAGACGTGCTTATCATTTAGTTGGCAGGAAGTGATGCCAATAAGGTTGCTATAGTGGAGAAGGGAGGAATGGATAAACTGATAAGACTAGCAAACAGATACTCCGACGATCCTTCTGTAATCCAAGAGGTGAGAAACTGCAAACCACTTCTTCTCACTGGGAGGTGGAGTTTTCATGTGGGAAGAGCATGAAAAAATTAAGCAAAAAAACAAAGTTCTTTCTAAAATAAAAATTCTATTCTAGGAGGGAGAAAACCTTATTGTTTATGTCTCATATAGTTGGTTAAACATTGGATTCTCCTTGCAGTTGATGTCTATTATCACCGTGCTCTGTTTGAGATCACCGGAGCATGCAGCTCGAGCTATTGAAGCTGGTGCTGGTGATCTTGCAATTCAATCCATGCGCGCCTTTCCTACTTCACAGCTTTTACAAAGAAATGCATGCAACATGATAAGAAATCTTGTTGTGAGGAATCCAGAAAACAGGCAAGCTTTTAATTAATTAACATGCCTTCCCATTCAAGTCTCAGCATATTTCATCTCCTTTATTGGGGTTGTTTCACCGTGGTATCTGAATCATTTATATATTGATTTGCTAGTTCATCGTCTTTTTTTTCCCTTGCGCAGAGTCATCCTGTTGAACAACGGCATTGAAAAGGTCATCAGAAAGGCAAGGGAGAATCACGACTCTTGTAAGGATGCTGCTACTGATGCATTGAGAGATTTAGGGCTCGACAACTACAAGTTGTAACAGGTCCATGTATTGATAAACGTTCAACTTACTACTTTTGTAAGCTCTGAAAGGTTGAGTTGATTTTATAATTGTATTGTACCATTTGTTATGGTTGGTTTGTCCATCTTTTGGCTACATGTCATCCCTAAGTTTCATATGAGACATCTTTTTGACATATACTTGGATGAAATCATATCAGCGTGATAGCATGCATTCTTGTGACTTTTCAATCTTTAGTGTGACTAATGACAAATTATGTTGTTCATCACTCTTATATGTTAACCAAACCTTAATTACCCTTTGTAGATTTGAGGAACATCATAGATGAACTTTCTTGTATACTCATCTGAAAATGTCCTCTGATGTCAATGTAACAATCCAAAATCTGCTGCCCATAAGCCTTGTAAATTGTAACAGCCAAAACAAGACTTCAAAACTATGTATCAGTACATGGTTTGATATCCTAATGTAATTGCAATTGTTTGTAACGAAATTAGAGCAGGAGGCGCTAGGACAGAAGTACATAGTTATCTTTGTATAAAATTTGTGGTTTGTAGAATACTTGTTACAACAACAGAAAGCCGAAACCGAGACAAAACTCAACTATGAATGCAGTAACAAATACAAGGTGGCTTATTGTAAAATTTGGCGATGCCAGTTCCATCAGCACTCCCAAGTCCCGAGAAGAGACTGGAAAATAAAATTTGCAGTACAGAACATTAGAATTAACATTCATAAAACCAGCAAATCATAAATTGCACTTAAACTGCAATCAATACGCGCAAATAGCACAATAGCTCCTACCTGAGTTTGAAGATCGACCGATGAAACCCTGTAACCAAAATAGCCTCAACTGTTAGCCTTCTCCATTGCTGAGTTAATTTCTCTAAAGAAGTACCTCCCAGATTTCAACATACCAATTTAGTCTCCAAGTGTGTTATTGGAACATCTTAGAGTAGGCTTTTCTCTCCTGATCACGCCTATCTGCAACCTTCTTCCTGGCAGCAGCAAGCTCCCTCTTTATTCCAGCTGAGAAGACAATTTATCAAGTAAGAAAGTAATTATCACTTTCTTTTAACCTTCCATATGTGTATTTCGATATCAAAGATATATTGTCCAAACGAAATTCATTAGCCGATCAAGATTCTGTCAAGTACTAGTTACTAACCATCGTTGGGCTGTAGTTCCAATGCCTTTCTGAAACTTTCGACTGCAGAATCTATGTCATTGAGAGCCATGTGCGCCTGAGGATTCAACCAAGCCAGTTCGTTTGCATGAGAAAATGGTTCAAAATCCAAAACAAATCAGTACAATATGTCAAAACAAGAGTATCTCAGTGATATTTAGTCTGAAAGCCTCGAACAGCCAAAGATACATAACCTGCCCTTGACGAAACAGAGCTTTCACATTATTGTCAGCATCTCTCATTGCAAATTCTGAGTCTAATAGAGCTCCCCTTGCATCCCCAAGCTTCAACTTACATGCCTAAGAGTGACCAAGAACATGCCAAATAGTTTAAGAGGCATGTCATAATTCACCAGGCATCACTTTCCCAATACTATATTGAGAATTGAATCATAGAAGCCTAATAAATGTTTGTATGCTAAGAACTTCACCATATGAAAGATATGTAAGAACAAAAAGAATAAACAGCTTACAGAACTGTTGGTTAAAATTTGAGATTTTGTCTTCTGTAAGGCTGAGCTCTTCTCTGCAAGAAAGTAGAATGTAAGAAAAAACAAAATGGTAGATGAATCAAAATTGATTCTATAGAGCTAAATTATGTTCACCTTCATCAATCCCATCTTTCTCCCAACAAAGATCAAGGTAGCGTAAAGCCTTCCTATACTTCCTTAGTGCCATTTTATAGTCTTGTTTCTGAAAAGCAAAAGACATCAGAACAGATTAATTGAACTGATTTCAAAGAAGTGTATATCTCTTGCCTTAAAGTGGTCATTTCCATAAGTCTTGATTGAATCAACTGAAGCCGTCCACCAAGAAAGATCATCTGAATTTTTGTCAAGATCAGCTGGCCAATCGGGAAACTCATCACCATCTTTAAAGAAATTGGCAATCCCATCATCTGCACCCTCAGGAATCTCGCCACAATCAGAAATAACAACATCTTGAACAGGCCGATCATTTTCACCAGTATTGACATGTTCAATGGATCGAACAACTCCCATGCCTTTAACCACCTTGCCAAAGACAACATGCTTCCCGTCTAGATGAGAAGTTCTGGTAGTGGTAATGAAAAATTGAGATCCATTTGTGTTAGGGCCACTGTTGGCCATGGATAACATTCCCTTCCTTTCATGTTTTAGCTCGAAATTCTCATCTTCGAACTTCAATCCGTATATAGATTCTCCTCCAGTGCCGTCACCGGCTGTGATATCACCTCCTTCGATCATGAAGCTTTTGATTATGCGATGGAATTGACATCCCTAGTACACATATTTGTCAGTCATTAACTAATTCAAGAAGAGATGAATTGTATTCAATCAAACTCAAGAACACAAAAGAACTGTGTCCAGGTATTTAATCAAACTCAATACACAATGCAAATCCAGTGATAATCAATTGGAGAGTGGAGGTTGAATCATGAAAAAGGTGAAGAGCAGAATATTAACAAAATTAAAAAGATTCAGGCGAAGAGAAACCTTGTAATGGAGAGGGAGACCAGAATTGGGGCCAATCCCCTTCTCACCGGTACAGAGAGCTCTGAAATTCTCAGCAGTCTTGGGAACGATGTCGTTGAAGAGCTCAATCACTATTCTGCCTTCCAATTCATTTCCAATAGTGATGTCCAGGAAACATCTTGAGTTCACCATTCTTAAAGGTACGTAGCAATGGCGGACAGATGCAAAGATACAAAAACCCTAAACCACAATCTGAGGAAGTTCCTCAGAAGTCAAATAGGGACGATGGATGAATGATGATGATGAGAGGGGATACAAATGGCAAATGCGAGTCCCGCTACTTATTTGAAACAGCAAAGCCAGCAGCATGTGTGAGTTTATATCTCAAATCTCAAAATGTCTCCACATAAAAGAAGCTTTTCTGGAAAAGTCTTCTCATGTGTCGTTTAATGTTTTTTTTTTTTTTGAATAAATGACATCTATGGCACTTTTTAATTTTACAAAAAGCTGAGACTTTAACTACATAAACTATATCTTAACCTAATTTAGTGTCAGTATCTTATACAAAAATAAATATATATTTAAAAATAAAGAATAAATATATTTAAAAATTAAGAATTTAATATAAATATTGCAAAATTATATATATATAATCTAAATATAATAAGTTACACGTCTATATATAATCTATATAAAGAGTTAGTGAACAAAATATTAGTTATTATAACTAAACAATATAAAATACGGAAACAAGCTTTCAGCTATAAGGCACAAAGATTTAAACTAAAATTTAGATTCTAGATTAAGACTACTATTAGTATATATGATGTAGGTAGTTTTATTCATTTAATCTTGTACTGAATGAGATATTTTATTAGTTGCAGTTGAAATACGTAGGCAACGTGGAATAACGTGATTGAGATTTCCATATAGTTGAATCTTTGGTAGCTCTCATTCTATGGAGGTAAGCAAATTATCTTTGAGGGAGCCTGATTTGTCCCTACGTAAAGAATGATTTTGACTTTAAATTAGAAATATGCGATAATTACGTCGGGGGTAGAACTTGTACATACTATGTAGTTTTAATGTTACTTTCGACATAAAAGTACGTCAGGGTAGAACTTGTATATATATATTTGCATTTATAAAAGTACGGTCCAGACATATCTGGACCGTAAAAAACCAATTTGGTCCAATTTTACAGTCTTGTTATAATGCATATAGTAAAAAGTATATATAACCGACACCTACTTTTAGCCAAAGCATAAGGGTTTGTTACTTTTTATTTTTTTTTTGGTTAAAATGAAGTTTTTTTTAGATAGAGATTTTTTCAAAAATCCCATCTCCATAAAACTATTTTTAGGGATTATTTCTCAAATATAACCTCCAAATATAATACAATTTTTATGTCCATCTAATACCAAACAACTCTCGAACTCAATCTCCACTACATAGGACTTAACACACATACCCATCTTACAATCTAAAATTATTCATAAATAAATAATAATCAAATGCTTGACAAATAGAGTTATGATTTCATTTTGTACATATTATCAGAAAAAGTTGGCATGTTGGATAATATATGTATGTATTATGTACGAGAGAAAATGCGAAATGATGCATGAAATTGAATGATGATTAGTCACTCATCAAGGATTAGACATTGGTCCATTTCTTAATGGTATCTCCTATTATTATAATTATCTAAACAACATTGGTCCATGATCCCACTTACATACAAAATAGTGCTCTCTTTTCCCTTTTCCAAGGTGGCATAATTTACATTATCTTTAGTCCTATCCTTTTAAAAATGGTTCACAACGCATTTTTTGTATAATTAGTATCACATATTTACATAAACAATGTTGTTCTCAAGTAATGCCCGTATGCTAATATAAAATTACATGAAATACTAAATTTGTTTTGTTTTATGTAAAATTCAAACTGATTTACAAGGAATTATCCGAAATATTGATTAATATTTTAAGTAAATTAGTTTTAAGAGACGTTCGATCTAAAATATAACGGTTTTAATTTTACCAATCATCCGCATGGTTTTACGTGATTCATAATTTGAACCATGATAGACTTATAAGTGCACGATCATGGTGCACGTACATGATAATACACCATAACAAAAATACAAGGTGCACGACCATGTTGCATAAGCACGATCGTGCACCGTGTGCAATCATAGTGCATGATCGTGCACGATGGACGGTCCTTATACAAGGTGTACGACCATGCCCCTCTTCATAATAAAAGCACACGATCGTGCACCTAAGAACCACATGTAGGACCTTATAATCGTGTGTTTAATCAAACAGTACAAAAGATTATAATTTTAGTTTTTTCCCATTGTTAATGTTACTTTTTTTTTGTATATATATATATAGGGAGAGAGATAGAGAGAGAGAGAGAGATCAGGGGTTCGGATAAGAACCATTCTTACGCTTAGGAATGAAAACTTATCTCAATCGTCGTTTGATGAGTTTCCTTTGAATTCAGAATGATAATGTTAGTTTTCTGTAAGGGATTATTACCTTATTAATATCACACTCATGCACATGAACGTTAATTTCATCATGTTCAATTAAAAATACGCAAGAAATCGATCTCTATAGGTTTGTTTGAGTTAAATTTAATGAACACGGGCGTTCATGAACAATTTGGAAAATAAAAACCAAAATGAATGTAAACCCGAAAACGAGCACCATGAACATAATGTCCATGGTGGTATGATGATCTAATTCTACAAGAAACGTGAAGATAAACGATTATTAATGGATGAATATATATATATATATATATATATATATATATATATATATATATATATATATATATATATATATATATATATATATATATATATAATTACAATCCTCCGAAGGCTATAAAATTCACGTTGGAATCGAACGACTAGAATTATGACCACTACAACAACATACAAATTTTGCATAGCATGGGGCGCACTCCCAGTGGAACTGAAACGGGAGGTACTTTCGTTTCTGGTGTGCCTTGGTGTCCAGTTTTCAATACTAGAAAATAACCTTGATTTAAATTGATAAATAGCAATTCGTATGTTTATAATTTCTTTGAGTTAATAAGATTTATTTCTCAAAAGATTAAAGTTTTAATGTAGATAGAGATTGACATGTCTTACGCGTTATTTGTAAATTTAGTACATGATAATCCTAATAGGTATGCTAAATATTCATAAATATTTCTAATTAACTTAACTCATTCGATCTCATATGAAGCTATAACAAGTTTCATGGTATAATGGGTGTAGAAGTTTAGTATTTATTTGCTTCTTCTTCTCTTTGCTTTGGTGATTGGTAGCCATTGAAAAACATTTGTAGTGTTTCATAAATGTCGGGCCACTCAATTGTCTTCGTTCTTAGTGGGTGAATAGTTTTAGGCAAATTGTATGCTTATCTTATTTCCACTATAATTACTATACATGTATCATTTGAAGGTTTAGATCTGAAAATTATTGTATATTGCTTTGTCGGAGGCACTGCCAACTATCATTTGCTAATGGATGCACAATTTATAAAATATAACATAATTATAGATATGTTGGATTTTTCACCAATAATTTATAAAAATATACAGTACTAAATAATCCCCGGATTAGAGGTGAGACTGATGTTTTCAAACCACTTGTTCGGTGTGTTGTGATGTCTTTCGGGACATCCCCGATGACTATTCTGATACAGTACGAACGTCAGCCAATATTTTGTTCGTATATGAGCTTCTAGAACATATTGTAAAATCATGCACCACTAACCGTTCATCATCCAACTTTGCTTTTGGTCTTTATGGCTTTCGGATTCTCCTACGTGGGGTCGGTTTCGACCTACTCAAGGGAACCTGCACAAAGGATAACAATGGTTTCAAAACTACCAAAGCTGCGACTCAACGGTCCTTGATCCAATGGTGTTAGCTACCTTTGCATGATCAAATGAGGACCGAGGAGTAGAGTAGGGTTCACATGTCAAGCATGGATGATGCGCCCTTGGATGTCCCTTTGACGTTGACCGGAGATGACGAAGACGAGGCTTTGAGGGTTTGCTCAAATGGACCGCTCACCCGCTCCCGAGCCAAGGCCATTGCCCGAGCCACCGGCTCCATCATCGCCCGCACCACTTCTTCACCTGGACCCGTTACCGGCATGTTGTGTCTCTACACCACCATGGCATAGGCTACAGGTCCCGTCCACGCCACTTAGGCCCGTTAGCGGCATGTCTCGCCTTTCCGACTCCATGGCATGAAGCTAGCTTACTTTTAGACTATATTTTTCATGTTTTTCTTTTTATGTAATAAAAAAGATATTTTTTATAGAATATTCCCTTTGATCTTATCTTTTAGGGGTTTCCCCTTTTTGGGCTTTTCGTTATGTATGTTTGTTTGGTCCGTTGGCCCATATTTTGCCTCACTTATTTTTCATGTTTAATATTACTAAGTTTTTGAGAAGAATTTACTCTTACTTAGCTTGGGCATCAAACCTCTCTTCTCTCTCAAAAATTCTTCCTTGGATCTCGTCTTTGATCCAAGAAATCCATATTCGAGGATTCTTCTTAAGAATCAACCTTGGATCCACACAAAAAGGCTTATTCGATTTCTCTAGATCGAATCAACCTTCGTTTCTCCATCCATCTTCATCGCTTCCGCCCTTTTGGATCTAAAAAGATACAACGTTGCACAAAGAATCGAGGAATAGTTGGAGCTTTGCTTGATATAGATCCGGAGTTATCCTTGGTTACCTCCAAAGACGCATCAATGGAGTTGTATGTCTTTTTGTCGAGAAAGGATGGGTATGCATATGTTGTGCGAAATCACTGAAAAAGAACATAATTCAACAAACAAGAAAACAACACACATAGGTATATAATACATGGTTTGCCCAATGAAGGCTACTTCCACTTTCTAGAGAGATTTTATTGAGAAGTTTCAGAGTACAAATGAGAGGATAAACAAATGATAAGTAGATTATCCCAGATTACAGATGATAATAAATTATCCTAGATTTTCAGGTTAATAGATTATCAAATGAACAAATGATAGGAGATTAAGGGAACCCTACAATATATATATGAACAAAATCTTAAGATTATACTTGGACATGTTTATATTTGACAAGTTTATACTTGACAATTTTATACTTGGGCGCCAAGTATAAGACTAGGCGAAACAAAAAAAAGGCTCAAACAAAAGATAAACTCAATTCAAGGCATATCAACAAACTTCCACCTTGAATTGAATCCTCACAGATATACAAATGCATTAGTCGATGCCCAAATCAACTACTCTCCAAATGCATTACTCAATACCCATACCAACTCCTCTCTTTATCTAGATGTGCCTCTTGGGCACTCAACAACTTCTGACTTTTGCCAAGTCCAAACAATGTTGGAACTTACTGCGAGGTACCAACTTGGTGAACATATCAACGGGATTATCATCAGTCCCTACTTTCTTCCCCTTGATCATCATCTCACTTCTCAAGAAGTGATACATGAGTCTCATGATGAATCTGATCCTTGGCCAAACAAATTGCATTCAAATTGTCACACTATACAATAGCCTAATCGTGATGTATACCTAGATTACAAACCAATCCCTTCAACCAAATTTCCTCTTTAGTTGCTTTTGTCAATGCCATGAACTCTGGCTATGTAGTAGACAAAGTAATCGTGGGTTCTAGGGTTGTCTTCCAACTCAAAATAGAACCCCCAATAGTGAAAACATAACCGGTCATAGATCTTCTAATATCAACATCTCTAGCATAATCATAATTAGAGTACCTTGTGACCAACAATTGTCTATCATTCCCAAAAACGAGCCCAATGTCAAATGTACCTCTAAGGTACCAAAATATTCTCTTCACAGCTTAATAATGTTCGTTTCCTGGTTGCTCTATGAACCTGATAACAACACTAACAGCTTGTGCCAGATCTAGTCTTGTGCAGACCATAACATACATCAAACTCCTTACTACACTAACATAAGGAACTCGCGACGTATACTCATTCTTCTCATCCGACTGAGGTGAAAACAAAGTGGTAAAATGGATGTTAGCAGAACTAGGTGTATCAATAGACTTGGCCGATGACATTCCGAACCTTGACAACACCTTTTCAATGTAGCCTTTATGTGATAAGAAAAGCTTCTTATGATCCCCGTTTCTATAAATCTTCATTCCTAGAATTTTCCGAGCTGCTCCTAGATCTTGTATCTCATCTCTCGTAGCTGTAAACCACTATGCAGCTTCAAACTTAGATACAACTTCTCTATAGGTTGATGGTTCGTGAGTATCCACCTCTTCAGAAACATGTAGAGCATAACCAACCATATCCTCAAAGTCATACCTTTGTTGACGCCTTACTCCAACTCTTCTTGAACGTCCCTTAGCTAAGCTTTGGTGAATAGCTTCTAATGGTTGATCTTCCTTTGCAAGAGTTTGCATCCCCATTACACCCATATGACCAAGTCTCATTGCCATAACTTAGTCATATTATCCTTGTGAACCTCTAAAAATGCAACAAAAACATACCCAGAAATAGTAGAACCCTGCAGGAAATATAAAGTGTCCATTTTGACACCTCTCTAAATAACATTAAAAACAAAACTCCAACATACTCAAGGATATCAAATTCTTAGTAATAAGTGGAACATGTCTGACCTCGTTCAATGTACATAATATTCCTTCACATGTCCTAATTTTAATCGAGCCAATTCCAACCGCCTTTGAGACAAAACTGTTGGCCATGGAATTACTGCCACCATCTCCTTGCTTGTAAGTTTTGAACCAATCTCGGTTAGGACATATGTGATAGGAAGCTCTGGAATCAAGAATCCACATATCAGTCTGATACATGTGTCCACCAAAAACCAATGCTATATCCTCATCTAATTTAAAATCATTTTCTACAACAGTTGCAGAACCAAAATCATGCAGTTTTTTCTTCTTAGGACATTCGCTCTTCCAATGCCCTTTCTCCTTACAATAGTTGTAGACGCCATCAGGCTTAGGACCTTTTGAAGAAAACAACTTAATTATTGTCATTCTTCCTTGATTTCCTTGTCCCTTGCATCCACTTTGTATATAAACCAAATGCCTATCCATCCCTACCTACATCACTTTCATTCACTTTGTGGCATAGTTCTCTTGTATGAAGGGAAGACTTGACGTCTTCCAGAGTAATAATATATTTTCCAACAACAAATAATTGAACAAAGTTATCAGAACAACACAACATCCTCGTCCTCAATCTTAACGTCAATATAGGGCAAATTCAAAAGAATTGTGTTCAAATGATATAAGTGCTCATGAAGTTGCGTACCTTCCTACATTCGCAAGATGAACAAACATTGCTTCAAAAGCAACTTGTTGGTGAGAGACTTCGTCATGTAGAGGTTGTCCAACTTTAACCATAATTTGGTTGCAGTATCCTGATCCGAAACCTCGCATAAAACATCATCTGCGAGACACAACATGATAATTGAATGTGCCTTACCCTCTCGAGTGGCCATCTTAGCAATATCTTCCCTTTCCTTATCGGATTCCTTCCTTGACAACAACCCCATAAGCCCTGTTGTTATAGACACTCGCATCTTGATCTGCCACATACTGAAACTGATTGTGCTAGTGAACTTGTCGATCGTCGTGAAAGAAGACATATTTCTCCGAAATTATAGAAAACCAAAAATCCAAAGCTCTGATACTAGTTTGTTGTGCGGAATTACTGAGAAAGAACATAATTCAACAAACAAGAAAGACAATACACAAGTTTATAGTGGTTCATCCAATAAAGGCTACCTCCACTTTCTAGAGAGATTTTATTGAGGAGTTTCAGAATACAGATAAGAGGATAAATAGATGATACTAGGTTATCCAGATGAACAAATTAACCATTTTATCAAATAATAGGAGATTAAGGGAACCCTACAATATAGAGGAACAAAACCCTAGGTTTAAACTTGACAAGTTTATACTTGGACATCAAGTATAAGATTGGGCCAAATAGAAAAAAGTCCAAACAAAAAATAAGCCCGATTCACGGCATATCAACGTTCAATAACTGATATTATATTGCCAAAATAGAAACCTCTCTTAGAGTATGGAATAGGAACTTATAATAGCCGTTGGATTAATTTAAATGAACGTCCAAGATTTAACATTGTTTATGCTAATAACTAATCATAATATTATATTGCCCATAATATAATCCTTATAATGTTAAGTGTTTAATAAATTTATATGGTAAATCAATGTTCAATAACTGATATACTAATTGTTAACAAAAATAATACTATATTTTAACGAGTTGTATTTCCCCTAATAGAATTTAACGACAAAAAAAGTTAACGAACAATTATAACAAATTTAACCAGCATTCTTTCCATATTACAAATTTTAACTACCAATCCTAAGAAATTTAACTAGCATAAATTTAACGACCAAATTTTAACGACAAATTTTTTTTTAACCAGCATTCTTTCCATATTACAAATTTTAACGACCAATCCTTTAACTAGCATAAATTTAACGACCAAAAAAAAATTAATGATGGCTATAATAATTTTATAAGAAAAATTTTAACGACCAAAATTTCTTATAAAATATATTAACGACCCAATATGAAAATAATTTAACGACCAAAACAAAATTTAACGAACAATCCTAACAAATTTAATCAACATAAAATTTAACGACCCAAAAAAATTTAACGATGCTATATTAATTTTATAAGAAAATTTTTAAGACCAAAATTTCTTAAAAATATATATTAACGACAAAATATGAAAATAATTAATTTTATAATAAATTTCCATTAGAATTTTAACGACCAAAAAAATTTAACGATGGCTATATTAATTTTTAACGATCGGCAAGATATATGAAGACTGTAAAACATAATAATAACGATCAAATCTATTCAGTAACGAACGTTAAATAGAACAATATGCAACTCGAATGACATAAGAATTGTGAACATTAATTGTCGTGTATATTTTATGTCGATTTAAAGATGTGTTCATCCAAATATAATATATCTTATTTCCCATTATAAAGATACATTAACTTCTACAGAACCAAATTTGAACAATCTAATGAAACTCCCTATTTAATCTTATTATGTACCTTCCATCATGGACGTTCATTATTCAATCTAACGGATCTTAAAAGTTTCTACTCCATACTCTAAGAGAGGTTTCTACCGGATCCTAGCCCTATGTGTGTGTGTGTGTCTATGTGTGTGTGTGTCATAGAAAACCCCTACGGAAACTAAGACCCTAAACACAACTAAGAATGATCATAAAACACTTTGGCTTCAATTTTACACAAGAGGGAAAATGATAGTCCCTAGAGCACAAGAAGAAGACTTGTGAATGATTGATAGCATCGACTTGTCGATTCAAGGTGACACAACACAAAAAATTCAAAGTTATAAGGTCGAATGAGGCTTCACTTCGCTCACTCTTCACAAAAGAAGAAAATAATACGTGTATCTAGGGCTGGAAATCCAACTTAGAACCCTCTCTTATTGGGCCTAAAATAATTCAAAACATAATTACAAACTTGGCTTGAAAACTAACTTAAACAAGTCCAATAGCTTATACCATAACCCATAATAAAAAGTGTTTAATTATGGGTTGAAAAATAAGATCTAATTAGATCCAAATCAACCACATAAACCCTCCTCTCCTTCGTCCTCTTCACATGTTATCATGCATTGGTTATACGTCTTCCATGCATGCGTATAAATTGATCCATGCATGAGTCCTTCTTGCTCGATCCGGTTCCTTCTACCATGCAAACATTTTCTCCTTCTTCTAGTGGTCTATGTGATCATTTAAGCTTTTTTTCTTTTCTTCCTGCTCCTTTAATCTAGCTTCCTTACTTTGCTCCTAGAGAAGATCAAGCATTAGGCTAGACACAATATGAACCAACCAATCCAATACCTCACTTTGGAAAAAAAGGAGAGATTGATGCAGGAGCATCTTTTTGATCGGGTAAGAAGAACATTAGATGTTCGTGGATACAGTCCTGGAATGAAGCTAAGGAGGATGCATAGATTTGTGGACGAATCTTTTTCAAGAAAAGATATTGATGCAAGAGGTATTAGAGCTGAGTTTATTGACATAAAAAAGGAAAAAGTCGAAGGAGAAAAAGAGATTTTACATAAAGTAGAAATAAATAAATGCTTATATTTGTCGAGTTTATTGACATAAAGAAGGAAAAAACCGACAAGTCTAAGAAGTCTTTAAAAACCCTAAAAACCGTAGAAAGTACGCGCCTCCACGCGCTAGGGAAAAAACAAACGCCCCGACGAAATCCCAAAAAACCCTAGATCTAGAGACATGGTCGTCGTTCCTAGAGTGTCGATATCTGTCAAATTACTCAAAGAAAACACAGATCTGAACTACTCACAGAGGTATCTCTCTATCGATAGAAGGAAGAGAGGAGTAGGAATCCCGAAGAAAGGCAAGAGGCTAAGGGGTGAAAGAAAGCAGCGAAAAGTTGAGCGAAGATGGCACAAAAAGGGGCAAGATGGAAAGGTGGGCTGGAGTTGGAGAGTCAACCGAATCCTGAGAAGAAGATACACAATTCGTCACGCCTTGGAGCTTCTGTTCACTCACCAAGGAAGGAAGACCTCGATCAAGACCGGAGAGGCCCTGTCCTTGTCTATGGCGGTCTTCAAGCAAAGAGAAAAGGGCATCATATCCCTACCAAAGGATGGACGAACCCCCCGACACTTCCTCTTGGGAAGACAACACAAGAGGTATGGTGCGTTTCTCTCCCAGAAATGGTATCTCCCTCTGCTTTATAACAAATCTGAGCATGCTTGCTCTACTTGAACTCTCTGGTTATCTGGAATTAGATATTATATTGATGAATGACCCAATTTTTAGTCTTAGAACTACTAAAAAATTATCGATATTATTTTTCACTAAGGCTATAGCAAATCGGGATCTATTTAAACAAGGCTTGAGGGAACAAAATAACTCACACTCTGCAAGCTATGTGATATTTACTCGAAAAACTACTAGTGAGGCACATAGTCGATCTAGTATTAGTGTAGCTGATTTGCTGAGGAATCATTTGAACGCTCTAACTAAGTCCTCGTTCGACTTGTGCCTATCAATTATGCATATGTCACTGCTGACTACGAAATCTGCTTCTCTAATAGCTTTCTTTAGCACCATAAAGAGTCATCTTTGGTTTTCTTTGTTTATTCTGGACTGTATAAAACTGTTTTTTATCGTAACTCCTTTGGATCACACTGGCAAACCTAGAGTCTCCATGTATTCATGTTTCCATGTTTGAACCATGTGACAAATTGAAGGATTTAAATTCATTGAAATCTCCAACTGAAAAATTGTTGGCATAAAACTTAGAAATTTCCCTTCTCTGTTAAGGATTAAATGCTTTGAACGTAAATATCTTGCCTTTAGATGCCATGAACCAACTTACTCTAATATCAAATTGATGCACGATGATCTTCAGCCTAGAAAAATCTGTTCTCTTCTCCACTGTCTTAACCGTCTGATATGATGTTTTGTTATGTCCTATTAGACTCTATAAGTGTTTTAGAGTTGTTTGCTATGATCTGTTGGTACAAGAAATTACATTTGTGTTTTTTTGTGCTATGCAGATTTGGTAAGGAAAAAATCAAACTAAACAAGGAGGAAAAACTTCTCATGATAGAACAACGATAAGAACAACATTCAACCTTCTTGACAAGGTGAAAAACTGCTACAAACTGAACAAATGGAACTGGTTTTATTATTTAAAGGTTGCTGATTTTTTACTAAGGAAAAGTTGTTGTAAAACATACCTACTGTTTAGCCTCTAGTGTGATATGGGTCCTTATTATGATGTGCAGATTTGATAATGGAGGAATAATACTGAATAAGCAAGCTACTCCCTATACCAACAAAGTAAATAAAGGAACAACGCTCAACCTTCTTAGGAAGGTGGAAAACGGCTATAAACAGAACAAATTGATCTGGGCAGAAATTGGTGAGAATTGCATTAACAGGAGCCGTCTCCGACCTACGGCTGCCAATGGAGATGTTCAGTTAGAACCGTATCATATATCCACTCCTAAGGGAGTTTGTACAAACATAGTGACCAAAAAGTTGAACTGTAATTTTTATGACCAAATAAAGAAGAATTTAAATTGTGTATACGCGCCCTTTGCTTGGCACGGTTGTATAATGAATGAATTCGAACAATCATATATCCATCGCTTTGGTAATCACGATAAACGGTTTTGCGGACGATGTTTGACAAGTAAATCATCGGTTTATTTTCAACTTAAACAAATAACTCACCTCCTATTTAAGGGCAGGTGTGACACAAGAAAACATACCCGTAATGAATCTAAGGTAGGACTAATGGGAAAACTACCTCCCAAAAGATATAACCCGCAACAATGAAAATTGCTTTTTGGAATTGCAGGGGAATGCGCAAGAAAAAATTTTGGACTAATCTAAACATTATATGTAAAAATGAGGGTATTCAGGTCATAATCCTTGCAGAAACAAAAACTAGTTCTGAACCGGACGAGTCATTATGGAAAAGCGCAGGTTTTGATAACATCCTTTTCATACCGGAAATAGGTTTCTCGGGAGGCCTATGCATGTTATGGAAAGAGTACCAACTTCGAAATGAAAAAATAGAAATCACTAGAACGCATATTAGATACATCAATCTAAATCATACTAACATAATTTCGGGCTTTCAAACGCAAAATCTTCGGAATATATGCACCACCTAATGAACAAAAGAAAGACGAGTTCTGTCACAGTTTATTTCCGATTTCAAGTCATCAAACATGCCAACGCTGGTCATAGGAGATTATAATGAGTTACATGAACCCTCAGACAAAAAGGGAGGAACTCCAATTGGCATTAATAAATACAAAAGATTACATGACATTGCTGACCAATGCGGAATAATAGACCTCCCAACTAAAGGCAACGAGTACACTTGGAAAAAAAGGAAGGAAGGAGAGGAAAGTACGTATGAAAAACTCGATAGAACAATGTTAACCATAGAAGTCATTCAAGAATATCCGAGCATACATACTCGAAACCATGCGTTTAATACTTCGGACCACTGTATGATTTCCATTAGTCTACAAAACCAAGTCACAACTTATAGAAACAAACCGTTCCGCTTCGAATCTATGTGGATGCAACGGCAAGACTGTGAAAAACCTAATAAAACAAACATGGAGAACCCAGTTCCGAGGAACACATATGTACAACCTGGTGAAAAAAACGAATCTCCTAATAAAACAAAACTTGAAACAATGGAATCGTGCAAAATTCGGGAACATTAATACCCAACTAAAATCCGTTGATGAACAAATAGAAATCCTTCAAAGGCAGGTATTCTCAACATTTGATCAACAATTAAACGATAAGATAACGAGATTATGCAAAAAAGAGAATGTATTCTGGAATACCAATATAAATATTGGGCGCAACGAGCCAAAACAGCAAACTTGCGCTTAGGTGATAAAAACACGAAATTCCACCATAGAAAAGCCACGGGCAGAAGAAATAAGAAATAATATCAAATATAACAAGAAGTGATGGAACCATACTATCCAAGGAGAGCGACATGAATGAGGAATTTTTGGAAGATTACAGAATGCGATTTCGAGCGTCGAATATCGACATTAGTAAACTCCAAAAACTTCTGGAAGTCGTACAACCAGAAATTACTAATGACGAGAACACAGAGTTAGGTAAACCTTTCTCTACCGGGGAAATAAAAAACGCATTGTTTGACATAGGCAGTGAAAAATCGCCCGGCCCTGACGGAATGTCAGCTGGTTTTTATCAGAAGTATTGGCACATCGTTGGCCCAGCCGTCATAAGAGCTGTAAAAAGTTTTTACAGAACTGGTAAAATCCTTAAACAATTGAACCACACGTTTATTGCACTTCTCTCGAAAGTTGATAAACCAACAACCACCACCAACTATAGACCAATCAGTCTTTGCTCGACGGTATACAAAATTATAGCCAAAATTTTAGCAAACTGATTAAGTTCAATTTTACCCAAACTAATCCACCCACTTCAAAGTGCTTTTACTAAAAATAGGGCAATACATGATAATGTCCTTATAGCCCACGAAATTTTCCACGGGTTCAGATCAAAAAAGGGAAAAGAAGGGTATATGGCCATTAAATTGGACATGGAAAAAGCATATGATAAACTAGAATGGAAGTTCCTCAAATTGGTACTACAAAAATTCGGTTTTTGTGAGAAATTTAGAAATTGGATTCACGAATGCATAACAACTGTCTCTTATTCTTTGCTAATAAACGATTCACCGACAACCCTATTTTGTCCGCAAAGAGGTTTCCGTCAAGGAGATCCACTATCCGCTCCTCTTTAACCTAGGAGTTGAAATCTTAGCAAGAAATATACAGAAAATAAGTGGAGAAAATCCACGATCAATTGGTTTCCCCATAACAAGAAACGGTCATCTATCCCGTTCTTAGCCTTTGCTGATGATATCATCATCTTCACTACGGCAACGACTGATGCAAGCAACAAAATCTTGTTGGTTTTGAATGATTACTGTGAAACTTCTGGGCAAGTAATAAACTATCACAAATCTACCTTTCAAACCTCAAATAATGTAAACCTTGCAAGCAAAAGAAGAATACAAGCTCATCTTGAGATTTCCTCATCCACAAATCTAGAGCAATATTTAGGTTGCCTATCATAAATGGTAGGGTCAATGTTCGGGAATGAAAATTTCATGAATTTAATTATTTGTGAAATTATATAAAATCTCATGGAATTAACTATACATATTTTGGTGTAGTTAATTTGTTATAATTATTAAAAAGAAAAGGGCTTCAATCAATAACACAAAGTGTTGATTTAAAATTAAAGCCTAAAAATGTTGTTTAAAAGCAAAAAAAATAAAATATTGTAACAAATTATCCCAATAATACAAAGGTGATAAATTGACAATAAAATTATAGAGCAGTTTCCAAATTAACTTGCTGGTTTCCATAAAAAAAAAAGTAATAACAAAACAAATGATAAAATGGTCAAGAGCCATTAATGCTAATGGATTAGTAGGATGAGTGGGGAGTTATTTGAGTAACTCCTCCCAATAGCCATTCTATTAAAGGAGAGAGATCTGCATTTTGTGGATTTTTTTACAGATCGCTACTCACAAGTAATATTACATTTATAAAGAGAGACGGGAAGTACGCTTAAGAAGAAGAATAACGAAGAGAAGGGAAATAGAGAAGAGGAAGAAGCAATACGCAGCAGCAGATTCACACACAAGAAGAAGGAGACAAAGTTGGGTTCATCACTCCTTCTTGATTAATATGATTTGAAAAGTCCATTTTTAAGGCAAAACTGTGTATGCTTCAATGGAGTATTCAGTGCTCAATCCCATTCAATTCATTGTCCATCTCTTCTATTTTCAACTTTCATTACTGTTTTTTTTTTTAAATTCCCTCCTCCTGTTGTTTTGAGTTTTGACAGAAATTGCAAGATCCTACATGCATATAAATGAGGATATGATACTTAAGAGGATAAAATGCGCAGTTGGCCGGAATTGATGGATTCCGCCGCTGCAAAACCCGCAGTTGGCGGAATCGATTGATTCCGCCGCTGAAAAACCCGCAGCTGGCCGGAATCGATTGATTCCGCCGCTGCAATGCCCGCGGTTGGCCGGAATCGATGGATTCCGCCGCTGCAAAATCCGCAGTTGGTCAGAATCAAATGGTTTCCGCCCTGAACAACCCGTCGTCGCTCGATCGTTACGGTACCCAATCACCATGGATCCCATATTTGACTTCATTTGTTCTTCTCTCGCAAAAGTTAGTGGAAAACAAAATCCAAACAACAAAAAGTTTAAAAAAAAAGCAAGAAAAAGAAAGTTTTATAAGTAAACGTTCTTTTACTGGCAATAGAGATTGCAAAGTAAGTTTAACCAAAAAAAAAAAATTGCAAAGTAAGAGTTTTCTTTTCTTTTTTAAAAAAATAAGAAAAAAAAAAAACAAAGTAAAATATACAGTATATGTGTACGTTCACATCAGTTCACATCAAACTGAAGTTCAAAATCAATAAAAAAAAAATTATATATATATAAATAAAATGAAAGGTACAAGTGAAAGTGTAGTCTGCAATATTGCAGTACCGAAAAGTTTGAGATTTACAAATCAAAATTTGTGTTAATTACAATATGAACCCACAAATGTAAATTTTTGTGAGGGGTGATTCATAAAATATTTTCTTTTGTAAAAATGATCCTATTAAGACAAAGTCTTACAAACGTGATCATAAATTTACGGTTAAAAAAAAACTGTATTTAAATATCATCAAAGGTAAAACTTTGTGTGATTATTTTCGCCAATACACTAAAATTCGTATGTGGTCCGAAATTAAATACTTTTTGATCACTACATCGAGCCCGTGGTTGAATCGAAAGTAAATACTTTTGGTCACTACATCAGCGGTTCAAACTTTTTGTCGAACTACGAGTGATTTGATGTCTTCAAAAATAAAATAAAAAGACTACGTAGGAAACTCGACTATAAATTATCGAGTCCAATCACACAAATTAAATTGACTTTTAAATATAAAGTCATACAAATAATCAAACCGACTTTATCATGGTTTGTAGAACTACGTATGATTTGATTCCGTTTTACGGATACGTAGGAAATTTATTACAAAAATATATTAAATTCAATCACAAATATATATTTGTGACTTTTATAAAATTAAAGTCATAAAATTCAAAGTCAAATAAAATAGTTATTTTTTCAGAACTACGTTATGACTTGATGCTTCTTTCCGAGCTACGTAGGAAATCTGATTTTAAATCGGATTCAGTCGTCCCGTCCAAGAAAAATGTCATTTAAATCAAACTTGGACATAAAATTAAAAATTCACAAATATTCCTAAACTCGATATAAAGCTTTCGCTCATCGAGTTTGATCACAAATATCCAATCAATTCAGAACTATGTTATGACTTGATGCTTTTTCCGAGCTACGTAGGAAATCCGATATTAAACCATTCAGTCGTCTCGTCCAAGAAAATTTTCTTTTAAGTCAAACTTGAACATAAAGTCAAATATTTCTGAACCCGATATAAAGCATCCGCTCGTCGAGTTTAACCACAAAAAATAAAATAAAATGACCTAACACTATTCTTGATCATGCGCGTGATAGCGGGATAAATTAAGCAACCCTTCCTAGAAGGTGGGTTTAATTTAATCCTTTGATGCATGGTCGAGATATAAGCGCCATGCAAATGATAGTTGGATCATCGTCTAGGCAACCCTTTCTAGAAGGTGGGTTTGAACTTTGATTCTCTGATGCATGAAAACACCGCACTGAACTACGTAAGGCTTGATCCTCTTTAAAGAGGTACGTAGGCAACCCGTCAAAATCCGGGTGCAGCCCAAATCACTAAAACCACCCAAATATTGGTATTTGTAAATTTGTGCTCAATAAAATAAAAATAAATATTTTTATAAATTTGTGTACATTTTTACTCAACAGTCAACAAAGAGATTTTCAGCTCAGTCATCCAAAAATCAAGACAACAACTCTCAAGATGGAAAGCTTCATCTCTCTCGCAAAGAGGGACGAACAACCCTGATTAAAGCAAACCTTAACGCAAAACCAAGTTACCTAATGCAGGCTTTTATGCTACCTGCAAGCATTCACAATGAACTAAACAAAATTAATAGAAATTTCTTCTGGAATAAATGACCAAACTACCACCCATTAATTAGTTGGGATAAAATCTGTAAACCAAAAGCTCTAGGTGGTACCGGCATAAGAAAGGCCGAGGATATGAATAAGGCATTACAAATGAAACTCCTTTGAAAATTATGGCAGAACCAGAAAATATATGGGTCAAAGTTATAGAAGAGAAATATCTCCGTGGGCAAAACCTATGGAATTACGAGTGTGGAAAAAATACATCTTGGCAATGGAAGAAATTGACCAAATTGAAAGAAGAATTTAATAAAGGCCTAAGATGGAGAGTAGGGGATGGAAGCACAGTCAAGTTCTGGGAAGACCGATGGTTAATGGATGAACCCCTGTGTACAATAGTGTCCGACCAAACCCTAATTAGAACATCCGATAAGGTAGATGCCTTTATCTCGGATAAAAAGTGGAATGAACAACGCCTTGATCAACTTGAAGGGATTCTTCACGCAAACATCATCAGTAAGATAAAGGAGTATAACCTCCTAACAAATGACATAAGAGATAGAATTTATTGGTCCACAAACGACGACGGGTGTATTCCACCAAATCTGCGATAAACATGATCCAAAGGAGAAAAGTTGGGGTATCGGAAGACAAAACATGGATATGGGGCATGAGCACCATACCGAAAGTCCAAAAATTTTTTTGTGGAAAATGGCCATGAATGGCCTCCCAACCAAGAAAAGCTTGATAAACAAAAAAATCCCGGTTGTCATGCACTGCGTTTTTTTGCAATCACCATACAAAAAGCGCCAACATCTCTTCTTTGAGTGCCATTGCACCCATCAAACCCTGGATAATAACAAAACATCAACCATCCTCAAGGATATCGACACTTATAATCAATCCACTTATGAGACAATTTTAATAGTTAAGGATAAAATCTCATCTGAGAACTTAAACAAGTGCAATGATTTGGCTGGCTGTTGATAATATCTGATAGAAATCATATAATCTTTAACAATAAAAGACCAACATCAAACCTAAAACAAATTGCACTAAAACATATTGAAGATTGGGATCAAGCAAACAATAAGAAAACAACTAACAGCAAAATAAATAAAAGACAAAAAGGAAGACCAAGAATATCAGTTGGCAAAAACCAAAGGGAACTTTGTTAAGCTTAACTTTGACGCAGCATCTGACAACAACAATCAATTTGCCTTTGGTTTCATCATTCGTGATAACTGCGGTCTTCGTTTGGCCCATGGAAAAGGGAAATGTCATGCAGATTCAGTTCTTGAGGCAGAAGCGTTTGCTCTGCGAGAAGGCCTACAAAAGGCTAAACAGTTAGGAGTGTCGGCTATTGAGATCGAGGGAGACAATCTGATGCTGATCAATTCAATCAACCATGCTTGGAAACCCCGTGGGAGACCGACATGATCATTTCAGACATTTCCGCCAGCATCTCAGGCTTTTCTCAAGCAAGCACCACGCACATCTTCAGGCAAATCAACACGGTAGCGGACAAGCTCGCAAAACACGGACTTTCTGCACTGCAAACCAGGACGACCTCCCAGACGACGTGGTTGTACTCATCCGTAAGGATGCTGTAGGTCGGTCGGTGTCTAGACACTGACCCTCCTATTCTGCTTACCTTTTATCAAAAAATAAAATAAAATAAAATAAATCGACAAGTCTAAATATTTCTAAGAGATGGAAAGCATCAAGGGTAGAAATGTCCGAAACTTGATTCAAACCAATCCGATCAAACTCGACATGTATAAGCATTTATTTGAACGCCAAGGAGGAAGGAAAAATGTGGCTTATGGCGGTAATTTATAACATACCAACTCTTTTATTTTCCGCCCAATTACTCGTAGGTGACTAGTGGGTTATGCAACTTATGTTTTATTTATTGGGCCTTTTAACCTATTTTAAGCCCATCTTTATTTAATTTTTTTTAATGTTATTTTAGACCCGATTAGGGTTCTAACCTAATTTTCCAACTTCCAATTCTCCTAATTATAGGGAATTTCGAATCTCTTTGTATAACATTTTGAATTTGAATAGAACTTTTGTTTTGTGTTTCACACAAACATTTCTTCTAACGCAGAGAGAGAGAGCAAGTAATGTCTCGTTCTTCCATAGCTAGGACTGTGTTTGTGTAGTTTTGCTTTTTGCTTGTGTATACAAGTTGATACTTCTCAAACCATTCAAAAGTGATTTTCTATGTTCTTTGGATAACATATCCTTAGGGTTGAGATTGTAGTGGAAGAGTTCTACCATAGTTCTTGGTTTTTTGTTATGGCTTTAGTTCGCCTAGTGTACACCTAGTTGTTTTATAGGGTTCGACCTATCTATTTTTCTACCGATCCATCACCGTCATCGGTTCATACTTTCACCCATTTCATCCTATTCGGTCAACCTACCCTTCATCTTCATCCGACATTTGATTAATCCTTGTAATAACGATTAATATCGAGTCATTCTATTAGTGTTGAAAGATCGGGACTCAACAACGGTTGATCCCCGTATCAAAGAGGTTTCAAAGCTGAGTTTATTGACATAAATAAGAGAAGAAAAAATAATCATAAATTCAAGATCCATCAACAAGTTCACAAAAAAAAGAGTCACCAGAACAATCACTGCTTCGATTAGTTCTATTATTCTCGTTCTTTTCTATTTTGATTTTAATTACGAGTTTCTTTAAAAAAGATATAATTGCAGTATGTTCTTTCTTTTGAAGCCTCCAATCCCAAACTTTGATCAATTTATTTTGAATTGAATCAATAGGAAAAAAAAATTCAAGACCTTAAACCATACCTCCCGGAAACTATTTCTATTTCCTCCATCACTCACGCCACCCGGATCACCTAGCGCTTGACCGACTCTCTCTCTCCGAGCCAACGTCACCGGAATCACCTCAAATCACCACCAAAATCCCTTGGAAACCAACCGCAACCACTAGTCCTACAACCCGTACCTTTGTTTGTTCCCGCTGCCCTACATGCAGTTGGACCTCTGATACCATGATGTCGGACCACCACCAAAGTGACTGGGACTAACATAACTTACCAACTCCGCCCATCCGAGCCGATGCACCACCCCTAGCCCTGGAAATTCAAAACATAGTGTTAGCCCCACCATTGTTGCCGCCATACAAAACCTCCCTTTTCACCTAATAGAAATAAGATCGATGGTGGATCTTCAAGAACTAATATTAATTTAATATCTAGAGGAAACTACACAAAATCAACCATTATAATCGCAAACATTTAATATTTAAAGTTGTTTTATGCCAAAAAAAAAACTATAAGTGGTGGTTTCTTGCAAATAGATGAATATTTGAGGGTGGTTTTGCTAAAAGTTATAAAAGGGTGGTGTTTTGCAAAAGAGTGATTATTGAGGGTGATTTTGTGTAGTTTCCTCTATTTTTTTTTGAAAAGCTTGATGGGTGTGCTGGAGAAGGAAGCTTATTATTGTTGATATACGTGTAAAATTACTTACGAGAATTTACTTTTTCATTTAACTAGTTCATAGCTCGTACTTTGTATGGGTATTTGTTAATAAATGATTTGAAAAAACTATCTTTTTAATTTTCAATAACATAAATATCAATAATATTTCATATGACATAATGAACCGATAACATAAAACTATAATCTATCATTGATACTTGATTGTGTTGAACTGTTTGGAATCGAATGATTATGAGTACACATTAAGGAGACACAACGACAACAAAAAAATTATTTTTTCAATATTAAGCGATTGAATGTTTACCTAAAATAACAAAGATGATTATTGCTTATAGGAACGTAAGCTCCCTCTGATTAGCTTATGAAATAATAAAAATATAAGCTATAATAAACTAGAGAAAAATGGGATAGTAAAGCCCTTTGTGTAAACCAAATACACAGTAGGCCCTAAGCAATTTCTAATTTATTTTTTAATTCTAAAAATAGGGGTAAAATGGGAATTTAGGGATGAATTAAAATCAAATAGATTTAAGTACTGTTACAAATAAAAACCCTAATCGCTACGAACTGGAACGGCCGCCGAGTGACCCAAGTCCATCGGATCTAAGAAGCCTTTCGGCATTACCACCGACTCCGACCAATTAACCCTAGACGGCGTTCTCTCCCTCTGCCTCCTCCACGCTGGAGTCGAACGTTTCCGGTGGTACCGGTGACGGCGATCGGGTGGTTCGCTCTCACAAACCATTATGTTTTACTTCCTCATCCAGCCGTCAATCGCCATTTACTGCGACGAAGACGACTGCTATGATCTTCTGAGGCATGCACTATGATCTTCTGAGGCATGCACCCTTCTCTCTATCCCCATCTCTTGATTTCTCTATGCTTATATATTCTAATTTCGAGAATTTTGGTGTTTCAAGGTTACTCAAAGCTCTAATTCTTCGGAGATTAAGAAAACCTATTACAAATTGTCATTGAAATAGTAAGGAGATGTTGTCTCATTGATTTGTTTAGTTTTTTGCTTTGACATCGATATTCGGTGTATAGAGGGGGATGTTAGATAATTCTGTAACCCTATTAAAAACAGATCTTGTTTTGTCTGTTTGTTGAATTCAGTACTTCAACAAGAACTAACTCTCCTACATTTTTGTGGACATACAACTTTATTTTTATTTTTTTTGGAAACAGATACTAATGGATGATGCCCACAAGGCAACAATATGATTATGCAATAAAATCCCGAAGAGGTAAATGATGACTTTCTTTTTTTGTTGATACCTGTAAAACCTAATATTGATTTGTTGTGGTGAAGAAAGTTCATCTTCTTTTGAGTTTATGTTCATATTCAAACATATATATTTTGTTGTCTGAAAAACGATGTGTTCATAAAGTGGCTTAATTTGTCTTCTGTTTTGCATGATATGAATGAGTTTTTCATGTGGATGATTACTCTACTTATGTAGGATGAAGTAGACAAAAAAGAATATGGACTATTTACTTTCTCATATGTGCTGATAGGAAGTTTACTTTCTCACCAGTGGACAAGGTACAACCAAGTATTATTGCAATGCCGTAGTTTTTTTGCCTTCTCTTATCATTCTGCCCCGGGAGTGTCAGGCCGAACAAAGAAGGATTGAGGAACTAGCTGAACAGCTTTGTTGGGAGAAGAAATATGAAAATGGTTTGTTTTGTGTAAATAAATCGAGAGCTTGTGTAAATAAATCGAGATGTTTGTGTAAATAAGTCGAGATGCTTGATTGTGTAAATAAATAGATGCTTGATTGTGTAAATAGAGAGGCTTGATTGTGTAAATCGAGAGGCTTGATTGTGTAAATAAATCGAGAGGCTTGCTTGTGTAAATAAATCGAGATGCTTTTGTAAATAAATCGAGATGTTTGTGTAAATAAATCTTTAGAAAAATGGTGTGTAACACTAATTTGTGTAAGCAGACATTAAGATTAACATTATCAAAATCTAACAATAGATTACCAAGTTCAATTAGTCCAGCTGGTATAAGGGTGGGAGGGAGGGTCAGTCATCCATAATTCGAAACCCACAAAATGCAAGATTTTTATTTTCGACGGATCTTGTGTACCACTAAATGCATTTAGATTTTTATTTTCGACGGAACTTGTGTACCGCGAACTTGTGTACCCCAAACTTGTTACCCCGAACTTGTACCTGGTGTACGCGGGACCTGGTGTATCCCGATTGGTTGGGCTTCTATAACCCTAGTGGGCCTGATTGGGCCATGAATTTATAAAAAGAGTGGGCTTGGGCTTTAATAAGTTACAATTACCAATTTACCCTTTTAATTAATCTTTATAAATAATTATAAGAGGCCTACTTTATGTACATTTTAAAAAGAGCCTCCATTATGCTTATTTATGCACAAAGGACATGCGCCCCATTTAACCAATAAACTATCATAATTTCCGTAAACTTGTGTATACAAATCGTCCACTTTCTAACTATTTTTTTATTTTCTTTTTTCATAATCTTTATAATCTCCGTAAACTATCAAAATATGGTCTCCCAAACAGGCCACGAGTACCTAGTAATCCCGATAGTAATACAGACATTAAGGTGTGAAAACTGAAGCGAAACGTGTTAGTTCTGAACTTTACTGTTACAGGGAAATATTCATGACACATCAACTTATTCCTCTTTCTTTTGTTTTTAAAAATACTTTTTTTTAATTTTTATAAAGAGGTGACTTTTATCAAATGGTGCTCTTTATTCTGCATGCTCAAAAACTACAGAGGCTTTATAAAATATCGTAGCACAAATAATTATGCCATATATTCTTACTGAAAAGGAGTCATTTTTACGTTTCTAAATTTTATTAATAATATTTACTTTTATAAATTTCTCGGATTACGAATCTCTTAGAATGAACGCATATTCAGGCGAGTCCTATCGTCTCTACGGAAATATTTTATAGAAATGATACACCAATCATAAATTATGTATATATTCAAGAAATTGTAAGTGTATGTTATAGTAGGTCAACGAACAATATTGTGTAATTCTCACATATTAAATTAAATTTACTAATTATCTGTCAAAGTCCGATACAGAAGGACTGGGTAGAGGGGGTCGCGTGCATACGAGCGCACATGTGCGTTAGGCCCAAGCCCAACACATAAACCCGATGAGTTCCATCCTAAAACCAATTGACAATAGGAGGAGTAGCCCACCGACCTTATATACTAGGCTGGGTAGTCCCAATCTTTCGATGTGGGACAAGTTATCTCCAACACGTCCCACAAGTGCAACTAGAGGATATAGACCGAGTTGCACTTGTCCACAGGTTAGGATCGCGGACCACATATAGGCTAACCGCTCTGATACCATGTCAAAATCCGATACAGACGGACCGGTTAGAGGAGGGGTCGTGTGCATCCGAGCGCACATGCGCGTTAGGCCAAGCCCAGCACATAAACCGATGAGGTTCCATCTTAAAACCAATTGGCAATAGGAGGAGTAGCCCACCGACCTTATATACTAGGCTAGGTAGTCTCAATCTTTCGATGTGGGACAAAAGCCACCGACCTTATATACTAGGCTAGGTAGTCTCAATCTTTTGATGTGGGACAAATTATCTCCAACACGCCCCGCAAGTGCAACTAGAGAATTAGACGAGTTGCACTTGTCCACAGGTTAGGAATCGCGAGCCACATAGAGGCTAACCGCTCTGATACCATGTCAAAGTCCGATACAGAAGGACTGGGTAGAGCGAAGTCGTGTGCATACGAGTGCACATGCACGTTAGGCCCAAGCCAACACATAAACCCGATGAGGTTCCATCCTAAAACCAATTGGCAATAGGAGGAGTCCTACCGACCTTATATACTAGGTTGGGTAGTTTTAATCTTTCGATGTGGGACAAATTATCTCCAACATTATCCAAATTCAAAAACTACCACTTTAAAAAACTATATACACAAATATTTGAACAATTTAGGGTTAGTAAATAAACGAGTCGAGTATGATGATTCATTGAAAGAAGTTGCAAAGTGTGTATGGATTACTGCTAGAAGTTATCCTAAAAACTAAAAAAATTACAAGAAATCTTACATTTCACCATTGACAAAGTAAAATGTAAAAAGTAAAAAAAAAAAAAAAAAAAAGAAAAGAAAAGGCTTGGAAATTCATTCGGAAAGCATGCATCCTCATCATTCATCATGGACATGATTGAGGGGGAGGATTATGATCATGTGAACTATGCTTTTCACACGCTTCATCGTCTTCTAATTCTTCCTCTTCATCCTCGTCTTCTTCATTCTTTTCTACGGCCACCGGCTTCTCCACGGCGTCAGGCGCTGACGGGGCCCACCACACCGCCTCCGGCGTGTGATCCATTTCCGTGATTCCGCAAATGCACCGGCACCTCATCAGGAGGAAGAGGCGGCGGCGGAGGATGGAAACGCGGTGGCCGAGGAGGCTCAACGTGGCCGTCGATGCAAGAAGAGCACTTTGTCTCCATCCAGCCTTCGACATCGAAATGGCCGTAACCCATCACGCTTCTTCCTGTGCAGAGTCGCCCAATCATTCCGGCGAACACTCCAAGAACTCCGATCATCGCCAGAACTCCAATCACCGGCCCTACAGACCCATGTCCCGTGCTCGCCGTGTACGCCTGTTCCGCCACCATCCCACCGGCGGAGGGCGGCGGCGGCGCTGGAATGTACTGGACGGCCGTTGGGTTTGGGTCGGAGTTTCCATTAAACTCAAACCCAGAAACAAAACAGGTCGGATTGATTTGAAATATAAGAGGGCTTAATTTAATGGGTCGGATCTACGATTTGAGAAGGTGGAATTTGGCAGTGGAAAATAGGGTTCTTCTGGATTGGGTATTTCATTGAAAAGCCAAAGGGGAAAGCGGAAATAAAGCCACTAATGAAGAAAACACAAACCCCCCCTTAACACTTTTTGCTTGCTTTTTAGAGTGCCAAGATGGGGACTTGAAACAGACTTTGAATTTCTGATAAATTTTGGGAAGGAAGAAATAAATTTGGAAAGTAGCAAAGTGAAAAACGAAGAGGAAAAGGATGCTACTTGACTACAACAAGACAAGGGCAACTGTTCAGCACTGCTTTTATGGTTTCTTTTATTTTTTAATAAATAAATTATAAACCTACTCTTAAAATATACAGGTAAAACAGAGGAACTATTTGAATGGCTTCCCTCGTCCCATTGTAAATCCCCTCGTTCCATCTGGCATTTTCGGCCCTTTGTTCATCATCTGCTTGCCCAGCACATCTGAGAGGATGCTCCCACTGCTTGCTTCAGCTACTCGAGATAATAAGCCTCGCTCACTTTGCCCTTGGCGACGCCCTTTGCCCTTACCATGTCCACGTGGCGATCTTTTCTTTGACCTCGAACAATTCTCTTCACCCTGCAGAGCCTTCACAAAATGAGCAAGGGCACATATTTATGTGTTCCAGCAATAAAAAAAATAAACAAGGCATAATTACTCACATTAATATCTATTACGGAACAATATCATCCTATAACTTACATTTCCTTATTCAATATCATCCGTATCTTTTACATTTCCTTATTCCAGTAGTGTATAATATTAGGCTTTCCTTATGTATTATATATTATGTCCATCTTTGATTAGGATGATTAGCACTCAACGACTATATCTCATATCTATATATGTAGCATATTGAAATTAATAAAAAACAAGACTTTCATCTTTTATCTAAATATTGATTCCTATATGGTATCAGGCTGATACCGATTCTCTGCCTAAACACGTCAAACTACTCGAAAATGGCTCAAAAAAACCCTTGATATCACAGATGAATACTATCTTCACCATCGGATCATCCGGACCTTGCAATTTTTCCAGTGATTCTCAATGACGGCGGTAATTTCTCGGAATGAAAAAGGCGAATGATCAATGCACTCCGTGCAAAACGAAAGCTAGGTTTCGTTGATGGTTCCATTGTCGAACCAGAAACCACAGCGCCCGAGTATAAGCATTGGCCAACGGTCAATTCTATGCTCATCGGGTGGATTATTCAATCCCTGGATCCGTCTCTTCGGGCAAATGTCGCAGATTTCGACACCGCCCGCGACTTATGGATCGATGTAGAACAAAGTTATTCAGTTGGCAACAGACCTAGGGTTCTCAAACTTCGTGCAAACATCAATCACTGCAAGCAAAACGGGCAAAGTATTACAGCATACTATGGCCGACTCCGTCGTCTTTGGGACGAACTCAACTCGTGTCTTGCTTCTCACACTGAGATTTGTAAGCCTTGCGCTAAAATCCTTGCTTCCGAACGTGATGATGAAAAAGTTCACCAATTTCTCATCGGTTTGGATGATATCTACAATACTCTTCGTTCGTCTATCATATCTAAAGAAACTTTGCCATCACTTAACAAAGTGTACGCATTGGCGGTTCAAGAGGAATGTACTCACTCGGCTACCAAACAACAAAAGACTCGAGTTGAATCTTTTGCACTAGCCGTCGTAGTTTCTCGCGATCTAATCCAGGTAAACCTGACAAATCTCATCCATATGTACTCATTGTAACAAACTTGGCCATGAAAAGCAGGATGTTATAAGATAATTGGATACCCTGATTGGTGGAATAACGGACGGGGAGTTTCGGGATCCACTAAACCCAAACTCGAATCAAACACGCAACTCTCCTGCTGTACCAAATTCACCATCATTTAATAACAATCGCCGACCACCCTCTGGTGCAAGCAATGCAATCCAATCTGCACAGGCAAATTCGGTGTCTATAGGTACCGCCGCCAACCTGAACAACCATGATCGTCACCAACTAGGCCCAGCCGTCACGAAGATCAATGGTCAAATTTGTTTGAAAAATTCAAACAATACCACATCACGTCCAACGATACCATTTCAGGTAAAAATTCTAATCAATGGATCCTAGACAGTGGCGCTTCGTATCACATGACGGGTAATATATATTTATTGTCAAAAATTATTTCGGTTCCAAAATGCACCGTTAAATTACCTAATGATTCTCTTAGTGTAGCCAAAAGTTCTAGAACACTGAAAATTTTTATTCTTAATAATGTCTTACTTGTGCCAGGACTTACGTGCAATCTAATATCATTATCATGTTTAACTGAACAATTATCTTGTTCTATTACTTTGATTAATAAACTTTGTATAATTCAGGACCCCATTTCGCGGATTCTGATTGAGGCGGGTGATATCCGAGATGACGTGTATTGGATGCGATGGTGTACTCAATCCCCTACCCTTACAGCTACTCACATTCAAATCAATCCAAACACATCTCTAATATGGCATCGAAGGCTTGGTCATCCGTCTCATCGATTACTCGGATCTATTTCCGGAATAAGCCCTATTATTTTAGATTCTATAAAAACTGAACCTTGTGATATATGTCACAAGGCCAAGTAAACATGTAACACCCGAATTCCGAGAACCCGGAATGCTATTGGTTAGGACCTCACAGTGGGTCCCGACCTTAGCTGAACAACAACTTAACTAGAATCTTACAACAAGGCACAAAAAGAAACCGGTAAAACTAAAAAGTATTTTTATTATGCATGAATAAAAAGGAAGAACGTCTCAGCCGTAAAGGAAAATATATCCGACACAAATAAAAGGAAAACAAACTCCACATAACCCGAAAGACTCAACAAGATGAAAAGACCAGATATGAAACCCCGGCTGACCACACTCTCCGGCTCCCTCAAGGCGGCTAACCTGCAAGGTCTACAACATCGGTTTTCACCGTTAGCTAACAATAATTATATAAACATATCTATGTAGCACAAAACACACATAAAGGCTATTAAACACATCACGTAAAACACACAAACCAATTCTTATATTTTCATTAGGTGATTCATTTTTATTAATTCAACTTCCGTTGTGGCACGAGGATCCATCGATCCTCGCCTCTGTCCCCGTATACCGAGCGGAATGGTTACAGTGCATATCTACCGTATACCGTACGGTCTGGTCGCAGAGAGCCTTCCCAGTCATCTTACAGTGCTGGGCAGTGATGCCACGACCCGTTATCATACACTTGGGTCTAATTATCATATAACGTCTTCTAGTCCTTACTCATTAAAGCGGTAAACACACACCACCACATAGCATATATTCATATAACATCATCAGCTAAGCAAGTCCATAAGACTTACCTGAACTGGTCCGATCTCCCAAACTCGCTAAATCTCGATACGTATGTGAACGAACTCAACAACCTGATCAAGACGGAAAACGTCTTAACATAACAATTCTATCACTTATGAATCTTCTAGAAGAATTCTAGACTAACTATGAGTTTGTATAGAGAAAGAAAAAGAAACCCTAAATTTTATAAAATTACCAAAGTACCCCAACTTTACTAAAATTTCGAAAAGTCTCCAAAGTGGTTATAATTCTCTAAATATAAACAATCTATAAAAACCAAAGTCTAAAATCTTCATCGATATCTTATAAATATCAGTACCCAATTAGCATATACGTAAAGTTTACCAACACAATCTCTCCCGTTATCATGATTCACTGTAAGAATTACACGAACTACGAAAATTACTCTAAACGAGCGTAGAAAACCTAACTTAGCCAATTATAACTAGCAAACCATTCCACCCATTAACTATCCCTCACAAAATCTAACTTAGCAAATTATAACAAGCAAATTATTCCACCCAATTAACTATCCCTCATTTCAAACAACTACTAATCGATTATCTAACCCTGCTTAATAATTACACTACCTCCAATAACATATATACATCATGGCCACAGGAACTTCCAATTGAAAATAAATGTATAGTATAACCATCTGCACACTTGTTTACCCATAAATGAACGTGATTGAATAAATAACCACCTAACCTATACTTAACAGTTTCAATGATATACTAATGCTCATCTTCAACCTTTACTTGAAACCAACATCCATTCATTTCTCCATTTTTAACTTCGTCATCATCAACCTTTAATACAATTAGCTAGGAAGGAATTTCTTCAAGTTGACCAAGCTAAAAGCCCATAATTCTTAATCAATCTAACATAATGATTCTCACCATCTACAATTCATGTAGCGTGGCACATCTACTGACATTTCCTACCAAAATCTTACATTCTAATGTTAGACAATAGATGGGTATGAAGCTTACATGAAACGAGAGCGGTCTGATCAACGAAAGAGGAGGAAGATGGCTTGACTTCTGCAGAGATCGGAGACGAGTTGCCGGCCGAGTGCAGAGAAAGGTGACGTCCAAAGGTATAGAAATGAGTCCGCGTCGGTGGCGATCGCGTCAAGCTTGTAATTCGTACGGCGAAGACGAAGACGAGAGGAAAATCGACCAAGAGTTCTTAGTTGCTGTTGGTTTGGAGCACGATCCAGAGGAAGCTGTGTGGTGAGGAAATGCGAAAGATGATGCGTGGTGCGGAAAGACGAAGGTGATCTCCCTCGACAAGGAGATACCTTTGAAACTGTTACGATCGTAATCCCAGGAAAAGCGATGGAGAGGAAGCCGGTAGGAAAGAGAAGAGAAGGACGGGTTGACTGGGTATTAGCATGATCCAAAGGGAAAGAAGAGGAAACGGGCCGGCCCAGGAGAAGGAAAGAAAGGATCAAGGCCGGCCGTGACCTGAAAAGAAAGAAAAAGAATGGGCAGCTCCGTCCATTAAACCAAACCCGACCCAACTTCCAACTACATTAGTGATCCTCTCCCTTGAATCGGTTTTCAATCGAGTAAAATTCGATAACGTCACCGGAATCGGAATTTAAAAATTCCGGTTATCACATCAGTCACCTCTAAAAATAAGTTTCGTCCCGAAACTTAGAACACTAGAAACATCAAGTATATATAAACGCATATAACGACTCATATAGACATATAAACTCAGTTAAACACACATAATCACGTATATCAAAGATAAATATAAAACCAATGACTAACCCGCTAGCTCGGAAGTCGGACTAACTCCTCATAACATTCCGGGTAATTACTCCTAATGCTATCCTCGGTTTCCCAGGTAGCCTCATCTACTCCCCGTCTAGACCACTGAATCGTAACATAGGAAAAAAAGGATCTCCTTAGATCGCAAACGTCTAGTACTCCTCTCTAATATGGCTATCGGATACTCGATGAAAGTGTGATCCGGCTCGATAGTCAAGTCCTCATAGCTGACTATATGCCTCGATCCGATATGTACTCTCTCAACTTAGATACATGAAATACCGGGTGTATGCCCTCCTGTGCAGGTGTAGCGCCAGTCGATAAGCTACCTCACCTACTCTCTCAAAATCTCGAATGGTCCGACATATCGGGGACTCAGCTTTCCCTTAATGCCGAAACGCCGAACGCCTCGGGTAGGCGACACTCTCAACCAAACCTGAGATCCAACCCTGAACTCCAAAGGTCTACGCCGCTTATCGCGTAAGATTTCTGACGACTCTGCGCGGCTAGCATACGCTCCTGATCTGAGCAACTCGAGCTATATCATCCTGTATCTGCTCTGGAGCAACTCCCTCTGCTCTCCAACATCATCCCAACATAAAGGTGTACGACATCTCTGTCCATACAACGCCTCGTAAGGAGCCATACCAATAGATGCATGCCAACTATTGTTGTATGAAAACTCCACTAAAGGAAGGTGATCCGGCCACACCTGTCCCCAATCCAGTACACAAGCCCTAAGCATATCCTCTAAAGTCTGGATGGTCCTCTCCGACTGACCATCAGACTGAGGATGATAAGCAGTAGTGAAGTGGAGACTCGTACCCAAAGCAGTATGTACCTGCTCCCAAAACCTCGAGGTGAAACCGTCCATCTCTATCGGAAACGATAGTCCTCGGTACTCCATGTAGTCTCACTATCTGCCTAGTGAACTCCTCAGCTAAACGACTCACCGGCCACGTTTCCTTGATAGGAATGAAAGGGCGGTTTTCGTAAGCCGGTCTACTACCACCCAGATCGCATCAAAACTCCTACTCGGTCTCAGTCCAGTAACAAAATCCATAGATATATCCTCCCACTTCCACTGCGGTACCGGGGAGTGGTTGGAGCTCTCCTCCGGGTCTATGATGCTCGATTTTGACCTGCTGACAGGTCGAACACTTGGCAACATATCTAGTCACATCTGGCTTCATGCCACCCCACCAATAGGAACGTCTCAAATCTCGGTACATCTTACTAGCACCTGGATGTACTGAATAAGGTGTAGCATGAGCCTCCTGTAAAATCCTCTGCCTCAGATCCTCGTCTGTCTATACATATACGCCCTTGGCGTCTCATCACTCCATCGCCTCCCATCACAAACTGTGGGGCATCCCTCGGGTCATCCTATCCCGGAGCCTAGCCAACGTCGGACAACTCTCCTGCTTCTGTCGGATCTCGTCCAACAAATCAGGTAGTAGCTCCAATGCACCTAGATGGCAATCAGTATCCGGAAACTGTATCTCCATCTCTAGTCTCGCTAAATCTCTCTGCAACTCATACTGTACTGTCAAACGGGCTATCGCTCTCTCCTGGGGAGTCTTCCGACTAAGCGCATCGGCGACTACATTCGCCTTACCCGGATGATACAACACCTCCAGATCAAAATCCTTGATCAACTCCAGCCACCTCCTCTGGCGGTTATTCAATTCCCGCTGGAGTGAAAATATACTTAAGACTCTTGTGGTCCGTGAAGATTTGACACTTCGTCCCATAAAGGTAATGACGCCAAATCTTCAGGGCATGGACCATTGCAGCTAAACTCCAGATCATGAGTCGGGTAATTCTCCTCATACGTCTTCAACTGGCGAGACGCATAAGCGATGACCTTTACCCCTCTACATCAAGACACATCCTAAACCCAGCTTGGATGCGTCGCTGTAAACCACAAAATCCTCAGTACCCTCAGGCTGGGCTAATATCGGAGCACAAGTCAATCTCCTCTTCAGCTCCTCAAAACTCTTCTGACATGGCTCAGACCATACAAATCGAGTGGTCTTCCTCAGAAGATAAGTAAGTGGTCGGGCAATCACTGAGAACCCTTCCACAAATCTACGGTAATATCCGGCTAAACCCAAAAAAGCTACGCACCTCCTTAACATTCTTTCGGAGGTGTTGCCCAAGAAGATACAGACTCAATCTTTGCCGGATCAACCTTAACTCCCTTCTACCAGTGAGCACATGGCCTAAGAAGGCCACCTCCGACATCCAAAACTCACACTTGGACAACTTAGCATATAGCTCGTTGTCCTAGAGAACTCGCAACACCGTCCTCAAATGTCCTGCATGCTCCTCCCGATCCCGGGAATACACTAGTATGTCATCAATGAACACTACCACAAACTGGTCCAGGGAAGTCGATGAATATCCCATTCATCATCCTCCATAAACACGGCTGGTGCGTTCGTAAGCCCGAATGGCATCACTACAAACTCGTAGTGGCCATAACGAGTACGAAAAGTTGTCTTGGGTATATCCTGCTCTCTCACCCTCAGCTGGTGATAACCCGACCTCAAGTCAATCCTGGAAAACACTGCAGCTCCCTGCAGCTGATCAAGCAAATCATCAATACGGGGAATAGGGTACTTATTCTTGATAGTAACCCTATTCAGCTCCCGGTAATCAATACACAGTCTCATCGATCCATCTTTCTTCTTCACAAACAACACTGGAGCACCCCATGGAGAAACACTAGGGCGGATGAAGCCCTTCTCAGCAAATTCCTCTAGCTGCTTCTTAAGCTCTGCCATCTCTATAGGCGCCATACGGTATGGAGCCTTCGAGATCGGCCTAGTTCCAAGCTCTAGCTCGATGCCAAAATCTATGCTCCTCTGTGGCGGTAAGCCGGGAAAATCATCCCTGAAGACCTCAGCAAACTCACATACTACCGGTATCTCGTCCAATCCTCGACTCTCCTGCTCCTTCATGACATAGCACCAGAAGGCCTCACATCCTTGTCCGATCAGTCTAGCCACTCTAACCGCACTGATGACAGATCCAGATTTTCCAAGATCCCATCCTCGGAAAACCTGTACCTGCCCCTCTTCTGTAGTAACTGACACTGTCCTCTTACCTATGTTAAGTACCGCATGGTACTTAACCATCCAATCCATCCCCAAAATGATATCTTCATGCACTAAATGCGTGACCAAGAAATTAGCTAGCCAATCCCGACCCGCGAGACGGACGGAACAATCATGAATCTCCCGAGATCCCCTAGACTTACCCCCATCTGGGTAGCCAACAATAAAAGGTATCCCCTCCACTGTGTCTAAGGACAACCTATCTACGCAAGCATCGGAAATAAAAGAATGGGTTGCCCCAGTATCAAACAACACTCGCACCGGCTCATCTCTAATCAAAACCGTACCTGTAGCTGTAGTGGCAATCGTCTGATCAACACTCCTCAGCTCGATCGCCCGTATCTGGGTCCCTCTGGTGTCCGATGCACTACTACCTCGACCTCTACCACGTCCACCTCCTTGGGTAGAACCCTGTGACTGATGAGATCCCGGAGCTCTATACTGCTGCTGATGTCCAGGTGCTCTCTGGTGCTGCCCAGAGACCTGATGCTGTGACTGTCTCTGTACATTACCTTGAGGACCAACCGGAGAAGATCCCTGTGACTGAGAAACCTTTCCCCGCTTGCAAAATATGGCCCGATGCCCAGATCCACCACAAGTAAAGCAAGTCACCAAAGGCTTCGTACACTGTGGACGAATATGACCATATGCACCGCAGTTAAAGCACCGCGTATCACCTCCTGCCGTCCTGCCCCTAGACGGAAAACTCTGTCGTTCCTGAGTCTGTCCTCTACCATGACTAGCCTCGCCTGCTCTGTGTCCTAAATGACCCACCTTCTGTCTCTTCTCGGAACCACCAGTCGGAGCTGCTCTCTTCACTCCAAACCTACCCCTCTCATATGCTGTTGCTCTATCCTGATAGTCCAGTAGAGACTCACAACGGAAGCCCGTAAGGTAATTACGGGTATCCTCTCTCAACCTCAAGGAAAACAAGTACACATGCTGCTTCTCTGGTGGGGCATCTGATCCCAACAGTCCTAACTCCTCTCTAAACTTCCTGATCGCATCCTCGATAGGAATGTCCTCGAACCTAGCCTCCATGAAGGCCTGATATCTATCTCCCTTTAGTGACTCAGGGCAAAAGTGGTTCCTAACCAACGTCCTCAACTGCTCGTAAGTAGTAACTCCTACTTTCACTGTCCTCCACCAGTAATGAGCTGACCCCTTAAACAAGGTTTGCACCACCTCAACTCGACGCTCCTCAGGACAACAGATCGACTCCAAAGCATACTCCACGTGTCCTAGCTAATGCTCCACCTCCAATCCAACCTCTCCAGTAAAGGGAGGTACTCCCATATGGTTGAAAGTCTTCAACCACCAGTCAGACCTTAATGCCCGACCATCAAAATCTCTCTCTGGCACCACTGGTGCCGGCGCCACAGCAACCCCAGTAGGTACAGTCGGGACAGGTGGTGCCTCGGCTCTCTCAGGTATGGATGGCGCAGGAGCTACAACAACTCCCTCAGACACAATCGGCATAGAAGGTGCAACAACCCTCTCAGATATAGCCGGCGTAGTGGGTGCATCAATCCTCTCAGAAGCAACTAGTGCGGGAGGCACCTCAATTCTCTGCGATACTACTGGAACAGGAGGCACCTCAACCCTCTGTGACACTGCCGGAACAGGAGGTACCTCAACTCTCTGTGATACTTCAACTCTCTGTGATACCTCAACAGACCTAGCCTGCCCCGGAAGTTCTGGTGGTGGCTCTCCTCTCACAATTGCCTCAGCAGCCTGCTGGACATAATGCCGGAGCTCCGACACTCCCATCGAAATGCGAGTCTCTCCTCCAGTCTTCGCCCTAGAAGCACCTGATCTCTCCACAGGTCCAGCACTCTCAGCTATTTCCTCCCCAATCTCGGTTGCGGCCTCAACGACAGGCGGCTCGTAAACAGCATCACGACCCCTACCTCTAGCAACTGCCGGTCCTCCTCTACGACCGCGCCCTCTAACAGAAGGAGCCCTACCAGCTCTACCTCGTTCAGCAGGAGGTAGAGGTGGTCGACCCCGGCCTCGACCGGCCGTAGCAGCTACTCTAGCACGAGTCATCTGAGCATAATAACAAACTAACATTAAAACCAGAAATTAACTAACTAAAGTCCATAAATCTTAACTAAAAATCATATTGACTTCCCCAACCCGACTATGCAAAAAGTTTAAAACCAAAAATCATTTTGAAAAGTTCAGATCCCTTGTGGGCTCTGTTTACTTATCCGGCCTCTTAGTAGATTACGAGTGCCATTGTTGTCAACCTGCCTCTGATACCATATCTAACACCCCGAATTCTGAGAACCCGGAATGCTACTGGTTAGGACCTCACAGTGGGTCCCGACCTTAGCTGAACAACAACTTAACTAGAATCTTACAACAAGGCACAGAAAGAAACCGGTAAAACTAAAAAGTATTTTTATTATGCATGAATAAAAAGGAGAAACGTCTCAGCCGTAAAGGAAAATAGATCCGACACAAATAAAAGGAAAACAAACTCCACATAACCCGAAAGACTCAACAAGATGAAAATATGTCCCCGTATACCGAGCGGAATGGTACCAGTGCATATCTACCGTATACCGTACGGTCTGGTCGCAGAGAGCCTTCCCAGTCATCTTACAATGCTGGGCAGTGATGTCACGACCCGTTATCATACACTTGAGTCTTATTATCATATAACGTCGTCTAGTCCTTACTCATTAAAGCGGTAAACACACACCACCACATAGCATATATTCATATAACATCATCAGCTAAGCAAGTCCATAAGACTTACCTGAACTGGTCCGATCTCCAAACTCGCTAAATCTCGATACGTATGTGAACGAACTCAACAACCTGATCAAGACGGAAAACGTCTTAACATAACAATTCTATCACTTATGAAGCTTCTAGAAGAATTCTAGACTAACTATGAGTTTGTATAGAGAAAGAAAAAGAAACCCTAAATTTTGTAAAAATTACCAAAGTACCCCAACTTTACTAAAATTTCGAAAAGTCTCCAAAGTGGTCATAATTCTCTAAATATAAACAATCTATAAAAACCAAAGTCTAAAATCTTCATCGATATCTTATAAATATCAGTACCCAATTAGCATATATGTAAAGTTTACCAACACAATCTCTCCCGTTATCATGATTCACCGTAAGAATTACACGAACTACGAAAATTACTCTAAACGAGCGTAGAAAACCTAACTTAGCCAATTATAACTAGCAAACCATTCCACCATTAACTATCCCTCACAAAATCTAACTTAGCAAATTATAACAAGCAAATTATTCCACCCAATTAACTATCCCTCATTTCAAACAACTACTAATCGATTATCTAACCCTGCTTAATAATTACACTACCTCCAATAACATATATACATCATGGCCACAAGAACTTCCAATTGAAAATAAATGTACAGTATAACCATCTGCACACTTGTTTACCCATAAATGAACGTGATTGAATAAATAACCACCTAACCTATACTTAACAGTTTCAATGATATACTAATGCTCATCTTCAACCTTTACTTGAAACCAACATCCATTCATTTCTCCATTTTTAACTTCGTCATCATCAACCTTTAATACAATTAGCTAGGGAAGGAATTTCTTCAAGTTGACCAAGCTAAAAGCCCATAAATTCTTAATCAATCTAACATAATGATTCTCACCATCTACAATTCATGTAGCGTGGCACATCTAATGACATTTCCCTACCAAAATCTTACATTCTAATGTTAGACAATAGATGGGTATGAAGCTTACATGAAACGAGAGCGGTCTAATCAACGAAAGAGGGAGGAAGATGGCCTGACTTCTGTAGAGATCGGAGACGAGTTGCCAGCCGAGTGCAGAGAAAGGTGACGTCCAGAGGTATAGAAATGAGTCCGCGTCCGGTGGCGATCGGTCAAGCTTGCAATTCGTACGGCGAAGACGAAGACGAGAGGAAAATCGACCAAGAGTTCTTAGTTGCTGTTGGTGTGGAGCACGATCCAGAGGAAGCTGTGTGGTGAGGAAATGCCAAAGATGATGCGTGGTGCGGAAAGACGAAGGTGATCTCCCTCGACAAGGAGATACCTTTGAAACTGTTACGATCGTAATCCCAGGAAAAGCGATGGAGAGGAAACCGGTAGGAAAGAGAAGAGAAGGACGGTTGACTGGGTATTAGCATGATCCAAAGGGAAAGAAGAGGAATCGGGCCGGCCCAGGAGAAGGAAAGAAAGGATCAAGGCCGGCCGTGACCTGAAAAGAAAGAAAAAGAATGGGCAGCTCCGGTCCATTAAACCAAACCCGACCCAACTTCCAACTACATTAGTGATCCTCTCCCTTGAATCGGTTTTCAATCGAGTAAAATTCGATAACGTCACCGGAATCGGAATTTAAAAGTTCCGGTTATCACAAAACACGTTTTTCTTTTCCTATTAGCAATTCTCGTACTTTGGCTATATTTGATTTAATTCACGCGGATATTTGGGGACCCTATCGTATTTCTTCTCACTGTGGAGCTTCATATTTTTTAACATTATTAGATGATTTTTCTAGAATCACTTGGGTTTTTTTAATGTCAAATAAATCTGAAGTGTCTCAAATTATTCCAAAATTTTACAAGATGACTCAAACTCAATTTAATCAAAAAATTAAACGTTTTCGAAGCGATAATGGTTTAGAAATTATCTCTCTCAAACCATTTTTTACAAACGAGGGTACTTTATTTGAATCATCATGTTTTTATACTCCACAACAAAACGGCAAAGTAGAACGCAAACATCGTCATATATTAAATGTCGCTCGCGCTCTTCTTTTCCAAGCCTCACTACCTTTAACATTTTGGGGAGAAGCAATTCTTTCGGCATGTTATTTAATCAATCGTACTCCATCCGATTTGCTTCAAGGTAAAACTCCGTTTGAATTATTTTTTAAAACTAAACCCGGATATGATCATATTAGGGTTTTCAGATGTTTATGTTATGCTTCCAAACTTCCTAAATCATCAAATAAAATTTATGTCGCGTAGTCGCAAAAGTATTTTTGTAGGATATCCGTTCGGTCAGAAAGGCTGGCGGCTTTATGATCTTGAAACCAAATCCTTTTTTATTTCCCGTGACGTAAAATTTTATGAAAATATTTTTCCTTATTTTGCGACAAATTCTATTAATTAGACTAATGAAATTTCCCATCCTAATCCTCTTAATTATGATGAACTAAATTCCACTAATTATTTTAATCCTAACCCCACGCCCCACCTTAATTCTAGCAACCAATTAACTTCTGAAGGAAATTCCACTTATTCTTCTAATCCTATTCACACGTCAGATTCTAATTCTAATAGTCAATCAATGGCCGGAGAAGATCCCACTTTCCTTGATAACAATATTTCCCATGGAAATGACTCTCCTAACTCCCTATTTAGTCAAGAAACAAATTTGGAACCAAATCCCGTTAATTCTCTATCAAACAACCAACCTCTTTCCAATCCAGATCCCATATCTTCCATTAGACGTAGTAACCGTCAGCATATTCCTAATTCAAAATACGCAGATTTCATTTGCAATCCTGTGCAATCTCATCCGCCAATCTCGGATCACACGCCTCCATCGACAGGTAACACTAAGTATCCTCTCTCGCTTTATATCTCATATAATCATTTGTCTCCCAATTATCGCTCATATGTCTCAGCAGCCACCGCGATTCATGAGCCATCTACATTCAAGGATGCCGCCCTGCACCCTCATTGGCGCAAGGCTATGGCTCTCGAAATGGACGCCCTCCGTCGTAATCAGACATGGAACGTTGTACCTCTTCCGCCTGGAAAACGTCCCATCGGATGTAAATGGGTATTTCGTACTAAACTCAAAGCAGATGGTACAATCGAACGACCCGATGCCTCGTCCCGACCAATATAGGCGTCTGATTGGTAAGTTAATTTATCTCACAATTACACGAACCCGATTTAACTGACTCTGTTCACATTTTATCGCAGTTTATGCAAAATCCGACCACTCAACAGTGGAATGCAGCGGTTCGGGTCCTCCGGTACCTCAAACAAAATCCGGGTCAGGGAATTTTCTTATCTCGCTCAAGTTCGTTAAATTTAAATGCATTTTGCGATTCCGATTATACATCTTGTCCTCTAACTAGACGTTCACATACTGGTTTTTTCATAATGCTTGGTGAATCACCCATCTCTTGGAAGACAAAGAAACAAACAACCGTGTCTCGTTCATCCGCTGAAGCTGAATATCGAGCCATGGCAACCACCACATGCGAGCTCCTATGGTTGAAGTCATTATTGCGCTCTCTTGGTGTCATTCATTCCCGTCCCATTCATCTCCATTGTGATAATCAAGCGGCTCTCCATATTGCTTCCAATCCGGTTTTTCACGAAAGGACAAAACACATCGAAGTTGATTGCCATGTTATTCGAGATCAAGTCCAAAATGGTACGATTCGTACAATGCATATTCGTTCAAGTGATCAATTGGCGGACATCTTCACCAAAGCACTCGGGCACAAAACGTTCTCTTCACTTCTTCGCAAATTGGGCATTCGTGATATTCATGCTCCAACTTGAGGAGGAGTATTACGGAATAATATCATCCTATAATTTACATTTCCTTATTCAATATCATCCGTATCTTTTACATCAATATCATCCGTATCTTTTACATTTCCTTATTCCAGTAGTGTGTAATATTAGGCTTTCCTTATGTATTATATATTATGTCCATCTTTGATTAGGATGATTAGCACTCAACGGCTACATCTCATATCTATATATGTAGCCTATTGAAATTAATAAAAACAGACTTTCATCTTTGATCTAAATATTGATTCCTACAGTATCAACAACCAATTCTACTGCAGTTGATGAAGATTCTTCCTCATCTTCAGCAAGCATATCAAAGCTTGACTTTCTCCTCGCAAGCCCTTTCTCCAGTTCATTTCATCATTTAACTGCTCAGCCTGGTATGGGATTGTCAACTGTTAGTGATGTCACTATAACAGACATATTTTAGATGAGAAAGAAAGGAGATGACATGCCGCTTTTTCAGCTACACTGGCGTTTTCATACTCAACGAGAGCATGAACCTACATCAAAACCAACAAGCTGAACATGAAATCAACCAATCATCCACAAACTGAATTTAAGATATAGACCTTGTTGCTGAGAGTAGCGTCAGTCTTTGTGCGAGATACATTAGCTTCTTGGGGATGGCACAGCCTTATAGCTATGACACTGTAAAAAAAAAAAGAAAAAAAGAAACATTATTACCAGCATAAAAGATTTAAAAAAATATACAAACTGTTTTTGACCTTCCCACTCGACGAAATATCTTCTCAAGGTTCTGATATGAGTGATCCTCTGGTAAATTTCCTGCAATAATAGTCCTGCGCTGCAGCAATCAATTCTACTTATAAGAATTCCATCATTTGATCCTCATACAAACAAAGGTTATGATTGTTACTTGCAAGTCTTCCTTGTAAATCTCAGTAAACGGGACTTTTCTCTTGACCGACTTGCAGTCATTGCTCAAAACCTTTCGCAACAGGATCAAAATGTAGTTAGTGAGGGGATACTGGTCACTGAAACTTGGTTTCTATATTTATCAACATGTGCTTACAAGTTCTGAAGATGACCCAAGTGCCTGTACAACTAGATCATGGTTGTTGTTAACTAATGCCTTGATCTTCTTCATAGATGCAATAGTTTGCGTCGGAACTACAAAAGAAAAATAAAAAAATTTAAGACAATTTATCTGTAATGTTTGAGAAAAGTTACACTTCAAATCATAGATCATGGAGTTATTTCTTATATTAATTCAAAAATCATTTCATCCCCAAACAATATTGTCATGAAGCTTTTACCATAGCCTTCAGGATCTTTTGCTACATGCTTCATCATTGCATCATTTGACAGCAAACTCAGATCACTGAACAGATTCTCCACCTGTCACGGTAGTGTTTTACAATGTTTATGCATTTACAGGTAATGGTTAGTAGTTTTGTTTTCAAGGGTGTTTTGACAGCAAACTCAGACCCTTTATTCAAACTCAAATAGACCCTAAATCAAATACAACCCATAAATTAAACTCGAAACACAAAAATCATCGCAAAATGGAGAGTGATTCGTGGCTTTTCCAAACGACGGGACTGACTGACTCAAGGCAGAGGAGTCAAAAATAAAGATGTGAACTAGTTCACAACCCATTATAACTTAAATTTTCAAATGTTTTCACGTCAAATTGCCATTTGTATCCAATTGGTAACAACTGAACGAAATTAAAACTTTTTATTTCTCATGGAATAATAGTTCTCATAAGAATAAAAACTTCAATTTGGACATGCACTAGTTTGAACTTCAGTTTAACCTTCGATTCGGACATGCACTGATTTATTATTTAGTGCAATCAAACAAATCCAAAAGAACCAAAAATAGTTGGAAGTCCTGATCATGCGATCAAAAGGAAGGATAAAGAAAATATATCACCGACAACAGAGTATTAGCTTTCATCGAACTCCCTGGGCTGAGTTTCAGATGTTCATATTCAACTGAAGTTAATATGGAAACTTAATGTAGCATTTCCAGGAGAACAAATATATGGAAGACGCATCCATGGTTCATCTTCCTTGCCTATGATAATTTATAGCATTTAACAAGACATAGATTAAGGGATGTGCCAATTACGACAATGCCATAAATTCAATATTTCCACTACAGATGGATACTATCCAAAGAGAAGCACGAAGATTTAGACCCAAACAGAAATCTACATGAAGAGAGTAAAAGAGAAAAGTATTGACATACTTGTTTGATGATCCTCTGATGCAGATCGTCATTGAGGACATTCTTCGAACAGTTGGGGAGCGAAACGTTGGAAGCGGGAAACAAAGTAGAGGGGTCTTGATCGCTGCTGAGATAGATCCAATCAGAACCAACAACACTCCCATCTAGAAACTGAAAGTAAGGGTAAAAATAGCCCGAAGCAGGCATTCGGGTCTGCGATCCGGGCACGAATTCGGGTGCATGGGCGTTGAATTTGAATGTAGCGGAGTCACTGGAAGCGGTTCTGGAGTCTACATTATGTGAGGTTTCTTCAACCGTTTCCTCTGGGTTTGCTTGGGCCATGGTAATTTGAATCTCACCTGCAAAACATGTAGTAATTTGAAGTTTCTGAAACAGGAATCATAAAGAATGCACTCTACATTCACTCTCTATCCCTCTTTCCATAACGAGAGAAAGAAGGGTGTGAATCTTTCATCTCTGGGCAGGGATTGATTTTGAATGGAGAAGAAAATGGGATCGAATCTCACAAAGAACACACTATATATGAACATCTTAAACGGTATCAGAAAATCAATCCACCTTCTGCGCCCAAAAAATGCTCCACCTGGCAGCTATTGGTTAACCACCTCGCTGCCCTCAAATCACATTTTATTCTCTCATGTAAAATTACACAAAACAACCTAGATATCGGAATAACAAGTCTACTCCTATTCGCATATACACTTATTCGCATATACACTTATTCGCATATACACTTATTCGCATATACACTTAGACGTGAGATGAACCTCACATCAATTCTACTCCAACAAAATCACGCTATCAAAACCGACTTTAAGGCATTTCGTCAAGTGCAATCGAGTCAAACGGTTACACTTGAGAGGTGTGACGTCGATAATATTAGGATAACAATTCTAGTGATTTTTAAGTTGGTGAACTGCCCCTCCTATTACCAACAAGCTTGTACGTGCGATGGATCCCATGAATTAGACAATTCTGCAACGAAATCTATCATAATGAAGAGTTTTTCTTTTTGAAAAATTGAATTATCGTCTAACCTCATGAAGCTACTCGCATGAACTATTGAATTTGATATCTATTGATCTAAGTTGATTCTTGGTATTGTATATGAGACATTTTGATAATATGTAAGGTTATGGAGTTATTTTATATACTATAATAATGACATTAAACTTGATATCGATACTTTTGAAAATGCAATGCAACTATAACTTACACCAACTTGGATGTACACATTCCTCATCCGATCATCATCTTCGCATTGCCCTCGTCACTATTATTGACTACGAAAGATCTGAAAATGTTGTCGAAAAACAATACAGTGTTACCAAATATCAATTTTCCAATATAATCTTCATAACATATGCATTTTTCTTCATAACTTACACCAAAGATCTGATCACGAAACACTCATAATCTACCATTCTCTTTTCATCAATTCACTACCACAACTCTACATTACTCCTACTTTTTCATTCAAAACTTTGTCAATATTGTCACTCTAACTTGTAACTTAATAGTCTTCGCCACGGGTAAATAGTCGTTGACCGACTATCATCACGCATGTGTTATACCCGTGAAGAAATGAGGCTTATCGAACCCATAAACATGATCTCCTTCTTGTTATTTTTAAATTATCAACCATTTTGTAAAACCGAAAATTGAGGATACCGAGTCACGGTGACATGCACCACACAAGGAATCACGGCAAATTTTGAAAGAACAACTTTATCATAGAAGACCTTACAACAATACGAAGACTTGAACCCTTCAATTTACAAAACATGCAATGATCATAATTTACTTGACATGCACTGAAGTATTGCCTTATTTACTATAGTATAATGATTTTAGATCAAGAACATGTACATATATGCATCAATAACAAAAGGATCTCAACTCAAATTAAATTTTAACCTTAATGCGGATTGGCAGTGCACCATGCTGTTGAGCCACTCTTAAATGGTCCTGAATGAAGCTAAGCCTAACAATAACATCGATATAAATTGTTAGTTAATGATCCATAAATAATAAGTGCGTATTGTAATAATTTGTATGAATTAATGAAAATAAGAAATATGTTTATAATGATTATACCTAAGAGGTTAATAGAGGGCAAAATCGATGAATATGAATTGTAAACTCTAAATTCCTATCTTATAAAAGAAAAAAAAAACAATTTTTATCGAAAGACAATTACTTTTATTTATTAATAATTATGCCAGATTTGTTAGATTTCTCTCTTACGAGTGAATATCAATGATTGACTTCCATTAAATTGTTCCTGACAAAAAAAAAACAAACTTTTTAGTGCAACAACTACAACAATGATTAGGAGTTTAAGGTTGACCAACTTGTCTAGGTGTTTTCATCTTCGTCCCTAGTCAACTTTTTCCAATAACCAAATTAAGATTTACCTCAAAGTGATTAAAAATCACTTCTTTTCTTTTTTTTTTTTGAGAAAAAACCACTTTATATGCATGGTATTATGCAAACAATTTCCCAAATTATATCTCACATAACTGAATGCTCCACATTACGAAAGAAAAAACACTAAGCATATAACATTGTGTTCACTTCTTCAAAATCAACCTCTTTATCATGATCATACAAGGTACCAATATCTCACAATGCATTGGCCAAAAAAATATTTGAAAATTTTTCTTCACCATCCAATTGTGTAGACTTCCAGATTTCAACATTAGTTTCACTGACCTTTTCTTTGTAGATGATTCTTGTGATCGTCAAGTGTATAGCCAAGATTAGTTGAACTAGCTTCATCACGCGATTCAATAAACTCTTGCCATTGTAAGCTTAATTCTTTGCACAAGAAAGTCTCCTTCAAGTAACCCTTCCTCTTTTATTCTTGTACATATATCATATATTATATTCTAGTAAAAGAAAAGAAAAAAAAAAGAAACAGAATGATCGTGCAAGAGAGAAATAATTTATTTGGAAGTTAATAAAATATTTTCAAATGAATCTACTTAACCTTAATTACCATGTCTTTTTTAGCTTTACAAATATTGAAGTTAAGCAAAAGTTATCAACTTTATGTGATAAGTAAGGGTTTTGGGGTTGAATAAAATCCAACTAAAATGGAATTCAAATGCCATCTAAAAATAGTTTGAAAAGCATGCATAAAAAGAAGACTCTTTCATGCAGCTTTCGGTTGATGTCAACATTAAAAATATGGATAGAGATTATTTAGTAAATTGATTAGCTTATACATGCAAAAAAAACACGTAAATAAACATTAAAAACAGTCAAAATGGTAAACAAGGATTTGGGTGAAAGTTAATTACCTCTCTCAAGATGATAAACTCCAAGATCCTTGCTTGACATATATGGAAAGCAAACCAATATGATTAGAGTAGCGAAAACACAAGAGATGGAAGTAATCAAGACACTTACCGATCGAGCACCTCGTCGTCAAACAGAAGAAGACCTATCATGGTGAATATATAGTAGATTGTATTTATAGTTCCCGTTAATTTTGGGTCTTCAACAAAAATCGAGTATTTCCATTCCATATTAAGTAAAAGAGAGACAAATACACAAAAATTGTGGAAATGTAATCCATTTTGTTTTTCCATTCCTTGTGACTTAAGGCATGTATAGACAAAAGATAGTCTTGCATATATCTTCATAAATCATAATCAAATAACTCTAGTAACAATGTATCTAGCTCTCATTATGCAACTCTTTTCATTCCGCAAATTAAAACAAAATAAAAAGCTCACATTACGAATAACTTTAATAATCAACTTATCAAAAAAATCCACAAAATTTTATCTCCTTTCCCTTACCCGAAGAAAATGATATATGAAAAATGTACATAGAAGTGTTATTTTCAAGTACGAATAAGAGCATAGATTTGTCTGCTAAAAAGGATAGGATTATTGACCCATATTCGTCAGTATCCTTTGTGGGTTTGTATGTAGTTGTAGTCTTTCCATCTATAATTCTCACAATTATCCTCATCATCCATTCTATCAAGTCCTATCGTCGATCTCCCACCGGTGGCTAGACTGAACTGAAACGCGCTTTTCGGAGATCCCGATCTCTGGTTGCTCCTCTTTGTTGGGTTCTCCTCAGTTTTACTTCTTTCATACAAAGCTGCAGTTGAAGCTCCTTTTCTTGCGTGTAGCCTATATTTCTGGATATAACCATAATGAACTTTTATCATTTCAACTCTAGATTAGTATAACAAAAATAAATAATAAATAAAACTCACATGTAAATGACTCTTCACTTCATCATTTGTAAGCCCATCTACTTGCATCAAGTCCCTTATTTGTTTTGGCGTCGCCACTGCATAACCCTAATGTCAACACATTTTAAAACTTAAATAAAAATTTATTAACTTAGTTTAGAGGTTCACCTTGTGCGCCGCCGAGCTGTTGTAGGGCATTGACGAAACTCCGGTGCAAATCCTGTGACCAACACCTTCTTTGTTTCCGGTTAACCGAATCCGGAACAACAACTTCGGTCTTTTTTATTCCTAGACTCGATACATTTGATACTTGATTATCCATTAGATGGCCAACAGTAGGCAAAAGCAAAGGAAAACCCGAAGTAGCTCGTAAATCTACATTATTCTTAGCAGCAGTCATCGTTGGTGGAATTACATATCGTCTATGATCGTATAGTTGACCGACAGTATGTCTTGCTGTAAACTTGTTGACTCTATTTCCTCCCTGCCCACCAAATTAAAATAAGATCGATCAAAATTCAATCATAAAATCTTTTATTTTTTTTTAATTTTTTTTTCTTATAGTTTTACGTTTGATCTTCATTTTACCTTTTCGATCTCCCGTACGTAGTTCGACCTTTGGCTTCGATCTTGCACATGATCATGTCCCAATCGTCCATTGACACTCCATAATTGAACAGAACTCATCCAATCTCCCTTCTCTCTCAAATCTTCATTACATTTATTATTTTTAGGTTCTTCAACGGCTTCTTTCTTCGATGAGATGAACTCCTGCAACACTGGTTTCGCCTTTCTTTTTGATTCTTCTCTCATAACTATAATCGCTGCGCAGATCAGTAAAAACAACAACAGTTAATAATGTCGTCTGATCCACCAAAATAAAAATATATAAAATAAATAAATAAAAACTTTTGGAATAAGTATATAGAAAAATAACCATCGTTCAAGAGAAGCATGCATATGGGGAGCTCGCATTGTAATCCTTGGATCTTGATAAGCTCCGATTCTAATCGGTGGATAAAATCATTGAGGTTTGTGAGAGTGTGGGGATGATCGGAGATGGAGGAGACGACAGTGAGCCAGCGAGCAACGGACATGGCGGAGAGATGGATCGAGATTATAAGAGAAGCAGAAGAGAGCAGCGACGGCGGTCGTGAGAGTGTGAAAAAAATGCAGAGGTAGATTAGATGTAAAAGATATAACGAAGGATTCAACAGAAAGAGAAGAAGGAGAAAAAGAAGGAGATGGGGGTGATAAAGAGAAGTGTATATTGATAATAAGATATACAGATTAAGCGAAGAAACAGGACAGGAAATCGAGGGTTTTCATTGCCTATTTTCCACAGCGCTAATCAACTAACGTGCCTCTCTTCCTTCTTGCCCATATTATTTTTTATTTTTATTTTTTACTTAACTCCTATATTTTAGAACAAAGATTGATTTTCTTTACATTTTGAATGATATAGAATCAGTTTTATCTTACTTTAATTATTTAAAATTGAACTGGTCTAAATCGCATGAAACAACCTTAATTAGCTGTAAGAAATTCATTTATCATTGTCTAGCACTTTATTGTTTTTTTTTTTATACTATTGGATCCCTCATTTTATTTTATTTTTATTTATTTATTAATTTATTTTGGTGCAATATTGGATCCCATTATTTGTTAAGATGAGATCAAAATATTCTAAAATCACGGTGGAAAACAATCTTGGAGACACTATTCCGCAGGAGAACCGCCGGGTAGATGACAAGCACCAGCCCCGGCGATTTTGTTTTTTTTTAAAGATTTTCTTTAGATATTAAAATATATAGTAATTTATTTTTTTCCGTAACTATTTTTTATTTATTTTTAAGTTATTCTTTTTTGTTTTAAATCTACGAAAATACTATAAATTCTTTTTTTTTTCAATTTTGATTTAGATTTTGGTAGGTATGCACCTTTTTTTTTTTTTTTATCGTATGTACAAAGTATGTACTTTTATAAATAATTGATATTTTTTAATAATTTTAGGAAAAAAAATAAGAAATAAGAAAACAGTTAAATTAATCTATATATCTATATCTATCTATATATCTATCTATATACTAAAGCAGGCCGTGAACTTACACGTGGCACAGTCTGGTGAATCCACGTCATTAAATTTACACGTGTCATAGTTTGGTGCATCCACATCATTAAATTTACACGTGTCAATTTTTTGTTCATATAGGTCCCACCATGTTAAAATAATTTATTTGGAATATTTTACTAATTATTTTTTTATTAGTCTTAATATTATTAATTGACCTTTAATTCTTTATAATTTAAAAATAAAATAGTTAAGATTTGCAATCTAATTTTAAAGATATTAATATTTCAAAAATCTTAATAAAAGAATATTTTACTAACTAATTTTACTAAAAATAAATTTTTTTAAACGTGTAACTTATAAAACTTTTAAAAATAAAAATATTTTACTAAAAAATAAAGATTAATTTAATTATTAAACTTTATAATTATAAAACTTATTAATCTTATTTTGTTACTTATATTTTTCAAACGTTAATTTTTTATAACTTATAAACATTATTTTCTATTTAAAATTTTAAAGATCTCAATGTTTTTATTTTATTTCTAATTTTTAATTGAATTTTTTTTTGAAACTTATAAAATCTATTTTTCTAAAATAAGTTTTTTTAAACTATTAACAAAAATATGTCTTCATTTATTTAGAATAAAGAAAATTTTAGAATTAAAATTTTTTTTAAAAAAAATGATGTTGTAGAAAAGCTCATAAATTTCATATTAAAAATATATGAAAAAAAAGAAAAATATTTTCCCAAAAAAATTAATTTCGTTTTTTTAAAAAAAAAATATGGATTTTTTAAAATAAATCATATATTTTTAATAAAAAAGTTTTTTTCATTTGCAAAAATTTATTTTAAAAAATCAAGAAAGTTTTTATTTTTTATAAAAATTAAAAATAGTTTACTTAATTTATGACTTTTAACATATTAATTTATTTTTTAAAAAAATAAACCACATTATACCCATAATCCTAAATTTTTTAATAATATGTAAGAAATCAGTTGTCCAATTATCACCGGAATTATAATTTTTTCTGGAAAATAATTTATATTATTTTTTTTTATAAATACGTTGATAGTATGTATCATTATCAATAATTTTTAAAGTTGTTATTATTTTGAGTTTAATTGATAGTTGTTATTAATTTTGACTTTTTATATAATAACTTTTTTTGTAATATTTATTATTTTAATAACTTGACATAGGCTGGTAGTCTTATTAATTGTTAGGTAATTCACTATTTAAATTTAACTATTTAATATTGTAATTTTTTTACTTAAACATGCTACTTATATTATATAAATCTCTTTCATTTACATTTTAATATATTATTATTTAATATTATTAATTTAAATTTTATGATTTGTTTTACACTTCCTTTTTTTTAGTATACTAATATATTAAAATGTAAATGAAAGAGATTTATAAAATAAAAGTAGCATATTGCCCACATGATGTATATGTTATCCACATGACTTCTTATCTATCTTATATTATAAAACAACCCGTGAAATGATACTTAGCGTAATTTCGTGCGGTCACCTTATCAATTTTATAGTGTCGCCGATTTGTTAACCAAAATCACGTACTCTAACATTTAATTTAATAAAACCTAATTATTTTTAGGATTGAAACTAAATTTGGCATTCGAGTATCTCAAAGGATATTGTCCCGGAATCCTCTTTTCCGATTGTTATTGCAGGATTTGAATTATTGATTGATTTCCATTCATAATGTGAAAAATACACCCTTATAACAAGTATCACATAACAATTAAGACAATTCTCAACATAATGAATTATCAAAATATTTTTTGACACACAATTATTGTCTAACCCGTGCAGGGCACGGGTATTAGAACTAGTATCTACTAAAGCAATGTACAAGGTTGCTGACGTGGCGCGCCGTGTGAGTAGTATTTTGAAATGGAGCTTCCACAGTTAACGCCAATAAATCTTTTTTTTAAAACCATCTATTTTAGTTCTAATACCCGTGCAGGGCACGGGTATTAGAACTAGTATCTACTAAAGCAATGTACAAGGTTGCTGACGTGGCGCGCCGTGTGAGTAGTATTTTGAAATGGAGCTTCCACAGTTAACGCCAATAAATCTTTTTTTTAAAACCATCTATTTTAGTTCTAATACCCGTGCAGGGCACGGGTATTAGAACTAGTATCTACTAAAGCAATGTACAAGGTTGCTGACGTGGCGCGCCGTGTGAGTAGTATTTTGAAATGGAGCTTCCACAGTTAACGCCAATAAATCTTTTTTTTAAAACCATCTATTTTATTTCTACATTTTTTAAATATATTTATTTTACTAAAACAGCCGTCACGATTTTCCCCTAATTTTTTTTTACTAAATTATTTAATAAACCATAAAATCTTTTTTACTAAATTATTAATCTAACCATCAAATCTTTAGCCATCAAATCTTTTATGTTACCTGACAATAAAACTTAAACTTCCCTTGTAAATTTTAATTTTCACTCTATATATTTCTTATTTCCTTCCTTTTATATTGATATCTTTTAATCACCACTTCACTCTGTAGATCTCGATAGTAGTAAGTTAGTGTGACTTTTACTTAGAGAATTTTTGTAATGTTAGTTATAGTCGCCTGTCTCGTATAGGCGCACACCAAGATAGTAACCGTGTTGGGTTAGGGTAAAGATAATTACATTTCCAACCTTCCCGCACGAAATAGAATTAATAAGGCGCTACAAATCAAGCAAGCGAGTGGAGGAATAAAAGTATAAAACCTTTCAAAGAAGAGAGAACGGAGTATGAGATTGTCGAAAGTACGACCCCGACAGGACTAGAAGTAAGAGTGTTGTTGACATCCCAATAATACAAGACTAATGGACGGCACTGCAGTTACACCAAGTTACACCATAGGAATGAAGAGCATATGGAAAACGATGCGAGAAAAGCACGAGAATCAACCAAGGAGTCACCTTGACAAGGGCTCAAGACGCCAGTAGCAGGAGCTATTCCTAAGAAACGGGAAAGAAAGGAAGAGAACATCATAGTAGTTCGAGGATGCGAGAATAAGTTACCATACGGTGTCATGAAGTACGATCAGGTTGATTAGACGGCGGGAAGAAGTTGAGAAGCGGGGATCGCTTGTCCAATAAGTCAAGCAGGCATGAGTAAGCGAACAACACCGGTAAGAGTGCGGAGAAGGAAGCAGACAACAAAATCTAAGAAACCAAATGAAGGGGTACATGGACTGACACACTGAGTTAAGGGAAAGGAAGTAAGAATAGTGATGTGTTTCCCGATGAACGGTAGAGTATCATAACCAAATACAGTAAAGGAACTAACATGAATGAATGAAGATATATAAGCCACAAGGAAAGAACATCAGTACATGGGAAGCGGGCAAGATGCCACCATTGTTAAGCGACGACTAATTAGGCAGAGGATAATGATTCAAGAATACAGTTGATCTAAGAAAGACCCGAGATAAGGGAGAGAAAGAGAATCACATGAATAGAGAATAAAATCTTAGTATAGAACCTGATAAGAGTATGAAATGGCTTGGTCACGCCTACATAGCCACCTTAGATGGATTCTTTGAGATCAAGTGAGTAATCCCACAGAGACGAGTGGACAAGAGAAGAGAAACACAAATAACGGAAAATGAAAAGTTAAAGAGTAAAGATGTCCCAAGAGTAGCTTTGGCGTGCGATAGCCACTACTGTTATGGAAGTGATAGTCAGGAATACAAACGACCCGAGACACAATATCACCAGGAATAGCAACGATGAGACCGATAAGACAACCCGTGGACCGGGACGATCAAAGGGAAACAATACCATTCAAACAGAACCCAGAGAATAGTGGACATACGTAAGCATATACGCTCTAACCGAAGGGCAGTAATGCGCTCGTAGTTTTACCGGTAGCAAATAAAACACCAGTTAATTAAGTTAGAAGGTGAGATATGACACGGAGTGAGAGGACTTGCAATGATACTTTTTGGAACAAGGTTGGACCGGAAAATTTAATGTTAATCCAATAAATGAGAGGGTGGAGAGACATCAATCAGTGGAAGGAACAATGAACATCTGAGCTAAAGCATCACGGGGGAGTTAAGAGCGACATTGTAGTATGAGTCGAGCAACCAATCCGATAACCAGGAAGACTAGCTAGAGAAGGAAAGAAAATTGACCGCCATCTTGTATATGGAGTAAGACTAACTACCTTGTGTGATATAGACTAGAACAGAAGAGCCTGAAGAGATAAAGAGAATGGTCCAAGGCTAGAGGATGTACTAGTAGTGAGTGCACGAAAGTGTTTCGGGATGACTTTCTCGGCCTACCTCCACCACGGAGTGTAGATTTCAGTATTGAGTTGGAACTTGATACGAGACCGATCTTGAAGGCTGCCTACCGGATGACGCCTATTGATATAGAAGAGATAAGAAATAGTTAGAGGAGTAGGCAGAGAAGAGTTCATCTGATCTAGTGTCTCTCCTTGAGATGCCTCGGTACTGTATGTGAGGAAGAATGACGGAACCATGAGACTTTGCATAGATTACAGAGAATTGAACCGGGTAACGGCCAAGGACAAGTATCCATTATCCCTTATTGACAACCTGCTAGACTAGTTACAGGGAGGGGCCTCAATCTTCTCCAGTATTGACTTGAGGTCAGAATATCACCAGCTGACGGTAAAGGATCAGGATATCTCTAAGACAGCGTTCAGGACCAGATTCGGTCATTATGAGTTGTGGTGATGCCATTCGGGCTCACCAACCCGCTGACCGTGTTGATGGAGTTGATGAATGGAATATTCATCGACTATATGGGTTAATTTGTGGTAGTCTTCATTGACGATATCTTAGTGTACTCTCGGAACCAAGATGAGCATGTCCGGCACTTGGTGACAGTGTTACATTTACTATTGGACAACCAGCTCTATGCTAGGTTGTACAACTGTGAGTTATTGATGACAGAGGTAGCCTTTATGGGAGATGTGGTTACGGTCGAGGGGATCAAAGTTGATCCGGCCAAGTTTGAGTTCGTTTCGTCATGACAATCTCCTAGGAACGTTAAGGAGGTGCGCAGCTTCCTGGGGTTAGCGGGATACTACAGACGGTTCATGGAAGGGTTCTCAATCCTTTCCCGACCACTTACCGGTCTATTGAGGAATACCACCCGCTTTGTGTGGTCTGAGTCCTGACAGGGGAGTTTTGAGGAGCTGAAGAGTAGATTGAGTTTTGCTCCGATCTTAGCTCAGTCAGAGGGCACAGGGGACTTTGTGATGTACAGTGATGCATCCAAGCTAGGCTTGGGGTGCGTATTAATGCAGAAGGGTAAGGTTATAATATATGTGTCTCGCTAGTCGAGGAGGTACGAAGAGAACTACCCTACACATGACCTAGAGTTAACAACAGTGGTGCACGCCCTTAAGATTTGACGCCCTACTTGTACGGGACTACTTGTCAGATCTTTACATACCATAAGAGTCTGAGGTATATATTCACTCAGTGAGAGTTGAATAATCGGCAAAGAAGATGGATTAAGATGATTAAGGACTTCGACCTGGAAGCTCGGTATCACCCAGGGAAGGCGAATGCAGTCGTCGACGTCTTGAGCATGAAGACGTCTCGGGAGAAGGCCATAGCTTGTTTGACTACTCAGCCCAAGCTACAGTAAAATCGTGCCCGGTTAGAGGTAGAGATTCAGTACCCAGATGTCGATCGGCACTTAGAAGCATTGGAGCTGTTGTCGGACCGGTTAGATGAGATTCGACAGGAGCAGGGTACCTGCCTTACCATATCCAGGATCCGGAGAGAAAACCCCGAGATGGTGTACCACAGTTGTGATAGGTACGAATGGAGTAATGGGATATAAAGGACGAGTCGATGTTCCTCTGGACGAGGAGTGGAGATAGAGGATACTACAGGAGACACATTCTACACTCTACTTGGTACACCCAAGTACCAGAGAGATGTACAGACATGTCATACGCTCCTATTGGTGTAGTGGTTCGATGTAGAGGTGACCATATTTGCGGTACAATGTGCAGTTTGTCGGCAGGTCAAGATTGAGCACCCCGACCAAAGAAGAGTTATAACCACTACCGGTTCCGCAGTGAAAGTGGGAATACATATCTAAGGACGTGGTTACATGGCTGAGATCTAGTAGAAGATGTGACAGTAATCGGGTCTGTGTAGATAGACTCACCAAGACCGGCTATTTAAATCCCCAAGGAAACGGGGGAGGTGAGTCGGTTAGCAAAGGAGTTCACGGGACGGATGATGGGACTACATGGCAAATCTAGGACTAGCATCTCTGACAAAGATGGACGGTTCAATTTGTGATTTAGAGGAGCAAATATCGGACGACATGTTTCGGGTAACTTTGATATGAGAGTGTATGCTAGCAGTTCAGAATCGCCAAAAGTCTTATGCGTATAGGAGGCGCATACCTCTAGAGTTCCAAGTCGGTTCATAAGAATGATTGAGAGTATCGCCGACTCGAGGTGCCAAGCATTTCGACATTAAGGTATCGGAGTGAGTCACAGAGATGGCATACCGGTTAGCCTCTCAATGCCTTAGAGGATATATACCCGAATTCCTTGTATCATAGCTTAAAGAATATGTACTAGACCGCGATAGGTGGTCAACCATGAGGATTTGACCGATGAAATGGACTATACGTTACCGAGCACCCGGTAACTATATTGGAGAGGAGTGTTAGGTGACTACACTCGAAGGAAATATCGATGTTAAAGATTCAGTGGTCCCGACGGGAAATCGATGAGTTCACTTGGGAACAATGGATAATATTAGGAGCTCATACCCGGAGCAACAGGCAAAATTAATGGCGACTTTAAGTTGATGAGTTAATTGGAACCGCTTATGTGTTATGTGTTATTATATATTTCACAGTTTGACTTGAGTGATTATATATATATATATATATATATATATTTTGATGATTGTCCTTGGGATGCGTGTGATACCGGCTTGTCTGGGTTGAAAGAACTGGAAAAAAAGGTTCTTCTAAGAATAACAGTAATTAAGACTCGAAAGTCTAAAACTCGGATTGATCGTACATCACCCTAAGTTTCGGGACAAAACTTATTTTAAGGTGTGACTAATGTAATAACCAGAAATTTTTAATAATTTTCCAGGTTATTTTAAATTTTAATTAATTTAATTTAGTTTTTATGAGAACCCGAATCGATAACTAAGAGATAATTCAGACGGATTCAAAACCGATCGATTAATCCGTAACTAAACCGGACCCGTTTTTTTTGTAATAAAACTGAACTAGTCCACTACTCCCTACACCACTCAGCTATCACGGCCCAGTAAAAGAGCTCTCTGCTTGCCTTGGGTCAGCAGGCCCAAATGGCCTTGTCTTGCCGCTCCTATATCCTGGGCCGACCGTTTCACTTCTCTTCTTGGGCCTGACAAGGTCGATCGGGCAAAAGCGAGGCCAAGCCGCCTCCTGTGTTTCATCTTCCTCCTTGCCGAGCTGGAGATCTGTTCGTCTGCCCTCGTCGGTGGTTACGGGTTGAAAGGAATTGAAGAATGCATTGATCACGAGTTTAATGACCACCTTGAATGCGAGACGGGTAACAACCGAAGTGGACTGCTGACCTCCTCTTCTTTCCCTTCCCGACTGCAACTCCTCTGCTCTTCTCTTCCGACTGCCCATCACTGTCAAGCCTTCACGCCACGTCTCTCCTTGTCCGATCGCCCACCTCGTCTCCAGGGAAACGATGGCTTCCCACCTTGCACCTTCCCTCTCGTCCTCCCTCTTCCTCCGCTTTCCCTCTGCAGTGGACGTTTATCTCCAAGCCGGCGACCTGTGTGAAACCTGGCGGTCCCCCCTTGACCTCGACCCGCTACCTGCAACTCCCTACTGACCACTTAACCACTGCACTACCACCCTCCTGGACGTAGAACCCCGTCCGTACTCTTTGCTGGTCCCAGGGAGCCCCGAACCACTGCCACGACGATTGCGTCTACCGAGAACCGACCCAACTGCGACCTTCCTCGCTGCACCACCCTGCTTGGTATTTCGTTCCAGTGGTTAAAGACGAACCGGGACGTACGGGTAAGCGACTCACTTGATGAAGCAGTGCCGATATTTTGAACAGTGGACAAGAAATTAATTAATGAGGGAGTGTGTGTTGGCAGGGATTGAGCTGTAACCTCGCACACGGAGGAGAACCGACTGTCCACGTGGTTTGCCTCTGTTGCCGCTGAGAGGAAAATGTGACCTTGTTGTAGAGATAACTCGAACCCGAAAAACTGAAGAGCCTGTGCCGACGCCTTTTGGTGCCAGTTAGACCGATGGCTCGATTCCAATTTGTTCCGGTTAGATCCGAATCTGATCCTTGCGATTTAATTAAGTCCATAGAATGCAAGTACATAATTATATAATTAATTGCTATAAAATAAGTAACTTTTACTGCATGATAAATTAAGTCAACTAGTAGACGGTAATGGAAGTTGTTGGATTACGCATAACTAAGTAGGAGACCGGGTTTATAAATTTGACAAATAGGAGAAGTACATTAACTAGACCGGGACTTTAGATTTAACGAATTTGAGCAAAATGTGATATAGAGACGGGAACGAGAATAAGGATTGATCGGCGGGTGATATCAGGGGGTTAATGATGACTCTCGAGTTATGTATATGTTAAGGGAGAACTATGCTATGATTAAGAAAATCGTGAATGAAGGTCTAGGTCCCCGAATCGAAACGTTAAAGAAGTTCAGGGTATTGAGTCTAGACGTTATACCCCGATTGTGAGAATGATAAGTTGAAGGAAATTTGAGATTGGATTGATTCTAAGAATGAATAATTTAATGATCAGGATAATCGGATCTTTAGCTGGCGAGATCGCGAGACTTCGGAGACCAGTACCGATAAGGTGAGTTTGTAGGACTCACTTAGTTACCGTTTTATACTGAGTGTGCATTTGAGTGGTGTGTGCTATATTATGAGAAATAAAATGAACGGATTAGATCACGGTACTTTGTTGTCAAGTAAGCTACAAGTGTATGATAACGTGCCGTAACCGTCGGTCCGGGCCGATGGTGCCGGAGGATTGCCCCGCGACCAGTCCAGTAGCTATACGGGAAGAGGTACATACACCAGCCCTACTGGTTTACGGGGACGGGGGCAAGAGTCGGGAGACTCTTGTGTTACAAAATAAGATGAAAAATAGAAGGGATCAAGTCACGTAATGAAAAGATAATAAACTGGGATCTGTGTGTGCATGCTGAGTGATTTATTGTATATGCCCTTGTGTGTGTTTGTGCTCTAGTGAGACTTTAGTATTAGAATTGTAGCTAACGGTTTTTACCGTGTTGTTAGATGATGCAGGTTAGATCTCTACCGAGAGATCGAGAGTGAAGTGGTCAGCCGGGGTTTCCGTATTGGGATCGGGTGTTGTGGTTATTTAAATCAGTTATTTAATTTTGCAGTTTACTTTTATCGTTAGAATTACTCGTCCTAGAGATTGGCTGTTGTTACGTTTAGTCGTGTCGTTATACTTTGAGTACTTTATTTAAAGATTTCATGTTTTAATATTTGTGCCTTGTTGCAAGGTCCGTTGTGATTGTTGCTAAACTAAGGCCGGGACCCACTGTGAGGTCCTAGCCAGTAACGCTCCGAATTCTCAGATTTCGGAGTGTTACAACATGGTATCAGAGCTCTAGGTTGACAACAATGGCACTCGTAATCTTCTAGAAAGGCCAAGTATAAACAAAACCCGAAAAGGGATCTGGTTTTCCAAAATGAATTTATAAGTTTGTTTACTGTTGAGTCGGGTTGGGTAGTAGTACGGAAATCACCACTTCACTCTGCAGATCTCGGTAGTAGTAAGTTAGTGTGACTTTTACTTAGAGAATTTTTGTAATGTTAGTTATAGTCGCCTGTCTCGTATAGGCGCACACCAAGATAGTAACCGTGTTGGGTTAGGGTAAAGATAATTACCTTTCCAACCTTTCCGCACGAAATAGAATTAATAAGGCGCTACAGATCAAGCAAGCGAGTGGAGGAATAAAAGTATAAAACCTTTCAAAGAAGAGAGAACGGAGTATGAGATTGTCGAAAGTACGACCCCGACAGGACTAGAAGTAAGAGTGTTGTTGACATTCCAATAATACAAGACTAATGGACGGCACTACAGTTACACCAAGTTACACCATAGGAAGTAAGAGTGTTGTGGGTCCTTAAATATTTTCAGCTTGGCTAATGTCAAGTATAATTTTTATTTATATTGGATATTCCGTTATATGGGTCGTTGACCTAATATTTTCAACGATTTTGCTATCCCACATCGATTATAACTAAGAATGACAGTTTGAAGACTTGTATAAATAAAGGATTTGAAGATTAAACAAATCATACAATATTTTTAATAACGTTTTTGTTAAAATTATTATCATGAATTTTATAAAAAAAATCATATTCTTAGTACAATCATATTTTAAAGATTAATATTCAATATCTAATGTATAAACATTATAATAAAAAATTTTTAAACAAAATCCGCACTAGGTGCGGGCAATGAAATTGTAGGTATATAAACCGGCGTAATTCGGGATTTGATATAAATTAATGTATTAACATTATTAAAACTGATTTTTTATGCTAATTTTTTTATCTTCTCATAAAAAATACGTAGATTTATATATGTGTAGTAAGGTATATGTTTTGAAGTGGGCTTTTAACCCTATTTTTATGATTATTTTGTATCATTGATGTTCCTTTATTTGTGATTATAATTATTATTCCTAAATATATAGGTCTTTGTTGTCTATCATGGAGTCGAATGCGAAAGAAAATCGACTTTATTGTATGTCTATTCGTAAAGGAAAGAGGGAGAGATGCAATGACGTTATTCTTTCGAAATTACAATGTAAAGGGAACCGATTAACGGATGTCTTTGATTACAAAAAGATCGATTGTCTCATCGTCATCTTAAAAATTTTTGAACGAGTTTTATTAAAATAAATACACATATATATCCAACAAAATAGAATATGAAAAGTACATATATCACATATTACTCACACATTATATATATATATATATATATATATATATATATATATATATATTAAAATACCCGTGCAAGGCACGGGGACTAAACTAGTTTTTTTTTAATAACAATAATAGGAATAAGGGAATAAAATGACATATTTAACTTCACATACTCAACTTTCACATATCAACATACCCATCCTTCATGTATACCCAACTTTCAAATATCAACTTCACATATCCAACCTTCACGTACCAACTTCATTTACATACCCAACTTTTACATACGTAACTTCACGTACCACCAAAGAAATTAGGGACAAAATTCGCCCCGTCCGGATGGAGCTAGACTTGATTTCCTTGTGTGATTGCCCCATTTTGGCCAGGGAACCCAACTTCACACACGTATACCATGTTGTAATTAAGAAACACCAAGCACACACCACTAAATAACACACATTCATACTAAGAAAGCGAGCTAAGTAAGTTCATAGAACTTACCTAAATTAATCGATGATCGGTCATTACTCGTTATCGTCCATACACGCATACGATATCCCATATACCTGATCAAACAAAAAAAACGTCTTAACAACGTATTATATCATTTAGCCAACTTCTAAAAGGTTCCTAGACTTAGCAAGGAAGTTTTCAAAAAGAAAGAAGAAGAACCCTAACTTTAGGAAAACAACCCAATTTTACAAGCCCAATTATTCTTTGGGGCAAATTATGAAATTTCAGAAATTTGAGTCATTCACTGTAATTGTAATTTTGGGTAATTTTTTGTAATTATCTTTGTGGGAACAAATCTACAAAATATGGGATGAATTCTATAATTATACCCAAAATGGGAGAATGCTGATTAGGGATTCTACAACACATTTATGCGACTACAACGACCTCTTCCGTTGGCGATCCTCAGGCAAGCGAGGGAGGTGGCGACGGGCGGTGGCGGCAACTTTATTTCCGGCTATGACAACTTTATACCCGGCGCAATTTGCAAAGTTATGGTTTTTGGCGATGAACATGAGAACGGTAAGAAACGTAAGCCCCTAGCCGGAAGAGATAGTGAACACCGTCTATCTCCACTACAAACCTCAAATTAGTGTCAACCCCTTCTTTTTCACTTCCTTGCAACAAGACGACGACGACTTCTCTCAATATCAACACAATTTATTGATCTCCGAACTGTCAATTTTCGGTACCGGCAGGGAACGATGACGTTTAATCGGCGGAAAATCTTTGCTTCCGGATGAAGGGTTCTACACAGAAAGCATCGAAATTTTTTTTTTTAATAAAAATGCATACTTTGTCAACAAGATTTAAACAAAAAGGGGCATACTTAGTATCTTCAATAAATAAAGTGCATTATTAGTTAAATAATGTCTCTAAATTTTTATTTTGATTTATATAGAAAACTTTAATTATTTTTATAAATTTTTGAATAGGATTTTTTTTATTCATTATTTATCTGTATATTAATTTGTCCTTTTCGCACGAAGGGTTCTACATAGAGAGCATCAAAATATTTATTTATAGATTAATTTGTCCTTTTTGCACAAACTCTAGAGCTTACGTGAAAAGGAGATCCGGTGAGATACGACCAACGGTCTCGGCGAGATGTCGTTGTATGTAGGAGCAAACCACACCCATTGTTGATCCTCTCTCTAAGTCATGACTCCTTCCCATACCGTCCCACCTCTAGTCTTGATATATATTCCTCCCTCACTATGGTTGTATCTCCAGTGTTGGTGACTAGTCCCGATCTTAAGCATGTACATCAAGATAAGACCGAGTCCAATTACAACGAGCACCTAGAGCAAATATCTATGGCGCCTTTAGATGTTCTCACGAAGGACAAGTCTGATTTGGATCGATGCCCCTATTATTGTTGTCTCTACTTCAGCTCCTCTTGTCTCTCATTGATGTGATACCCCCGGAAAAGAAACCGTTGTCATCAACCTCCTAGAACCGATCAATATGCCTCCAACCGTCCAAGTCGAAATGATTAAGGTTTGCCAAGACACCTTCACTAATTAACCATTCGAAATCTTACTTTGTGAGACTGAGAGTAATTCTTTTTTGGAGGTCGTGTCCGTAACTAAGACGACAACGCTAGCTCCAAGCATGCAAGTCACGCCCACTTCCACTCACTCCAGCTAAGTTGTCAGGTTTGCGCACTCTCAGCAAAACGCCTTTATCCGAGGAACTCTTTGGAGTTAGAAGACCCATGGATACTAACTTTAAAGGTATTTTCATTATCTAAAACTTTCTAGTTTGTTGGAAGTCGAGATTCTTGAAGGAAGAGGGTGAAAATGACCCGACATTGCAACAACAAAGATACTCTGACAGGATTTTGACCACAATCATGCATAAAGTCATGCAAGGTGGTTATACAAAACATATGCACATTCAATCAATGCATATTTAATGCAACATACCATGCTCATATTATTCAAACATCATGCATGAATTATGTTGATCAAGCTACGGTCAACAAGTCAATTTTACTACCATATATTGAAGACATTTTCACACCTACATTTAATAAAGTCCAATATATATAGCTCAAGGGCCCTCTTTTCCTTCAACATGGGCGTCCGAGCTATAATTTTGTAGGCTATATAAAGCCTTGTACATGCCCATTGGAAGACAAGTAAAGTTCAACGAAATGAGTTTTGCTTTTGTGCTTTCAAAGTTGTTGTTTGCTCAAAAACAAAACTTAGATCTAAGCAAGATTCTTAGTTTTCAAACATCTATGTGAGATGATTAGGTGGTTCTAAGGTGAGAGGCCGATGAACGAAGGTTCGAACCCCAAAGTGAGATTTCAAGGGTAGTTTTTTTTTCAATCGAGGGAATTCTAAAGTGAGAGGCCGAGGGAATTTGCTCTTCATATCCAACCCAAAATCAAACAAGTGTTCGATTTTCCCATTTCAATCCGAGAGAGAACTTGTGTCATCGGTCCTCGTGTTCGAAGCGAGTTCGATCACATCATCTGGTATTATAGCAAATTCTTCATGTTGTCACTCCTACTCTAGATGCTCCTACTCTAGATGTGCCTACTCTAGTTGCCTCTACCACAATTGTTCATGTTGGAACTCCATCTAGTCCATCTTGCAGTCCACCGGCCGGTCCGTCTTTATTTTGTCCTACTGGTGTTTATCTTCCCAAGGAATTCGATATTCTTGTTGGGTGGTCCACCCATTAGAGAGCTTCAACACATAGAGAATATGGAGAAAAGAAGGAGATGGGGGTGATAAAGAGAAGTGCATTTTGATAATAAGAGATATAGGTTAAGCGAAGAAAGAGGAAAGGAAATCGAAGCATTATTTTTCACACACCACTCTTCAACTAACCCGCCCCTCTTCCTTCTTGCCCATATTATTTATTTATTTTTTATCATTTTTTCACTTAACTCCTATATTTTAGAACAAAAGTTGATTTTATTTTGAATAATGTAGAATCATTTTTATCTTACTATAATTATTTAAATTGAAGTGGTCTAAACCGCACGAAACAACCTTAGTTGTAAGAAACTCATTTATCATTATCCATCACTTTATTTTTTTATTATTGGATCTCATTATTTGTTAAGATGAGATCAAAATATTCTAAAATGTTGGAGGAAAACAATCGTTGGAGACACTATTCTGCCGGAAAACCGTCGGGAAGATGACAAGTACAAGCGAAGAAAAGGAAATAGATCGACCAAATTCCTCTAACATACACGGCTGAAAGTTAGTTATATAATTGAACAATTTCGAATATAATTGAACAATTTCGAATATAGTTTGTTATATTTGAACCTTTGAAAATTTCGACCATAAGGAAACATTCTACTATATGACCCGTTCTCACTTGAACCTGACCTTATATATGTTTAGTTTGCTTTCTTTTACACACTTGCATTTGTTAAGTTGGTTTCTTAGAGCAAGATTGAGATAACGTGGTCTTTTGGGAGATGACCTTGACATGCTAGTAATATATTTACATTGACACGGCCGTTCACTTGCGGTTTTATGTGATATCCCTTGAGTGTTTTGCATGCTTTTGTGACACATTATTGCATATATTTGCATCTATTGCATCTTACACTTGGGACATGTCATCCCCCTTGTCCTCCCCTCATTGTCTAGTGTCACCCTCAACATGGGTGGTCTCATATCGTCACTATACTTGTTTCGGAATTCCTTGGCCCATTCATCTTGATAGTCTTCTTCGACATGCCCTAATTGACCACATGCGTAACAAATTTGGGCAATTTCTCATACTTCACCTCTATCCAAATTATTTTTCCTTGTAAATTCAATAACAATCCTTTCCGAAACGGTTTTGTGATATCAATCAATACCCACATACGGAGAAAGTTGCCAATCATACCATTATTGTCGATGCCGGCTTCAATCAATCCCCCATAGCTCTTCTAATGATCTCAACAAATTGGTCGTTAGTCATTCCAATTGGAAGATCAAAAACACGAACCCAAAATGGGATCCTTTTAAATTCCTCTTTTGACGGTTGCAACTTCCTTGGTTCCACCAACCCTACCAACACTTTGTCGAAAGCCCACGGACCGTCACTTATCACCTTCTCCTTATCCTCACATGATTTAAATTGGAACATGTATATATTATGTTTGATTTCACGAAACAAGAATCCATTTTTAAGTCACCATGCACCTTTCAAAGATGCCCATAGGGCATACAAGTTGAATGGCTTAGGTGTCAGAATTGTCCCTACCAATACACTGGACGGAGGCTCGTAGTTTTTTGTGCCACCATTCCTTGTATCGATTTCTTCACTTTCCACCTCTTAAGATTAATGTTCTTTCCTTTCTCACCCATAGCTCCCCTCCTTGATCTCGTATTGCGGACAAAAATACCTAGCCCACAAAGCGCACCGGTGGAAAAACAAGAGTCACGTCGGAAGTTACACAAAAAAAGTAGAAAACTCTCAACAACGGTTGTAATGTTCCTACCGTTTTTAAGAATTATCGTGACATGTGTTTATTGTGACTATGTTTGTGGTTTTATTGATGTGCACAAAAACTCATTAACTAAATGTTTAAATTGCTATATACAATAAAAGCAACATTGGTCAAGGGTTTAGGTGTTATCGGCAACACAAATAAATTTATTTTGATGTTTTGAGTGTTGTTGACAACACTAAAATAACAATTTTGATGATTAGTGTCTTGTTGACAACACAAAACTAAATGATCAAATATTTGGAATATCGTTCACTATTTTAAAAAAGCCGATAACCATAGGCACGCCAAAAGTTTTCTAGATCCACGCCTAAATACATACGTATCTTAAAGCGCATAAATTTATTAAAAAAAATACATAATTCTAAATATACGCCTTAGGAAGCGTACAAACTCATAAAAAGAATAATCCAAAATTGTCTTTATTTCTCCCTCCTTTGTGTAGAAAACTCCAACTCCTATCAGATGTGCCGTTGTATATAGCCATACAGACCCTACCAAGTCCCTTTTTAGCACTAATGTTCAAGGTGAGAAAGCTCACAATTTTTTGATTTCGAGGAACGCCATATCACAGGGAGCGATTAAATCCATGAACCTAGCAAATCAAAAAATGATTGAGCAATCGAATGTTCGATCGGATCACGAATCGAATGATTCAGGGAGCCTTCAACCTAGCACAAAAGATGATTATCCATGCTTGAGTTGAGCTATGCATCATATAAATGTTGTTGTATATTCCAAGTGAGATTAGAAAGACTAGGATTTCGATAGAAGGAACCGAGATTATCGTAAAAATCATGTGAGAAACAATGAGGAGACAAGAAACTGATACAGAGTATACAATGATGCTTTATTCTCGAGACATAAGACAGAAGATACTTGTTTGATAATCAAGTAAGCAAAATCACCATTAAGAGCCACATAATACATAAGGTAGCTTTTTTTACCATGTATAAGATCAGTAACTGGTCCAAATTACACATTAAACACACTCCTGCATAGGCTATACAATCACTCATGTATCGTAGATTAGTGTTCACAAAAATTACCCCACTCCCTTTCGAGTGAATGATATCATCATGCACAATGCAAACCTTGTAAACAATGTTTAACAAAATTAAACCCTACTAAGCAAAGATGAGTGTGCATGAGTAATTATCAATGCACAGCTCATGGTAAAGGAAAGTCTAAATCAGATTTTCTTCGACTTATTTAAACCCGAAGACAAAACACAAGAAAGGGTCTCTCAACAGCAATGCATGACCAAAAAAACTTAACACTCGTGTGTTAGCTCCAGAGGGGGCTTCTCTTTGTCTACCGTATCTTCTAACCTCTTATTTTGACCCATTCCTCCTTTTCGGTTGATATGGGGTACTTGCATGGCCTTGATTTCTTCCCCGGGGAATCTTTAGACACTACTTAGCTTTCAATTCGCCTCTAACCATCAAATGAAATGTGAATAACCCGTCCCCCTCTCTTTGAAAGAAGGGGCGCTTCCGGTTCTGTCAGTGCTTGAAACAATTTTGTCTTCTCCATATTACTATATCTCTAAAGTCAATAACTTTATATGAGGAACTACTAAACTCAATCACTTGCTGCCATTACTCTTCAGTTTTCTGTTGAGGTCTATCCTCTAGAGGTACTCAAATTGGATCCGTGATCGATTTCTAGGTTTCGTCGTAAACCTAATTGGTTACTTCCAATTACGTAAATCCATAGTTCAACAAATGTATATTAATAGACAATGAACCAAACAAATTTTGAAAACCTGTAATCTGTGAAAAATTACATCTTTATATGAGAGTATATCCTTAAAAAGGGTGAAAGAAAGTAATAACAAGTAGCAGGCGCTCGTATGTTTGATGTGTAGTATCATCAAAGTGTATTTGGAATTTTGGATCTCTGTAGTTTATTTGAATTTTGCTTACAATTGTTGTGAAATTTGTATCCTGTGATAAGCAGCAGGTGCTCCAGAGTTCTTCTGCTACCTGCCTGCTTTGTGACAGCTTCTTATTTTCATTTATGGAAAATGTCATCAAACACTTGCATGCGCATTAGGAGGCGCACGCCGGATGCCTATGGCTTTTTCGAATTTGTGTACGCATTGTGAGGCGTATCTATTTTGGCGTGTACGTAGCAATATATTGTCGTGTCTATAACATCACCCTTTAAAAAAAGGGGGGAAAACACAACTTTAATGTTTTGGGAGGGGACGACAAAGCAAAATTTATCTATATATCTATATATATATAAACACTAAAGTAGCTTACGGATTGCTGACGTGACACACTAAGGTTTCAGTTTTTAAGCCAAATAACCATATATTACTAAACTGCCACTCCCCTTAAAATTATTAATTTTAAGTTTTTTTTAATTATAAAACCAACTATTCTGTTGCAATTTTAAAATTCGAATTTCAGTTTTAAAACTATCACTTTTAAAATTATCAATTTTTAAGGGTATAAATATTCACAACAATTTTGATTTATATCCGATATTATTTTGTTAGAATTTCACTATTAAAAATTTTGATTTTAAGTCAAAATAACCATATATTACTAAGTTATTGATTTAAAAATACAACTCCGTCCAGAAAAACAAATAGAAATATATATTTATCGCTTTAAAATATCTGACTAGATGATAAACGAATGGCCAAATTCCCGGTGATATTTTTTTTTCCCCCTATTTTAAAGCAATTGATTTGAAAACAATTGCTTTGAAAATGCAACTTTATCCCACTAAATTTGGATGAAAGAGTTAAAATGTTATCGTACTTTTTTTAAATTCTAATTGCTATTTTGCAAGTGATGTGATTTGACTTTGATAATGAATCAAAACTATTCAAAAGTGTTTTGATATCATATAAACGGACTGAACATCTCTAGCGGGATGAAGAAGTTGAGGCCTATATCCCGTCTCAGATATTTATTGGCTGGACATGATTCTTATTTTTTATGAAATCTAGTCGGAATTGGGGTAGGACAAGATTAAGATTTAAGACATTTGTTCACACCCTATTTATATGAATTAAAAATACTCGTGCACGACATGGGTACTAACCTAGTTGTTTTAATATTAAAGCTCTTTTTGACAAAACAATATTCAATGAATAAATGGCTTGAATGTTGTTGACAAAAGAATCTAGATGTTTAGTGTTGTTGGTGGTAAAATGAACTTGAATTTGGCGTTTAAGTTCATTGTTTAGTGTTGTTGACGGTAATATAAAACTCTGATTTGGTGTTTGAAATGGCGTTCATGACACAAAAACTTATATTATGTTGGTTGAATGTTATTGATAGCAAAAACAAAAATTTGTAATAGTTCAAATATTGTTGTCAGTACAATAAACTATTAAAAATAGAAAAATAACATATTTAAAACAAAGAAGAATTGAAGAATATGAACAAAACAATATAAAATTGCTACATTTAATGATTAAAGAATAGGTTTATGTTTATGTTTATTTATTTCCAAAAAAATAAAATAAACATAAAAACCTTTTCTTCAATATACGTATTTGCAAAAAAAAAAAAAAAAAGTGAATTTTAAATAAATGGAGAATAAAGAGAGGTTCATGAGATATCGTTTATCATTGGTGCTTGGAACTTTCAACTATTTATATCAACTTGCTATAAAACCTACGTCTCATTGTGAATGTCATAAGAAACGTTTGGTTAAAATTGGACATAGAATGAACCGAACCGATACTTTGAAAACATCAACAAAAATAAATAAATTTCGTGATCATCAATAGAGAAACACGAAACCTCGAGAACAACAAACAAAATTAAGAACTTCACATGAAAATCATCCATAGATGGACTACCAACAAAAGAAAACCTGAAAAAACAAAAAGTATCAATACCCATAAACTGTGTTTTATGCCAACATTCATTTGAAAATGCAAAACACACATTCTTCAAATGCCCCTACACTACCAATAACATGTCTAGTAAAAGAACACAAGACTACCTAAAAAATCTAGACATATCCCATAGAAAACTTCTAGAAATTTTATCTCTTATACGAGGGGATTTTGAGGACAACACATTAATTAAATTGATTGTCACATGGTGCAATGTCTAGTATATGAAAAACAAAAATACCTTTAGTGGTAAGACATTAACTGGAATCACCCAACTAGTATCCAGCCAAATAGAAGATTGGAATAATTTTAGAGATCAAAATGAAAGATCAACCAACATACCATAAAGGAAAATCCGGAAAATACAATGGTTTGTCCCAAGTAGGAAGCATGAAACTTAACTTTGATGGATAAAAAAAAAAGTGACGATCACCGTGCATTTGAATATATCATACGAGATCATAACACATTAATTATAGCATACGATTATGGCGGTGCGGAAAAACATATGTTCTGCATTCAGAAGCACGTGTCTTGAAAAAAAGGTCTATTGAAAGCTAGAGACTTAGGAGTAACAAATATTGAAATTGAGGGAGATAATCTGGCCAATATCAATTCAATAAAAAAAAAAGACTTGAAAGCCTCCATGAAAAATGGACATTCATTATCACTGACATATCTCTTATTCTATCTAATTTCGTGCGGGTACAAATGAACTACATTTTCAGAAGAAGTCAACGGTGTTACTGCGTTACCGACAAATTTGCAACTAAAGGCCAAGACTATCTGCAGCCAGAGAAGTGATCCCGAGTAAAGTCCAAGTTCTCATCCGCAGGATGATATAGGATGAGTAACCCGGTGAACATGCCTAATTACTTACAATAAAAAAAAATCCTTATTTTAAATTTGGTTGGAGGCTAACAGCACGACGTCATCACTTGTGAGCAAAATGGGAGGAAGAGAGAGGGAAAAAGGCTTCCGTCACGAGCTCTGTTTCTGCTTCCCCACCGCTTCTCCGTAAAATCTTCCCGAAATTCGAAGATCACAAACCCTAGATTTTTAGAAAAATAAAATCTCCCGAGCTTTCCAAAGACATTTTTTCTCATCTCAGCGATCAAATTTCTCTGTCTCTGTGCTGGCATGGTGGTAAGTACGATTCACGGACTCTCTCTTTCTCTCTATTGCTAAGGTCTCTATCTTCGAACCAGAAAGATTTTCGATTCTCGTGATCAATCATCTGCCACGTACTCCATCAATGCCGCTTCATATCAGGGAAGTTTCGGTGGATGGATAACTGGATTTGCTTTAAGCTCCAGCTGGTGAGTTAGTTATGAGTTAGTGCAACCGCTTTATTGTGCAAAGTTGTGGATTATAATTTCGCCATAGAAAGAGAAAGAGAAAGAGAAAGAAAGAATTTGAGATGGATCGGCCGGCTGGGATGGACATGCCGATCATGCACGATAGTGATCGCTATGAACTGGTTCGCGACATTGGTTCCGGCAATTTCGGCATTGCTAGGTTGATGAGAGATAAGAAAACGAACGAGCTTGTCGCTGTCAAATACATCGAGAGAGGTGACAAGGTTAGTGTCTCCGTTGCAACTGTTTAGCTTTCCAGAATTTATTGGAAAAGTTTGGGTTGATTTGATTGCTTTTGGGGCTTAATTGCAAGTCTAAACTTGCCAAGCTAGTAGATCGTTTACTTCTCAGACCTTTGTATTCTTCTTTAAGTAGACCTGAGCCAATTTCAACAAAAGAAAAATAAAATCAAGAATAATGATGAAGTAAACATGGAGTAATTAGGCTTGAAGTTCCTAGATAACACTTCTTCGGACTGCCCTAATCGCTTAAAATATGTCAATGAGAAAGCGATCCATTCTTTGATTATTCTAGAACCTGCCTCATGAAGGATGACATTTCATTATAATATTGATCTGATCTTCTGTCAAGCCATGTTGTTTTCATCTTATCTAAAATCTTACTTTCCATACTCCATACTCCATATTCCATAATCCTATTTTTGAAATATGAAATTCTACTCGTGTACTACAGTTTCTGTAATCTGTTGTCTGATCTATGACCTTGAATCTTGTTTTCTTGTATCCGCATCTGAAATTTTTGGTTTTTATTTCACAGATAGATGAAAATGTGCAGAGAGAGATTATCAATCACAGATCTCTGAGGCATCCTAATATTGTCAGATTCAAAGAGGTAAGTGTTTACTGTTAAACTAAAAGTAAAAAAGACAATGAAGTCCTGAGCGTGTTCAGCTCACTATTTGTTTATTTTACATCAGGTTATACTTACACCGACTCATTTGGCAATAGTGATGGAGTATGCGTCTGGAGGAGAGCTTTTTGAACGAATTTGCAATGCTGGCCGGTTTAGTGAGGATGAGGTTAGGTTCTCGTGATGCATTTTGTTCATCATCTCCCCTATTGTGCCTTCTTCTATCATTTTGGCTCTTCTTGCAGGCTCGTTTCTTTTTCCAACAATTGATTTCAGGAGTCAGTTATTGTCATTCTATGGTACTTTCTTTGACTTGTAAGTTTCATGATTTAGAACATATGAAGAATATCACTGAGATTTCTCATGATGATCGTGTTGACCCTGCTTTTAGCAAGTATGTCATAGAGACTTGAAATTGGAGAACACATTGTTGGATGGAAGTTCAGCTCCACGCTTAAAGATATGTGATTTTGGATACTCAAAGGTAATGCTTAATGGATTTGCCATCAAGTCCGAATGATTAAAACTCGTTTATACACCTGAGCTTACTAGTGCGCAATTATCTTGATGTAGTTTCTTTCTTGTATCACAAGATACCTTCTTCACTTTGGCAAGTCATTTAATCGAAACTTATGCATCTTATTCAATGCAATCTTATAATAATCATTCATGCAAATTTTTTTATATTATCTTATTTACAGTCGTCGGTGCTTCATTCCCAACCCAAATCTACTGTTGGAACACCAGCATATATTGCTCCTGAAGTCTTGCTGAAGAAAGAATATGATGGGAAGGTGAGTATGAATTCATTATGATTATGTGATAGCTAAGCCATTTAGTAGTTTCTTTAATTTACATGTGTACATTGTCAAATATGTGCAGATTGCAGATGTCTGGTCTTGTGGTGTAACCCTTTATGTTATGCTGGTGGGAGCATATCCATTTGAAGACCCTGAAGAGCCAAAAAATTTCCGGAAGACGATACATGTAATAGAACTCAAATTCCTTTATCATTAAGATTACTCGTTAGGAAAACAAAATTGATTTCTGACTATCCCCTTTCCTTCTCAGAGGATCTTGAATGTTCAATACTCAATTCCAGATTATGTACACATCTCCCCAGAATGCCGCCATCTGATTTCAAGAATTTTTGTAGCTGATCCCTCAAAGGTGAGAGGCTCTATAAACAACATGAACGTATAAATAATTCAGACGTGTGCACTTGATTTTGAAGATATATGGGTCTAGAATGTGTTAAAATCTGCGTTTTGTATATTACCAGAGGATAACCATCCCAGAAATCAGACAACATGAATGGTTTCTGAAGAACCTTCCAGCTGACCTGATGGATGAAAACGCGACAACTAATCAATTTGAAGAGCCTGATCAACCCATGCAGAGCATCGACGAGATTATGCAAATTATTTCCGAGGCCACCATCCCAGCAGCCGGGGCCCAAAATCTGAACCAGTATCTAACGGGCAGCTTGGATCTTGATGATGACATGGACGAGGATCTTGAATCTGATCCAGAGCTCGACATGGACAGTAGCGGGGAGATAGTCTATGCAATGTGATGATTAATGAAGGTGATATTTATTTTCAGGGGCAGTTGGTTTAAGAGAAAATTGTTTGGCTTAATTGTCTGTTGGACGTTCGAACTTGGGGAAATATGAAATCTACCACTTGAGTGTTGTGATGGAGACTTGTATGATAGGGTTGAGTGGAGGATTCGGTTCAAACTCCACAATGTTGTACCTTGTTTTTGATGTCTGCTTCAAACTTGTTTTGCAATAACATCAAAAAAAAACAACACAAATGAAAAATGTTGTATCATGTTTTTTCATGCGTGTATCAAACTTTATAGTTTATACTACATAGTTAAGGAAAACAAAACACGCTGCTTGCTTTAGTTTACCTACAATGTGTACACAAGTCGTTTGTTCTTGTGAATGCCGATGTCCACAATAGGACCACGATTTTTAAATTCAGCTTCAAAAGTGACTCCAACAGACCAAGAGAATTGTGTATTTTCTTCAAGCTAGAAGCCAGAAAAGATGTCTATTTTCACCAGTAAAATCACAAAACCAAATGAGCTCAAGTACAGTAATAAATAAAATAGGTCCTTGGCACAATAACTCTCTAATACTAGCAAAAATATCGGTTGCAACAAAGACAATCTTCATTTCAAACGTAATATGAATATAGGAGCCAAAGATCACACTACAAGTATGTCTAATACTTTTTATCATACTTCTCACCTTAAGACTCATCGGCCTCTTTCGTAGCGGCACCAGAACCAGCAACCAAGTTTCCATCATCATTCTTTTCACCATAGTCTGTTGACTGAGCAGCCCCGCCGGCTGACTGATCTAGCGGCTGTCCAGAACCTTGCTGTGGGGGATAATTTCCCTGGTAGTAATTAGCCAGTGCTGAAGGTTGAGGATACCCACTTTGCCCATAGTAGGGGTAAGATCCTTGGGGAGCCTGAGCTCCTTGTTGACCATAACCCATTTGACCATAAGCGGCTTGATTATAAGATTGCGGTGCACCATATCCAGCATAAGTTCCATAGCCATTCAGAGAAGCAGTAGTAGCTTGTTGAGTGTAACCGGTTTGCCCTGTTCCTGAATCAGTACCATATCCAGGCTGGGATGTTTGAGGAGCAGACACTGAATCTGGTTGGGAAGATCCAGTTGGTGGGGCCTGAGAAGAAGCGTCTTGACCATACGATTGCTGACCATATCCCTGGTTATAGTTGTAAGCTGAGCTTGGTGGGACCTGGTTGTAATTATAGCCAGAATTAGGAGCAGCAGCCGTTGTTGACTGAACCTGTTGTCCATACATGTTATAACCCGTATTCTGTTGAGATTGGGGAGGCACAGTTGAAGGATTAGTCTGATCCCAGCTAGCTTGTTGTTGGGGGTAGCTTCCATAATAAGGTGCAGGCATACCATAGGTTCCCTGATGACCATATCCATACCCAGCTTGCTGCTGTTGCACAGGTGGTTGTCCTTGTGAAGCCCACCCACCGCTTGAAGGATATCCAGCTTGATTGTAGCCAGTTGACCCAGAATAAGTCTTTAAACGATTCTGAGATGCAAAAAGGAATCAACACATGTTAAAGAAGAGTTGCTAGCAAGTATAAGAATTTTCTCGGTTTGGAGAGTCATCACTAAGAAACTTACCCCACTCATAACATCATTGATCAATTCTTTAGCAGCATCAATCTGTTCTTTAGTTCCACTTATATATACAGATCTCTCCGGCGACATATCACCGGGAGGAGGATGAAGCGGAACAACCTGAAGGGGAAAACACAGTAAATGCAGCACATACATGAGAAGCTGCTGATGCACTTGGAGTATTTAGGATGCAAAAAAACCAAAGCACATATCCACTTCTAAATCTGTTAGATACAAATTGAGAGAGAGAAAAAAAAATATAAAAGACTAGGCAAGGTATCTCCAGAGATTTATCATTTTAGTACTAGCTACGCTTACCTGAGGGTGATATATGCAAGTTATATAGTCTGGTATAAAACAATTATTTAGCCCCAGGTTTCATTCATCCAGAAATTATCACCTTTTGTAATAGGCCTTGCTTAAGGATCAGCTAGGTTTTCCTACTGGTATTTTGGAGAGTAAACTGCAGGGATTTAACATCAGGATCTGGTTCTATTTCTGTTTAAAAGCCAATTGAGTGTGTTTAGTGGTTCTACATGAATTAAAACTACCAACCTTTATACATACACCAGAATTATAAACGATATCTTCAGTCGTCATTACATCTACAAACCTTTATATGTGCTCCAGACTGGCTCTGCATGCTTTTAATAGTTTCTCCTCCTTTTCCAATGATCAAAGCAACCTGGAAAAAACAAAAGGGGTTCAACTCTTTCTTTTTGGTTTTAGATTCAGTTAAGAGAATGTCACCATACAAAATGAGATATACCTTATCATTTGGAACTTTGATTACAGATTGCTCACTTCCAGGATGCACAGGATTAAAAGGACGGTTACCAGATGAACCACCGGAGCCTGCTGCATCAGTCTGCTTGCACAGAAAAAAGGGAGTCAACTATTGCATCAGTATATGATAATTGGCCTTGAAAAATGAGTTAATGGAGTACTGATGCTAGGCTCACCTCTGCAATCAGATCAGTGATTAGTTGTTCAGCTCTGCTCACTTGTTCTGGCGTTCCCATCAATTCAACATCTCTGGTCCCTGAAGTCGGATCAGCATCTGCATCTCTGGTTATCTGGATCTTAGCACCTGACTGAAGCTGAAGATTCTTTATCATCTCTCCACCTCTACCAATGATTACACCAACCTACATAAAATCCATACAGAACCAACATTTCAGAAGAGAGGCACAAAAGTTACAAAAGATCAAATGCTAAAAATTCAATAACCTTTCCATTAGGAATGCAGATTCTCTTGTTGGAGCCTTGCATACCATTGTATTGACCAGTTTGAGCAGTAAACACTGAAACAAATCCAAGAAACTATGAAATTCACAACTACAGAATTGCACTAATCTTAGTGAGATAATGAACGGTAGTCAGTAAAACCCTAAATTTCCTCGCCAATGTCGCAAATCGAACAGTTTGACAAAGTAGAACCCCTAATATCGAAGACAGAAAAACGAAAGCGCAGAAAGCTCACCAGGATAGGACTGCGAGACGTCGGCGCTAAAAGATGCATCGGCGGCAGTGGCGGAAGGAGAGTCGATTCGAGGCCGCTTAGCCACGGCGGCGTTGTTGAGACGAGCAGCGACTTCCATAGCTTTCTGCCTAGCGAGTTCGACGTTATCCGTAATCTTCCTCTTCGCGCTCTCTGAATTTAGGGTTTGCTCCCGTCCAGCACCTTCCATTGCAAATTGCTGCGCACCTGGATCGATGAGAAATCCTGGCAAGCTACGATAAACGAAACGCGAAACCAGAAGCAAAGTAGGTTGAAAGGGATGCACAGATTACTTGGCTGCCATAGTTAAGACCAAAGGGAGATGGGAATGGGAGTAGCAGCGGAGAGTGAAATGCGAGAAGCTATGGGCAATGAGAACAGATGGCTTTTGAGGCAGGGTTGAGGTGGGCCAGGAACGAGAAGATTGTAGTGATACGGGATGATACGGCGTCGTTACGAATGTGTTCTCCCATAAACCCTACAATCAGTCCGCTCGCTCACGTTTGGAAGATTGTTCTTTGCATCGGGCTCGGGTGAGTCCGACCTTTTATTGTTTATTTGCATTTAGGTTTACATATAATATAACATAAACTTGTTGTGAGCTCGCGATAAATTGTTCTTGCCTTTCAATCCGGAATTAATCTAACAAATTGTATCGAGATAACATGTACGATTAATGGATACAAACGATTAATGGAACCAATTGTATCGAGATTTTTGATATGCCTTGAATGGTATTTAGTAAAGGTTTGGTATTCATATCTTAGTATTAATATATCAGATATCGGTATCAAATTGTTATCTATTGGATAAAGATTTCTGAATGAAAAATATAAGATATGTGATACCACTAGTTTTTGGGTATATTAAAAAGGAAAAAAAAAAAAGAGAGAAGTGGTTAATAGTGTTATGGAATTGGTCAAGAAGTGAAGTAAATTGTAGGTGAATTATTCACCTTCTAACACCCCAATTTACTTTATTAGTAACTCTTCATATTGTAACCCCCTTTATGTTAATGACTCCTCCTAGTTTTTGACCTATAAATAGAGGTCATTCTCATTGTAACAAAATGCACCAAGAGCAAGTTAGAAATATAATCTTCTTGTTCTCTCCTCTCTTATAGCTTCATTCTAAGTGTTCTTGAACACATTCCACAAAGTTTAAGTAAAGAAAGAAATACAAAACAATCTTTTTATAACACGTTATCAGCACGAGAGATTTTAAGTTATAACTGAGTTTTGCTACTAAGGTAATCAATGGCAAGCATTGCAAAAAGAGAGTTTGACATGCTTGACTTGTCGGGCCAAAAGTACCTCGAATGGAGGGTTGATGCACTTGCCCATCTCAAGGCAAATGGCCTTGAAAAAACAATTGAGGATGAAAATGATGCCACTCCACAAGAGAAGGCAAAAACAATTGTATTCCTCCGCCACCACATTCATTAAAGTCTCAAGGCTGAATATTTATTTGTGGAGGATCCAAAAGAGTTGTGGGAAAACTTGAATGAAAGATATGGACATCAAAAGGAAGTCATTTTCCCACAAGCTCTATATGAATGGAACAATTTGAGGTTCCAGGACTTCAAGTCCATATTTGATTATAATAGTGTTATTCACAGGATCACCTCCCAACTGAGACTATGTGGTCATGTGATCACCCAAGAAGAAATGCTAGAAAGAACATTTTGTACTATGCATGCCACAAATGTATTGTTACAACAACAATACCGGGAGAGAGGTTTCAAGAGGTACTCAGACCTCTTGAAAGTATTGTTGGTGGCGGAAAAGAATAATGAGCTCCTAATGAGAAACCACAACCTCAGACCCACGGGATCAATAGCAGTTCCGGAAGTCAATGCCACTGACAAGGCATCCGAGGAAAAATACAAGAATTACAAAGAAAGTGGGCAACCGTCATGGCACTATAATAGCCGTGGCCGAGGTCGTGGTGATCGTGGCGGTCGTGGTGGCCGTGGTGGCCGTGGTGGCCGCGGTCGTGGCCGTAGGCAAGGCCATAATGATGGTCGTCATTACAATCGAGGTGGTAATTATGGTTACAAGGGGAATGATAAGCTAAAGGTCCAGGCGGGTCAAAAAGGACCCTCTCACAAGCCAAGAATTGTTTGCTACCGATGTGGCATAGTTGGTCATTGGGCAAAAATATGCCGTACAACTTCACATTTGGTGGATGCTTATCAGGCCGAAAGAAACAAAGAAAAGGCTAGTGAAACCAACTTCATGGAAAATGAAGGTGTTGGTAGTTCACCCATGACCAGCCTAGATATCTCTCACTTTCTCAACTTTGAGAATGACGATGCATGTGCCTTGGACTAAAGTTTTTTCGGTTTATGAACTTGTGTTTTTTTTCCTTATTGCATAATAATATATAATATGATGTAATGCATTGTAATGCTTTCTTTCAAAGACTATTTAAAATATGGTTATCCTAATATAAAATATAAAGTTTTATTTTTAATGGCTTAATTTATTTATGCTTCTTTCTTTATAGAGTAAACATGGAATCTTCTAAGAAAAGACTCGATGAGAATGAGCAATGTCTTGTGGACAGTGCCACCACAAATACCATCTTGAAAAATAAAGAGTATTTCACGGACTTGAAACCCTTTAAGGGCAATGTGAATACAATATCTGGTGTGGTTAGACTCATCGAAGGCTCGGGAAGAGCTCTTGTTCTACTCCCGAAGGGAACAAAAATAATAATAAATGACGCATTATATTCGAGTAAATCTCGAAGAAATTTATTGAGCTTTAAGGATGTGCGTCAAAATGGGTTTCATATGGAAACCATGAATGAAAATGGGAGAGAATATTTGTGCATCACAACACATGAATGTGATAAGAAAAGGTTCCTTGAAAAAATGCAAGGACAAGCCTCCGGATTATATGAAACATATATTCATCCGGTTGAGGCTAATGTGATTTCTAACAAACGGTTGGATGACCGAGTTGAATTTACACTATGGCATGACCGATTGGGTCACCCGGGGTCAATGATGATGCACAAAATTATAAAGGGTTTAATTGGACACCCACTAAAAGAACATGAAAGTTATGCCGTCAAGTCATATTAAATGTGCGTCTTGCTCACTCGGAAAGCTTATCATTAGACCTTCTAAAAGTAAGGTTACGAGTGAGACTCCTGCATTTTTGGAAAGGATACAAGGAGATATATGTGGACCAATTGCTCCACCGTGTGGTCCATTTCGATACTTTATGGTATTAATTGACGCATCTACAAGATGGTCACATGTAAGTCTATTATCGACTAGAAATGCAGCATTTGCTAAACTCCTTGCTCAAATAATCCGTTTGAGAGCTCAATTTCTGGATTATACAATAAAGAAAATTCGGTTTGACAATGCAGGAGAATTCACATCCCAAACATTCAATGACTTTTGCATGTCAATTGGGATTGATGTGGAGCATCCAGTAGCTCATGTTCACACACAAAATGGTCTTGTTGAATCATTAATAAAGAGATTACAATTAATCGCTAGACCATTATTGATGAAATCAAAATTACCACCATCTGCTTGGGGGCATACGATATTGCATGCTGCAGCCTTGATCCGAATAAGACCAAGTGCAAATAATGAACAATCCCCATTGCAATTAGTGTTTGGTAAGGAGCCTAATATATCACATCTAAAAATATTTGGATGTGCAATTTATGTTCCCATTGCTCCACCACAACGTACAAAGATGGGTCCACAAAGAAGATTGGGAATATATGTTGGTTTTGAATCCCCCTCGATCATTAGATATCTTGAACCAACAACGGGTGATTTGTTTACAGCAAGATTTGTTGATTGTCATTTTGATGAAAATACATTCCCAATCTTAGGGGGAGAAAAGAAGAAAGTGGACCCAAGTACGAAAGAAATTACATGGAATGCAATGCTATTATCACACCTTGATCAAAAAACAAAAATGTGTGAACAAGAGGTTCAACGAATCATTCACTTACAAAGTGTTGCAAATCAATTACCAGATGCATTTACATACACTAAGAAGGTGGTAAAATCACATGTTCCTGCAGCAAATGCTCCTGCAAGAATTGATGTACCCATTGGACAACCAAAGGTGTCCATTGCAAATGAGTCTATGACTCGTCGAAAACGTGGTAGACCACTCGGTTCAAAAGACTTGAAACCGAGAAAAACAAGGAATCAAAAGGATATAGCAGGAGATGCTATAGTGATTGAATCAAATGAGGAACATGAGAAAGACAAAGAAAATGAGGATGAGAACATTCCAAATGAAGATAGTATCCCTGATGATGAAAGAATCGACAATTATGAAATTGCTATAAATTATGTCGACACAGGGATACAATGGAATAGAAAGGACATCATTATTGATGATATATTTGTCTACTCTGTGGCTAATGACATCACAACTGAAGATGAGGACATTGAACCAAAAACAGTTGATGAATGTCGTCATAGAAAAGATTGGCCAAAATGGAAAGAGGCAATTCAGACAGAATTAAAATCACTTGAAAAACGTGAAGTTTTTGGGCCTGTAGTTCATACACCAAAGGGTGTAAAACCAGTCGGCTATAAATGGATTTTCGTGAGAAAACGAAATGAGAAAAATGAAATTATGAGATATAAGGCAAGGCTTGTAGCCCAAGGTTTTTCTCAAATTCCAGGAATCGATTATGATGAAACATACTCTCCAGTAATTGATGCAACTACATTTAGATTCCTAATCGGATTGACTGTCTTTGAAAAACTACAGATGCGCCTTATGGATGTCGTGGTTGCATACTTATACGGGTCACTTGATACCGACATCTACATGAAAGTCCCATAAGGACTAAAATTGCCAGATGCTAATTCCTTAAAGCCACGAGAAATGTTTTCCATAAAATTGAGAAGATCCTTGTATGGATTAAAACAATCAGGACGAATGTGGTACAACCGTCTTAGTGAATATCTTCTCAAGGAGGGATATAAGAACAACATTATATGTCCATGTGTTTTCATCAAGTGATCTCAAAGTGGATTTGCTATAATCGCAGTATATGTTGACGATTTGAATATCGTTGGAACTTTTAATGAGCTTGAAGAAACTGCAAAGTATTTGATGAAAGAATTTGAGATGAAAGATCTCGGAAAGACCAAGCTTTGTCTTGGCCTACAAATTGAGCATTTAAGGGATGGAATATTTATTCATCAATCTAATTACACGAAAAAAATACTAAAGAGATTCTACATGGACAAAGCACACCCTTTAAGCTCACCCATGGTTGTTCGATCCCTTAATGTGGAAAATGATGAGTTCCGTCCTCGCGAAGAGGATGAAGAAATCCTTGGCCCAGAAGTGCCATATTTAAGTGCAATTGGTGCCTTAATGTATTTAACTAACAATACAAGACCAGATATTGCTTTTGCAGTAAATTTGTTATCCAGGTACAGTTGTGCACCCACAAGAAGAGATTAGAATGGCATCAAACACATATTCCGTTACCTTAGAGGTACACATGACCTTGGTTTGTTCTATCAAAACAAAATAGATGCCATTTTGGTTGGATATGCAGATGCAGGATATTTATCTGACCCACACAAGGCCAAATCCCAAAACGGATATGTGTTCACATATGGAGGCACGGCAATTTCATGGAGGTCAACAAAACAAACAATTACCGCCACTTCTTCAAATCACGCAGAGTTGATCACTCTATATGAGGCTGGAAGAGAATGTGTGTCCCTACGATCAATGATCAAGTTCATACACAAGGAGTGTGGGATGAAACCCATCACTGAAAATCCTACCATCTTGTACGAAGACAATTTAGCATGCATTGCTCAGATGAAGAAAGGGCATATTAAGGGAGATCGTACAAAGCACATATTGCCAAAGTTCTTCTCCACTCGTGAGATAGAGGAAACTGGGGAAGCTGATATTCAACAGATCCGTTCCAGTGACAATCTTGCTGACTTGTTCACAAAATCATTGAACCCCAAGAAGTTTGAAGAGCTTGTGCGCAAGATTGGAATGTACAGACTCCGAGACATATGCTGAAATCAGGGGGAGCATTATACGCGCTGCACTCTTTTTCCCTTCGATCAGGTTTTTATCCCACTGGGTTTTTCCTGACAAGGTTTTTAATGAGGCAGCATCATCCAAGCGTATAATAGCTTTGGAGTCATTAACAAACACTCAAGTTTGATAATAGAAGAAGGTGAATATTCAAGGGGGAGTGTTATGGAATTGATCAAGAAGTGAAGTAAATTGTAGGTGAATTATTCACCTTCTAACACCCCAATTTACTCTATTAGTAACTCCTCGTATTGTAACCCCTTTTATGTTAATGACTCCTCCTAGTTTTTGACCTATAAATAGAGGTCATTGTCATTGTAACAAAATGCACCAAGAGCAAGTTATAAATATAATCTTCTTGTTCTCTCCTCTCTTATAGCTTCATTCTAAGTGTTCTTGAACACATTCCACAAATTTAAGTAAAGAAAGAAATACAAAACAATCTTTTTATAACAAATAGAAGTATATCGGTGTATCAAATTGATTTTTTATGTCGATATCCAAATTTAATATCTAGATATAAATACCACACAAGACCCTTATGTAGTTTGGACTACCTGTCATTTTTTTTTTAGCCTTTGTAATTTGACTCAGTCTTATACATGGTACCAAATATTATATAGGATTTCGTAACATTATATATTGTAGCGTTTTCTCTGTCTCAAATCATCTATTTATCTGCAAACCGAAACTTTTCAATAAAATCTCTATAAACTGGACGTAGTCATTATTAGGTGAACTACTTGTAGAGATTTGTAAACTTGTTTATTTGATTGATCAAGTAATGTTTACATAGACAAATATAAAGGAACAAAACAGTAAACTAACAAATAAAGGGATAAACTCAAATATACGGCCAATACTCTAACACTCTCTCTTAAGTTCTAGGTATAATTCAACAACTCCAAGCTTGAACCATAGAAACTTAAAGGTTTTTGGTTTTCTTTTTTTGACATTCCTCGGTACTTGCACTTGAGTCTTGAGCCTGAAAATTGTTATCGGGGCGAAGATATGCAAGAAAGACTTGATGAACTTCCCTCCCTTCATTGGTTTGTATTGTTGGCATCGATATGACGCCTATAAGTTGGGCCCTAAGACGTAGGTAGATTAGCGTCATAGGGTAGGTTGGACCCTAGGACGCAGGTAGATTAGCGTTCTAAGGTAATGATATGGGATGATATGGAGTCGTTTACGAATGCATTCTACCATAAACCCTACAATATGCGTTTGAGTTTCCATCAATGAATAGTACCGATCTATTTGGGTTTTTCAGTGAAACGGGCGCAGTTACACTTGTTTGATACTGTGCAAAGGAATATATGGCCCAATAATTTGGTAATTGTGCTAGGACATGGGCCGCATATCGTGGATGTAGGCCGGCCACCGGAGAATCTTCTTCTTTTGTCTATCATCTTGATCTTCTCACCGCTTATTGCTTTGTCACACTTGTTTGAAGTGTGACCTGCCTTTTACCACGGAACTACAGACGTATGCCTTAGAGACTCCTCCTTTTCGTCTTCTTTAATGGTCGTTCGAGGTATGTTCTTTTCCGTTCTCAATACAAAATGTGTTTTTTGGGTCATGCTTTATCATTCTCAATACAAAATGTGTTTTTTTTTTATTTATTCATTTTACTTTTTTTTATAGGATATCAAAATAAATTAAACTTACTCCAATTACTTGAAACAACATTTGGTAAACACTTTTTTTACATAGACCAGTAAGTATAAATCTTACAGAACGCTACACTTTGAAATGATGGATTTGGATGTTCTCCATTTCAAGCTTCTTAAAGTCACTAAGCCTTCTTGTAGAGTAAAACTTACCATACTTATATCCTTTGTACTTTGCTGGGTTATCTTCATTCACAAGCTCATCCAATGGCTTCACCTCAACATAGTGCGATGGATCGAAGAAAAAGGGAATGGACAACCTTTCATTCTCGCCATTAGCCTTCACTCGGTGCTCGACGCTGTCAAATTTGTCATTGCTCCAAACCTGCATATCCATTTATCAATGAAAATACCATGGCATGATCTTATGAGAGTCATGTATTTACAATTTGTAACAAGCAGGACACAGAGATATGTAGTGTTCTCCTTAATCAACACACATAGTCAATCACGATGCCTCACTCATGGCTAATTACAGTGTTATCAAGGGAACAATCTTGATTTACCTAATTCTCAGTTTTCAAGGCATTGTTTCTGCAAAGAAATTTACCATGATTAAAATTGGTGTACCTGAAGCACATCTCCTACATTTCTGCAAAGAAATTTACCATGATCAAAATTGGAGTACCTGAAGCACATCTCCTACATTGATGATGAAAGCATTCGGGGTAGGCTTTACGAGGATCCATTCTCCATCAGTTTTTCGCCTCACTTCAAGCCCTGAGACTTCGTCTTGGGCAAGAATGGTGAGGGCACTACTGTCCTTGTGGGGGCCAACGCCCAGTGCTAGGTTGGGGAAAGGACATGGAGGGTAGTAGTTCAATCGAGCAAAGCTGGTCTGATGGTTGAATGATCCATGGAGACGATTTGGAGGTAGCCCCAAACTCATTGCAATAAGCTCTAATAACCTGTAGGAAAGCTTCACCATCTCTGCAGCATAATCTTGGCATGCTTCCCTGATAATGGAAAAATGTTGACAAGGAATAGATCTAAATTTAGATGTAAACATTGAGATCCAAGGTCTCTCAGATCAAAATGTTGTCGATATATAAATCACTTTACTGTTATGTAAATAAGTCTAAATTTAGATGCGAACTGATGAAATGATTAATGAGTACTATTTTCTGGATCACCTGAACTGTGGCTGAAATTGGGGCCATTGAGACCTCAACTCCCTTAATTTTCCATCATCGGAGTCCGGCGAAGCCGGCACTAGCACCGGATCGACGGCATTGAAATCGAAAAGCTCCTTCCAATCCCTAACGTTCTTGGTATGCTCAGATTCGTAGTAACCTAGCGGATCAGCTTCGGTTCTCCGAACCTTGGTCTTTTCTTCAATCGGCATCCCAAAGAATTTTCTAGCCTCAGTTTCCAACTTCTCCCACCTTTCTACAGGAACTCCATGGTTAATCACCTGGAAGAATCCCCAAGCCTCGCAAGCATCGCCAATTTCCGCCACCAAATCGGCTGTATTCGAACCGGAGATGTCGATGACGGGAATTTCTTCAGTTGCGGTGGTGGTGGTGATTGAGCGGCGTTCGGTTGGCTGGATGAAGGAAGGATCGATGTCGAACCCCATGTTTTTTTTTGCAGGTTTGTGGTGGATTGATTGAATTTGGTATGAATTTGCAGGGTTTAGAGGGAGAAACTTTTGGAAGGGAATTTCAGAGATTTGACACGTGACATATTATATGAGCTGAAAAACTACAGATTCCATTCCCCAACACATGCACAAATTAAATTTTCAATTAATTTATACCAAAAAAAAAAAACATTTTCCTTTTGTCACTATGATAGTATGATGAGATTCTATTGTCAAACTAGAGATTCATATTCTTACCTCGAGTATAATTTTTATTTTATTTTATCTGTTTTGTAAAGTTTAGTCCTCTTTTATACACTGTAATAGTTGTGTGTTGTTGTGGGATGTTTGTCATGTGTTTGGTCTTTCAACAACCAGTGTACGAAGACATATCATATATGGGTCTATCATTGTAAGAGTGAAAAAGAGTTTTGTAAGTGGGCTGATCCAAGTTATTAGCCTCAACTTTTTGGTTTTTTTAATTCTACAAAGTTAGAAAAGAAGAAAAATATCACTCTCTCTGTCTTTAGATAAAACTTCATCACTATAGATTACATAATTTACATTACACAAAGAAAGAGAGGTCAAATAAACTAAAAGAATCCGAAAGAGAAGGAAAAACATGAAAGAAACCGTATCGAGGAAGAAAGGAGAAAGAGAACCCGCGCATACTGCAAGAGTCACTAGTACTTGTGAAAGCTTTCTCGGTTTCTTCGTGTCTTGTGTGATTGAGAACGACATCATTCTAGATCCATAACCTTTGTTTCTAAAATTAGATTAAGTGGGAATCTATTTACACCTAAAACGTTTATATGCATAAATTCGAACATCAAACATCAAGTTACACAACAGATAGTGTATATGTTGACATTAAACAAATTTATATATATATATATATATATATATATATATATATATATATATATGCGCAAGGTGCTACGCTTTGAAATGATGGATTTGGATATTCTCCTTGTCAAGCTTCTGGAAGTCACCGAGCCTTCTTGTTGCATAAAACTTGCCATATTTATAACCTTTGTATTTTGGTGGGCTATCTTCATCGACAAGCTCATCCAGTGGCTTCACCTCTACATCGTGAGATGGACCAAAGAAAAACGGAAACGAAAACCTTTCCATCCCGCCATTTACCTTCACTCTGTGCTCCACGCTATCAAATTCGTCATTGCTCCAAACCTGCACATCCATCAATCAATAGATTCCGAAGCCCTAGCAATCATACATATCATGGTGAAAGGTCAATGTACCTGAAGAACATCTCCGACATTGATGATTAAAGCATCAATATTAGCCTTTACAAGGATCCATTCCCCATCCGACTTTCTCCGCACCTCAAGCCCTGATACCTCGTCTTGTGTGAGAATGGTGAGTGCACAGCTGTCCTTGTGGGGCCCGACGCCTAGTGCCAAATTGGGGGAAGGACATGGAGGGTAGTAGTTTAATCGAGTAAAGCTGCTTTGATTCTTGAAAAATTTATGAAGACGCTTAGGAGGCAATCCTATGCTCATAGTGATAAGTTCTAGTAATTTGTATGAAAGCTTCACCATTTCTGCTGAATAATCTTCGCATGCTTCCCTGATGAACATAGGAGATGAGTTTATGGCAAATGAAACCTAAATTGATTTTTAGAAAGGAAAAACAGAGCACCTAAATTGAGGAGAGAATTGGGGCCATTGAGACTTCAATTCCCGTAATTTTCCGTCATCGGAATCCGGCGAGAGCGGTACCAGAACTGGATCGACGGCGTTGAAATCAAAAACTTCCTTCCAATCGCGGACGTTTTTGGTGTGTTCAGAGTCGTAATAACCCAAGGGATCAGCTTCGCTCCTCTGAACCTTCCGCTTCTCCTCGACTGATAGTGCAAAGAACTTTCTAGCCTCTGTTTCCACCTTCTCTCTCTTCTCCGGCGGGACTCCATGGTTAATCACCTGAAAGAAACCCCAGTCTTTGCAAGCACTGCCGATCGCCGCAACCAAATCGGCGGTATCGGAAGTTGAGATGTCGATGACGGGAATTTCATCGGTGCTGGTGGTGGTGATTGAGCGGCGGTCGGTGGGTTGGATGAAGGACTGATCGATGTCGAACCCCATTTTAGTGTACAAGTGAGAAAGTGGAAGACTGGTTGATTTGTAGATCGGGTTGTGTCTGCTTGATTGCAATGAATTTGGACGGTTTAGAGGGACTGATACTTCGAGGGTGGGCTATAAATTGTATAGATGAAATTTGACAATGATTGGCTGCGGAATATGCAAACACAAACATAGCATTCCCAACAGTACCATGTTTCCAAATCCTAGAGATGTGGCTGATAAGTTTTCGTCTTTCATTTTGTTCGCTTCATCAACGTTTATATAAATTCTACCACAAATAAAATTTAAAACTCCCTTAATTTGAGTTACAACTTAAACGAAACTCACTCTTCCATTAACTAGTGGAAGATCCTTTCCTCCCCCGTTGTTTGTGTGAAGATTACGAGGAAGTTAAATGATGTTTGCGGAATTTGTAGTCGATGAAAGATAAAGGAAGAATCATCAAAATTTATTTACACATTCCGGGTTACGTCTACCACAAGTATTTGAAATAGAGTTTACAAGACGCACATTGTTTGCATACGAGTACCACACAAAATGCTAGAGTACAGAACGAAAGCTTAAAGATTGAGAGATGGAAGGATTGGTTGAGAAAAGCCCCTACAAAGGCTTAGCAAACACTTCCATCGGAGCTTTCTTAACACTCTTGAACATTGTTGCTCGAGTCTTCTAATCTAGATATACAAATGTTTGCGATCAAATCTTCATTGTACCATACTTTAAATCTTGTGGCCCTTATATATCATCATACATATTAGATAGACTGTCATCATTAAAAATAACAAGCACAAACCCATCGGTATTACTATTTTTTGTTTGGTAGGAAGGAGGGTCGGTGGGTATTACTATTATCACCATTATAGTAAATAATATAAGTATGCTCATTATTTCTCTCTTAATTCATGGAGACGAAGGAAAACGGCGAAATTCACGGTTTTGGGAGCCTAGGTCGGCGGAAGAAGAAGAAGCTACTTTCGCCCCAGCTTGGGTCGGAAGCGGATTCCGAATACACCCCAAGCCTTGGCGTATTCAGAAGCTTCCACCTTGTCCCGCTAGTAGTTTTTGTCCGCTCGGTTAACATCACTCTATAGAAAGATCGATCTAAAACTTGCTACAAGACAACCTCAAAGGAGAGAGCATATGAGTATAACAAACGCAAACTACTCTCGAACAACCCAAACTATGTAGTCTTTTGATTGAGTTGGAGATCGAAGGGGATTTTTTTTTCTATGCAAGGTTTGTCACTATCAACAATCATTAGTACATAAATGTTAATTTATACAACTAACGCGTACCGGTTACATAAATCCAGAATAAACCAAATAATTGCTATCGGTTATTTTAAATAAAAATCGATTTATTCATAAATTTTACATTACCTGTCATTTCTATTGCTAGCCTAAACACACTAAAACCATTCCAAGGACACATTTCATTTTAGTGGTATAAGCCTTTATTTCGGCTGAAAACGAAATGGAGTATAGTGTATAATAACCTTTGAACTACGAGATGAGACGGATGTTTAAAAAAAAATTTATATCACATACCAAAAATTAAAATTGGTGTGCCACTTTCCGCATTCCGCCCCATGCGAAAAGTGACACTTTCCGCATTTTCCCTATACCCTGGACATGAAATCTATTTGGGTTGCATACCGATTTTTAAACAAAAGTTAGTATGCCACTTTCCGCATTCTGTCGTATGGAATTAGTTTTCAATGGTGTATTTAATACCACTAAAAAATTGACATCCAAGACGATAAATAACCGGTGTAAATAAGTGTTTATGTACCGGTGTAAGTCAAATAGATTTCGTGTCTAGGGTATCAGAGAAAATTTTGATTTCCACAATAGAAAATTATCGATCATCAATAAGTTTTGGTATGCCGAAAAAGGGAATGGAAGATAAGGAGAAAGAGGGTGAGGGATGGTTTTCCGCCATGGGTAATGATCGGCAATCTTTTCAGAGAATATTTTTAATATCATATGGATGTACTGTGGAGAAAATGAAACGGAGAATGTTTTTAATACCATATGAATATAACATGGAGAAAATAGCAAAAATGAATACACTCATTCTTATTGATTTCAAAAGCTGAATACAAGGGTTTATATAACAGAAAGAAAAATCTCAATGTAGAGTAAATATTGTCATTCAGAAACATTCAAAGCAATCAAACAAGAAAAGAAGATTCAAGTTACACACAAATACATGAAACAAATTACATGAACGAAGACTAAACCATCTTATGTAAGATGCTCCATCTTGAAGTCACCAAACCTTAGTGCTGAGTAAAACTTGCCATAAATGTATCCTTCGTGCTTTGGTGGGTTATCGAAGAAAAATGGGATTGAAAACCTTGCCTTCTTGCCGTTTGTCTTCACTCGGTGCACCACGCTGTCATATTTGTCATTGCTCCAAACCTACATAGGCTACATACCCATTAATCAATACAAACACCTTGAAATCCATCGTTTTTTTTTTTTTGCTTTGATAAATGTAGAGCATTGGAGGTCTAAAACACGTTTATTCAATTGATATATAAAGTAATAAATAAATGTATATTAACAAAATCAATTAAGATCCATTGACTAAAAATCCGTTTATGCTGTCTGACATTTAAAATAACACATAAATATACATTAAAATTAGACCAAATTTAAAAGTAAAAATTATAATACTAAAACTAGACCAAATCTAAAAGTACAAATTATAATATTTAATGATGTACAATAATTTAAAAAATTATATAAAAATAATTATAGAACATGAAGAGTTGAAAAGTGTTTTGAAAATAAACAATAAATGAAAAAAATAGGAGAATTTCATTGTGACAAGTTATGAGTGTAAATATGAACCAAAATTTTTAATCTCTAGTAACTGTTATATAAGAACTAGAGGGATTAAGATAAGGCACGAGGATGTTGTCGTTGTACCTGAAGGACATCTCCAACGTTGATGATAAGGCATCCGGAGCCGGGTTGACAAGGATCCATTCCCTATTCGTCTTCGTCTTCACTTCAAGGCCTAAGACGTCGTCTTCTGCGAGAATGGTGAGGGCACAACTGTCCTTATGAGGGCCAACTCCCAATGCTAGCTCTGGGAAAGGGCACGGAGGGTAATAGTTTAGTCGAGTAAAGCTCGTTTGGTTCCGAAAAGCTCCATGAAAACGTTTCGGAGGTAGCCCGAGACTCATTGTAATAAGCTCTAATAACTTGTAAGAAAGCTTCACCATTTCTGCTGAATAATCTAGACACGTTTCCCTGAAAATTCAAATAGTTCTTATTCTATGTCAATTTGAATTTAATGTACGTTTGGTTGAAGTGGTAAAATAAAATTTGAATAAAAACATTTAAAAGAAAGCAAATAAAAATGATTAGCTTATGTCATAATCACAAAAATATGAACTTTTGATTGATTTGAAATCATTTTTATTTGAAAAATAAAAATAATTAGCTTATTTCGTAATCACTAAAATAAAATTTTTGATTAATTTGAATAATTTTTAGCGATTTCCAAATGTCTATTATGCTAGTGATTGAAATGTACATAAAAATGACCTGAACTCGGGCGAAGATTGTGGCCATTGAGACCTCAACTCCATCAAAGCACCGTCGTCAGCATCCGCCGACGCCGGAGCAAGAACCGGATCGAAGGCGTTGAAGTCAAAAACCTCTTTCCAGTCGCGGATGTTCTTAGTGTGCTCGGAGTCGTAGTAGCCCATTGGATGAGCCTGACACCTCCGAACCTTCATCTTCTCCTCCATGGGTAACCCGAAGAGTCTTCTAGCTTCTCTTTCAATCCTTTCCCGCTTCTCTGCCGGAACTCCATGGTTAATCACCTGGAAGAATCCCCACTCTTCACACGCTCCGCCGATTGCTGCCACCAAAGAGTTAGTGTCTGAGGTGGATATGTCGATGACGGGAATCTCGTCGGTGGTGGGGGTGTTGTTGGTGAGCGATCGGCGCTCGACGGGCTGGATGAAAGACGGATCGATGTCAAACCCCATTGATTTTGCTAGCTCCACGCTAGAGTGGGTAGTGGGATGAAGAGCTGGAAGACTTTTTTTTTTTTAATGTTGTACTCGTTGTTGTGTTTGATTGATTGTGTTTTTCACATTGATTTTGCACGATTTTAATTAATGTCTCCAACCAATATATATAATTCATATCAACTACTGACCTAATTTTTCTTGTACTTTAATATTCACACCTCAATTATGTCACTATCAATACAACGATGAATTTTTGGTTTGTATCCTTACTTTTAACCGCATTATAATTTTAGACCACAACTTTATGTATCGCAAAATATTATTTAAACTGACACTCTTGATTTAATTTATAGAATTTACGTAGTACTCACTACTATAATCTACTTATATATTACGGATTTTTTTCTCCCTATGATCACAAGCCCATGGGATTCAATAATAGTTATTCACTATAAATAGTTATTCACTATAAATTTAACTATCTTTTATTATACATATAATACGATAACAAATTCAAGTTATATTTATAATGTGGTAACAAACTCAAGTTATATTATGTTTTAATTAGTGACGAAAAAGGTTATCCTCAACAAAGTTTGTTAAGAAGATTTGGTGAGATACGATTGCAATTATCATATTTTATTTATTGATTAATAAATTATTAAGATTTGAATTAGTAAATATCAAAATTATTAATTTTTAAAATAATAGATTTTATTTACTTCTTAACGAATTATTAAGATTTGAATTTGTATATATCAAAATTATAGTAGATTTTTTAAGGTAGCTTTATAAATATTTTGGGGAGATGGGTGAATTATGGCGTTAACACGTGATAAAAATGTCTCTCCTTTAATAGATATAAGATAAGATCTATTGGGCGAAAATATTTTACGAAATATTTGATTTCGTTTTATTCTTGCGAGGATATTTTAACTATCGATTTAAATCCGACTCTTACACGCAAAACAAACAAATCCTAAAATGTACATCTTCTCGTGTGTATATATAAAAGATGTTTTATTGGCATTATTGAATAGATCGATAAGTGTCTACATACCCCTAAATTACAAACTATTTGTGCACTCGAAAATGGGAAATTTGAAGGTTCTCAACCTCCAATTTCTTGAGATTACTTCCTTTTTTGGTGGCAAAGAATTCCCCCCAATTATATGGTCTATAATTAGGAGTTTCATTGATCTCCTCCAAGGGCTTAACCATCACATGGTGAGCTGGGTTAAAGAAGAATGGAATTGAAAACCTATCCTTCTCTCTATTCACCACCACCCTGTGCTCCACGCTCTCATACTTGTCATTGCTCCATACCTAACCAACAAAAAATATCATATCTTGTTACTCATTAACATTTATGATATCACTACTTAACAATCTAACATTGTATAATCACCTGAAATACATCACCAATATTAATGATGTAAGCCCCGGGCATGGGCTTGACCCGGATCCATTCACCATCCGTTTTCCTCTTAACTTCAAGTCCTCCAACAAGATCTTGTGCAAGGATGGTTAGTCCACCGGCATCCTTGTGTCTACCAACACCAAGAGCAATATCCGGGTATGGACATGGCGGATAATGATTAAACCGAATGAAACTCGAGTGCTCCTCGAAGAAGATTCTAAATTGGTCAACTCGTAGCCCTAAGCTTAATGCGATTAGATCTATGAGCTTCAAAGCTAGCTTCTCCACTTCTAGTGCATAGTCTTTGCACATTTCCCTGTAATAATAAATATACTCGTTTTAGAATGAAATTCTACTGAACTTATATGTTGTCACGGGCCTTTACCTGAAGTGAGGAAGGTTCCGAGGCCATTGATCAGGTAAGGGTTTGGCTTGAAGGTCGTCGAGAGAGACAGGAATGACGAAAGGATCTCTCACAGTGAAGTCGAAGACCTCTTTCCAGTCGCGGACATTCTTGGTATGCTCGGACTCGTAGTATCCTAATGGATTAGCTTCGGTTCTTCTCACTTTTGTCTTCTCTTGAATGGGCAAGGCAAAGAATTCCCTGGCTGCCAAATCAGCCTTATCGAGCTTGTCGAGTGAAACTCCATGATTGATCACCTGAAAGAAACCCCAGTTCTTGCAAGCTTCACCTATCTGTGATGCAAGATCAGCTATGGTACTGTCATCGTTCGACCATGGGATCGGAGAACCGTTTAGCTTGGAAAGATCGATTACAGGGATTTCTTTGTGGTCAACTTCTATGGTGGTTTGCTTTGGCCTGTGTTCAACCGGCTGGACGAAGGCTGGACCGAAATCCTCCATTGTTTTTATTGGAAGAAAAGGATGTAATGTTACAAGCTCTTATTACTAACTAGGTGGCTTTTAAAAAAATGATTTATTTATATTATAAAATATAAGCAATACATTGGTACATCAACTACGGTACAAAATGATTTAGTCCTTAGCTGCTTGGATCATTCGATCTCAAAAAGAAAAGATGGGTAACAGTTGGATGGTACATTGAACCTAGACAAATGCCATCTAAATTTCCTTTGCCAAGTTGGCTTTCTCCATTGACAAGCCCCAACACAGGCACACCAAATTAAACACTTACGTCAGTGATGACATATCGACTTCAAGCTTGATAATCAAGAAATGACAGGTATTAAAATTCCATTTCTTTAAATTAATAAGTGCAAAATATAAGACACTATGCTACAAAAGCTATTCTTCATGTAGTTAAATAGCAACTTCAACGGATATACATATAGGGATCTAATGGAATGACTTTTTACATTATTCAACAGGGATCTCAAATAAGTCTCCTGCATATAAGTACAAACAAAATTCTACACTTTGTTAAGCAAAATAGATTGGTCATGTACAAGGAAAAGAATCAAACCCAGGAGACATATATACAAAATCATTGCCAAACTTACTTTTGAATGAAACCAGAACCACCTTTCAGTGCACTTCCTAGTGCTTGCCACTCTCCAAATGCAAGATAAGACACGAGGATGTTGCCGTTTATTTCATTGACTTAACGTCAGCCGTTGACATTTAAAATAACATATAAATAAGAATTAAGGTCGTACCAAATCTATCAAGAAAATTAAAAGTAAAAATTATAATATTTAATTATGTATGATAATTTTTAAAAAATGTATAAAAACAATGATAAATATGGAGAGTTGTATGAAAAAAGAGAAACTAGTGTTTTGAAAATAAATAATAAATGAAAAAAATAGATGAATTTCATTGTGGAGCGTCATGAGTATATATATTTATTGAGAAGTACAGGGAGTAAGATAAGACACAAGGATGTTGTCGTTGTACTTGAAGCATATCTCCACGTTGATGATGAAAGCACTTGGAGCTGGGTTGACAAGGATCCATTCCCTATCCATCTTCGTCTTCACTTCAAGCCCTAAGAAGTCGTCTTGTGCGAGAATGGTGAGGGCACAACTGTCCTTGTGAGGGCCAACTCCCGGTGCTAGCTCGGGGAAAGGACACGGAGGGTAATAGTTCAGTCGAGTAAAGCTAGTTTGGTTCCGGAAAGATCCATGAAAACGTTTTGGAGGTAGCCCGAGACTCATTGTAATAAGCTCTAATAACTTGTAGGAAAGCTTCACCATTTCCGCTGAATAATCTTGACACGCTTCCCTGGAAATTGAAATAATCATTCTTATTCCATGACAAGTTGGATTCAATCTTCTTAGTGCCTCATTTGCTTGAAGTGGTAAAATGAAAACAATTCAAAAGAAGCAAATGAAATGAAAATGATTAGGTTATTTTTATATTTAATGAAAAAATATAAATTTTGATTGATTCGTAATCATTGAGTTTCCGGAATGATTCTTGGTGATTCCAAACGGGCCCTTATACCTAGCGCTGTTAATTATTTTCGGTTCTTGAAGGAACCGTTAGAACCGAACCGTATTTTCACGCTTCGGTCCGGTTCCTCTGAATTATTTGCTAATTTTTTTCAATCCAGACCGTATAAAATTATTTGGTTCGGTTCCTTAGAACTAAAATAAATATAAACCGATATATTTTGTAGATAAATTAGTAAAAATAAAATAAAATAATATATACACAAACAAAAGGTTTTTTAAAAAAAGTAATGTTCTCTTTATTTAATATAATGATTTTATTGTTTTATATTATTTTCTATCATTCATTCGTTCACCACTAAATCGGCTTCTCTAGTTTTTCAACTTCTTCCACTAGGTTTGTCTTCAATCCGGAATTTTTTCTCTACAATCCTTTTGATATTAGTTTCTTTAATTGAGACTATAAAACTTTTAATTATCGCGCTTATAGGATAATGGGTGTAGTTCTTTGTTTTTCTTTCGACATAGACATCAAGTTTCGATTTTATCTTCCACTGTAAATTCTGCAACAATGCTTAATTACTTATTCTAAGGCATGCTCGAGTTATCGAGAATTAGAGAATATTAAGACAAATCATGTAAAAATTAAAAACACCTATATACTTAATAAAATTAAAGCACTTGAACTTAATTACTACGGTTTATATGAAAATGAAAGTCGTTAAATAGTTCTAATTCGGTTCAAAACGGTTCCTTTGTGATTTGGTTCCAAATAGTCCTACTCATTTAATTAAAATACAGGAACCGAACCGTACACCTAAAAACAGTTTGGTTACTTATGTGGTTCGTTTTCAAACGGTTTCACCACTTAAAAGAAGAGGAACAAAACTACATACCTAAAACGAATCGGCTCCTGATTTCATTGTTTAGAAACCATTTAACATCACTATTTATTCCTAAAACTTGTGGTTTAGGCTGAAAATCGTCATGCCTTGTCACGATTGGGACTGGGACGGAATGGGACCGATCCCGCTTAACCTATATATATATATATATATATATATATATATATATATATATATATATATATATATATATATATATATATATATATATATATATATATATATATATATAAATTTATGCAAATATATATTCGTTGATAATCCATAATATTTTGCTTTAAGAGGAAGACATCGGATTTCCAATAATCCGTAATGACTTTTTAGACAATACGGCAACAAAGTTTACTTTTCTTTTGCCGTTTGTAGATGTACGTGGACAATTGTTTTTGTTTAAAGGGGTGTTGTCATGTTTTGCAATTTGGGTCATTTACTAAATAGTTAATTTGGGCCTTTTGTAGATGGATTTGGCAAGGACACAACGAAATTCATTTTTACTTTGCCTCTCGGGGATGAGTCATTTACTAAATAGTCAATATGGGTCAGTCTATTGAATTTTGAGTATAATTTTTAATTTTGAACGTACAATTACTAATTAATGTTGTGGCTAAATATTTATTGTAACACCCCAAATCCGTAGGACTCGGAGTGCTACTGGACTAGTATCTCACAATGGATCCTGATCCTAGCCTGACAACAATTTCACTGATCTTACAACAAGGCACCGATAGATTAAAACAATACATGAAACTGATATATATATATATATATATATATATATATATATATATATATATATATATATATATATATATATATATATATATATATATATATATATATCAAAAGGTAATACAATATACCGCTGAGTACAAACAAAATCACACTGTACATCAAAAGAACCCATATCCCCGATAACGCCCCAGTGTACGGGAGCCCTCAGCGGATCACCCACTCTGGATCACTCTGCAGCTCTCCTATCTTGCAAAGTATCTACAACACGGTATAAAACCGTTAGCTAACCATACACATATATAGGAAAATGCTAGAGCACAAATCCAACTCGTAAACCTAGCATATATAGGAAGATCACCCCACTCTGGATGTTGATGAGTATGCTAGAGCACAAATCCAACTCAGTCCACTCTGGATCACTCTGCAGCTCTCCTATCCTTTACTAGTATGAGCGGTAGTAGCATGCTAGGTAGCATGCTATGTAGTGGATGTTGATGAGTATGATATAAGGATCAAATCCAACTCGTAAACCTCAAAGTCGTAACCGGCATATCTATATCATACTCATCAACATCCACTACCTAGCATGCTACTACCGCTCATACTAGTAAAGGAAAGGATCTACCTAACTCTAGGTAGATCCGGGACAAGACGCACATGTGTAATACAAGGGACGCAGGGGCGGAACAAGCAACCCGCAGGCGCGGCGGAACTCAGCCGCGGGCGCGGTGACAAGGCTGCAGGCACGGCGCGGGCGCTGCGGCACGGCTTCCGCAGGGGCGGCTGCTTCTAGGCGCGGGGACGGCCTCTGTGCAGAACGTGAACCCGCGGCTTCTCTTTGGCTCTTCACGTGATCAAATCACGTCTTCTCTCATCCAAGTTCACACACATACAACAATATACACATTCCAACATCACTCTATGATCCATTCATCTATTCCTAAGCTAAGGAAGGAAGAACAAGAAAGAAAGAGAGAAAGAAAGAGAACACAAGGCTCACCTCTACTGCTGGACTAAGCAAGGACAAGCTCCACAACAACTCAGCTGGCATCCAAGCTCAGCAACCACATCTACCATCATCAACATCAACAAGAACACACAACTCTTCCAACTCAAGGGAAAAACCAAAACAAGCTCAAGAAGGATGAAGGAGAAGCAAGGAGGACGTGAAGGCTGGATTGGAAATGTGATGAAACCCTTGCTCAGCAAGGTAAAACGGAAGAAGTAAGGAAAGGTAAAGCACGGGTCAAAGAAGTCAACAAAACCGGCTGTAGCCGCCGGAAACCGCAGGGGCGGTTCCCTGAGCCGCAGGGGCGGAAACCCGCAGGGGCAGCGGTCATGTCCGCGGGTGCGGAAAGACCAATCTTAGCCAAAGCCAGTCTCGGCTAAGGTCCCATCTCGGTCCGAAAGACTAGGGCTCTTACATCTATTTTAAATTTAAAATTTTAATATATGTGAGATGGGACGAGCCTAGCGGGACGAAAAAGGTAATGTCCAAATCCGGTTCCAAATATTTTTTTGACGACAAAGTTTTTATTTTTGAATGAAAAACGACCGAGATCAAATCGGATCCGAGATTTATGAGACTTTTGTCCAGTTCTGATTTGGATCATAAGGGTCCGAAGAAGACAGAACTGACCATCCTTCTCATCCCCGTAAGGAAGTAGAGCACGGCGAAACAATTCCATCGTTCAGTAAGCATGATAACTAGGTTCAATAATTACGATAATAGAAAATTTATTAATTTGTCGCCCTAAAATAATTTAAATCTATTAGGCAGAAATATTTTACCAAATGTTTGATTTCGTTTTGACCTTTTGAGAATATTTCGTTTTGACCTTTTGAGAATATTTTAGATGTTTTATTGGCATTATTGAATAGATCGATAAGTGTCTACGGACCCTTATTACAAACTCTTTTTTTTTATAAAGGAAAGCGGTTCGAAGCACTAGACAACACGCCGTCTAGTGGGTCGAAAGGCCGAAAAAGATCGGTAGACGGACTAACCGCCATGAGAAACAACATCAAGAGAAGAAAAAAAACACAAAAAATACATCAAGAAATCCCTATTACAAACTTATTTGCGCACTCGAAAATGGGAAATTTGTAGGTTTTCAACTTCCAGTTTCTTAAAATTACTTTGTTTTTTGGTGGCAAAGAATTTCCCCCAATTATACGGTCTATAATTAGGATGCGCATTGAACTCCTCCAAGGGCTTAACCATCACATGGTGAGCTGGGTGAAAGAATAATGGAATTGAAAACCTATCCTTCTCACTATTCACCACCACTCTGTGCTCCACACTCTCATACTTGTCATTGCTCCATACCTAACCAACAAAAAAATCATATCTTGTTACTCATTAACATTTATATTATCACTACTTAACAATCTAACATTGTATAATCACCTGAATGACGTCACCAATATTAATGATATAAGCACCGGGCATGGGCTTGACCCGGATCCATTCACCATCCGTTTTCCTCTTAACTTCAAGTCCTCCAACAAGATCTTGTGCAAGAATGGTTAGTACACCGGCGTCCTTGTGTCTACCGACACCAAGAGCAATATCCGGGTATGGACATGGCGGATAATGATTAAACCGAATGAAACTCGTGTGCTCCTCGAAGAAGATTCTAAATTGGTCAACTCGTAGCCCCAAGCTTAATGCGATTAGATCCATAAGCTTCAAAGCTAGCTCCTCCACTTCTAGTGCATAATCTTTGCATGTTTCCCTGTAATAATAAATATATTCATTTTAGAATGGAACTCTACTGAACTTATATGTTATCACGGAACCTTACCTAAAGTGAGGAGGGTTCTGAGGCCATTGATCAGGTAAGGGTTTGGCTTGAAGGTCGTCGAGAGAGAGGAATGATGAAAGGATCTCTCACAGTGAAGTCGAAGACCTCTTTCCAGTCGCGGACATTTTTGGTATGCTCGGACTCGTAGTATCCTAATGGATTAGCTTCGGTTCTTCTCACTTTTGTCTTCTCTTGAATGGGCAAGGCAAAGAATTCCCTGGCTGCCAACTCAGCTTTGTCGAGTTTGTCGAGTGAAACTCCATGATTGATCACCTGAAAGAAACCCCAGTTCTTGCAAGCTTCGCCTATCTGTGATGCAAGATCAGCTATGGTACTGTCATCGTTTGACCATGGACTTCGAGCATAGGTTAGCTTGGAAAGATCGATCACAGGGATTTCATTGTGGTCAATTTCTATGGTGGTTTTCTTTGGCCTGTGTTCAACCGGCTGGATAAAGGCTGGACCGAAATCCTCCATCACTTGTTTTTAATGGAAGAAAGGGATGTGTAATGTTACAAGCTCTTATTACTAACTAGGTGGCTTTTAAAGGAAAAGTGTCTACTGAAATAACTATGCGTTGTTAAAAAAAAAAAAAGAAGATTTTTTTATATTAAAAAAATATAAACGGATAGATATTTGCGTAGTATGGAAGAGTTGTCACTCGTCAGTCTTTGGCTGCTTGATGATAAAAGATAAGCTGGGCAACAGTCTTTGGCTTCATTCATTGACATGCCCCCACACAGACACCAAATTATATACTAATCGAGTTAGCGTTTATGACATTGCGATGAGTAACAACTAACACAACCAATAAAGAGAAAAATATGTATATAGCTTAATAGCTCTATAACAAGTTTGCTGTTGTACGCTAGTAATAGTAACAAATACTAGAAAGAGTTAATATTTTCATTATAAAAAACAGCTGAAAACATGAAATAACTCTTCCAGGATTTAATCAATTAAATTGATCAAACAAACCAAATTGTAGAAATTGGCAAGTATTAGTATGTACAGATGGCCATTTGTAGATAACGCAGTTGGCGGAGTTGAGACTTGAGAGATACATTCTTAGGCAGAGGGCATGGAGGCTGAAAGAACTACAAATGACAGGTATTGAACCGCGTCCTGAATTTTGCTTATGGCGCTTATTTGATCTGATTGCAAGCGTTCGGATAAAGCACTTGCTTTCTCCTTGAACGAGTTCGATGGAGGAGCTTCATCCGACTCTGCAGCTGTAGCTTTAATGGCAGCCAAGTAAGCTTCAACTACATCTGATATACCTGACAAATACAAGTGTTCGTGCAATTATTATATAGCTGTATTAATGGGCCGTTTGGCTGGAGAGTAGAATGTAAATGGAAAGGTAGCGTGTAAAGAAAAGAAATGGAAATATTACCCTCCTTCATGTTAAATGAAGTACATGTAACATTCCATTTTAATGACTAAACACAACTTTTGTTGAGCCGGACCAGTACCAACCCGATTCATAAGATGTTTTTTGGTAAAACAAATTGACCGTAATTAGACAAAATTAATCCGTTGGTCCCTGAACTTCACAACTTTTTCGATATTATTGGTCTTTTAACTTCTTTTTTTTTTTATTGGTCCGTAAAGTTCAAGTTGTTCTAGTTATGTCCCTAAATTATTGAAATGTATGTGTACCCTTTGTCCTTACGTCAACAATAATTGAATGTCATTTTCATTTTTCTCGTCACTGATCCAATTTTGAAATTAATGTTTTATATTGACATGAGGACCAAGAGTGCAAATGTTTCAATAATTGAAGGAATTAATTAGAACTTCAAATTTAAGAGACCAATAAGGAAAATTTTATAAAACTTAGTAAAAAAAATAAACAATTATTTAGTTTAAGGACCAACTGTGTATTTTATCCTACATTAAACCCAGAAATAGAACAGAAAATACACCATCAAAGCAGCCATAGTTTAAAGGGAAGATAAGTAAATAAAAACTTTTAAGAAAATCTTGGTGTGACAAACCAACAACTCTACTAAGGATAAGGCTTACCTGTAACAAAGCTGTTTGAAACTGATTCTAAACTTCCGGTCATTGACTGTGCTTTTGTTCTGATGATCTTTGCCTTTTCGGTGCAATCTTCTGGCCATTCAACATTCATATCTTCCTGAGTTTTATTTAAGTTAGCTATGATGGATTTGCCGAGTATCAACAGTTGAGATGTGGCAAAACAGCAAAGCTCTGAAAGTTTCTGCAGGAAAATGAATTTAGAAAATCAGATCACATAAAGCTAAATGCTAAACAAATTGAGAAACCTTTTAAAAGGAAACGAGAAATAATCCAAGACGGTTTCTCACATGAACACCCTCAGAATGGATAGATTCTAATCTGCCAGCAGTCCTTTGGACGATATCATTTGCAGCTAGTCCCGCAAGAGCACTGGTGAACCTGATTCTTAAAATTTTGTTAATAACACAGATGACAAGCATTTGACATATAACTATTGCATGTATCTTCGATATTTAAGGTGATTACTTGAATTCAGTAGTTGTATTTGTATGAACCGAAGGGCAATGGTTACAGTTAATAGCATATATTATATTGGAATTTAGAGTTGAAATTAAGATCCTGCAAAGCAAATTTGCAACCATGCTAAACAAACTATTAATGACCACGTAAGTAGTTTTGTACTTGAACCCTAAGTGACATATGGGAAATAAGGTAAGTTCCATTTTTATTTACTTTACCAATATATATTAGATCATAAGATACATTTCATTCGAAAAGTATGACACTAACCCGTATTTTCAAAGTATCTTCCATCATCGATTTCTCTCAATATCATGTCCAGATTGACCATATCAAAGATCAAGAATTCTACGTATAGGAGCAACTATTCAAGTTTGATAGCAGTTCTAAACTGAACTTCAATATACCAGTCCTAATCGTTATATTGATGCAAGTTCCTGCCCAGATCAGTTCAAAGCTATGCTATATGCTAAACAAATTCTATCTACTCCAAGTTTGCCATTGCTGAATAAGACCTTAAGTACTCCCATCCTGGAAAATTACATCAAGATATCTACATTCCATGTAGAACCTGCTAACTGGAAGAGAGTAAGCCCTAATGGAAAGTAATAGGTGAAGTTGTATAGATGATGCAAGTAATAAGCAAAACAAACGAAAGAGGAATCAAATCATTATCTGCAAGAAAGGGCCTTCAACAACACATTTCCTTATTTTAAGTTTCTTTCTTCATATTCTTGTCATTAAAGAAAATTAAAAAAATGATTACCCCGCAGCCATATCTGCAGCTTTATTAACACTTGCATCATGTAAACTCTTCAATTCAACATCGACTGCTCCAGGTCTGGTTTCAATTTTCTTTCCCTTGTCTGACTCTGAAGCACTAGCATCCATCTCACTGTTCAAATCAAGAATTTGCTGGACCTCTTTAAGCTTACACTCGTAGAAGGACTTCTGGTCAGAAGATAGTTTTGCCTTTTTACGATTATATAGTAGGGCATGATGGCTTGACAATGCCTCAAGGTCCTGAGAGAAATAGGTCATATCATTAAAGCACTCAGTCTCACCTCCCATAAGTACCACCAAAAATACCCAAAATAAATTTTTTTTAAAAATAATTTCTTCCAATTTAATAGTTTTTTTTTTTTTAAAAGAGTAGATAAGCTCACCTCTAATTGTTCTGGACCTCCATATATGTAGAAGCAGCGGTCAAATGTCATTGTCTCATATAATTGATCTTCATCAGCTTGAACATCTTCATCAGACTTATTTTCAACATCCATACCAGTCTCAGATATCAAAAGTTCCATAGTCTCCTTGCCAACATTTTCCAGCACTTGCATTCCCTTTGCAGTAAAAGCTCTTCCTGTCTGTCATAAATGCAATGGGTTTTTTTATCAGCTTCTGTTTATCAATTATTATGAATGAAAATACGGTACTACAGATAACCAGCAAGAAACCAGACCTCTAGCAAGGACGGCGCAATAGAAGCAGCTGAACCACCTTGCTGAACAGAGTCAGCAAGATTTGCCGCAGAATGTTCAAGCCTAGATTAACATGCCACCGGGGTAAATATTCACCAAAACAAAAAGGAAACCTATTACACCAACAATAATAATACTGGCAGCTCACTAAGCATAGTTTACAGACATCCATTTATGATGCATTAATGCTAGTTAATGAATACTGAAGCATAATGATGAGAAAAGCAACACACACAAAGGCTTAGGCAAACAAATTATTAAAGTACTAAACAAATGACTAGAGTAACAGGGTTGACATGTTGCGTGTGTTAAAATTCCATTTCTTTAAAATCAATAAGTGCAAAATATAAAACACTATGCTACAAAAGCTATTCTTCATGTAGTTAAATAGCAACTTCAACTGATATACATATAGAGATTAAATCATACAGAAAAGGGAGCGAAGTGGGACAGCGAAGTGGGTAATCAAAACATTCTTGCTAATGGGTGTCATGGACAATCGTTAAGAAGCATAAATATGAGACAATTTAACATCTTTTGAGAAGATATTTTCGTTTTTAATAAGCAACTAAAATTTTCAAAACAATTAAATGGATCTAAGGGAATGACTTTTGACATTATTCAACAGGGCTCTTTTGGAACCTGTTATCATTATCCATAGAAGAAGTCACAATTCTCAAATAAGTGTCTCTTGCATATAAGTACAAACAAAATTCTGCACTCTGGTAAGCAAAATAAATTGGTCATGTACGAGGAAAAGAATCAACCCAGGGAACATATATGCAAAATCATTGCCTAACTTACTTTTGAATGAAACCAGAACCACCTTTCAGTGCACTTCCTAGTGCTTGCCACGCTCCAAATGCAAGATTCTCGACAGAACTATCAATTGCTTTCAGGCCCTGCAAATTTGGGCACGTTCAACATAGAAATGAGGATGTCTTCCTGTGAGAAGTGAGAACAATGAACATAGCAGAAAATTTGTTGTCTACAACCAACACTTTCTAGCTATAGTCATAGCAGTAAGGATAGCCATAATGGACGAAACAAACTTAACATTTGCTATGAACAGAAAGACCATGTAAACAATTTCAACCGAAGATGTTATATTCAAGTAGCAAATGAGACTATAAGCCATCTATTTGTTCATTTTTCTACTCATATCTGTAAATAAGTACTTTGGTGTAGTTGAATAGCTTTGGCAGGTCAAACCACTGTCCCTAGCATTTTCTAGTGGTTATGTAGAATTAAGAAAGCTAATGAGAGGAAAGGTTTAGTGCATATAGCTTTAGAGGAATCACAGACTCACTGACAACAGTATTGCTCTTCGACTGATTTTTGCATGCCTTCTTTGTATGCTCGGACAGAAACTCATCACAGATTGCATGTCATTGGGATTTTTGTAATTCATACTCTGTTAATTGAGTGTTTTATAATTCTTTCTGTTAGTTGAATAATTTTTCTTTCATTAGACAATAACCTATGATCTTCGTTTCCTTCGGCAAACCTCATCACAGATTCACAATGGGCCTTAAACTACAGATGTAGTGATGAACACATACACAGCACAAGAAAATCTCAAGGGAGAAATTTAGAGGAGGACACTTGTATGCATGGCACTAGAATATTAAGTTGAATAAGTAACTAACAGTGATAATTGATTTAGAAGTTATAAGGGATTTAGGGGCATGTTTGGTATCCACATCTAGACATCAAATATGGATATCAATATTAAAAAAAAAACTCATATTTAGTGTTTGGTATGTAAGTATATGATATCAATATGATATCCTAATATACCCCCAATACACTTTTTCTCCCTTTTTGATAGTGACATCCCATATATTATATTATATATTTCTCCTCCCTCTTCTATTCTTCCTCTCACAGACTCTTTCTCGAGAGAAAATTATTCATGAAATTTATCTCTTCTTTGAGTTGTCATTCATATATTAAAACCTACCAAACAAAGATATGGGATATCATCGTATATTCATACCTTGATACCGATATCTAATATATTGATATCTAAATATGGATACCAAACATACCCTTAACTATCATCTATTGATTAATGACTTGCCTGGCTAAGTAGTGTATCATCACTAGCTTGTTCCAGCTTGTCCAAAGCAGACTTCCGTAGCTTGTCATCCTTGTCATCAACTTCCCCTTCTGTTGCATTTTCTTCCTCCTTGGATGAATCATTATCGCCAGGCAAGTTTTCCACATCCGTGACATCCGTCAAGCTTTTAGCAACAGCTGCAGCCTATGACAAAAAAATAGTTTATCTAAGACAATAGTCCTGCTCAGTCAATACTAAAGATTCCACTAGTATTGTTCATTAACTGATACTTTAATTGTTCTTTGCTATGATGCCCAGTTCAGTGCTTCTTCTGAGTGGATAGTAAGCAAAATTAGTAGATTAGGAGCAGAAAGGGGATTGTACAGCATTTATAGAAAATAAATAGAAATCAGCGCATTCTAGAAAAAAAAAATATTCAAGGAGAGTTCCTCTCATCAATTTCTCTGTGGGATTTAAGTCAGGGGATGGACTAATGAAGTTTTGTGCAGAACATCTACTGTCATTTTTGTAGTTAGAAAAATTATCTATCAGGCCCACCAAATTCCCCTACTTGTAGAGTTTGTAGTCCAGTACTCGAGTGTTTCAGAAAAGCATTTGTCTGATGCAACTATTTGTAGGACAACTATGATTCCCAACATTTCCACCTGTACAACCTAGAAGCTAGATAAAAGAAACAATAGAGCAATGACGTTGAATTACTTCCAAATTTGAACTGCAAGCTAGATAAAAGAAACCATAGAGCAATGACGTTAAATTACTTCCAAATTTGAATGCAAGCTAGATAAAAGAAACCATAGAGCAATGAGTTTAAATTACTTTCAAATTTGGAATGCAACCAAAAAATAAATGACAATGTGGAGGCATCATCAGCCACAGCATAAATTAATTTATGAACCTAATAAGGCATTCTGTGTGCCCCAAAATATAGTACAAAAAGCAACAGGGAGTTTGAAATTCACGTAGTATACACAAATGCAGAACAGTTGAAATCTGTCAAAAAAAGGGTAACCAGGAGACAAAGAGAGCGCAGTATCAGGTTTTCAGTCTCCCCAAGATGAGAAAAACAGATCACATGATCAATCAACCAGGATACATTAAATGAGCAGTTCACCAGTCAAACATTCTTCAAACGAAAGTGAAAAGGTTCACCGTATATAGCAACAGACTTGCTTATTATCACCGATTTGGGTGAGGAAAACCTACGGATGGTGTAGTACAGTAAACAGGGATGAAGAACGGACTAAAGAGGAAAACAATCCACAAAATATCTTCCAACTATTTATATCTTAGGGCTCTTTATCTAACTTTGTTAGTCCGTCAGGTCAAGCATCCATGTGTCAAACAGGGCCGATACAAATTCAAAGATGCGAACGCAGTTATCAACGAACAAAGTATTACTAACTGCTCAAACAAAGCAATTAAAGATTTTCTAGGCTTAATATCTGCGTTCCGAGAAGCACAATTGCAACAATTACCGTAACAGATAACTGGATCAGAAAGTAAAAGCATAATTATTCCCAACCAGAGTAAGGGCAAATCACAGAAAATAAGGAATAATTAACTGCTTAAGTAATGAACAAGAAGAAAATAAAAAGAGGTGAAGTCGGATCTACATTGCGAGAGATCTCTTCAGCAGCAACAGCGGCAGCCTTCTGAAGATCCGAGAGATACGATAACGGAGAAAAGCCCCAACCACCCCATCCTCCACCACCACCTTGTTCCGATTGCACTGCCGACACCTCATCCTCAAACTCACTTTTTTCCACTGATAAGCCATCTTTCGAGTTACCTTCCATTTTTGAAGAAAATGACACAGATGTAACTAGGTTTTCGATCAAAGAGAATTTGTGGAAAATCTACAACTCTTTAGAGAAATGAATTATTATCACCCTTCTTCCTAATCCCTCTTCAACTGCTGGAGAGGTGAAAATTCTGCAAATTTGGTTGCGATGTTCGCATTCTTCGCAAGGAGAACGATTGCTGAGGGTGGAGGGTTTGGATTCTTTGGAATGGACTGTTTGACGGTTTGACCTGGGTAGGAAAACCCGGTCTGATAAGACAGAGAAATTGTGGAAAATCTACAACTCTCTTTTTTGTCAAAACAAAATTAAAAATTCTCAAATCATATATATCTATATATATTATATATATTAAAGCGGACGAACTTATTATCACATGTCGCGGCCAGGATTTTTCGTCCGTTAAAATTTTTTTAATTCAATAATTTAAATCAAAATTTTGTAATTGGAATTAAAAAAATTAATTGTCAAATACTTTAACCGAAAATTGATAGAATTAGAAATTAAAAATCTTTATACAAATATATTAAAAAGATTTCATTTTACATAATTCGTCAAAATTTTGAAAATTTACTTTAAAAAATTCGTAAATTCTTTAACTGAAAATTTACTATATGTTTGAATAGAAATTTAATTATATTTTTGAGTTTAAATTAAAAATAAGTTCTACAGCCGTTAAAAATTTAAAATATAAAAATTTAGTTCCGTTACCTATGTCATTGGAGATTTACAGATTTATTTTTAATTGTTAACCTCAATATTTTTAATTTACTTTAAACATTGTTACATATAACACAATAAATAGATGCATTGTTAAGAATAATTGCAACATGTGATATTGTAAAGTGCTTATTTTATAGGACACGTAAGTCTACCCTATAACACCTCTCTTTTTTTTAAATCCAATGATATTTTATTCAACAATTTAAATTTTTAAAAAAATTTAAAAAAATTCCAGAATTTTTATTATATGATTAATTACGTGTCATATTTTTTGAGATAAAATTGTTTTTTATTAAAATCCAATACGTAACAAATAAATTCCAGATTTTTTTTGTTTCACCCGAATTTACCTTTACCAAAAAATAATAAATTCCAGAATTTTTATTTATTTATTTATTGGCAATTCTAATATTTTTACCAATCTAAAGTTCCAGAGCTCTTAACATATCTCATCTAAATGAAACTCCAAATTAATCGTTTTTTGTTTATTTCATTGTTTAGTAAGATATTTATCTCTTATTTGTTTAAATAATTAATTTAAAATTTGAGATTTTGAACCTCCTTCAAACAAAAAAACAAAAATTATTACTATTATCTAATATTACTTTTTAATCTATAAACATCATCTAAAAATTTGTCCATTTTTCCATAATATTCAATAAATAATCACTTATAAAGTAATATATATATATATATGTGTGTGTGTCAACTTAAAACAAAACAATATGAAAAAATAAATAACAACACAATAATGCATATAACCTGTTATTATTAAAAAAAAAAACGCACAAGGTGCGGGTATTACACTAGTATATATATATTACTAAAACAACTCTCATTTTATCTACGTGTCAATTATTAAGGTCATCCACATCAACATTTTTTCAATTTATTTACATCAATGCCACTTAATAATTACATTTCAATTTATTTACATCAATGTCACTTAATAATTACAAATGTGACATTACTTTAATATTGGTCATATATAACTTCAAAATCTCTCTAACTTGATTATTGTTAATCAAATCTCTCTAAAATCGTTTCAATCAATGTACCATATAAAAAAATTATAATTGTTTTTATAATTATCCATGGCTTATGATAACCGATAAATTCCAATTACAATCTCTAATTCGTGTTATTCATCACTAACAACATTATATGATTACCTATTTTGCAGAAAACGTGTTTGGTTCGATATATATATATATATATATATATATATATATATATATATATATATATATATATATATATATATATATACCGTATTTATTTTAAAATTTTATTATAAATATTATATCTCTAATTCGTGTTAATTATTTCTTAAACGTGTTAACTTATTCATGTTACTATTTCTACACATATAGAAGAAAACTTAACGAATAATCAGCTTGTTCATGTTATAGTTTTGAAAATTTTATGCAATATTATTTTTATAATGATGAAAATTATAAATAGAATCCGCACAAAATGCGGGCGCTAAACTAGTATATATTAAAACGGACGTATTTTTGCCACGTGTTGCCGCCAAAAATTTTCTCCGCTAATTCTTTTTTAAACGGTTTACGACCATTAGGCTATGGTTAGCGACTTGGTATGGGCAAATTGGTAGAAGATTTCAGCAGACGGTTTAGTTCTTCGTAGTCCCTCTTTGTTTTGTTCATACCTGGAGGTGCACAAGAACGGGTTCAACACAACAGTCAAGGTCCTCTGCATTCAGTATTGCTTTCATATGGAGGTTCACCGAGAAGACATTTCGCACTCAACAGTTAGTGCCCGCCAAGTGTTTGTTACAATGCTCCAATGAATAATTTCATTGTTATCTGAAGGTGATGTGAGGTGAGGTTTCAAATGTCAACGGAGGGCAATTGCTTCCTCATTGTTCGCTTAGATCTTTTTCACGGGTGTGGTGATGGTAGGGAGGGAAGTAGCACTAGTACAAAAACACCGGTTTATTCCGTTTTTTTTCAAATCGCATGCCGGTTATTTGGACGGTGTAAGGTAGACCATTGCTAGATTTTGATTGTTGTTTTTCTTCTCTCTAATGTAAAGGTTTGATACTCTATTTCAGAAAAATCACCATTGCTAGATTGGGAGAACAAATTGGTTCCATGCCCACCGGGTTCGCTACCACACTAGGTACGCTCATGTCGTCCCCGACATAACACAACCCTCTCAACATCACCGCCGAAGTCGTTTTGACCCCACTCGGATGGAGCCGGCTATCAAGTGACAATTTGGAAGATCTCGCCGGAGCTTCGATGGTGGTTTGAGAACTTCCATGCTCGGTTGATGATACATACTCGTATAATTCGATGATTTAATCGGTATAACGGGTTCTCAAACATCCACGATTTAGTTGATTTAATTGCTTACACCATAAGTAAGCAAATGATTTATTTATGGACCCAACCACCTACAAATGATCTAAACCATATTAGATTTAAGCAATTAAATACCAAATCATAGGAATCCGAGATGAGAGTCAATAGGGAAAAAAACCTTATGGTGTAAGTAAGAGGACTTCTTTTGGTTTAGGTGTTTACGCAAAGATTACATGATTGCGATGAAAAAATTGAAAGAACTCGGCAATGCAACCGCCCATGTGCTTTTCGATTTGCATATCCGTGTTGATAATATACTAATTTCATATTTGGGGTGAACCCGGCGCTTTCACACACTTGCCAAATGACTGAGAATTGTTTAAATGTAAGCTACAATTTGAGCATTTGACTTTCTTGAATTTGGGTCTCTTTGTTTTAAGTTGTTTTGTATGAAATTGCCTCTATATTCAGAAATAACTCTACACTTGAAGCTCATTTTTGAACTTATGGAAACTAGGACATAGCACCGCAACCAAAAGATTTTGGTAAGAAAAAGGAAGACGAGTGAGTGTGTCAAGTTATTGTTAATAAAACAAATCATAGCTATTAATCTAATCTATGGGTTAATATTCATTCATTAGAAAAATATTAGGAGTATGATATATGGAGAGGATCCAAATTCATTTATTTCTTGAAAATATATCTATATAGTAGGAGGTGGTAAAGTCGGGACAAAAACCATATATGAAGAAAATGGGTCGGTTAAAGGTTATACGATGTTTTCAACATTTGTTTTAATATTTACAGAAATTCTTAAAAAAGAGAGATTGAAAGACAACCAAGAAAAAAAACAGTTCCCATGGTTTGAGGCATTAAAATTGAAAAGCCTCCTTAACCATTCATTTACTTGATTTATTTATCTCCATATGAACATTATTTCTCATCTTCTATAAGACCAGAGTTTTTACCATAGAAACGATTTACCATGGCTTCGCCTAGTTTATCGTTTCAAGGCTTTGCCTTTTACTATACGTTTCTCCTCTCATCTTCTTTCTTCCTATTACCCTTCTCATTTGCACTAACCGATGTAGAAGCTTCTATTATAACCCGTAGACAACTCTTAACTCTCCAAGAGTACGACGACCTTCCAGATGATTTTGTCTCTAAAATTGACATCAAAGAGACTTTCCCTAACCCAAGGCTTCGATGCGCCTATATCGCTCTTCAAGCATGGAAAAAGGCTGTCTACTCGGACCCACATGGCAAGATGAAGAATTGGGTGGGCCCTAACGTGTGTAAATACACCGGCGTCTTCTGCGCTCCAGCACCAGACGATGACACTATCTCCGTCGTGGCGGGAGTTGATCTTAACCGCGGCGATATTGCCGGATATCTTCCTGTCGAGCTCGGTCTTCTAACCGATATTGCCTTGGTCCATATAAGCGCGAACCGATTTTGCGGGATTCTTCCGAAGAGTTTTGCGAAACTAAAAGAAATCTTCGAGCTTGATATCAGCAACAATCGCTTTGTCGGACCGTTTCCTGATGTGGTCTTGTGTTTAAAAGAGCTTAAATATCTCGACATACGGTTTAATGAATTCGAAGGACCATTACCTCCGCCGCTTTTTCTTATGCCACTTGACGCATTGTTTTTGAATGATAATAGATTCGAATCAAGCATTCCTGATACTCTCGGAAACTCGACCGTTTCCGTGGTTGTGTTCGCGAATAATAAGTTTAGCGGATGTATTCCGAGTACTATAGGACAAATGGCCGGCACGTTGCAAGAAATCAACTTTATGAGAAATAATATCGGCGGTTGTATACCTGAAGAGATTGGATTGCTGCAAAATGTTACTTTTATTGATGCATCGCATAATGATTTTGTCGGAGAGATTCCGGCGAGTTTTTCGAAGTTGTGTAATATCCAAGCTTTGGATATTTCGAATAATAAGCTTGTTGGGAATGTGCCTGATGAAATATGTAATATTTCTAGCTTGGGTAGCTTTTCGTTTTCGTACAATTACTTGAATTCCGAGGGGAAATCTTGTGTTGTAGCGGAATCGAGAAAGGAAGTTGATTTTTTGGATGTGAATAATTGTATACCTCAACGGCCTGGTCAAAGGAATCCTAGAGAATGTTCACCGGAGTTGATGAAAGTTGTTGATTGTAAGCAACTTAAGTGTGGAGGACATGAACCTACCCCAAAACCTAAGCCTAAGCCTAATCCGTTTGACCAATCTCCCGGAGAAAGAATCCGGTCACCGCCGCCGTCGCCTATTCTTCCACCGCCTAATGTACATTCTCCACCTCCGCCGCCAGTATACTCGACTCCACCGCCAATATATTCACCTCCGCCATCGCCACCAGTACCCTCACCTCCTCCACCATCACCGGTCCTACCACCTCCTCCACCTCCAGTTCATTCACCTCCTCCCCCGGTTCTATCCCCGCCACCACCTCCACCTCCGGTTCCGTGCCCGCCACCTCCAGTCCCATCACCGCCACCCCCAGTTCACTCACCTCCTCCACCGGTCATGTCACCTCCGCCGCCACCGGTATTTTCTCCACCTCCACCGGTTTCCTTGCCGCCACCGCCAGCTCCAGTTCTATTATCTCCACCACCAGTTGATGATGTCATCCTACCGCCTACCATTGGATTTAAATACCCTTCCCCACCCCCTCCTATGTTCCTCGGTTACTAACTCCTTTCTCACAAATTTTATGACATTTACTTGCTAGTTTTGCATATCTTTCTTACGAAACTCATGTAACATATTTATGTATACACTCATCTAAATTTATATATTTATTTGAGTTTTTTTCTTCTTTAGTAACCATTTTCTAGGAAAAATGAAATATTATTATAAATTCTTCTTCCAATTTGTTTATTAGGCAGTAATTTGTATGAAATATTACTTATATCAAAATTTGTTTATTAAGTTATATACAAGTTGTTATTAAGTTATATACAAGTTGTTTTAAAGTTTGGATTTTTGTCAGTAATAGTTTGTATTATTTGTTATTTTATAATTTTATATTAGTGAGAAGGAAAAAAAAAGTAACATTTATTTGTTATTTTATAATTTTATATTAGTGAGAAGGAAAAAAAAAAGTAACATTTAGTACCCGTTTGGTTGGAGCGGTGGAATGGAAACAAAATGGAATCGATTAAGGGGAAATAAAGTAAATGGAAATGATTGGATCAACTTCATACGTTAAAAGACCTCTAAATAATCATAACTTTTGATTGATTCGGATTCATTCCGTTACCGAAAATGATTCCTAGTGCTTCCAACGAGCTCTTAGTTTAATTCTCTTTATTAATTAATGCAAACTTGAATTGTGTGAACTAAGTAGAGAAACACATTAATACATTATATTAAAAAAAATGAAGACGGAAGCAACTCATACCGGTGACAGATTGGTAATTTACATGGTGAGAACCTTCGTACAAGAAGGCCAATAACAAATAATTTGAAAACCGATATATTGATTTCTTGTGAAACCCACAGTCATCACAGTTCTGGATCTATGATCAATCTGTTTCATGATCAGGGGGAGGAGTATACCAAGCAGGATACTTGCCCATCACTCTCAACAATCTTGTATGAGGTGAATCTGCCATTTTCGCCTTCTCCTCTTCTTCAAGCTCCTCCTGCGTCTTAGGCAATCCATCGGGAACGTGCTCGTGGATCCTTTCTTCCTCCTGCTTGTCGTTTGTGGATCTTGTCTTGTCGATTGAATCTTCCTTGTTGAGGTTGTAGATGGATACAGATCTATGAATTGATCCGATTAATGAGGTTAAGCCGTTTGATTCGACTATTGTCCTCTCCAAATCCAGCGTCGGAGCAACTTGCTGCACAGTAATTGGGTTCAGATTTCAGAAATCAATCAAATTTTGTAATCTAGGGTTTCGAAGACTCACTTCTAGTTCTTTGAGTTCAAAATAGGCTCTCCAACAGCTGTAGCACTCATCGCCTTCTAGGGTTGTGCAGTAATCTGAGAGATCGAAAGCAATGAAATCAATATTCTTGATAACGAATTATTAAATCATATAGCAAATTACCGGAAATCTCGTTGATAGTCTTCTGAACCAAAGGAGGTGGTTTAAGAGCTCTCTCAAGAAGGTTTCTGCTAAAAGGCTTCAACTTTGGTATGTTGTCGTGGCTTCTTGAAGATGAAGATGAAGATGAAGAAACCACTGTGAAGGGGAGGCTCTTGGAAGAGGATGAAGATCTAAAACCACCATGGCTAACAGCTTCATTCCCTTCAATAAAGGAACCGAATGAAGAAGGAGGAATTAGCAGTGACCTTATCATGGTGTTTTACGAAACTATGAAAACAGTAAAAGATGAGTCCATAACTCCATATAAAGATGTAGATCAATAATTGCATCCATGCCCAATCTGGATAAGGATGATATTTTGTTGATTTTTCTTATTTCAAATAAATATCCTGCGCTTTTTGTCTTGAATAGCCCCACATGACATTAGACCTTGCAGGTAAATCAGAAGGCGGTTGCTGGCTTTGCTGCTGATTATTTATTCTCTTATGGAACGTATCAAGAACGAACAAGTCGCTAGTAGAAGGTGGTGAAGAAGTGTCCTAAAAAAAATGCAACCTTGAAGAACAATTGTGACATTTTACATTTGTTTGGTGAAGAACAACCTTGTTTAACAAGTCACTAGTAGAAGAGTCCTTCGTACAACGAGTCCAACTATCGTGTATGGATTTGTGTCCAAGTTCGCCTAATAGCTTCATATCAAACCAAGTTTTATTTGTTTGGTGAAAAGAAGCAAAAGACTTTGTATCTTAAAGCATTTTAGTATCCAATCAGGTAATTTTTTTAATTTGAAAAAACACATTAATAAAAAGCATGCTATTTACGTCCTAAATGGGTCAAAATCAATGAAAAATATGATATGATTAGTGACAATTATAAAACTAATGCATATTAATTCTAAAGAATAATTTAATTTATATAGGTTATTAATGTACTATATATATATATATATTAAACAAGATCATACATAATATTATAATTTAAAAATAATATTATATGGTGTGTAATATATTTATGTATATATTTATTATAATTATTATTAATTCAAGCAAGGTTATCAGCCCAACCTAGATTTGGTTAGGCTTTATCCCTATCCAAACTCGTTCATTTTATTTTCGGACCGGACCAGCCTTGAACAAATCTATGTTTGACGTATATTAAGCACATATGATATGAGTTATACAAACAATAAAGAAAAACATAAAGTTCTAGAAACACTTTTCTCCGTAATATATTACTTGTGTAATAAATTTTGACTTTTTTTCCCAACTCTTAATAAGCTTACTTTTTATATATTTGACATAAGTGATCGAGCAAAAATTCATAAAATCCCATATTTTGAAACGAACTAGATTGACTAGCTCTAAATCGAAGCATAATTGAATGGTTCGGTCCCTAACCATCACTTCAAGTTTTCAGATTAGTAAACAATGAAAAAGTAGTAATGATGGACATTCTCCGAATAAAACAACCAAGAATCTTTCAGTGGAGAAGGAAAAAGTGAACGAGAAAGTAGCTCCCACATCGCGAACATTAATGATTGTCGACAGTTGGAATTTTCAAGGGCTTGACAACCCGATGATAATTAGGGCCTGTTTGGTATTTATATCTAGATATCGAAGATTTTGCCATTAAAAAAAAAACTCATACTGATATAATACTAATACACATTTTCTCTTGTTTTGATATACTCTAAAGAAATAGTGGTATCAAATGTCTAAAATTGATCATTTCTCTTCTATTCTTCATCTCTCAATATATGAGATATCAATCTCATATTCTATCTTGATACCTGTATCTTGATATGAATATCAAACATGCCCTTATTGCTCTCCAAGAGTGGTATCGGAGATACAACCGTAGTCTCGGCAATTGGGAACCGAAAATGCTTCACAGGAGGTTAAAATTTAAGAAGGGAAAGATGTGGTTCATGATTCTATAGTGGTAACATGGATTGCTTAGATTTTAAGGAATCGGACCATTTTTTGGAGGAGATTTAGCATGTAGGCTTGGTGAAGCAAACTATGAAGAAATTTGTGTCTGATTACATTGATATTCTAAAGAGAGGAGGAAGAGACCATAAGAGGAGGACTAATAATGGGCATGATATTGGTGAGGATTAGTGGCAGAAGCCTCCTCGGGGTGTTATTATGGTGAATACCGATGCATTAGTCATTCGTGAGGTTATTATAAAATATATCCGACAAAGAGCAAATAGAACAACGATGTATGGCTTCAGCAAACCCTTTAAATGGAAATATGTAAAAAAAATTATTTAACCAAAAACCTTAAATGCATACTCATGAAATTGGTCATTTCTGTTTACAGAGGATCGAGCCATTTAAAAACTGAAACCATACTGAACCAAACCGACCATTTATGGGTTCATCCATCATCCCATTTTATCGGTTTTCGGTTCAATTTTAGACCAATGTTGAACCATAGCCCTACAAGCGACTCATATCGCCCATCCAATTATATGCATTAAGGAAAAGTTGAGCCAATTTTAGTCAATTGACATTTTAAATCGTGGTAAATTGGTAATTCATTCACTCAAAAACCCGACATTCTTATCCGATTGACAAATTTTACATGGATAACAGCAAAAAGTGTTCACCTTCGCCTATAGATAATGAATGACTTTACAAACCAAAATCAAGAGTTTCAAAAGTGTTTGCCCTCCTCCTGTACTGCATATTTCCATCATATTTATACAAAATTCTGTACAGTTGAACATACTCCCTCCTTTCCACTGAGAATTTATTTTTCCTCAGCGTCTACCCTCGTTCTAACCCAGTTGAACAACAACCAACAACACCACCCTACCCTCCACCGCGGCTACTCTCTTCTCCTATCAACTTCACCATCCGGGCATTTTCTGTACATCAGATTCAGCAAAAGAAAATGCAGAAATCTCTGATGCTTTATATCAAACCAGAGTGCCAGAAAGGGCACCAATACCTATGCAGGCGACCCAGGTTGGTGTCGCATCTTATTATGAATATCGAGCACAACCTCCCTCAACTCGGGAAAGATTGAAACGATTACTTGCTCCAATCCACCGTATGCAAGTTGCTTTATACAGACCGTAGACTGAGATTTTCATTCAAATAAGCCTCATAAGATTCATAACTATTTAGAGCTGCAAGTTTAGAACAGAATTTGCTTACCTGTAGAAAATAATAGATATCCCTGGAACAACGCCTGTATTGCTTCTGCCCAATCAAGCTCACCAAGGTAGAAGGTGCTCCATCTAAGCAAAGATTTTGTAAATCAAATCTTCTTTCTTTCTGTTTTCAGTGAGATGAATGATTAGAGTAGAATACTTACTGAGTAACAATTTCTTGACGTCACTAGCTCTTCTAGAAGCCTCGAGCTGAGCCTGAAAAGTATTAGAGGGACGAGTCTTGCTATTAGCAGTACGAGTTGAACTTTGTGAAGATTTATGTTCAGATCCGGTCTCGTCTGATGTTCCCGAATTAAGTTCCAGCTTCAGGAAGAACTTCCCTTCAGGCCACAAAGCCTAGGAACAAAGCAAAATAAATGAAGCTATTCCCAAATAGTAATGACCATTACCTTCTGCATGCAGAGCAGGATTAAGTGTAAAAATAGTATATCCTGACCATAACGGTGTTATAGTCAGGATGGTCGCATAAAAAAATTGGTTCTCTTCTTACATCTTTGATCCATCGAATTCCTTGAGCAACAACGTCATCTTTCCGCAACCAATTAATTTGCCCCAAGAGCCAGTCATCAATTGCATCTTCCATTACCAACTGCAATATTTGCTTTGATATCCAAAAGACTTGTCTCCTGCATTAGGAAGTGTCATCTCATCAGAAATATTCAAAGGCTTGTTTATTTCACATGGTATCTTAGAAGTATACAAGTCCCAATCCATTAAAAATACTCGAATGCTAGTTTATTCCATAAGTCCCCTACTATAGTGGAAGCTCCAGGGGAAGATTTTTAAAAGGACTCTCAGAGTTGAAAGATGTCACACTGTCCTACTACCTCGTGAAAGGAGAAGCAGAGAAGAGAGTTGATTAATCCATTTTATTTAGTCAAATCTGAAGCATCAGATGGAAGGTAGTACCACAGTGAACAAGATAGAAAACAACTATCAAAAGAATGCTCAACAACTATCAAAAGAATGCTCAACATTAACCTATATTGCTAATAACAAAACTGATGTGGTAATAATGTGCCGAGTCTTTAAATGGGATTAAGGCAACTCTGGATTAAAGACCTAGAACAAACTCCCATTGTTAAAGCAGTCATAAATGCATGAACAGACAACATAAGCTATGAGAATAAGGCTTTAACGTACCTCAACCAACCTCTCCTGTTAAGTTGAAATATCTTGTCAACTAAATTCAAGGCAGGTACAGTGACATTGGGGGGTGACCACTACAAATGCAAGTGAAGAAAAGTCAATGTGTATGTTACTGCGTGAAAGGCTAAGGATAATCGAAGAAAGAACCAAAATAATGAAAAGATTAGACAAAGTTAGATAGCATATGCCTGCATCACACAATATTGGAAACAAAGATTCTTGAAATGATACTTTTGTGGTCAACAGGAGATATTTTTTTCTTCTTTTTCTTTTCTGTTGCATATGAAAGCATTTATACCTCTTCTGGTACTCCAACAGGGTCATCTGTATTAGTAGATATGGAAGGTAAACTTGTTGTCCTATCTTTAGCTGTCGGTCCAGGTTTGGACTCCGAGCCAGACTTCTCAAAATCTAAACTTTTAGATTCTTCCATTTGTTTGACGATGAGAGGATGGAAGTCCTTCGCATCAAGTTCGTTGTCAGAATGCCACACACTGAACTGTATACTAGCACCCAATTCTGTAGAGGCAGGAACTTGGTCCATGTCACCTTCTTCTTCATTGTCAGAGGAGCTATTAGCCCTTTCAATGGAGCTCGGCCCTGAAGCCTGACTTCCTACATCATCTGCATTCCAGGATAAGTTTCTATATGCCACAGATTGTGATGCTTCATGGTAGGATGGAGATGAACCAACAACTTTACGCATCAATCCATCTGAAACTCCTTTGAATTGGCGCACAATATCATCCACGGCATCGTCTACATTCACTGTTTGGTTATGGAAGAGAACAAGTATGATATGAGAAAGTGCCTAAACCCAAATGAAATCTCTAAAAAGGGGCACAATTGAACGGAAAGCAACAACAGTAACTTGAATGGTAAAAAAAGAATTTTAAAATTAGCTTTTTGGAGGTTTTTTGTGACTCTTGGTCATATTTTCCATTTCTCAAAACCAAACCTTAAATTTGCCCCCCCCCCCCCCCCCCCCCCCTCTGCAGTGCAAACAATAAGGCCAGAGTAGGAAGAAAACAATTTTCAAATTGCAAGACTCCTAAATTTCTCCCACAACATTTTTATAATAAACTAGCATTAGTCCTCAACAATAACAATAGCTTAAGGGGGTGTTATGTAAAGTTTTTTGTGGAACTTTTCTGAGTAGTGTTTGTTGATGTTAGATTATATGAGAGATTAGTTTTGGGGTTATTGGGGAGTTTTTTTAGGAGGTTTTTTTCGTAACCGCTTTCGGTTAGCTTTTTGGAGGTTTTTCATTAGCTTTTCATAATTTTGGTCCAATTATCCTCAAATCCATTTGCATGTTTTTATTATTATTATAATTTTTAACACTGGTCCTTTTTGGTAAATTTAACAAAACTACTCAACACTCTACCCAAAAACCACCAAAAATACTTAAACTACCCAAGAAGCTTAAACTACCAAATAATCTTGTTCAACCGAACACGCCTTAAATGTAGTAGTAATAGTAACCACACAACCTGCTATTTTACTTTCTCTATACCACCCAAGGCAAGCAATATAGGGGTGTCTGTAATGGCACATCATCCAACGAAACACCACTTAACAGAGTCTATCATAGAGTAGCAGGTGACGCTTAATTATATGTTTGCACTCCAAAACTAGCATTTCTTTTCTTTGCTCCTTAGTATGAATAAAAAGGACACTTTAGGAAGAAAATAAATTTCAATCCTTAAAAATTCCAAATTTTCTCCAGTCCTGAAAAATGAAAAACCCACGACTCCAAGAGGTATGATGACAGTTTCATCAACAGTAAAAATCCAAGGTTCTATACGATCATCCATATTTATGGATATTGACTGGCTATTTAATTATATTAATTTTTCTAGTTTTGAATAATTTGGAAGTTTGTTAGGTATAAAATCATGTAGCATTATCTTCTTGATAAAAGATAACTAGATGTGTGAATTTCCAAACTGTAGCATATGTCGATCTGTATTGTCTACAGAATACAGACTCTATAGGATCTACAGTTTCATCATCACAACTTAATAGTATATTGTTACATATTCCTTCTGTTAAGAATTATTTGTCCTCTTAGCCTTTTGATTTTGTTAAGAAACATGTCCTTTTAGATATATTAGACTAAACGTATTTAATTTTGACTCTTCATGTCAAGTTCACTTCATTTGGCTAAAAAAAAAAAGAAAAGTAATCATTAATTGTGCATTACCCAATTATTTTACATACAGTACCTTCTTCTAAATACATAACAAAGCAGTAAGACGATTACGAGACCACAACTACCAATCCACCACATCAGAAGCAGCAACTTTAACAGCTAATGAAAAGGAGCAGCATGTAGCATGCATATTGTTTAGTACTAGTTTATCCTCTAAAACCAAATAGCTGTTTCTTTAGAAGACCTTAGTAGTTTGAGGTAAGTCCGTAAGTGTTTTTTATGTCAAGTCTGCCATTTAGATAACATATACACTGTGAAACATTTTATAAAAGGAAAAATGACCAAAAATGATACCAACTATGAGGTATGAACCAAAAATAATACAAACTTTTAAAATTAATATTTGGTATACAAACTATTTCACATTAAACCAATTTTGATACGGGGTAAAATTGTGGCCAAATTTTATTACAAAAACAGCCCATATATTTTTAAATCACCCAAAATGACCCCTATATTTTATTTTCTTTCAAAAATCACCCATGTTATTTTTGTATACTTAACAAAATACATAATAAAGGTTAGTCATCACTTTATTTTTAAATATTTAAGGTAGTTTACTCATTAAAAAAATTAAGAAGTTTTTAAAATAAAATTTTGATTAATAAACCGATGTTTGTCATTATTGTTTTATACTTTTATGGGTAGTTTGAGGGGGGAAATCCATGTTTGTGGGTAAATTTAATGAAAGAATATATCACATATTAAAATTTATGTGTAATTTGAAATTTTAAAACTAATGAATTTAACGTTAATTTGTGGAAAAAGATCTTCATTTCATGTTTTAAATTTTAAAATCAATATTATTTCATACCAAAAATAGTGGGAATTCACCAAGTATGGGTCTTTTAACCAAAATTTTATTTTTACAATTTTAAAACTTCTCAATCATTCTTATAGTTATATTTTTAAATAAATGGCCTAAAATATTAAAGAATAAATTAATAACTAACATTTATTATATAATTCATTAGGTATACAAAAATAATATGTGTTGTTTTTTAAATAATATAAAATATAGGGGTGATCTTGTGTGATTTTAAAAAGTTATGGGCGCTTTTTGTATTAAAATTGGCCATAATTCACCCCGTATCAAAATTGGTTTAATGTGAAATAGTTTGTATACCAACTAGTAATTTTTAAAGTTTGTATTATTTTTGGTTCATGCCTCATAGTTGGTATTATTCCTAGCCATTTTCGCTTTATAAAATTCAATTTAGAAGTAACAGCAAAAAAATAAACTTGTAGAAGACTATAACTTATGTTATCATGCAGGAAGCTAACAGCACAGTAAAAGATCGCTCATTGAGATAGACAAAAAATTAAAACATTATAAACATTATAAACGATGTACTGCTTGCCTGCAAGTGTTCTCATTACTGATGGCGATTTTCCAAAGGAGTAGTTCTTCATAAATCAAAGACAGATGTGGATAAGTTAAAACATACAACATCTAAAGTACCAGATGTGATTGAAACTTTTAACAAATAATCGTGAATTCTCATAACATATTAGGACAAATACAAGGATACCTTAGAGGAAACACTCAGAAAATCCCACACTTCATGTTGTTCAGCAACATTAGCTATTGACAAAAGATCCTGGGATAAAAAATAAAGTAACCTCAGCGAGTTATTAAGAATGCTCAACCTGGATCATACATGCTAAAAAGAAAATTTAGGAAGGAAAAAAGGAAGCAAAAGAAAAACACACTTGCAGGTATCTATCAAGCTGAATGCAACGCTGATGCACAAAAGCATCTTCAGTACTTGATGAAAATATCCTTTTGGGAGGCAAATGTAATGTATAATTAGGTATATCCTTCAGATGCCGATGAAGTCTCTCAAAATTCCTATATCTGCAACAAAAAATCAAGGAAACTCCTCAGCAATCAAATCTTAGGTATCGATGCGGTCTAAAATTCTAAAATTCCTATACTCGAAAGGTACATTATTGAAAGAGGAAATTACTGAAAACCACCCACAAAAAAAGGTTTCATTTTTCACCGAACCACCCGTTCTAATTTCAATTACCGAAAACCACTCCGTAATAGTTGCTCCATTAGCAAAAGACCACCTCTAGTCCATTTCCGTCCAGTTTTTCATTAATGGGTCCCAATTTTAATATTTTCCAACACTTTTTAGTCTAGAACGTAAACCCTTTAAATATTTTCTTTTTTGGAACCAGAAAAATGAAAAACAACCAACTGAACCAAACAACCAAGCCTGTTTTAGATCTACCCACAATTAACCTAATCAAAAGCTTCGTTCTTTTTAGAATTCCAAAAGAAAGCACCTTCCGAGATCCAAGAATCAATAGAGAGAAATCTGGACAAATTGGCATAGTCACCGGGTGAATCCTCATGGTAAGCCACAATGATTCTGTTTGATTAGGATTCAAAGAAATGGGATAAATGGGAGTATTTTGATTTTATGGGTTCAAGAAAAGGTGTTAATTGGGAGTTTTTTATTTTATGGTTCGGAAAAGTGGTTCACATGAATCTAAATCTGGTCCTGTGAACCTAACTCACAACCGTAACTTTATTCTCTCTTTCAATTTCATAAATAAAAGCCACCAGTAAGAAAAGTAATCCCTTTATCCGGCGAATCAAACAATCACTGCTCACAAACAATGGACAACACAGGATGAGAAAAATGCCCCTATTATCCAATTCAATCCTCCTCCCCTCATTACCTTTCCCTTCAAACCCCAACAAATAATCATCATTTTTAAGCTTTGGGTTTCTCAGCAGAGCTTATACGCCATTCCCATGACTCTTAACAGGTTGAGGAAGACCTAGATTCGAAATTGATCAAGATGAAAAATAGTGGTAAAAAAGAGAAGATTCTAGGGTCTAAGGGGAGGAATTGAGGGCATATTCAAGCAATCCTACTCAGCACAAACAAACATCTCTATAAAGAGAGAAAAAACAGTAGACATGTAAGTTTGTGTGAGAACTGAATGAATGGAAGGCTTGCCCTTTCTATTTCATTAACATCGATTGAAGGGAATCGGGAGGCATATGGCCCGGTTGTTTTAGGTTGAGAATGGATCCAAAAGTTAAAATAATTGTTTGGTCCAGTTGATTTTTTTTCAAAGGGTTTATTTGTTTATACAAAAAAGTATTAAAAGTATTACAATAAACAAAAGTGGGACCGATTAACGAATAACTGGATGGAAATGGACGAGAGGTGGTCTTTTGCTAATTAAGGAGCTGTTAAGGTTGGTTTTCAGTAATTAAAATTAGAACGGGTGGTTTGGTAACAAATGGCCCTTTTATGAGTGGTTTTCGATAATTTTCTCTTATTAAAAAGTAGACCCGTGTGTGTGTGTCCATATATATATAAAGTAGAGCACTCATAGTAGTCCCACACCTTCTCTTTACAAACCAAGTGTTGTTCTCTGAATCTGTCACTGCAACTGAATACACAGCAAAAGACTTCGAACCAATTTTCTCAAAGTAAGCACCTATGACCTGTAGATATAGATCGCAAATAGTTATTTTCAACACCTTTTAAGTATCCACTCAACTGGGATAGAAAAAAAGAACCATTGATAAATGAAGAAAGAAGATCATCCATAAGATTAAAAATGAATAACATAATTGTTCCTTTTTTATATGGTTTCTCTTCTTAAGTCTATCCACAAAAGTTTTGTTTCACACCATTTCAACCAGGGAAAAAAGCACAAGGAAGCAACAGACAGGTCAAACATAGAGAAGGAGAAGACCAGCTTACCCTGCACCTAAGCTTTGGGGAACCAGCTGTCTCAGCATGCATCATAGTATCAGATGCACCCATAACAGTCTGCTCTATGTTTTGTTTTCCGAAATCTGGGCTATAAAACTCCTCTGAAAAAACAATTCCTTTGGTATCATCTGTGTTAGCTCTTTTCTCATCAGGTCCAATCTTTAATGCAGAAGTACTGTTTGATCGTTTGAGCCTAGAGTTACTGTCAATACCAGTAACAGCATTAGCATCAGTGGCATTGATCATAAATCCTCTTGAAGTAGATCCTCGTACTAGGCTGTGAGATAATTTGGACTCATTAGGTTTACTAATTTTACTTTCAGTAGTAAGACTTGATCCTTGAGCAAACTGAATCATAGCCTTATCATCGGGTTTTGTGTTCTCATCCATGTTAACAGGTGCAAGTTTCTGTGAATCACTTGAGAAAATATCAGTGTTTGCCGAACCCTTTGTTCTAGGCGTCTGGTGACCTTTGGCAGCTCTGTTGAGTTTGTCTTTGTAATTTCTCCCCCTGGCCCACATGTTCTCGAGATTCTCAGGAGCAAGGACTTCTGTTCTTCGCTGGGCTGCTGCATCAAGAACTCGTGCCCAATCCGCGGTGTTTGGATTAACAGTACCTCCATGAGATGTGGAAGATGAGCCATCTGAAACCTCAGTTGCTTTTTCTCTCAAGGTACGAATTTTAGCAAGGGCCGTAACATTTTCTTGGGTAAGATGATTTGCGGATTTTTCCAGTGGAGATTGACCAGCTTCTGTAGTTCCTAAGGAAACAGAGTGACTTTTGTGTAGTTTTGATGAATCACCACCTTCCACTTTGGTCTTGTTCACAACATTGTCCAAATTGAGGGCAATATATTCAATCAGCTCATTGATATACCTAAAGAGGAAAATAAAGATAAAGGCCACTAGACAATCAAATTTTGACGGGGAGGTTCAGAAGCATGAATGCTAATGGAAAATGACCAAACAATATCATTTCATACTTTCTAGAAAAAGATGTGAAGTCCAAATAGCACTACTATAAATCTTCCAGAAAAATCAGTGCCACAAAAAACAACTACATTATAAGCACCCAGTTTGAGAATTCAAGCAGCTCAAAGATAGGAAAACCCCTCAACAAGCACTCTTGCTGGCGATGTGCTATAAACAGTTCATATAAAATGTGCAACAAGCCAACAACTGAAGAGTCTACAGATCCAAAATGTGTGGAAACTTAACAAGAAAAAGGAAAGGAAAACAAGTTGTTGAAGACTTACACTGGAGATGCCAAATTTATCAAAGGTTGTATTACTAAGCAAGTTAGCAATTCCCGAGCAAATGTACGAACTAGGGGGCACTGAGCTTCTCTTTGCCTTAATACCAGAGCAATAACGCCACCAATGAGTTGCTGAAGATACTGTAAGGTAGATCCATAGTAAGGAAACAAGAGGTAGCAAGTATACACACAATGAGTAATTCATCAGAGGAATCCATTCACACCTTGTACTCACTCTCGGAGGACACCAAAGCTGGATGTAGCTCTTTGGACGACATAAGATGGTGCTTCAAGCGTTCATCTCTTTCTTCTGACGAAAGGGTTCCCATGACATCCACACCAATAGATGCCTGGTTTCTTCTAAACATGTCTATGTGATCCCCAACCAAGTCAACCATATCCCTGAAAAGTTAGTCATGATTTTGGATATGACTATTTAGGAACTCAAGCTTATGAACTAGATGAGGCATGAGCAAAGAAGAGTAGGTGGAGAAAATTATTACCTTGTTAATAAGTCAACCAGGTTTACTCCCTTAACCCTTCCTGCAACTTCCCCAATAGCATCCAAAACGATTCCACGAATCAGCTCAGGTGCCTCTTTGTCAGGTGTAATGTCAGAATACCATAAGTCTACAACAAAATCCCTCAATATTAGATCAATGAAATCTTCAAGTGCTGCCTGTACAACAGGTGAATCAATCTTTCTTTTCCATTTTTGTGGTGGAGGTACAGTACAAAGACGAGAATCATTTATAGATACTTGCTTCTTTTCCAAATAAGAAAGATAAGTTTGTTTGGGGCTTGGCGGAGACTTCCACCGAAACTCTACGTGATTCGTCAGAGTACGTAATGCAAAAGCAAGGAGAACTGAAATTGGAACGTTCATCCACATTGATTTACTTGTATCTGCAATGAGACATCAAAGAAAACCACCCCAGTCAGGGAAAAATGACATCAAGAAAAAGACAGAAAGTTCAACGCAATTTAAAGATGAGATGCATGTTAATAAACAAAAGAACCCATGATGCCATAACATTGGAAGTCTCACTTAAGTGGTTGTATCTTTGAAACCAAAGAATTTAAACTTTAGGTTTCTTACACTCATTCTCGTGTCAGATAAGCTGTTATACCCTAATGTGACACATTTTCCTCTCACCGACATGACTAGATCCATGGAGATGATACAAAAAGAAAACCCAAAAACTCTACTTCTTTCTTCAAAGGAAGAAAGTACCTTGGTACTCGCAGAATCTCATAACGATAAAAAAAAAATATATGATTGGAATATTAAACAAACTTCGTCAAAAAATCTAATGCCAAGAATCTTCAAAGACTTACACATTAGCATAAGTAAAAAACCAACACAAAACCTATTGACATGATGAACGGTAAAATATCAAGCTTATGAACTAATCCTGGTTGATCCTTAGCAAACACTTATGCAAATCATAAAGGGCCATCAATCTCCATTGCAAGCCAATCTCTATCATAAAAACCACTGCATCAAGTTCACGGCTGCTTTAAGACGTAATGCGTGACATTTTGACATTAATGGCATGCATAATGTTACAAAACATGCAATGCAACAATCTGTTCAACAGGCATAAACAACATGCTATTCGTACAATACCATTCAGATGCCATGCAAGAGAAGGTAACAATCATCCTTAAAAATAATATAACACAAACAATGTGTCAACATAATAGCAATGCAGATGCAACTCTAACCGAATAAAGGCTAATTCTCACAAAAAATATATAATCTAAAACCGAATCAATGTATCCCACTCAACTCAAAAAATTAGCAAGTAGGACGTGTTTCCAGTTAATTTGTATGCCCAAGAAGGAACCATGAACATCGATATGCATCACCTCCACCGAAAAAGAGGGTCTGTATTATTTCAAAAATCAAATATGAAGGTCTGTCTAGACAATAAATATTGAAGCCCTTACAAAGTCATTCATCAATATGCAATCCGTACTGTTCAGAAGCACAAAAATAATTGCAAACAAATTCAGGTAACATGGAGAAATAAGAACGACAAACTATAGGATAGAGGATAGCTTGAATTTTAAAGTGGAAGGATAGCTTACGAGACACGAAATAGCAGATAGCGAAGATACAAATGCCCCACCATACGAAACGGACCTTGGCCTCTTCGATTAGATCTTGCAAGGTCTCCATCGATACCCTAATACCAACTTCCCCTCGAAATTTTACCGAAATTGAATTCAGCGAAAGGGAAGACCAATTGCTGGGTTATAAATATGCATACAACGGTAATAAATCACGGTCAAGCAACGAACGATCAGAAGACCCCTTTGTGATTCCTCTTCTTCTCTCCGATTAGGGCTGTTCACGGTTCAATGACAGATTAGCACCCACTGTCCGGCAGAAAGCGATAGGGAATGGCTGATGATGATGATGTGGTGGCAAAAGGTGAAATTGTCCATAAAATTGGGTCCTTGCGGCCTGCTTCTTCTTCGTGTTCCACGAGAGATCAAGAGAATTTGAAAATTGAAACCTAAAAAAGCTAAATGTAATGAATCTAATGAGTAATGACGTGTTCTTTGCTGGATATGATTCCATCCTCTTTTTTACAATTTTCTTGGAATTGATTTTTTTTCAAATATTTTTTTTAAAATATTTTTAAACACAACATGGATTTAAAGGAATAAAACTATTATTTTGACATGAAAATATAAAATAAATTTGTATGTTGGTGAAATATGAGAGTTAATGTTAATAAATATGACACAAATATTTTATTTATTTTTTATATTATTTTATTGGTGGGTATAAAATTCAATGTATATTTTCATAACTTTTTAATTTTTAATTTTTTTTAAATATCATAGTTATAATAATATTAGTTCAATTTTTATTTTAACAAATCAAACTCATGCTAATTCAACTATTTTGTATTATTAGTGATATTTTTTGTATTGTTTTCAAGTTATGTTCATGGAACATAAATTCGTTAATATATTTTTATTATAATTTTTGTCAATTCTTACTTTTATACTATTAAAAGAATATAGTGTGTTTCATTAGTGTATAATTTTGTATAATATTTCACACTTTATTGTACTATACTGATGATTATGTTTTTAAACGTGTTTAACATTATGTTGATTAACCTTAAATTTTTACGAATATAGTAATTTATCAGATTAAACAAAACTATGATATACAGCATAAAAGACGTACTCGTGACTAAAGTTGTAACCTGGATTGTAGGATTGAACATGTCATTTTTTTTTAGGAAACAATATATTAACTATCACCATCGTTCAAAACCACAATGTCGTTCAAAGAAGAAGGAAAAAAGAAAGAATGTATATAATGTCTCATAGTAGCCGGATAAGAGTGAACTTACCAGTCGGCCGCCTAGTTACCAGTTATGCGAGTGAACAACCATGTAAGTCTTTAGCTAAAGAACCTATCAAACCAAGTACCTTGCCTAGGGAGCCACGTTGATCCATCCTATAAGAGAGGGTAGTACTAATCGAAGACGAATCTATCTCGCAAATGATACATCTCCATCCCTTCTCCATAGCAAGACGGAGAGATCGGGTCATTGCTTCAACTTATGTGAGCACGACTGGACGAGCACCCTAAAGGGGCATTGTTGAAGCAAGCAACACCATTCCAACACTATTCCGTGCAATTACACCCACATATGACTTGCCTGAACAGTCCACCGCTACATCACATTTTCATTTTATTATTCTCCCAGGAGGGTGCATTTATCTATGTGAGTCTCATTCCCGGTAACCCCTATGTTGGCACCCTTGCATGTAAGCATCGTTAAACTCAAAAACCAACTTGGTTGCAAAAGACAAAATCAAAGAGCCATCCCAACTGAGACCTTGGAAAATCTCCTTATTACGGTCATCCCAAACACTATGAAGATCAACCACCCACAATTGGAGGTCACTAGAAGAACATCTAATGGATATAGCATCAAACCAATGCAAAACCGAGGAAGCTCGACGTCCCTATTTACGTATCCAAGGTAAGTCGTTCCAAATACCATTAAGTCTAGGACAAAATAGTAAAGCATGCACTATGGTCTCAGTGTTGCCACAAGCCGAACACTATGGTTCAACATAACATGTTTACTCCGAAGCATGTATTTACATGGAAGCACCCCTGCACACCCATGCCACGGAAAATTCTTGACCCTCGGACTTGATTTGATAGCCCAAAGTTTCCTCCACACATTTCCCTGACCACCCGGATAACTTGAAGAGCCTATACAAAACCGATCGTCTTCAGCCTCTATAGCAACCATATATTGACATTGAAAATACCATTTGATGAAAAATACAAGTACTCTTCGTCCAACATTTCGTAGATTATCAACGGGATCTTAAGCACCTCTTCGCAATCCTCCTCAACAAGCAATTCCCGAAGCACTTCTTCCCACCACGTACTCGTCCTCCGGTCTATGAGGTCGATGACACGCATGTTTAAAGTCTCGCGTCTGGGAGAAACCAGTTTGAACTCAGTCGGTCAAGGGATCCAATGATCGTTCTAAACCAAGAGGGAAACACCGCTCCCCATTGTCCAAGACAAGCCTTTATTAAGCATACCCCTCTCCTTCTTGATACTCCGTCGTGTAAAACTCGATCTAAAACTAATGGGAGCCTTCAAAAAGGAGCAGTTCGGATAGTATTTGGCCTTCAACATTATAGCAATCAGAGTGTTAGGATCAAGAAGGAGCCTCCATCCTTGTTTTGCGAGAAGGGCCATATTAAAGCTCTGCATGTCCCGAAAGCCATAACCGCCCTTATCCTTTGACCTACACATAAAACGTTGCCCCTATGAAGATCCCAAAACCGACACATCAATCTATCTAAGTCGTCACAAACCCCACCAGACATCTCAAAACAAGACATAATATACGAGGGAATAACCTGAATTACAACCTTCAGGAGAACTTCTTTGCACGCTCTACTTATAGAAGACTCCTTCCAACTCTTCAATTTATTCCATACTTGTACAAGTCATTCTTAGAGCCTATAGGTATTCTACAAATGAATTTTATTTACTTATAAAAAAAATAAAGTCATTTTTATTGTAACAGTTTATATAGTAAAGCGGCATATGACTGTTGCAATTACCGTTGAATGTTGTACAAAACAATACACCATCCGATGATAACATTGGGAGATGTGTGAGTAAGACGATGAAAAAAAACAAATAGGAAGGGTGGGAAAAAGTGGGTTAGAAAACAAAGAACCCACGGAATAAGAAAGTAGAGACTAGAGGAAAAAAACACGTAAACACATACGGACATATATAAAATAAATGGAGACAATGCAAGTTTATAGTAAAACAAAAGTATATAAAAGAAAGTACAAATTTGTATGTCTTCTATTAGAAATTCAGTAAGTATTATAACTTTCTTTTACTATTTTTTCTTCTTACTTTTTTCATCATTTCTCTATAGAGAAACATGGTAACGAAGCATTGCACTAGTAATTTGGTTTGGAAATAAAAGTCATCTACCTTCTCTTTATTTGGATATGAAAAGTCATCTACCTTCTTATGTTGGACGATAATGAATTTTGGTCTCAAGTTTTGTTTTATACCTAGTTATATCAAACAATTAATTTTCATGTTTATTTCTCTTTCAAATGAAACTCTATCTTTAATTTGGTTTGGTTGTCCCACCATAGAGAGAATGGAGTTCAAAAGAACATGTGTATGAGGACCTATCATTTACAAAAGTCACTAATTTATGGTAATTTAAGTATAACTCAAACACTACATTTGTGAACAGTGTCAACTTTTGCCATTATATTGAACATGTACTTGGTTGAAAATATCAATGAATTTCACCACTACATAAACCGTAGTTGAACAAAATCGATAGATTCTACTGATACGATCAAGCCTAATTAGTTTTAGAAGGCTTACGATGAAAATAAACTAAGAATTAGGAGGAAGAAATTAACGTTTCTGTTAAACCAAATTAACATAGATTAAAGAAAAAATGGATTATGTTACAATAGAGCAAGAATTGAAGCAGAACACTATACTTTATTTCAAATGTAAGGTTCTTAATTCAATTGAAGGATACTAACTATAGGAAAAGATTAATTGTATTATTTATCTTTTAATGTTGAATATATATATATATATTAAAACAAAACTTATACTTGACACGATTTGGTGAATTAACATCATCAAACTTACACATGTCGGTTATCTATTAAGCCACGCCATATTATTTTTTAGTTTTATTGATTATCTTAACGATTTTTCATTCAAGTCCGATATCCTAACAAACTCTAATTTCATGTTTTTTCTTTAAACATACAAAAATAAATTGTTATATAATAAAGTGCATTAATATTTACTTTAATTTGATTATTTTTCTAACAAATTTAATTTCTTCTATTACTGTAGACTACAAACACTATCTATTTATTAAATCTATCATATTATTAATAAAATTTAATATGTTTGTATGTTATTAAACGTTCCATTTAGTTAACCATATATTTTGATTTTTTTTTTAATTTTGATGTTTATTTCAATAAAAGTTTTTAAAAAAACACATTTTATTTTTAACAAACAACCTATTTAACCTTTTTTTTTGATAAATCAAATCACTTATAAGATATATTTCATTGAATTGAAACACTTATATTGCTTTTAAGTAAATTTTTAATAAGTATTTCATCATATTGTCCGGAATACACTTATTATACTTAGTTATTAAATTTTTGAAAAATAATTTCTCTAAAATTAATTTTACCCATAAGTTAATTGATGTATCTGTTGTTTATTTTTCTAAAAAAATATATTTTTAGAACATTGTTAATTAATTAACTGTTATAATGGTATTTTATGTCAAAATTGTATAACACATCACCAAATATTAATAAAAACAATAAGGAAGAAATGGATAAGTAGACTCTTTTTATAAACTAGTGTAGTAAATAGGCTCGTGAATTTCGAATTCTAGATGAGAGTCATCCCTCCCATCCTTTAATCAACTAGACTAGTTAAACTTGATAATCTATTATTTTTTTAAAAAAGTTATACTTAATGTCTACTTACACAAACTAGTGTTACATAAACATAACGTTTGATTTTACAAAAATTTGTGATAACTCAAGACCTCTTTCGATTTACAAAAGTTGTCTCGATTTACACAAACCTATATATTTACACAAACCGTCGATTTTATTTACTCAAGCCGATCTAATTCATATCGATTTTATTTACACAAGCCATATCGATTTTATTTACACAAGGCCTATCGATATTATTTACACAAGCCCCACGAATTTATATACACAAGCCCTATAGACTTTATGTTCACAAGCCCTAACGACTCTATTTACACAAGCCCTATCCTATCGATTTTTATTACACAAGCCAATCAAATTACACAAGGAACGTCGAATTGAGTTTGTATACAAGCCTCAATTTACACAAGCATCGATTTACACAAGATTCGAATTACACAAAGCTCAATTTACACAAGACTTGATTTACACAAGACTATGGATTGTGAGTGGCTCGAGAATAACGACAAAGACCGGCGACAATGGGCTCGAGAACCGATAGTAGATTAATCTTCCTTCGATCCAATAACCACCGGTACATTCTTCCTTCGATTGAGATTCATCCTTCGGTGGCTCTAGGCGGCGAAGACCGGCGATTATGGGTTCAAGAATAACCACGACAATGGCAAAAGGTTGAGAGATGCACGAACGACTGCGGAAGGAGAGAGGAGAGAACGTTGAGCAATGGCAGACGGTTGCGGCAGGAGAGAGGCACGGCGCTGTGGAATCCTCTAGGGTTTTAGATTTAGAACCTCTAGGGTTTCAGATTTGGATTAAAAATTAGCCCCTTTAATTAATTGGTTTTAGAATTATAAACACAATTTGTATTTGGTTTTCCAAAAATGTCATATTACCCCATTTTTCTCTTTTCGGTTTGAAAGTCGTATCATGTAATTAAAGAGCAAATTAATACACAAGAAGCAAAAATTAACATATCATAAACTAACTATTGAGGGCAAACAATTTTGGTATTGTGTTTCAAATGAACCATGTTTATTTTTAGAAAAGAAGTAAAAAAATATCATATATCAACCTATGAGACTGATAAGAGCAAGTTCACCAATTCGGTTCTCCCTGCATATATAAAGTAATGTTGAGATAAGTAGATAACTATTGTTGAAAAAAAAAAATCGATCTTCACCGTTGTTTTAAGAGGGGCAGAAGGAGGATATTCTTTCCAAACAACCCGAATTCGAAATAGATCGGTCCGGCAGGCTATCCGCTTTCTAAAGTCCGGGTCCAGATAACCGGTTAAATTGGGCCGAGTCGTTATATGAGAAGACCAGGCTCTCCTCTTTGGGAACGTCTTGATGTCCGAGGAGTATCACTGTTCTTCCAATTCAACCGCGCCTTCCCGGCGCCACTAGAGAGATGCGATGATGCAAGGTCTTCATCAGCAGCAGCATCAGTTGGCCGCACTTCTCTCCGTCGCACTCAACAAGGACACTTCTTCTTCTTTCTCCTCCTCCTCCCCTGCCTCTTCTGCCGCCTCTTCCTCCGCCACCTCTTCTTCGTCAGCGAGCAGCGGCGATGTTGACGAATCTAACCGTGTCGCCGCCCTTAACTCCCTCCACCGCTTCATTCTCTACCCTCCCAACTCCGTCCTCGTTGCTCACTCTGCTACCTTCCTTTGCCAAGGCCTGTTTCAGCTTCTCTCCGACAGGTCTGGTTCCTCCCTCTTCAACTTTCGAGAATTAGCGTTCTTTTTGTCAATGCTGTTTTAATTTATCATGCTCCAGTTTCATTGATGGATTCAAAAATATCGATTGTAGCATCGAATTATAGGTTTTGATGTATGCTTTGAGTTTTACCAGAATACAGGACGTGAATATCCATTTCGTAGAGAGTAAACTAGCATTAGATTATACATTTTGGCGTATTCTTAGGGGTTTTACATTGATATCATTGGTTTTTGAGCTGAGGACTGAGCTAGAGTTGGAAGTTGACGTTTTGCTTTCGTTTCCTTTTCTTTCATTGGTTTGATTTCCTTACACTGATTTGATGGCAACAATCAAATTCATTCTATTAGAGTTTGTATCACTTCTATTTTCGTTTTGTATTCTTCCGTTTATAGGCGATTTAAAAAATCTAGTCCGTTATTCTTAGTTTATCAACTAGAAATAACTTACAGTTTCAGTGCCTATATATTTGTTGTAGCATCATATTATAGGTTTTTCTGTATGCTTATGGATCTTCAAATATGTAAATATTGGTTTGTTGGGTGTAATTTAGCATCAGATTATAGTCTTTGGTGTATGCTTACGAGCTCTACATGGATATTATGATTTTTTTTGCGCGGAGGAGTGAACTAGAGTTGATAGTTTGATATTTCTGTGGATCTCCTTCCATTTATTTGATGGAAGCAATCAAATTTCATTCACAAAGAGCTTGGCTGAAAATTTGAGCAGTTTCGTTACATATTGAACAATGTATTACTTATTAATTTATTGATGTGGAAAACTTTCAACTATTTCTATATTTGTTTTAAATTCATTCACATTATAGTTTTGAACCATTTACGAATTTAGTTAGTGTCTTAGCAATTGTTAGTCTATGAATAGTGGTCTAATGAATCAATTGGTGGCTGGACTACCAAGTTACAAGCTTACAGTTACAGATCCTTAAAATCTTTGCTCAATAATTGATTACTTATTGCACCGTACTTCTCTAACATTTGATTCAGTGATGACATGTTCAAATATTTACTTTTAAACTTTTCATGTTATGCCTCAGCTCATATCCAGTGCGGCGGTCAGCAGCAACAACATATGGAGCTCTCTGTTCTGTCTTGTGCTCAGTTATGTTGGGATCTAATGGTCGTCACAATCCTGTTCTTCTCACCAGCTTAGTTGACCGTTTCATTAACTGGGCATTGCCTTTGCTCAGAAATAACAATGCCAGTAATGGCTCAATTGAGCTGTCACTTGAAGGCATCCGTGAATTTCTTAGTGTTGGAGATGCAGGGGCTATAGAGAGATATTCTTTCTCTGCTCTTAAAGCTTGTCAAGAGCTTCTTGAAGATGAAAGAACCTCGATCACCCTACTACATCAACTTTTGGGTGTTTTGACTGTTATATCTTTGAAATTCTTTAGAAGCTTCCAGCCCCATTTTGTTGACATTGTTGATTTACTTCTCGGGTGGGCTATGGTACCAGATCTGGGGGAATCTGATACTCGAGCTATTATTGGCAGTTTCATGCAATTTCAAAAGCACTGGGTCGTTAATCTACAGTTCCCTCTGGGTTTGTTATTAAAGTTTTTAGGTGACATGGATGTTCTTCTTCAAGATGGAAATCCAGGAACTCCTCAACAATTTCGAAGACTGGTAGCGTTATTATCTTGTTTCTCCACGGTGTTACAGTCCACAGCGTCAGGGTTGCTGGAGATGAACCTCCTTGGTCAAATAATTGATCCATTGAACAAAATGATTCCTAAGTTGCTGGGATGCTTATCTATGGTTGGAAAAAAGTTTGGCTGGTCTAAATGGAACGAGGATTTGTGGAGATGCTTGACTCTTTTGGCTGAAATATTAGGTGAAAAGTTTTCAAATTTCTATCCATTGGTTGTTGATATTTTGTTCCAAATTTTGGATTTGAACAATACCGGAGGTTTAGGGGTTGAGAGCATCACATCTTCTCAGATTCACGGTGTTTTGAAAACGAACCTTCAGCTATTATCTTTGCAAAAGCTCGGCCTTCTCTCTTCATCTGTAAGGAGAATTTTGCAATTTGATAGTCCAATCTCACAACTTCGTCTACATCCAAACCACCTGGTGACAGCCAGTTCAGCTGCTACTTATATTTTCTTGCTTCAACATGGAAACAATGAAGTGGTTGAATGTGTTATTGACTGTTTAATTGAGGAGCTAATCCTGTTGAATGACATGCTTGAGAAAATTATTACCCATGAGGATGCACACAAATGTGTTGTTAAACTCTATTCCAGACTTGAGTTGCTTGCCTTATTCAAGTTTGATCTCAAAGTGTTGCCAAGTGGTGTTTTCACGGGTCAGTCAGGCAGTTTGCTCGACCATCCAGATATGATGAGACTATCGCTTGAAAGGTCTGAGAAAGTTGTGTCATTTATTGTTACAAAGTTGAATCCGGTTAATACATCTATTAGAAGCTGCTGCATGCAGTGGCAAGTATGTATTTTTGAGGCACTGAAGAAGCTGACTTCAGCAGAGTTCTTAAGGAATTGCTCAATTCCAGAACATATAGACAAACAAGATCATATGCCTAAGAACAATACTGAATGTATAACTGAGAATCGTGTCAACCATAGGTTGTTCGATGTCACACTTCATCATCTAAAGAAATATACCCCGCTTATTATAAAGGGGCTTGAGTTACGTTGTCCACTTGCTGTTAGGCTAAGAGCTCTAGATTGGATTTACCAGTTTGCTGAGGATTTCATGATTGTTTATGCAAATTCAAGTGGCAATATAAATCCCTGTGAAGATCTTGAATATGGAAAGATTGTTTGCTCACTCATTTCCTCTGTGCTTGTTGCTGCACTAGATGGAGAACCAAAGGTAAGATCTCAAGCTGCAGTTGTTTCTGAGCTGCTTTTAAGGTCAAAGCTTGTTCATCCTGCACATTTTTATCAAATAGGAGGAGTCATCCTGGAAAAGCTTGGTGATCCAGATGCTAAAATTAGGAGTGCATTTGTAAGGCTTATTGCAGAGATCTTGCCAACTACGATCTATTTGCATGGACAGTCTAATGAAGGGCTGTTTGTGACTACTATCAGCAAGTTAGGCTCTAATTCTAAATTGCACTGGAAGCAGATTTTTGCCCTGAAGCAGCTGCCTCAGCATCTTCATGCACAACAACTTGTTTCTGTTTTGGGTTTCATCTCACAGCGATGGAAGATGCCTCTTTCTTCTTGGATTGAACGACTCATTTACAACTGTCAAAGTGTGAACGAACATACTCAAGCCAAAGCAGAAGAAGCAGAATTCCCCGATGTTGATAGTCTTTGGATGGATATAAAAGCTGAAAAGGATCTTTTAGAAAAAATTAGTTCTGTGAACCATTTGGCTGGTGTCTGGTGGGTTATAAATGAAGCAGCTAGATATTGTACTGCTACTCGCCTTCGTACCAACCTTGGTGGACCAACCCAGAGTTTCGCTGCATTAGAGAGGATGCTTTTGGACGTTGCACATGTTCTACAGATTGATGCAGAGCAGTCTGATGGAAGCTTAAGTATAATAGGCTCTTCTGGTGCTCATTTATTGCCAATGAGGCTACTGCTGGCTTTTGTTGAAGCACTCAAGAAAAATGTGTATAATGCTTATGATGGATCCACTGTGCTACCATGTGCTTCTAGGCAGAGTTCCTTGTTTTTTCGTGCCAATAAAAAAGTCTGCGAGGAGTGGTTTTCTCGCATATGTGAACCAATGATGAATGCTGCATTAGCTTTGCAGTACCATGATGCTACAATTCATTATTGTAGTTTGCGCTTGCTGGACCTTAAATGTTCTCTGTCTTCTGCTCTCAGTGACAATTCTCGGCATAACATCAGAAATAGATTACGTGGAGACTTCATAAGAGTTGTGAGGCATATGGCTCTCGCCCTCTGTAAGAAGCATGAACCAGAGATGCTGATTGGTCTGCAGAAATGGGTGTATAACACTTTTTCATCTTTGTTTGCAGAGGAAAAACAAGTACACGGAAGCAATGAGATCTCTGGTGCTTTATTGTGGATTCGTGGTCTTGTATATGAAGCAAATGGACAATATGAGAAATCTGCTGCTTTCTTTGCTCACTTGTTACAGAGTGAGGAATCCCTCAGTTCTATGGGTGCTGATGATATACAGTTTGCCATATCTCGTATAATTCAGGGCTATACTGCTACTTCAGACTGGAAATCTCTTGAATCATGGTTATCTGAGCTTCAATCTCTTCGCTCCAAGCATGCTGGAAAAAGTTACTCTGGTGCTTTAACTACAGCAGGCAATGAAATGAACGCTGTTCATGCCATGGCTCACTTTGATGAACACAATCTTTCTGCAGCATGGGCTTCTCTTGATTTGACACCCAAAAGTAGTTGTGAACTTACTCTTGATCCCAAAGTGGCACTGCAAAGGAGTGAGCAAATGCTGTTACAGGCAATGCTTTATCAGCATGAAGGAGAACTAGATAAGGTGCCTCATGAAACACAAAGGGCAAAGTTAATGCTGGATGAAGTTCTGACTGTCCTTCCACTAGATGGTATGCTGGAAGCAGCACCATATGCTACTCAGTTGCACTGCATTTATACCCTAGAAGAAGCTTGCAGACTAAACAAAACTGGAAATACAAAGCAACTGGATTCGTCAACAAATTTAATTTCTCAGGCGCTCCATTATCCAATTAATAAAATTAACCCGGATTGTAATTCATGGCTGAAGCTTTTTAGGGTGTATCGCTCGATATCACCAACCTCATCAACTACACTACGACTTTGCAAGAACATGATGACCTTATCTCGTAAACAGGGAAACCTTGAATTAGCAAACCGTCTGAAGAACTACCTCAAAGATCATATTCACAGTTGCTCTGAAGAAACTTGGCTCAAATTTATGACATCAAGTTTACAGTATGAAGAGATCTTAATGATGCATGCAGAGAATAAGTTATTAGAAGCAGTTCTAGCAATGTGGTCATTTGTGCGCCCTTGTCTACTTTCTTCACAAGGTCCTGAATCTGCTGGTTTGGATAATTGTTTGAAAGCCAAGGCCTGCTTGAAACTATCAACATGGCTAAGGCAAGGCTACTCTGGTCTTAACTTGGACAATGTGGTTCCCCAGATTTTCAAAGACTGCAATTTGGCTGAAGGCAAAGATGTATATTCTGTGGAGGAGAGTTTGACCTCTGGATCAAACACGAACTGTATGTTAGAGGAAATTGTGGGTGCAGCTCTAAAAATGTCCACGCGTCTGTGTCCTGCGATGGGTAAGTCATGGATTTCATATGCCACTTGGTGCTTTGGCCAAGCTAACGATGTACTGTCTTCCTCTCGCTCCATTGTTCCTTGTTCTTTCTCTCGCTTCCCTATTCGTAGTCCTGAAACATTGCCTCAGAAGTTCACTTTGACCAAGGATGACGTATCCCAAGTGGAGTCTATTATTTCAACTCTAATTCGGGAAATCTGCAGTGCTAATTGTTCAAGTTTTGAAGAGTGTGACTTGTGGAAAGAGTCCTGTGAAGATTTGGCCGATGTCAATCCTGTGACGTCTTTGCTGCAGCAAGTGGTGGCTGTACTTGAAGCTGCTGCTGGAGCACCAGGTGCTGAAGATTTTGATGGTCAGTCCCTCTCGGCATATGTAGCTTCTCAGTTGCAGATAACGTTATTAAGTAAACTTAATGTTGAAGAAACAGCGATATCATCTTCACTTGATGCTCTGGTCAATGTTTGGTGGTCTTTGAGGAAAAAGAAGGTTTCTGTGTTTGGCCATGCAGCTCATGGCTTCATACAATTCCTTTGCCATTCTTCCTCTAAGCTCTCTGGCAGTGCATCTGATCTTGGTTTTCGTAGTAAAAATTCTGTCAGTTTGACCCTCAGGGCAACATTATTTATCCTGCATATTCTTCTTAATTATGGCGTTGAGCTGAAGGATATGCTTGAACCTGCTCTTTCTGCTGTTCCATTGTTCCCATGGCAGGTTTAGAACTTTTCCGCAACTGTTACTATGTAAGATAACAGTTAAAAACTATCAATTCTGATATCTAGATTCTTTTGCAGGAACTAACACCCCAATTGTTTGCTCGTCTAAGCTCCCATTCCGAGCCTATCGTACGTAAACAGTTGGAAGGTTTGCTGATGATGCTAGCAAAATTGGCCCCTCGCTCCATAGTCTATCCGACCCTTGTTGATATCAATACCTCTGACGTGGAACCTGCAGAGGAGCTTCAGCATATATTCGATTGCTTGGTAATATAAATCTAATCAGCATTTAGTATATATTCTTTGCATGACAACTATGATTTTCTATCTTCATCCATTCCCGATGACGGATTAAATTCATGTAAAAACTCATGCATGGTGCTATTATACCCCCCCCCCCCTCCCCTAATATTGCAAAAGAAACAGCTGTGTTCTGTACTTGTTTTAGTTTGGTTGATCGTGTGTGTGTGGGGCATATTGGTATCTGGACCACGTTTTGAAGATCAACTGTGACCTTCATGATTGTAACGATCCCGGGCCGCATGTCTTATATCTATTGGGGCGGTGCGAATGAGCTGTTTTATGCTTTAGATTGCATCTGCATATACCATTGATTCTTTGCTAAGGTGGAGAAGTGGATATACTCTTTCTTGTCATGCAGATGAAGCTTTATCCTAGACTAGTTCAAGATGTTAGGCTGATGGTGCATGAGCTTGGAAATGTAACCGTCCTCTGGGAAGAGCTATGGCTTAGCACACTTCAAGATCTTCATGGAGGTACTTTTTTTGAGAAATTGGTATTTTTGTTGACGATCATCTTCCATTATTATGTTGATTTGCATATAATATCTGTATTCCAGTAGTATCATAAGGAGTTTTTTTTACATTATCTAAAGTTGATACTTCTTGTATGATAGAAGATTTAGGATGTCAAAAGAAATTACTTTCCAGAAAATTGGCAGAGAAGCCCCTCAAAATTTTAGCTCCTCAAGCCTATGCTACATAAACTCCCACGATAGATGAATTACATCAAAAGAATTAAAAACAGGATGGGTGTAGGGTGAATTGGGATTGAATGGATGAAAGCTTTTTTTATTACGATTGAGACTAGGGAAAAAGAGGTGCTACTTGATTATGTGTTGACGCAGTTGTTGCTTAATGATTTTCAACAAGTTTTCGTATGTGTATGCTGACTGCAAAGCACTTCCTCTTCATGTCTTTTTCTTTCTAGTTTGTCAAAAGTAGAACACATCTTATCATCATTTTTCGGTTATATTTCTTGGTATGTCTATGTTGCTGGTATCAGTATATAAATCTCCTCCTTATACAGATGTAGTGAGGCGCCTAAACTTGTTGAAAGAGGAAGCTGCAAGAATTGCAGACAATGTGACTCTTAGTCATAATGAGAAGTGCAAGATCAGTGCTGCAAAATACTCTGCCATGATGGCCCCCATATTTGTGGCGTTGGAACGCCGTCTAGCTTTGACATCCAGAAAACCTGAGACACCACATGAAAAATGGTTCCAAAAGGAGTATCAAGAACAACTAAAATCAGCTATTTCAGCGTTTAAGTTACCTCCAGTATCAGGTGCTGCACTTGGAGATGTTTGGCAACCATTTGACAATATTGCTGCATCTTTGGTTGCTTACCAGAGGAAGTCATCAGTTTATCTTCACGAAGTTGCACCACAACTTGCATGTCTGTCTTCTTTGGATGTTCCAATGCCTGGGCTTGAAAAGCAAGTAGTCCCATCTGAATCTGACAGAGGAATTTCTACTACACAAGGAATCACTACAATAGCCTCTTTCTCAGAACAGGTGGTTATCTTGCCTACAAAGACTAAGCCTAAAAAGCTGGTTATGTTAGGTTCTGATGGTGAAAAATACACATATCTTCTTAAAGGGAGAGAAGATTTGCGCCTTGATGCTAGAATCATGCAGTTACTGGAAGCTGTAAACAATATTCTGCATTCATCTTCTGAAACAAAATGTCATTCTCTTGGTATCCGCTACTACTCCGTAACACCAATTAGTGGTTGTGCTGGTCTAATTCAGTGGGTGGACAATGTCATAAGCATTTACAGTGTTTTCAAGTCTTGGCAACAGAGGATCCATCAAACTCAGCTTTCAGCTTCTGCTGGTAGTAACACAAAAAGTAATGCTCCTCCTGTGCCTCGGCCAAGTGATATGTTCTATGGAAAAATTATACCAGCACTAAAAGAAAAAGGGATTAGGAGAGCTATCTCAAGGAGGGACTGGCCTCATGAGGTCAAGCAAAAGGTCCTTCTTGAACTTATGCAAGAAACACCAAGGCAGCTGCTTTATCAAGAACTTTGGTGTGCCAGTGAAGATTTCAAAGCATTCAGCTCAAAACTGAAGAGGTATTGACCAGCTGTTGCCTGTTGGGAAACATAAATTTAATATTAAACATGCAGAAGAAAAAGGTATAAAAGATTAATACATTAAGAAAATTATACAGAGATAGAATAGTAGATAGTCAATTGTCAAAATGGCACATTGTTTGAACCTTCAAGGAATCTCTGTTAGTAAATCAGGAATGAGGCTGTCTTTACTTGAGTGGTTAATTGTCTTCTCCGAACTGACATGAAGATTATGTAAACACAAGGCAAAGGATGTTTATAAACTTATGTCACTTATGTGGATTAGGGTGACGTTCAATGAGATAATGATGTTGTTTCATGGTTCACTTCTGTTTAGCTTTCACAATGTAGTGCTGAAAATTTTGAAGTTATAATCTGCTTTCATCTTTGTAGGTACACTGGTAGTTTAGCAGCAATGAGTGTTGTCGGGCACATCCTTGGACTTGGGGATAGACATCTGGATAATATTTTGATGGATTTTGTCAGTGGAGACATCGTACATATTGATTATAATGTGTGCTTTGACAAGGGAAAGAGACTAAAGGTGCCAGAAATTGTTCCTTTCCGGCTTACTCAGACACTTGAAAATGCTTTAGGATTGACTGGAGTTGAAGGACGCTTTAGAGCAAACTGTGAATCAGTGCTTGGTGTTCTTAGAAAAAATAAGGACATCCTTCTCATGCTCCTAGAGGTGTTTGTTTGGGATCCACTTGTAGAGTGGACTCGAGGAGATTTTCATGACGATGCAGCACTTGGTGGTGAAGAAAGAAAGGGGATGGAGTTGGCTGTTAGCTTAAGCTTATTTGCTTCACGTGTACAAGAGATACGTATTTCCTTGCAGGTAATTATTTTAAGATACAGTTTTTGTTTGTATCTTGTTTGAAGTCGGAAGGTGTGTTAATGACTCTCTCAGTTCCTCACTTCATCTGAGATTTTAATGTCAGCATACAAAGTTCTCTTTATCTTTTCCTTATTGTAATGTTAAATGACGTGGAATACAACATGGCAGGAACATCATGATCTTTTGTTGGAAGCCATCCCTTCTGTTGAATCTGCACTTAAGGTCGATTCAATAATTCCTCTACTTTTTACCTTATGTTTTGATAATCTATTAGCTATGCACTCTTAATTTCCAATTTCTTTGTGAGACGCGCCGGTTTTGACTTTACATTGTTTGTACCAGAGTTTTTTGGATGCTTTGAATCAATACGAAGTAGTGTCTGCTCTTTTCTATCTTGTGGACCAAGAGAGAACAGCTTTTCTTATTCATGAAACATCAGCAAAGTCACTGGTTGCCGATGCAACTTCTACTGCAGAGAAGGTTCGTGTCTCATATGAAATGCAAGTGCAGGAGTTTGGTCAGGCAAAGAGTCTGCTTATTGAGAAGACCCAAGAAGCAACTACTTGGATTGAGAAGCATGGGAGAATAATAGATACCTTACGAAGTGGTTCACTGGCAGAAATCGAAAATTGCAGAAAGCTGAGTGATGTGCAAAATGCCTTAACTCTAATATCAGCTGTTTCAGCTGCTGGAGTTCCACTTACTATAGTTCCCGAGCCCACACAAGCTCAGTGCTATGATATAGACAGGGAAATTTCTCAGATTACATCGGAATTGGATCATGGAGTTTCATGTGCAGCTACATCTCTTCAAGCTTATTCTCTTGCATTGCAAAGAGTCCTACCATTGAATTACCTAACAACAAGCCCTCTGCATGGATGGGCACAAGTGTTGCAGATATGTACAAATACTATTTCTGCTGACACCCTTTCACATGCCAGAAGACAAGCAAGTGAGCTAATTGCTAGAGGGCAAAGAGATGGTCTTGATTCTGTCTCACTTAGCCTTGATGATCTGTGTCGCAAGGTGGAGAGCTACGCCTTGGAAAGCAGGAAACTTGAGGAAGAATGTGCTGATCTGGAAAGTTCAACTGGATGTGAAGCTGAAACAAAAGCTAGGGATCGGCTTTTGTCTGCTTTCATGAAATACATGCAATCTGCTGGGTTTGCTAAGAAAGAAGAGTCCACCTCTTCATCTCAATGTCTACAGTTTAATGCTGATGGCGCTATGGATGCGAATTCACATGTAGAACTTGATCCCAAGAAGAAGGTTCGAAGTATTTTGTATGCAGCTGTATGTTCTCTGTATGATGAGGCAAAGTGCAAGGTACTTAGCACATTGAATAACATAGGTGGTGTTGAGAATGAAAATTTTGGACTGAGATCTGACTTTGGAGGCATATTATGTGAGCTAGAAGAACATATTGAGAAATGCATAATTGTGGAAGAGTTCGTTCATGAACTAAGGCAACTGATTGATGGTGAAATGATATCATCTGAAGAAGTTCAAAACCTACAACTGCCTGCAAGTAGAAGATGGGCTTCCATTTTTAAAGCAGCTTTGCTTTCATGCAAGGACTTGGTTGCACAAATGACTGATGCTGTTCTGCCAGATCTGATGAGGTATGTTCTGTCATCCAGTTCTGAAGTGATGGATGCATTTGGAGCTCTATCCCAAATCCGAGTTTCAGTTGAAACTTCTTTGGAGCAGCTTCTTCAGGTTGAACTAGAAAGGGAATCCTTAGCAGAACTTGAGAAGAGTTATTTTGTGGAGGTTGGGCACATAACTGAACAGCAGTTAGCCCTTGAAGAAGCTGCAATGAAGGGAAGAGATCAACTTTCATGGGAGGAAGCAGAGGAACTTGCTTCTCAGGAGGAGTCTTGTAGGGAACAATTGGACCAGCTTCAACAGACATGGAACCAGAAGGATTTGCGGGCTTCTTCTCTTATTAAGAAAGAAGCTACCATGAGAAGTTCATTGAGTTCTTCCGAGAGGCATTTTCTATCTTTACTTACTACCCAGGATGAGAGCGTGCTACATATTCTTAAAAGCAAAGCCTTCCTGTCTATGTTAGCTAAACCCTTTGTTGAACTGGAGTCAGCAGACAAGACATTGTCTACATATTGTGGTCAGGTTCATTTTTCTCCTTCAGATATTTCAAATTTAGTGAATTGTTTGAATTCTGGTCGCCAAGTATCTGAATATGTCTGGACGCTCAAGGGGTTGCTTAGTGACCACTCTTTCTTTGTTTGGAAAGTTGGAGTTATAGAGTCTATTCTTGATTTAATCATACATGATGTCTCTTCATCAATGGATAAAAAATTGGGCTTTGAGCAGCTTACAAGTGCAGTCAAGAAAAAGCTTGTTACCCATCTTCATGGAATAATGGCTAGCTACTTAAAAGGTCAAATTGTTCCTGCTCTGTTGAACTGGTTGAATAGGGCAAGTGAAAATTACGAGCAGGAAATTCTAGGAATGAAGGAATATAGCCTTGAGAAATCGTGGAAGGAGAATCCCGCTGTTAAGAAAGTGCAAATGATGCTTGAGGAATATGGCAATGCACATGAAACTGTTAGAGCAGCAAAATCAGCTTCTTCCCTTATGGGAAAGCAAATAGTTGATCTGAAAGAGGTTATTCAAAGAACAAGCCTTGAAATTGTTCAGACAGAATGGATGTGTGATGTCACATCAGCAATGTCACATAGGAGCAAGGTCATCTCGCAGAAGTATTTTCAGACAGATGATAGATTGTACCCACTTCTTCTTAATCTTAGCAGACCAAAGTTACTGGAAGCTTTGCAATCTGCCGTCTCTTTTATAGCCAGGTCAAGGGAATCTCTGCAATCATGTGAAATTAATTCTGCTACAGCTGAAGGACAACTTGAGAGAGCCATGAGTTGGGCTTGCGGTGGTGGTCCTGCTCCTGGAATTCCTCCTGAATTTCACAACCATTTAAAGCATCGAAGGCAGCTGATACATGAAGCCCAAGAAAAAGCTAAAGATGTTATGCAAGTTTGTTTGACTGTCTTAGAGTTTGAGGCGTCAAGAGATGGATTTCTTGGTAGCTATGAGGAAATCACTCAGTGTAGAACTGATGGGGATTGCAGGACATGGCAGCAAAATTACTTGAATGCATTAATGAGATTGGATGTTTCTTTTCATTCATTATCACGTGAGTTCTTTTGAATTTCTGTCTTTGCTTATGGAATGAGTTCCATCTTTTTTCTTCCACTCATGTATTATGTGTTTAAGATTTCTTTTGCTTGATAGGTGCTGAACAAGAGTTGAAGGTAGCTCAAAACAATGTGGAAGCTGCATCAAAAAGTTTATTCTCAACAAGCAATGAACTGCACATTGCTTCTCTAAAAGCGAAATCAGCTTCTGGTGAGGCTCTCTTTTAATTAGATTGACAGATGCATCGACCATGGCTTTGTGTGTTTACTTTCTTGATGATGTGATTGAACTCTTTCATATTTTTGTTAACATGTTTTGGGTTTTATTACTAGGCAAAATGGTGATAAATAGCACTAACTTTAGGGGTGGTTGCGTTCGGTGACACGAATTTTTAAAAACTCGAAATAAAGCACAAACTTTGGGGGGTGGTTGCGTTTTTTAGCACAAGTCTGATTCCGGTGAAATGTCCGGTTTATTTTGCTGATGTGGCGCCGGAAAATGATGATTTGGCATATTTTTTTTACTTTTTTGACACCTATGTGTATTGACTTTTTTTTTTTTCTATATAAAAACTATAATACAAATAAAGTACAAAATTATATACCACAAAATTTTTTTGGTATTATAAATTTCGTATGGGTTGATTTGTAGGGTTTTCTAAATATATATATTTTTTAGTATCAATATTTAAGATTAATTTTATTTTCCGTTGATGAAATTTATATATTTATTATATAATTAAAAATTATATACAATAGATCTTTTCTATACATGTAAATACTCCATCTTATAAATAAATTTAATTTGTATATATATATATATATATATATGTGTTTGTGTGTGTGTGTGTGTTTCCCCGATTATAACAATTTATTGTTGGTATAAAAATGTATTTTTTTTGCTTGAAGAATAATAAATATTTAAGTAGTGGCCTCACAATATAAGAAGAAAATTGTTTTTTATTTTTATTTTTATTGTATTATTTTTTTAGTTAGAAAATTTTAATACACATAGGTGTAAAAATAATTTAAAAAAGTCAAATTATCATTTTCCGGTGCCACATCAGCAAAATAATCCGGACATTTCACCGGAATCAGACTTGTGCTAAAAAACGCAACCACCCCCCAAAGTTTGTGCTTTATTTCGAGTTTTTTAAAGTTCGTGTCACCGAACGCAACCACCCACAAAGTAGGTGCTATTTATCACCATTTTGCCTTATTACTATGTGTTCCTGCATGGCAGAAATTTGACCTTAAATCTTCATTATGCTGACTTTAGCTCTGGGACTTTTGCTTGTGTAGGTGACTTGCAGAGTACTCTTCTTCATATGAGAGATTGTGCTTGTGAGACTAGTAATGCATTATCTGCTTTCAGCAGAGTTGTGAAGGTTCATACTGCTTTGACGTCCGAATGTGGTTCAATGCTTGAAGAGGTCTGTATTCCACCACCCTATTGTAGATTACTCTCCTTAAAGATAGTTCTAATGGCTGTTGGTACCTCTATTAGTTGTGGATGTATAAAATCTATCTTTTTTAGGTTTTGGCTACAAGTGGACTCCATGATGTTCTTAAGTTGGGAAAAGAGGCAGCTTCAGTGCATCGTTCTCTTATGGAAGACCTAGCCAAGGTACTTTATTCTTGCAATTTAGGGTGTCTTTGGTCCATTGTATTTGCAAGGGGTCTTCAATGTGAATGTAAATGAAATAAATTTTCAAGTGATGTTAAGGAGTAATGATGTTAAAAATCATATTCCCATTTGCATCCTTGCATTTATTATTTTATCATCTCAATATGTCGACTCGTATAATTAATTATTTTGGATCTGGAGCAGGCCAGTGCAGTCCTCCTTCCCCTTGAATCAGTTCTGTCAAAGGATGTTTCTACCATGACAGATGCTATGGCATTAGAAAGGGAGATCAAGTCGGAAATTTCTCCGATACACGGTCAAGCTATGTGCCAATCTTATTCAATCCGTATAAGAGAGGCTTGTCAGAGTTATAAACCCTTAGTTCCCTCACTTATGTCATCTGTCACTGAACTCTATTCCTTAATGACCAAACTTGCACAAACTGCAAGCATCCATGCTGGGAATTTGCATAAGGTAAAAATTATCAAGTTCATCTACTTACTGTATTAGGTGATGTTCTTTACTTACATTAAAATTTGTGTTTATTTACAGGCCTTAGAAGGCCTAGGAGAATGTGAGGAAGCAGGATCAGAAGAAATTAATATATCAAGGGAAGACCTCACAGATGATACACAATATGGAAATGTGGATGGTACCATCTTCCCCGTATCTAACGGCGATCAGTATGAAAATCCATTGGATAATAATCATCTCTCTACACAAGAAAGGGGGTGGATATCTCCACCAGATAGCATTTATAGCAGCAGTTCAGAATCTGGAAGTTTGATTGGTGATGCAAATTCTTCAAGTAGCTTCAACTGTTTGGAAGCAATGGATCAATTGTCACTCGGCTCCAACAATGAAGAGGTGGCTCAATTTTCTGAACTTCACGATGAAGGGACTGCACATCTTCAAGTGCTTGAATCTAGCAGTGAGCCAAGTGACTTATCAAGTGAACACAAAAAAGACAGTGGATCAACAAATGGTTCACACGAAGAAAACTTAGATGTGAAGCTTCAGGAAAGAGATGAAGTATCTTCTAACAGAACTGGAACTGAGATTGAAAACCAAAATAGTCAAATTCTCGTGAAAGATGCAAGAGTAATCAGGGGTAAGTATCATTTTTGTTCATCTCAGAGTTCAAATATTAAGCATAATATTTTCGTGACATTTCTTTTTGTTGTAGGTAAAAATGCTTTTGCACTGGCAGTTATCAGACAAATTGAGATGAAGATAGATGGACGAGATATTGATGAAAACAGGTACTTATGTTTTTTTTTTTTTTTTTTTTTTTTTTTTTTTTTAATTTATTTATTTTTTATGATGCTTTGCAGAGGAAACATAACCTTTAATGGAATTTCTCCATTCCTTTGCAGACAAATTAGTACTTCAGAACAAGTTGAGTATCTGCTAAAGCAAGCTACAAGCATTGATAACCTCTGTAACATGTACGAAGGCTGGACACCTTGGATTTGATTTTATACTACTCAGTAACCCGCCGATTTTTGTGCGTTAGTTTCATACAAGCTGATGCAGTGCCAAATCCCTTGATTCCTCTCCTAGGACTTGGTCCCTTCAAGTCGAGTCCTTCCGAGAATACTTTGGCAGAGCTTTATCTGAATCCTCAATGCCAGACTTGATCCGGGAAGAGGCAGCCACGCCCGTATGTTAGAGATCCGGGAAGAAGGGTTGAGCTGCTACACTACACACCTAAGTTGGTATCAGTGATTCAACTGGGATTGCATTGCAACTGAAAAATATAGGTGAGCTCCTCTTTCTGAACCAGCTATGACCTATTGGCTAGAATGGGAGTTTCCTATTTTGCCCCTGGATACAAGTCCTTGAAGAGAGCCTATAGAGTCTTATCATGGGTATGTACATCCATGGTGGACACAATTGATCGCCGTAGAAGCATGATATGAAGTGTTATCATGGCTAGAAAGTAAGTTTCCTATTCCTATGATTGTATATTGCTATTTTGTGTTCTGCTTTTGCTGATGAACTACTCAACTACTCAACTAGTGATACCACTCGATTGCATCTTTCAAGTCTCTGTCAAGGTCTTTTATATATATATAATTATTTTATTTATCTTTACTTTGATGTTTTTTTTCCCCATGTCTATCTAAGAAAGTTGAATCGGATAAAGGGCAGTTGCACCTTGGCTACAGGTTTTCAAAACTACAGCTGTTTCGGTTAATTGTTTTAGGCTTTTATATTCTGACACCATGCAAAACAGTATGAATCTCCCATGGTTTACACTGAAAACCGGTTCACCCTAAATTCAAATTTATCCAAAATGAATAAACCGCTGGGCTATAAATTTATCCTCTTCAACACCCAAAAACCCATTCTCAGTTCTCCAACCCAAAAATCTTCTACAAATAACTTGAGAGAGAGATGTCAGCCCTTGTTGATATATGGACAGCTGAAGAGACCAAAGCGCAGCAAACCAACAACTCTGATGCTCCCAAGAGGATGGGTGCCATTGAAGCTGTAAGAACGTCCCTCAAATTGCCCATCTTCACCAAACTCCCAACCCCTTCTCGTCTTTATTCTGATGCTACCATTTCCATGTTGGTTCAGCTCTTCTCCGCTTGAAGGTTGTCTTGTGTTTTGCACTTTGCAGATGTGCAACATACTTCATTTTCAACCTCTTTTTAGATATGATCGGTTTTTATCTTTTTCTGTTTCCCTTTCTCTTTTGTACTGTACTGGGTATTTTTCTTAACAAGAGAGGTTTTATGTATTTGTACAAACCACCTGGTTTCATAACTAGGACATAATATGATTATGTAGTTCATTAAAGTCTTAAGTGTCAAAATCTGACACCATCACTCAGCAAAATCATGATATCTGTGTCATTAAGGTTTTTTTAAAAAATTTTTAAAATTTTTTTCCATTAAATTCTAAATGATTTGATTTTTTTAGAGGAAAAGATTTATCACGATAAATGATCTCACTCAAAGTTGTTTGATTTTAAAAAAAGAAGTTACCGGATGACATAAGTCACATAATCACAAGAATAAAATTAAAAAAAACTATAACTTGCCAATAAATAAAATATAAGATAGACTATATTGGTAACTAATGAAAATTGATTGTCCTCTACTAAATATGCTATGAAAATGATGCAACGTAAGATCGGAGTAACCTTGGACAAAACATGAATATGGAAAGTCAACATAACGCGTAAAATAAAAAATTTCTTATGAAAGTTTTCCCTTAGACCATGTACAATGGTTGAGTTTCAAACCTCTCTTTAACTCCTCTCCGCGACATCATCTTACAAAACTCTATCTACTTTTTTCCTACATTCATAGTTTCTTAACTCTAAATTCTAACTCTACATTTATTTACTCAACATATTATATATATATATATATTATTTTTAATTTTATTAATAATCCTATATAAAAATTAAAATTATATTTAACATGTATAATAAATTAATAAGAAGTGAGATCGGTGGGTAATTTCTTGTAATAAAACACTATATTAAAACTTAAAAACTTAAAAATACATTAAAATTACATTTCAATTTATGATTGAAACATACAAACTCAAACAAACGAGTACATATAAATTCATTAATAAATAACAACGTTTATATCATGTATAATGTCTCGTAATATACTAAATTTCACGTCTAATATATGTTATATGTTAGTTTTTATGTGAAAATTAATTATATATGCAATAAATATAAATACATATGTATAAGGGATATATTATTTATGTCAAAGTATATTTGTTATAAAACCATATTTAATTTTAAAGATATACAATATTGGTGTTCATGGAAAGAGAAAAATATATTGTGTATATTAAAAAAATTAATTTTGTCTTAAGATAACTATTTTTACAAAAAAGTTAGTTAAACTATAAATCAAAACTTTCAAAACAAAAAAAATTCACTACCACTAATTATACATTAACATCCAAAGGTTCACAATCTTCCATTATTAGAATGAATTAATTGATTTCTACCATTACAAAACCCTCTCTCCTTGTATCTATCTTCGATATGTCAAAATGAGTTTCAAGCCAAAATATATTGTAGCTTAAATATTTAATATATAACAATGATTAGAAACCTGCAAACCTGCATTGTAGATGGTCTTATGAAATTTTTACAAAAAAAACTAGACAAACAAAAAGTACTAGTCCTAACGCATTGCGAAATCTATAATCATCTACTAAACACCTTTTCTTTGCATGTACATATACTTTTCAACTCATTGATGATAACATTATAACAAAACTCCAAAATTGTGATACAACAAATCACAAATTAAAATAATTGATAACATTACGGAAATTAAAGAGAACACTTCACCAACGGAACTAAGACAACTATTTGTAACATGGTGGTACATTTGGATAACTAGAAATCAAATACCTTAAACAAACAAAAGGCGTCACAAAACCAGAAACTTATTGTGAGAAACTAAATCAACGAATAGGAAAAGACAAACACAAAACGAATCAACGATAATACCAAACCACCAAAACTGAGAAGGAAAACAAAAAACATCAAATGACAGAGACCTATAGGAGTCTCTATCAAAATCAAATTTGACGCCTCAAGACACTCGCATGACCAATATAATTTTGGATAATTTATCTTGAACAATCTTGAAAGTCCTCTTGCTATAGGTAAAGGAAGATGCGAGGTTGATTTTGTTTTAGAGGTAGAAGCTTTCGCTCTTCAAGAGGACCTTCAAAAAGCCGTAAGTCTGGGGTTTACATCCATTGAGATTGAGGAAGATAACTTGATGCTCATCAATTCGATCAACCATGTTTGGAAACCACCTTGGGAGGCGGACATGATCATCTCAAATATCTCCTTCATGATCGATGGCCTCATGCACTATAGTGAGCAACATAATTTTAGGGAAATTAATACCGTTGCAGACAAACTCGCGTTGCTTGGACACAATCCAAAAGCGATCGTCAACATCCTTTCACACGATACTCGTCCGAAAGGATGCTCTAGAGCGGTCAGTCTCCATAAACTGACCCCCCTATCCTTACTTTTGTACCAAAATAAGAAGGTAAGATTAAGGGAATTTTCTATTTTGTATCGATCGATATTCATACTATGTACCAAAGAGAACCATGAAGTGACACCTGAGGTAGAATCACCACGTGTCGCTGCTTCATAAAGTCACCTCATTCATCAGCCACATACCGCAGTTTAGTGATGTCATGTTTGTCCTATTGGTTTAGTTTAGTTGACTCATACGATTTGGTTTAACTAAACCGGTTTTTACTAGAAATTATGATTTTACTTAGAATTTAGATTCAATATTTTTTGATGTTAAGATAAATTTGAAGAAAAAAATAATTAAATTTTACATATTTAAAGCGGTCTTCCCTCAATAGAAAACCCTTCGTTTTTCACAATAATGCGTTGACCATTGTTTTTCCAACTTTTCACTCGCCCTTATTTGAGGAGTTCTTTCAATCATCATTTGAAGGAGGTGCTTTTGTGCGGACTCATTCTTGTTTTGGTGGTGAATGTGAATCTAGCCATCGATATTTGTCCGTTATCTCGAAGACAAAGTATTGGTCATGAATCTATTTTTCATGTGTAAATCTTGATGAAGGTTTTTTTAGTGAAACATGTAATTCCGACTATCAATCCGTAGTTTTTGCCTTTTAAATTATTTAAAATCACCCAATTGATGTATTCTTTTTCAAATTAAATTTTTTGATGTATTCTTCATTATTGCATCAATATTTCTTTTATTTAAATTTTTTGTTTTGTTTTTTTGGTGTCCAAGTTTATGTTCTTTTTCTCATTCCATCACTTATATATTTAGTGAACTCCTCTCATCTTCCATTCCAGTGAAAAATTCCTCCCTTGATGAATGTTCGCTGTTTTTACACCCCTATAAATCTTTATCAATAATGATAAAAACTTATAAGTTAGTAAAACAAGGAAGGGATAGTTTTATATTTATAACCTGTAATAATTCCCTAAATAGCAACGAACCCATAGTGTATGGGTCAATCACAGTAAAGGTAAGTATTCCAAGGTCGATCTCAGGGACTGGGAGGATTAATATGCAATAATGATTATAAATAGAATAGATCTCAATTAAAGACAAGCGGTTGGAAAAGATAAAGGAAAGAAATCAAAAAGGTTTTGAAAAGGGTTTAAAGGACTCGCAATCAATTGTCACTATTGATTGAAAGTCAAAACAAACAAACAAGAAGGAAAACAAAGATAATCAAGTTAAAGGGAAGAAAATGGATTCCAAGGGTTCAAGATCATTGTTTATACATATAGATTCAGGAAGACTCATAAAGATATATGATAGAAAAGCCACAGAGATGAACGTTTCTAGGCTGACAGTCTATTACCGGGTAAGTCTCAAGACTATCTAGTTCCAAACCAACTACCTATTACCGGGTAAGTCTCAAGGTAGAGAGGTAGAAAATTCTAAACAAACTAGACTACAAACCAAGGGAAAGGTAAACCATTACCGGGTAAGTCTCAGGTATTACCCTACTTAGCAAGGAATCTAAGCACATTCAACCAATAAAGGATAAACCTTTATTACCTATGATCAGCCTCCTCATGTATCTATGAAGGAATATCACCGGGTAAGTCTCAATTCCAACTTAGGTTACTAGCTAGAAGGATTCTAACTAGGTTCAAGAACAAGCCAACCATTAGGATTTCAAGCAAGTCAAAGCCAAAACATAAAGCACAACATTCCATCATAATACAATGCATACACAAATCCCTGTCAACCTTGGAACCACAAGGTTCTAGCCAATAACAATCATATCAAAGAAAGACAAATAAATAGATAACAAAAAGGGAGAGAAAGAACTACTCAACTTCAATAACTAGAAACCTTCAATTATATTAAATCTTCAATCAACAATGTCTTCCAAACAAAACTCAATGTGAAAGTATGAAACTTTAATGTAAACTAATGAAGAACAATGGTGGAGAAGAGGGGAAAGGAAGGGAGGCGGCTCCCCCTATGGGGTAACCTAACCCTAAAAGAAACGGACTAAATCGGACCCTTAGAAATAACCTAGAGCTTCCCTTTTATAGGCAACAATCTTACAAAAGACGGGCTGGGCCAAAACCGATCCAAAAATAAAATAAAATCGCCGAACAGGAAATCTCGGCCGAGATCGGGCCAGTCGGGACCGAGATTTGGCAACAGAACCTTCAGCGCGTCAAGACTTCGGAAATCTCGGCCGAGATTTCTCGATCTCGGCCGAGCTCGAACCATCTCGGCCGAGCTAGGGACATCTCGGCCGAGCCAAGTGAATCTCGGCCGAGCCATGTGGAATCTCGGCCGAGCCAAGTGAATCTCGGCCGAGCCAAGTGAATCTCGGCCGAGCCATGTGAAATCTCGGCCGAGATTTGGACCATCTTGGTCTGGTCTGACCGAGATCGGTCCATCTCGGTCCGAGACGCGGTCTTCTTTGTTCCTTCGCGCCTTTAGCTCGATTCCTCGCGTCTTTAGCTCGATTCCTCGCCTTTCCCGTGCACGTAACTCGCTCCAATGCGTCCACTTCGAGGCTTGATCCTCAAATACGTCGTTTTAGCTCCAAAATGTGCCAAATTACCTACAAAGCCACAAATAGTGTGTGTAGACATCTATTCTTGCAAAGTAGAACTAAACAAGCATAAATGACACAAACTAAGGCTAAAACATGAATGCGGAAAGGGGAAATCTAATTAATGCATGAGTGCAACAGGTCGATAAATCATGTTATCAATGAACAAATTAAAATAGGTAATAATCTTTTGAAAACTGCTCTCAAAGGTTAAAAAAGACGTACCAATTATCTTTCACAATTTGCAAAAGTTAAAGACTTATTTAATTTTTAACATATCAAAGACACTCCCAAAGAGTCTTTATTTTTTTTGAACCCATTGAAGTTTCAAAGTGAGAAACTAAGCTCCTTAATGATTGAAAGAATGTTAAGGGTGAGGTGAGATTCATTCTAACAATTTAGTTTATTAATTCGAAATTCTTTTGACACGAAGGCTATCTTGGACCTCAATCCTTGTCATTCTTTAACAAGAGTATTTGAACATTATGTGCATGTTACTTGAACACGAGTACTTATACATTGGGTTGTACATGACAACGTGCAAATGAATATATATGTGCACGCTTTTTTAGCACGAGTACTTAATGCATTTCAACATGAGAGGGATGTATGCACGTGTGATTATATACTTTCAAGTGAAAGGGGTCTTAGAGCCAAAAGTAGTAAGAATTCACAACTATTGGATTAAGTAACAATTGTTCAAATATAAAATGTAAAATGTATTTGTTTAATTAAAAATTGTTTAACTATATTTGTAATTGTTCAAATTTGTCAATTGTTCAACTATATTCGAAATTATTCAACTATATAACCCGTTATTCAATTATATTTAAAATTATTCAAATATTAATTTATATGTTTTATTGTTAAATAATACGACAAGGTTCAAATATATAACTAATTGTTGAAAGGTTATTATTTGGATCTAATTCTTCAATTTTAGTTTTGATCGTTCAATTCCAATTCCAGGTCAGCAGTTTAGGATTTGTACAATGTGAGGAAGCCAACAAAGTGAAGCCACGTGGCGTTACAGATAAACACCAGCAAGCTTTTCTCCTGACAGATCAATGGGCAGAAAAGTGAGAGCCCATAGCTTGTTGTATATATCCAAATCCAATACACCTTTGATATTTCTTCAACTCCAAACCCCTTTCTCTTAAAATATCTCTAAAACCATCAAACAAGCCTTTCTTCCATGGCGGACAGAATGCTACAGGGGGTATCAAGTGAGTTGTTTAAGTTCAAGGAGAAGGTGGTCAACATCCAATCCATCACCACCACCACCACTAACAACCTCTTCTTCGCCAGCAAAAGCGCAGCAACCATGGCGTCGCAGCCGCGTCAATCAAAGCAAGCCAAGGTATCCATATCCGATGAAAAAGACGAGGATACCCTCTCTGACTCTACTGTTTGTCTGCTCATCGACCGATTTGTTCCTTGCTAGCCGTCCAAGATCATCATCGCATCAAATCAACAATATCTATAAATAAATAATGAGTTTCATGTATGTAATTGTATATAGCCCTGTATGTGTTGTATCATTTTGTTTCCTCTCAGTCTCACTTGATACAGAATATCCCCAATTTATCAAGGATTTCTTGTTTGTACCAATTATTGCAAATTCTACTATCGTTTTCAATCAATTTTCCTCATGCTACATTGCTACATTGCTACATAATTGAAGCACTACAGTTAAAAAGTAAATTACCTTCATCTATCTATTTCAGATCATCTTCAGCACCTGTAACTGCACAGGCAAAATTTTCAGAACATCTTCAGCTCGAAGTTTAATTCATAATGTAATTCACCTACAAAACCACTGATCTCTCCAACACAATTATATTATAAAGTTCAAAGTAATTTACCTTCATCAATATATTTCTTTTTCCCTATACAAAACTGGGTACACGCTACACTATCCTGCCAATTACAGTATACAATATTTCTCTTAATACGTATCAACTAACTATGAACTCGAATCGATAATCTCACTACACATCCCATTGAAGCTGAGACCGAGATTGATTTTTTCTTCTTCCCACCTCATAATCTCCCTTGCATACTTCATTGCACCATCAACTGAATCCTGCTCCAACCCTGTAGCTGGCCAAACGTACAGGTTTCTTCCAGTCAATGACTTGAAAAGTCGCTTGAACTTCAGCGCGACACAATGGAACGCTCGTTGGACATGTGGGTTCATGTCCTTACCATTGTTCCTGTTGCTTCCGTGATTGCGGCTTGGAACAATGGTGAAGTCGTTGAACCATTCACACTCGTTGAGTGGGACCTGGTCTACCTTATTGAGAAGATCAATCTTATTGAGGATCAGAAGAAAGGTCATGTTCGAGAAAGTGGGGTTTGACACCATGGTTTCGAAGAGACTTTTGTTTGCCATCATCTTGTTCATAAGAGTTCCATTGCTGTCAATTTCGTTTTCATCATAATCAGTTAAAGAAACACAAAATAGGATAATGTTGAAATGTTGAAACATCTCCAGCCATTTGCATTGTTCTCCAAGAGTTTTTGATTGCATCCTCACAAGTTGACATCTGCCATACGAGTGATTAGTGCTTAGATTAACTTGGAAGAGTGAGAGTTATGACAGAGATTCGCGGGAACTACAGCTGACCTGCTTACGGGATTTGGCTGTTCACCGAAGTCATTGCAGCCGTTCTCAGCTGTGTTGGGAAATGTAAATTCAACTTGTGAAAGTCCATGGGAAGAACAGATGCCCTCAGCATACAAGATGTCAGTGTCAGAGGGCTCATAGTCAACTTGTGCAATCTCAACTGCCTGTATAATAGTTTATAAGTAGGTTAATTTTATAATTAAACAACTAGACACTAAACATGAAGCAAAATGGTCTATGAGCATCATTGACTTGCTAGTAATGATGATTATCTTAAAATAAGATAGCTGAAGAAAACTTAAGCACTTAAGTTGAATATGGATAGAGAAAAATATAAATTACAGCTGCTTAATTATTGTGTGCCAACTAACATTATATTCCAGTATTCCTGTTTGCATAATCCAAGGTTTCATTGATAATGCCAACTCCTTATTTCATATTCCAGGATGGAGTTACTATCACAGATTACCTTATTCAATGGAATTTCAACTGGACGAATAAGCAGCGCAATTTTGGTAATAGTTTATATAACTTTCCATCAGTTGACAGAAATAAAATGAAAAGAAGATATCATTATAATCTTCAACTTTTATCATTGCACCATAAGAAAGCCGTGCAATTTTGGGGAAAAATGGATGGTTGATAGTTGAAAAAATATCTCCACTTTTTCTCCCCTAAGAAATTGCTCTCACAAGTGTCATGTGACAACCTAGGTGTTAATTATATAATGAATGATAGAGCTATACTGCACGATAAATTTCCGAAAAATAATTCAATTCACGGAAAAAATTCTCATGGAATGAACAATGGATCTGCTCTCACCTTATCAAGAAAGTAACTGGCCACCCCTGGTAGTCCTAATTCATTTATTCGGTTACATGTGGCAAGAATGGCTGGATCCTTCATTAAAAGTTCTATACTTGAAGAATAATCTTTAGTGGCAGCTGGAAAAATGCTTTCCAAATTTCCCGACACCACAACACTGACAAGCCAATCTGAGAACAATTTCAGCTTAGGGTCAACAGAATACATAGTCTTCTCATGTTCCTCACGGATGTAATCTGCAGCAAACAAAATTATTTTACTTAAACATAATAAGGCCTGGACAAGATCTTGTATGCTAAACGTACAGCTGCCAGGTGCTCCAAACCAACCAGAAGTCACAAGGAGTGACAATGTGCACCATAAATGAGCAGAGAGGAGTATTACATGGTAGGTAATTCAATTCATTTAGCAATGAGATATCTAACACATTTTTTCACTCAAAAAAGCTACTGATGTTTATAAGTACTAGCCATGCTATATACTGTCTTTTTGACTGGTTGATAAGTTTATAATCATTTACCAAGGGTGATACAATACCTTGACTTCTGAGAGAATGCATATAACTGATTATACAGAGCCGCATCTTCAAAACATTTGGAAACTGATTATTTTGTCATTATAACAAATGGACTTCAGCATATTTTTAAGATAATTATCTTATCAAGAAAGAGCAGGAATAAAAAAAAGGCCTTTTCACATACTTGATGGACCAGGTTGTTCTGCAACTTTCCTCCTCATTTCAACCAAACTTTCTTCTTCAAAATATTCACGCCCTTCAAGCAAAACTGAAAGATACCCGTACAACTTCCTTTGGATCATTAGTTTCATATTTTGCCGTTCTTCTTCAGAGAATGGAACATTATATCTAATTCTGGCCTGGACAGACGAAGGCAATATGCATCTTATCAGAGCGAGTATGCCAAGTTTATAAAAACACACTCAAGATCACATGTTTGTCTCCCACAAGTTTATGATACAACCAACCAAAGTCAAGTATGTCAATATACAAGTAGAAACAGAAATAAACCATACACCAGAAATTGGTAGGAACAAATGGCGAAAAATGATTATGACAGAATTATTTCTTGTACAATAAGAATTTAGAACAACCTTTTTACTCTTTAATGAAAAACAGAATACAGGTCATACTGGATAAGAAGTGCCAGAAGAAGAATACTGAAACAGATTGCTGTCATAAATTTATGATTGTAATAAAACATAGATAAACTACATCATGTATCAACCAATATTAATATCCATGATTGAACATATCTTTAGTAGAACGTATACCAATGTAGTTATGATATCTGTGTGTGTGTCAATCTTGAATAAAAAGTCAAAACAGGCTGTGTATGTTTTACCTGCTTAAATATGGTGCATGAACCAGATTGAGCATTACCGAATAATAAGATCTTATAAAGTGGTCTATGATCAAGATCCGTCAAGAAAACTACTCCTTCAGCATTATGGTCTGATGTTTCTCTTTGCAAACGGGGATGCTGAGGCGTTGGCAAGGACAATAAAGTGCACAAGATCTTCGTCCTTTTCTGCAAATGAAACCATTTAAATTATGCACAATGCAGATAAAACAATTCGTAAATAAATAAAACAGGATGCAACCAAGAAATGTCCATACCCTCCCCCAAATCTTCTTCCCCTCAACATAATTCATTCCCAATTCCTGATACGAACCGTCTGGCATAAGCCAAAGATCAGATACTCCAGCACATTGAACACCTGCTGACTGCAGAATTTACAACATAATCATTCATACTTCTGCATCATTCTAAAAAATTTACTGAATAGAAGTATCAAATTCATAAAATTACTGAACCTTTAACATCCAAAGCTCCGCTTTAGTGATTTCCCGACCATTGATCACCAAGTTGGTGTCTCCATTACTAGCATCTCGCCTAATTGGGTTTCCAACTTCAAGACTATGAGTAATTACCTGAGAAGGTTTATGCCCTTCCTGTGATTGAGAATAACAACCTTTAACAATGGATGAGAATGAAACAAATGAAATGCTGGAAGCAATCAAAACTCACCTTTCCCCAAAACCCTGATTGTTTGTCATACCAATACCGTCCAGGCTTTAATCTTCTGGGTGGAACGGGGCAAGTCTTGAGCTTAATCAGCTCCTCCTCTGATAGATGTTTTCCATTCACATAAATTGGTAGGATCTGATTTACAGCACAAAGCAGTTCAGACTGAATCATCATCTTAACCTCTTCTTTGCTCAGTAATCCTCTAAGCATTTTAGAACATTTCCCTAGAGACTTCCTCTTAGACTCATCGATAGCACAACCAATGCAATCAAGGCATTTTCTCCCTTCTGGCATTGATCCCATAGCTTTTAGAACACAGTCACAGCAATACTTTGCATCACAGACAAAGCATACTTCCTTTTCTCTAAATCGGTTGCTCTTATTACATTGAAAGCAATGCCCTTTCTTCACTACTCTTTTAGGCACTCTTCTTCTTTCCCATTCAGCGACTGGATTCATTTCTCCACCTCTTTCCCCTTCTTTGTATTCTTCTTCTTCTTCTTCATCATATTTTTCTTCATACCCCTCCCCATCGATCTTCTCGCCCAATTCAGGCCCAACAGAAGTGGCATTTGCTCTCCTCCTAGGCCTCCTTTGAAGACCTTCCTCGTCGGAGTCCTCCTCACAAGAGGAAGATACCTCCACCGCAAATGGTACTGGCGGGGTGGAGCCGAGTTCTGATGAATTCCAGTTCTCTGGATCCATATACCTCTGGAAGCCCCGCATGACTTCGCAATCAAGAGGTGTTTCGGCCATATCGGAACTCCCAGACAGGTCTTGAGAATGATTCCTGCTGTCCAAGAACCCTAGAGTTCCAGAGCTCTCAGTATCATCCACCCCGAGCTTGTCAATTTCAACCCCAAACATATAAATCTTGTTACTACTACGAGCAATCGGCTGTACAACAGGCACCGTGAAGCCGTTCCGGGAAGCGGAGGACAGTGCCGCGGTATCAGCAGTGGGAATAAGACGGAAATCAAGGGGTGCAGCCCAGGGAATAGAGTGATCAATCGGCGGACCTTGATACTCCAAAGCGATGGAATAATCAGCGGTGACATCGCCATGGTCGTCGCACGACATTGATTGCGAGATCGGCGTGATGTTCCTCACCATTCCGGGTTAGTGACAAGGGTTAGCATTTGAGGTTGATTAAAGAGAGAAAGAAAGTGAAGCTGAATAAAAAATGAAAGTGAAACCCTAGGAGACGGAAGAGCAGAGAAGCAGAGAAGCAGAAAAGCAGGCATTGGTGGTGGTTGTTGTTTCAAAGACGCGTAGTTGAAGATGAAGAAGAGAGGGAAATTGACGAAGGTCTGTTAAGCCGTTGAACAAGTCAATAATGGCACCTAAGGATAAAATTAATTAATTAAATATAATTATTTAAATATATATCTTGGGAGCTAGTTAAGTGTTAGTAGGTGTGAATGCAAACAAGTTAAGAGTAGTTCAGCCTTAACCCTTAGTTATGAAGCAATTTTCTAACGTAGCAAATACAAAACTCTTAACAAATTCCACTTAAGCAACAAAGGCCAATATAAAGCAAATCATAACATAGAAAATTCCGAACCAAAGACTTGTTGACTTGTACAATTACGTTGTCGGACAAGCGTGTTTGATATGCCAAATCAGAAATTCATGAATCGAGCTTGGAATTTCAAACCTATTTGAGGTGGTTGTGTGACTAGAGGCAGTCGTTCAAAGAAGTGACAAAGGAGAAAGTAGAAATCATCACATTATTGGGTAGACCACAAAGAAAGATCAAACCAATGGAATAGGGTTTGAGTAGTAGAACTTGATATATACGGTTCTTATATATAGTTTATAAATTGATATATTTTATAATCGCTATATTCCTCTGTCAGACGATTTAGAAATCGAGAATGTCCAAGCCATTCTCATTTATAATAATGTCCTCGTCACTATATGAGTTTTTCATTAAAAGTTGTCTCGATTCCTATCTCCATCAAGTATTTGTCTTCATCGGAGGATCTCATCCCGTCTAATTTATATGATTCTATAGATTATTTTGTGAATTTTTTCGATTTAATATATGCAATTAGGGATGACACACTCATCCGCATATGAGGGAAGTGTGCCCGAAAAAAAGGGTGAAACAAGTAGGTGAACTCAGGTTGGTATGCCCAAGCCTCCTCAAGAGGACCATGAGATACTTGATGTCCCAATAGAGTTGGATTATGAGGAGAGAGATGTTCAAGCTAAGCATATAGAGATAGATGGTCCAAGCATAGTCCAAGAACAAGAGCAAGGTGAATATGTGATCAACTTTCACTCGAAACAATCACAAGATCTCCAGCTCAGGAGCTTCAACTAGAGTTAAGAAAGGACTTATATGCCTCGAAAATCCTAGTCCAATCTCCTTTGAGATATTCACTCTTCTCAAGACTTATCCAAGTGCACAATATCATTATTTGTTGTTTTAATGATATTATTAGAATAATATATTATGTCATTTATTGATAAATAAGAAAATATGCGAAGTTTGGCATCCAAGTAGAAGTTCATTGGCTTCTAAGTAGGAGTAGTGGAAATGATTTATGTCCTTTTTTATTGTCAAGCTCGGTAATCAAGTAGAAGGAGTAGTAGTCTAGTAGATGTCACACTACTTAGTATTTTTTAGCATCTTTTCTTCCTATGATAATTACCAATTAGACTATAAATATTAAATAGGGATTAGTTTTAAAAACACTCAATTTTAAAGAAACTCATTGTATTTTCAGCTTTTCTCTTGAATGAAATGTATGTTTGTTTCTTTTATTGCTTGTGTGTTGTATCAAGCTCGGCTCAATCAACGTAAGTACGCCTTTGATATTCTTTGCGATGTTGGTCTCCTAGGATGAAAGTCTACAACAATGACCTTGAAAACATCGTCTGCTTGTTTCTTTCATTGCATGTTTCTTTAGAGTGACACATCAGACCTACTTCATGACCTTGAAAATATCGTCGGCTTGTGGGTGACTCATTTATATGTCTATCACTTGCTCTAACCTTTTATATTCATTGTATATTCTTTCTCGGTTCATGTCCACTTCTTGTTTGGGATATTGGGAGGCTGCCCTTAAGATTATTCGTTACATGGTCATCACATACTCAAGGCATTTTCTTTTCTAGGTCAAGTGACCTACGCATTAATGTTTATTGTGATGTTTGCTTATACAACTTGTCCTACCACTCGTAGATCAACCATTGTCTACTTTATTTTTCTTGATAACTCTCCTATTTCTTGAAGACCAAGAAGCAAGTTACCATGTCCCAATCAATACAAGGTCATTGCCTCAACTACCTACGAGCTTCTATGGCTTCCTTTGTTGTTTGCCTCCCTTGGCATCCATCTTACCCAACCTATACGTATTCATTGTGACAACTAGACATTTATTCATATTGTCAAAAATCATTCCATCCATGAGTACATGAAACACGTTGAGATAGATTGTCACACTATTTTTTGTGATCAAATTCCAAATAAACCCTATTCGGATTATATTTACTTTAGGGACACGCTAGCTGACAAACATTATGATCATCAAGACACTTAGTCATACACGCTTCAAATTCCTATTGCCCAAACTTTGTAAAATTTCTGTTCACCAAACTTCAATGAAATTAAAAATACTAGGGCTGGGCATGAGACGGGACGGATTAAGGTCATCCCACGTCCCATCCCAGCCATTATATATGGGATGGGACCGGGACGGGCCTTGAATATTTTTAATAAAAACCATTGGGCCCTATCTCCGTTGGGACCGGGACGGGGCGGGATGGGACGGGCCTTATCCCGCATAATCTACATAAAATTTCTTTTCGCCTTTTCGTTTTTAAATTAACAATTTACGAAAGCAAATATTCATCGATATCCTTAAAACGAAAGACATCAAAATAGAATTTCGCAACAAGGTTTACAAAACATAATTAACTTGTCAAGTCTAAACATCCAAGATAAAATATAAGAACAAAATTACATAATTATCACTACTCTGTAAACAATGTCGTGACTGAGTTCGATTTTCCTTTGCCCTTTGTAAATGAATTTAGACAATTGTTAATTTATGATAACAAAATTACATAATGATCACTACTCTTTAGGTTGATATATTTAATTATTTAATTTATATTTAAATTTTAATATATGCGGGACGGGACGGGCTTTGCAGGACGAGGAAGGTAAGGCCCATATCTCGTCCCGCAATATTTTTGGTAGGACGGGACGGGACGGGCTTTGCAGGACGAGGAAGGTAAGGCCCATATCTCGTCCCGCAATATTTTTGGTAGGACGGGACGGGACGGGATTTAAAATTTTTAAATGAAAAACCACCGGGATCGGGACGGCCGGGATTTGCGGGATTTGTGCCCGGCTCTAAAAAATACGTTGATTTTTTAAATTGTAATTTCACCCTTAATTTTTATTAAAATTACAAAATCTCATACTTGTAAACCAGCCGGATAAGAATATAAGATTCATATATATAGAGTATGTAAATCGACTGAATTGTAATTCTACCAATAAATGTGAATTTAATAAAGCTTCGGCATGATTCCTTAGTGCTACTCAACATTTGAGTGTTTATCAACGTTGCGAAAGTAATTTGTTTGATAAATTTTTTGGGGAAAATACATATGTTGAACTTGTGTATAATATACTTGAACCGAATAGACTAATTAATAATTTTTTTAGTTTATAAACTTGTATACAAAAAGAAAATAGATCAATGTATATAGTAGATTTTGTCGAAAACCCAAATAGAATAGGGCCATACACTAGAAATTCCCCCCTTTTATTTTCACGCTTAGTTGATAAATTTAGACGAAATTATATGAACCAAAGACCAATCAAATAAAAATCAACTGGTTTTTTTTATCGGCATTTTGGAAACCGGTTTGAGGATTGAAAAGTGGTGGTTGATGGGCAAGTCTGCGTTTTGAAAGTAAAAGTAATTAACGTTGAATTCCTATTTTGATATAACTTGAAGCCCAAGAAGAATGGAATCTTGCGTGGGCGACTTGTAGTCACCTCCGGTGTAAAAAGCTCTAGATGCCGGCCATAGATTATCTTTACTTGGACCGCAAGCACATAATCATAACGATAAAAGAATAGAAAAGAAAATGAGTGATAGCATATGCTGCAGAAGTGAGATTTTTATTCCATCAAAATCGTGTTAGTATGTTACTTCTTGGGTTGTTTTGTTTTATTGTAGGAGTCGTGTATCTAATCTTGAAACTTGTTGTTCAACTAAAATCTGGTGATTTTACAATTGTGTTTTTTATTCATTCCATCTTATTTCAATTTGTACTCCCTCGTTTTGGTCATCTTATCATCGTGTTGTATATGATTAAGATATGTACTACAAACATTTAATTTATTCTTCCTCCTATTTATGTTCTATTGATCCATGTGCGTAATAGTTTACTGGTCGAGCGCTCTTGTGTCGAAGATGATCCGGACTAAGCGATAGGTCGTCGAAGCTATGTGATGTAAAATAATGCATTGGTAGGGGAGAGTTCAACAAGACAAATTTCGAGGAATTCTATCATAAAATTAGTTCACAGAAAAATAAGCCGTATACTAACCTTATCTGGCCATTAGTATGATGTGATATTGGGTTATGAGGTAACTTACAAGCAAAATATATATGTCATGTCATATATAACTTGTAACGTAGCTTGTACATGCAATCAGTACATTTTTTTATCAATTACAAAATAGAAATCAAGCATCTTATACACCATATAATATACACAACCTAGGGATGACTCTCCATCTCACCATAACGGGAAAAAATAAAAACAAACAAACAAAAAAATAACTTAGTTGTTACGGTTGAAATTTTCAGTGAGATTGTTGATCTTGAGTTATGAACAAGTCGCCATTGATTGATCTCTTCCATCAAAATATATCATGATTCATGAGTCACTCAAGGGCTCAAAGCCCTGCCACGTGATTTGCGCGTGCTGGGACACCCAAAACGTCAGCCACGACCACCAGTCAGTGATTGACACGTACAAACTCCTATTTTCACACAACTAATTTACGTAGTCATTGGTGAATAAAGTAGCTTAGGTGGCATGTGCATTCTCATATACTCTCCATATCTTCACCGATTTATCCAAACTCCCGCTATACACTATCCATCGTCTATCCTCCTCATCCTCCTCCTCCTGGACTTCCTCCTCCACCGCCAGGCACTTGACGGGTCCTGTATGACCCGTCAACACCGCAAGGCACACGTGGGCCCCATCCGCCTCCCGTTTCCACACGCAGATCGAGTTATCAGCTGACCCGCTAAAGACTAAGCTCCCGGCGGTAGCCAGACAAAGGACGGGGAGCTTGTGTCCACGTAGGACACCTCCGTAGCTTAGCTGCTTGTTACCTTCCCAGAAGTTTACCAGCCCATCGGAGGATCCGCTGTACAACACTCCCTCGTCGGAGTGCTCGCCGGAGCTCACCGCTAGGGAGGTGATCGCGCTTGGCTGCTCTAGTAGCGTTTGTACATACACGTGTCGAGTTCTGTTGCCGTGTAGCTCCCTCCTCCATACCTACGTACCAACATTACAACGCAAGTTAATTATTTTACTTCAAATTATTCGACAAGAATATATACTTTGACAAATCACTTACTGTATAATTTAAATAACAAATTAAATGTTTCACAAAATGGGAGACGAAAAAAAAAGTTACAATCTTTAGCAAAGAAGAAAACTCCATATGGGTAGGTTTGTGAAACTTTTGCAATCTTAGAGATAAAGAATACATAAATAACTTTTGTGCATGTATGCTGGAATCAAGAAGAAAAATATGATTTAAATAAAAGATAACTCACGCACCGTGAAGTGTTTGGTAAGCTAACTATGACAATTGAGAACTTTACATGTATAAAAAATACAGATATTCAACAATGAATGCCAAAAATTCCCTAAAATGAAACTGAAAAAGAGGGACCGAATCGTGGAAAGCGTAAAAAGGCAATTAAATTAGAACGTAATATAAAAGCATTGATATATATATATACCTTGACGGTGCCGTCTGCCGCCCCAGAAAAGACCAGTCCACCGAAGCCAACGGCGATGGCGTTGACGGCGTCATCATGAGCAGCAATGGATTCCAAACACCGTCCATCCGCCAGTCTCCACACTTTAATCGTCTTATCCCACGAACCGGAGTATAAAAGCCCCGCCTCGTGATTAATTCCAAGGCAACTAATGGCGTCAAAATGCTTAACGCGTGGGACCCGCCTATGCCTCCTCACCTCCACGTACTTCCTGGGGTCCACTGAGCTCTTCAAATACTCCTTCCACGTCGGCAACGACCCGACCCTCTTGTGCTGATCCGAGACCGGGTCCGTAGGCTTCTTCCAAACCCGGATCTTCCCGTCCTGGTGTCCAGTAAACACCTTCCCTTTAGTGGGGTCCACAACAATAGCTTTTACAAGCCCTGAACCCGACTTGAACCCGCCTGAGTCCTTTAGATGGTTCTTCGACCAAACCCGAATGCTACGACTATCGGATCCGGTGTAGAGAAACTCGCCGGAGCACGCAACTGAATACACGTGTCCTTCTTCTCGGATCAGAGATCCCAGGAGCGTGTAGTTGTTGTTTCTTCGATAGTCGTAAGTGTTAAATGGGGAAAGCTTCGTCCATGGAGATTTTATGTAAGGAGAGAAATTTGATTGGCTCCAGGGCGATGACATTTCCATAGAGAGCCGCGGCGGAGTTCCGGAGGAGCTCCGGCGACTGTCTGTGCTTGAGCTGGTTTCATCATCGGCTGATACGACACCGTTTGATTCAGGCGAATTAAGAAGAAATTGGGCGAATTTAGTCCTAGATTGGATTATTGGATCGCTTGCCATCTTGATCATCGACAAATTGTTGATTTTTTGGATAAAAAAGTTTGGAAAGTTTGAAGGGTTTTGTGCTCGAAATGGTTGGTTTGGAATTTTGAATCTGAAACGTCGTGGCGTTTTGGAAAGGATTGTGAAGGGGGACGTGAGGAGTTATATAGAGGTGAGAAAGGGTTGGAACAGGAAAGAGCGTTTGGTTTGTGGTGGTCCACCTATGTTTACACGTGTATTTTCTCCTTAATTATTTATTTACTTATTTATTTATTGGGGAGTTAGATATTTTTTTGTTATGTTTTCACAAGTTTTAACTTTTTCTAGAATTTGAGAGTTTTGAGTTATATATTATCCTCAATTACTACATGAATATATTTCTAAAATTTTGAAAAAATATCAGAACAAAGTATTTTAAATTTTTTTTATTAATCATTCAATTCTTATTGATAAATTAAACCCATATTACGACTTCTTCCCATCAAACTAGCGGGAAGACGAATAACAAACTGCGCCGTCACTACACCAAAATATATATTAATTAATATTATTATTAATGAATGTAAATTTTAGTATTGAATTTTAAAGCGATAAGTAGGAAGATAGATGAAAAGGGATTGTAATAACATGTAGATATGTGAACTAGAAAGTCAATAAAAGCGCTTTATTTTGACATGTGATGTTTTGACCATATCCAGTATTTTTCGTATACGTCCCTGTTTAAAACTGTTGTACCGTGTATTGGCAACTCAAAACCCACATTGATGTACACACATGTAACATGATGATGATGATGTTTAATTATTTGCTTCCATATTTTTAACCTTATATTGTAATAAAATAGTAAAATTCATAAACAAAAACGTACGTATATGCATATAAAGCGTGCCAAGGATTGAATATATATTTATAAATTTGGTTATAAATTATGAAATTTGTGGTCGGGAGTGGATGTTTTAATAAAAGTGTAGGTTGATAGTTGTAATTTTGGAAAAGATAGGTACTGAATTGAATATGTTGACATGCAAGGGTGAAGTGACACATAATTCGATAGGGTTAGAATTTACATCTCCAACATCACAAATCACAATCCATCCAATAATGCATTCAATTATGAACCCTCAATTGTCTTTCATTTCCCTCGGTAGTCTACGTGTCTGATGAGAAATATGACCAAGTAGAAGTACGTATAGCAACATATGCCGTAATGTTATCCCTTTTACACTAACACCAAATCATTCATTGTTTTTGTAAATATCCTTCCATACATTTTTCTTTTTTTTTATAACAATAGTTAGATAAATCATTTTCTTACAGTAGTCCACATAGTTACATTATATTAACAATGAGAAAATAAAGTTCATGATCATCAAAAGTTATTGTAGCTACGGTACAAGTGTCTCAATTAAGTTAAACATCCGGACAAATAATCAATTTTTCTGTATAAATATTTTTAATTAAACTTCGCAATTTTCAAGGACATTTCCAAGTTTCTTGAAAAAAATCAGATAACACAAAAATTATCGTCTTTAATTTATCATTTTAATTTTAATTTTTATTATGTTTTTGATTTCTTGTTTGAATTTTCTGGTTAGTTTCTAGTTATTTAAACTTTTTTTTTGTGAAATATATATGAAGATGGTCATTTGGTGTTTTTTTTAAATGTGAGATACTATGAGAGTGAAAATAAGTTAGATTTGTCTAAAATAGATAATAGAGTGAGATAAATTTATAATTTTGTAGATATAATTTGGGTAGAGAAAATGAGTTCATAACGTACTAAAGGTAAATCAATTCTAAAACAAAATATAATAAAATATATTTACTAATTATTTAACGATTGTGGTCAAAAAAATAAAATGAATGGTATATTAGTAACTTTGATGATAAAAGTGATATTTCTAATAAAATATATTAGGGTGATATTTACTAATATTGTATCAATTGGTGAAGTAGTATATATATATATATATATATATATATATATATATATATATATATATATATTTTAAATTATCTTATTGTCACAAGAGGCTATTTAATCAATTTATTTTTTTCAAAGAAAGTCAGTTTTGAGAGATGAAGTAATCCTTATTTTGACATTTTTCAAACAAACAAAAGCGTTATGATTAGTATTAATGTGTAAAAAAAACAAGATTTTAGGTTGATCTATTTTACTATTTTTAGGGTTTGATTAATTCTTTAAGTAAAACTAAAAATATTAAATTCGGTGCATTTCATGTAATTTTCTAATTTTCCAATTGCTTAAACAAGTAATGTAATCATTAAAATTGCATTGACACGTGTGATTCTTTGAATGGGATACATTTAGATTAGTTTGGAATATCTAAGAATTATTATTTGTAATAAAAATAATTTTAAATTAAATTTTTTATTTTTTTAGTGACTAAAAATGAATGTTATAGGTCTTTTATATTTTAACACCCCAAATTACTTAACCATTTACAGTTTATTTCCTTCTTCGTACCGTTTTCGTCATTTTTATTCCATAACTCCAATTAAACGGATACTTAATCTACACCGATAAAAAGGACTATATATTTTTTTTCCAATTTGATTGTGATAAGTTAATATTAACGTTCATGGTACATAGAATGGTTCGTACATCCTAATCTAATTCCAAATTATCGATCTCATGTTGACTATAAAAATATAAAATTTTTATTATATAAGTTCGGAAAACTGTTTATTTTATTTTATTTACTTTTTTGTGAAAACAAAATTCATTTATCCACATAATCCTCCGAAATCATTTTTATTAGCTTATGAGCTTTATTACATTTCCCTAAAGTTTAGTAGGGCTTAATATAAAAAAAAAAAACTATGTTAAATTTAGGATTCAATAACATAATATGTCGGATTATTACGATTCAAAAGTCTATGGTTATGTATAAAATATTAAATATTTGTATGAAGAGATCGAAAGTGCAATTTCACCTGATTTTGAAAATCTAAATCTTATAACTAATTTTGAAAATATTTTATTTTGACCCAAATATCATACGTACTATATTGTAATTTACCTAATTCCTTGAAACTTAGGCGTGGGTTGACAAAGGATTAACTAGGTTCTAATTTACCTAATTTATAAACTGCTCCTGGAAATTTTAATTATTATTATTTAATTATTATTTTTTTGTAATTTTTTCAAAAGAGTCCATAATTAATTACTTAATTGTGGTGTGAAAAAAGACAAATTTATTGGACGGTAGTTGTATGATATAGCGGCTTTATAGCCGGTAGGCGGCTTATCGTACTTCTTCGTCCCTCATTGAAACGACTTTTGTAATTGTAATGAATGAATTCACATCAAAATCAAAAGAGAGGAGAAGTAGGAAAATTAATTTACCTCTATTTTTTAGGATATACAAAGACTCATATTAGGTTCTTTCAATTAAGTATTTGAATATCGTTTAACAATACAACTGTTTTTATTTAAAAATAAATTTAAGAAATGGCAAAAAAGTTATAAAAAGAAGAGAAGGGTACCACTATGACACTAGGCCTCTACCAAAAAATAACAACAAATCGGAAAAACAATATCAAATAAGAAAAACTAAAGCTTCCTTTTCACAAACTTGGTTTTGGAACTACATTTGTCGGTTTTGTTATCCGAAATAAAAATAGAGTTATTACTCTTGATGCAAAAAAGAAAAGAAAAGAAAACGGTACTAAAAGAAGAAGCATTTACTCTTAAATGTGACTTACAAGAAGCAATCATACTGTAAATAAAAAAGATCGAAATTAAGGGCGACAATTTATGTGTCATCACGACATTTCAAGGTTTGTGGAGTTGATTGTGGGAGGTTGAAATGATTTTATCCGACTTCAGACCAAATCTTCCTTGCTGGCTTGATGACCCATTTGAGATCTCGACACTTAAAATATTTTTTTTAATGATCTCGAATTTCATGATCACATTCGCTTATGAATGTTTTAAGTTGAATCAGCTTTAAAAAAAAAATATTAATTTTTAACTGTTTTTCGTTATATGAAATAACATAAAACAAAATAAGTATTTGAATACGATCAATCAGACTCTATTACTCAACGTTGAGCATAAAAATGAATTTGATCCTCTTGGAATCATACAAACGCAGTGGGAAAGTTTAAAGTTGTCATTTATTCGCAAGACAATATGCACTTAATTGAAATTCAGAATCAAATGACACAAACTCAGTATCTCGATTTGGTTGACAAGTCAACTAAGTATTTCAATACGACGACTTCGAAGCCGCCACGTACAGACTATTCATGTCGTCATCATGACGTAGTGTTTGGCGCAATACTATTTTTTATAAAAATATTCTGCTTCCTCTAGACACGCGGAGTTATATGGATTTTGTTCTTGAGATACAGTGTCCACACCTAATTGGTCCACGTCTTCCAGATGACGTCACTCTTGTGGAGAGAAGCCATGTGCACATCCAATCATTCAATGTTTCTTCTCAATTTCCTAACTAGCTCTTGTACTTTCCAATCATTTTCGCTCAAATAATATCTCACTTCAAAATTTTAAATTCTTTCCATCAATTACCGTTTTTAATGAGGGAAGTATTATATTTTTTTGGAAGAAATTGAGGGAAAGATAGTTTAGTAAGTTAATTCCATAATATTTTCTTAAATTTTTTATTTATTTCAATTGAGTTAGAAGATGGTTGAGCAACAAGTTACGCAAACGACTCTTTTTTGATAATAAAACCGATTCTTCTAAAAGAATGATATATTATGAACATTGAATAGTTAGAAAGTGGGTATTTAAGAAGACAAGTTTACTGGGAGGTAGGAAGAAAGTTTACGGAACTTATGGTAGCTTACTGAATGATATACTATAAATATAATCATATAATTTTTTATATTAAATAAAAAGATAAACCTTTTAAGATAATATGTATACTAGTTATAATAAGCTTTATTTCTCAAACACCCATCAAACTTATAAAAAAAAAAGTTGGTTCGCCTAGAGACTTTCCTTTCTCAAAGGAAGCGATCAATCAATTACGTACCAATAAGCTTCAACTTCAATTCTAATTAACTCATGGTTCTCAAACGTACCCATAAACAAGCAACTAGTTTAGGCGACGGTATATAAGGTTTCTACAATTGCCGGCCACCTCCCACCCTAACTAAGCAAGTCGCCACCAACATCCTCAACTAAATCCCTCTTGTCTTGGACCTTCATGAGGTTAATTATCATGAAATTGTCGAGGATCACAATCCATATATAAGGTTTCTACAATGTCGACAATTCGCCAATAATCATTAATGCAACCTCCACACAATCTCGATACGATCATTCTAAATTGAACATATAAAATCATACAATTTATTACATGTTGTGATCTTTCAACAAGTTTCTTCGGGAATAGAGAGAAAACAAGACGTTTTGTGGTTTTGCTGCACAAACCTTGCAGCTAGGGTTTTCAATATATTTTCGTGAATAATTTTAACAAACGTGACCGTTTATATTTTATCTTTTTTCTTTTTATAACACATTATTTATTCTACAATGTATATCTAATCTATAAATGGTGAAAATAAGCCCGTAAGTGATAGGAGACGACTTTGTTATACGTTTGGTGAGCATGGCATACGTGGTTCAATCCATACCGTCTTTAATCAACTTAAGTGTAGGGATGAAAAATAAGGCCGCAACCACTTCCCATATATTGCTTCATTTTACGTATACTACCTACTTATTTTTTTTTAATAACCCACGACTTTGATCAATCGCCTAGCTAGCCACCTACTCATTTTACACTTATTAACCCAAAGTTTCATACTTTTCATTTTATTACTTACGATGACAAAATATTCACCTTTCAGATATTAGACGAACTTCTTTGCCCACGTCAGTCTAGGTTTGTTAGCTTAACTTATGATTCAAAACACACAAAAATAGTAATATAGTTCACCATTAAAAATGTGACCACATATAAGGGCATTGCGCGCATGATTTTCATAATATATCTTGTAATATGCCATGTTATTCGAGTCTAATGAGTCGATTTTAATATGTCATGTTATTCGAGTCTAATTAGTCAATCTAAACAAGCTAATAAAATGTACTCATATATGACTTATTCGTTTACCAGAATGAACGAGTTTGAGTAGAGAGGCTCTTATAACAACTCTACCCGACGCAGATTAAAGCTGACCTCCATCCCTAAGAGGGTCACTCTTACACTAGATTTTACCAGGGGAGCTTTTATCTTTATGATTTCAAGTAATCGTATGTTATTGTGATGTGTATCTTACTTCGATATAAATAAGTTTATAATTTAATATGTAAGGTCGGTGAATAATCTTTATATTATTAATTGATTTAAAATAAAATTTATTGTGTTATCAATTATTTTTAAAAAATATAAGTCATTGGATTACACAAGATATTTTAACCTAGTCTACCTTTATATTGTCAAATTTGAAATGTATTTAAAAATTAAGCTCGAACGAGTCACTACTTGTTTCATGTTACGAGACATATACTATATATAGAGAGAGGTGTTACGGATCAGTGCATATTTATTAATTATTACATACGCTTAATAGTATATGTATGATGTATCATAATCATATATAAATGAATTTATTAGAAAAATATGTACATACGTGTTTCTTAATCATGGTAGATGAATATCATGGTGTTAGCATACGGGACATTCGGAGGTACGTTCCTTGTGCTACACATCTCAATTCTCTAACTTTACACTTGGAAGCAAGAACTACAAACACATGTACATGTAACGATTATTATTTAACCAATTATATAAGATATTAGTTAGTGTATGTGTATATACTCTGATTAATTAATTTAACTAAGTAAGGTGACTTAAAAACTAAAAAGATCTCTTTTTTGATTTGTAAGCAATTAAAAAGTAAAGAGAAAAATCGTGGTAGATTGATCAATTCAACTGTGTTATGTTGATGACCGATATGAGAAGCCATCTGTCTAATTATTAATTTTTTTTTCCATTAATTTTGAAGAACTTTTATTTAGCCTAGGATGGCTGAGGTGGAGCCTGTCATGTTGACTAATAATCCTAAATCAAAATTTTAATTTGATCGTGCCCTAAAAACCGATGATGTATACAAAAAGTGCTTATACAATAGTATTTTCTTTATTGTTTAATTCATATTTTTATATAATATTATAAGTGTAATTATATATGGTGATCTCAGTGGTCGATCTTATTTTGCAAATTTTGTTACTCCTATATTTAAATATATTTATTTAATAAAAAGTTTGCCTAGTTGCCAAACTTTGTTGCAAATCAATGGTTTTTAATGGATCTTTTGAACCTTTAAAAATATGTAATTAAGAAATGCAAAGTAATTAGGACTAATTATATATAGTGTTTTGCGACTCAACTTTTGATAAACACAAAATCATAGTTTGAGTATTTGATTATGTATTAACTTAAAAAAAAGGATTTTTTTTTTTGACTACAAAGGTAAGGAAATTAGGCATGGTTACTATCTGTTGGTAGACCATCCTATGGTATCCTTGCGGATGAGGACTTCTACTTCATTCGGGATCGCTCCTCCAGCTGCAGGGCTGTCGTGGCCTAGTGTTGCGAGTTTATCAGCAACGCCGTTTGACTTTCCTGAAAATATGGTTAACTTGTACCTGCAAGAAACTAGACAGAATGAGAGATATATCAGCGATAATAAGATCCATTTCCCATGGAGGTTTCCATATCTTTTTTATTGAGTTGATAATCATTAGATTATCTCCTTCAATTTCGATATTGTTTATTCTTAATTCTCTTGCTTTTAAAATTCCATTTCTCAAGGCGTATGCTTCCGCGTGTAACACGGATTTTTGGCCACATTGTCCATAATCATAGGATATTGCCAATGCGTTGTGGTCTCTTAAGATGTAACCAAACGCATAATTATTGTTACTTCTTTTTGATCCATCAAAATTAAGTTTAACACTTCCCTCTGATGATGGGGACCAGTGTATTCTCCTAATTTTCCTCTTTTGTGCCGTGGTTGTTCTTTTGGTATGTTCTTTGGAGTTTGAGTTGTTCCATTCTTGAATTTGGTTGGTTACTGTTTGGGTGATGTCAGTTATTGGATTGTTGTTGAATATATTTTTGTTCCTCATGTGCCAGACATTCCACCATGTGACGATTAAGTTAATTATTGTGCTATCATCAAATTTCCCCCGAATGAGAGACAATAATTCGGGTAGCTTTCTATTAGGTATATCTATGTTTTTTATGTAGTTTCGTGTTCCATTATCAGGTATGTTGTTGATAGTGTATGGACATTTGAGGAAAACATGTTTCGCACTTTCATATGGGTGTTGGCATAGAACACAATTCATGGGTACTGGAATTTTTGTTTTTCAAGATTTTCCTTTGTTGGCAGTCCGTCTATAGATAGCTTCCATGCAAAGTTTTTAATTTTAGGCATGATGTTCAAGTTCCATATCCATGTGTTGTCATGTTGGGTAATATTTTCCGATTTGTGTAGAAGTTGGAGTGCTGTTTTAGTTGAGAACCAACCATCTTTGCTAGGCGCCCAATACAATCTATCTCTAATGTTGCATGTTGGTAACGGGTGATTTAGGATTTTGTTGGCCATGGTTTGTGAAGTCAAAGGTTCGATGAGCCGCATAATTTTTCCACGGTCCCAAGTATTATTTGTAATAAGTGTGTTTACCATTTCCTTTGTGTTTATTATGAGGCTCTTGTTTGCCACGTATTGTTCTAGTGGGCAATCATCTATCCATGGGTCTTTCCATAATTTAATTGTTCGTCCATCTCCTACATTCCATTTAAGCCCTTTTTTAAATTCTGGCCGTAAGTTCATTAGTCTCCTCCATTGCCAAGACGTATTATTTCTCGTTTTGTAGCACCATAGGCGGTTTCCTTTTAGGTATTTTTCCTCAATTATTCTAACCCATATATTATCTGGTTCCGCCATAATTTTCCATATGAGTTTCATTTGAAGTGCTTTATTCATGTCCTCTACTTTTCTTATTCCAACCCCCCTGCTTCCCTTGGTTTGCAGATTTTATCCCAACTTATTAATGGGTGGAAATTTGGTCCTTTGTTCCAGAAAAACTGTCTATTAATTTGGTTTAATTCCTTGTGGATTGATGCTGGTAACATAAAGCTTTGCATTATATAATTGGGTTTTGCATTGAGATCTGCCTTAATCAGAACCGTTCTTCCTTCTTGAGAAAGGGACGATGCATTCCACTTAGTTAATTGTTGTCTTGATCTAGCAATAATGTCCTCAAACATGGATTTATTCACCCGTCCATTAATTATTGGACATCCTAAGTATTTTTCTAGGCACGTACTAGGGGAGATACCCGTACTTTGTTGGATCATTCTTTTAGGCGAGTTATCTACGTTTCCCGATGTTTGGAAAGCTGATTTTTGGTAGTTTACTTTTTGCCCCGAAATCTGACAATATTTAAAAAAAGGATTTGATTATGTATTTGGAAACCATAAAAAAATAAGATTAGAAAATAATGAATCGATATATAAGTTACAAATTCATACTTATTAGTAGTGAATTAAGTTGAAACTATGGAAATGTCGGACGTAATCCAATCATGCATGCGAGGTAGATCGATGATCTTTATGGTTGACAAATTGTTTGTATATTGAAATCTGTGATAGTGGTTTGGTCCTGTCGGGATTTTTGTATGATAAGAAAGGGAAATGAAGGATAATAATGATTGAAGTGGTGATGTCAGCAGTATGGGGTGGTGATATCATGCACCAAATGGCCAATGCTAGCCCACTTTTAGTGCTCCATTTCTGCCTTCCTACATCAATCTGAATCTATACCATAAAAGTGGTGTATGTGCAGCCATTCTCTTTAAACGAATTTTCGGTTAAAGGTCAGACCTTGTAGTCTTGTTGACATGAAGGTTCAGGCTCAGGCTCAACAATCTCCTCATTTGGATAAGTGGTCATCAAGTTATCACATTTCTTTAATTTCATGTTGATTTAAGGAAACCTACGACTCAAGTAGTGTTTGTGCAAATTCTAAGGAATTACAGTGTTGCTTTATAATTAAGTCACACTTAGGTTAGAGCTTATCATATTCGGACATTAATCGTGTATGTATGAACAAAGGAGAAAGCTTGACATGACGAAAGTCCGGTTCACCAGACTATCCGGAAATCATTCCGGACCTGTTGGACCGAAATGTCCAGTCCAGATTAAAAATAAAAATTACTTCATCAAGGTACAATATTGATATGGCTTGAATGTCACACTTTACATATGCAGTTAGAGAGTTGTGATCAACGAAGTCTCCATTACTTGAATATCCGGGAGTGTCATTAATGTATATATTGTAGTATTCCCTTTGTCTCCAATTATATGCTCATATATAATATGAAACTTCTTAATATAATTTCTATAAAAATGAACATAAACATTATTAGATGAACTACAACAAATCCGTGTTTATTTCGTTCTTATTTGTTAAATTATACTATTTCTCATAATTTCGTATAATTAACAAAAAGGTAAATTGAGTGAACAAATTACAATCACCCCACCATCTATGAGATATTAATCTAGGGGATTCTTGGATGATAATTTAGTTATTTTGGTCCATCATCATCTATCCTTATCTTAATCTTTCATTATATCTTCTATAAACTTCATTCACAAATATCAGACAAGCCCATAATAACTTATGGTGGACTCCAATGCTATTTATTTGCACATCATACTTGTTCAGATATAATGACAATTATATACATGTCAACTAACTCATACTCGACCGATTCATCTCTCTTTTATCTTGTAAGTGACAGTTGGATAGATGTGAAACACTAATATATCGATCATAAACTAAATTATCTTCTTCCATCATAATGAAAAAAAGTAGGGTTCTTTAGATATTAAAGATCACATAGAGTGGCAACACATGGCGAAGAGTAGGCCACTGTTAGTGCCCTAAACTACATACACATCAATGAATTATATGTAAATGTGAGTTCCAGCTGTACATACGAGTCATTCATCTGTTCATCATCGTCAACGTACCCTTCCCTACATGTCTTTTCACTTCACATCGTTCCACTCGAATGTATACAATAACAGTTCAACTTAATCTTGGATGTTTCCAGATACCTTAGCTTCTCACTACCCAATGGTATAATTGTATGCACATATTTGTAGTTTCTCAATGTCCTTTTACAAACATATACCCACAGATCCACTAACTGTCGCATTATTTAGTGTCTTCGTCACTTACTCCTCACCATTCAGAGCATTGTGAATAAGTTCATTAATCATTATCAGTATGTGCGTTATTCTAAAAAGGCAATCTAGGATAGACTCTACTTGGTGCTTATTTAGATATTAGTAGTAATATATTTAAGACTTTCAAGTACACGTAATATGAGTTCCAGTGTCTTCCATCATCATATACTACTATCTCCCTTTCATGAAATATTATGAATCAAATTTTCTGTTACAATATATACTAAATAATCTAGCTAATTTTAAAGTCCATTCTATTATAGATATCGTTTTAAAATTGAAGGGTTTTTTTTTTTTTTTACAACTTTTGATATTGCATTTATATATAAGTTTTAAACTTATTATCAGCCAAAAGAAAGAAGCTAAATTGTTATAAAAATATCACATATATTTTAATATGAGTTGTTATTAACTAGCTAAAGATTGATACAACACTCGAGATTAAAGTTCTAGTAATTGTTATTATTGTCCTGCATGTAATCTCAACCAGCATATATATATATATATATATATATATATATATATATATATATATATATATATATATATATATAGATATATATATATATATATAGATATATATAAAGGTATAATTTTTAGACATAATGGATTAATATGACCTAATGTTTTGTGGGTCTACGACCCTCTATTTTTTGGGTTGTCAGCGATTTTTCTATCGTAGTGTGAGAACTTGTATAAATAGAGAGTTTGAATAAATAGAGTATTTAAACTTTGAAGATTAAACAAATAACAGATTAATTAAACAAATCATATACTTTTAAGTCTTTTGCTTAACTTCAAGTATAATATTTATTCATAGCGGATTAATATCCGTTTTGTTGGTCGTTGACCTACTGTTTTTAGGGTCGTTAAATATTTTCAGCGATTTTGCTTTCCAACATCGATTTTGAGTTGTTAAATATTTTCAGATTTTGCTATTCTACATCGATTATAAGTTAGACAGATGATTTGAGAATTTGTATAAATAGAGGTATGAAGATTAAACAAACCGTGCATTTCTTGGCTTTTTGGTAAGTTCAAGTATATTTTTATTATTAATAACTGATTAATATTTGTTATATGGGTTATTGACCTACTGTTTTGTGGGTCACTAAATACTTTCAGCGATTTTACTATCCCACATCGATTATTAAGTAAGGTTGATAGATTGATAATTTATACAAGTTCAAAGATTAAACAAATCAAACATTTTTTGGCGTTTTGGCTAAGTTGAAGTATAAATTTATTTAATAACGGATTAATATATTTTATATGGGTCGTTTGTTTTGTGGGTCAACTGAAGATTAAACCTATCATACATTTCTTGGATTTTTGTCTATGTTCAAGTATAATATATTTAATAACCATTTTATTTGTTAAAAATCATGGGTTGTATAAATAATTTATATTCTTAGTACAATTATGTTTTTAGATTAATATTACAATTTTTAGATTAATATTCAATACATAATACATAATACATAAACATTATAATATAATTTTTAAAACAAAATAAGAACAGTTATAGGGTCGGGATCCGGTAAGAACAGTTGTTACGGTAAGAAATAAGAACAATTATAGAGCGTTAGATTAAAGCACGAATGGTTGAGATCTTACGTCTAAATAAGGCTAATAGTTAATGTTGTTTTGTGGTTTTGGAAATAAATTATTTTGCACCCTTTCAAAACGTTTGTGCATATTACATTTATGGAAATATATATTAAATACCTAATAACTAATATTGCACGGATGAAAATTAACTCGTGTCATCCGATTTATTATTAGTGTTAGTAGTGCTTAATATACAGTACTGTAATATATTTGTTATTAGTCGTGCAAGTTCAAACTTGTAGTTTTTTTATTTTATTAGTAGTCTTTGTTCAATTTTGTATTTGTGCATGTACTTATGTATTTATAAGTCGTGTATATTCAATTTATTATTCGTGTATGTTCAATTTAATAGTGTTATAGTATTGTTTTTATAAGTTGTGTATGTTCATTTTATTACTCGTGCTTCTAACTTTTGTAATTGTTGTTAGTAGTGCTTTATTAGTAATTTGTATTTATAAAGTTGAATATTATTAGTCGTGCTTATAAGTTTTGTTATTGTTGTTAGTCGTGCTTTGTATTCATGACTGAGTGCATTATAATATAAGTAGTTAGTGCTTTGTATTTATATGGTTGTATATTATAAGTCGTGTTTGGACAACCATTTTGTGCTTATGGATTTTTATACGAGTCGTGTAACATAATATATTAAGAGTTGTATCAAATGGCTTGTTATATAAATTTTATTTATAATAATTTTGTGATTTTAATTTTTAAGACTTTAGTCGTGATTAAAAATTTTATATTCTAGTCGTGCTTTATATTTATAAATCATGCATATAAATTTCACGTGAATATACTCGTGCTAAAAATAATATAATGTACTCGTTTTATAAAGCACGACCAAATATAAAAAGCACGACTAAAAATAATATAATGTACTCGTTCTATAAAGCACGACTAAAAATAAAATAATGTACTCATTTTATAAAGCATTTCATTAAAATCAAATTTAACATTGCACGACTAGTATTATAACAATATGAAGTTTATCTTCGCCGCCACCATCGACACCACCATCGCCACTATCGACGGTGGTCGGAATCGAAATCGTTGGTGCTGGCACGACTACAATTAACCCAAATCACAAAATATATTAAACGTGTAAGCAATAAAATTCATACACAAATATTAAAACACCTACATTCATTTTCATCCATGATTGTGGACAATAGGTTGTTGGATTTTGAGAAGACACTACAGGACGATGAAAACACTCATTATCGATTTTTTAGGTCAAACGTATAACATTTATTTTAGGTAGTAAATGTTTTGATTTTAAAATGGTAACCGTATATATCAGCCCAAAAATATAAACAATACCTTTAATATACAAAAATACAATTGAATCATAGACGTTGATTTTGTTTAATCGTGTGGCACATGGCTGTTCTTATTTCTTACCGTAACTTTGGCTCTTACTTGATCCTATCCCTATTTAATAACGGATTAATATACTTTATATGGGTCGTTGACCTATTGTTTTGTGGGTCAACTGAAGATTAAACCTATCATACATTTCTTGGATTTTTGTCTATGTTTAAGTATAATATATTTAATAACCATTTTATTTGTTAAAAATCATGGGTTATATAAATAATTTATATTCTTAGTACAATTATGTTTTTAGATTAATATTATAATTTTTAGATTAATATTCAGTACATAATACATAAACATTATAATATAATTTTTAAAACAAAATCCGCACAAGGTGCGATCAATAAAATAGTAAGATTTTATAATATAATTACAACTTTTAGATATGTGATCACGATCCTTTATAACTGGTGGGTAGTTAGTGAAATCTGTAATATAGATGCTATATAAATTAAAATAATTTAGAAATTATTACATCGAGTTAATTATAAGTTTAGGCGGACAACAAGCTGCGCCACTAACCCTTTATGTATAGCAAACCTGATCCTTCTAAACACTACATCAGAAGACTTAGGTGACACAAAAAAATCACGAATAATATATATATATATATATATATATATATAGTCACGATCCGGTAGGAACATCCCTTAGAGTAGGGAATAGGAACTCCTAAGATCCGTTGGATTAAAAATTGTACGTTCATGATGGAAGGTGCATAATAAACTTCCTAAGGTGAGAATCACATGATTGTTCATTTTTCATTATTCATTCATTAAATAAAATACAAATTAGGAAAACAGATTTCTTATTTTTGGCTTAGCCCAAAAATAAACGTTGAAGCAATTGATCGTTAATATTTTTTATAAGAAATTTGATCGTTAATATATTTGGTCATTAGTATATTTGGTCGTTAATATATTTTATAGAGAAATTTGATCGTTAATAAATTTTATAAGAAATTTGATCGTTAAAATTTTTAGGATTGGTCGTTAAAATTTGTTTTGGTGGTTAAAATATGGAGAAAAAAAAACATTTTAACCACCAAATTTTCTCTATAAAATTTTAACGACCCACAAAATATTTAATGTCCAAAATTTAACGACCCACAAAATTTTAACGATGACTATATTTATTATATAAAAAAACATTTTAACGACCAAATTTTCTCTATAAAATATTTAACGACCAAATTTAACCAGCATTCTTTCCATATTGCAAATTTTAACGACCAAACTTAACGAACAATTCTAAATATTTTATTTTAATATTCGGTCGTTATTATATTTATTTGGTCGTTAAAATATGAAAAATTGTTGATTTGAATCGTTATCTTAGAAATTGACTAGATTTGGATCGTTAAAATATATATTAGAGGAAATTGAGTAGGTTTGTGTTGAAAGCTAAATCGTTAAAATATATTTTTTTTAATTTTAATTTATGTTTTTAGTAATTAGTTAAAAAATATATAAGTCTATTAGAGAAAAAAGAATATCTCATTTTATTTACTAAAATATGCTACCATATATATCTTCAAATCATGTACGTTCATAAACTTTAATCTAACGGATCATATTAGTTTTTATTCCCTACCCTAAGAAGTGTTCCTACATGATTCTCTCTCTCTATATATATATATATATATATAAACAATTTTCAAAAAATTCTGAAATTAAAGTTTATTTATTTTAATTTTATAAATATTCAAACATATATAAAATGTAGACATAATATCTAATTTAACTAAAAGTTATAATTACAATGGAATTAAAATCTATCTAATTTAACCTAAGTTGTTTAAATATTTTTTTAAAAAAAGGGAATGAGATCACATTAAAATATAATTTAATTAAAATCCGTGATTAAAATAGAAATAAGCTATTTCCTGAACAAAATTGTCAACTTATAAAAGTTGTATCTAATTTTAATAGAAGTTATTTCTTTTTTTAATGATAATGAGGGTAAAATATAATCTAAATAATTTTTTTTATTTAAGAACAAAAAAATCGGTGATAATAATCCTCATCACGACCCATAAGCGAAACGAACATGAACGCGACACATAAGCTACGTTACGTGTATATATAATAGATATGTAATAACTATACTAAAATAGATATCCTTCATTTAGGGAGGTGTATTCAATTAAGATTTTATAGAGAATTTTTTGGAGTTTAAAAGTCTATGGGTATTCAATATAGATTTTTAAAGTCCATATAAATCTTTTGGTATTCAATTAGGATTTTAAATTTTCCATAAAATTCCTATGGTATTTAAAAGTTTCTTGATTTAAAAAGATACTATTGTTTCATTGATTTTGTAGGATTTTTTATTGCTTATAAACCCTATAGAAGTCTTCTCCCAATACATAAGATTTTCACGCCAAACTATAACACCGAAAAACCCTAACGGCCAAATCAACGTTTTTGAGCGTTTTGGAGTGCTTGGACTTAGGGCTGTTCAAAATTGACCCGTACTGGAAAACCGGACCGGTCCGGATCGATTTTTCCCGGTCCGGTCCGGTCCCTGGTCTAGGATTTTAGGAAATTTCGGTCCCTGTCCAATTCCGGTTCGGTCCCAGTCCGAACCGGTAAACCGGGTTGGACCGGAATTTATTTTATATATATATTTTTTTATTAATTTAAATTTATATATTTTAAAAATCATATATATTTTGTATATATTTAATAAAAATATATTCTTTTTGAATTTTTTTTGTTATTTGCAAATATATATATATATATATATATATATATATATATATATATATATATATATATATATATATATAAATTTATTCCGGTCCGAACTGGCCTGAATCCGGTCCGGACTGGAATGGACCGGACCGGGTCCAAGTTTTTAATAATTCCGGTCCACCGGTCCGGACCAGGACCGACAATTCCGGTCCGGTCTGGACCGGATGCACAACCCTACTTGGACTCGGTGCATCATCGGAGGTTAGTTGTTTCTCGTGTTTTCCGTCATGTTGATTGTATGGACTTCGAGTGCTTGGGTTCGTCTTACTGATATGTCATAAGAAACGTGTGAGCGTTCCTCTCAGTTTTCTATTTTCATTTTGCGACTTTTGCGGTTTCGGAAAAAGCACTGTACCATATGTACTCTTTTTTTTAGTTTATGTAGTCTCGGTATATATATATATAAATCAGTAGGCAATCGATCGAAAATCAATAGAAATTATTTGATAAGTAGATACCTAGGCTTACTTACAATAGAAATTAAAATACTGATGTTGGTTGTGAATTTTAATAGATTGATAATTGTATGTTATTTTTCTAGATGATTTCTTTTGATCATTGATAAGTTGTTAGTATATCAACTAATTAAAAATTTTCTATATAAACTAGTCATAATACATGGATAATTTCTTTTGGGCATATATTAATCTGATAGAATCTGACAAAATTTGTATTAACTCTATATAAAATTAAAATATCCCACAGAATCAGCAAATTCTATGGATTATTAAAATTCAGTCAAAATCTTTAAAAGTCTGGATTGAATACACCCACCTTAGTCACATTTGATATAATCTTTTTCCTAAATATCTAGTTGCTAAATTTTGTACAATTTGATTAAATTTAATCATTCACTACCAAGAATATGTATAAATACACATAAAAAAATTAGTTATTAATAATAACAGTTTTCGTAACTTAATATTTATTTAGAAAATGCAAAGGACTAAATTATAACGCTAAAATGTTTATATTTTGTGGGAGGGAGTTATAAAGAGATAAATAACGAAATTGCTAAATGTACATATAGTAAATTATGAAGATGCAGATCGAGTGAGTTCAACTTAAAAAGTAAAAATTTAATTCGAACGTAGTTCTACTACGGTGATCATAGGTCCAAAACCGAACCGAACCGAACTTAAAACCGATTTTCCTGAAACCTTGGACTGAAAACCGAATCTAAAAAATTAGGTTCGATTTAGGTTTGGACCTCAAACCGAAATTCTGAAATATTAGAACCTATAACCGAACCTATTAGGTCGGTTTCGGTTCGGTTTAGGTTTTGGACCTAAACGGACCTAAAATGTAAACACTACAAGTATCGATATATAAATATGAGAAATAGGAATTATCCAAATTCAATAACGTAAAATTCGTATTCGCGAATACAATAAAACGATAAAGTTTAAACTTCGAACAATTTTAAAGCCTAGAAAAATAACAATCCCATTTAAGCATCAAGTAGGCAAATCCACCAATCCACCGCTTTATTCGACGTCGATGCTTCACATCTATTGATCTACATGATAAGAAAATTATAGAAAAAATTTGATAATGTAAACCCATTTACTCATTCATAATACTTAACACAAATTCTGCATACACATAAATTTTATGACTAAACTCGTTCATATTCTCCTAGTTTTTTTTAAAAAAAAGGTTTTCGGTTTTAATGTCGATTTTCCGGTTTTTAACCGAATCGAAACCGATTTCTTATAATAACACAGACCAAAGACCGAAATTATCGTTTTTGGGTTCGGTCTAGACCGATATTGTCTGTTTCGGTTCGGTTTGATAAACCGAACCGAACTTGCTCACCCTCATTTCTACTGTGTTTAAGCTGAATTTAAATTTATTTATTTTTTGTCATCATGTAAAATAATTGGATTATTAGGCAAAAGATTTAGTAAAAGGTAAGGTGGTGATTAGTGATTGAAATCTGAAATGATTGTTATCTTGGACGTTGCAAGAGTGGTGAGGGTTATGTATCGATAATGCGGACAATTCGTAGATGTGTCGTTTTTTGTGGTTGGTGCTGACTTTTGGGGCACTTATAACCGTTGACTTTAGGGTCTTGCTTCATTATCCTTAATTTATTTATTAATCAACGGCTTAAACGTCTCACACCCGTCTCCTTATTCATAACACAAACACGTTACCTACTTGCAAGAGCAGTTTATATATTTGCTTTCCTACTTAAGTGCTCGTTTGGTTGGAGTGGTGAAATGAAAACGGAATGAAATCGATTAAGGGGAAGAAATGAAAATTGATTGATTACATTACTTTCATGTGTAAAAAAACCTCTAAACAAACATAGTTTTTGATTAATTCGGAATTATTTTCGGCAACGAAAATGATTCTTAGTGATACCAAACGAGCCCTAAGTCTCTCAAATTCAACTACGTATTACAATTCCTCTAATAAACTAATCCTTTGATGTGGACAAAAACAATCTTAAGATTAATATCTTATACATTACTAAATACATTGTTATATCATCATATCTTATGTAGTCAAATTGAATAAATGGAATCATCTATCACTTTGATTATGTATTAAAATATAATCCAAAATTGTAAATCGACAATATTCTCTAAAACTAAATAATGTCAATATTTCCTCGAAAAAATTTGTCAAATATATCCCTTATAAATACTATTTATGGTGTGTTTGGCCCAACATTCAAATGGATCCCTTATCACTATTTTCATTTTAGAAAAACACAATGATACATTCAACTTAACAAGTAACTGACGAGGGTTGAAACGTGTATTTTAGATCTCGTAAATATTTATACAAGATCCGATTGTAATAAAGGAGTCATGATCCAACTCAAAGAAGACGATGTTTTGATTTAATAAATTAATTATGAAACACTTAAACAAATAACAAAAACATAAGGGTCAATCAATTGTCACAAGTCGATCGATCTCAAACACCTGACACAAACAAATTATTAAATATGAAAATATAAGCAACTGGACGAGGAAGAGAGATTGGTCGATCGATTGGTATGGTACCGGTTGATTGACTAGTTTTAAAAAAAACTTGTAAATAACAATAGTAGTAAGGGAGATGAAAGTTTGTGTGTTGCATGTTTCAGTACAAGGGACTTCTAAACAAAATGGAAAGAAGAAGGATATCAACAATTAATAAATAAATTTTAAAACCAAGATCACCACAAGATACTTATATAAATCTCAAGTGATAAATCCAAGGCACAAGGTAAATCATATTATGTCCGCGACAATTCCACTTGATTGTCACGTGGAATATACAACTTAATTTTCACATATCGAATGGGACCTTTTAGGACATGAGTGACTCGACTTTTACATTTTTTCATCATCACCTTGAATCACATATAGTAATGAAAGGTTTCACACTCAACTTTTACATTGAGCATAGAACAATTCATAACCACCAATCCATATAACTCTCGTAGATAAACATTCAAGCAATATATGCATCTCATTGTTTTTCCATATTAATCTGTTTTATTTTATTCAAGTTTCGCTATTAATTTGTCAAATCATCTCACTTTTTTTCTTGAGTTAAATCATGATATTTGCTACAATTGAGTTTTGTAATTGTTAGTGAGATTTGAGGCTCGTGTTCAAACCCTTATCAGGAACCATGACGGAACCCATTTAGTTCATAAGGTTCCACTCTATCATATAAGACATCTTACTCTAGTTCAACAAGACTTTGAGTACCAGATATGTAACGAGGTTGATGTTTGGTTTACTTATGCCTTTTGAAACGGTAATTTTCAAACAATAATTTACCATGGATAATGTGAACTAAGGGAATCGCCACTTAGTACAAATCTTGTTGGCCCAAACTTTCGAATAAGAAAACTCTAACTATTTTTCAGGTAAATTTAAGTCCCGTCAATACTTAACTTTTGTAAGTTGGTGTATCATAAACTCGACATGTTACTAGGACAATATCCAAATTACTTAGTCCATGTAATTGTATCTTATTTCCCATCAATACTCGAGAGAACTATGAGCTAATAACATAAATAAGTATTAAATAAGTCTCTAGGGTTGGTGCTTGAGAATTCTCTTCAAAGGGGCACTATTCCCCAAGAAAAGTTGACTGAGACCAATTGTTAGACACAAAAATATTGAGAGAAGAAGTAGAGTTCAAATACTCGACATCAAAACGAAAAGATTGAATATTTATTATCTGAGAAAACAAAAGTAAAAGACTGAAAAAGACAGGCTTTATATTAGTTTGCTACATATGATAATTACAATTCATACGAGTACCTATTAAATTTACAGGATTAGAAAGGGCTTAAAATATAAAATAAATAACAAAAAAATCTACCTTTAACTCTTTAAGCCTAAAATATATCTCTAAAAAGAAAGAAATACTTTAGAACTAAAATAAATCAGTTGAGCCCGGTTGTTGGCTAAGCAGGCGAAGGTTGGGCCGGGCGTCGGAGCAGCCCGGGAAGAAGAGAAGTGCTGGCTGATGGGCTTGCCTTAGGTCAGCCAGAAAGAAGATGGGAGAAGTTGGGCCGGCCCATTAAAGAAACATGCAGCTGACGCATGTGACAACTATTTCCCTTTCTTGGGCCTTCTTCCGGCTGATGGGCTTTTGAGCTAGCGCTAGGGCTGTAGACGGTTGGGCACACGCGTATGTCAGAACAGATAAACTGTCTTGTTCTTGAGTTTGGAGTTTTTTTTTTTAATATTTTTTTTTTTTTAATAACAACAAACCCCCTTAAATAACAGTGTCATCGTTCCTAACAATACTAGAAAGAGAAAAGGATAACTCCAGATTTTCCTGAAAGCATACAGTGCTTGGAGGAAGAAGACGAGCAAGCCAGTGGGCAGCCTTGTTGCCATCTCTTCGTATGAAACTCCACTTGCAACTCGCTAGCTTCCTTGCCTCCCCCGAATTTATATTGCACAGATAGACATGCCAAGCCAGTGGAGTTTTTTTTTTATTTTATGTATTATTAATATCATAACATTTTATTGACTTGGATACTGCTTTGCTTATATTCTAGTATATAGCTAGCTTAGGAAAAAAATTATACGATTTTATATTGTTTTTATAAATTAATTTGAATGAAATCAAATTTGATAAATAATTTTGGGATAAATGGGGCAATAATGCCCTAATTTTGACATTGGTACAAAGTGTGTAGGCTGAATTAATTACGGGTATTAAGTGTGTACCTATAAATACGGTTTTTAATTTTTTTTTATTTTTTTCGCTCTCTTCTCTTTCTCCTCTCTCTGACGATTTGGGCGATTTTTCTTCGTCTTCTCCTTCATCTTCTCCTTATGATTTGTTCACTTCCCAATCACTCTCATTCCGCCTAATTTCTCCAATTGGCATCTCCAGGTCCGTCGCTTCCTCCGATGACATTCAGACCGCTATCTCAGACGAAGAAGAGGGAGAATCGGAGCTCTCTGGATCAGAAATGGACCAATTGCTAGAGGAACAATATAACGAAGAGGAAAAAGAAGAAGAAGGAGAAAAAGAGAGAAAGAAGCCCCCGTCCTCTGATGATGGAAGACTATACGTTGGAAATTTGCCTTATACCACCACATCTTCTCAATTGGCCGAGATTTTCGTCGAGGTTGGTCCTGTTCTATCCGTTGAGGTCTGTGTATAGTTGATGATTTGTCTGATTTTTTTTCACTTGGAAAATTAAAATGTGATGTTGCTTTCGCAATTCATTTGTAGATTATTTATAATAGAGTGACTGATAGAAGTCGAGGATTTGCGTTTGTGACAATGGAGACTGTTAAAGATGCCGAAAAGGCCATTCAGATGTTCAATTCATCTGTAAGTTCCAATAACCTATCCGCCATCCCCAATTTGGCAGCGATATTACACTTTTGCATATCTTTGGTTCAATATTGCTTCATCTAAACCCTAGATTTGGACGCATTCATTGTGAATTTGTAATGATGGGAATAAGTATTCATGGCAACAAATTGGAGGCAGGACAGTGAAGGTGAACTTCCCAGAAGTATCAAAAGGTTGTGAAAGAAAGGTGTTAGCTTGCTGTTTTTTTGAGTTAAATTGTATTTATGTATGACAGAAGCGTGCCAAGTGTGATGAATAGCTTCTTGAATGGATAATGTCATGTTTGTCTCCTTGTAATACATGAACAATAGATGGTGTTATTATCTACCAATGTGATCTTGCTGTTTAGTGCTTAGTTAAGGATCTTGCTGTTTCTAATTTAATGGCTGCGTAGTTTATTGATTTGATTATAATTGTTCGAGTTCAGCGATGCATTTACCAAGGATGATGTGAAGGTTTATGTTGCTCTAGAGAACCCAGGAAGTTCGTTCCCGAATGCCAGCAAGTGGTACGAGTGTGTTTCTTCACACTTGGCTGCAAGGTTTGTACACAATAACTTTGACCGATTTGATCATAAAATAGTGTATATGCTTCTTTTGATCAGCAGTTTCACAAGTATTTCAAAATTTTTATATTTTGTTTTAATAATCCTTTAACATAGAATGACAATACAGTGGATCTTTTGGTTTTGGGCGTGTTATATTATTAACAATGCTAAGCTTTAGGTGATTACACATTGAGACAAAGAAATGAAGTTTAGAAAATCAAGAATCAAACAAAATACACTGATTTGTATGTGTGGTTTTAGGTATTTGTCCCTAGAATGCTTTGAGCTTCACAGGACGCCATTGATATCTTCAAAGGTAATCTTTTATCTCAAACGCTAATATACACTGATTTTGTATGTTGTTTCTGGGAATTCTAGTCCTCTAAACCATAGGCTCTTCTTGTTTGGTTATTTCTTCAATATCAGGTCGAGGTTTGGTCACCTGGTATCTTATTTTACCAAATCCTCTTTGGAAAGAGGCCGTTTGGGCACGATCAAACGCAAGAGCGAATATTAAGAGAGGATACAATTATCAAAGCTCGGAAGGTTTATTTTCCATCAAGACCTGCAGTTTCTGCCGAGGCAAAAGTGAGTTTATTTCTTCCTCTCCTTGTTATGAATTGATAACTGATTTGGTTACTATTTTGGACACGAATTTGAACTATGTGATTCGGTTTGGTTTTACAGGAGTTGATTCGCAAGTGTCTAATATACAATCAAATAGAGAGACCAGATGTTTTAACCATAGCTCATGATGCATACCTCACATATTACAAGAAATAGCGCAAACAATGAGCAGGAAGGGTATTGAGACGGAGCAATGTCAAAATCAAATTGGGATCCTTTTCTGTAAAAAACGAAGGATTGAATTAGACACAGTTATGACTTGTTTATGTGTAACAAGTGAAGTAGACGTAATGATGGCTTGAGTTACACATAGAGAATGTTTGTTGAGGTAAACTAGGTAGAGAGGCTGACGCCATGGCCTTGCTTGAGTTCATTTTGTAGCCGGGAGATTTGTTATGAGACTTTGTGGTTGTTATTCAAATGATGCTTTCCATTCTTTTCATCTTAAAAAATAATAATTACCACATGATGAAGCATGTCTGCTAGTAATACATTTGACATATGCATATAGGCATGCAATGTTGTATGTTACCTATCGGAGATAGTGTCTGAACACTTGGGGTTAATTGGCATTTGAGTTGGGCTTATTCCCATGCGTGATTCTTGTAGCGCTCACATTTGATCAACCTAACGGGAGCACTGGATTTAGACATTTTTCCCTAGATAAAATAAGTTTGCTTAGACATTTTTCCCTAGATAAAATAAGTTTGCTTGCGTACTTAAATGCATTTAGAACACCAAATAAAAACCCGATCAAAGAAAAAGGACCATAACAGATATAGAACGTTGGGTATTAAAATCGGGTAACAACGAAGTTGGGTAACATAAGTGAATTTTGGATGTAGAACGTTGACTATTAAAATCGGGTAACAACGAAGTTGGGTAACATAAGTGAATTTGGATGTAGAACGTTGGGTATTAAAATCGGGTAACAACGAAGTTGGGTAACATAAGTAAATTTGGATGTAGAACGTTGGATATTAAAATCGGGTAACAACGAAGTTGGGTAACATAAGTGAATTTGGATGTAGATTGTTGGGTAACAAAGTTGGATAACAAGTGAATTTGGATGTAGAACGTTGGGTAACAAAGTTGGGTAACAAAGTTGGGTTACAAAGTTGGGTAACAGGGTTGGGTAATAGAGTTGGGTAACAGAGTATAACGTTGGGTCCCTTCACAAATAGAAAGTGCATAGTTAGTGTTTCTATAAAATTTTCCCTACACACTTTGTTTTCTTGATAAAAAATCCACACACTTACCATTTTCACCCAATAATTTTTAGGCGAAGTGTGATTTTATTTGGTAAAGTTAGAGTATGAATTTATCATGAATTAATATATAATTTAATGGTAATATTATTCATCTTGTAAAGTTAGAGTATGAATTTTCAGAAGCATCCAGAACGTTCGGGATCCACATAGAAGACTCTGGACATGGCCGGAAGGCACTAGAGAAATGCGGGACCATCTAGTCTTGGCTAGAGCGTTGCGAAATATTCTAGATAACTAGAGAGACTTGTAAAGAGTTCTAGCCAATAAGGATCCGGATTGTTCAAGACTTGTCCAAATTCGGAACCTTCCTAGGAGGGGAGGCCTTGGGCTATAAATATGTAGTGTCTTCCCTTCATTTGCATCACCCAAGTTCCAAGCTCTCATTGAAAGCATTGTAAGCTCTCTTAATACAAAGCTTTCTTTCCCACACATAGAGCCTTCAAAGTTCTTTTAGCCATCAATCTTAAGCTCTTTCGTTGGCAACATCAAGGATAGACTAATCTTAGCACGACAAGGGGTCAAGATAAGCTAAGAGTCGCACAATTTGGAGTTAGGGAAAACTCAGCCGGTGACACTTGTAGGTATGACAACAATTAGTTTTCAACAAAGCCAAACATTTAAGCTTTGTTTTCGGTCGACGAAATTTTTAAGCGTCATCTCAATCGCTTATCTCGTCCCCTTTAGCCTTACATGTACTAACAAATTTCCTATCTAATAAGTTTCTCTTATAGCTATGTGACTTGCTTCTTTAAACCGAGAATCCAACTTCCATTACATAAGCATTGCAAAACTCATAAGTTGTCTCATCAGTTCAAATTCCACGTCGATCCTTGATACCATCTCCTTAGATATCTTCATATGTATTGAGTGTTCACTTTCATCGTCTATGCAAAAAAATCAATAGCATCATTATCCTCCTCAAATTTCAAACGTTTAAATGCTTATCCATCTTGTATAAAACATATATTACCTTAAAAAAAAAAATCAAACAATCCCAAATTACAAAAATTGCCTAAAAAAAAATATAATAGCATCAAATATTCACATGATATAGATTAACGAAAATTCATACGTCTACATTGATGATCAACCTTTCTAGCACAACATGTCCCATATTGCTGAGGATATGCTTGCATTGACATAGAAAATGCAAATTGATTCTCTATAACTTCCACTCAACCTAGAAAGAATAGAAGTATGGATCCTAAATTTAGGATTTAAATGTTTGTATTCAAGTTAAAGAATCTTCTAAACTAGGGACTCAAGTTCCGAAGGTTGCTCGTCTGGACAATGCACATGTTGTAAGTATAAATTAATTAGATAAAATGTCCATTCGCTTCCAGTCTTCACTTGCACACCTTCTTACAAGGATGTGTCTTTTTTTAGTGTGAGTAATAATTTATAGTAAGTGTTTATGAAGATAAAGATTGGTACAATGACACACAAGGTGACTTGTTACTAAACTATGAAAAAATTATAGAGGATACGCTTGCGCTGATGTTTAACAAGGTTTTTCTTGTCTCAGATTAAAGATTTACTTAAAAAAAACTTGAATACATTTGCGTCAAAGTTCAACGAGAAACAGATTACCAAAATATATGTCATTATCCAAGATTACAAATGATTAGAAAAGGCGATGTAGAGTCGACAATAAAGGTTACCCTTTATAAAATCGGCAACAATATAGAGTTAGCGGTATTCAACAAAGTTTTTTGTTGGCAAATGATGAAGAGTCGACGGTGAAGACGAATCTTTAGTTGTGAACATTAAAATGGGCCGGTTCCTTTTACAAGGTATAAAACCCAAGCCCATATATCCTCCTTTTTAACGAAAGAAGCGAACCAAGTGAAACTTTTTTTTAAGTTGGTCTGTCAAGTGTACTGTAGAATTGTTGGGATAAGGTTGGGGTTAAAAGATTTGAAATAAAGCAAGCTTGTAACATATTAAATATGTTTAAACTAAAAAAACTAATTTTTTTTTAAAAAATATTTAGTTATTGTTATATATAATATAATTTACATCAAGTTTAGTTTGACGGATAACAAATTATGTTGATTGAACTTTTTGAATATCAAACTCAATCATCCTAAAAACAACGTTAGAAGACCTAATGTATCATATCTACTTTTTATAATAATTAATTAATTTATTTTAAAATAAATTAATTATTAATTTTTTTAGTTAGATAATTTAATTGGTTGACACGAGAGAGTTTGAAGGGGAGGAGGTGTATGATTAATAATAGTAGCAGGGACTAGGGAGGCCGTTCAATATATATAAGCAGTCAAACTCTTTCCTCTGATCCACTCTCTTAGCCCAAAAGTTCAAAGAAAACAAACTTCCAAAAATGTCAACAAGTCAACACTCTCGTCCGAGTATGGTCATCGCCCACCCGAATCCTTGTGGTGGCCCCCACCCCCACACTTTCATTCCATCCACTTTAACGAAATTTCACACACCATGTCGATGACGTGTCTTCTTCTCCATATTCTCCCCTCCATTTCTCCTTCCTTTCCTATTGTAGGACTCAGTTGCCTTTCTTCCATCATTACAGAGCAGCTCTACTCCCTATGATCACCCCCGCCCTTCCACCCGAGTTTCCATGGCCTCCATCGCCATCACCTTCCATCGCTCATTCATCCTATCAAACTCCCTTTTCCAACGCGCTTTTGTCAGCGCACCATACACCGTCAAAGCAGCCAATCGATTTCAGTCCACCACTAATCGCCATGGTAGTCATCGCCGCTGCTGCTTTTCTCATCGTCACTTACTCTCGTCTCATCTCCCGCCACTTCCTCCCTCCTCTCCTCCGCCAAATACGGCGCTACAGGCGCTGGCGTCGCCGTCGACAACTCCAAATCCACCGCCTACCTTCCTCGGTCGGAAGCGCAACTTATTCCCCTCCATTCGCTTCATCTGACGTCGTCTACTCCCCCTACGGCCTCGACCAGTCCGTGATAAAATCCATGCCTCTGTCCATCTTCTCAGAGAAGAATCGGTTGAAAGGAGTTCCAATAGATGAATTCGCTGGCGATTGCGCTGTTTGCTTGCTTGAATTCGTCGAGAATGACTACGTCCGTACGCTTCCTCTTTGTGCTCACTCGTTTCACGTTGAGTGCATCGACATCTGGCTCCGATCTCATGCCACATGTCCACTCTGCCGTGCTGGAGTCTTGCCGCGTGAATGGCCGTTTATACCGATCATGGCAGCGAGAATCCGGCCGAGCATCGAGGAAGGATTTTTCCTCGATAGTATCTTTCTCGATCCGCTTCCAGAGTCTCCAAGGAGGAGATCAGAGTCCGTCACGACAGTTCCAGAAATCGTACCGGCTCCGATAGAGAGCGACGCGTCTCCTGCAGAACAGAGGACAATCCAGTCAGAATCCAGGCTGAAACGATCTTACTCGTTCGGATTCGAGCGGAATTTTGCATCGGAGCGGTTAGTAACAGAGGCAGCAACAACATCTCCATGGCGATACCACAACCGGAGAGGAAGCTTCTCGTTCTGGAGGCGGCCATCTCCATTCAGCTCACTAACAAAACCTCGAGTGTTCTCGTTCCGATCAAGCCGAGGAATGAAATCGCCGTTGTTCGGCGCCCGTCGACGAGGAGGAGGCTCATTCGTTCCTTTATCGGAGTCAGCAAGCACAAGGTACGCATACTACTACTCATCGTCATCATCCGCGATCGGGGGATCCTCAAGACGAAGCAAATCGTTAGCATCCCCGATGTTCGCTCGATCATCAGCGGCGACATTCTCATCGAGCAGAATGAGGTGTGGAGATCCAGAGGCGTTGATATCGCCGGAAAGATACGAGAGCCGTTGATTGAATGAACGGTGGAGATGAGGTGGGGGACAAAGAGAGTTAATAGGTTAGCTGTGAAAGTCGTAGAGAGCAATTAATGGGAGTTGGGTGTCGAGTAGGGGAGGAAAGGAGGGCAATTAATGTATTGAATTGACGAGAGATAGAATTGAAGGAAGAAGGAAGTGATAGACGGATGGAGAGATATTAATTTGTTTTTCCTTTTTTCGTATTTAGGGTTTGGAAGGTGTCTCTCTATCTATCTATTTCTTTCTCTCTTGAAAAGATAAGATTTAAAAGAAGACGAGTAAATAGGAGGTTAAGATCTCTTGTATCACTCACTACATGTATTCTTGTATCCTTATTGCGTGATTGGTAAAATTATTGTTGTTTATTATTTTTTTTGTAAAGCACTATTACTCTTTTACTACTTTATTTAGCTTTAATCAATCACGTAAGAGGGATACATATATCAGTGATATAGAATATTTTAATTGGTAAATAGGATAGTTGAATGCACAAACGGGTGGTGCCGTTAATTTTGGTTTCATTTTCGTCTCTTTCTACTATTCTGTTAATGTTGTTAATTGAAGTGGCTACTTACAGTTTAACCTTTTTACTTGAAATAAAATTGACATGTGAGTGTTTTTTTTTACAGTGGAAGGGTGGTCCATCTGACATTTTTGACACCAAAATTAATCACAGTTGAACTTATATATTGCCTTTTGTTTAGTCGAATTGTCAATGTTGTTATATAGGGTTGAATGATTAATTTTCATGGGAAATGACAAAACTTACCCAAATATCTCCCAAGATAAGTGGTACAACTATATTCATTTATTAACACTATCAAACTTTGCCAGCACCAATTTTAATATTTGTCCACACATGTCTTTGAGCCAAATTTCATTTATTAAATTAATTTTGTCATTAATTTCACGTCTTGCCAATAGTTATTCAAACTTTTAGTACCCGTAAATCGGCCTCCCTTTATTACATTTGAAAACAAACAACTATACTTATACTTCACTTGCTTAATCGTTTCGACTTCTATAAGTCAACAATATAAAATATTTTATCACGTAGTTTTCAACTTTGTCTCCGTTATTACCCGTCATACATATGTTGGGTAATTAGAAATCGGTGGACACATTAAAGATTTATGTTGACGATGTAAAAAAAAAAAGTCTAACAATATACAAATTAGTGAAATTATCAAATAATTTTAGGTTCGGACTAAAAATAATATGTCCTCAAATATCAATATTACTTGCAATGAACATGTTTGGAGAACAATCAAACGACCCTATTAAACATACTTGGATTTTGGGCCAGATGTGTTGATCAATCGCATCCTTCACATATGCCTACTTTGACTTCATATGACGGAAATGGAGGTCAATAGTATTGTCTGTGTCATTGATCAAGGTGTCCTCTTCGCCTTTTTTACCTAGCACCTCACTTTATACTCTTACATAGACATCTTATCTAAAATAACAAAACCATAAAAATTATTCTCGATGCAGAAAGGCAAGAACCTTATTTAGAAAACCGGATCTCTAAATACACGACGCCTGAATTATTAACGAATAACTAAAGCACACCGAGAGTCCGAGACTATGCACCAACTATATTTTCTGACGCAGAGTGACGTTTTGCAACAAAGATGGCCTTGACTTCCATTATAATTGTGCATCATAGTGTTAATAAGGGTGATTTTTTACTACTTTGTTGTAGGATACAAAGAAGGTTATTCGGCCATTTTTTTTGATTTTCTACATGATAAAAAAAATGAAGTGAAATTTATATTTTCAACAAGATTTCATTACAAAGTTATAACAATAATTTTTCGATACATTCATTTGATTTCTCATAACTTGAAACCAAATTTATATTTCGAACAAGATTCCATTACAAAGATAGATATTTAGACATTTTCATTTGCATTATACAAAGATTGATACAAAGACGTTTTCATAACAACAAAAAGTAGCTTATAATAATTTCAACCGAAACATTCATTTGACTTTGTGTCCTAGTTGGTCGGTACTCAATTCGTCGAAGGTGATCATATTGATAACATGTTTTTATGATATCTTTCATAGTGGTGTTATCATGTGTTTTTAGTAGTTTTGCATGAGTTTGGGCATTTTCATCTTTGCTAGAGCTTATTTACATCAAATAATGTTTACTCTTGTTTGTCTTACGTGCTTAGGTGATTTTAAGCCTATTTGGAGCATAAAAGGACATATCTAAGGCCCATGGGAGCAACCGCCTCATCATCATCGCTGGAAGCATGGTAGGAAGAAGCAAGGAAAGTCCCGGAACAATACATGGAGAAGGCTAAGCATACATGAGCAAAGTCAAGATTCGTCAAGGAGATGCAAGTCATGATGGTCGAGTGTCTATGCAAACTCAACGGAAGGCTCTTATTCACTCGCACAAAGGAGGACTAGACTCGAACCTGAAGACTTAGACTCTCCCGCAAAAGGAATGAAGCAAAGACATGAAGCCACTCGGCCGCCGAAAGTCGCTCGACTAAAGATAGAAGAAGTGACTCGTCCGCCAAGTGAGCCAGGCTGAAGACATGTTATGCCGCTCATGTGCCAATCGAGTGGGTTGCCTGACTCGTTTGAAGAAGAAAGTCATGTCACCGACTTACTTTTCAACGCCAGTCGAGTAGATCTGGGCTCGACTCGATCGACGAAGGAGGCCGTTACAACCAACTCGGCTACGTGATGACGGTTACAAGGAAAATTCCTTTGTTGAGGTTGGCGATCTATGCCGAATTGGAGCTGATTTTAGCCTATTTAAAGGGCTTAGTTCTTTTTAATATATATCAATTCACAATTTCACAACTCTATTCTCTAAAATCCTCTCTTAGGATCGGAGCATTGCTCCTTAATTTAGTTTGAATTTCAAAGATTGTTCTTGAGGAATTTCTGCTGAGTTGCATTGTTGAATCGAGTTAGATAATTTGTGACCCCCTTATATTTGTTTGGCAACTCCATTTCTCTTAATTCTTTGAGTAATATTTATCATTTCTTCCCTTCTTTGATTCTATGGATCCGATTTGTGCTTTTGAGATGTTTTGATTTTCACTCATCATGAGTGAGTAGTTCTGTACTAGGGATTGGGGTGAAAATCCTAATCCAAAGTTATGTAGAGTTCGAATTTGTTATAATGCATGTTAGACGCCTATATTGTTAGAGTTAGTACTTCAATTAATCCAATAGCAAACACCATGTGCGGCTTGTTTATCTTGAATTAAAATCTAATAGAAGCCGTAGTTGACTCACATCTTGTGAATAGCAAATACCATGTGACACTTGTTGTTTGGTTGACTCATGCTTAGACTTACATTTACCTAAATATGCATACTACCGTCGAGTCATCATTTATTTGAGCACTTGAGCAAATAGTTCTCACCCTATGGCATTATAACATGTTATGACATTGCATTAGCAAGGATTGAGAGAATTAGTCCACAATCCCTAGTCGTTTCCACATTTGATTTCACAAACTTACATACTCTATTTTAACTCGGACGAGTCGAAAGATACAAGAATTTGGCTCGATTGTAGTTGTTTGGAAACTCGAATGTAGTTACCCAAGGCAACTCGATTGACCTAAGTTTCGTTCCACTATTGAAGTGATTTGGATGATCATTTGATCACACCTTTTTTGTTTTCATTTTACACGGTTGCTTTTCATCTAGATTGCTCCCTAGAATGAGATAAGGATAGCATAGTTCCTTTGGAGATGACCTTGACTATTTAGTCATATATTTGCATTGACACGACCTTATACTTGGGGTTAGATGACCTTGATTAGTTAGTCATATATATATTTGCTAGCTTAATTGTGAAGTGTAAATCCGTTGCCGGGGACTATTGAAGCCATAACTCATTTGTGTGAAGTTGCCTCTAGAAAGGGCAAGTGTATTGTTACTTTTGATGCACTTTTATGTGTATTTGTGCATGTAGGTTGACAAATTGGTGAACCTAAGGAGCTCAAGAAATCAGGAGGTTGGGCCTATAGACTTGGAGATTGCAAGGACACTCACCAAGCTAAGTGATAACATGCTTTTATACTATCTTTTGTATAGTTGTTTTCTTGTGTTCTTAGGTAGAATTGCATGGGTTTAGACATTTACATCTTTGCTAGAGCTTATTTGCATCAAAGAATGTCTACTCCCGTTTGTCTCTTGTGCTTAGGTGATTATAGGCCAAAAGGAACATTAATAAACGCAAAATGACTCAAGAAAGCAACCCTCACGTCGACATCAATAGAAACAAAGAAAGAAGAAGAAAAGAGAAGCTCCGGCGCATTAAAGGAGAAGAAGGAATGGCCAAAAGATCATTGGAGAAGCAAGTCCTAGAGATCGAGTCACTCGTGCAAACTTACTCAGGCTCCCCCTTCACTCGAACAAAGAATAAGGAAACGACTCGAACTCAAAGATTTAACTCAAGTGGCGGTCGAGTCAGTCGATCCACTCGTTTCATGAAGACGATAGTGTCACTGACCTATTTTACAACGTGGATCGAGTCAAATCTAGGCCGACTCGATGCATGTGTTGTGCGGTTGTAACAAACTCGCCATGTGACGACGGTTACTAGGGAATCTTGGTGTTGATGTTGGCAATCCTTGCCATCTTGGAGACGATCTCGCATAAAAGTCACCTCTACATAATTCTCTCTTATTTCTCTCATTTTTGGAGCCGAGTCTCCATAGTCTGGGGCCGAGTTGGCCGAGTCCGTCCGAGTTCTAAGGAGATTGTGCCGATTTGTGGCTAAATTGAGTCATTTAGAGCTGGATTTCTACTTTCCTTTGTACTTTGGTAATTCTAATTCACTTTTAGTTCATAGATTCATCTCTCTCTCTCTCTCTCTCGGATTTCTTGATTGTTTGCCTGATTTTGGTGTTTGTCTTACTCAACATGAGTTAGTAGTTCCATACTAGGAATTGGGGTGAAAATCCCAATCCAAAGCTATGTAGATTTGTATCGTTATAATGCCAAGATTTTATGTGAGTATCAAAGCATGATAGTAAGCATATAGGAGAGTAAAACCGATTAGAACACTAGATCCATGCTTAGACTAATTTGAAAGTCGGATGCTAAGCTTGCTTAGATTGTTCCTTTATGCACTTTGTTTAGCTAGCTTCTAAGCATGATTCTATGTGTTGATAATTGGCCGGCTAGTATGAATGAGACTCATAAGTAATTTCATAATCTAGTGATGCACTTTGTAGACGCCTATATTGCTAGGATTGTCACTTCAATTATTCCAATAGCAACCATGTGAACCATGTGAGATTTGATTACTTTGTAATGATCACTAGTTTGAGACCATAGTTGACTAGCATTTTACCAATAGCAAACACCATGTGAGGTACTATGTAGGATTGACTAACATGCTTAGGCTTACAATATTCATCTATCACATGCATACAACTGTTTAGTATCATTTCCGTGATTACTTGAGCAAATAGTTCTCACTCTTTGGCATTATAGCGTGTATAATTTCTACATTAGCAAGGATTAATCCCAACCCCTAGTCATTTTCATACTTGATTTCACATTTTCTTATTCTTTTGTTTTTTACTCTATTGGGTCAAAAGCTACGGGAATTCTCACTCGTTCCAAGTTATCAGGGTAACTCGACTAGAGTTGCCCGGGTGACTCGATTGAGGTTACTTGACACCTTTTTCACTCTTGAAGTGGTTGTAAGTAAGTCGATCACTTGGTCGCAACTTTTACTTTCATTTTACAACACCTGCACCTTCTTATATGTCTTCCTAGAGTAAGGCGAGGATAACATAGTCCTCAGGGAGACGACTTGACTGGGATTGCTATATATTTATAGTGACGCAACCCTTCTCTTGGGGTTATATAGTCTTCGCAAGGATTAATCCCAACCCCTAGTCATTTTCATACTTGATTTCACATTTTCTTATTCTTCTGTTTTTTACTCTACTGGGTCAAAAGCTACGGGAATTCTCACTCGTTCCAAGTTATCAGGGTAACTCGACTAGAGTTGCCCGGGTGACTCGATTGAGGTTACTTGACACCTTTTTCACTCTTGAAGTGTTTGTAAGTCGACCACTTGGTCGCAACTTTTACTTTCATTTTACAACACCCGCACCTTCTTATATGTCTTCCTAGAGTAAGGGGAGGATAACATAGTCCTCAGGGAGACGACTTGACCGGAATTTCTATATATTTATAGTGACACAACCCTTCTCTTGGGGTTATATAGTATTCTCCTAGTAAATGTACATGTCATTCATGTGCATTAACTAGTTCATACCGTACTAATAACACTAAGAAAACAAATGAAGTTAGCCATGGATAAGAAGAAGAGATGGCTAGAGCTAGAGAAAGGGATGCTCAACAAAGGCAAAGGATAGAAGAGCTTGAAGCTCGGTTTCATGCCCAAGAAGCTAGGGATGTAATGCATTATGAAGTAGTTTATAGAGAAGTGCCAAGAAGAGCACATGGCCGAGAGCGAGTCTATGCACCTAGGACTCTAGGAGAGCGTATGGACCCGGCCAAGCACATCACCCCGCCCAGAGTATTTGTTGGGAACAACGTTCCTCAAAACTTCGATCTCAAATCAGCCATGATCCAAATGATCATTAAAAATCAGTTTGGTGGAGGGCCAAGTGAAAATTCACATCTACACCTTTCAACCTTCAACAAGTTGCTAGAAACCATAAGGATAAGAGGTATTGAACAATCTGAACTTAAACTACGATCTTTTTCTTTCTCTCTTAGGGGTAAAACCAAGCAATGGTACCAAGCTATACCATCCGGGAGTGTTACAACTGGGAAAGAGTTATCTAAGGAGTTTCTAAATAGGTTTTTTCTCACCATACCGGACGGATGAAATGAGTAGAAGAATTGTGAGTTTTAAGATAGAAGATGGAGATAATTTACACCAAACATGGAAAAATACAAGGACCTTCTATTAGAATGTCTTCACCATGGAGAGCCAAGGTTAGTACTATTGGAGCTATTCTACAAGGGGTCGGATAATCAAACTAGGGAGAAGATTAATTCTCTATCCGGTGAAACATTTATAGAGATGGACGTTGATGAGGCTTGGAAGTCACAGAGAAATAAGCAAAGCATTGTGAAATATATTCAAGCCAAAGAAATCTCTACAAGGTAAATGAAGAGGTGACACGAGATGCCAAGATGGATGTTCTACAATTTTTCGTGGCCGAATTAAAGAAGTTATTGGAAGAGAAAAACAAAAGGGAAGTTGCTTCTTCTAAATCTATCTCTTGTCAATATTGTCATAATATTGATCATACCATTTCTGATTGTGAGTCTTACCTTAGGAGTTTGGAAAGCAGGGAAGAACCAGCTTTCTACACCAATCATGGAGGCTATGTTAGAAGACCACAATACAACAACAATTAAAGACAACAACAATCATACCAAAGGGAGAAACAACAACAAGGAAATATACCAAGTTGGGAGGTTGAGTTGAAGAGAGAAGATCTTTGGGAAGGTTGAGGCACTAGAGAAAGGACAAAAGATGATGGAAAATAAATTAGCATCACAAGCATCTGTAAGCAAAACTAACAAAGAATTACTGGGTGATATCGAGGCAAATCCTAGAGAGAGTTGCAATATGGTCCAAGAGGATCTTGGCAAGACAATTGCACTTAGATGTGGAAAAGAAGTAGAGTCAAGACCACCTATTAAGCCGGTTGTAGCCAGGGAAGAAAAAAGTGCAAGAAGATGAGCTTAGTGAGGAGGAGACTAGAATAGAAGATGTCCAACCAAAACGCCTAGTTTCAGCCACACTCAAGCTTCCACTTTCTTTTCCTCAAAAGAAGGCCAAGACATTGCTTGACAAGCAATTTGAAAGATTTTTGGATAGGATGAGTAAGTTGTATCTAAAAACATTCCTTTTGTTGAAGCTCTTAAGAAAAATATGTCATCATATGAAAAGTTTTTGAAGAAGATCTTGTCCAACAAGAAGAGCTTGGATAAAGTTGAGGAAGTAGCCATGACTAGAGAGTCAACATACCACATCCTCACTAGCCATGAAAAAGACATGTTGTAAGAATTTATTTTGTGTTCATAGATGGGTTAGACTTCACGAAATTCGCATATCTTTGATGACAACCCACATCCAACTAGCCTCACTCGGGAAGGATTCCGTAAATGGTTATATGATTATATGCTATGGAATAATAATTCAACATTGCCTCCCACACGCCCTCAAGCCCAATGGACAAAACCTTCTCTCAGATACTTCAAATTAAATGTAGACGCCATTGTCACATCGTCTTGGACCGGCTTGGGTATAGTTTTTCTTGATAACCACAACTCTTTGAATGGTATAACTGTCATTAGAAGACATATATACATCCTTGGATCCTCTTATGGTTGATACTTTATCTATTAAGGTTGGGCTTGTTAAGGCCTACAAAAAAAAGTTTAAGTAAATCTGATTGTCTCATTGCAATAAGTCTTCTTAATAACTCCAACAAAATCATTTCTCCTCTTAGTATTATTTTAGATGATACCAGACATCTACATCATAGCTTCTGAAGTTGTTCTTTTATTCATACCCCTAAATGTAACAATAACCATTTGATGTTATATTCCGGCTTAGTCCTGTTGTGGGTTCTATCCAAATCTTTGTTAAACATTATCCCCTCGTATTGTAACTTTGATCCTTGTTGATATTATATTACATAATAATATTTCTCGTTAAAAGAATCAAAGAGGTTGATCTCATCCTAGGTATTTAGGTCTCGTTCTCAAGATCGATATGTACACTGGGGTGAAACAATCTAGGTCATGTATTCATTCAATCATTCACATACAACATAACAATCAATTTATTATCAGAACAATCTGATTTCTAGATTTAAAAATTAGCTAAACGTAGTGAAAATTGGAAGTACAAAGTTAGAAAAACATGTATAATTCATCAAATTTGAAATCTAACAAATAAAATCCATCAATGAAATCAACTAAATGGAAATATATTCGATAGAGTTTACACTCTAAGAGAAAGAAGAGTAAGAAAATACCAAAAATTAGCATAAAACACCCTTGTTAAAATTTTCCTTCATAGGAAAAGAGGAATCTCCTCTAGATTCTCCTCCTATTGTTCTTTTTTCCAAATCAGATATATTAATACAAGTCCTCTTTCTAAATTCTAATGTATATATATTTGGTCCTTTAATCAACTCAAAATCATCTCATTTTTATCAAAATATTTCGTGTACGTCTCTTAATTCAATATTATTATTTATAATTACTTGATATATTTCATGTACATCTCTTAATACAGTATTATTGTTTATAACTACTAATATAAATTATTATATTTCTAATTTAAATATTCCCTTCATGTATCTCCTTAATTGATACTCTTTTTCCCTTCTTTTTACAGTTTATTTGTCATTACTTATACTCAATAATTTTCCTAATCAATATCAAATTTATTTAATATTCATTTCCTAACTATATTATTATCCACCGACTCCATGAACGTAAGTCAACTTCACATTCTACATACTAAAACAAAAACAAAAGTCACTAATGTCGTGAACCAGCCGTAAATTGTCACGTGAACTTTTTCCTACTTGTTTAATTTCATTTAAACTAAGTTAAATTAAATCTCATTGAAACCGAACGTTAAAGTAGAGGAATTTATGAAAAATAATATACCCAACAACGCTTACATCGTGGAATAAGTTACATGCCTGGTGCAAGTAGAAGCATGGTCTACATGGTATACATGCATATACTTTGTAAATGCTCATCGCCATTTGCTTTTCCATCACGAGGATCCTGATGAAAATTCCCCCAAAAACAATTTATCTACAACTTATGATGCGTATATATACATAATCAGTGTGAAACCCAGATTAACAATTTAATGAGGATGGTAAGCAAGTACTACATATAGTAAATACATTTGTTTTCTGTACCAATTTATTGCTCTACATTGCAGCTCAACAACTTTTGCAGCAAATGCATTAAACCTCTTAAATTCTTTATCCTTCTTCATCTTCCCCCCACTCTCGTTTAAAAGCTTCTTCAATACAATCATTGTAGTTCTTCATACAACAAAGAAAACCCTAATACCGACATTCGATCCCGTAGCCTGCTTTTTTAAAACGATGTCGTCTCGGGTTTATACAGTGAAGGTTGAGGAGCCACGACCGGCGACGGAGAAGAACCCGTCGGCCGGAGATGTTTATCGGTGCATTTATTCTAAAGATGGGCTCACCAGTGCTCCTGAAGGATTGCATTCTTCTTGGGATCTCTTTAGCCGGTCAGTGAAAGAGAACCCTGACAGTCCGATGTTGGGCCACCGGCGATCAGTGGACGGTAATGCAGGTCCTTACGTGTGGAGAACTTACAAAGAGGCACATCAGTTATCCATTCGGGTCGGATCTGCTATTCGGAGCCGCGGTGTTAATCCTGTGAGATCCATTTGTCAATTACAAATGCTTTTAAGTTGTAACGATCCAAAACATAAATACTGAAAATAATTTTGATAATTGATGTTGTGATGGGTTAAACTGCAGGGCGACCGATGTGGGATATACGGGTCGAACTGCCCCGAATGGATCATTTCCATGGAGGTACACTTCTATAGTTCTATAGTTCTATACACTATAATGTCACTAATTTTGTATCTAAATTTATGTAAATGAAGCTTAACTAGTCATAATATAGTTCAGTGATTCATAGAAAAACCGCTCTTTTATAGAAAAAAAATTCACAAAGCTAATAAAAAATAATATTGATCAACATACTGATGGTAAGAGTATATATTTAGTTCTTCTTACATTTTTTTAGAAAAAAACATTTTAATGAACTTCGTTTATAATTTGTTAATGCAGAACCACATTATCTAGATCGTGAAATTGAACTACCAATAATTATTTTTATAGTAAAATTTTACATTCATAGACTCATATACCCCTAATTAAATTAATTAATTATTAAAATAATGTTTTAAGTTATTTATTTTTCAAAAGTCCTTCTAATGATTATATATTTTAATATAAATTTTTCCATTTTGTTTCAAACCCAACTCTGTGATGATATCGCAAAAATAAGGTGTTGTCACGGACACTTAAAATATCATAGTATTGTTATCGGCGCTCCCAAAACACCAAAATAGGGTGTTGGTTTGTCACGAACATCAAACACAGATACACAACAAGTTGGTGACGTTATCAACACTCAGAATACCAAAAACATTATATTGGTTATGTCACCAACACTCCAAATTCAAAACCTTAATATTGGTGTAACACCTCAAACACCATGTTTGTATTATTACCAACACCTAAAATTAAAATAAAATAAAATAAAAAATGGTGTTGATATTGTCACCAACATGTAATATATCATTTTTGTATGTCATCAATACTCAAAACACTGTTGTGTTCGTGATGTCATCACCGATACCTAAAAATATAATTTGGTGTTCTCACCAACACCGAAAATAGTTAGTGACATCGCAATCGGTAATGACTTTAACAAACAGTAAGACTTAAGTGGGGTGGGGTGGGGGATCGAAGTTATTTAAACAAGGAAAAGGATTAGAAATCAAGATGTTAAAACTTGAAGTTAGTTTTCTAGTTTCATCAGTTAAAGTTGTTATTTACGAAAAAATTATGAGTTATAATTAGTTCATCATCTTGCTTCTGTTCAAACTGATTTCCAGCCTCTTAAGCACCGAACTGAAAGACAAAGATTTGTTATGGTTTAAAGTACATGTTCGGATATGAAGTTTAGCATTTACAGTGTAGAGGGTAAACTTATAGGGTCCGTTTGATTGAAAGGGTGAAATGAAAACGGTTAGAAAGAAAATAAAATGAAAATAGTTGTGTTACTTTCATGTGATAAAAGACCTTCCATTTTAATCGTTAAACAAACACACAGATACGATTTCTGATTGTTTTGGTAAATTTCTGTTTTCATGAGTAATTCTTAACAATTCTAAACAAACCTTAAATTGTAATGTGAGGTGCAAAATTGTTGAGAAAGCTTAATATAGTAGCTGATATTGTATGTGCATATTTGCAGGGTTGTAACAGTCAATCCATCATCTACGTACCACTCTATGACACACTTGGTATTATAAACCCATTCCTCCTCTTACGCCTTCTTCATTCATATTCATCTCCAGAGATGTTATGTTCACCTCCTATGATCACCCTACGCAGGCCCGGATGCAGTAGAGTTCATCATAAACCACGCCGAGGTTTCTCTAGCTTTTGTTCAGGAATCGAAATTACCTGCAGTACGCCTCTTTCTTTTTCCTTCTATCTATACTCAAATCAAATTGATTTGAATGATCTAAAACACAATGAATTTGCAGATCCTAGCTTGCTTGCCCAACTGCAGTACTAATCTAAAAAGTTGGTAACACAATGCTCTGTTTCTATTATTCTCTATCTGAGCATCAAACTGTGTTGTAAATTAACCTCCATTCCCTCAGCCATTGTCAGTTTCGCGGATATATCTGATACGCAGAAGGCGAAAGCTGAAGGACATGGAGTGTCTTGTTTCACCTGGGAAGAATTTCTTCATTTGGTAACCTTTCAATACTCAGTTCCTCATACTTGGATGTGACATATAAAATCTGATCAAATAACTTCCTTGGATGATTTTCGGGTTTAGGGAAGTTTGGATTGCGAGTTGCCTCCAAAGAACAAGACTGATGTATGCACTATAATGTACACTAGCGGGACGACTGGAGAGCCTAAGGGAGTCATTCTGCCTAATGCCGCGTTCGTTGCAGAGGTTATGTCCATGGACTATCTTCTCTTAGAAACCGAAAAAGTGGTAAGTCTTATTTCTTACATTAATGCTCGGTCAGATGTAGGTTTTTTAGAAGATTTATCTGGATGTAGATTATAAAGATTATTTTCTCATATAAGTAATTTTAATAATCTCATCCACAATCTTCGTCTCTTACCAAACACTCTAAACTATAATTTAAAATAATTCCCAATAATCTCTTATTAAACACACCCTAACTTCTTCGCATAAGCTTCTTTCTTGGGTTGGTCCTAACTTCTGACTCACTCTTTGATTCTAGTTCACGACAGAAGATTCGTACTTTTCGTTTCTTCCGCTGGCTCATATATTCGGCCAGGTAGTCGAAACATATTGCATCTGCAAAGGCACCTCCATAGGATTCTGGCAAGGCGTAAGCTAATCATACTAGAATTTCAATCAGCAGATACCAGATTTGTCATTAGAAAATCATGGATTATCATCTTTGCTCCTCTTTGATGAATAGGATGTTAGATATCTGATGGATGATCTCCAAGAGCTAAAACCAACCATATTTTGTGGGGTTCCAAGAGTGTTTGATCGTATATACACAGGTATACATCGATTCTACTCGGAATTTACCCATAATTGATTCACTTCAAATCTGTTCTGACCCGAAATTCTCTTTTCAAGGCATTCAACAGAAGATTTCATCAAGCGGCACAATGAAGAAATACCTCTTTGACTACGGATACAATTAGTAAGCCATAGTTCACTACTACTCTCCGTTTTCTTCGTAAAACTTGTTTTTCTTCACTGATAACATGAGATTTTGAGCAGCAAGTTATCGTACCTGGAGAAGGGTCTACGGCAAGAGGATGCCGCGCCTCTCATGAACAAACTCCTTTTCGACAAGGTAGCTACGTACCCGTAATTCTCGTTGTTCTTTCTTTTCATGTGTTCTCACAATTCCAAGACAGATCAAACAAAGCTTTGGAGGGCGAGTTCGTCTCATACTTTCAGGAGGAGCGCCACTTTCCCGCCATGTGGAGGAGTTCTTGAGAGTCGCCGGTTGTGCTGTAGTGGCACAAGGATATGGTATTTTATCCTTGACCTAAGTATAGCTTTCAGCTGGACATAAAGGCTGAACTTGATCATTGTTTTGTTATCAGGTCTCACTGAGAGCTGTGGTGGCTGTTTTACAACAATAGCCAATGTTTTCTCAATGATTGGTACGATAGGAGTTCCGATCACAACCATGGAAGCAAGGCTTGAGTCCGTACCTGAGATGGGATATGATGCATTATCGAATGTACCTCGTGGGGAAATTTGCTTGAGGGGGAACACTTTGTTCTCTGGCTACCACAAGAGACCAGATCTCACCAAACAAGTGCTTGTTGATGGATGGTTCCACACAGGTAAGGACATGTACAATTAAAAACTACATTTTACAGTCAATACTAGGTTTAGACTGTAATTTTACCAAAACATAAAATGTGCAGGTGACATTGGGGAATGGCAACCAGATGGTACCATGAAGATAATAGACAGGAAAAAGAACATATTCAAGCTATCACAGGGAGAATATGTGGCTGTTGAGAACCTCGAGAACATTTACTCGCGCTGTCCTCTTATAACATCAGTTAAGACACGCAAAATTGAAACAGTCTATCCAAATTGCTTACTTGGTACCTGATACTTTCCTGGAAATTTGGCTTCAGATATGGGTCTATGGAAACAGCTTTGAGTCGTTCTTAGTGGCGGTTGTGGTGCCAGAAAGGAAGCCGCTCGAAGATTGGGCAGTTAAGAACAATGAGACTGGAGAGTTTGAAGTTCTGTGTAAGAATTCAAAGGCCAGGAAATACTTGTTGGATGAGCTAAACAGTACTGCTAAGAAACATAAGGTATAAGTTGCAATAATGCATTTGTGTTTACTCAAGTAATATGCATGATGTGCTTTTGGTTAACCATGCTGTAAAATCAAACAAACAGATTAGAGGTTTTGAGATGCTTAAAGCAGTGTATTTGGAGCCATTGCCGTTCGATTTCACAAGGGACTTGATTACTCCAACGTTTAAGCTGAAAAGACCGCAGTTGCTCAAGTACTACAAGGTATTTTTCCATCCATCATCTGTGAAAATCAAGTATGGAAACTAAGAAAATTATGAAATGCAAGATGATTAGAGCAAGAAACTAACCTTATTGACGGGTATACTTCAATCACTCTGCTTCTTTTGCAGGATTACATTGATGAAATGTACAAGGAAGGAAATAGAAGCAAAGCATGATCAGGACAGGACCTAAATCTATAATTTATATTCACTGGATCTTTCTATCAGTGTAAAAGACATTGTCTTTCACCATTTTTTGGATTGTCTCATCCCATCAAACTACTCATCATACAAACATTCTACTATTATAATTAAGGTCACCTGCAGATGAAATTACCCTTTTGTGTCTGTTCGCATGTAAGAAAAATCAAGGCGTTCAAGAAACAAACAGCAATATCAAAGCAGCAACAACAAAGGCTTGAGATGTTGAAATTGAAGGAATTACAACCACGCATTGCATTTAATGAAAATAAAGTGTGCTTAAAATCACACTTCAAAAGAAAATGTTTATGCTTCTTATTTGGTTCAGTGACAATCAACTATCTCTAAGAAAATATAACTAATAAGATTACCTCAAGCTTGTGTTGTGTTTTAGAACCTGTTGAAATAGAAAACCTTAACGGAAACCTACAGAAGCCTCAGCTCATAAATCAACTCCTAGCTCGTGAAGAATGATCTAAAATAGAACTCACAGCTCTATGTCAAGGCCCGTGATTGTCCATCCCAAGCCCTGGAAAGCAATTTGCACCCTGATCTGGTGATTGTTTTTGCAAATCTAATCAAATTCTCCATTATCAACTACCACCAAGCAAGCTCGAATTACACAGAGATCACCTCCTCTGTTAGGGAATCAGGAGGTGAACCAGTGGTACCATTGAGTACAATCACTTGTCCATCGGAATCGACGTCCACAATTACTGAATCACCCTCCTTGATCTCTCTAGCAAGCATCTTCTCAGCCATGCTATCTTCCAACAGTCTCATAATGGCTCTTCTCAAGGGTCTAGCCCCATAGCTAGGATTGTATCCTTCATCAACAACTCTATCTCTAAACCTCTCAGTGACTTGAAGCTCGATTTCCTTGCCCTTAAGCCTGTCAAAGACTTCCCTCAACATGATATCAGATATTTCCTTCACCTCCAGCTTGGTGAGCTGGCGGAACACAATTATTTCGTCCAATCGATTCAAGAACTCGGGCCTGAAATACTGCTTCAGCTCCTCATTCACCAGGCTCTTGATCCGATTATAGCTGTTGTCTTTCTCGTCATAATCCAAATCAAACCCGATCTTACGGCCTCCCTTCTCAATTACGCTGCTACCCACGTTCGATGTCATGATTAAGAGGGTGTTCTTGAAATCAACCGTTCTACCCTTGCTGTCAGTTAACCTTCCGTCTTCGAGTATCTGAAGCATCATGTTGAAAACGTCAGGGTGAGCCTTTTCGATTTCATCAAACAGTACTACAGTGTAGGGCCTGCGTCTAACAGCCTCGGTGAGCTGGCCTCCCTCTGTGTAACCGACGTAGCCAGGTGGAGAACCGATAAGCTTAGAAACTGTGTGTCTCTCCATGAACTCACTCATATCGAGACGGACCATAGCTTCCTCTGATCCAAAGTAATAGGTTGCAAGCGACTTTGCTAGTTCAGACTTCCCTACACCAGTTGGCCCTGAAAAGATGAAGCTGGCAATTGGGCGGTTGGGATTCTTCAGGCCCACGCGGGCCCGACGGATGGCCCGGCTGATTGCAACAACAGCTTCATCCTGACCAATGACTCTCTTGTGAAGGGTCTCCTCCATTTTCAGAAGACGGTCAGATTCATCGCTTGATACCTTTTCAACTGGAATATGAGTCCAAGTCGAGACTATATGTTGGATATCGGCTTCAGTCACCACAGGACCACCATCTCCAACCTCTTCCTCTGCCTTGTTCATTTCCTTGTTCTTCTCTACAAGGGCTGAGATTTGTGCCTTGAGGTCCATTTCTCGATCACGCAACTCCCCAGCCTGACAAGGTGAAGAATAATTCTTATAGCAAGATAGAAAGAATAACCTTTTTAAGGACTGTAATGCATTTAAATAATTCAACAACTTATCAGTTCAACAAATACACTTTCATTTATGGAGCATGCCTCGAACTAATCATCTTATCATATTGATTTTCAACATCAATTCCATTATGATTAAAGCATTGGTCATATTTAGATTATAAACATCTGATCAGCTCCTCACCTTTTCAAATTCTTGGCTTCGAACAGCTTCATTCTTCTCCTTCGTTATCTGCCTAAGCTCCTTCTCAACCTCTTTAGCTTCTGCGGGAAGCTGCAAAATCAGTGTAAATCAAGAACATGAAGAGCACATGTCAGAGAATGACGTACGATTGTACAAAACATAATTTTAAGCATTGATCTTGTACCCGGGCATGGTTCAACCGAACTCTAGAGCCAGCTTCATCAATAAGGTCAATGGCTTTATCAGGCAGAAAACGATCACTGTAGCGCAACATTTATCAAGACAAAGGGTTATCCATGAGAGAATGAATCAAGTTCTATTAAAAAAAAAAGCTATAGGAACAACATCATATGAGCAGGAGCTGCAATCAAGACTCTACATTACAGCAAAGGAAGGTGCTTCATAACTATATGTAATATACTTACATAAAAAAACTCAAACATTAGACATATAGGTAAAGAGACGCAAAATCTGAAGGGGTGAAGCTAATGAATTAAATCTGCTTCCATAGCAAGTGTTTTAGTATTTTCATATTAGGGAAAGCTCTACGTACAAATACGTACATTCTTATTGCGAGGAAAGATCAATTTAGGTGTACAGTGTGGAACTGTGGAAGCGAGATGGTTACAAATACAACTTGTTGACCATAATACTACATGTATATATCCAGCCAAAATCTGCAAAAACCTGGTTTCATGTACAAGTAAAACACACCTGATGTACTGATGGGACAGTTGAGCTGCGGCAACCAACGCTTCATCTAGATAGCGGAGCTTGTGGTGAATTTCGTAACGCTCACGAAGTCCTCTTAGAATCTGTATAGTTTCATCTACTGAAGGTTCAGGCACTCTGACAGGCTGAAATCTTCTTTCAAGTGCTGGGTCTTTCTCAATATGCTTTCGATATTCATCAATCGTGGTGGCTCCAATACACTGCAGAGAAAGTTTCAAACAAAGATGAATCAGAGAATACAATTATAATAAGGGTGTGCATAGTGTATTTTGTTTATGCAGTAGAAAAAGGAAAGTTGACCTACTTGTAATTCTCCTCTTGCCAGGGCTGGTTTGAGGATGTTGGCTGCATCGATGGCCCCCTCTGCTGCTCCAGCTCCAATAAGGGTGTGTACCTCATCAATAAAGAGGATGATGTCATCACTCTGCCTGATTTCCTCCATCAGCTTTTTCAGTCTCTCCTCAAACTCTCCACGGTATTTAGTACCAGCCACAAGAAGACCCATATCAAGGGTTATTACCTGAAAAACATAGTTTAGAAAATATATCTCATCACTATCTGACAAAAGTTCTTATGAGTTTGACAAAAGTTCTAAAGAGTTTGACAAAAGGAGGATGTAGAGCAGAATAGATTATGTAGATCAATTCAAATATGTGTTGTAAAACCTGGTAACTTCTTGTTAAATAATCAAATTAATTTGCAGACTACAGCCCAAAAGATATGATGACTAAATGTATAACTTGATTGTAACAAATAACAAATTTGGGATAAAAATGCAATCACATATACCTTTTTCCCTTCAATAGTTTCAGGAACATCACCGCTAGCAATTCTCTGAGCAAGACCTTCTGCGATTGCTGTTTTACCAACACCAGGTTCTCCGATGAGGCAAGGGTTGTTCTTGGTTCTTCGACCTAAGATCTGTGTGACACGCTCTACTTGTTGTTGCCTTCCAACAACAGGGTCCAATTTACCCTAAAATAATAAAAATGGAAGTCAGTTTTATAAGAATTCAACCTTTGCAAACAAGTCATTGACTGTATACAAATTAGACGGATGATAATACCTCCTCTGCCAGCTTTGTCAAGTTTGTACCATACTCCTCAAGGGTCGGCATCTTACTGTCTGAGGTACCCCCACGAACACCAGAACTGACAGTCTCAGTGTTTTCACCCACCATCCGAATAACCTGATAAAACATTAAATCCCACATTCTTATTTTAGAAAGCTAAGAGACAGAGAAGTGAAATATATTACAAAGAAAATACTCACCTGTGTGCGAATGTTGGTTGGATCTGCCCCCAAGTTTTCAAGTACACGAGCAGCTACACCTTCACCCTCACGAAGTAGTCCTAAGAGCAAGTGTTCAGATCCTATGTAGTTGTGGCCTGCAGTACAAAAAAGCTTTAAAATTACGTAAAACATCGTGTGCATGAGTTCATTTTCAACTAAAGAGATCCAGTTCATTGGCTCCGAGAATTGTCTTTTAAGTTCAAACAATTACAAAAATGTTGTTAGATTCCTGCATTTACTTTACAGAGGGAAATCTCATATAGATACCCAAACAAATTTATCAATGACTAACAACTATATCACATTCTTCTATGACCAATCAAACACTAAGAAGTGGTAACCTTTATTTGTAGTATATGCTTTATGCTTCAAATAAACTTAATGTATCCTAAATCCTAATGATTAAAACCATTATTCAATCCAAACATGTATGAATGCTGGCATTCTAGTCTTCTAGGGTGAGGAGTCTTAACCAGATACATATACAACTATCTCCTACAATCAAGCATGAGACGGTAGAATTGATGAAAACGAGAAAGATATCAATAGGTCCACTAAATGGAAGTAGACTCATGTTCATAAATTTTAGTGAAGATGTTACCCAGTTGACGGGCTTCTTCCAGTGAAAGTTCCAGGACACGCTTGGCACGTGGAGTAAAAGGGATTTCAACAGCAACAAATCCACTACCCCTACCAATTATCTTCTCAACTTCCACTCGAGCATCTTTCAAACTGATTCCCATTGATTTGAGAACCTTTGAAGCAATTCCAGTTCCTTCACCAATGAGACCTAAAAGAATCTGCTCCGTTCCAACAAAATTATGGCCAAGACGCCTTGCTTCCTCTTGGGAAAGCATTATAACTTTAATTGCTTTCTCTGTAAAGCGTTCAAACATAGCTCTAACGACACCCCGGCTTGCTGCCCCTTTACGTACAGAAATCGCAGCCCTTATGCTGGAAAAAAAATCGTGTTTGGATGATCCAATCAGATCTACAGCATTACTTCCTCGCAAGCCTGAGAAATTCCCTATTCTCAAACGAGGGGCAGAAAGAGTTGCCATCATCCTTGGACCCATCCTTCTCCCCATCGCCAATCTCAGGCAACAAACATTTCTTGAGCCAGAAGCAGGGATACTACTCAACTGAATCAGAGATCCAGCCATGATTATCAACAATCTGCATTTCCTCACAGAAAATGCAAAGGTTAAAATTTAAAAGGAGAAACATCATTTCATGGGTCAGCTGGACAAAATCATTCCACTTACTTTTACTAGATGTAATGAATCTACTTATTTTAGAATTTCAAAGCCAAAAATTACAAAAAAGTTCATACAATACATCTCCATGCAAACAATCGTGTGGACAATAGTATAAGTAATCATCATGTAGTAATTATTTAAATCAATCATAAGTTCATAACTAGAGCTGACCATGGGTTGGGCAGGTCAGCTCCTAATTTCAGTACTTCCGGTTAGGGTAAATTACGGATCACGAATTTACCTAGGCAAGTCGGGTTTGGGTCTCATCCAATGCCTTCTTGACAAAACTTTACTATTACTACTTACTAGTCACTCATACTTCTACTGTACTTGCACTTTACACAATGGTGGCAAACTTACATGAGTACAACTTAACACATACACAAATCACACAATGGCGACAAACTTACATAAGTACAACTTATCACAAACAACATTTTATTGTAATACTTTTCTAATTTAATAGTTGCAAAAAAAATGAAATCCACGTCTTCTTCTTAGTCTTATTGTAGTTCTTTCTGCAGAAAACACTTCATTGAAAGCATCAACTATTCTTTTGGCTATCTCGCACTGAAAGATGACATGAAACTGAACTTTTTTTCTTGTAGTAGAGTGTAATTAAACTGAATCCTTAGTGCACAGGCGCACATCAGATAGTAGATGATATCATTGTGGCCCAGATACCTCTTGGGTTTAAATTTTGCAGAAAAATGATAGAGCCAAAAACATTAGTGCTGGCACTTTGGCTAACACTATAAAGAATGTGTCGGTGCTAATCAAGAGGATTAAAAAAAAAGAAAAAAAAAAAGCCTAATCCCAGCTAAAATTGTGTACACTAAAAGCATGTAAGCCAGAAAATGTTTTGAGATTTTGTGAGGATAAGCAAGTCAAATCATATTGGCCTTACTATAAGATGCTTACATGAACAATGGTTAAGAGTGAGAATTTATTGTGGAGCTTACTGAGGCTAGATAATTTGAGAGGGTCAAGGAGCCGAGGTGGTCAATCCCAGTCCCAAGCTTCTCATCCGAAATAATACAATTAGTTAAAATGAATATGAGTTTTGCATTTGCTTCTGTTGTACTTTGTGCAGATGTATATTGATAGTGTATCATATGAACAGACCCAAATGTTGGCAATAACACCAATACACAAGCTATGATAGTGGGAAATAGGAGAGTAAATCCGAATTAAATCTAAGAGAGACCAAAGTGGTGAATAAATCTGGTGTAATGTAAACAAAGCAGTTTGAACTGTCCACAAGAGAAAGCATTCACAAACCTAGAGATTGTTCGAAGCAGAGAAGGACCGATGGAGAGAGGAGAGAACCGGAGAAGGTTCGAACTGTCGAACAGCCGAAGTCGACTGCGGGGCCCGGGAGTGGTAGAGAGGCGAGAGTTCTCGAAGTCGAAAGGAGGCCGACAGAGGCAGAGAGATGATAGTCGTCTGAGAGGTGATAGGTGAGAGTCGTCTGAGAGAGACGAGCGATGAAGCCTCTGCGAGCCAAAGAAAACCTAAATTGAGCGGGTTGCTGGCCCAAAATTACCATACCTTTTTCAGACCGAACCGGATCCGATCTAAAATAAATTTGGTTCACCGGGCTCGGTTCAAAACATTTGCCGAGTTTGATTTTCCAAGTGATCCATGAATGACCAAGTATGGAAACTAAAAGGAAATTGTGAAATGCAAGATGGATAGAGGTCACACTACCCCTCCATACACCACTATTCCATCCACTACATAAGCCTACTAAAACCATCCCTAATCCCGAGTTTATCCTCATCTAACTTCGTACCACCACATTCACACTACTTCTCGGTTACGCTTGAAAAACATCCTCCTCGTCACAAGCATGGACAACTCTTGAACACATATCCCAAGCCCAATCACGAACAAGATCCATACATCTAAAACAATAACTTTACATAATCTCTAAAGGTGTCCTTCCCATGATTGAGTACTTTAAAAAGAAGCGAACATTAGTCGATGCTCTTGTTGATTGTCTTTACATCGTCATTGATGATGAATTTGTCGCATATGATCTTCAAGGACTCGATGCCTCATATGGAGCCTTTAAGGTTGTTGTACACATGAGGGATCAAACTAACTCCTCAACCGAACTATTGGGCCATCTTCTACGAGAATAACGGTTTTAAGAAGACCATAAAACACTCAACAACTCTAGTATTGTTGCCAACTATTCTTAGGAACACTCGTAGTCTAGCTCATATTCTTCGTCTAGAGGATTGACTCGCAACACCTATTTTGCAACCAACATGGCTCCATCATAGTCCAATGATTCAAAACACGCAATATATGCAAAAATTGTGATAAATTGGTCGCACTGCAAAAGGTTGCTATCAAAGACTTAATATTTGCTCGAACTCGCTTTTCAAATAGACTACACAACTTCTTATTGAGCTCAACCCATTCTTCTATGTGACAACACTAGTTTATGGCTCACAACCACGTGGTCACATCTTGTTAAAGTCTGATACAGATGGACCGGGTAGAGCGGGGATCGTGTGCATACGAGTGTACATGCGCGTTAGGCCCAAGCACAACACATAAACCCGATGAGGTTCCATCCTAAAATCAAATTGGTTATAGGAGGAGTAGCCACCGACCTTATATACTAGGCTCATAAGTCCAAATCTTTCGATGTGAGTACTAATTATCTCCAACACGCCCCCGCAAGGGCAACGACCGAGTTGCACTTGCCCATAGGTTAGGATCGCGAGCCACATAGAGGCTAACAGCTCTGATACCATGTCAAAATCCGATACAGATGGACCAAGTAGAGCGGGGTCGTGTGCATACGAGCGCACATGCACATTAGGCCCAAGCCAACACATAAACCCGATGAGGTTTCATCCTAAAACCAATTGGCTATATGAGGAGTAGTCCACCGACCTTATATACTAGGCTTGGAAGTCCCAATCTTTCGATGTGGGAACTGATTATCTCCATCTCACTCCAAACATATTGTAGCACTCCGTCAAATAAGGTATACGAGTAGTAATGTACGTACAAGTTATTGTGAAATTTTAGAATTTCATGTAACATGAAATATATTATTTTAGTAGCATATACAAGATAAATTTACTTTAATTAAACGAATAAGGTAAATAAGGATAATTTAAATAATTTATAAATAACTATAAGATTATTTATAGATTATGCTTAATTATGGGTATAGAAGTATAATTATAGTGTACAGAAAATACTATAAATATGAAAATAGGTTAGATGTGGTGGCAATGAAAGTAAAAGGTGGAATAGTCGGGTTTTTGCCATGGGTACTTGATCAAGGAGATATAGCCGTCCATTTTACAATTTTGGTTAAATGCATGTTAATCTTATCAAATTCTACCCCTTTGTATAAAGAACATGGATGAGGTTTTAAAAATCACAAACTCACACCAAGCATTTTATTGCTAAGTACATATTTGAACGAAAAGGTTAATTTATTAGTATTTTCAGTGAATAAGGTAGTAAAGCAAGCGTTTATATTACGATAAGGCAAGTGAGTTATAGTTATTTTAAATAATTATCGTACCTATTTGATCGCTAATATTTATATGTAATTATTCTGAAGGTAATAATTATATATAGATATTTTAATCGAGATAATTATTGGTAAATACGTATATATAACTTTGTATTGGAATAACGCGTACTTTATCGATTTTAGCGGCTACTTGGTCTATAAAGTGATAGTATACAAACCGATAAAATGTGAAAAGTGTGTTATTAATGTGTACGGTTACATGTAAATAGTAATGGCGGCTCGACAACATTATTAGAATTGTCCGTTGGGGCTTAGTGGACCCCGGAAATTAGGTCGTCTAATTCCAAACTCGCTACCGGTAGACGAATTTAGGGAGTCAATGATTTACCAAGAGGTTCTCCAAGACTTTCCCTTCGTTTGATTAACGGTTAAAATCAAACCTGATATCCACGGTGAAATTGTTAGCGCAACGCTAATGTAATTAAGTGTGTTTTTAAATTGGTTAAGTGTTGAATATTTAGTACGGTGATGTTATGGATATTATATGTTATGTGATTCTGAATTAATATGTATATTTTGAGATAAGGTTAATCCAACTTCCTAGTCTATAAGATAGACTGATCCATTTTTATTTTCTTGTGTTTTATTTTGGTTGGTTATCAACCTATTAACAGGTTAATGTGAGTAGCAAATGACGTTGTGGAAGCGTACCGGAATTACACTTGATCACCTCTCACTCTTTCTCGGAAGTTTGAGTAACTTTAAACTTAATAGCCAACAAAAGCATGTTTTTTTTGGTTGCAATTTGCTTGTGAATATAGTACATGAACATCAAGCGATATATGTATAACATCTCTAGTTCTGCTACAACGCTAACGATTTCTTTACTAGGCTAATTCCGAGTACTACAATCTTGCAAAGACCGTCTAAAAGCCCAGGTGATGGCAAAAACAAATAGAGAGCAGAATTCACTCTAGATTATACATCGAAACATACAGAAAACTCTTACTCCATACTCTTCACTATCTTACATGTTTTTGTTGGCTTTTGGTTAGTTCTGTTATATTTCTCAGGTCCGTTATAACGGTAGGACTCAACACAAAAGAATCTGGCGTCTCTTCTCCGACAACAATTCAGAATTCACCAAATGATCCTTATTTGGTTGGTATCAAAATGAAGTAGAGAAATCAAGCATCATAAAAATGGTGATGCTTAACAATAGTCAAGTGTGTTGTTCATGGAAGCAAAATGGCATTGAATTGGTACAATGAAAGAGACTACAAGCAAATTTCAAACCGGAAAACCAGACGGGTACATCATGAATTAACAGAATAACGGACTAAAGATGTGCATAGTGAAGTCATCTTATTTTGGTCCTCAAACCAAGCAAGAATACACAAGCAGACTCACCACAAGAAGGGAAGTTGATAGCTGACCTTTACCAACTGAGAACTATATGAAGTCAACAATGATGAACCAGATTGGGTACACCAACAGAAGGACTATCCCAACTGTGTTGGAGATTCCGTGTGCCCTAGTGAACGAATTCCTGAATCCTCCTGATGCTCGGATGTGCTCCTGGAGAAGATAGCACGCGATGACTAAGCAGATGGCTGCACCTATCCAGTCTCCCCTTATCGTGTCAGCGAACAAGCTTGGGGCCACCACAATAATCAGGATTATGGCACTTGGTAACTCCAACCAGTCTGCAAATCAATTCAGGTATTTCAAATAGAAAAAGAAAAATAGTTATGAGATGAATCAAACTGAATTGTTTGTATGTTACCAGGGAAGCGGTGTGGGAAGAAAATGCGGAGTATCACAGCGATGAAAGCAATCCATTTCCCGATTTGTCCTCTGCATATATAGTTTATCACATAGTACTGGTAAGATTTAAAGTTTGATAAGAAAATTCTTGATACTTGGGTTTGAATAAGTGTTACCTGACAATATTGAACAACAAGGAAGGAAGACTGAAGAATATGTAGGGTACCAAGAGTCCGGTGAGAATATTCGTCTTCCAGTTCGTACGGTCCAAGATCAAAAGATAACTAACATAATCAAACGTAGAGACACATGTTAGAAATCCAAAGAGTGAAAAATCTAACTGCAGCCCAGAAAGGCACAGCAAACGAAAATTATACTTCTTTGCCACACGCCTATAACTAGTTTTGAACACAGCAAAAGAAAAGTATGCAGCTTCAACTTCAAGTAACATAAATCTGACATTGAAAAATCTACCTGCAGCACAGAAAGGCACAGCAAAACGTAAATCCAAACAAATATTCTTATTGGGAGACCCCCAGTTTCAAAGTTCTTTAAGTCTCAAAGGCAACCTTTTCATTTTATATTCGTGGGAAAGGCCGAGAGTGGAGGAGGTGGCATCCCACTCAGAATCAAGATACACAAATTAAAATATGTAAAAAATGTTCAGATTCAAGATGGAAAACTTTCTATGAGAAGTCCGACAACATGAAAAAGGGATAGACAGGCAACTAACTTTATAGCTTAATTCTAGTATTCATCAGCAAATAAAGTTCAGATTCAAGTTGAAAAGATCTTGAATTGACCTTGAACTGTACTTCTAGTTTTCATGCTATCAGGAAATCAAAGATCTTACCATGGAGAGATCGAGAACTAACATTATAATTTAATCAGTTAATCGTCAAAAGGGGGAATTATCATCTCAATTGCTGAATTGCCTGGATAATCAACCTAAGCCTTCGATTATTAGTTAATCCAAGAAATTCATACAGAATAGAACAAGGATAGAAACGAAACCCAAGAAGAAGAGGGGAGAAAGAGTAAGTACATGGCGGCAAAGGAAGCAACCCATTGAAGAAAAGAGGTGCCGAAGCCCAAGCTGCCGAGCTTGATGGCATCAGAGGCGAGCTTCTTGGCAGCATTCTTCAAGTCCTTGAAATCGGAGCCGATCAAATCGGAAACAACAGCTTGATCTGCATCGTCAGTCTTCATCTTTAGGTACCCACTTCCTGTCCTCATCGTGCGAACAGAATCACTACCTCCGCTGCTTGATTCACTGATTGATTCCTCAATTTCTCTTTCCTACTCCTCGTTCTTTCTTTCTTAGAGTCGTCTGCCACAAAAAACGGAAATAAAACAAGGGGGTCATTCCCCAAACTCGCCCTTTAATTCATCTATTTTACATAAAACACCCTTTTTTGGAAAAATATACAAATCGATTATTTTGTTAACTAGTTTGAATTCCCGTATTTGTAGACCGATTATATGTTGAAATAAAATTTTTATATAACTAGTTTTTATAGTTAGTTTTAGTACGTTTGCAAAACGTTAGCAATTATACAATTTAATTTATATAAATTATGTAATAAAATTTTATATAAAATCCAAACTCTAGCTTTTTGTTACTAAAAATCACTCAATTTTAAATTTATAACAATTTTAGAAAAATATCAAAGTACTCTACAAAAATTAATCAAGGTATGTCGGTATGTAATTTATGTGATTTATATATGCACAAATATTTTTATAAAAATTTCTCAATTTATGGGTAAATGTTAACATAGTTAAAATAATATTCTCTATATACAATAATATTTATTAAGGTTAATGATGCATGTATATTGACTAGGACTTGTCCTATAGTTCTTTTTCTCTTGAAATAGATTTTCTATGTATGCTTCTACAACTTTCCAAACTAGTTTTATAAGTAGGTAATTATTGTTGAATAGAAATTAAAGGATTGTTATAATTAAAAAAAATTATATGGTTTACTGATACATAACTTATTTAATTATATTTATGTTTTAGTTATGTATATAGATATTTGTTCTAATCACCACTTGCTCCAACCACATCGAGCCTCATCCAACTTTATGAGTGTGTTACTAACCACTTTGTAATATTCCACCTTTTAGAATATCATATCAGTTGTATAAGAATTTGTTATTAATTTATAAGAAATTTATGCTAGTAAGACCTTTTTTCTTTTATTTTTTTTTTGGTTGTTAGACGACGATTCAAAGATTTAAATTTGTGAAGTTAAGTATACTTGAGTTAAAAAAATCCTCTAGTGAACATTTTTAATATGGATCAACGTTTTAAATACCTAATTGATGTTGAAGATCAACGTCTTAAAAATACCCTCTCGTAAATATTTTTAATATGGATCAACGTTCCAAATACCTAACAACTTACACTTTCAAATTTTCAACACAAGTATATGCTCCTTTCTCCATATCGCCTAAATCATAATAATGAAGCTTCCAATATTGTGTCCGAGCTGTTATGATGCTTGATCAATGTCAACCTTTACATTCCCCCTCTTATTACTACTTCATCCCCTTCGTGGATGCATTGACTACATTTAAATTCGCTTCCACATCTCTTTGACACCGATTGCATTTCATCCAAAATATTACTTTTGTTTTTTTTTTGGTTAAAAATTAATTTTGTTGAGATGTGTATCCTATATCAATAATAACCTTATATATTATCAATAGATTTCAGCATGAAATCTCACTAGACTTTTGTGTTGAATTCAAATCTAATATGCACGTACGCTCACACGCACGACCCTCAGTCAAAAATCCATCACGCTTTACAGTAGTATCATTGCGTTTTAGTCATGATCATACTTTCTATATATCTTAACTTTGGGTTATCTATATAGAGAATAAAATGATATACCCATTTTGTGAAATCGTGTCCCTTAGATAGGGAAATGCTACCAATTTCCCTTTGTTGATATAATTATAGAACAAGTAAACAACTATATGGAACTAAGAGGACAATATATTTATTGTGAAAATCCTATTAACCAACTAGTTAAAGAGATGAACCTCCTTTCTAACATCAACTAGAGATGACTTTAAATAATTTGTTTATATTATTGAACAAATATCAGATTATAAAAATATCTTACGTGAACCCAAAGTTTCGAACAATGTTGAACTCTAATATCAAGTCAATCTAAGTCACTTTACAGTACCTCACATTGATGCATCATTCCCCTTATCTCTCCTCCTCCTAATCTTCTATTTCTTCTTCTCGACATAACGCTTCTTTAGGTCATGAAAAAGTTATTTGCCTCTAGCCTAAACATATACATATAGAGAGAAGTTGGTTCGGCGAGGAGGCTTCTTATGAAGAGTAAGTGAAGAAAATATTTTTATTTTTTACTAGTTTATTTTTAATCCTCTAATAACTAATTATCATCATTTTATAAAAATTGAATGTTTATCCTTAAAATATAAAAATTGAATGCTTATCCTTAAATATATCTTATATAGATAATTAATAAATGTGTTATCCTTATAAAATAAACAATTAATTTTACGATAGAAACTCACCGTACTTATATTCAAGTAGTGGTGGATACAGGACTAGCGGCACTGGTCCGTCGTCCAGACTAACCTAGAAAAAAAAAACCCTACTATAAACAAGCTAACCATTTTTTTAAAAAAAATTAGCCTAGTCTACGTATCTTATTTTTACGCTCAATTAGATGGTTTTCTAGTTTTTCTAGGTTCTGCTACTAATGATAGATACTTCTGCAAAAAAAAATTCTAGCTCCGCCCATTCCAAAAATTTTCGGACTCCGCTCTATATGTAGGGTTCAGATCTAGGGATGGGCTGCAAACCTAAACCGAATTCGGGGTCCTTGAAACCGGCAAACCGCCGATTTGCCGGCTTAGCACGGTTTATAAAAATTAAAAAAAATAAAAAATTTAAAGAGAAAGTATTATGTTAAAAAAAATAAATTAATATTACATAAAAATAAAAATAAAATTATTATAAAAAAAAATTAGTATATAAAAACTAGTAATAAAAATTTATACCAATTGAAAAAAAAAAACTCGGAAAAATTAAAGGGCTTGAACCGGTTTCCCGGTTGCCTACGTATCCTCTCGGGATTAAGAGGAATCAAAGCCCACATAGTTCTCTTACCTTGACTTACCTTTTTTCGGACTTCCGAGTTTTTTTTAATCCCGCTTACCTTTCGATGTCGGACTCGGAAGTAGTGCCGGCGTCTTCGGAGTTGGAATCCGATTTGAAGTCGTACACCGGTGCATTCCTTTGTTTCCGCTTAGCCGCCCTTATCCAATCTTGAATACAAACTTGCATCTCCAACTTCTCGGGCTTCAATTGAGTTCGGTTGTGACCGAGAATGTTCCCGCCTCGGCTAAATGCTTGCTCCACCGCAACCGTTGATGCGGGCACGGCCATGATTTGTTGTACAATTTTAACTAAGGTTGGATATTTGGGAGCTAATCTCTTCCACCAATCCAAAATATCAAATTCAACATTATCATCAAAACTAAAACAAGTGTTTAGATAATCTTGATATTCCGCATTTGAAGATGAATGTCTAGGTGTTTTTGTTCTTCTAGCAAAAACTTGTTGTGCAAGTGAAAGAGAAGAAGATGAAGTAGTAGAAGAGGGAGATGGACTAGGTGCGGTAGAAGAAGAGCTAGCACTAGATTGAAATGTACTAAGTAATTTTAAATTTTCGGTATTAACTTCTTGCACAATGTTAGGAACATTATAGTCTTCTTGTGTTAAGTTTACACACAAACAATCATAATAAATAGTCAATAAATCGGAAAGACCATCTAGTTTAAGTCTAGGATCAAAAACGGCGGTTACAAGATAAATCATGGGAATGTTTTTATAATATTTAAGCCATTTTTCTTTCATATCAAGCATACATTCTAGAAGGCAAGGTATGTTAAAACATTTTACAAAAGCTTCGGAAACATTAACGGCAATTTCTAAAAATCTATGAGATGTTGGAGTGTAAACACAACTCATGATATTAGTTGCATCATTAAAAGTTTTTAAAACATTACAAATATGGGCACAAGTTTCCCAAACATTTTCATCATCTAAAATTGACCAAGGAACATGAATTGAAGCAAATTCTTGTAACAAAACTTTATAACGTACGGCTTCACAAAGTAGTTTGTAAGTCGAGTTCCAACGAGTTCCAACATCTTTTGAAAAAACAATAGGATGAACATTTTTGTTTAAACATAAATTTCTCCATTTTCTTCTTAAATCGGAGTCATGCCAAATATGATCAATAACAAGTTTGATTGGGGTTAGCATATCTCCTAAAACCTTAAGTCCATCTTGAACACATAAGTTTAAAATATGTCATGCACATCTTTGATGAGTATAAGGGGTTTTTATATATTGTCCTGCATCCTCAACCAAATGGTTTACGGCGGCGGTATTTGCGGATGCATTATCAAAAGAATATGAAAAAATTCGATGTTGTAAATTATATTCTTGTAAAACCGTTTTAATCATGCTTGCAATGCCTAGTGCATTATGTCTTTGATTAAAATGCCGAAAACCAATAACATATTTATGCAAAAACATAGCGTTATCAATAAAATGTAAAGTAATGCCCATGTAAAAATGTTGTTGTGATTGTGTACTCCAAATATCATTACAAATTGAAACTTGATGTTCAAAACTAGCCAAATTCGAGAAAAAATTTTCTTTCTTTTTTAAGTAAGATTTATTAACTAATTTTGAAACGGTTTTCCTAGAAGTTGGTTTAAAAGAAGGTTGAAGATATCTAGTGTTATATTCCCTAACTTTTTCATATTCGGCATAAGAAAACGGTAATGAATGTGAACAAATAACATCGGTTAATCCTAAATTTTCTTCACTATGATTATATGTAAATAAAGGAGAATGAGAGGTAGAAGATGCAAACCCGTGGGAAAATTGTGTTTGTCCCTGTGAAATCCCGAGCTTCTCCGGATGGACGTTTTCCATGTGAGTTTGCAATGTCCCGTAGCCGCCCTTCACCTTCCACTTGTACACCTTCGGGCAATAGTTGCATGCCACTTGACAATACTCGTTCACCGGCTCCCCCCTAGTGTAATGCTTCGTAAATATTTCGGATGTAAGCATTTTCGGAGGGGGGAGACTTCTTCGTGGAACTTTGGTAACATCGGGATTGTCGGGCATTTGTGTTTCGCTTTCTTGGGTGCTAGGAAAGTATTGGGAAGAAGGAATTTGATCACTTGGGTTTGCCATTACGAGAAATCGAGATATCGAGAATACGAGGAATCGAGAATAAGAGATTAGGAGAGTAGAGAAGATGAGTTGTAGATGGTGTGATTTGTGGAGGAAGAGAGTATGGGTATTTATAGAAAATTAGGATTAAATGTGGGGGGAGGGGGATTTGTTAAATTTTTTTATTTTTTTTTTAATATTAAACCCCAACGGCTCAAAAATGAGCCGTTGAGGGCTTCAACCAACGGCTAGTAGCCGTTGGGTTTAAAAATAAAAAAATTAAAAAAAAAGGTTGTTAGGCCCAAACCGCCGGTTTAGGTTTTCGGAAAAGCCAAACCGAAACCTAAACCTTGAACCGGCGGAAACCTAAACCGGCCAAACCTAAACCGCCGGTTTGAAAACCGCCGGTTCGGCGATTTGAACCAAACCGGGTCCAACCCTATTCAGATCTAACATACATGTGTGTATCCGAAGTCATATACACACGACCTCCGTTACAAGTTTAGCCTACGTTAACAACTTTCATTATGAAGCGATGATTATAGGTCTTCACCTTAGAAACTATTGAGACAATATGGTCCAACAACCCATTACAAGTCATTATCGTCGGGTTGTTTAACCTTGGTGGCTTGGTGTTGCAACTTGCAACACCTAGTCCACATCGGCAATTTAATCCCCTTCTCACACCAACTCTATCTATCACTCTTAAACATTTCCTCATGACTTTTACGAAGCTTACGGGGAAAGTGGAGGTGGGTGATGGGTTGTAGATAAGGGTAGTTGTGTGTAATATGAAGATAAGGGATGGTTTTGTCCAAATTAGCTGCAATTAAGGATTGTTTTGTGAAATTACTTCTTAAAGCAAATATTTGGGAATAATATAATCTATGTAAATAGGTAACGGTGGCACGTAGGCATTACTAACGTCTTTATTTTATCAAATTTGTGAGGCCTAAATTCAAGAAAAAAAAAAGTAGCTAGTCTATATCACAATAATGTCGCCAGTTGGCACTTGCCAGATTTGTCCATATGTATCTAATGATTTTATAAAGCATATATGATGTGGTGTTATCATTGGCCCATTCATGACTTGCAGAAATGGATCAAGATGTATAATATTCATGACAAACAAATCAAGATTGAATTATATAATAAATAAAGATCTTAAAAAAAAATAGTGTGAAAATATATAACTCATAATATTTAATACGAGTTCATAACGAAATTATATAAAATTAACTTGATTTGTATTAGATAGGCCGTTCAAGATATATAATATTCATGACTACATATGTCATATAGAATTAGAAATGTATAAACACATTAATTAGCTATAATTAAATATAATTACTTTGTATTTTATATATACACATAATTGTAAGTACACATGTATTTGATATCAAGTGTCACCGAACTTGCTAAGGTCGAAAAAGTTTCAACAGCTCATCACCAACACCGAGGAAGAGAGAGAAGACGAGTTATCGACCTCTTCATAATCAACAACTTGGATATGCATAACCTCGACACTTGACTTCATCGCATGACCTCATCACAACATTATCTGCAGGAAAAAAAAACACTATTGAATTATCTTACTATGTATTTAAATTATACACAACCTTCCAGTGATGTTCAATGTCAGAAAATATCTAATCTGACATATTTTAGCCATAAGAAAAATATCTAAATTTGTTTATATTTAATCCGCCAACTAATGTGACAGTCTTAAACTTACTAGTAGCATACTTAGAAACAAAAAAAGGAAGAAAAAAAAAATCTCATCGAGTTTTCTAAACGATTGTCTATCCATAAATTTAAATTGTATCTCCATTTTACTAATTTAGTCACAATCATATATATGTTTAATCCGCCAACTAATACGGCGGTGCTAAAATTTGAAGGAATTATAGAGCAAATCAATAACTATACTCACGAGAACGAAAATTATCAATTAAACTAAACATCTAGATGTAATAGCTTAACAATAAATTCAAATTGTACATCATTTTAACTTAAAACCATATTTGTAACATTTGAATTTGGATTTAGTTAATAAATAATTGACTCTTTCTTTTTTTTTGAAATGTATCCCTTCATATTAGTAACCCTGTAACGATTTTAATTCTAAAAGCATGCGATGTTTTAAATTTAGCTTGAATATAATGATCCTAAATACTTTTATAGAGCTTCCAAAACAATTTATTGAACAAAAGCCAAATAATTGTACACATATCTTGCTATGTCAATTAATATATTATGTTGTCAAATAAAGTAATATATTATGCTTTCAAAAAAATTTTCTTGTACACATATTTATTCTCTTCCCCTATTATTGACACCGTTAACATACCAACAAGAGCCATATAGTGGACGTTATGCATCAATGAGAAAAAAATAATTAATGTAAGTTAAAAAATATACCTCATTTTGCGATGAAGTAGATTTGTATCCGGTTCTTTTTGAAATGAGATGAATAACGTTTGTTAAGTATCATCCTCCTACAAAACCAATCTAGTAAAAATACAACAAAAATAAATTAGTTAGTTACATAATATCAATATAATTAATCATATAAAATTACTTAATCATATAACACATTGATATTGAATTGAGTTGTTGTAGAATAGATGAATCTGATATCAAACCAAATTTGTAAAATTCAGATCCGATGGATCCGTCCGTTTGTTCACATCGGGCGGATCCGTTCAACCGTTTAGATCCGGCTGACCCATCTAGCCGTTCAGATCCGGCGACCGTTCACATTGGGCGGATCTGTACGGTTGTTCACATTGGGTGGATCCGTATGGCGTCCATATTGGGCGAATCCGCCCGGCCGTTCAGATCGGGTAGATCTGTCCGCCCGTTCAGATCCGGCGAATCTGATTGCCTATTCAGATCTGGCGGATCCGTCCGGCCGTTCAGATTGGGTGGATCCTTCTAGCCGTTCAGATCCGGCGGATCCGTACGGCCGTCTAGATTAGGCGAATCTGTACTGCCGTTTTGATCGGGCGGATCCGTTCGGCTGTTCAGATCGAACAGATCTGTTCGGTATTCAGATCGGTTAGATTCATACGGCCGTTTAGAACAGGCGGATTTGTCCCCCATCCCTAGTATCACAAAAAAGCTTTCTAAAATTTGTTAAAATAATATATGAAAACAATTGAATTTAATAAAAATCTTAATAATTGAGTATAAGGAAAGAATGTACCTCTTCTTATGATTCCAAGACATTAAATACAAATTCATATCCACCAAAATAAAATATCTTAATATATATATATATATATATATATATATATATATATATATATATATATATATGGAAATGAGAAGTTTTTTTGAAAGGGAATATGGAAATGAGAAGTTGGTAGGATTGAAATGAAAAGTATGTTTGTGTTTTATATATAGCTTGTGTTTTATACATAATTCTCTCTCCTAACATTGCATAAAAATCAATGTGGGAACATCATTTTTCATTTATATGTATAAAAACGATACTATATAAAGAGAACCTGTAAATTTCTACCTAAAAAAATAGAGAATTTGCAATCTTATTCATTATCCATTTGAACCGACAATATTTACAAAAATATTGATCTTTACAAATAATATGCAGATTTCAACTCCATTATCACTTTACATTTCCATCTAATTTACACTTGTGTTGAGATTGCGGTAAATATGAAAAAAGAAGCATGATATAACCAATCCTTGTATTTGCTTTGCAAATAAAAAGCAAATACAAGGATAACAATAGCATATTAATAAACTTACTAGGTTATGTACATATGAAATGTTTAAAATCTTATTTCAATAGAATATAGAACTTTTAAAGTGATACAGAGAATCAGTCATCACTAATGAGTGATAAAACTGAAGGAAAGAAGATATGAAAAGTCTAACTCTTAAGAAGATGCTCAATTGTGTCGAAGAAGAGAGGCGACATTCCAGGTTTGGCGTTTTGATTGAACACCTGACGCCTGAGACTCCAACTGCTGTTGTGAGTTCTATCAAGAAAGGGATTCCTTGAGGAATCTTGACAGAAAAAAGATACACTACCTCCTGATTCGCGTTCATACGCTTTGATATGAAGAACATGTTTGTTGGTGCTAGCTTGTCGAGTGTTGCTTATAACTAGGAAAGGGAAATCCTTTGATACCTCATTTGAGTCTGGCAGGGATTTCCATGTCTAACAGGTGAGAATAAATGAAAATAAACAATCAGATCATGAGAACAAATTTGTGGAATGAAACAAACAATCATATTAAGGGCCCGTTTGTTTTACTAAAATGTGTATCATAAAACAGATTGTGTGAGAGCCCTTTTCTTTCGGACCGAGATTTGATCTTTGACCGAGCTTGTTTTGGCCGAGTTTGGCTCAGCCGCTCCCGCGGTCACTTACTCCGCACCTGCGGGTCGCCGCTCCTGCGGCCATCTCCGCCGCCCCCACGGGTTCTTGCTGCTGCAGCCGGTTTTGTTGACCTTGTTGACCCGTTCTTTACCCTTAGCTTTACTTCTTCCTTCTCCTTGCTGAGCAAGGGTTTCCTTATTCATTTCCATCCAGTCTTCATGTCCTTCTTGCTTCTCCTTCATCTTCTTTGATCTTGTTCTTGGTTGGAAGAGTTTGGTTGGAGTTTATGTGAGTAGTGGCTGTTGTGTTGATGCTAGTGTGTGTGTTGCTGTGCTTGGAAGTCAGCCTTGGTGTTTGTTGATCCTCCCGGCAGCCTAGGACCTTCAATAGTGGTGAGTGCTTGTTCTTCTCCTTCTCTTCTTCTTTGATTCAATCCTTCTAGCTTAGGATTAGATGTATGTTAAGGGTTTTGATGTTGGAATGTGTATGTGTGTGTGTATGTGTCTATAGAAGAGAGTAGACGTGATTTGATCACGTGAAGAGCCAAAGAGAAGCTGCGAAGTCTCATTCTGCATTGTCGCCGCCCCCGCGGCCAGAAGTCACCGCCCCTGCGGAAGACGTGCTGCAGTGCCTGCGCCGTGCCAGCGCCGTGCCTGCGTTGCCAGCGATCCTTGTCACCGCCCCGCGGCTGAATGTCCCCGCGGCCGCGGTTGCCTGCTTTCCGGACGCAGGTGCGTCTTGTCCTGGGACTACATATAGTTAGGTAGTTCCTTTCCTTTCTAGTATGAGGGAACTAGTAGCATGCTAGGTACCGGTTTATGATTAGTATGATATAGATATGCCGGTTACGACCTTGAGGTTATGAGTTGGATATGATCCCTTATGGATCTCTTGGGTCTAGGTGTGACCCTTTATGTGATAGGATTGTGATATATATATATATATATATATATATATATATATATATATATATATATATATATATGTGTGTGTGTGTGTGTGTGTGTGTGTGTGTGTGTGTGTGTACCTTGTATAGGATGTGTTGTCCTCCAGTTTGGAGTAGACGTTTCTAAGAGTGGTTTGTAGCGAGATACTCCTGAGATCGAGGTAAGTCCATAGGACTTACTTAGCTACTATCCTTATATTGGATGTATGCTTGAGTAGTGTGTGTTATGTGCTTTATAGCATGTGTTATTATTTGGTCACCGACCTATGTTATATTGACCGCCCATTGTAGTGGCTGTGATAACCTTTCCCTTTCATCCCGTCGTGGAGTCTGAGAGGTTCTCTGTAGTCAGGCCAGATCTGGTATAAAGGAAGACCCCTCACCATTCCCACAGGGTACACGGGAGGTGTGCTGATACTACTCCAACTGGTTGTTTATACGATTGAATGATTCAACTTACTGGGCTAGTTAGCTAACGGTTTCATACCGTGTTGTAGATCCCTCGCAGGTTAGGAGAGCTGCGGAGTGATCCGGAGTGGTGATCTACTGAGGGTTCCGTACACGGGGCATATTCGTGGGTTTTTGGAGATTATCCATTGTACGGATTTTTGTTTTGATTGTACTCAGCAGTACTGTATAAACCTTTTGATATTTATATATCAGTTTTTATGTTTTGTTTTAATCTGTTGGTGCCTTGCTGTAAGATTCAGTGAGGTTGTTGTCAGGCTAGGGTCAGGATCCATTGTGAGATCCTAGCCCAGTAGCACTCCGAGTCCTACGGATTTGGGGTGTTACAGATTGAAACCGGACTTATTCACCAAAGAATATATTAGGCCTCTAATAGCTTATTAGCAGTGCATCCTGCTTTTAACTTCTAGGGTGCCTATTCAACTCAATCTAGATTAAGGTAAATGACATAAAGTCAACCATAAGAATGTTTCCTTGCAACCAACAAGCCAGACCCATATTTATGGCTTAAACGAATGACCTAAAATAGTTTGAGAATGAAGTAATATCGAAACCCTTATTGGAATTATTTTGTATAGTTTTCAGGCGGTCATGTATAATTTTAACATTTATGGGTGTTTTTTTGAATAAAATTTAATTCATGGGTAGTTTTGTGAAATTTCCCTTTACATGGAGCTAGGCAAAGTTTGAACCGGGCATTTCTTGCTCATACATTGCAAACGAAAGTGACCACTTATTATGAACAAAAAAGTACTTACCTACAAGATTCATACTAACATTTAACCTGAAATCAAAATCAGTGAACTAACGTTTGAAAAGTTGAACAGGAAAAGAAAATATTACCTCAAGAAAAGATGTACGCTCCATCCTCCTATCTTCCATGAACAAGGCATGAAGCGAAACTTTGTCATTGAAATACCAAACTGGTTGTTGATTGTTCTTAATAACCACCTGTAAAAAGAGTTTGGAGGGCCTTGTGATTCATGGGTAAAAGAGTGCTTGAAGATGACCCAGGTTGCAGTGGCGGAACCTATTTTTTAATTTAAAAAAACGTTATCAATTAGAAATGAAATAGACAGGCATTAAAGCACTCACATGAAGAGGGGCACCAGGAGCAAGCCCAAATGTGTTTTTATTAAGCTGAATCATGAATCCATCAAGAGGCATATGTGTATTGTTCTCAAATAGTAAACTGTAGAACACATTCCCGGCTTCTCGGATGAGCTGCCCGCTAATTTGAAAACCTTGACCTGTAGATGCAGGCAATTCATACTGGCAAAGGCGGGCTGCATGCAAGAAATAAGTCAAATCAATATTTCATAATTTACAATGTCAAAATGTACGATAAGTGAATCTTCATGGAGATAAAGCCCAAATATGTTTTTATAAGTGTATTTATTCGTAGATTGATTTTTTTTAGTTTACGAGTTTATATTTATAAACCACTTAACAATAAACTTCTCAAACCAAGGTTTTTTTTTTTGGATGAGTCTATTTTATTTAAAACCCGATTTTGATCTTGTGTTTTTCATCGTGATATTCTTTGTTCATCTCTTGGTAATCAAGATTATTCTTCGATTTTTCTAGGGCCAAAGGTGACTTTTGAAATAAAATAAACCCTAAAAATAAACTCCAAGTAAACAGCTTTATCTTATATATTCATATATACAAACCCGTTGAGAAATAAACCCGAAAATAAGTATAAACTCATTTAGTTTATAAACCGGAGAAAAAAAATCAATCTGCAAGTAAACATGCCCTTAGTTTAGTTTCATGTGTCAAGGTATATATGTAATTTTAAAATTTATAGGGTAAATGTTTTTTATTTATAAAATACATTTGATATATCGTATTTAAATTAACTAATTAAAGAGAAATTAAAATTAATTTTGTATGTTATCGATAAATTAATTATATTTTAGGTAAATAATAAAAATAGTTTAATTTAGAAAATATTATATTTCCTAATTTTTTAATAATATATAACTTAAAAATAAGTTAATAAATATTTTATAATGGAAAATAAAATTTAATTTTAAAATTGAAATATAAATGTTAAAAAATAGAATTATAAAAGGTCAATTTAAAAAATTCTCTTGGATATTTTTAATTACCATCTTTCCAAACATATTGATGGACTTAAACAATGTACGTCTCCTATAGACTTAAAAAATTCTCTTAAATGAGTTTGATGTAGCCTTGCGAGCACTTTGAGGATCTTAACAAAGAAGAGAAAATAGCGTAGTTTTCAAATGTACCGGCAAAAATCTCTAGGAGTCACCACTATTATGCATTCCGCGTGCCTAGTTGATAGGGTTCTCAACTACACATATGGAAGCGTAGTACTAGTCCAAAAATTTTTTTGGACTACTATTACGCTCCCCATATGTATAGTTGAATTTTTTTTAATTTTTGTATGGATTCCAACTACGTACCCCATATACGTAGTTGTAAATCATTCAACTACGCACGCGAAGTGCGCAGTTATGGTGATAAATAAAAAAAATCACCGGTACGTCTATCAATCCCAAAATAAAGACATGAATTAATTTATATAGGAAGGATCATCCGATCCACAGGTGTAGGAAATGTCACATAGAATAAACAAAGAGATCTCAATCATTTTTATTTCATGCAAAATGAATCAATAAACAACGTGATTTTTCAAGAGAATCAGCCACAAGTTTTATAAGATCATAAGCACGATGGATCACATAATAAAGGAAGTAGACACATTAATATGAATGTCTAAAGGCAAGAACGTATCACAAGGTCATGAAGTCACTCATCAAATAATCATGCATGACTCATGTACATAAACAATATTAAGAGTAGTCTCTAGCGCATCACATTCAATAAAAAACTATTATAATATTTTAGAAGGTAAGTATGTCATCCGACTCAATAAACTAATATTTTTGTGATTCATTTTTCTTTTTTTTTTTTCCCGATTTGAAACCTTCATTTTATAGGATCAGTGTCTAAGACGAGACTCAACTACTTACTTTGTCTTAATGTCTCTTAGTGTGTTTTGATTAGTCAACAACTTCACACTAATCTTAATGCTTTACATTTTGCTGGGCTATTTTGAGCGGGAGAAGTAAAAAAAAGTAGAGCCAATCTAAAAAGGTTGAAATTCTAAGTATCTTTTTCAAGTCTAATTACGGATTTAATGCTTGACTGAATGTCCTCCTTTACGGGTGGTTGAGTGTATTACTCCTCGGTCCTTTGACTCACGTCTCTTGTTGATTTAAAATAGTAGTTAACACCTATTGATATTATAATTATAGTTATTATTATTCAAAAACTTTTACAATACTAACTATATATATATATAAATATCACAAAGAAATAATGTATAGCTACCATTTTATTAAAAACTTATAATACAAAATACTTTTTTTTTAAATTTACTTTTATAAAAATCATTTTGAAAATGATTGTTTTGATCCTTTGCTGACGGAATGTTGTGCTACTAAGACCATGTTTATCAAAGCATTTGTATTTTAGCTTTTGGTACACCTTTTTCATTTGCTCTTCGCCAACTCAGTATCTCATATATTTTACCTACTTTATCAAAGTATCTTGTTAAAAATTTTCACATATCCAATAAAATCATGACACATTGTATTTTTTATACATATTATTATTTTTTATTTAAACCTCAAACATCTCCTTTTTAAGATGATTTAGGATGCTTGGAGAAATATCTTTAAATTGGGATGCTTCAACTTTTTCAATTGTTTATTGTTAGTTTTTGTAAAATCTCTTCAAGATCCTTCCAAGCATCCCTTAATAAACATGCCTTAAGATGAGTGTTGAAGAAGCCTTTAGGGTTAATATTCGGAACCTAGTGGTTGAAACTGATTGTTTATTGTTGATGTTTTAATTTTATTGTGTTGAAGTGTTTAGCAGCATTTGGGGACTAGTCATTATTGATGATATTAAAGCTCTTAGAGAATAGGGAGGCTTTTGACTCTTTTGTTTTACGTCATATATCTCGGAAGACGAATAAAGTTGCTCACCATCTCTCTTACGTCTATCCAACTGATGGTGTTTAACAAGTCTTTACGTCATCCGACAGAAATTGTACAACTTATTTGTCATGATATAATATCATAGATATTTTCCCTCTTAAAAGAAAAAATATTTCGAAAACTCGTGAAATAAAAGTTACTAAGTTTTGAACAATAAACTAGTTTAATTCTAGATGAAAATTTTTAAATAGTAGTTAACACCTATTGATATTATAAGGAGCGTGTTATATACACGAAGATCAATTTACTAGGCAAAGAATATTTTCGTATCGCGCCAACTCCTAAATTAACGTTGCCGAAAGGTGTCCCAAAACTTACGCGCATGCGCTCTGTCTTTTTTTTGTTTTTCAGGATTTGTAGATTTGAATAAGAAGAATCTAGAAGAGTATTTTGGGTTCACTCTCTTTCTTATTCTTTGTCGAACTTCTCTAGTAGATCTGAAGAAGAAACTAGAAAAGTATTTTGGATTCATTCTCTTTTTTTTTTTCCCCTATGTCGAACATCATGGAACAAATTTCAGAAAGATTTGAAAAGATTAAGATATCGTCCTTCTTCTCGAAATTTATCTTTTGGTAGCTCGAAGAGATTCAAGTGAAGAGTTTAGTCAGATTTGTTAGGTCTTTGTGTTGTCTTGGTGGTGACAGATGAACACATAGAGAAGGCAGAGAGGAGGAACCCTAACTATGAGAGATTGAGATTCATGGAAGGATTTTGGTCAGAGGGGTTTAAGTCAATCAAACAGTCAAATTCATGTGTTATTGACTTATTTACCTACCCTTCGTATTTATACATTTGTGAGGCTGTGATGCAATTTCTTTTGGAAAAAAGAAACAAGAAAGCCTTGTTTCTATAATCACACAATGCAAAAAAACATACACACAAAGCAATCAAACCTGAATCAGCAAACTTTCAGTCAACATATTCAAACATGCTCGTCAACTTCACCAGAATACAAAGCTTACTCAAATTTCAAATGAATTTCTATATGTGAAAGAAAGTGAAAGAGGAATGTTCACCGGTCATGACTTGACAATCTTATTTTTTTCATACACCAGAGTGACAAACAACATTAATGTAATGACATAGCTACTAACTGCCATTCAATCTTAAAATGATTGTATCCATCATTTATAGCTACTAATGTAATGACAACTATGTTTAAAAATTTGGATTAGAAGTAACTTACTATGCGCATTAATTTATCTTGTCTGAATTATGACTTTCCACAATCTTCAGAATAAGAGCCTTATTCTCATCTAGATACAACCATTTTATATTGTAATAGAACTTTTAAGGAAAGTATCACAAGTTTAACACATTGGCTAGAAGCCTTAACAAAGTAAAAGCAATAGTGCAAGTAAGAACACAAACAAACAACCATTGTTGGCGACAAAACTATTTTTTTACTCCAAGCTATCAGTCAAAGTACACAAACATTTTAGCTATACTAGACTAAAAAAATCAGGATGTGTTGTTGTCTTGTTGAAAATTCTCAAAAGAAGTAAATCAGATTCCTTAGTGATTCTTGATTATGAATTGACGATTCTTCAATACAAGAAGAAGAATGATACTCAAGAGAAAGTAGGTAGATTATGGTTTGATTTCTTCCCGTAGATTCCAATTAGTTTTGAAACTAGTAGAGGAAGCTGAAATCCGGATAATGGAGGAAAGATTTGAATAGAAATTGGATTCAAAATCTAAATATGCTAAATATAAATAAACAAGAGTAATGAACACCTATACCTCCCACATTCCGAGACCATGATCTATTGAGAAGAAATAGAAGGAACATTGCTTTTGAGCGCCTACCCATAACGTTAGCGCTCGTTTTAATTTTCTTGAACAAAATAAATAGGCGCTGGCGCTCATTGGGCACCAACGGATTACGAGTTTTTTGACATTAGTAAAACTAGTACCGTGTATATAGCTTTTTCGTATTATAATATTAGTTATCATTATTCAAAAACTTCTCTAATACTAACTACAAATAAATATCACGAAGAAATAATGTATAACTACCATTTTAATAAAAACTTATAATATAAAATACTTTTTTTATATATAAAAATCATTTTAAAATTGATTGTTTGTGATCCCTTGTTGACGGAATTTTGTGCCACTAAGGCCATATTTATCAAAATATATGTATTTTAGGTTTTTGAACACCTTTTTCATTTTCTCTCCGTCAACTCACTTAAGCATCTCATATATTTTACCCACTTTATCAAAGCATCTTAATTATTAAAAAATTTTCACGCATCCAATAAAATCATGCCACATTGCATTTTTTATATATATATTATTCTTTCTTAATTTAACCCTAAACATCTCTTTTTCTTAAGATGATTTGGGATGGTTGGAGAAGTATCTTTAAATTGGATGCTTCATATATTTCAGTTATTTATTGTTACTTTTTGTGAAATCTCTTCAAGATCTTTCCAAACATCTCATAATAAACGTGTCTTAAAGTGAGTGTGGAAGAAGCCTTTAGGATTAATATTCGAAACTCGGTGGTTGAAAGTTAAAACTGATTGTTTGTTGCTGGTGCTGTAATTTAATTCTAGTGAAGTGTTTAGCAGCATTTGAAGACTAGTCATTATTGATGATTTTAAAGCTCTTAGGGAATAGGGAGACTTATGTTTCTTTTGTTTTATGTCATATATCACGGAAGACGAATAAAGTTGCTTACCATCTCGCTTATGTTTATCCAACTGATATAGTTTAACAAGTCTTTACGTCATTCGTCAGAAATTTTACAGCTTAATTGTCATGATATAATATCATAGATTGTTTCCTTCTTAAAAGAAAAAAAATCATTTCGCATACTCATGAAATAAAAGTTACTAAGTTTTGAACCATAAAATAGTTCAATTCTAGACGAAAATTTTAAATTGGTAAAATTTAATTTTATAAGATGATTTGAACTGCAAGGAGGGTCAAATTCTGATTCTAGTCCGGTTCAATTTCTACTCGACGTGAGTTCCAAAATGTCATATCTATTTAAAAACCAAAAAATGTCTTCATTCAAGGTGATAAAGACGAATAACATGTTACAAAAGCATACATATTCAATATTTTATTTGATAATCAGTGCCATAAACTGTTGGATGTGAAAATTAAAGTGCAGCAGGAGGCCTCATTTCTTCCTTGATAGATTCAGCTAAGCTGTTGTATGCTTCTGTCCAGGCTTCCTTCATCTCCGGTGACCACATCTCCGGCACTGCTTCTTTTATCGTTTCAAGCAACGCGTATCGAACCACCTGTTTTGTCGAAATTCATAAATTACGTTTTCATTTCTTCTTTTTAACAATAACCCAAATAAAATTCGAGACAATAGAAATGAATAATAAATTAGATAAATCACCTCAAAATGCTCATCAGCAACACCATACTTGAAGTGCTTAGTGCCCAAATCCTTGAGATTTGACTCTCCTACTGTCACTCTACCTGCCTTCCTCAATTGAACTGCAGATTCACAAGTCTAATATACAAAGATATATTTCATTACTTATTCAACAAATAATAGTAAAAAAAAGGGTAAAATTAAGTGCAGACAGACCATCACAAGAACAGTCATGGCATGGGCTTTGAGTTTGGAGTTTTTCTCAACGGGAACGTCAGAATCATTGAGAAAAGAGAAGAGCTTTTTTGCTGTTGGAGCAATCTCAAACACCCTATTAAGTAAGAATCATCAGACATAAAATTCTAAAATTAAATTTGGTTTATTTTGCACATCCATAATCGAATCACTAGAAAACAGAAGATAATTTACTTCAAGAAGAATTTGAGTCCCAACTCAGAGGCATTCTTCTTCATTGAACTCCATGACTTAACCACTAGAGCTTCTTGCTCTTCTGTGAAGGCTCTTACAACAAATCTCTTCCTACCTTTCTCCACACAGACAAAATAAAATCACCCACTTTCACCAAACTGTATATATATATAAATAATTTAATTGAAATTCAGGACTCACAGGTTGTAATGGAGCCATAAGAGATCTGCTTGGAAACAAGTGATCTTTGTGAAAAATCTCTCTTGACCCATAAGAGATCTGCTTGTGAACAGTGTGCCCTTAGATTTTTATGTGAAAAAGTATGCAAGGGTGTCGCTCCATTGATGATGATGCTTCCTGCTCGCAAATATTGATCGAACACAAATCTTTCAAGAACATAAGTTAATAAGCACCAAATAGAAGATATTGATCATTTTACTTTACCTTTGGAGGAAGAAGTGGGTTGAAGGCTGAGGAGATCCATGATTGGAAAAGGTGAGTGACCAAATGAAGAGAACTAACAGTAATCACTTATAATAAATTATTCCCCAAGATTCTGAATTGTGTAAGAGATTTAAAAAAGTAACCTTTCAGTCACCCTTTGTAGTTTCTGTAGAATTTTTTTTATATTTTTTTTATTATTATTTCTTGAATTTGTTGTTGTTGTCATCAATATGAACTAATATGGCTTCACTCGTCAACTCTAATAGCCTTATCTAAACACTCGAGCTATTCCCACTAGAAATACAATTACCACATAACATCTCACCGCTAACATCTCACCGCTAACAAGCAATCAATGTGTCTCGTATTTCTAAAAAACCCCTTTAAGGTCATCCTCAAACTTACAACTTCTATCTACTTTATTTGGCGGCACAAGAATGACGTCGTCTTCAACAACACGCCCCCTCCCCCTTAACTTGCATCTCGATGATTCTTTCACACTTGAGATCCATAATAAATGCCAACAACATTAATTAAGCAATTACTTATTGTTGTTTACCTGTATTTTCCTTTCTCGTACTGTAATTATACTCTTTTTGTTTCAATATATTTACCTTTCATTAAAAAAACCCCCCATCTCATACCTCCAAAAAAACATCTAAGATCATCCTCAAACTTACCACTTCGATCTACTTTATTTGGCATCACAAGAATTTTGTTGTCTTCAACAACACACCCCTCCCCCTTCACTTGCATCTCGATGATCCTTTCAAACTTTAGATCCATAATACATGCCAACAACATTAACTATCTATTACTTATTGTTGTTTACCTGCATTTTCCTTTCTCGTACTATAATTATACTCTTTTTGTTTCAATATATTTACCTTTCATCAAAAAAAAAACACGTCTCATACCTCCAAAAAACCCTCTAATATCATCCTCAAACTTACCACTTCTATCTATTATTTGGCGGTACATGAATGATGTCGTCTTCAACAACACGCCCCTCCCCCTTCACTTCATCTCGATGATCCTTTCACACTTGAGATCCATAATAGAAGCCAACAACATTAACAAGCTATTGCTTACTGTTGCTTACTTGTAGTTTCCTTTCTCTTACTGTAATTATACTTCTTTTGTTTCAATATATTTACCTTTCATTCAAAAAAACACATCTCACACCGCCAAAAAAATCCTCTAAGATCATCTTCAAACTTACCACTTTTATCTACTTTATTTAGCGGCACAAGAATGACATTGTATTCAACAACACACCCCTCTCCCCCCTCACTTCCATCTTGATGATCCTTTCACACTTGAGATCCATTATACAACCAACCAACATTTACTAGCTAATGCTTACTGTTGTTTACTTGTATTTTTCTTTCTCCTACTATAAGTATACTTTTTTTTGTTTTAATATATTTAACTTTCATTCAAAAAAAAACACGTCTCATACCTCCAAAAAACCTTTAAGATCATCATCAAACTTACCACTTCTATCTAATTTATTTGGTGGCACAAGAATGAAGACATCTTCAACAACACGCCTCATTCCCCCTTCACTTTCATCTCGATGATCCTTTCACACTTGAGATCCATAATACAAGCCAACAACATTAATCAGCTATTACTTATTGTTGTTTATATGTATTTTCCTTTCTCCTAATGTAATTATACTCTTTTTGTTTCAATATATTTACCTTTCATTCAAAAAAAACACGTCTCATACCGCCGAAAAACCCTCTAAGATCATCCTCAAACTGACCACTTCTATCTACTTTATTTGGCATCACATGCATGACGTCGTCTTCAACAACACGCCCCCTCCCCCTTCACTTGCATCTCGATGATCTTTTCACACTTTAAATCCGTAATACAAGCCAACAACATTAACTAGCTATTACTTATTGTTATTTACCTGTATTTTCCTTTCTCATACTATAATTATGCTCTTTTTGTTTCAATATATTTACCTTTCATAAAAAAAAAACCCACGTCTCGTACCTCCAAAAAACCCTCTAATATCATCCTCAAACTTACCACTTTTATCTACTTTATTTGGCGGCACATGAATGACGTCGTCTTCAACAACACGCCCCTCCCCCTTCACTTCATCTCGATGATCCTTTCACACTTGAGATCCATAATACAAGCCAACAGCATTAACAAGCTATTACTTACTATTGTTTACTTGTAGTTTAATTTCCTTTCTCCTGCTGTAATTATACTCTTTTTGTTTCAATATATTTACCTTTCATTCAAAAACAAAAAACACGTATCACGCCGCCAAAAAAATCCTCTAAGATCATCCTCAAACTTTCCACTTTTATCTACTTTATTGGTAGGCACAAGAATGATACCGTCTTCAACAACACATCTCTTTTTTGTTTAATTTCCTTTCTCCTGCTGTATTTTCCTTTCTTTTACTATAATTATACTCTTTTTGTTTCAATATATTTACCTTTCATTCAGAAAACAACACATCTCATGTACCATGTCATATTACAGTAGATAGGATAGTTGCATTCAACACGTCTCATGTACTAAGTCATATGACCTTATGTACTACGTTTACCATATATGGCATGGTTGAGCTTGACAAGGGCCCATGCTTTTTACCTAGCCATGATTTGGGCAACTTCTACTAACCAAATATAACTTCTTTGAATTCCACCGCGAGATTTGAAAAGGGAAAAACCCTAGATCCAAACATACGAAGAGAAATTGAGGTAGAAGAGGATGAAGAATGTACCTAATTGTAGAACCAAAATTGTTGTAATATAAGAGGATAGGTGTGAAACCTGTTTGAAGCAAGGGATAACACGAAGAGGCATTGCAAGCCACGTATAAACAATAAAAGAATAAAAGAGGGGAGTTGCGATACCCGTTTTAAGCAAGGGATGACACGAAGAGGAATTGCTAGCCATGTATAAGAAGTAGAAGCACAAATGAATAAAAGGAATTGGCAAACACAAATTATTTACTAGCAAACAACAAGGGTGGAAGTTGAAAAAGACAAAGACCAAGGGCAAAATGAGAAGCACACAATTTTAGGAGACATCATAGTCATATGTTTAACACGTAGCCCCATATGGTAGCAAGCCAAGAAGTCTCACGTACCATGACTCGTAAAAATGATGTCATCCTTGTATATGACCTTATGTACTGCGTTTGACTTTTATATGGCATGGCTGGGATTGACAAAGGCCCATGCTTTTTGCCTAGCCACGATTTAAGTAACTTCTAGTGATCAAATACAACTTCATTGTACTGAAAATTTCCCATAACCACCACCTCCTTTTGGCTATAAATGGAAATGTCATAAACATTTCCCCCCCTCTTCCATTTCTTATCGGAATAAGTTATTAGTTTTTCGAGTATTGACAAGGAATATGCGTTTTGACGTTTGAATTGGAATTTGGTGAACAATTTAGTTTCTTATTATTGATCGAGAATAATCAAACTTAAAATTTGAAAATTCAAAATAGTTAGTTTACCCTTTTTATTCAAATGTGGAGGATTTGAAAAGTAGTCCTTCCGTGGTTGTCTTAATTCACTAACTTATTCGAGTATAACCCAAATTAATATGAGACAAATATATTTAGAATGAGAACTTCTTTTGGGAGATTCAACTACTATCCAAGTCTTGTTCAAATCAGATTGGTTTCATTTAATTGAATCTAAAGGCGGGGCCAGTTATAGTTTTGGGTGGACAAATCTATTTTCTAGTAAACTTTTCCCAAGATTCTGATTTGTGTAGGAGAATTTAAAAAAAGTAACCTTTCAATGGATTATAGAGTCACCCTTTGTAGTTTTTGTCGAAATTTTTTATACATTTTATTTATTATTATTTTTTCAGTTTATTGTTGTCGTCATCAATATGCACTAATATGACTTCACTTGATAACTCTAATAGTCTTATCTAAACACTCGAGCTATTCCCACTAGATATACAACTACCGCATAAAATCTGACCGCTGACAAGCAATCAACGTGTCTCATACCTCCAAAAAAACCCCTCTAAGGTCATCCTCAAACTTACCACCTTTATCTACTTTATTTTGCAGCACAGGAATGACGTCGTCTAGCTTCTACAATACGCCCCCTCCCCCTTCACTTGCACCTCGATGATCCTTTCACACTTGAGATCCATAATACAAGCCAACAACATTAACTAGCTATTACTAACTGTTGTTAATCTGTATTTTCCTTTCTCCTACCGTAGTTATACTCTTTTTGTTTCAATATATTTACCGTTCATTCAAAACAAAAAACACGTTTTATACCTCCAAAAAACCCTCTAAGATCATCCTCAAACTTACCACTTCTATCTACTTTATTTGGCGTCATGGCGGCACAAGAATGACGTCGTCTTCAACAACACGTCCCCCTCCCCTTTCACGTGCTTCTCGATGATACTTTCACACTTGAGAACCATAATACAAGCCAATAACATTAACTTGCTATTACTTAATGTTGTTTACTTGTATTTTCCTTTCTCCTGCTGTAATTATACTCTTTTTGCTTCAATATATTTACCTTTCATTGAAAAAAATATCTCATACCTCGCAAAAATCCTCTAAGATTATCCTCAAACTTACCACTTCTATCTACATTATTTCGTGGGACAGGAATGATGTCGTCTTCAACAACACGCCCCCTCCCCCTTCACTTGCATCTCGATGATCCCTTCACACTTGAGATTCATAATACAAACCAACAACATTAACTTGCTATCACTTACTATTGTTTACTTGTATTTTACTTTCTTCTACTGTAATTATACTCTTTTTGTTTCAATATATTTACTTTTCATTAAAACAACTCCAAAAAACCCTCTAAGATCATCCTCAAACTTACCACTTCTATCTACTTTATTTGACGGCACAAGAATGATGTCTTCTTCAACAACACGCCTCCCTCCCCCTTCACTTGCATCTCAATGATCCTTTCACACTTGAGATCCATAATACAAGCCAACAAAATTAACTAGCTATTACTTACTGTTGTTTACATGTATTTTCCTTTCTCCTACTATAATTATACTCTTTTTGTTTCAATATATTTTAATTTCATTCAAAAAAAAAAAAAGCACCGTCTCATACCTCCAAAAAACCCTCTAAGATCATCCTTAAATTTACCACTTCTATCTACTTTATTTGGCGGCACATGAATGACGTCATCTTCAACAACACTCCGCTCCCCTTCACTTGCATCTCGATGATCCTTTCACACACGAGATCCGTTATACAAACCAACAACATTAACTAGCTATTACTTATTGTTGTTTACTTGTATTTTCCTTTCTTCTACTATAACTATACTCTTTTTGTTTCAATTTTTTACCTTTCATTCAAAAAAAACACCTCTCATACGTCCATAAAACCCTCTAAGATCATCCTCAAATTCACCACTTCTATCTACTTTATTTGGAGGCACATGAATGACGTTGTCTTCAACAACACACCCCCCTCCCTCTCCCCCCTTCACTTGCATCTTGGTGATAATTTCACACATGAGATCCATAATACAAGCCAACAACATTAACTAGCTATTACTTACTGTTGTTTACATGTATTTTACTTTCTCCTACTGTAATTATACTCTTTTTGTTTCAATATATTTACCTTTCATTAAAACAAAAACAAGTCTGATACCTCCAAAAATGTAACACCCCGAATCCGTAGGACTCGGAGTGCTACTGGGCTAGGATCTCACAATGGATCCTGACCCTAGCATGACAACAACTTCACTGAATCTTACAACAAGACACCAATAGATTAAAACAAAACATAAAACTGATATATATATATATGTACATATCAAAAAGGTGATACAAGGTACTGCTGAGTACAAAAGTCAAAACATAAACCCGTACAACATAAATAACCCATATCCCACGAGTACGCCCCGTGTACGGAACCCTCGGCAGATCACCCCTCCGGATCACTCTGCAGCTCTCCTAACCTGCAAAGGATCTACAACACGGTATAAAACCGTTAGCTAACTATACACATATATAAGAAGATGCTAGAGCACAAACACACGTCAAAAAATATTAACACATCATCATGATATCACACATTTACCCGGTTTATTATCTTTAATAGGTCCAAGACGCAATCGTATAATAAATGTATATGAATATACGTGACACGAGGAATGTATATATAACCCTCGCCTCTGCGTGCAATAACTAGCTGGAGTGGTATCAGCGCACTTTCCCGTATACCATATGGAGTGGTAGGTGCCCTTCCCGTATACCAGAACTAACTAGCTTACAGAGAACTTCCCAGACTCCACTACGGGATGAAAGGTAAGTTTTCACAGCCACTACAATGGGTGGTCAATATAACATAGGTCGGTGACCATAATAACACATGCTATAAAGCACATAACACACACCACTCAAGCATACATTCAATATAAGGATAGTAGCTAAGTAAGTCCTATGGACTTACCTCGATCTCAGAAGTAACTCGCTACAAACAATCCTCAGAAACGTCCACTCCAACTGGAGGACAACACAGCCTATACAAGGAACACATACATATATATCACAATCCTATCACACAAAGGGGTCACACCTAGACCCAAGGAATCCACAAGGATCAAGTCCAACTCGTAAACCTCAAAGCCGTAACCGGCATATCTATATCATATTCGTCAACATCCGAACCCTAGCATGGTACTAAGTTCCTCATACTAGAAAGGAAAGGAACTACCTAACTATAGGTAGTCCCGGGACAAGACGCACCTGCGTGAACTAAGGACGCAGGGGCGGAACGCAGGCAACCGCAGGCGCGGTGGCACTCAACCGCGGGGCGGTGACAAAGGTCGCTGGCAACGCAGGCACGGCGCGGGCGCCGCGGCACGTCTTCCGCATGGGCGGTGACTTCTGGCCGCGGGGGCGGCGACAGTGTAGAACAAAATCTCGCGGCTTCTCTTTAGCTCTTCACGTGATCAAATCACGTCTACTCTCTTCCAGATTCATACACATGCCACAACAAGACTCTTCCAAGCCAAAGGAAACCAAGACAAGATCAAAGGAAGGTGAAGGAGAAGCAAGAAGGACGTGGGAAGCTGAAGAAAGGAATGAAGATGGAACCCTTGCTCAGCAAGGTAAAACGAAGAGGTAAGGTAAAGGGTAAAGCACGGTCAAAAGAGTCAACAAAACCGGCTGCAGCCGCCGGAAACCGTAGGGGCGGTCCCATGAGCCGCAGGGGCGGAGACCCGCAGGGGCGGCGGTCATGCCCGCGGGTGCGGAAAGGCCAATCTCGGCCCAAAGCCAATCTCGGCTATGTTCCGATCTCGGTCCGAAAGAATAGGGGTCTCACAAAAAAAACCCTCTAAGATCATCCTCAAACTTACCACTTCTATCTACTTTATTTGACGGCACAAGAATGAAGACATCTTCAACAACCCGCCTCACTCCCCCTTCACTTTCATCTTGATGATCCTTTCACACTTGAGATCCATAATACAAGCCAACAACATTAATAAGCTATTACTGAATGTTGTTTACATGTATTTTCCTTTCTCCTAATGTAATTATACTCTTTTTGTTTCAATATTTACCTTTCATTCAAAAAAAAAAACACGTCTCGTACCTCCAAAACACCCTCTAAGATCACCCTCAAACTTACCACTTCTATCTGCTTTATTTAGCGGCACATGAATGACATCGTCTTCAACAACACGCCCCCTCCCCCTTTACTTGCATCTCAATGATACTTTCATACTTGAGATCTATAATGCAAGGCAACAACATTAACTAGCTATTACTTATTGTTGTTTACATGTATTTTCCTTTCTTTTACTGTAATTATACTCTCTTTTTTTAAATATATTTACCTTTCATTCAGAAAACAACACATCTCATCTACTATGTCATATTACAGTAGATAGGATAGTTGCGTTCAACACGTCTCATGTACTACGTCATATGACCTTATGTACTACGTTTACCATATATGGCATGGTTGAGCTTGACAAGGGCCCATGATTTGGGCAACTTCTACTAACCAAATACAATTTCTTTGAACCTAAAGATCCCCTTAACCATCACCTCCTTTTGCCTATAAATGGATATGTGATTAACATTTGTTTCCCCTTTTATTTTTTTATTTGAATAAGTTATTAGTTTTTCGAGTATTGGCAAGGAATATGCACTTCGACGTTTGAATTCGAATTTGGTGATCAATTAAGTTTCTTATTGTTGATCAAGAATACAAATAAAAAAGTTGAATATTCAAAATAATTAGTTTACCCTTTTTAGTCAAATGTGGAGAATTCAAAAACTAGTCCTTCCTTTATTCTAGGAAGTGGTTGTCTTAATACACTAACTTATTCGAGTATAACCTAGGTTGATAAGAGACATATATACTTAGAATGAAAAATTATTTTGGGTGATTCAACTACCTTCCAAGTTTTGTTCAATTCAGATTGGTTGCATGTATTTGAACCTTGTTTTAACATTTAGGCATTGTCTAGTCCATTGAAAAAATACATACACTTAGTTAAAATTTTTAAATGTTGCACATGTTTTATCTAGACCCCGAAATAAAACACTTCACATGTTCGAACTTTATGATTATCCCTTTTTTATCATCTATCGATTTGTTTGGGCCTTTTGACAAAACGAGTACGGTGACTCAAAAAAAGTTTTATAGGGAAAAAACAACACAAAGCACAAGCTTGCGTTAAAAAGAATGAGTTTAGGACATAAATGAAGTATCAAAGGGATTGATATTTCACATCAAATCTCCCCACACAAGATGTAGGACAAAGCTAGTAAAAGGCCAACAACACAATCAACAATATGCAACTTGTTAAACCACTAGTTAATAGGTCGATCAACATCGTTATCTTGTCAATCAAAACGTCTCATTATTATGACATATGGCGGTAGACATGATAGTTTTGTTAACACGTAGAGCCCCATACAATAACAAGTTCAAGAATTCTCACGTAACATAACTCATGAAAACGATGTCATCCTTGTATACGACTTATGTACTGCGTCTGCCTACTATATGGCATGGTTGGACTTGACAAAGGGCCCATGCTTTTTGCCTAGCCACGCCTTGGGTAAATTCTAGTGACCAAATAAAACTTCTTTGTACCCATAAAAAGTTGTTAAATCAACAAGCAAGCAACATATAAGATAAAATTCAAGAACAACGAATTCCATAATAGTAACATATGAGAACTTTGAATTCCACCGCGAGATTTGAAAAGGGAAAAACCCTAGATCCAAACATACGAAGAGAAATTGAGGTAGAAGAGGATGAAGAATGTACCTAATTGTAGAACCAAAATTGTTGTAATATAAGAGGATAGGTGTGAAACCTGTTTGAAGCAAGGGATGACACGAAGAGGCATTGCAAGCCACGTATAAACAATAGAAGAATAAAAGAGGAGATGTGTGATACCCGTTTTAAGCAGGGGATGACACGAAGAGGAATTGCTAGCCATGTATAAGAAGTAGAAGCACAAATGAATAAAATGAATTGGCAAACACAAATTTATTTACTAGCAAACAACCAGGGCGGAAGTTGAAAAAGGCATAGAACAAGGGCAAAATGGGAAGCACACAATTTTAGGAGACATGATAGTCATGTTTAACACGTAGCCCCATATGGTAGCAAGCCAAGAAGTCTCACGTACCATGGCTCGTAAAAATGATGTCATCCTTGTATATGACCTTATGTACTGCATTTGACTTTTATATGGCATGGTTGGGATTGACAAAGGCCCATGCTTTTTGCTTAGCCACGATTTAGGTAACTTCTAGTGACCAAATACAACTTCATTGTACTTAAAATTCCCCTTAGCCACCATCTCCTTTTAGCTATAAATGGAGATCTCATTAACAATTTTCCCCATTCCATTTCTTATTTGAATTAGTTATTAGTTTTTCGAGTATTGACAAGGAATATGCGTTTTGACGTTTGAATTGGGATTTGGTGAACACTATAGTTTCTTGTTATTGATCGAGAATAAACATCAAACTTAAAAGTCGAAAATTCAAAATAATTAGTTTACCTTTTTTATTCAAATGTGAAGGATTCAAAAAGTACTCCTTCCTTTATTCTAAGACGTGGTTGTTTTAATTCACTATCTTATTCGAGTATACCAAATAAATAAGAGACAAATATATTTAGATTGAAAACTTCTTTTGGTGATTCAACTACTATGCAAGTCTTGTTCAAATTAGATTGGTTTTATTTAATTGAAACCAAGGATGGGGTTGTTATAGTTTTGGGTGGACAAATCTGTTTTATATTAAGTTAAAATATAAAATGGTCTTATTGTTCAAAAAATACAAACTTTATTATAACATGTAATTCGTTGATCATATATATAATGCTACAATATTTTCTTTTAAAATCGATTTAAAAAAGCTTAAATTAAGAGAAAATTAAAAAAACGGAATGAATTTTAAGATAAAACGTTAAATTTATCCTGGTACACCTCTATATTTTGTTAAAAAAGTCAACAATATAAATATTTTAGGACTAACAAAACACTTATTCTTAATATAACATATTATACCTTCGCTTTTATATTTGGGTCGTTAATAAAACCATACTTTTAAAACTTATACTTATTTTTACATGGTAAAATCTAAAATTTTTAATCTTTTTGTAGGATTTATATTTTGGTCTATTCATTTGAACATATTAGAGATCACTATTTATTATATATAAAATAGTTTTTAAGGGATAGAATATAATATATTTCAATTTAATCACTTCACAAATTCAATCAATTTAAATATTATAAAGGGGCATAATATCAATGTAATGTAACAAAATAGATTATATCAATAATTTTATGTATAAGATATTGTTTTTTTAAACATAAGAGAAATATTTATAAAATGGATGTTTATAGAACCACAAAAAATATTTTATCCATTATAATTTTTTTATTTATAATTTTCAATTCACAAATTTAAAATAATTAAAATAATAAAAGAACTCAAATTCTTTTTGTAACTCATTACAAACATTTACCGGAAAGTGGTAAAGAGGACTTTTAAATATTTTTCACGTGTTAGTTTCTTTAGAGTAGTTGAAACAAATTTTAGGGCATGTAAGTAGGGGATGACACGAAGAGGCATTGCAAGCCACGTATAAACAATAAAAGAATAAAAGAGGAGAGGTGTGATACCTGTTTGAAGCAGGGGATGACACGAAGAGGAATTGCTAGCCATGTATAAGAAGTAGAAGCACAAATGAATAAAAGGAATTGGCAAACACAAATTTATTTACTAGCAAACAACAAGGGCGGAAGTTGAAAAACGCAAAGAACAAGGGCAAAATGGCAAGCACACAATTTTAGGAGACATGATAGTCATGTTTAACACGTAGCCCCATATGGTAGCAAGCCAAGAAGTCTCACGTACCATGACTCGTAAAAATGATGTCATCCTTGTATATGACCTTATGTACTGCGTTTGACTTTTATATGGCATGGCAACCCCATTGACAAAGGCCCATGCTTTTTGCCTAGCCACGATTTGGTAACTTCTAGTGACCAAATACAACTTCATTGTACTTAAATTCCCCTTAACCACCACCTCCTTTTGGTTATAAATGGAAATGTCATAAACATTCCCCCCCCCTCCCCTCCATTTCTTATCGGAATAAGTTATTAGTTTTTCGAGTATTGACAAGGAATATGCGTTTTGACGTTTGAATTGGAATTTGGTGAACAATTTAGTTTCTTATTATTGATCGAGAATAATCAAACTTAAAAGTCAAAAATTCAAAATAGTTAGTTTACCCTTTTTATTCAAATGTGGAGGATTTAAAAAGTAGTCCTTCCGTGGTTATCTTAATTCACTAACTTATTCGAGTATAACCCAAATTAATAAGAGATAAATATAGTTAGAATGAAAACTTCTTTTGGGTGATTCAACTACTATCCAAGTCTTGTTCAAATCAGATTGGTTTCATTTAATTGAACCTAAAGGCGGGGCCAGTTATAGTTTTGGGTGGATAAATCTATTTTATAGTAAACTTTTTCCAAAGATTCTGAATTGGGTAGGAGAATTTAAAAAAGTAACCTTTCAATGGATTATAGAGTCACTCTTTGAAGTTTCGACAGAAACTTCATAACATCTCACCGCTAACAAGCAATCAACGTGTCTCATACCTCCAAAAAAACCCTCGAAGGTCATCCTCAAACTTACCACTTTTATCTACTTTATTTGGCGGCACAGGAATGACGTCGTCTTCAAAAAATACGCCCCTCTCCCCCTTCACTTGCATCTCGATGATCCTTTCACACTTGAGATCCATAATACAAGGCAACAACATTAACAAGCTATCACTTACTATTGTTTACTTGTATTTACCTTTCTCCTACTGTAATTATACTCTTTTTGTTTCAATAAATTTACCTTTCATTTAAAAAAACACGTCTCATACCTTCAAAAAATCCTCTAAGATCATCCTCAAATTTACCACTTCTATCTACTTTATTTGGCGGCACATGAATGACGTTGTCTTCCACAACACTCCGCTCCCCTTCACTTGCATCTCGATGATCCTTTCACGCTCGAAATCCGTTATACAAACCAACAACATTAACTAGCTATTACTTATTGTTGTTTACTTGTATTTTCCTTTCTTCTGCTATAACTATACTCTTTTTGTTTCAATATTTTTACTTTTCATTCAAAAAAAACACCTCTTGTATCTCCATAAAACCCTCTAAGATCATCCGATAACTTACCACTTCTATCTACTTTATTTGGCGGCACAAGGATGAAGTCGTCTTCACCCTCCCCCCCCCCCCCCCCCCCCTTCAATTGCATCTCGATGATCCTTTCACACTTGAGATTCATAATACAAGCCAACAACATTAATTAGCTATTATTTACTGTTGTTTACCTGTATTTTCTTTTCTCCTACTGTAATTATACTCTTTTTATTTCAATATATTTACCTATCATTAAAAAAAAAACAAGTCTCATACCTCCAAAAAACCCTGTAAGATCATCCTCAAACTTACCACTTCTATTTACTTTATTTGGCGGCACAAGAATGAAGACATCTTTAACAACACGCCTCACTCCCCCTTCACTTTCATCTCGATGATCCTTTCACACTTGAGATCCATAATACAAGCCATGTTTAAATGGGTATTTTCCTTTCTCCTAATGTAATTATACTCTTTTTGTTTCAATATAATTACCTTTCATTCAAAAAAAAAACGTATCATACCTCCGACAAACCCTCTAAGATCATCCTCAGACTGACCACTTCTATCTACTTTATTTGGCGGCACAGGCATGACGTCGTCTTCAACAACACGCCCACTCCCCCTTCACTTGCATCTCGATGATTCTTTCACACTTTAGATCCGTAATACAAGCCAACAACATTAACTAGCTATTACATACTGTTGTTTACCTGTATTTTCCTTTCTCGTACTGTAATTATACTCTTTTTGTTTCAATATATATACCTTTCATTCAAAAAAAAAAACACGTCTCATACCTCCAAAAAACCCTCTAAGATCATCCTCAAACTTACCACTTCTGTTTACTTTATTTGGCGGCACATGAATGACGTCTTCTTCAACAACACGCCCCCCTTCCATTTTATTTGCATCTCGAAGATCCTTTCATACTTGAGAACTATAATACAAACCAACAATATTAACTAGCTATTACTTACTATTGCTTACTTGTATTTTCCTTTCTCCTACCGTAATTATACTCATTTTGATTCAATATATTTACCTTTCATTAAAAAAAAAAAACACGTCTCATGTACTATATCTTATGACAGTAGATATGCTAGTTGTGTTCAACACGTCTCATGTACTACGTCTCATGTACTACGTCATATGACCTTATGTACTACGTTTGCCTTTTGTATGACATGGTCGAGCTTAACAAGGGCCAATGCTTTTTGCCTAGCCATGATTTGGGCAACTTCTAGTAACCAAATACAACTTATTTGAACCTAAAGATCCCCTTAACCATCACCACCTTTTGCCTATAAATGGATATATCATTAACATTTGTTTTCCCCTTTCATTTATTATTTGAATATGTTATTAGTTTTTCGAGTATTGACAAGGAATATACGTTTTGACGTTTCAATTCGAATTTGGTGAACAATGAAGTTTCTTATTATAAAATGAAAAGAAAAAAGATGGTTTGTTTTACATAATAAATAGATATATGGTTTGTTATGATATGTGAGTAATGGGTTTTTTCACACACATGCTTGTTGCAAGTTCCTTGATGAAAAAGTTAGATATGATGACCATTGTTACTCAAAGAAAAGACTTTGTTGAGTTCACATTTATAGAAGAAATTTTGTTTTTTTTTAATGTTATATTGTGTAATATTCGTAAATAATAATTGATTTCACATTTATACAAGAATGGACAAGAGAACAGTAGTTTGAGGAGATAGATTATGAAGTCATTCTTGATTAATCTGAACATACAATTACATTTGAGTACATGTAAAACAGAAATTCCAAATATCATCAAAATAATTAATTTATACAATGGTAGGCGTGTACTGAATTATAGAAATTTTGTATATGATTCAGTTGCAATTCGTGGGTGTGGGTAAGCCAACAACAACAACAACCAAGCATTGCTGAATTTCTAGCCTTGTTTCTCTGACCAAGACAAGAATTGGAACTCATGTTGGCAATAATGGCAACCGAACATTGTTGAATTGAAGATTTTGTTGATTTCTAGCCTTGTTTCTCTGACCAAGACATCACTTGGAACTCATGTTGGCAATAATGACAACCATTGTTAAATTGTAGACATTGCTCAAGTTTTTAGCCCTGTTTCTCTGACCAACACATCAATTGGAACTCATGTTGGCAATTGGAACTCATTATTCTCAATTTTCAGGCATGTTTTCAGTTGGAACTCACCTGCAGACTGCAGTCTAGATGGAAAAAAATCAGCAACCATCACAATGTGGGAAAAAAAAAAAAAAAAGCATCACATTGTAGAAAAAAGAAAAAAAAAACAGCAGTCATCACATTGTGGGGAAAAATAAGAAAGCATCACATTGTAGAAAAAATCAGCAAGCATCGCTTGTGGGAAAAAATCAGCAAGCAACACATTGTGAAAAATAAACAGCAAACATCACATTATACTATTATAGGGGGGAGAACAGCAAGCATCAGACAAGCAATCTGTTATGCAAGTGATTATGATACAGTTCAATCACAAGCATTCTGCACAAAACACTTGCTAAATTGCTGTTTTGATTTTTGTTTCGGTTTCAACTTGCTAAAATTTTGCTTTGGTATAAACTTGCTGAAATTTTTTTTTTTTTTAATTTTTGTTTTGAATTTCTTGCTGAATGTTTGTCATTGTGCTTGCTCTTGCACCAGCTGAGCACATTGAGTCTGGAGTTGGAGTTCTTCATATGATTATTTGCAAGTTTTTTTCCGAATGTAGTAAGCAACCAAAATGCCAAGAAATAATAAGCAGATTGTTCTTTAAGTTGATTGTATGATATATATGAATGATACCTTGTGTTTTCAATTTTCAAAATATCAACAAAAGAATAACAAAAAAATAGTATTTGCACACAAACACACACTCTTCTCTAATTTATCTTAATCAAGCTGAATAAATCATATTAGATTTCACTACATGTAAAATATAAATTGGAACATCACCTAAGTCATGCATTAGGACTTGAAAATTATCAGCCTATTTGAGTCACATCTCACATGATTCCAGTCTTTGCAGGCATCATTTCCTGAAACAATCATTATATTCGTCAACTTTGAAAACCAATTCAATCTTCAATTCCTGTACCATAGAAAAATGTAATTGTTACCCCAAGTGGAAAAAGTAAGAAGGAACTAGCTCTTGATTCCTGTACCATAGAAAAATGAGATATTTTTTTAAAGATTTTCAGTCATATGGAATTAGCTCCTGCTTCAACTACACTATTCAAATCAAACAATTCTCATGAATACAGAGAATGTATCTGACCAAGATAAAATATTTCCGGTTAGCACCTTGCTGAAACTAAAAGAATACATTGAATAAAGCAAAATATGTAAATCAAACGCTTTTGAGAGACTAGGGATTGGACCCACCAAGATATTGTCATGAATCCAAACATGTGCTAATTTCGACATTTCATCGAACACATGGAGTGCGCTAGACAGCTCTTTTTTTTTTATCATCAATTTACACATCTTATTAGTAGATGCGAAGGGAAACGTCCGACAGTCTAGATGCCAAAAACCTGTGGAGATTTTAGATTTGGTATTTTCTTATTTTAATAATATAGGTATAAAGACAAATTGGTTTCTTTAATTTTAATTAAGTTATTTAGGTGTGCCAAATGTCTTATTTTAATAATATAGGTATAAAAACAAATTGGTTTCATAGATACTTTTTCATTTCTCTTTTTATAACCGAAATGAGACACTAGACATGAATAATGACAGATGGACACCGTGAACTCGCTAGAAACCAAACAGACAAAAAAGAGTAACATGGAACATAATGTATACATTTTCATTTAGTTTGGGGTTGATGAATGAACATGAATTAGATAAATCACCTCAAAATGCTCATCAGCAACATCATACTTGAAGTGCTTAGTGCCCAAATCCTTGAGATTTGACTCCCCTACTGTCACTCTACCTGCCTTCCTCGAATTGAACTACAAATTCACAAGTCTAATATACAGACACATATTTCATTATATATTCAACAAAAACAAAACAAAAAAGGTACAATTAAGTACAGACAAACCATCACAAGAACAGTCATGGCGTGGGCTTTGAGTTTGGGGTTTTTCTCAACGGGAACGTTAGAAACATTGAGAAAAGATAAGCTTTTTTGCTGTTGGAGCAATCTCAAACACCCTATTAGGTAAGAATCATCAGACATAGTTAATAGAACTATGATTCATATAAAATTCTAAAATTAAATTTGATTTCCTATGCACATCCATAATGGAATCACCAGAAAAGAGAAGAGAAGTTACTTCAAGAAGAATTTTAGTCCCAAATCAGAGGCATTATTCTTCATTGAACTCCATGACTTAGCCACTAGAGCTTCTTGCTCTTCTGTGAAAGCTCTTACAACAAATCTCTTCCTGCCTTTCTCCACACGGACAAAATAAATTAACCCATTTTCACCAAACTATATATATATAAGGAATTTTACAGAAATTTAGGACTCACAGGTTGTAATGGACCCATAAGAGATCTGCATTGAAACAAGTGATCTTTGCAAAAAATCTCTCTTGACCCATAAGAGATATTCCGTGTGAACAGTGTCCCTTAGATTTTTCTCTGAAAAGGTATGCAAGGGTGTCGCTCCATTGCTGATGATACTTCCTGCTTGCAAATACTAAACACAAATCTTTCAAGAATATAAGTTAATTTAGCACTAAATATAAGATATTGATTGTCAAAAATTTTAATTTACCTTGGGAGGAAGAAGCGGGTTGAAGGCTGAGGATACTTTTTAGAGGGTTGCAATGCTGATATACACTTCACTCCGCACAAATAGGATACAAAATAATAGCCAAACTCAGTTATATCAGAAACTAATATAGGAAGTACAAAAATCCTACAAGTAGAATATTAAATACTTCAATTATATTTGGATACACAATGTAATATTTCAGACGGGGCAACATGAACCCAAAAATGAAGGCTTTAAAGTACGTTGTACAAGAAAGTATCTTAAAACCACCTCAATTTCTCAACATGAACGATTCGGCAAAAAAGCCAAGCAAAGAGGTTCTCATTTTCCATGATATCAAGGTTCGTTCTGAAAAGGAAGTCCTCGTCCTCCGATTCATCCTGAAAGAGACAAATTAATGGCACATCTGGCTTTTCATTCAATATCATATCATTTTCCGACCTTCCCTACAAAATATCAATACAATCTATATTCAGCAAAAATTTCTATGAAGTAAAGTAATTCGACATACAGAGGCCCTTCCCTCCAACCTCATCCTCAACAAGAAGCAATTCATTTTTTCTTAGCAAACCTTTTTTAAGTAGAAGAAACAGTGAAACCCGTCACCAAAAGTATTCCACTCCATGGACCAGGTGAATTCTGGGGCTTCAAATAATGAACGCCTGAAGTGTGGCTGAAGAGATAACACATTACACATAATAAGCAACACTAAAGAAAGATATGGAGGTAAGACTTCAAAATTTTGACTATGTTTCTTTTACACATTCATTTCATTGGTTATCAACTAACTGAAGCTTGCCAATAACTTTAATCAACAATAATTTTCACCAAAAAATATCTTAGAAGACGGTGGAAAATACAACCATCATACAAAAGTACGCTGCCTAGAATATACAAACACCTAAGAGTTTCCCGAACAAATATTAGCAGTTTAACACCATAAGAAGCTTTGGTTACCTGGTGTCATCATAATAACTATAAAAAAAGAGTACCTAAGACTTAGTATGGACTAGTTACTCGGGGGCAGGGCCATAGGCCTTGCAACAATTGAAACTAGATATGAAACTAAAAGTGACACGTGTATAGTTCTTTCCAAACAAATAAATCACACTACTATAAGGCATAGAAGATAATAAACCAATGCAGAAAAATCACTCACAAAGTCACAAGTCTTTTCAGCTCAACCAAGCTGTATTTACCTGGCCAAATGAAATGTATATGAAGATTCCATCAGGCTTCAGAACTCTATGCACACCTTTAAGTATGGCCTTAACATTGCTTACTGTTTCAACTCGTTGATTCCAAGGATCACCACTGTCCAAAAACAACACGTCCTTCAATGACAAAGGTGACTATATCTGAAATTATTTGCAAAAGGAGATGGAAAAACCAGAGTCAACAGCATGTTCTCACCATAGTTCCCTTCTCAATAACCACATCAAAGGTATTTTCTTCAAATGAAAAGTCTAGCATGTCAGCAACCACAACTTTGATATCTGAAAACTGAATCCCCAAAGCAAAACATCAAGGGAAATCGGGATTGGTTTTGTATTATCCCGATCCCAACTGGGATAGGGCCGGCGGGATTTAGTGTATAACACATGGCCTGTCTGGATTTTGTCCCATGTATGATAGCCGGGATGGGACGTGGGGCGACCTCAATCCGTCCCATGCCCAGCCTTCGCTCTCAGCATGCAAGGAATACAACTACTGAACTCTCTATTGTTGAACATCCAATCTTATTCAACCAAATAACACTGAAAGTTTCTTCCTCGCATATTAATACCACAAAAGCACATGTGGTAAGACTTATCAAGGAAAATTTGAAATCGTACAGATGATGAGCATTTCGAAAAGAAAGACCTGTGGATCCCTATCTTCGCATCTTCTCCACGGAAACGGATGAAAGACCAATACAAGTGATATCAGTGATAACATCTTTGTACATTTCGCCCTCAACTGAGAGTTCCCACACCCCAGCGGCCCAGCTCAAGAACCTAGCAATGATTTCATCATTCAGTTCGCTAGAAACTATAATCAGTTTCCCCGGAGTTCGTAATTTCAAATTATCGCCACTTATAGAGAAAGAGAAGAGAGGATTACTGAAGATTTGGAATTTGAGTCCCAAATCAGAGGCATTCTTCTTCATTGAACTCCATGACTTAACAACTAGAGCTTCTTGCTCTTCTGTGAAGGCTCATAAAACAAATCTCTTCCTACCTTTGTCCACACAGACAAAACAAAATTACCCAATTTCAGCAAACTATATATATAAAAGGATTTTTAAAAAATTAGGAGTCACGGGTTGTAATGGACCCATAAGATATCTTCTTGGAAAAAAGTGATCTTTGCGGAAAATCTCTCTTGACCCATAAGAGATCTGCTTGTGAACAGTGTAACAATAGATTTTTTTTCTCCGAAAAAGTATGCAAGGGTGTCGCTCCGTTGCTGATGATGCTTCCTGTTCGCAGCATTAAACACAAATCTTGCAAGAATACAAGTTGATTTAGCACTAAATAGAAGATATTGATAGTAGGAAATTTGTAATTTATTTTTGGAGGAAGAAGTGGGTGGAGGCTGAGGAGATCCATGAGTGGAAAAAGTGAGTGACCAAATGAAGAAAACTATCACTAATCACTTATAATAAACTATTTCCCCAAAACTCTGAATTATGTAGGAGAAATTGAAAAGGTAACCTTTCAATGGATTGTAGAGTCACCCTTTGTAGTTTATGTCAAGTTTCTTTCTTTTTTTTGGTGGAAGTAAGAAGTGGGGGAGCTGGGGTCAAGGGGAGTTGTTCACATGTCAATACGAAAATACAGACGGATAAACTAAAGGTTTTAGTATTTTACTAGTTGCATTGAGCGTGCTTTGCACGTGGTTGCAACGGGGAATTGAAGAAAATATGTACAATCCTTAAAATTTAGGAGTAATTAGATATATGCTTGGAATTTTTTCAGCCCACAGTTGTAAAATTTATTCATGGAAAAAAGAGAGAAGGTGCAATAGGCTGCTTCAGTGCACACCTTTGTTATTGTCCGCACTTCTTCTAACAAAACTTCAGTTAATTGAGCCTCATTTAAATACTTACCAAAGTGAGTTATTCCAGGGTCATCAATCCATATCGATGAAGGTCAAACTTATCAAATGTGGGCTATGATAGTTGTTTCTGTTTGCCATAGTCGTATTCTTCCAACTGATAAACATGCAAGGTTGCAACGACAAACTCTGTAATATCTACAAGACCATCTATATTCTTTTTAATCTGTATTAAAATGAAAAAATTAGATGAGAACAACACAAATACTTAAACCAGAGTAAGGCTAAGATCCTATTCCTTTGTAAGCAAGGAGAAAATGGATACAAAAAGAAATAAAACAGTCTGCCGGATATAAACTAATAAATGGCAATTATGGAATGACTGATGTAACAATACATCATACTTACCAGGTGTTTATATGATTTAGAGCAATAAGCTTGTGGCTTTCAGACTCATTCCTTCTCTTTTCTTAGCTATGGCCTACGAAAACAAAGATAATTATAAAAAACAATTATGAGAAATAGGGAATCTTAAGAAACTGGTCTATCGTGTTATCTTTTCCTTTATCAGTACTACATTGATTAAATTTAACGAGAAATATACACAGGGAAAACACAAAAAATGGTTCTGACCTGCAAGAGTTCTTTTTCTCCAGATGTCTTTCACTGTGAAAACTGTTATGTTTCTCGGACTCATGGATGTATTGCATCAACCTAATAATAATAAGAGTTCATTGGGAAGTGAACAACTTACCCCATCTCTTGTCTCGTCATTCATAAAATAGCATCTATTATAATATACAAGTAACCATACCAACCTTAATCAAGAAAACATAGAGATCCTCCTCGGAAAATAAAACGGGTTAAAAAAAGAAAAGAATTTTAGAAGCGATGTTTAATAGTAAGGTGTAGGAAGGACATGGAATGAGTTACTGAGTATTGGGCGAAGGAGATTAAAGAGGAGGTGTTTGGTGAAGCAGAGTGGTGATATGGGTTAGTTATTGGCGAGAGATGACAAGATTGCACTATTCGGAAGGAGTAATGGCAATTTCAACCAAAAGGGGCTGGTTATGGATGTAAGTACTGTTTCACAAATTTAAGAAAACATGGTACCAAGAACAAGATATAAGACATGAAGTAATATATTGTAAAGAAGACCATTTGAGCCATAAAAACTAAAAAGACGCAGCAAGGCAACAAGAGCCTTCAAGTGTAGGAACTAAGCGCAAGGTGAAAGGAATAGAGAGAGAGACCATGTGGGCCACACAATTTTGTTTAGTCAGAAAGTTTCAAAATAAATGCAACTAAAAAAAGATTAGACACTACAAAAAGAAATGGTAACAGGAAAATAGATATTGGACCAACCTGAGTCATGCTTGGAGCAAACACCATAGCTATGTTGTGGGCAATCAGTTACTCAGCCTCAGTTCGGGGAAGGAGCCTCACAAGTTCAGAGCACTTTTCTTCTGACTCGTACTGCATCACTTTATGAGGTGACACTGATTCCAAAACCCCAGAGGGCAACCCAACAACAAAAATGCCAGCAAATATGTTCAGACACAAATATAATGTCTGAACAAAGTAATTGATCCATGCCAAATCAAATCAAATTTCACGACCAAGTATATCCTACTTCTAGGCGTTAACCAACCGTAATCATGGCTAACATGGTTTGCTTACAAAAATAATTACTTTCAACTCCGGAGTAGGCGGCGAGTAGAGTGCATAAGCCCTTTTAGAGAGAGAGGCGAGCAGCAAGCAAAACAAATTCCCTTTTTCACTTAGGCATTTTCTCAAACGCATAGAGTGCATCTTGAATCATTTATACAAACCTTAAGTTTACAGGGTTGAATCTCTCATTCTCTAAACCTCATGAAGCACACATTACAAACCTAAATTCAAACCCAAATCTAAAGCTAGACACCATAAAGAATTTTTAAACACTCAGCCAAAAACAGTGTTGTTAAGTTAAATTGAGTAGAGTTTATTTGAGACAACAGAATGCAACATCTTTAAGATAACGATGAAGAAATCAAATAGCAAGATACGAAGTTGTTACCTATAGACGGAAATCCAGTTTGGCACCTGTCACCATGGAATGATCAAGCAACTACTACAACACCGGCAGTCGGGCGGCGTTCTCGCTTGGCAGTTGATGGTGGCATCGGAAAAGGAGCGACGAGCGCGAAGGAGGTTGAGGGGAGATGATAGCAGGATACTGTGTCACTGTATGTTCCATTGTTCCTCCTTCCGAAGAGGAGTTGAGAACATGAAGGACAGATGTTGAATTGTTTGCAGTAATAATCGATAATCGAGTGTTTGGGACTAAAATATTTGTAAGATTATCCAAAAAATAATCTCTACCAATAATAATTGTTCTAATGACCCCTAAAACAAAGCATTTAGAGGGACCGATTGTGGATATAATATTAAGTAACAAAAAGATATAATTTATTTAATTTATTTTTCAATAAATTTTTTTTTACGTTTATTACAACTTTAAAATTTTAGTTTACATGTTTATATTATTATTTTATTTTTAAAAAAAAAAAATTTCTTGCTTTTTTCTCGCTCTCTCTTTCTCTCTGGCGATTGGCGATTTCAGTCTTCATCGCCCGTCGCCCTTCTTCATCGCTCTTCTTCGTCTCCGATTACAGCCGCTCTTCACCGCCTGTCGTCCTTTTTCATCGCTTTTTTCTCGCTCTCGCTTGAAATCCATCACTCTCGCTTTTTTCCCAAACCCTAATCGCCGCCGTCTTCTCCGATCTCCACCACCGCGCCGTCACCGCCTCCAATCTCCACTGCGTCCAATCTGAATCTCTATTGATGAGTATTGTAATTGATACTGATCGAAAAGGGAAGAAGAAGAAGAAAGGTCTTATTGGTCTCTTAATTCTAGTTCCATTCTGAAAGTGTTCATACAGGTTTGCTAACAGCATCAGCAAACATTTGATTGACCTTCTTATACGCATTGATTTGAGATTGAAAACCCGTGTGGTTGATAGACGATCTTCTTGCTGTTAATAAATCCGAACTTGGATTTTTTGGGGCTTGCAAAAAAACATCAGTGACTAATGGATTTCCTGTAATCGTCGTTTTCTTTTTCAATCGCGTCTTTGTGGTGAGTTTCTATTTTATGTTGTGAGTAAAATCGATGTCTGTTTGAGTAGTCTACTAGATCTTCCGATCTGATTAATTATCGGAATTTTGGATCTGTAGTTCGACTAGCTTCACTGATCTGGGCAATTTTAATTTATTTTCTATGAATAAGCCGAATCTGATACCTATTACGGATTTTATCAAGTCAAGTGCGAATTAAACTATTTTCTTTGGCTTGAATTTGTATATGCTCATTTTGAAGTTCCATTATTGTGTATGATTCTTTTTATTTTGACATCGGCGTAAGTGAATAAGTATTCAGTATTTGTGCATCCAAGGGTGATTACACATCCTTCTTTTGAAATAAGTGGTTTGTTTGAGAGTATGAGCTGTTTAATTTCCAAACTTAGTTGAGCTTGAGGCAACTGATGTCTTGGATCGACATTGTAATTGAAGGCAGATGTATTGTTAGATGCTTGCAAGAGAGATCTTCCTCAATACAACTCAAACTTACAAGCCCTATTGAGTGAGTTTTTTTATATTATAATGTTTGGTTGTAGGAGAAGGTTCCTATGGATGACGATGTCTTGGATCGGCATTGTAGTTGATAGCAGATGTATTCTTACAAGCATTTTTGGTGGTTTGACTACACTTGCTGCAATGGAGAAGGTTCCTGTGGATGACGATGACAAACCTCTAGTTAGTTTCGAGACATCCAAATTCACTTATGTTACCCAACTTCGTTGTTACCCGATTTTAAAACTCAACGTTCTACGTCCAAATTCACTTATGTTACCCAACTTCGTTGTTACCCGATTTTAATACCCAATTTTATTTGTTAACATTATAAAGGTCAGAAGAAAATGGCATAATCAAATTCAATACTGCATAAATTAGGTCCTGCAATGGATAAAATTGTTTTATTTCAAACGTTGAAAAGTCTAAACATGATCTAGCTTTTTGGATACATCGACTTCTAGAACATTAGGTATCTTTTCACAAAAACAACAAGAAATATATTAAAATAGCTTTTTAAATACAATAAGATTGACAATTTTTTCAAATTTACAAGATTTATAATTTTTTTTCTTCTACCACAAATTCAAAGTTGTCCTCCTAGCTGTACATTTATACCAAGTCTTCACATTTTCACAAATCACAACCTGATCACTGAAAATTCACTTACTAAGCCAACTGATGTTCACAGACCAAAATACACTTGACAGTAGAGCATGTAACAAACTGATCACTGCCATACATACAATATGACTCCCGGGGTTCCTTCGTTCAAGACATGGCCATGAGATGAAGTGATACCATAGTTTATCAATCATGCAAGGTTCCCAATATATCTTCGTCACGATACAAGTGGTACCTGCATTAAAGGATAAAATTGTTATCATAGACATCAAAATCAAAGTCTGCCACCATTATTATACGAAAGCAAGATGCATCTATATATAACATTATTATACGAAAATCGCCTTACAAGGTGACAATACAAGTTCTACAACCAAGCACAGACAAAAAAAAGGCCTGAGATGGTGACAAAGAATTCAAGCACGTAGATAAAATACAGATAACAAAGTTAGAAATGCATAGGAACTCAGACTGCAATGGTGTTAGTGAGAGCTTCTTCACATTCACAAGTGAATGTATAGGCCAAATTGTTACCCTCATTATTGGTCTACACCTTTGAATTTGCTTCAATATATTAGTTGTTTCTAATCTTATTATCCTCAGAAAACTTTCTTCTTCTTACTACTAAGATAAAAAGGAACTCCCTCCTTCTCCACTATTAAATAGCAAAATAGGGACAAGGTCATATTAATATGAGACAAGTTCTATCCTAAAACAATACTCCAACAGTAAAACCATGGTTGGCCATTAATAGAGTTAGGGGTAGATCAATTGGATGTCTGATGAAACTTACTCTTTCTCTTCAAGCTTAATTTGAGTTCCTCCATACTCTGGCAAAAGCACAGTGTCTCCTTCCTTGACACTAACTGGTATGGGATTTCCCTCCTTGTTGAGAAGTCCAGGTCCAACAGCTATAACTCTTCCATAATTCAGCTACATCACAAAAACAGCACACTATCAAAATGGTGCATCTAAAAACATCATTTTCAATATCAATTATTCTATCATTTAAACCAACAGAAATTGATATTAACACTTCCAAATTTCATTATATCAAATTTTCCATTGCTAGTTTAACAACTAAAGCAGATCTCCAATTCTTACATATTCTTAATATTAAAGAATAAAAATGAAGAGAGCGTCTGAATATGAATGGAGCACCATTAATCCACATTTCACCAGACCTAAGACGAAACGACAACAATTGTACAAGCATGAAAAGTCAACACCAAATAGCAAATACAATGACAAACCACATGAATAAGTAGATTTCAACATCGAAATATAACAGATATGGTTCAATAAGAAAGATGAGCAATGAAGAGAGAGACTATTGTTTACCTTAGAGGTCTTCTCCGGAAGCAAAATTCCGGCGCTGGTCTTTGCCGGAGGAACGATCTTCTCCACCAGAACCCTGTTAAACAGAGGCAACAAACGCTTCGCCATTGCAATGAAAGCAATCAATGGGAGGCTTGGTGAATGGGGATGAAGAAATCAAAACCCTAAATGAGCTTTTAATTGAGTTCTATAGGATGTAACAGTACCAGATTCTCCTCTCGTTTGGGATTCCTTCTTCGTCACATTCTATTAACCAAACAACCTACATCTCAAACAACTATTAACCAAACTAATCATGCTCCAAGCCTCTAAGCACTTCCTAATCCCCTTATTCAGTAAGCATTAACACCTCAAGAACTCATTTCGCAGGTCTACTTTGAGCAATTGAATATCTGCGACTTGAAGCAGTACTGGAAGGGGAGAGCATTCACCTTCTCTGACTCGCCTTCTCCGACTCCCATCTTCGATTAAGCAAATCGCAGACAAGGGCATGGTCCGACACGACTGCCATGACCGAAACCCTAAAAGAGTTTGAGAAGGGGCATAGCAGATTCGCCTTCTCTCACTCCCATCTTCTAATCAGACAAAGAGGAGAAACAAGGGCATGGTCCAATGAAGAGAAGCAGCGAAGATGAAGAAATCGGCGACGAAGAAAGGAGACGAGCGAGAGAAACGAATCGCCAAAAATCGCCAGAGAGGTGAGAGGTGAGAGCGGAAAAGGTTAAAAAAAATTAAAAAACCTATTTATACCTACACAGTTTGTACCAAAAATAAAATCAGCCTACACACTTAATACCCCACGCAAAAAAAAACACATTTATACCCCATTTATCTCATTTTTTATTAAGGTGTTTGAGCTGTCGACGGTGAGATATAATGTATTGCAACAATAACAAAATAAATAATTAAATAAATTCAAACTGTTTACATAAAATAAAATTAAAAACGATTGTATATGCACTAACGTGACTTCACTACAAGATAATTCTAATACCCTTATTAGGAATTACGCTCACTGCCTCAATACTTGAGTTGTTTCTATCGAAATAGTGAAATACATCCGCGACATATCTCACCGCTACCACCAGGTCAATCAACACGTCTCATGTAATACAAAATGGAAGTGAACTCAATTATATCAAAAATAATATAGGAAGTACAAAATCCTACTAGAACAATATTCAACACTTCAATGATCTTCTTTTTTTGGTTAGAAAATACTTCAATAATCTAAGGAAATACAATGAAATATTTTAGAGGGACAACTTAACCCGAAAAGGAAGGCTCCAAAGGATGTTGTACAAGAAGGCATCTGAAAACCACCTCAATTTCTCAACATGAACAACTCAGGCAAAAAGCCAAATAAACAAAGAAGTTCTCATTTTTCCATGGAATCAAGGTTCGTTCTGAAAAGGAAGTCCTCGCCCTCCAATTCATCCTGAAAGAGACAAATTAGTGGAGCTTCTGGCTTTTCATTCAATTTCATATCATTTGCCGACGACCTTCCCTGCAAAAATATCAAACACAATATATTCAACAAAAATCTCTATCAAGTGAAGTAATTCAACACAGAGAGGCCCGTTCTCTCCGGCCTCATCCTCAACAAGAAACAAGTTTTTTTTTTTTCTCAGCAAACCTTTTTTAAACGTAGAAGAAATAGTGAAACCCGTCACCAAAAGTATTCCACTCCATGGACCACGTGAATTCCGGGGCTTCAAATAATGGACGCCTGAAGTGTGGCTGAAGAGATAACAAATTAAACATAAAGATCAACACTAAAGAAATATATGGGGGTAAGAGTTCAAAATTTTGACTATATTTCAATTACACATTCATTTCATTGGCTATCAACTAACTTAAGCTTGTCAATAGCTTTAATCAATGATAACTTTCACCAAAAAATATCTTAGAAGATTGTGAATACAGCCTTCATACAGAAAATACCTAAGACTAAGTATGGACCAGTTACTCGGAGAGCAGGGCATAGGCCTTGCAACAATTGAAACTAGATATGAAACTAAAAGTGACCGGTGTAAAACAAATAAATAACACTACTTTATAGAGCATAGAAGATAATTAACTACTGTCACTCACAAAGTCGCAAGTCTTTTCAGCTCAACCAAGCTAAAATTTACCTGGCCAAATGAAATGGATATGAAGATTCCATCAGGCTTCAGAACTCTATGCACACCTTTAAGCGTGGCCTTAACATTGCTTACTGTTTCAGGTCGTGGATTCCAAGGATCACCACTGTCCACGAACAACACATCCTTCAATGACAAAGGTGATCATATCTGAAATTATTAGCAAAAGGAGATGGAAACACTAGAGTAAACAGCATGTTCTCACCATAGTTCCCTTCTCAATAACCACATCAAAGGTATTTTCTTCAAATGGCAAGTCTAGCATGTCAGCAACCACAACTTTGATATCTGAAAATTGAATCCCCAAAGCAAAACATCAAGGAAAATCGAAAAAATGGTGTTAGTTCTTACTACTTCACACACTCTTTGAAAATGTTATCCTCATGATTCATGTATCTTACATTACTTAAGGTTGAAATAACATTGGGGCTGGGCGAGAAAAAATAATCATTAGTAAATCCCCATAATATAATCTGTATTTTTACGGAGGATTAAAAGACTTCCTTAGTGCATTCTGTAACCTACAGTATATATTAGAAAATGCAAAGAAACATACTGCTTCATAGATGTTATAGGCTCTCAGTAGAGTTGGACACAAATCCAGCAAATCCTAGTGTCATCCCGATCCCGGTGGGTTTTCATTCAAAAAATATAAATTCGTCCCACCCAAAAATATACAGGACTTTAAGCAAAAAATTTAATTTAAATATAAATTAACTTAGATATTTAAGCTCAGAACTCAATTAGTAAATTTTTAAAAATTACACTTGTAAATTTGTAAGGCTTAAAGCAAAAACAATTGTCCACGTCCAACTACAAAGCTAAAGCAAAAGTGATCTCTGTTGCAGTATTGTCTACAGAGTAATCAATGTGAAATTTTGTTCTAGAGTTAATTGCATTTTCTTGTATAAACCGTTAAGAGTAAACTACAAAAACAAATTAAATATAGGGCCAATCCCATCCCAATCCCAACGGGAATAGGGCTGACGGGATTCGGTCTGGACGACCTCAATCTGTCACATGCCAAGCCTTAGCTCTCAGCATGCAGGGAATTCAACTACCGAACTCTCTACAGCTGAACATCCAATCTTGTTCAACCAAATGACACTAAAAAATTTATTCCTCACTTATTAATACCACAAAAGCACAGGTGGTGAGACTTATCAAGGAAAGTTTGAAATCGTACAGATGATGAGCATTTCGATAAAGAAAGACCTGTGAATCCTTTTGAAGATAGCCTACTACGCATCTTCTCCACGGCAACGGATGAAAGATCAATACAGGTGATATCAGTGATACCATCTTTGTACATTTCGTCGCTCAACTGCGAGTTCCCACACCCCAGCTCAAGAACCTAGCAATGATTTCATCATTCAGTTCGCCAGAAACTATAATTAGTTTACCCTCGGAGTACAAAGTAATTTTAAATTATCGCCACTTATAGAGAAAGAGAAGAGAGGATTACAGAAGAATTGGAATTGACGTTCTGAAGGAGTAATGGGCGGAAATGAGAATAGTCCTTGAACCATTCGTAATGTTCCTCCTTCGAAAACCTCTCGTCCCTGTACATTGTATGTAAAAAAAGGGAAATGGAAAAGTGAGATGATAAAGAACAGAAGAAGGAGAGATGGGGGAGAGTGAGAGAAAAGGAGCGTAACCAGTAGAGGGGATCGCGATAGGCCAGAGCCGAGTCGGGAAGAAATGTTTCCCCTTTGGAATTCGCATCTTTGCTGTTGGACGCCATTGATGAGCTTATTTTCCGCTTGCACCAAATAAGAAATCAGGCGAATCGATTGGGACGTCACTCAACGCTCAGCGGAGGTTAAACCCTAAATTGTTGAATTCTATGGGCTAGTGTATGAATTATGAGCTACGTTGCACGGAAACGGACACGGATACGGGAAACGGACACGGCGAGAAACGGGGAAGCGGCAATCATAAAAATCGCAGGAAACGGGACACGGCGAAAAAATATAAATAATATATCATTTTGAAGTTCTTGCGAATAGAAATTTATATATATGATAAAAAGAGATGCATATATGATACAATCAATGACACATGAATGCGTCATTAGTTGTAGAAGTATTGATAAATAATAATATTGATTGCGTTAAGTGATATTGAGGTAGTGGTCGTGAATGTCTTATCATCCTGAATTCGAAAAAATAAACCAAAACGTAGTGGTCATGGATGTCTTGTTCATCTCTTTTGTATTCCTCTTTGATCCCACATTGAACCATCATTTATGATCATGATTTGGATGTGTCCGGCCCATTTCCGGTGTTAGAAACGTGTTTTGACCGTGTCCTCACTATTTTGACCGTGTCCGATAAGTTTCCGGAAACTTCCGAGTTTCCGACACGGGAAGACACGGGAAACGTCACTCTCTAGAAGTGTCCGTGCATCATAGATTATGAGCAACAATGTTGTTCTTCTGCCTGGAAAACAGGATAAAGACTAGAAAAAACACTATATAAATTTTCTCTTTTTTCAGTAGAAATTAATACAAGCTAGTGTTCGGAGGATGGTGGGGTAATTTGGGATAAGATTTATGAAAATAATTGAACCGTATAAAAATAAATTATAGTTAACAAAGTTTGTGTAAAAGTTTAATGTATAAATATTTTTAACAGGTTAATTGAATCTATTTATAAATACAATTCATTATTAATGTATTTAATATATTTTCAATAGATGTTTTGAGTTGAACAAAGTAAATGCAGCGGATAGTGTGATATAGATTGAATTGAACAAAGTAAACATTTAAATGTAGGCTCAAATGTCATTACTTGTCAATAGGTGACTATGACAATACAAGATCATTCTTGTCATTACCGACTATGACTTGATCAATGTTGCTAGTTGTCATGACTATGACATATATGTGATCATTCACTGATACACATTTCACTATGATAAAGATGGTTATGACCTTTCAATAATATAAAAAAAATAAATTTTAATTAATATAGATTAAATATTACATAGAACATGAACTTTGAAAAAACTTCAAATTACAACAAACTTAAACGAAGACTAATACTTATCCCAATCATCAAATAAAACTTAGGTAAATAATTAAATTACTCTTTCAAATTTATGTTTTTGTTTCTTGGCAGCATATTAAATTTATGTTATTGTTTCTCGGCCTTCATTCGCTCTTCTTGGCTTCTCATTCCCTTGGTAGCATCATCTCCACTTCTCATTGTACTTGCCGATGTGTCTAGCAACGTTAGAGCATCTATTCACAAACTTATCTTACCATAATATGCTTATTCTCATATATATTTATATATATGTATATACGGTGTCTCACCATCCTATTCTCGACGTGGGACAAGTTCTCCACAATTAAATGGATGAAATGGGTAATTAGTTTTTTTTGTAAACTTGTGTACTATCAAGGCTTATAATCAAATTGCTTGACTGGGTAAGCTTCCTAATTATATATAAAGATTAATTGAAAGGGTTAATTGGTAATTTCAATTTAGTCAAGCCCCCAAATCCAATTTATTTAAGCACAAGCCCAATTAGGCCCACTCGAGTTACACAAGGTCCGTATACAAACCCATGCCCACTCGAGTTACATAAGGTCCGTACACAAACCCATGTCCACTCGAGTTACACAAGGTCCGTCGAAAATATAAATATTGTATTTAGTGGGTTTTGATTTTACTAAAAATTGTAATTACCCAAGACCTCTTTCAATTTACAAAGTCGTCTCGATTTACACAAAACCTATATATTTACACAAACCATCGTTTTGATTTACACAAGTGGTCTCGACTTAGACAAGCCGTCTCGATTTTGTACACAAAAAATTATCAAAAAAAAAATATTTACACAAGTAGTCTCGATTTACACAAAACCTATATATTTACACAAACCGTCGTATTGATTTACACAAACCCTACCGATTTGCACAAACCCTACCGATTTCAAATTCTATAATGAAAATTTTGGATAAGTTTTGCAAAATTATAAAAACATGAGCCATAAACACAATTATAAAAAACCATTGAACTCTTTGCAAACCCTACCGATTTTATTTAATTTCCGATACAAATAGGTCTATAGTTGCGACCCTGTAAAGTTGATTATCAACACTTGACAGGCAACCTAAGCAAATGAATGATGATCTTCATATCAGTATTCCTTCCATTAAACGAGCAATTGTTGATCCTCATACTAAGTTAAAAGTTTCCTACCCAGGAATTCAAATCCCAAAGGATAAAAGCAAAATTGCCACTGAGAAACAAAGGCAATGAAAATCAGTCCCATGGCACCCATCTCATGTTCTTCTCTCTTGCCTGCTAATCCTCAAGGCTCAATATATTCACAATTTATATACTTTGCCTGCAAGAATAATTGACATTTTTGTACATTGAAAGCCACAGAGGAAGCAAGATGATCTTCTCTAACCAACGAGTTATTCAGTCTTCTGCTGCTTACGACATGACTGCTTCTGAATCTTCTGACAGGGATGGCGTAATACTAAACGACTGCACACGCTCTTCAGCTTGAACAGCCTGTAGTTGAATTTAACTTTTAAGAAGAATCTTGTATACTAAAAATAAAAACGATGGATGTGAAATATCAGTACCTCTTGGTTCCAGTTGGTCTTGTAGATCATTATAATTAAGGTGACTGTTTGAAGGATAATACCGCCTAACATTCCCATCCACATACCCTTAACACCAAGGCCTGCTTTGAAGCCTAGCAATGAACCTAAGGGTAGGCCGACTACATAGTAACAAACTATATTGATCACCGCGACAATGGATTGCCAACCAGCTCCAACTGCTACACCTGTTGTTGATACAATATAATTGTTTTCAATATAAAATGAAAAGTCATTACTATTCATATAGTTTCTATGTGAATTCAAGAGCTACAAAGGAAAAACCTATGTAGGAGTATTTAAAAGTATATAACTTAGTGCCCGTTTGGTTGGAGTGATGAAATGAAAACGGAATGGAATCGGTTAAGTAGAGGAAAAGGAAATGGAAATCATTGAATTACTTTCATGTGTTGAAAAGACCTTTAAACATACTTTTTTATTGTTTAGGAATCATTCTGTTACCGGGAATGATTCTTAGTGCTTCCAAACGAGCCCTTAGCGTATTATATTATACTCATAAAATCAATCAAGGTTTAGATCCGGTGAAGTTTAGTGGTAAAGTTAAAAAAAACCCTCACAAAAGGATGAAACCTAAAAAATATTAAAACTAATAAAGATATGGGGGAGAAATGATTAAATCTAACCATTGATTTACAGATCAAATGGTTGAGAATTTTCTAATTTCCGGGCCAGGTAGACCTGGGCAAACACGAGCCTGCCCTATAAAACGGGTGGGTATGGCACGTAAGGCAAGCCCGTCCGGGCTGCTGAATTCCGGGTAAAGTTTAATTTCAAATTCATCTAAGTAAAATCCAATAAATGTTGATTGCATATGAAATGTTTACCATGAAGTACTGGTTGGATGCTGCTCATCAGGATATTTAATGCAAGATAATAGCCAAGCTTCACAGTCTCCCGTATTACTTGAGGATCATTTGTGAACATCAAGGGAAAGTAATCTGTAGTTGCAATGACTATAGCTGCAAATGCCGTGCCCACAATTGTAGATGTTATGACAGTCACTGTTACAGAGAACTTTGCGGCCTTTGGATTTCCAGCTCCAAGCTCATTCCCAACTCTTACACTGCAAAAGTTCTCAATTGAGTTTATATCACTGTTACAAGAAGTGTTTATTTACAAAATGAAATTCAAGGAAGATACAAGATGTTACCTAATTGCAGCATTAAAACCAAGAGAAATGAACATGGCCCAAAGTTGCAAGTTCATACAGATTGAAATGGAATCAACTGCTATTTCTGGATTTGACAACAGTCCTACCAATAGGATCACCATTGTTGGGTACCAATTCTCCAAACTGTTTAAAGAATGAATGCATAATGGTCACTAAATCTTGGATGACAGAAATCAGTCCAAATCCTATGTTCCAAACCCTGTCCCACCAACACAAAGAACTACTGTGCAGTATTGACAAGTTATTGATGGAATGCTCCCAAACACCACTTGCTTTATAAAGCAACCATTGTGCATCCAAACAAGCCTCAAGTACTGCTATATTGTGTTCATGGGGGCAAAAGATTTGGATTGGAAAGGCAAATGGAATAAAATGATTTACCACAACATTACTGCCGACGCAAGTGAGAGCTTCACAAATTCATACAATGATTTGAATGCTAACAGAGATAAACCGGTCCAAGCTTCAGGAAAATACCCAGAAACCACATAGAATATCTGAGCTACAACCAGGAGCCACCATGAGATATTCTCAGCAATGGCCGCACCATGGAGGCCGTATCCAAATCTCAAGACCAGAAGATAGCTTAAGACAATGTGAAACAATGTTACTAACAATGACATAATGGTCATTACCCATATTGTGCTTTGTGCTTGAAGGAACTTTTGTATGGGAAAGTTGATGGAATAGGCAAACAATTGAGGGATGCACCAATTTGCATACATACCCGCCACATTTGAGATATGTTCATCTTGACGTAAGAATTTAAGCACCGTAGATGTGTAAACATAAACAGGAACAAGTAGTATTGCAGTAGTTAAAGTGATGATACATGATCTTTGTAAATAGATCCCTAACATATTGAATTGTCCAGCTCCCACAGCTTGCCCACACAATGTCTCAAGAGCACTTCCCAAACCTAACTAACAAATATAATAAAGACAAAAGAATCAGAATGCATTTACTTAACTTCGTGATAGTTATAAGGATGATCTAAAAGACCTTATATACTAACCATAACGCCAAATACGAAGCCTTCAATGACATTTTGGACAACAGCAACAGCAGCAAGTTCAGTCCCGCCTAAATGCCCCACAAATGCAGTTGTAATAAATCCAATCAAGAACTGAGCTACTGATGTCAAAATAGCCGGTAATGCTATCTCCCACATCTTCTTCGATTCATCCCATGTTCTTTCTCCTATGGCTTTCAGCTCATAGTACTCATCCTTAACTTTCTCAATTTCAAAGGCTTCTACCTTTGTCCAAGGGATAAGCTTCTGCTTCTCACCTTCTCCATCTACGTCTTTTTCATCTCTAGACGACATTGTACAACCCCTATAGTTTCAAACAAAGAGAACCAGAACTTCAATTCAAAGCCGTCAAACCTGCAAGCATCAGTGTATCAGCTGATTTCATATGGCAAACTTTCTTCCTATGCACAAGATGGCCAAGAGAGATCAAACCTAGCAAAAAGAACACAATCGTGGCAGTCAATACTTATTAAGGAACCATCACATGTAGCTATCATTTCATTGTACCTAGAATTGCATACGTTTATCATATTCAAATAAGTAAATGCAATCATTCATCTCATAACGTAGGTCCAGCCTGGAGATCGACATCATATTAAAACCTAAAATCTCAATTATCATTTAAATAAGTTAAACTTGCTGATTATTTTAGGGATTACAGATCTACCTACAACGCCGAATCAGGCACAATTATTTACACTGACTGTTCAGTAGCCGCACATTTGACAAATTGTTAAACAATATCACAAGGAAGCCGTAAAGTATTAGGATGTTACCAGTTGTACAATCTGATGAAGAACGATGAACGGTGGAGATTCAATGTCGGTGGTGAAGACGATTCGTGTAGAAACAGATCGAACAAATGGGCAAGAAAAATCCAATCAGTGCCAAACGTGTAGAGCGAATAAATTCGAGATAAATTTGTGTTTGGTCATTGTTATCGTTTTTCATTTTTTTATATACCTGTGTCGAGATCATCCGGTTCGCAGGTACGCGTACCCGCTTCACTTGTGCATTATATTTGCATGCTCGTTTCCCTAATCAAGATCTGTATTTCGGGTTTTTACTTGCACACTCTTAACCGTTTCATTCCTCGTCACGATAACCGGTCATATGAAATATGATTTTAATTTGTTTGGTAGTGGTAGTATATTTCTTTTTCTGTAGTTTTGTAAGTGGTAGTATATTTGAGAGAATAGAGTTTTTATGTAGATTACTAGGTAGATTTTTAAGGGTTTTGAAATTTGAAAAATAGTTTTTGAGAGATTATTTATTATATTTCAAAAAAAAAAAAGTTCACAATTATACTCCTTTAGATTTTCATTTATTTGTTACTATTTGTCCCTTTTGGAAAATTTGTTATGAAAATATACCATTAAATCTCCTTCTATCTAACACTAATTAAAATTTTCTCTAGAATTTCATAGTTTACAACCATTTTCAAAATTCTACCAAAAAAAGTATATACAAAAGCTGAAGTCACCTAAGAGGCTAAAAAGGCTAAACTATTCATATATATATATATATAGTGAGGGTCAATTTCCACTCAGTTTTTAATAAAAAAAATTATAAACTATATAGCATCTGGAAAAACATACTCGGTATTTGCAAAGGTGACGGAATTACTAATTAATAATTGACACTCAATTTCCACGCACAATAAATCTGAACATCAATTTTAGACATTTTCTTTGTGAATCCGATAAAAAAAATTTAAAAAAAAGATAACAATTGGAGCTGAAACTACACATTAGCACAATATTTTATATAAAATATTTTTATAATTTGATGTGTACTCGCACATCAGTCGTGCATTAGTAAATCCGACATAACGATACCTTGTAAATAATAGGACCTTGAAAACATAACCATTTAATTTGTAACTCTTTCACTTTCCATCGGTTCATTTTTTTTATAATTGTCTTGCCTTTAATCCATTTATAATATTTATCTGTATAATATTTACTCTTTGATAGTCTTTTATACTGTACGGTAAGAGATTATATTAGATCATCTTCTAGTGACTCTCCAACCTAGAGCATTCTTTTGAATGAGCTCTTCAGCAAGAGGGTGGACAGAGACGATACATGCGGGTAGCCGTGTCCCAAATCCACAAACTTATCGGCAACACAGTTGATTTCCTTGAAGACGTAACGAATCCTGACCTGATGGAAACTAGCCAAGATGTTAGAGTTATTCGAAATAATAAGGTCAAGTTCTCATGGGGTTTCCATATTTGTTTAATAGAATTGATAATTGTAAGGTTATCCTCTTCAATTTGAATTTTGGTAATTTTCAAGTCACTTGCTTTAATCCAATGGATATTATGAGTTTTCCTTTTGTTTTTAAGTGTGTTCGGTTTACTTTGTATTTTCCTTTTATTCACTTCTTGCCAATCTTTTATTTATGATTGAATAACTAAATTAATGTTTAGTGGTTTCTTATTATTGAAAATGCTTTGGTTTCTAGTGATCCAAACATTCCACCAAGTTATAGCCAAAGGTACTAGTGTTTTATAATCTAGTTTAGCTCTTAGCAGAGTCAACATATTGGAGATCTTATGGTTTGTGTTGTTTAACGAACGGGGATCATTTTTTTTTATTTTTTCATAAGTTATATTATTCATTAAGAAGGGACAATTAAAGAATACATGGTTTATTGACTCATATGGATGGTTATATAGAGTACATTACATGGGAAACAGAACCTTTTGTTTCTCAATATATTTCTTAGTGGGAGTCCATTTATTGACAGTTTCTACATAAAGTTTTGTACTTTAGGGATGACATCCGTATACCAAATCCATGCATTTGGGTTCGCTATTAACCATTTATTATTATGGATAAGGTCCATGGCCAATTTTGTGGAGGACGACCTATTGTCTGAAGCTAACCAACACTAGTACAAAAACGTCAATTTATACCGGTGACAATCATACCGGTTGTTAAAACCGAAATCCGAGTCTTACCTCGGATACCGGTTATTTTAAAACACCGGAATAAGAGTACATGATATAACCCGGATACCGGTTATTTTTAAACAGCGGTATAAATCTCCGTCTGAAACCGTTGTGGGAGACCACATGTTTACAAAATCGGAATCCAATAATTATTGTTTAATAAAATATAATTTTATCATACCAATTTAAACCGTAAACCCTTAACTCGAAACCACCGTCTCAAACAAAATCCCTAGCCTCGTGAGCCTGCACTCTCGTCTAAAATCTCTCCTCTACAACCCTAAATTGGGTTGCTTCTGTGCGTCGCCGTCTAAGAGGGGAGGAGGCCGCAACTATTGTCCCCGTTGGCGAGGGGAAGGAAGCTCATATCGTCAGCATCGGTGAGGGGAAGTTTGATAGTTTTCGTCTCCATTTAGGAGAGGAAACCGTTGTTGTCGTTGCCGTCCCGGAGGGAAGGTTGCTAATATTGTTTCCATCGGTGAGGGCCGTCATTACGGTTGATGAGGGCTGAAAGGTACTTTATTACTTCCATGTGTACAAAGCTCTCTTTACACATTGATCGGATAGCCCTAATTTCTTCTACATTGAGCAAACTGCCATGTATTATGATATTCAAATAACCTGTTATTGAAGATTCAACAGCTAGTACAGTCATTTCAAACTTGCTATATGAGCCAAGTGTTGGATCTTTCATAAATTCTTGATATTCAGGCATTTGGTCATGGAGAAAATCGATCTTTAATTTTTCCGATGCGCTTATCTAATGTTTCTCAATAAGGTAGCTGAAGTAGTTTGAGATTTACCTCCAACAATACTGATTTCTGTCAGAAAAATAACTTCTAATTGTTGACCTGCATATATTTGTGAAGGGTCTAGGATATAATGTGACAGGAAGGAAAACAATAATACAAGTTAATTTCAGTATTTTCATATTATGGCAGTCCAACAATTTACTAATAATACGTGGCATGCCATGCCTAATGTGGCGTGCCATACGATTTGTACTTGTCAAAGCTTTGAAAGATTCTTTGGTGTGAGAAGAGATGTAAGCAAACAAAAACTCAGCTACTCTTGTATTTTAATGAGGTTGTCTTTGAGTTTTTCATTTTGAGTAAAGATCATTTACCAAAAGAACTTAGTTAACAATTTTCAGTCTTAAGGCTCTATCTTCCCTATTCTGAAACCACTTTCTGCAGGCTTGTAAAAGTGCTATATTCCTCTCTGCTAGGATGCTAGGATTCCGCAGATCATAAAGAACTTCAAAGTACGAATTTATGGGTTATATGATCGTTATAAATGTCTTATAAGATCTTATAATGATCTTATAAGAACTTAACTAACAATCAGTAACGAACACTCAGTGTTTGGGTTTGTCAAAATGCTATATTCATGTTCTCAATTACATTGCTGATTTGTAATTTTCACATACGCAGAACAAGAGTAAAGGAGAGCTCAACTTTTTAACATGTTTGATGAATTTTGGAGGCTCCACGGGTAAGTGCATACAACTCCTGCACTGTGACTTATCTCACTGGTTTTTATGTAATATTATTCTCTTGGATATTAATTTCTAAATTAACTTTTTATACCGAGGATTTTTACCACCCTCCAGGAAAACGCCCCAACAAGTTGTATCCTTATCTCAACAATATATAGTCAAGGTTTTCCAATTTAATTTTGTCTGCTGAAAAACTTCCTGCACTGAATGCATTTCCATTTGCAGCATAGCTTTAATATATTTGGCTTTAAATTTATGCTTCATTGTTGCTTGACAAGTTAACAGTGCTCATCAAGTAGCATCAACTTTGAGAAGTTAAGAATCTTAGATCGCTATTGTATCCTAGGCTTTTCACCTGGTTTGAGCCCATGGGGCATAAGAATTCTTAATGATCCAATTTCAATGCAATGATTGTTAGCTAAGATTGACAAGTTAACAATGCTCATCATTGTTAGTTGAGATTGACATTACGTAATAACATTTATGTTCCACTTCAAAAAAAAGTACATACTATATATTTAACATACGAACAACAGTGATGTAGAACAAAATTGACTTTCTTTCACTCTCTCGTATACTCGACATGCAAAAGATGTTCGCCAAGTAGGCTATATTCCGTTTTCTTTACTTTTTTTAAGCTAAATTCATTTTTTTCATTTATCAGGTAAACTTATCCTTTTTTTCATTTCATTTTTATAGGCTCGACAATTTCTATCCACCTTGGTGCTAGTGCCTTAACAGAGGTTGATTTTCAAGGGAAGGTCTTAAAGGATGAAAAAGTTGATGTTGGTAAACTTTCTAAGGTTTATTTTGTGCTCTATCAACAAAACCACCAACTGGGAAGCTGTGGAAAGTTTGTTTCTTTTAGGCTAGGGGGTGGGAAATTTTTAAGGATTTTTTTGCATTTGCTAAGCTTGGTGATCATGGTTACTCACCTACAATAGTTACTCCGGAGCCTTTGTTTGAATACTGAGTGGAATTACGCCGTATTTTGGAAGCTTAAACACCGGTCTCGGATGTAAGTGTTTCTTTTAACTATTATGATTGGATATAAACCGTTGGATGTTTATTTCAGGTTCATAACTTGGTATGGAGTGATGAATTGTCTTGATAATTACATCACTGTTTATAAAATTGATCTACCAGACTAGGCTTACAAAGAATAAGATTGTTGCATGGGAAAAGGTCAAGGACTATTGAATTGTGAAAATATATTTTGTAATGTAAATTTCATTTGCTTAGTGGTGTTGGTTTAATTGCAAATCCAGATAAAGTTGTATGATTTGGACAAGAAAATAGAGTTTAGTTGATTTTTTTTTTACCACTTAGAGGAAAGCTATACCTTCATGATTTGGACAAGAAAAAACATTTTCTCTGGCAATTATTATTGTATCCATGAGCATAGCAGCAGTTTGCGGTTGGCCTTAGAGTGTGCTTTATTTGCTTAGTTCTTGGTTTTGATAGAACCAGAGACCATTCAGTTCACGTGCTTCAACTTTTTTAGCGCAGGGTCCTCACCTGAGAAGATACATACTACTAGAGTCATCCGAAGCATGGTCTTGGTGGGAGCAAGTGCACTGAAGCACTTTCAAGCTTGTGTGATGATCGTTTTCCTCATGATGCTCTAGGTTTGGCTGTGACAAAAATGTCTTATCATGTATATTCGTTAGGAGAGGGGTATGATTCCATCTATAAAATGTTCAATCCTTTTTCTTTTTTTCTTTTTCTTTTATATGTATGTAGAAAAAATTTAGTTTGCAATGATATATCTGGTCTGATTTTATTTGAGATTTATGGTCTAGTTGTGGTGATTGCTCACACTTGTATATTCTGTTGTCTACAGATTTACTTTTTAACGTGAGTCAGTGAGATATCCGGATATTATAACCGGATATCTATTTTTTTGTTTTTTTTAAAGAGTCGCGTACCGGTTATCATAACCGGTATCAGACTCTTTTTTTTTTACTTTGAAAAAAATGTCGCATACCGGTTTTAAAAAATAACCGGGGTGCGAGCTTTCTCGCATTCCGTCAAATAATCGGTATCTGTCTCGTTTACTGCGGTCTACCTTACACCGCTCAAATAACCGGCATGCGAATTGTAAAAAAACCGGTATAAATGGACGTTTTTGTACTAGTGTAGTAAAGGCGGTCTCGAATGAAAGATTTCAGGAGTTGGTATGACTTGATAGCTATCATGATCTCTTGGGGAAGGGAGTTTCTTATTTATAGTCTAGTTTCTGAAAGTCCCATATATTTTCAAATATATAAGTGCTAACGGTTTCTTCCTCATCAATAACAATGTTATTCTTAAGTAGTTTAATGAGTGGTTGATCCGTCACCTATTGGTTTTTCCAAAACTTTATAGTTTTTCCATCACCTATACTCCATCGGAAGCCTAACTAAAACTTAGTTATAAGATTCATGAGTCTCTTCCATTGTCAAGAGGTATTTTTCGTAGTTTTATAGTACCATAGGAAGGAACCTTTAAGATATTTGTCGTTTATGATCTTACTCATATGTTATCAGGTTCATCCATAATCTTCCATAGTAGTTTAATTTGGAGGACCTCATGTCCTCAACTTTCTTAATACCCACTTCTCTTTGCTTAGGTTTGTAGATTTTATCCCATCCAATAAGAGGGTGAAAATTATTCCCTTTATTCCAAAAGAAAGTTTGATTTATTTGATATAATTCTTTATGGATACTTGTTGGAAGCATAAAGCTTTACTTGATGAAGTTTGGTTTGACATTCAAGTGTGCCTTGATTAGGGTTTTTCTTCCTTCTTGGGAGAGTATGGATGCCTTCCATTTAGGTAGTTGTTGTCTAGATCACATCTTCAAATACACTCTTATGTTACTCTACCGTTAATTATTGGACACCCGAGGTATTTATGCAAACAATTTGTAGCGGTTATACCGGTACTTAGTCGGATTTGTCTTTTGACATTGTGCCTAACATGTTTGTAGTTCGAAATGAAGACTTATGAAAGTTAATGTCTTGAGACATGACAATATCCATTTAAGATATCTAATACCTTAGTACTTGCCATTGTTGGGGCTTTGGCAAAAATCATTATATTGTTTGCAAAAGGCAAGAAATGAGATAGTAGTCCCACCCCTAGTAATTGGATATCTAATTATTAAAAAAAATTATTCTGATTACTTTGTTTTTGTATATTTCGTGAAAGAACTTCCGCACCTAAGTTGAACAACAAAGGTAAAATTGGTCACCCTAATCCAATTAATGAATTTCTCCTCAAAGCCAAAATTTTTCAGTATTGCAAGGATAAAAGGTCATTCCACTATATCATAGACTTTTTTCATATTTTATCTAATTATTAAAAAAAATTATTCTGATTACTTTGCTTTTGTATATTTTGTGAAAGAACTTCGCACCTAAGTTGAACAACAAAGGTGAAATTGGTCACCCTAATCCAATTAATGAATTTCTCCTCAAAGCCAAAATTTTCCAGTATTGCAAGGATAAAAGGTCATTCCACTCTATCACAGGCTTTTTCATATTATGGTCATATACCCCTCTTTTCATTTATTTTATTTTTAAAATCATGAAAATTTTCATGGATGATAAGGATATTATAGTGGATCGATCTACTTTATGTAAAGGCACTCTGAAGAGGGTAAATCAATTTTGGTAGGATTTTCTTAAGTATGGGTGCTAAAACTTTTGCAATAATTTATATGTATTGAGCATAAACTTATAGGTTTATAGTGGTTAGTCGAAGTTGGATTATCAATCTTTGGGATTAAGGTGATGAAGGTATGATTAACTTGTTTTAGGATTGTACATGTACGGTAGAAGCTCTTTACCGCACGAATAACACTTGGGCATATCATATTCCAATATTTTTGGAAGAATCCTGCGGGCATTCCGTCAGGACCTGGAGGTTTATCGCTACTGATATCAAAGATTTTTTTTTATGTCCTCATTCGAGAATGTTATGGTTAGTTCTTTATTTCTAGATCGGTTATTTCACATGTGATAACTTCAAGGTATTGCTTTAGCGAATTCTCATGGATAAGACTTGATCGGAAACGATCTTTATAGTCTTTGGAAAATTCTTTGATTATTTAATCTTCAGTATTCAGAGTTGGGCCGTTAACTCTTCCAGCTGAAATTTTTTATTTTCTATTTCTTCTTCCCATAGCTTTTCTATAATAATATTTTGTGTTCTTATCGCCGAACTCTAGTGATTTTGATTTTGCTCTTCGCATCCAATATTCTTGTTGGAACTCAATCAAACATCTCTCTTTATATTTAATCTATTCATTTTCTGATTTTGTTGGTTTGAAAAGTTATGAAAATTTAACTTTTGTAGATTCTCAATTGAAGAGTCAATTTTACGGGCTTGCTTATTAATAATTCCAAACTTGAGTTTGCTCCAAGCTTTGAGTTTGGTTTTGATGAGATTAAACTTTTTAACTATGTTAAACATATGTGTCCTTGAGAATTGCGTTCTCTAAGTTTGCTTAATAATATGCTCACAATCTTCTCGATCTATCAACATTATTTGAAATCCGAAAGGTTTATTTTTTTAATTTTTTTTTCGTGTTACTCACATCAATTGAAGTGAGACGATAATCTGAAGAGGTGAAAGAATGATCCCATAAATGAATTTGGTTATAAGCATTAATCTCCTCAAAGTGTGCAATTTCTCTATCTAATTTCTCAAATGTGTTATTATCCCCCTCCTTTCTTTTTCGCCAAGTGAAATAGTTTCCTTTTGAATTAAGTGTAACACCCCGAATCCAAATGACTCGAGGCGCTACTGGGCTAGGATCTCACAATGGATCCTGACCCTAGACTGACAACAAGTTCCTGGATCTTACAACAAGGCACAAATAGATTAAAACAAAACATCAAACTATATATATACATATCAAAAGGTAATACAGAAGAACCGCTGAATACAAATCAAAACATATATCCGTACATCATAAAAATCTCATATCCCACGTTAAACCCAGTGTACGGAGCCCTCAGCGGATCACCCACTCTGGATCACTCTGCAACTCTCCTAACCTGCAAAGGATCTACAACACGGTATAAAAACCGTTAACTAACCATACATATATAAGATAATACATCAGCACAAACACACATCAGGGAATAATAACACATCATCATGCTTTCACACATTTACCTGGTTTATTATCTTTATAACGTCCAACACTCAAATCGTATATATATCGGAATATGAATATATGTGACACGAGGAATATAATCCTCGCCTCTCGGTGCTAATGCCAGCTGGAGTGGTAATCTGTGATCACTTCCTCGTGTACCCTATGGGAGTGGAGACAGTGTCCGTCCCGTTTACCAGATTTGGCCTGCCCGTAGAGAACCTTCCAGACTCCCAGCGGGATGAAAGGACAAGTTGTCACGCCCTACAATGGGCAGTCACTAAACCATAAGTAGGTAGTAATCAATCATCACATGCTATCAAGCATATGTGAAACACAACTCATGCATACATCCAATATAGGGATGGTAGCTAAGTAAGTCCTATGGACTTACCTCAACCTCGAAGTAGTCTCAAATCCGATCAGCTCCAACTCTGGAGAACAACACTGCCTAGTAACAAGGCATAACAAGATATCAAACTCCTATCCATCAAAGGGCTCACACCCAGACCCAAAGGATCCATTATGATCGTATCCAACTTATAAACCTCAAAGACCTAACCGGCATATAACACTATCATACTCATTATTATTCTATCCTCATACACATACCTAGCATGCTACTACCGCTCATACTAGGAAAGGAAAGGATCTACACTACTCTAGGTAGATCCGGAACAAGACACACCTACGTGACAAGAGGGACGTAGGGGCGAAGCAAGGCAAACCGCAGGCGCGGAGACACTCGGCTGCAAGCGCGGTGACAGTGGCTGCAGGCAAGCGCAGGCACGGCGCAAGCGCTAGGACCGTGTCCACGGGGGCGGCAGCTTCCGGGCGCGGGTGCGGTGACAAGGTTCCCGCAGGGGCGGCGGCTTCCAGACGCAGGGGCGGCAACTCTGCAGAACGTAGAGTCCCGACTTCTCTTCCACTCTTCACGTGATCAAATCACGTCTTCTCCATTCCATATCCAAACACATACATATACATACACATTCTAACATCAATATACATTCAAACACTTCTAATCCTAAGCTAGGGAAGAAGAAACAAGGAAGAAAGAAAGAAAGGTGAAGCAAGGAGCTTACCTCTACTGCAAAGGCCTAAGCAAGGAAAGATCACAAACACCAACAGCTGGCTCCCAAGCTCAGCAATACACACATATGCTCAGTATCATCAACCACACAACAAAACTCTTCCAAACTCCAAGGAAAACAAGCACAAGATCAAAGAGAGGAAAGGAAGCAAGAAGGACGTGAGAAGCTGAAGAAATGAAGATGGAAACCCTTGATCAGAAGCCAAGGAAGAAACTTAAGGAGGAAGGGAAAAAAAGAGAATAAAGCACGGGTCCAACCGGTCAACAAAGCCGGCTGCAGCCGCAAGAAACCGCAGGGGCGGAAAACTACACGAGCCGCAGGGGCGGCTCCCTAAACCCGCGGGGGCGGCTAAGACCAAAACAAGCTCCAAAGACTAAGGTTCTTACACCTCGCCCCCCTAAAAACAAGTTTTGTCCCGAAACTTGTGAAGTCCTGAAACCACTAGGACTCAAAATCCGAGGTACAACTCTCTCTACCACCTCAAACACGAGCATGGAGGAAAACATCATCTCCAGCAGCAAGATCACTATATTATCTAAGGCATAGAGGTAAACCATCTATAGCCAAATCATCATCATCACATCACAAGGGCGTAAAGGAAGAACATCTCTAGCCGTATCATACTCATAACAGAAGGGTATGGAGGAAAAACATCTCCAGCAACACTATGTCCATCAAAATAGCATGGAGGAATAACCATCTCCAGCTAAACCCTAATCGTATCACAATAACATGGAGGAAAGAGTCATCTCCATCTATAAACAGTAATCGTACTAGCACAACAAGATCTAATAAGATCACATATCATCATAGCTAGTACGAAAATAAACACATCATAGCATATACGCACATAAGCACAACACTCACCAAGATAGTACTAAGATCTACTCGTAGATCCTACAGGTGCATCTATCTCGGCATAAAACTCTGGATAGTTCCTCTGAATACTATCATCAGTCTCCCATGTAGCCTCATCAGGTCCTCGTCTCGACCACTATATCCTCAGCATAGGAATGTCCTTCGAACGCAGGCGTCTCATACCTCGTTCTAGAACTGCAATCGGGTGCTCAACAAAAGTGTGGTCCGGCTCAACCACCAAATCATCATAACTCACTATATGTCTCGGATCTGGTACGTACTCCCTTAGATGAGACACGCGAAACACAGGGTGAACACCCTCTAATCTCGGAGGCAAAGCTAACTTGTATGTTGTGCTCCCAACCCGATCCAGAATCTCGAACGGTCCGACATATCGGGGACTCAACTTCCCCTTAATGCCAAAGCATCTAACACCTCGTGTCGAAGACACCCTCAGCCACACATGAGCTCCTACTCTGAACTCTAGGAGTCTACGCCTCCTATCTACATAAGACTTCCGACGGCTCTGTACAGTCAGCATCCGCTCTCTAATCAGTGCTACACGAGCCACATCATCCTGAATCTGATCAGGTGTTAAACCACTAACACTGCTCTGCTCATCCCAGCATAACGGCGTGCGACATCTCTGTCCATACAGTGCCTCATATGGGGCCATCCCAGTAGATGCATGCCAACTGTTGTTGTATGAGAACTCAACTAGTGGGAGATGATCCGTCCACACTTGTCCCCAATCCAACACACAAGCTCGCAACATATCCTTCAGTGTCTGAATGATCCTCTCTGACTGACCATCTGTCTGAGGATGGAACGCAGTAGTAAAGTGTAAAGTCAATGGTGACCGGAATTTTTCTATTCTTAAAGAAGAGTGCAGTGAACTCCTCTTACTCCTCTTACTGTCATCTCAGGTGGTTCCTCTTCCTCATATTGTAACTTTTGCTAACTCTTCTGTTCTTGTTTTGAGCTCATCATCTTTAAGGTTAGGTAAGGTTATGGGTTCTTGGCTGAGTCACTCATTACCGTATCTTTTGGGAACAATCCCTCGGTTTTATCCACCTTTGCTCTTTGATAATTATTCACAACATCTCTCAACGATAAACCATTTGTATTTTTTCTTATTACTTAAATATTTAGTCCTTTGATATTTATCATAAAAACTTTACCTGCGAATCAACTCTATCAAACACTTACTAAACTTTTTCTAAAATCAGATTTTCAAAATTTACAAAATTATAGATCTCTAAACAAGCCTAACAAAATTTCTAAAATCATCCAATAAAATTTAAACTCCCAAGAAAACTTATTTTACCGAACGCATCCTGAATGTGGTTCAACCGCCTTAAACTGTTCAAAACATAATTTATTGGTTAAAAAAGTTGTGCCCATCTCTGATTATGATCATTACCATCTTAAATGTAAGCATGTTCTCATCCTGTTTGGTACGAAAGGTGTACCGTACCCATCACCAATTTCCAGCTCAAAGTTGAACTCTCTTCTCCGATACTCCAAAAACAAAGAGAAGCAAGAGAGACAACTTTCCTAACTTGATAATCAATTTTCAACATAGTTTAGACGAGTTAAGATGAACAACTTAAGCGCAAAGATTCAATTCCAGTGTTTGGTGTCCTTTTTCATGCTACCATCATTACTTTCCATCGCATCCCCAATCAAAAGCATATCTGCTTACCACTCTCGCAGCTCGAGTCGCCTTTCATCTAACCATCAAAAGCATATCTGCTTCACAGTTTAACTTTGTCTCATCAGTAGTTCAATGTCGGACCCAACTTCAGCTAGTTTTGTCTCCTTTGAACCCTTTGCTGCTTTTGCAATGCTCTCAACATCAAAGTCCAGCGCTATTTTCTTCACAGTTCCCTCCAACATCTGCTTGAAAATACAACAATCAACCCATTGCGCCACAAAAGGCAATCAAACAAACCTAATAATTTTCTGAAATTAGTCAAATATATTATCATAACAAGTACCAATGATCCAATGGCAACCAATGCCCGATACTTTGGATCAACATCCATATTCTCTGCTTCAGCAATCTGCAAGTCGACAGCATATGTAGAGTTGTAACAGTCGGACAAATGAGTAGACTATATAACAAGAGTGCATGAAAAAGATAATTTAAGTTGAAGAAACGATATTGAGCACCTCAAGAGCTGCTGAAAGAACTTGTGACTGCCCTTCTTCATCCTTCTTGGCAATCAGTAGCACAGCATAACTGCAAGTGGAGATTTATCAACAGGAGGTAACAACTAATTAAAAACCAAGCATAGTTGAAAATAACAAGATAACAGGAGTCCACAATCAACAACACACATCCCACCCCTTACTAAAGCAACTGAAATCAAGTATCTAGCTGAAATAACAAAAAAGTTCAATTGGCAAAAAATATCACCGACAATCAGTTCGGAAAATCAAACATCCATAGCTTGTTAGTGGCAAAACTTGAAAGTTGAAGAGAAAAAAGGAACTCAAACACAGTTCCTGGGCCAAACATTTCCAGCAAGCCTCCAGCACAGTTTTCATCCTCTCTGGTCAACAATTGGCTAACATTTCATGAGTAATTCCCAAAGGCATATCCAGATTTAGAGGTTATCCCTTTTATTTATAGTTTAGCTAATCCTTATGTCACCTACACCAAAATTAATACACCCTCCTCACACCCAAACAGAAAAGGTTTTAAGCTCCTGTAGCACAACTGAATCCGTTTCAGGTCTTTCCTCAATCCTAACCTTGAATATTTCTTAGCCTTCTGTTCATGTGCGTAACAGTTGCAGCACCAAGAGAGCACTGTAATATGATTGAAGAATGAAGACCACTTCAAGTTTGTTAAAACTTGAAGTACACTTCATTGCAATCTTATTAGTAACTCAAGAAAGAAATCTTCAAATCTGACATCACTCTGGAAAGCTCCAAAACAAATTTCCAAAAATCTCAGCCCAAAAAGACATTTTATACCCATTGTTAAAAATCTCCACTAACTAAAAAACAAATAGTATAACACCTGTTGGTGTCTGGTGATGACTTACTTGAGTATAAGTGTAGAATAAGCCAATTGGACATTTTTATTTGACGATGTATAAGAATTAGAAAATGCATCAAGAACCTGCAAATGAAATTAAAAACAGAAGGAAACGTTAAAGAAAAAACATGACGAACCAATGCAGAATAAGAAAAAGAGTATATATATGTGTGTGTTTGTGTGTGTTTTCATTCAAATTATTTGTTGCATTAACTTAATATTTTCTTTCATACTAGGACTATAGACCGGTGCGTATTACTAAAAATAACTAAATAAATATTTTTAATGGATAAATTCGATATTCTTAGCAATTGAACTTCTAATATATTTTATTGTAATTAATTATAAAGTATTTTGGGATAATTTGAGACATTTGTAAATTGATAATTAATGTCTTAATAAAAAAAATTAAAGAAGGGATGTATTTGGTTGAATTACATAGATAAATTGCAACAAACAAAAATTAATCTTATATGAAATTTAAATTTAAATTATAAATATTGGGTTAAAATACTTTTTTGATATGAAGGAGTGTAATTATATTAATTGAGATAAAATTTATTGCAAAATTTTTAATTTTGCATATAGTTTAAAATTTGAACAAATATTAATTTAAAACATATTTGATTGGAAGAAAATGTGTTTGATTGCATTCATTAAATGAGACAAAATTTATTGCAAAAAACTCATAATCTTACTTGTAGGTAGGATTATGTTATTTTATTAGGTAATTTCTCAGGGCTGACTACCGCCTATATCTGTATGTTGAGCTACGGTCGGTGGATTTTATCTCATTTCTTACAGAGATGTTCCTTTCTCAATAACAAAGGTACAAGAATTACTTTTGATTGATGCCACTGAAACTGCGACTTATGGTTACCTCTTGCTCAAAAAGTAGGATAATAAAAGAGCTTTAACACAAGGGGGACATTAGTGGATCCTCACCCTTAGAAATCCCTTTCCTTCAAGAATTGAGTCGTACAAGAAAATAGCAGAATGTACAAACTAGCATTTGAGCTTCATGTATGGTGTGCGAACAAGGCAACTCTTTCTTTATTTCTGTAAGCACTGATATATCATCTGACTTTTAAGTATTTAATAAAATAATAAGCAATTTAGGTTAATGTATAGACATCCCCACCCGTTAAGACAAAGGTCACTCAAGAATATAGCAGAATGTACAAAAAAGCACTAAGCAGAAGTTGTTTAACAAAATAACAATAATTTACCTCACTACGATAACTTTGTAGCCATTGGTGAAAGCGTGAATCTTTGAAGAGATTGGCAACCAGACGGAGACTTGTCAAGAGGTTTGCAGCACTCGCAGGGTTTACAGTCACTTTCCTAATTGTTTCCATTAGGGAATCTATACTCAAATCAACACAAAAATTAAGCCATTGATCGCACCTCAGCATAAAAAGTATCTCACTCGCACAAAACGGAGAGAATATATTTTAGCACGACTCACAATTGGGTAAAACATATTCTAGAAAGGAAACAAGTTAATTAGAATTGGATTAAAGGAATCAAGCATTCAGATAAATGTTAGATCAGAAAAATGTGGTGTATTTAGAGGAAGAGGCCACACAGGGGGATAAATTTGTGTATATATCAGTCAATTACCATTTCCAGCACTCATGTGCTTGAGTAATGTAGTAGCACCTTCTGGGTGTAAAATGAGCATTCTCATAAGGTCAATAACTGCAATATGGAAAAAATCATAAAATTTGAGAGAGAAAAAAAGCATATAAAGGTTTTTAAAGGCAAGAGTGCTAATGTTTTGATATTAGGCACTGAAACATCTGGTTGAAAAAGGCCCACATAAAACAACTCCACCAAACGCAACAGTAAAAATCAATTAATATGTATCTCTTTTGCAACCTACTTCAAGAATATTCAAGCTACATCAACATCATTTGCATTCTTACCAGGAAAGATAGTAGAAAGTGGCCACGAGTTCAGCAATCTCAATAACAACTCAATGTCAACATCAGCAAAACTGCTCGCATGGTAATGTGATGTATCCTTCAAAATCTTCACCACTGCACCTATTCTTGAAATCTCAGTCTCAGAAAGGTAATTTGTTTTGTCCTTCAAACAATCAAGGAAAGAAAAAATTGAAACGTTCAGTTCAGAGAGTACAACAGAGAAAGGAAACAGTTTTACAGAATTACTTATAAAATTCCTAGTGACTAAAAACCGACCAAAAAAAGAAAAGGTTTACACAGGTGGGCAAATTCATGTGAATGAACAGAGGCTTCATTTGCCTTAGATGAAGCATGCAGAAAATTATGTGATTCAAATTAATCATTTAATAGGTTCTTTGACTTTATGTCAATGAGAAACTTCCAGATCATATAATCATAGAACTGCAATTCTTTTACTAACATTATGGCATATGGATTATAACACTGTTAGCTTATAACATCAATTTTTAGGATAAGAATAGTCTGCGTAGAGGAACATAGATGTGAACCATGTTGATAGAGATATAAGAAAATCCCGAGCTTACCTGATCAGAGGCAGCAGCAGTATTAAATTCTGAGATTTTCTTGAGAATTCCATCAAACTGGGCTGAATCAAATACTAACATTCCCTTCTGCAAAGAACAATTAAAATTGACCATCATTGTAGGAAATACATTATGCAAGTTGTGCGTGATATAATTGGGAAGGAATGGGCACTCAGCATTAAAAAGATAAATCATCACAAGAAAGAGAGAACACCAAATGTGCAGATCAGGAAGAACTCTCATCTTTTTCTTACAAGTTTTTTTTGGAGAAAATGGTTTTGCAGAAAATATTTATTGAGACCTCTGAAAATGTAGCTCCGATGTGTTAAATTTCTTCTTTCAAAATTAGGCCTATACTATATTTTACTGTGTCTATTTTAAGAAAATGATTACTTTGTTATCTTTGCTAACAGCCTAAGATTTTTGAAGTGATTCATTTGGAGATTAAAAGTTCACAGAAATATACCAAGAGTTACTAGTTTGGCCCCTAACAAATGGCATTCATGACACCAGATTCTCCCTCTGTTGTAATGGCCAATACATCGAATGTACCAAAAAGATCATAAAACATGGATAGTATGCCACAGTATCCTTATGCAGTTTATCATGGAACCCTGTAAGCAACACTGCTTGAGAAGGACAAAATTTTAAGTGGAAAGTGAGTAAGAAAGTGATTTCTTCTAGTTTCACTGCAAGCATACTGAAATTGCTTCAGATTAAACCATCAAATCTAGTGGTCAGTTGCATTCTGATGCTCTATTTACGTATTTATGCAATTCATTGTGAAGGTTCATCTTGTAATATTTTCATTATTTTGAATGCTCTGAGATGAGAAGCAAGTTTTCTAGATTTTGGTTTTCGTGTGTATAAAAACTCAAGGGTCTGAAATTCATTAGGTTCAAATGGTATTCATATCTGGATGTTCAGATATGGGTATCACCCTGTATCTGTGTTTGGCATGTCCAGATACGGATTGTATCCTTCGATATCCTATATCAATTATCCTCACCTTCTATATACTAACTTGTTGGAAGGTATGAGTGATATCAATAACAGTTGATATACTTCTACATATATTCGCATTCGTATCCTTGATACTTCAACATATATAATAATATTCCAGAAATAAAGATATTATATGAAAGACTTAATTTTTCAAGGCCCAATATTGTGTTTTGATCTTTTGATTTGAGATCTAACTACCTGAGTCTTTTGATTAGAGATTCAACCACCAAAGTTATAAACTTTATTGAATGAACGATTAATTGAATAATTCTAAACATAAGACTTGGGATACTAATAAAACCTTCTAGCTTGACTACTCCCAGTAGGACTAGACTATTAAAAGATAAGATAACTATTATTAACCTTCTATACTAACTACTCCTACTATGATAAACTATTAGTAAGATAATATAAACTATTACTAATAAAAAATACTATCAATTATGCTTAATAAACCTAACATAACTCAGCAAGGACTTATCCATATTAGCTGACCTTGTAGATAAGGGAGGGAGGCTCAGAGATTAAAAGAGGAAATAATATTCCAGAATAAAGATATTATATCTATTAGATTTAGGATCATTTATAGTTTCTAGTTTATATATTTGATATATTCCAGGATGTAGTTTAATTATCTTTCCTTATTTATATTTTCTTTTGTTATTAAGATATAGCTTTATCTTGTTCCAACACCCTATTATATAGTGCTTATATTATTCGACGAGAAAAGGAAGAATTATTATTATCAAAAGGAGGCTAGACGTTAAACCAAGAGGGTTTATATGTTAAGCCTAAGAAGAGGCTCTACTTTGGTTTTCGTGTCATTTTTATCATGTTATTTTCGGGTTTTCAAAATATTTGCGGTTATCTTATTTGGATATGATTAAGCTGTCGTTTTAGGGTTCTGGCTATTTTGAGTTTCAAGTCAAATTGGTTTTGTCTGGCCGGTTTAAAATACTTTTTTGTTTATCATTTTCTGGTGTCAATCAGGTTTTCCGGTCTCAAATAGAATATTTATCAATAAGTTTTTTCCGGATAAAATATATATATGTTAAGCAGCTTAAAGATTTGAACATTAAATCAGTGTGTTCGTCGAGCTCATGTGGATTCGAGGTATTTTGGTTTATTGTGTCATTTTGGTTGGATTCTCTTGCGTTAACGGGTCATTTGGAGTCGGGTTACTCTGGATTTTTGGGTCCTTACTACTGTATAAACATCCTAGATGAGTAGAAGGCATAGGTCTAAAAAAGACGATATAGTAGAGAAATATTACTGGAGAGCGGCAACCACATGTTTGATTCGCAAAATTTCGAAAAGTGGGAAGGTTTTGGGACTCTATACAATCAGCTGAAGTTGAGGTTTGGTACTAATGTTCAGGAAAACTCGCACACTCATTTTAGCCACTCTTAAATATTTCCCCACATCCAAATCACAGGAGGCAAGAGATATGCATACCTTTGGGATATGCTTGAAAGCAGGTCTAGAAGGGTGAGCTGCAGTGATAAGATAATAAAATGTCAAGCTGATGCAGGTAGATGAGAAGCACAATGTAATCTTCACAGTTGAGAGAATAGAGGAAAAAAGTTTAAGAGAAGCTTATATACCTTGTGTGTTTGAAGGCTGTCCAGGTACATATGCATTGGCTGAACCAGAAGATTAACACAGTTCATAGTTCAGACACATAAAAGAACTATGTAAGGTAAATGCAAAACAGAGCAACCCATCATATTCACTTACAGCCTGTGAAGGGATCACGATATGAGTTATCAAATGTGAAATTCTGTTTTCCAGTATTTTGCAGAATAAACTCTACGATTTGTTGCCGATATGAAAGAGGGAGATCTTCCTTGAGAAGCCAGTTGTCAGCAGTTGTATAAGGATCATCTAGCAAAGACATCCATATGTTTAATAAAAATAATGAATAGCTGCAAAAAAGGCCATTACAACAACTGCTTGCAAAGTATTATGATCAATATTTATAAAAAATCAAAGTGTATCAGCCATTATAGTCTACTCATTTTAGTGGAAGACTGCCATATTATATAACAACTTCACCATATTTGTTGTCATCTTAGGAAAAACCTCAAGTCATGTGTTTGTCAACTCATCCTAAACCCAGTTCATGCCTATATATATGAAGACCACTGCTATATCTAAGTAGAGGGTAAGTTCTTAAATGAATCTAATTATCTAAATTCCACAAACCGAGGCTAAGGAAAGTTAACAAGTGCTATATCAAACTAATGAAGAAATGGAAACAAGCCTTCTTCCATAAATGTCTTTATTGAAAAGATAAGCTCAACAAGAAAAAAAAAGAAGAAAGAAGATAAATCTAACTCTCTCAACCAAAAAGCAGAGAACTACCTGACATATTGTAGGGCAGTTTACGCATTGGTTGGCCATCTCCAATATCAACGTCAAACACTGTTCCACATAATCACTTGAAGAAGTAAGGACTTCAGACCAAAAGGGAATTTATAATTCAATTTGGTTTGATATTATCAGCAAAGTGCTTGGATGACACGAGAATATAAAATTTAAAAGAAATCTTGACCATGATCATATTGTGTTCCATCAAGAACAGGACGCTTCATATTGTCATCTGGTCCATCCACAACTTCGCCGATCTGTAAAGCAATAGTCTGTCACTGTCCATCTATAAAAAAAAATAACTATCTACGAAAATTTAGGAGGATTATCCCCCTCAAGTGGTAATAATGATATTATTGTGATCGAGCCAAAGGCATTATAGAAAGCTACAAGTTTAGCAATCAAGTTGGACACGGATGAGGGATAATATGTGTGATTAGTGCACTAAAAGACATGGCAGAGAAAGTGGGAAATAGACATCATCCTCACAAAAAATAGGAAATACTTAAGTTGGTTTGAGAAAGTAAAGATTCACGTTGCTCGAAACCAAGATAAGAAAAAAAAATGCAAGTAAATCCACCATTAATATAATCATAGAAAGTAAAGATTCACGTTGCTCGAAACCAAGATAAGAAAATAACTATCTACGAAAATATAGGAGCATCGATGCTTTCCATGCATAAAATTTATCTAGAAAAAAAAAGGGGGCTTTAAACTTGGAAGCAAAAAGTAGAGACCAACCAAATGCTAATGACATGCTACAAAGTAGGAAATATGATCCTAAAGAAACATAATATTTCTTTTAATAGGGGACTTACAAAGAACAACCAAACATTCATATAAGCAAGAACAGTGAATTGACTTTCAAATTTGCCATGCAGCTATCGAGTTCTTTGAAAAGTAAGAGTAAAACAAAATAACCAAAAAAGAACAATCAAAGTTAACAGAGAACCCCAACTGCACGTTAAAGATTGGAAGGGTAGGAATCAACTTCTGTGCTAGTCTTGACCTAAATCCATGAAGCAAATGCAACATTTCATGCTTAAAAGGATGATTGTAAAAGCATTTTCCAGGACAACATGGTCAATCTTACAAATTTCGGACCACTAATTCAACCATTTGCAAGAAGTCAATCACCTTATCCCATTTCTGCTCTCTTGCATTCCAAGAATATGCCACGCCATTGTCCCCTTCTCTAACAATCTTTGTTTGACCATTATTTGTTCCTGAAGCAACGGTGATAGAAATGAATGGTATTGAAATAGTGAATGGAGCAGTGGCAAAATTCAGATACATATTCAAACAACAAAAAATTAGAATATTTTTCCCCCAAAAGCAGAAAACAGTAGGGATTACTCAAACTTCAGAAATATGTTACCTCAACTCTTGGCTACTGCCTTACCATAGTTGTGTACATATTTGACCTCAAATGCTTGCTATATATTATTATATAATCCAAATATAATAGCAAACTAGGGGAAAATTCTCAGGCACGCATGCAATGTGTCTTATTCAATGCTTCTAAGAAAATTTAATGAACACCATATGAGAAAAACAAAGTTTAGTATTCAGAAATAGTGTAACATAAATTTTCATAATATCATCATATACTAACAATTTCTCATCTTAAATTATGTATACCAATATCAATAATTATAGGATAAAGTAGAACCTGGAACTTTCAAAGTTTCAAGTCCAGGTAGTTCTTCCAATTTCAATCCACCGACACGCTTCCTAGTTTAACAAAAGCTTGAGCCATATTAGGTATATATATTAAAACACAATAACTTCACTTTATATGATAACAAAGCAATACCTGCTGATCTTATAATCAGACAGTTGTGAAAAATATGATTGTAATTCATCAGGATCTGCAACTCTATCTTGATGTGCTGTCCAAATACGTACGACGCCATCTGAGCATGCTGTAACAATATCTCCATTACCCAAGAATTTGGCATCCCAAACACAACCTGGATGCTCTAAGCTCTGAACACAGATTCCATCTGCATCGTGAATAACTCTTCAGTGGAATGATATCTGAACTTTATGGTGAAGCATGTAATTTACTAGAAGACAGTTTTTGACACAAATGTATTTCGCATGTTAACCCAGAAAACAGAAAATGGAAAAAGATTGATGGATCCCAATAATCATAGTACATCAACTACTGCAAAATGAATCATGAGCTAAGGAATGGATACAACTTATTGCTCTAAAACTACAGCTTTGACTGAAACCGAGTACTAAGAATGCACTGACAAAGTTCCCATACACTCCTTAGATACAAACCAAACGTATTATTGTGTGGACATAAGGAACTATAAAAAATAGACCGAGCAACTGATAAACAATAGTATCCCCAAAACATGCCTAATCATGTGTGTCTACGAACATAAAGCATAGATGAAGAACAAACCATTCCAAATCTTTGCTGTGCAATCTTCACTAGCACTGACAATACGACCTGATTTGTGCGAATCAACAGAATATACAATTGAAGTATGTCCCACCATCTCCATTAAAACTTCACCAGTCAATGCCCAGAGCCTAATTGAACTACAAAAGTAACAGAAACTGATCAAAATACATGGAACAGTTCAAGCACAGATAGAAACGTTACAAAGGAAATAGAGAGATTAAGGAAAGTGAGCAACTGGGAAAATATAAGATAAAAAGAAGTAAACTCAACAATCAAACAAACCGAACAGAACACTTCAATGACCATACATTGACCAGAAATTTAAGAACGTACATTGGAATTCAACGAGATGCTAACAAGTAAGAACCGAGACCCAAGGCATCTAGAGCATAAAACATTAGGAGATCTAGCAGCAACAACACAAAATCCTACTCAAGGCGATGCTAAAATGCTAATGAAACTAACCAGTATGAGGTAAGAATAACAATCACAAATTAAGCAAAACTTGAGCAACCCAAGTTGTCATAATACTATTAAGATGAACGGAAACCATTGATTTAGCAAACCATAAGAAAATGTATTTGACTACAAATCAGCATAGAATTACGGAATTACCCATCCCCAAGGGTAAAAATATCTAGACATTAACAGTCAGATAAGGCCAGAAAAACCGACCAAAAGAAAATGATAGAAACAAGGGTATTAAGGGAGAGTGACAAAAAGAGCCTACCCATCATGTGATGCAGAGAGGATCCCTAGATTGGGCATTTCAGCTAAACCCCGCACAGTATCTGGACCATAATAGGCAACAGTAAGAACATACAAAGTAGCAGAAGAAGAAAAGGATTTCCTGGACATCCAGAGTTTGCTTCACAATATACCAGATTAAATAAAGACCAAAAATCATGAATCAAAGTTCATGATCATATAGAAAAAAGTGATTAGAAGATAAAGGACTTTTTTTTGGGTGATTTGGCTAAGTAGCCTCTTGAGTTGAAATGTTTTTAGTGTTTGTCACCCTTTAATAATTTTTTAACAAAATGTCCCTTTTTACAAGATTTGATACAAGAAATTGATTTATAAAAGATACAAGATTTACAAGAATTTACAAGACAAGATCAAGAAATACGTAAAATTCTTTTACAAGAAGTTACAATGAATTACAATCAATTTTGTATTCAAGAATGTAACACTTAAGAGGACAATTAGTTAAAAAATATTAGAGGAGGACAAACACTACACAAGATTAAGAATAGGTGATAGTACCTCCAATTTTCTCTTATTATCTTATTTATTTTTATATGGTAAATTGAGTTTTTTACTAATCTATGTGGCACTCAAATTTCTTTTCGAAACCCATATAATGTCCCTCTAATTTGGGAGTCTATCCTCTATGTCAAAAATTATTAGTGGTTCTATGCTAAGGGTACTTTGAATCGTAAATTACAAAAAAAATCCAATGCACTCAAAAAAATTGTAAATCCAAGTAAAATAATATATGCTGGGTTATTTTGATACTTTTACAACTTAAGAGTGTATAGTGATTAAAAATATAGGGCACTGTAACACTTCATTTAACAAAGAAAGTATGGTAACAAAAATATATCAAAGCGGTGGTGTACACAAGTCCAGGCAAGGGACGCCACTTTGATTCCAAAAAGAAACTTTGGGCACCACATGGAAAGGTAAAATTAAGTCAAAGGTATTGTATGGAATTTTCCAAAAAAAATGAAGGAAAATCATCAAACCTGTATGCCCAACAAATGTGTGTGTACAGGTCTTTTCCTTCCAAAGTTTCAAGGTTGAATCACTTGATCCTGAACCGTAATAAGGATAAAAATAATGACAGTGTCATGCATCTTTGGATCATGGTATGTCCCTCATATTCACACTGAAAGAAACTCTTGTAGGCCTTGTAAAATTGAGTACAAGCATTTATTAACATTAGAAGAAGTGGAATATAGTTTTGCTTAAGTCAGTGTGCTTCAAGCAGGAACATGACAAGAGTGAAACTGTAAACGCACTTATATTGTGCTACTTCCAGACCTATACGTGTAGAAATTAATGAGAGCAACCCTCAGACTAATGATTATTAACTAACGACAGAGCTAAAACAACAAAACAATGAAATGAACTAGAAAATGTCGGCACTAGTAGGCAAGACCAACACAAAATGTTGGCATACTAGAAATTCAGTTACAGCAATTACCTTAATTGCATTAAAGCTTCCTTTATTCTCAGGTAAGACCAACACAAAATGTCGGCATACTAGACATCCAGTTACAGCAATCACCTTACTTGAATTAAAGCTTCCTTTATTCTCTTTTTTTTAAGGTTTCCTCAACATTTATTGATTACAAGAGAATGTAACAACTTAACAATTCTTCTCACTTGCAAAACAAAAGAACATTTTTGCTTTCAGCATAACAGCTTTACTTGCATCACATCAAGATAGTTGATTGAAGGAATAGTATGTGTTCAAAAAAAACTTTAATAGACGTTTCTTCATCTGTGCATTGACCATTGAGCATCAAGTTATTCGACTATACTGAGGACTCCTCTTAGTATATTACTTTTGGAGTTAATCTGTTTCTATTCAAGCATGAGTTTTACTTAGATCAAATACAAATTCTGACAATGTAGGACACATACGAGGGTTAGATATTAGCGACTTCAGAGTAAAAGTAATTTTTATCCCTAACATCCAAGAATATTATCACAGAAAAACTTTTACCTGTTACAACCTCTCCTGACGTAAGCTTTATAACAGCTTGGATAGGGGCATTATGACCCTCTATTGACTCAATAGATTTTCCATCCCTCCATCTTCTTATAGTGCTATAAGCAGAATGCCAAGAACCATAATGAACCATGTTCACAAGATAACAATATAGCATTGATGATAAGATTAAGAGGTGGAAAAAAACTCTTATATAACACATGCACAAATGCACAAGACAAACTAACCATACTAGAAAATGTGCAAATGCACAAAACAAGACAGGAAATGCATCCAAATAATTTTCTTATTAGGAAACCAAACCTAACAAGGTTTATCTTCTCAAGGTGAAAACAGTTAACATCAGATGTAATCTTCAACACAAATTATCCTAATATAGCTATGAAGGGAACAACATTGTGGTTGTACTTTGAAAACACTATGAAGGGAACAATATTTGCTTACAAAAGCTCTAAATCATGCAATTGCAAGAATATCGAGCCTTATCGAGAAATATATGTTAGCCCTATATTTAGGTAGTACAAGAGTAACGATGTGATCTTCAAACAAATTATCGTAATATTGAAAGAGTGAAAGAGAATCGAGTAAAACTTGTACTATGTGATGACAATGAAGTAAAATTAGCTCTAGGATTAAGCACAGGTTTCACAAGCAAAGCTAATTGAATCGTGCTGCTCACCAATCAATGGATGCTGAGATAATATCGTCCCCATCAAGAGCGATTCCAGTCACCTGCATGGTGTGCCCTCTTAAAATCTGGATTTTATTCCCACTCTTCAAGTCCCAAACCAAGACTAGTGTATCCATCCCGCCAGAAACGATTCTTCCTTCAGGATACTCCTGTGACGGAGAAATCCAAGTTAACGGGCCCACAAAACTCGAATGCCCCAGCAAAATTTTGGAATTGGGATCCTTGTACTTGTTTGAAGGATCAACTGACCAGAACCTAACACTTCGGTCCCTGGAAGACGTGGCGATTCCTACATTGTCGCAAATGCATATGCGGCGAACCTAGACCAATAGAGCATGTCATACCAGTCGAATCAAACAATTAGGGTTTACAGAAAGTCGTGATATTCATAAAAAGAAAATCTGGATAAAGTTGAGTCCAATGGAGAGGGAGTGGAGAGGCCGTGTAACTTACGTCATCCTCGTGGCCGTGAAGCTCGGTGCTGAGATTATAAGACGGGAAATCAATCTCCATGATCGGGAACTCGGGAGGATCCAAGAGAGTTGAAAGGTTGAAGAAACCTCGCACTGCCTGCTGATCGCAACGTCAAATATCGGGGAATTTAGAAGACTTGTTAAGAAATGTTTCTTAATAACGAAAGGAAAGGATATTTTATAGGAAAAAGTGAATTAGGATGAGTTATTCGTAGAACCACGAATCATGAAGGGCGTTTATTTTGCGTTAGGTGGTTTGAGGGAGGGGTGGCACAAATCCCGCCGATTTCGGTCCCGTTTCGGGTCCATTCCGATTCCGGCGGAATTTTATTCAAAAATATAAATTCCGTTTCGAACCCGTTCCGTCAAAAAATATTCGGGACGGAATATGGGCCTTAACTTCTCCATCCCGCTAGGTCCGTCCCGTACCGATCCCGGCGGGATTTATTAATTAATAAAGAAGATATGTTTAGTTATAGTTCTTATGATTTGATGATTTTGTATTTTTCTAATGGGTAGGATGCTGACATGTAAAATATTTTGTTATGATTTAAATTTATTAGATTTTAATGGCAATGTTGTAATTTTTAGAGTTGGGTAGATCCTTTCCTTTCCTAGTATGAGGGAATTAGTATCATGTTATGCCTGTTTATGAGAATAGAATGCTAATGAGAATGATATCGAGATATGCCGGATATGGCTTTGAGGTTTAGTTATTATCGAGATATATAGGTTGGATATGATCCTTATGGATCCCTTGGGTCTAGGTGTGACCCCTTTGATGATATGAGATTGATATCTCGTTATACCTTGTATAGGCTGTACTGTTCTCCAGGTTTGGAGCTGATCATTGGAGTTACTTCAGAGATTGAGGTAAGTCCATAGGACTTACTTAGCTGTCATCCTTATATTGGATGTGTGCATGAGTGGTGTATGTGTTATATGCTTTATAGCATGCGTTATGATGATTACCGACCTATGGTATAGTGGTTGCCCATTGTAGGGCCATGACAGCTGTCCCTTTCATCCCTTTGGAGTCTGGGCAGTTCTCTGTGGTTGGGTCAAACTTGGTAAACAGCTGGCCACTCCCCATTCCCTCAGGGTACACGGGTGAGTGTGATCAAAGGCCACTCCAACTGCCATGGGCACCCAGAGACGAGGGTTATATTCCTCGTGTCACCTATGTTCATATTGATATATATATATATATATATATATATATATATATATATATATATATATATTTATTTATTTATTTATTTATTTATTTATTTATACGATTGAGTGATTGGACATATTAAAGATAATTAACTGGGTAAATGTGTGACAACATGTTTATATGTTATCATTCCTGAAGTGTGTTTGTGCTCTAGCATCTTCTTATATATGTGTATGGTTAGCTAACGGTTTTATACCGTGTTGTAGATCTTTGCAGGTTAGCAGAACTGCAGGGTGATCCAGAGAGGGTGATCTGCTGAGGGCTCCGTACACTAGGTCGTCCTCGTGGGATATGGGATCTTTTGATCATGTATATTTATGTTATGTTTTGATTGTACTCAACAGTACTCTGTATAACCTTTTGAGTTATATATATTCCAGTTTTTATGATTTGGTTTTAATCTATCTATGCCTTGTTGTAAGATTCAGTGAACTTGTTGTCAGGCTAGGGTCAGGATCCATTGTGAGATCCTAGCCCAGTGGCACCTCGAGTCCTACGGATTTTGGGTGTTACATGTGTCTTGCCTAAGTCTGATTTGTTAAACGTCCTAACGAGTGATTTGGTAATGTGCATCCGGTGTGAGGTACCTGAAGGCCTACTGAGCACCAAGTTTTCGGCTATTGTGCACCAATGCCTTTCACTCAAGAAAAAAAGAGAAGAAAAGAAAAGAAAAAGAAAAAAAAGAAAAAAAAGAAAAAAAATGCAAGTGGAGGATGTGGAGTTAAAAAAGATGAAGTGTGTTGTTATTCTCTCCGGATTACCACCACATTACCTAAAAACACCCTACCCTCATCATGTTTCTTTGGCCTCTTTCATTGCTAAGTCCTAATGATCTTTGTATACATGTATTTGGCTTAGAGGTTTAGACTTGAATTTCTCTTGAATATTAGACAATGGTAGTTTTGATGATGAATATGATTTTCTTGCAAAGTGTGATTATCCTTTCCATGCCTACTTTAATTGACCTTAATCGAAATATGTATTTGGCCATGAAACTGCACTTTGAGAGTGATCATGAATATAGGCACTACAAAAAGATTTTCCTCTTGTTTTTGCATGTATAAATCATGTTATCTTATCTTAGATTTACTTCTTGCTTGAGGACAAGCAAATACAAGTATGGGGTATTCTGATAACATGATTTTTTGACCTAGTTTAGTTATGCATTTAGGTAGATTTTCCCTTTCCGCATTCATGTTTTAGGCTTAGTTTGTGCCATTTATACTTTTATGGTTCTATTTTGCAAGAATAGATGTCTACACACACTATTTGTGGCTTTGTAGGTGATTTGGCGCATTTTGGAGCTAAAACGATGCATTTCGGAATCAAGTCTCGAAGTGCAAGCTTTGGAACAGTCATACGAGCGAAGGGAAGGACGAAGGAGTCGAGCTTGAAGCATAAAGGACGGAATTGGAGCATCTTGGACACCAATCTCGACCGAGATCACCAAGCTAGGACGAGATTTCCTTCTCTGAGAGAAATATCAGTCCATATCTCGGTAGAGATCCATGCAATATTTGACCGAGATTCTTAGACGCTGAAGAAATTGAAGAACGATACCGAAAATCTTGGGTCCGACTATGCCTATATCTCGACCCGAGATTGCCACCGATTTTTCTTCCCTGAGCGTCTTATATTTTATTTTCGGGCCTTTTTATCCAGCCCATGTCTTTTGGCAGGTGGTTGGGCATAAAAGGAAAGCTCTATTATTTTCCTTAGGGTGCCAATTTGATTTTAGAAAGAGAAACCCTAGAGATTGGTCTTCATCCTTGCCTCCTTCATCTTCTTCATTCTACCGTTTAGACATTTTGTTAGTTTCGAGGAAATATCCAGGCTTTATTGCTGTTGTTGGTTCAGATACACTTTGTGATACTGAGATACTTTGTTTTGCTTGTTTTTGGATTATTAAAGCTGAGTACTTTCCATTCCCTCTTTTGTTATTTCCATTTTATGCATTATTTGTCTTTCTTTGAATTAATTTGTGATTTTGATATGATAATTATTTCCTATAACTATTGTGGTTTCAAGGTGAATAGAGATTTATTTATGGTTTGGACTATGATGGAATAGATTGTACTTTATATTTGGTTTGAATTGCTTTAAACCCTCATGCTTGGTTTTGACAGAATATAGGTTAAAACCTTCTAAGCTAGCAACCTGAGTTGAAATTGAGACTTCTTCGGTGATATTCATTCTTAGATACAGAAGTAGATTGACCATAGGTAATAGAGGTGAAAACCTCTATTGGATTGAATGTGCCTGATTACTACCTGAGTTAGGTAATTCTCGAGACTTACCCGATGAGGGGTTACTTAGTCCTTAGTTAGAGAATCCGGTTTGTACTGACTTTCCACCCTATATACCTTGAGACTTACCCGGTAGTAGGTAGTTAGGATTGGAATTAGATGATCTTGCGACTTACCCAGTAATAGATCATCACTGGAGAAATGTTCATCCTTGTTGCTTTTCTACCATAGATCCTTATGAGTTATCCTGAGTCCATATGTCATAAACAATGATCTTGAACCCTTGGAATCCGTTACTCCATTAATTGATTATCTCTTGTTTGTTGGTTTGTTTTATAAAATTGTTTTCGATTGAATTTGGTATTCAATTGCGAACAACCAAAAACCCTTCAAAAACATTGATTTTCTTTCCCTTATCTTTTCCAACCTATTTCTTAGTCTAGATTTACACTATCATTGGTCATAATTGCAAAATGAATCGCCTAGTCCTTGAGTTCGACCTTGGAATACTTGCTCTATTGCGTATGATCCATACAATGTGGGTTCGCTACTATTTGAGTGATTATTGCGAGTTATAAATTTAAAGTATATCGTGTTTTGTGAGCTTATTAGTTTTTATCATTATTGATAAGGATTTTTAGGGTCAAAAATTAGTGAACAGTATTCTAGGAATGCCTTGGTATTTGACTAAAACATAATAGTGATAGATATCCTTGTGAGATTGATCAGGATCCACATTAATACTTTGATGCATGAGGCATTACTTGCAAGAGTTAGAGAGAGGATTACACCTTAGTAGTTGGTTTTTACCGGAGTTGTATTAGGCCAAAAGCGAGAATCATAACAAAAAAAGACCTTGACGAGAACAAGAAACCAATAGCCCTAGCCTATACAAAATAATTAAAATGAACATGATAAATATAAATGAAGAAAAGAGAGAATCATATTCCAATTGAAAGAGAGTGTCTCTCTGTTGCGAGAAGAACATGAATCAAAAGGCTTAAATTGGTTGTTGTTTGAAGGAATATAGTAGGTGACACGCTTGTTGCTTCTTCAAGAATGTCAACTCATTGTCTTTAAAAATATGTTGATGCTTGAAGGAATCCAGTCGGCTTAAGGAATCTCTATACAATGTTGCTTGAAGAAATTTAGGGACGCCGGTCGGAGAGAAGCTTCGTTCTGAAGGAATGAGAGATGACAATGAAAACCCTCTTCCCGCTCTATTATGTAGAAAACTCGCGCCAATTAGTCTTTTGTTTGCAAGACGATAGGATAGAATAAAATGACAGAATAAAACAAATTGGGCTATTATGAGTTTATGACAGTTTTGTGATTTACCTTTCGAGAATAATAGGTTACGAGATTCAATTCAAATTTTGACGATATTTTTTTTCTAGAGGTTTAAATAAAACCCCTAAGAATATATTTCAAAAACATTAAAAATAAGATATAACATGTTCTCAAGGGTTATATTAAAAATACCCTCGGGTGTTTCAATTTATGTAATATTATTTGGGCGGCCCAAGTTGGGGCGCATATGAAATGCGCATGTACACGGCCCATTCAGGGCATGCACTTCATGAGACCTATACGATAGATATATTTTTTTTGTTTTTTACATTCCGTGTAGACCGTGACTCCGCATTCCTCTGAGATTTTTTATTTCGGAAAAAAAATCAGGTAGCGGACTCCACATGCGCTTCAGCCCTGGAGCGCATGCAGAGTCCGCATTGTCGTGCAAATGATAGAAAATGGTCGTGCGAATAGTAATCTCGTTTCATTTTACAAGGGTTTTTATTAACTCTTGAGAAATTATCCCTAGGAGAGCCTATCTTTTTACTACTGACAAAGTCCTTTAAGGAGAAAAACACAAATTTTGGGTTAGCATCGAGAAATTCCAAGTTGTACAAGAAACCATGGAGAAGATGTGAATGAGCACACCTTGGTAGATTTGAGACCAGGGAGTACACAAACCTCCCACCAAACCTTACTCCATCTTGTGAAAATTTTTTTATATACTTTTATCTTATATTTTGCCGACATTGAGAACAATGTAAGATTAGAGTACGGGGTGGTGAACAAAATAGTTTTCACATGTTTTTTTATTCCATTATTTTCAAATTTTTTTTTTAATAAAAACACTTTTCCTTGCTTTTTGGCCTTGGTCGACCAACATATGCTAGTAGGACCGATCGAACAAGCACCAAAAATCTCTCTTTCATTCACGTTTTATTTCTGTAACTAATCTTTTGTCTGTGAAATAAGTGATTGATTAGTTGAGGTCATTAAGGTTGATCGACATCGATCAACTTCCTCTCTTCTTTCTTTTTTTTCCCCCTACATGCAGGTTCTATTTTGTCCCATCTTCTTTCCATTTCAATGAAACAAGGCTTAACTCATTAATTCTCTTTACTCAAGATTATGTTTGTGATTCCAATGTTATTTATGATCGGTGAAAGATAACGTGGAAAATTACAATACTTTTCACAACAAATGATCCAAATTTATTCAATAAAGTTATGAAAAGATATAGGAAAAAGATAATGGAGTGCCTCTATTTGATACTTAAATGAAATTGCAATACCGAACATATAATGGCATATTGTACGTTAGTTATATGACCATTGTCATTATGCACTAAAATTGATCAATGATCATAACTCACTTTTTTGAAATCAAGCAATGTTAAAAACTACAAATAATGAAATTCAATATACTTGTGATGTGGTAGTGAAAAGTATTCTTTAAGTGGGACAATTTCTTTACAAGATAATTGGTCGGGGACGACACCACACCCGGTGAGCTTTTCCTTTACTTCATCCTTGTTGATTACAAGGAAGATATAATTGACCAAGATACAAATGAACTTTGGGTCAACACCCTTAATAACACCGCAACATTGACAAGATACTGTTTTGCTGTTTGTACTTTTGGAGGAAGCCTTGAATGTTTATCCGTTCATGTTCCAAAAGTTAAAGCCTCCAAAGTCAAATGCTATTGTTGAGCACAATAAAAATATAAAACTAGTGTTGTGATGACTAACAACTTTGAGTAACATTTTGCCATTTTTTTTATTTTGGTTTTATTAGCTTGGATGATTAAATATTTGCATTTTCTATTTTAATGATGAATATTGTCGATCAGAGCGAGATTAAGTTTATATAATCGATTGTATGGTTAAGGAGTATAGAATAATTTTTAATTATTCAAAGTGTGAGGTATAAGGAGAATGCGGGGGAGTATATAAGGCATCACATATAATGCGGAGGATAAACATGAATTACAGGTACTCAAATGGTATTGCAATACCAAGCATATATGTATCCGTTCATGTTGCAATGTCAAACATACATTGGCTTACAACACTTTTCACAACAGTTGGTCCAAGTTTATTCAATAAATTTATGAAAAGGTATAAGAACAAGTAATGGAGTGCCTCTAATTTATACTCAAATGGTATTCCAATACCAAACATATATTTCTAATTATTCGACGTTACATATATATATATGACCATTATTAAAATGCACTAAAATTAATCAATGATCATAACTCACGTTTTTTAAATCAAGTAACATTATCAAACTAAAGATATTGAATCTCATTATACTTGTGATGTGGTTGTGAAAAATATTCTTTAAGTGGGACAATTTCTTAACATGCTACTTGGTTGGGGGCGATACCACACCCGGTGAGTTTTCCTTTGACTTCATCCTTGTTGATTCCCATGAAGGGAGAATTGACCAAGAAGCAAATGCACTTTGGGTCAACACCTTTAATAGCACCGCAACATTGAGGAGATGGTGGTTGGCCATTTGTACTCTCGGAGCAAGCCTTGAATGTGTCTCCGTTCATGTTGCAAAAGTTAAAGCCTCCAAAGTCAAATGCTAATGTTGTGGACACTAAATATAATGCTAGTGTTGCGATGACCAATAACTTTGTGTAACATTTTTCCATTTTTTTTGTATTTTGGTATATTAGCTTGGATGATTGAGTATTTATATGTTTTTAATGATGAAGATTATCGTTCAGTGCGAGATTAGATCCATATAAGCTGTTTTTTCGTTAAGGATTCTATAGTATAACTTTCAACCATTTAAATTGTGTGGTATTTAGTATAATGTGGGGTGTATTTAAGAAAACACTTATAATTCGGAGAAGAGAAAAATCATTGTGCGTGAAATTTGTGGCAAAACCTACAATGCGGAGGAGAGACATACATTATAGTGGGTGGAATTCGTGGCAACACTTTTAATTTTTTTTTCGTTTTTTCTTGTAAAGAACAAAAAGTTATTTTTTTAATCAAACTTTTTAAAATCTTTCTTATTTCGGATTATTTTTTGTGTAAAGTTTTAATTTGACGATAAAGTTTTGCATTCTACCTTCATTATTGTTTAGTAAAAAGAACTTTTTAAATCATTTATCACTGTAAATTATTTGGTTTCTATCTTTGGAAAATAATGTCAATTATATAATTTAAATACGTCATTTACTTTAACATCACAATTTGCCATAAAACACATGTGATGTTACTTGGCTTCAAAACACCATGCAAACCTAATTAGGTTTGCTTGACAACGCGACAAATGACAAATCTTTTAACAAGAACACCACAAACATTGAAAACCCTTCAACTTGGGCGCATGAAAATACTTTTCAAAACATGTACCGTAACTTTGTGGGATTGGAACTTAACCCCAAAGAAATAGTTATTTAAACAACATACATTGTATATCAACAATAATAACCATAATATCATACTCGGCTCTAAAGATCACACATATGTGTACAAAAGGATATTAATGCACTAACACTAACAAATCACAAAACTATTGTTGTTGTTTACCACCACCTACCTGGTTTGTCAAAGCATCTAGAGGATTTGTACCTGAAAGAACAACATATTTTAAAATCTGTTATCGTACTTTGAAAATGATAGCATAGTCTCATATTTTTTCAGTACGATATAAGACTCTCAAGGTCATATAATCCTCCAAACTATCCGTTTTTCAAGTTATATTTTCAATTATTTTTAGAGATCATCTATTTATAAAGACTATCAATTGCTTCAACTACATCGTTATCATATTCTCAACCTATCATGCTTATCAAATAAAAAAATAATATCAATATGCAACAAACCACTATTAATTTTGCATGTTGTAATCCAACTTACGCTTTACAATAATACACAAATATTCAAGAACATAACTAATTAAGCTCGATAAACTTACTTAGTTGGAAAAAAAAACACACACATAATCGTAGGCATTTCACTTCATTGTTGGTACTTGTTAGGAATATAACGATTCCTTAGAGTTGACTATTCACTGTTGAAATTATTAAAATCATCATATTGGAATTTAATTAAGTTACAAAGCTTGTCCTTAAGTTAAATTAATTAATTTATGAGTTGAATTATGTTTCTTGATGTCATTCATTTGTCCCCTATTTTAGTTGTTAAATCATGCAATTTCATATCCATACCATATTCCGGCGTCTACCTCGGTTTATTCATATTGAAGGCTTTTGAGCCATTTCCGGCGTGTTTTGTTTGAAATACAAGTGTTCAATCTTCCCTTAAGTCAAGAGCTACATAAGAGCATCATAAGTGACTAAGCATCGATGAATCACGTGACATAATTTCCCTTGGAAGTCTTGAAGTCATGAATCAAGTCCGCAACAAAGAAAGAATCGAGACAAAATGTAGACCAGATTCCAGACGAGATCCATCCACGAACCTTTCCGTCTTTATCCTGTCTCATCATTATCTCTACACCATGCTACCTCAACACCCGACCTGGCCTAGACCATGGTCCAAACGGACATCAAACCATGACGGGATATCAAGCCTTCTCCAAGCCGTCTCGTCTTCATTGTTTCTACGAGATAAAATTTTTTACGATCTTATATATCTTCGGATAAAATAAAATATATCTGGTATGATCTTGTTTTCCGGCCTATATAAACACTTTTATTTTCCCTAGGGTTAGCATCTTTGATCTAGAACCTCTTCACATGTTATTTCCCGTATTTATATATATATATATATATATATATATATATATATATATATATATATATATATATATATATATATATATATATATCCCTTATACATTATAAAGGAGAGTTGAGGGAATGAATAGTGCTCCCTTTTCTAGGCTTTTTATTTTCTTCATTTGGGCGGTATGATATTGAGTTTCTTGGGCCAATGATTTTCAAAGCCCATATTTTTGTTTTTTCAAGAAAGCTTATAATCTGAATCTTTTGAATGCTTCGCCTCCAACCATTCATCTTCCACCAAGGGCTTGCTTCATGGGCGCCATACACGTGTTGTTTGGCGTGTCCTCTTGTCGACTTGCCACGGATGAATTCAATTTAATGAGCGCCGCTTATATCTTCGTCTTCTACATCTTTTAAATGTGAAAGCTAAAATTAAAATCACTGCACTGCCTCAACCGGTTCTTTCTCCTCCATCAATGACGACGCGACTCGGTGGATTAAAAGTGTTATTACCTCTTTCAATTATAATTTATTAATTTACCTTCGTTTTTAGGTCTATTTTATGGTTGCAACGTCTTCTCCATTCTCTCGCTTCTTCTCTTGATATTTTTTTTGTTTCCTGTTCTATTATATGTGTTTTGTAGTTGGCTCTTTTCATCATGTTCACTCTCACGCTCTCCCGGAGGAAGCTTTACCACCGTCTCCTCTTTCCGGTTAGTCTTCATGAACATTTCTTTTATTTTTCTACATTACAGTGATTTATAATGCTTGTATACATCAGTTTTCCTCTTTTCGGTTCTTCCGTCACTTCTTTTTACTCACGGATAGGCGCCTCTTTCGGTTCCGCAGGCATAGGGTCGACGCCGCCCTCCGACATACGACATCAACGGTGAGTCAATACAATCATTTGATCTCTGTTTTCTTCAATTTTGGAACTTTAGGTTTCGATCTTCTGAAACACTTTGTCATATAAATATTTCAGGGTTTTATGTTTTTTTTTACCTTTCTTTGTTTATGTTTACAAGTTCCCTTGAAACACATGTATTTACAGTCAAGGTGGCTTTAAATCAATTGTTTAAGGTAAATAAGCACATCTTCTCTTTTGTCTTATTTAGCTCTATATCTTTTGTCAAATGCTAATTATTTAGCCTTTGATTAACAAGATGAGCTACTGTGGGGGCGCGACCTGGTTGCATAGGGCCACTAGAAGGCCAATGTACCTGAACAACATTCAGTGTAGTGGAAATGTGCTTGCTTCTGATGAATCTAATCCCACTTTTGGGTGGGATAACGTGCATGTTGGTTAAATGCAACAATGTTGGTTCACTGTCATCTGGGCAATAAGTTATATGATTTTGTTTGGATTTTGTTAATACGTGTTTAAAGCTCAGATAATGAAATTTTACTGGATAGATTGAGCTATTGTAGATCCTGCAACAATTTTTTTTAAGCATGGTCACAATCAAACTACGAGTTACATTTGCATGTTAATTATAAGAGTTTAAAATAGTGGAAGATAAGAGTATCTTATTTTGTTCGCACTACTTTTTCTCATTTCACTAACAATTTTGTTCATACTACTTTTCCTCATTCCAACAGCAGCAAGTTGAATATGGCCTATTATAAAAAATTATAAATAGTTTCATAAACTATTTACGGGTATTGCCGTATTGGGATGAGAAAAGAGAACATATATGATTACCAATATGACCAGTTAAAGCAGTGTCTACTACTTGAGATTATAATTTTGTGGATGATACCCTTTGGGATATGATTTGTTTGTTTTGAGAAAATCTCATACTTGATCTAGCTTAATCTCATACTTTGACCTAATGTAGTGTTATAAATGGTTTCTTATCATTTTAGTTTTTCTGTGATTGGTACTAATCTAAATAACGATATTTAGTGGGGATGATTTTGGTTTGCATGATTGTGTTTGATCCATCCAAATGGCTGGAAAACAATAAGGTAATATTGTTCAAATGTGATTCAAACTGGCTTGGATTCTAAAAGGCTTAAAATTGTGGAAATTTATGATTCATTCATGTTATTTGAGCTGGCACTTGACGATATCTGCTAACTGGGCTTTAAGGGTGAAACCTTATTTGACAACTACACGCAAGACAACATCCATAGTAGAACATCTTTCATTGTAAAAACGCTCGAAATGACTGTACTCCGTACATATGCAGTAACTACTTTGTTTCACTTTCTTAGTTCTGTCTTTGTTTCCATCCCAAGACCAATAAAAATACTTGCAGGTTCCCAAATTGGTTTATGCAAAGGGAAGCTCATAATGATGCTCAGACAACTACTTCTCCTTTCTTTCCACAAACTGAGCTGACCAAATGACTCCTTCAAGAACAAGTAATTTATTCACAGGTAGTGACCAAAATCAACCAGCAACTTTGCCCATACAATTTTTAGATGCCTGGTCCATATGATCCAATTGTGATGGAATTGCAGACCTCAGGCAAGCCAACTGATCTAGGTAGTAGCCTGTTCACCCGATGTCCGGCGATGGGACCGAGGACAACAGTGGAGATACGCGACTCGGGATGGGCCTATATTAAATTGGAGTATGGTGGTCTACTTTTGTAGTAGATCTTGATATTCTGTAAATATTTGTGGCAAGTGATTGTATGCACTTATTTATTCTGTACGACGACAAATAAAATAAACACATAATAATACCGATTTGTGCTAAAATAATCGATTTCCGATTTAATGTACTACGAAAACTTCTTCTACCTAATTCAGGCGCGTACGTAGCACGCGCGTTCCGACTAGTATATATATATATGTGTGTGTGTGTACACACACACACACACACACACACACATATATATATATCGTTTGAAGGTTTGTCTTGTTGTGATTGAACCAAACATTGTGAATTTCGATATTATTTTCCTTATTATGAATTTCTATCTTCCTTTTATTATGTCTGGCTAAGTGTTTTTTATAATCTAAGGATTAGTTGACCCCTATAAAGATTTGATTTATGATTGCGTATATGAATTGATGAATTGAGATCATATGGAATTGTTTCTTTTTAATGTGTTTCATTCTTATCCCTTTATTTACCTTCGTAAGAAGTGACGTTTATAATCGGAAGTTAAATAGAATTGGTTATCTACGAGAACGTGCTTGTTTTATTGGAAAAATTGAGAAGAACTTGGTGTATAGGATACTACAAACTTTTTACTTCGAGGATTCTTAATTATCATAGAAGTTTCAATTAGTGTACCTTTTCTTGATTTTTTGCGAGAGCGTTGATATTGTCGGTCTGTTCTGGCATTCTAAATGCTGGGTTTTCTTATGTTTGTTGCAACTGCGACAACGTCATCAAGATGGCTTAAACACGGTCATTGTTTATCAATAGAAAAGACTATATTTGATAGTTACCTGCAATATTCTTTTATCAACGTTCATAATATTCATATACATGGTTTTACTATAACTCATTATAGTGGTGATTCCTATTTCCTTAGATCTCTTCCCTATTATATTTCTCATTATTTTCATTTCTTCCTTTTGTCTTTCGATAATTACAAAGCAATTCCAAAAACAAATATTTATTCCCTTTCTCTCTCTTCCCTCTTTACTTATAATAGTTGATTATTAGCAATTTCCAATTCAGACGTGATTCTATGAATTTGACACTCGGTATACTACAATATATCACGTCATACTTGTAAAGTGACTCGTAAGTTATCACGCTTTTGGCACTATTGCCGAGGAGTCCCCATGAATTTGTTTCCTTTTTGTCTTTACCTCGCATATTAGGTTGTTGATAGCGTGTTTTTATCCTATCTTTTATAGAGTTGTTTTCATGTGTTTCTATAGATTTGCATGAGTTTGGACATTTATATCTTTGCTAGATCTTCTTTTCATCAAAGAATATCTACTCCCCTTTGTCTCTTGTGTTTAGGTGATTTTAGGCTTAAAAGGAGCTTAAAAGTACAAATCTATCAAAGGCCCAAGGAAGCTCATTACCTCATCATCAACTGGAAGCAAGGAAGGAATTAAGCAGCAAGAAAAAGCCCTAGAGCAATGCTTGGAAAAAGGTTGGAGCATGCAAGAGGAAAGTCAAAGATCACCAAGGAGATGCACGTACTAAAGTTCGAGTGCCTGTCAAACTCAACTAAAGGCTCCTCTTCACTAACATAAAGAAAAAGGACGTGACTTGATCCAGAAGACTTAGACTCTTCCACAAGACTTGTGATGACATGCAATGAAGTGTCAATCGAGTGAGGCCATCGACTCGCATGAAGAAGAAGTATATGTTACCGACTTAAATTTCAACGCCAATCGAGTAGATATGGGTTCAACTCGGATGAAGTGGCATGCCTTTACAACCAACTCAACCATGTGACGGTTGTATGAAGGAAGATTAGTTTTGGTAATGTTAGAAATCCGTGCCGATTTTAGCCTATATAAAGGGCTTAGATCTTTGTACTTCATACCAATTCACTACCATTCATATACAATTAAGAAGCTCAGCTCCTTAGGATCGTTTTTAGATTAGTTTAGGAAAATCAAAGTGTTCTTGAGGTTCTTGAAGAATTGGCCGAGTTTGATCGAGTTTGGAGCTTGCAACTACCATAAATGTTGTTACGTAACTTGGATTTCGTTGATTCTTTCAGCATTGTTACTCATTTATGTTCTTATTTCCTTCTATGGATTCAGTTTTCGAATGTGAGGTGTTTGATTTTTCAGTCACAATGAGTGAGTAGTTCTTCATTAGGGATTGCGGTGAAAATCCCAATCCAAAGCTATGTGATGCTCGGTTTTGTATTATGCCATATAATTTCATGTGAGTGTCAAAGCATTTAGTAAGCATATAGGAGAGAAGGAAACGGTTGGAATACTAGATTCATGGATGAGCTAATTTGAAAGTCGGATGCTAAACTATGTTTAGATTGTTCCTCTCATGCACTTTGTTAAGTCTGGTTTCATGAATCTATGTATTGATAATTGGCCGGCTAGTATGGATGAGACTCATAAGTAATTCCATTTCTATTGATGATTGTTTAGATGCCGATATTTACTAGAGTTTGTTAACAATCATGCCAATAGCACACACCTTGTGAGGTTTGTTTGATTTCTTACTTGCAAAGTGTTAATCCATGCATGACCATTTCGTTTTATACTTGCAAATAGCAAACACCATATGATGCTTGGCTATATCGAATTGACTCTTAGTAGTGGCCGTAGTTGTCTCACATCTTGTGAAATAGAAAACACCATGTAACACTTGATGTTTGAATGCCTTATGCTTAGATTAATCACTTGTCTAAATATGCAAACTACCGTTTAGCATCATTTACTTGGTGACTTGAGCAAATAGTTCTCACTATATGGCATAATATCATAATTTAACATTGCATTAGAAAGAGATTGGGAGAATTAGTCCCAACCCCTAATTGTTTCACAATTAGACTTTACCCACTTGATACTCTGTTTTTGACTCGGAAGAGTCTACAAGAATTTGACTCGATTCAAGTTGACTGGTAACTGGACTGTAGTTACCCAGTCTAAATCGATCGATCTTAGTCACTCACCACTCTTGAAGTGTTTGGTTGATCACTCGATCACAAACTTTTGTTTTTATTTTACAACACGTACTTGTTTTTATCTATTTGAATTCTTTGAATGAGATGTGGAAAACATAGTCTTTTGGGAAGAATGACCTTGACATGTAGTCATATATTTGCATTGTCACGACCTTATACTTGGGGTTATGTGGCGACCTTTATTGAGTGTTATTGCTAGAATTGAAGTGACAAGTTATACACAGTTGGTAAAGGGGTTGTCAGTTGTTGAATGCGAATAGTGCATGATCCAAGTAAACATGTCCCTTCGAGCTTGAAAGTGCACTCTGCATGCTTAAGGCTAACCAAAGAGCTTTTGAAAGGCAAGACATGACCATAAATAACGGACGGACGGTGGCCATGATGTGATTGATCCTCCACCAGCAATAGAGCCCATACAAATATTGAATGAAGTAGCGGAGATGATTTCAACACATGCTTGTACTCTTCTAGCACTAGGATCTAGAGGATTTAATCTCAAGTACGAGAACCATTAGACTAATTCAAAATAATCAAGTTTCTTAACTACTAAATGAGATTCCACACCAACATTTGAGGAATTTTTAGAATATTATGAACACCCTCAATTATGATAATATTTCTAATGATGCTTTGAGGATGAGAGCGTTCCTTTTCTCTTTGATAGGTAAGGCTAACTTTCATGGATTTACTAGAATGGATGAAGATGCAACATGAGATTATTTAGTGACAACTACTGAGCATACATGGAAGTATTCGAAGAAAAAGGATAAGACAAGAGGTGTCAATTAAATCAAAGATGATGATAGGATTGATAAGCTAGCTTGTTGAAAATGTTCAAGCCCTAGTGAAGATGGTCGAAGAAAACCAAAGTAAGCCTACTTCTCTTGTTGCAAATGTTGAAACTAATATCAAATGTTAATATTGCAGAGGATCCGGACACGAGAACAAGGACTATGCCGCGTTCAATAGAATATGACACATCAATAGACGATGTAACAAGTAATTAAACGGGAAGTCAGAAGGAGTACACCTACAACAACAACAATCAAGTGATAATTACAATATACTTCCATTCCTCCGTACCATCAACAATGAAACTTTCCACTTCAACAACAATATAAACCTAGAGGGAATTTCCCTCCAAGGCATCCCGCTCTTGCACGCTCAACATATGGAGAAAGATCAAGGCGAACACCCTGGAACAACTGAGAAGAAATCTAGAGGAGTTTGCGATATTACTTTGAGGAGCAGAAAGGAAACCTCCAATGTATAGGCTGCTGATTTTTCTAAGAAATTGTAGACAAGACGGCGGAGAAGACTAAGGAGATGAAATAGACTCCTAAAAAGGTACTTATTATTCCTTTCCCCATTTATAAACCTCTTATTTCCTTTTCTCAATTTCATAACATGAAGAAGCAAGATGAGAACTTTGACAACTTGCTAGAGATGATGCAAAAAACTTATATAGAGATCCTTTTGTAGATGCATTTGAAGAAAATGCCAGGTTTTCAAAGTTCATGAAAGGAATACTCTCCAATAAGAAGCGTCTCAACATGAAGGATCTATAGATTGAATAAGGAGTGTAGTAAAAATTTTGAAGAACAAGATGTCTCCTAAAAGAGATGATCTAGGAAGATTTTGTATTCTTGAGTTTTGGTTATAAAAGACATACTAGCCTTTGTGATCTTGGAGCCAGTGCTAGTGTTATCCCACTGAATTTGTGTATGAGCTAGATTTAGGTGAGATTCACCAATTAAGTTTACTTTAACCTTAGCTGACGAATATATGTAAGACCCGCATGGATGATAGATAATGTGATTGTGAAGGTAGGCACATACAAGATGTTGTAGATTTCGTAGTTGTGGATGGTTGTCGAACATCCTTCCTTGATATAGTTGGAGCTCTTATAGATGTGAGGGATGAAATTATTATCTTCATATTTGGTGAAGAATCAGTGAAATTTACTCTTCCTAAGACTTTTAAACATTTTGTTGGTGATGTTAATAATTTTTTTTGAAACTTGTTGATGACAATGTTTGTTTGATTAATAATGTCGAATTTGATGATGAATGTATGATTATAGATGATCTCTCAATAGTTTTTGTTGATGTTGACATACAGGAACCCTTAGGAACTGCCAAGAATGAAGCAAAACCGAAATTTGATGTCTAGAAGAATCTCCTTAAAAATATAAAAAGAGGGCTGCAATTAATTAATTCGGCGGAATTAAGATAAAAAGAAGTTGTAGCTCTAAACCACTTGAAGACGGCATTGAGACAACGCAACCAAACGGCCAACCTTCCCCATCTCCAAGTCGTATGGACTCATGAAACATCTTTTCTAGAACTAACTTTAAAAAGTCGTAGCTTTAAACCACTTGCATACCATTTCCACACACACAGCAGACTGACACACCGGCGGGATCCTAGACGGCATGTCTGCCGTGGGATCGTTGATCCAGATCTGAGCTTGTGAGACGCAACAACAAACACTTCAGATGGACAACCCGACCATCTTCACCCATTTCCAAAGCCGTCTCTAATCCCGTCTCGACCTCATTGTTACCCAAAGTTAAATTTCCCGCAATCTTCAGTTGATTCATGTAGTCCTCCCACTTCCCCCGGAGCATATTTCTCGACCTTCTCAGTTGGTTGGTATTAGTCTATCTCCCGTTCATGCAGCTTCAAATCAAAATATATTGTTATTCTACACTAACGATATCGATATTGTCTACTCATCCCATCCTCGAAAGCACAAATGACTATACTATCTTCCCCCACATTTCCCAATATCAAAGGATGCACGTCTTCAATACACGTCTGATCGGTACGTAAATCAACGGATATCCACCACAATAAGATGAGTTAGAACAAGATAAAATCTTTAAGAAAACACTTAATGGGAGGCAACCCATGAGTTTTATTAATCTTTCCCTTTTTATTTTTTTCCCTTTTTATTTTTTCCTTTCATAGATGGATGCTTTGCTAATAGTTTATGTGTTATATAGGTATGGATGATGATCATGAAGATATGTATTGTAGGACTTCCACTCCTTCCCTCATTCCCTCCTTCTTTCCTTTCTTTCACCATATGCATTGTATTGTTTTGTGAGTATTCTCTTCTCTTACTCCCATTTCTTTCACACATTGAGGACAATGTGTAGATTAAGTATGTGGTGCTATGCACGCATTCACATTTCATGTATCCCTTTTCCTTTTTTACAAGCTTATGATTATGTCTTTTTCTTTTTCTTGAGTCTTTTTGTTTCCAACGATGCTTTGGATTACTTCTTCTTTATATTGTTTTTGCAATAGGTTCTTGATGAATTATGATGATTAGCTTGACCAAACACAATCTTGTGAGAGCTCTAGCATCTGGACATGCATTTTTATGTTTGATTCTATATGCTTGATATTGAGATGATTGAGACCCTCTTCAAACTTATCTAGGGTGGTGTTGGAAGAAAAATAACGAAAAAAAACAAGTATGAGGTATCCCAATGTGTTATGGTTGCATGGAAAAGGAATCAAGTGAAGAAAAGTGCTAGTTGGTGAATCATTGATATGATTTAGAGCATCGATCACATTCGACGCCCCATATATTATAAGCCGTTTTAGCCTACTTTTTGCCCTCACCAACACTATATTTTCCATGCATGTCACATCCCTCATTACACCCCTTATAAAGACCTCGTGTGATTTATATCTTGCATTTTAGTTTTTTATTACTTGTGGTGGGGGGTTTAAGAACGTCTTGACAAGCTTATGGTAAGATCTTTACACATTTTTTAGTTTTAGTGAACCTTGTTAAAAACTATACATTTTTGGTGAAATGGACTTAAACTTTACCCTTGAGTGGTTTGGAGAGTTATGGTTTATGTTTCATCCTTTGACTATGATTGTTGTTATGATGACATGGTTTGAGAAGACTGTATTCCATTTAGTTGAGGCATGCCATTTGATGTCATCCATTTGTCCTCATTATAGTTGTTAGAATCATGCATTTTTTCATAGCCATATAGCAGGTTTATGCTTCATTTTAGTATAGAAAGCTTCCACCTTGTATATATGGGTGACTACCTTGGTTTATTTCGTGTTTCATGCGTTTAAGTCCATTTCCGGCTTGTTTTGGTTGAAATACGAGAGTTCGATCTTACCTGAAGTCTAGAGCTACATAAGAGAATCAAAAGTGACTGGATGATCGATGAATCAAGTGACATACCATCCCTTGGAAGCCCATAAAGTTTTGATTCAAGTCAACCACAAAGCTAGACAAGATGCAAACCAAATTCCATACGGATCTAGACAGGCTACTTGGTCGTCTCTCTATCCGTCTCATCACCATCTTCATACCATGTCACCTCAACACTAAACATAGCCTAGACCATGGGTCAGATGACATCAGACCATGACCAAGACGGATGCCAAGCCGTCTCTCAGCCATCTCTCGTCTTTGTTGTTTCTCATCATATCTTACAATCTTATCTTTGTTAGGATAAAATATATCTTGTATGATCCGATTTTTCGGCTTATATAAACACTTGTATCTGTCCTAGGGTTAACATCTCCTCACAACCTATTTCCTACTTTTAAATAGATTTTAATAGCCGTCGTTTGAAGGTATGCCTCGTTGTCTTAAACCAAACATTGTGGATATTAATATTATTTTCCCTTTTATGAATTTTATATCTTTCTGTAGCTATGTTTTGGCTAAGTTTCTTTTTGATCTAAGGATTAATCGATCCTTATAATGATTTGATTTTTGATTATGTATATGCATTGTTGAATTGAGAGCATATGAACTTGTTTGTTCTTAATACACTTCATTCTTATCCCTTTATTTACCTTGAAAGATGTGACATTCACAATAGGAATTTAGATAAATTTGATATTATGCGAGAGTGTGCTTGTTTTACTAGAAATTGTTGAGAAGAACATGGTTTAAAGGATGATGCATACTTTCTACTTTAAGGATTTGTAAGTATCACAACAATTTGGTCATTGTACATTTTCTAGATTTTCTACGAGAGTGTTGCTTTTCTTGGCCTTTTTTGGTTTTCTAAATGTTTAATGGGTTTTTCTTATATTTGTTGCAACTGCGAGAGCGTCTTTAAGATGGGTTAAGCACGGTCTTTGTTTGTTTGTTTGCTTGTTTGTTTGTTTGTTTGTTTGTTTGTTTATAGCAAAGACTGTATTTGATAGTTGCATACAATATTCTTTGATCAACGTTCATAATATTCATATACGCGGTTTTACTTTAATTCATTATAGTGGTGATTCATGTTTTCCTTAGATCGTACCCTCTTATATTTCTCATTATTATCATTGCTTCCTTTTGTCTTTTGACATTTACAAATCAATTCCAACCATAGATATTTCTTTCGTTTCTCTTTCTCTTCTCTCTTTAATTAGAATAGTTGATTATTACCAATTTTCAATTTAGACGTGTTCCTTGTGAATTCGACACTCAAAATACTATAATAGATCCCTTCATACTTGCGGGTGGCTTGTGGGTTATTATTGCTCAAGAAAGCATGAAGAAGATGTGGACGAGTACACCTTGATAGAGTTGAGATCAAAGAGCACAATAAGCACAGGACCAAAAAGAAACCAGACGAAAGACCAAAAAGAAATATTGATATAAAGTCAACCTTACACCATTTTGTGAGTTTCTTTATAATATTATCTTGTATTTTGCTTACATTGAGGGCAATGCAAGATTTATGTATGGGTGGTGAACAAAATAGTTTTCACAAGTTTTTTTTTAAAATTTCCCTTCTTTTTCAAAATTTCCTTCCTACTTTCAAAACATTTTTTCCTCACTTTTTAGCCTTAGTTAACCGGCATACGCCAGTAGGGTCGACCGACCAATCACCAAAAATCTCTTATGCATTCACGTTAAATTTTTGTAACTTGTCTTATGTTTGTAAAAGGAGTAATGGATCGATCGAGATCTTTATGGTTGATCAACCATACTGAACAACATCGATCAACTTCCTCCTATTTTGTCAACATGCATGTTCTTTTTTTGTTCTACCTTGTTCCATTTCAAAAATGTGTATATGTTCATGTTGCAATGTCAAACATATATTTGTTACAGTACTTTTCATAACAGATGGTCCAAGTTTACCCAACAAAGTTATGGAAAGATATAAGAACAAGATAATGGAGTACCTCTAATTGGTACTCAAATGATATTACAGTACCAAACATATATCGTCTAACTTATTCGATGTTACTTATATGACCATTATCATTATGCAATAAATTTGATCAATTATCATAACTCACTTTTTTTAAATAAAGAAACATTATCAAACAAAAAAATAGTGAAACTCATTATAATAGTGATGTGGTAGTGAAAAATGTTCTATAAGTGGGACAATTTCTTAACAATGCTACTAGGTCGGGTGCGACACCACACCCGATCAACTTTTCCTTAACTTCATCCTTGTTAGTACCAAGGAAGGAACGATTGACCAAGAAGCAAATGCACTTTGGGTCAACACCCTTGATAGCACCACAACATTAAGGATATGGTGATTGGCCGTTTGTACTCTTGGAGCAAGCCTTGAATGTTTCTCCATTCACATTGCAAAAGTTAAAGCCTCCAAAGTCTTGTTGTGGACATTAAACATATGATGCTAGTGTTACGATGACCAACAACTTTTGGTAAAAATTTTCCATTTTTTTCGTATTTTGGTTTTATTAGCTTGGATGATTAAATATTTGTATTATGTTTTTGTAATGATGAAGATTGTCGTGAGAACAATTTTAGGTTTATATAATCGATTGTTTTATTAAGGATTGTATAGAATAATTTTTAACTATTTAAAACGTTTGGTATTAAGGAGAATGTGGAGAATATTTAAGGCAATACTTATAATGCGGAGGACAAACTTACATCATAGGTACGCAAATGGTACTACAATATCAAACATATATGTATCCGTTCATGTTGCAATGTCAACAACACTTTTCACAACAATTGGTCCAAGTTTATTCAATAAATTTATAAAAAGATATAAGAACAAGATAATGAAGGGCCTCTAATTGGTAGCCAAATGATATCAAAACACCGAACATATATTTTCTAACTTATTATGCGTTGCATATATGACCCTTATCAATATGCACTAAAATTGATCAATGATCATAACTTGTGTTTTTTGAAATCAAGCAATAATATCAAACTAAAAATAGTGAATCTCAATATACTTGTGATGTGGTTGTGAAAAGTATTCTTTAAGTGGGACAATTTCTTAACATGCTACTTGGTCGGGGGCGATACCACATCCTGTGAGTTTTCCCTTGACTTCATCCTTGTTGGTTCCCATGAAGGGAGAATTGACCAAGAAGCAAATGCACTTTGGGTCAACACCCTTAATGGCACCGCAACATTGAGGAGATGGTGGTTGATTGTTTGTAGTCTCAGAGCAAGCCTTGAATGTGTCTCCATTCATGTTGCAAAAGTTAAAGCCTCCAAAGTCAAATGCTATTGTTGTCGACACTAAAAATAATGCTAGTGTTGCAATGACCAACAACTTTGTGTAACATTTTGCCATTTTTTTTTGTATTTTGATGTATTAGCTTGGATGATTATGTATTTGTATTTGTTTTTTTAATGAAGAAGATTGCCGATGCGAGATTAGATTTATATAAGTTGTCATATGGTTAAGGATTCCATAGAATCATTTTCAACCATTTAAATTGTGTGGTATAACGGATAATGTGGGGGTGTATTTAAGAAAACACTTACAATGCGGAGGAGAAATTCATCATAGTGCATGGAATCCGTGGCAACACTTACAATGCGGAGGAGAGACAAAAATCATAGTGCGTGAAGTTTGTGGCAACACTTTTAGTTTTTTAATTTTTTTTTCTTTGTAAATAACAAAAATGTTAGTATTTAATTTCAAATTTTTGATAGTTATTCATAAAAATAGAATTTTGATCTTTTTTATATTCCTGTATATGTATTTTAATATATTACGTATCTCGTAATTTACGTTAAATTAGGAAATTTTCTTATTTTGAATTATTTATTTAGTAAAGTTCTAATTTGACGATAATAGTTTGTATTCTACCTTCATATATAATTATTTATTAATAAGAACATTGTTAAATCATTAATCATTATAAATTCTTTAATTAATTGTCTTTGTAAAATACTCTCAATTATATAATTTAAATATTATAGTTATTTACTATAACATTACACATTGCCATAAACACCAAAGATGTTACATGGCTTCAAATCACTATGCAGAACCGATTAGGTTTCCTTGACGACTAGGCCACAATATGTAACATCCCGAATTCGCGGGACTCGGGATGCTACGGGGCGAGACCTCACAATGGGTCCCGACCCTTAGACTGACAACAATTTCACCGGACCTTTCCACAAGGCACAAATAAAGGCAAAACTCAAAATCGTTTATAATGTATGCGAAAAACTGAAATGTAAAGATACAAGGTGGAAACTCAACGAGTCCTCAAAATGACACAACTCCGATAAGAAAACCAAAACCGTACAACATAATCCAACAATACAAAGACATATCCCAAAAACGTCCCCGTCCTATACGGAGACCCGGTTGTCCACTCCTCCACCTCACTCGGCGGCGTCCCTAACCTGCAAGGCATCTACATGAACGGTTTAAAACCGTTGGCTCATATTCGAAGCATTAGAAAAGAGGTGAAGGCACATACACATATACATCACATAACACATACATACTCCAAAACACACAAGTCCGGTTTATTATCTTTTTTATTATTAAGTCGTAACCCGTTCTAATTCAACTTAGGTTTGTGACACGAGAACCACCGTGGTCTCGCCTCGGTCCCTACTTACCGGCAAGGAATGGTACTGATGCATCCGACCGTCTACCCGCCCGGCTAGTCGCCGAGAACCTCCTAGAATCTCACAAGAGCTAGGCAGATGATGTCACCGCCCGTTATCATACACTTGGGCCAAAATAAAAGTCGGTGGTCCTATTTACCGGTTTAGTTGTTTATAACATAAACAATAACACACACACACCACCAACACACATCGATGTTAATACGTAGAATACGAGCTAAGCAAGATCTAAGCCCACAACCTGATCACAAGAAGATATACATATCAACACATGCTCACGCTCAAGAAGTCTTAGGCTTCACTCTAGTGATCTAAGCAAGATCACTTAACCCTCAAGCTAGGAATGCATCCTAGGGTCCAAGGTACTCACCACACTCTCAACACATGAAAGCAACTCACAACAGTTTATAACTTCACATGATTTAAACCTCAGCCAAGAAGGAACAAGCTAGCCTAGAAGGTCCATCATGCTCAACATACTCATAACCATCAACTACATCGAGCCTTAAGGGCTTCTAGGTTCACAACCACTAAGTGGCATCTCAAGCTACTCTAGATCCATCCTAGGCATGCTACTAACATGATACAACTACAAAACTAAGGAAGGAACGAAGAGGAAGGGAGAGTAGAAGCCTACTGTTGAAGAAAACGCAGCCGCAAAGTCAAGCTGACACCCCAACGGAACCCTGTCGCCGCCCCAGCGGGTCCTGACGCCGCCCCAGCGCCTTGCTGCCGTCCTGGAGCCGCCCCTGCGGTGCTGGAGCCGCCCTTGCGGCTGTGGTGAGCTGCCCCCGCGGTTTCGCTGCAGAAGCTCGTCTTCTTCGTGTTTGACTATGGATCCTTGGCTCCAATGTCATCCTCTCCTTGGTAGGTCTTCTCCAAACACCAACCACTGATCTTAGACTCCTCTCCACGGCCTAATCGAGCTAAGAACACATGCATGCAAGGATTTGAGGAAAAAGCTTCTCAAGAGCTTCATCCATGGCCATGGATGAAGGAGGGGGAAAGAAAGGGATAATCAGCAAAGAAGAGAAGAGAGGGAGAGGAAGAAGCTTACCAAACCAGATCTGAATCCTCTCCACTGCAGTCCACAATCCAAGAGCTTCAAAAATGGAAGAAGAGCATAGAGAGAGAAGAGAGGAAGAGAGGAAAATGAGTAACGTGAAAGAGAAAAGAGAGGAGAGAGAGGAGGGACAAGGGGCTGCCAAAAGGGAGAGAGACAACTGACATCTTGTCACCTCCACTAGGAACGAGGGGTCGGCTGTCCTCTTGTCACCTCAGCTAGGAACGAGGGGTCGGAAAGCGGAAAAAGGGAATAACGCATAGTCGGCTCGGGATTTAGGAATAAATCCCGGCACTCGGCACCTCGTGCCTGCGGGCAACTGAGCCGCTAACGCGGAAAGATCTACAAAACGCTCTAAGTCCGGAATAAAAATTCCGGATGTTACACAACACATATTTTAACAAGAACATGACAAACATTGAAAACCCCTTATCTTGTGTATTGTGCGAAATTAGTCAGAAAGAACATAATTCAACAAAAAAGAAAGACAACACACATGTTTATAATGGTTCACCAATAAAAAACTATCTTCACTTTCCAAAGAGATTTTATTGATGAGTTTTAGAATACAAATGAGAGGATAAACATATGATAACTATGTTATCTAGATTTTCCAAATGAACAGATTTTCAGATGATAGGAGATTAAGGGAACCCTACAATATATATATATATATATATATAGGAACAAAACCCTTATATTGATAATTTGGTAGAAATATACTTGGTAGTTTAAACTTGATAGGTTTATACTTGGAAGGTTTATATTTGATAGGTTCATACTTGGGCGTCAAGTATAAGACTAGGTCAAACAGAAAATGCCCAAATAGATTTAAGCTCAATTCAAGGCATATTCAACAAATCTCTACCTTGACTTGAATTTTCACATATATACCATATTGCATTAGTCAATGCCCGAATTCTCACATACATACCCGATGTATTAGTCAACACCCAAATCAACTTCTCTAGATGCATTAGTCAATGCTCATACTAGATGCATTAATAAATACCCATACCATATGCATTAATCAATGTCCAAACCAAATACATTAATCAATGCTTAGACCAGATGCATTAATCAATGTCCATACCAACTCATATCTCTATTCAGATGTGCCCCTTGAGCACTTAATAGCTTCTGATATTTAACAAGTCCAAACAATGTTGGAACTTGCTGTAAGATACCGGTTTGATGAATATATCAGCAAGATTATCAGTAGTTTCTACTTTTTCACCCTGAATATATCTTAACAAAATAAAAATGGCAAATATATTGGTAAAAATATTCAACTCAAAGTGTGATCGAAAGTTCACAATTTTCTTATCATTGTTCCTCACCACTTTTCTGAATAAAAGTTCCGGTGTTCTTCTTCTCCAGAAAGACGTATTGTTTGAAAAATTAAAAACCATCTGATCGAACATGGCCGAGGTTAGTATTATGATTTTATATGTTTACCTTGTTGACCTATTATGGGTATGGTTGTCTGTTTTACGATAAAAGTGACAATAGAGTTGAATATGACCATTTAGAAATTTTAGATTTAGAAAAAGCCTCCAAATTTTTGGTTTAGAATTTACGGTTGATTTGATTTGATCGTAATTGGTGTAATTGTTCATATTTTTTTTTCTTTGAGTGTTAATTAGCAGTCGTTATATCTTATTTGCGAAACTATTTATTATGAAATTTTAGCTCGTTGTTTTTGTAGGTTTATTTTGCCGACAAATATATGCACGTGTTTAATGATCGTTATTTACGTAATAACGATCATAACTTTTTTTACTTTGAACATGTTATTTATGCCGATTGTTTAGTATGGATATGAAGAACGTTAAGTATGAACAAGGTGAAGTTTAGTTTTTTTTGTGTCAATTGTTATATTATATTTAATGAACGTTAATTCCATTAATGTTGACTCGTTAAGTTAAGTTTTTTATTCTATGATCGTTATGTATTTACATGATGACCACATTATTGCATGTGCTGACCATTATTTTATAATTTACAAACATAAATTGTTTTAAAACGACTCAATACGTTTAAGTAGTGATGGGTTGCAAACCTAAAACGGCGCGTTTAGGTTTGTAAACCATCGATTTAAGTTTGGCTCAAGACCAAACCTAAGCCCAAACCTAATAAGTGAAAACCGGCGGTTTAGGTTAATCTAAACTGTCGGTTTGTCGGTTTAGCAACGGTTTATTAAAAAAAAAAATGAAAAATCGGCCCAGAAGCAAAAAACGTCGTTTAAACGACGGTTTGTGTTGAAACAGTCGGAATGAATTTTTTTATAAAAAAATAATTAAAAAACAGAAAACTGATGGTTTAACCAACCAAACCGTCGGTTTTAAAGTTTTTTTTTAAAGAAAAAAAATTAAAAAACCTATTTACCATCAAAACCGTCGGATAAACCGTCGTAAACCATCGGTTCAAAAACGACGGTTTGGGCCGGTTTAAACCGGCGGTTTAGGTTTTTTATTTTTACAAACCTAAACCTTGAACCGCCAAACCGCCGTTTGGCGGTTCAAGTCAAACCGAGCTCATCTCTACGTTTAAGTGTAGTTTGATCTTTGGTGAATGTTGCATGTACACACTTGCATGAAGATGCCAACGATATCTGTTCATTTTGATTCTAATTCGGACTATGAGCCAATTTATAAAAAAACAGAGGTGTTTTGGTAGTTGAACTGAGTTCGGGTTCAGAAGACGAAATAAGTGTGCCGATAGCGAGGATGCTTACTTAGAAGAGGAGAAAATTTAATGATCCCTCTAATTTTTACCGTTCATTAACTTGTTATTTATGACCGTTAACTTGTTATTTACAAATCGTTAATATCCGAGTATATTTTTTCAAATACCAATAGTACACAAAATGTATTTAACGATCTCTCTATTTTTTACCATTCGTTAATTTGTTATATATGATTTCCTAACTTCAACATTGATATAACATACTCGACTTGCAAATTTAACGTTCTAATTATCCATTAAAAGTAATAATGGTTGTTATTTTTAATTACATGGGTGAAAATTTGTTTTAAATGCAAATAGTATACGGATGAAAAACCAACCCACAATCTATTTTTTCGTTTTATAGTAAAAACCCTACAATGAAGGGATCAAATCTAATCAATCCCATGGGACCATATCAAACTAGAATAAAATTATTATTTTAAAAAGGAATAGAAATATACTATAAAAATGGATTGACGATCCCATATAAAAATTAACAACGACATCATACTCGTCCTTATTCAATTTTATTAAGTATCAATGAATGGTTGCACAACTTTAATGGGGTTAATATATATTTTAACGCGACTCGTGACATAAAATTACGATCGTTTCATTATATATTAACGACTCGTAATTTATCAATTAAAAAATTATCACGACGTTTATGACTATAGGTCGATGTTTTCAATTACCCGGTTGGAAAAATTGGAATTTGTTAATTTACTTGTTTATTAGATGAGAAACGATATTGTATGCCTAGAAACTCAAGTTCTTTCATAGTCCGTTTATACATCGAATGATTTAAAATTACCGAAAGCAATATGATAATACATTTATTTTGATAAAATGACCTTCGTTTATACTGGATGAAGCTTCGTTAAGCCATTGAAGACTCCATTCTTAGTATCTCGATTGATTTCAGCACGGTATTCAAAAAGGAAGATGAAAAGATTAAACGATCGTGATAATAGAATATATTTTGATTTGCTAACATAATCAGTAAAATATTATAATCTATTATAGCAAATACAATATCTTTATCAATGTCTATATCAAAAATAACTATATATATTGTTTAATTTTGGCCATTTATACATATCAATCATACGGTTTAAAGACGTTCCTACTCCCGACTCTAAGAGAGAATCTCTCTCCCCTCCAATATTTACTCAAATAATATTGCAATACCAAACATACATTGCTTGATTTCTTAATCAAGCATTATTATTAAAACTCAAAATAGAAAAACTTATTATTCTTGCGACGTGGTTATAAAATTGTTTTAGGAAGGACAATTTCTTAACATGCTACTTGGTCGGGGCGATACCACACCCCGGTAAGTTTTTCCTTGACTTCATCCTTGTTGGTTCCAAGGAATGGAGAGAATTGACCAAGAAGCAAATGCACTTGGGGTCTACACCCTTATAGCACCACAACATTGAGGAGATGGTGGTTGGCCGTTTTGACTATCGGAGCAAGCCTTGAATGTGTTCTCGTTCATGTTGCAAAAGTTAAAGCCTCCAAAGTCAAATGCTAGTGTTGTAGACACCAAAAATAATGTAAGAGTTGCGACAACCACCAACATTGTGTAACCTTTTGTCATTTTTTTTTTTTGTATTTTGAATTTTTCAATTGGTTTATATTGTATTTGTGTTTTGTTTTATCTATCGATGAAGATTGTGAGTGTGAGATAACGTTTATATAGAATGTTGTACGTATAAGAATCGTATGGAATGACTTTTAACCATTAAAAGTGTGTGGTATTCATGAGAATGTGGAGTATGTAAGGCAACTCTTATAATGCGGAGAAAAAGTTATATTGCAACGTATTTAGTTTTTTTATACTTTCTTTAAAAGAACAAAACATGGAAATTATTTAAATAAAAATAATATATGTATTTTGTATATCTTTATTTTTATTTTTAATATATCACGTGACTTATTTTTTAATTATGATATTTTAGAAAATCGTAGGTTCTTATCTCAAATATTTTGGTGTCTAATATTATAATTTGATGACAAATGTTTTCTTTCGATCTTCACTGTTGTTTGTTAATAATAACTTAATTAAAAATTATATCATTCTAATTTTGTTTATCATTTATTTCTCTTAATTATATAATTTAAATACTAGTTTTTTTTTTATTGTAACATCACAAATTGTCATAAGAAAAACTTGAGATGCTACTTGGTTGATAGCATGTTTTCATGTTATCTTTTGTAGTGTTCTTTTCATGTGTTTTCCTTAGTTTTTGCATGAGATACGACATTTCTATCAAGATCTAAGGAAGCTCTCTCAACCTCATCATCATCATGGAAATCTAGGAAGGAAAGCAAGAAAGAGTAGTGGCATGCATGGAAAAAAGGCTAAGGACCTTCAAATAAGAGCCAAAGACTCTCCTTGGAGAAGACAAGTCTCATGGATCGAGTAGAGTCCACTCGAAGGAAGAAGACCTCTCACTTGATAGAGGAAGAAATTGTGACTCGATCCACAACACTTAGACTCTCTATGAAGGATCTTACTCAAGTTAGTCGTTCAAGCGAAGGACACTTGATAGAGGAAGACATGCCACTCAATCGACCACTCGATCAACGTGGACATGAGTTGCGGAATTGTCATGACATATGAAGATGACCCAATCGAGGCTTGACAACCCGCTGGAACGAAGAAAAAACTCCACTCACCGACTTAGTTTTTCACTTGGATCGAGTACATCAATAGACGGAAGAAGAATAAGAATCTTACGGGTCACTCGAACGAGTAGATGGTCAACGTCGATCGAGTGAAGTGCCTAACTCGATCAAAGAAGAAACAGCTTGTAACGGCTACCACATTAGTTTGTTAGAGAAAGATTTTTTTTTGATGAGTTAACAACTTGTAGGCCTTTAAATTAGTTGTGTTAACTTAGATTAGATTATCTCACATATTCCAGGTGTATATCACAACAAAATCTCTCTTTTCTAATTGGACAAATTTTGAATATTGTACTTGGTGTTCTTGGAAGTTCTTAAAGAATAAGAGATTTTGATCAATTTTCTACCTTGTTATCCTCATAACTTTTGTTTGATAACTCCGATTCACTTGATTCTTTTGATTATATTCCTCATTTCATGTCTAGTTTCATATCATTGCTTTGATTTTTTGGATCCATGACATTTTTACTTTGCAATCATGTGTGAGTAGTTCTTATTCGGGATTTTGGGTGAAAAATCCAAATCCAAGCTATGTCCACTTGAATTTATGTTATTCATAAGGATTAAATGAGTATCAATGCACGTTTGTGAGCATAAAGGAGAGACTTAGTGATGTGATCCGGGGGAACCGATGCAAATGACTTCACTACAATGTAATGTTCTTATCTTCTTATTCCGAAGTCCGTTTGAGGGCGATTCAAGATGTTTTAGAACGATAACTTCAATATCTACAACTAATGTGCTAAGTGTTTAATCTAATGAAAACTTAAACATGCTCAAAATAGAAGTTGTTCAACACATATTACCCTGAATCCTCTTCAATCGACCCTTCAGTATTTTGAGCATAACGAATGCTATGTTTATCCATGGAAGGTCCATAAATACTTGTTGGAAATCTGATTTAAAGAGATACAGTATTGATGAAGACTATAAGAGCGTATTCGTCTAAGAAATGGGTCGTAAATGCAGTTCTTTCAGCAGTCGGATTTATGGCCACAATGTGAAGAGTCCAAAACCAATGACTCGTTATGTGGATCTTTAAGGCTATACTTTTGTAACACCCCAAATCCGCGGGACTCGGGATGCTACGGGCGAGACTCACAATGGGTCCCGATCCTTATCCTGACAACAATTTCACCGGACCTTTCCAACAAGGCACAAATAAAGGCAAAACTCAAAATCGTTTATAATGTATGCGAGAAACTGAAATGTAAAGATACAAGCTGGAAACTCAGCCGAGTCCTCAAAACGACATAACTACGATAAGGAAATCTAAACCGTACAACATAAAATCAACAACACAAGGCATAACCCCAAAAACGTCCCCGTCCTATAATGTACGGAGACACCGGTTGTCCACTCCTCCACCTCACTCGGCGGCGTCCCCTAACTTGCAAGGCATCTACACAACGGTTTAAAACCGCTAGCTCATATTCGAAGCATTAAAAAGAAGGCATATACACACATATATCACATAACACATTACACACACAAGTCCGGTTTATTATCTTTTTATTATTAAGTCATATCCCGTTCTAATTCAACTTAGGTTGACACGAGAACCACCGTGGTCTCGCTCGGTCCCTACTTACCGGCAAGGAATGGTACTGATGCATCCGACCGTCTACCCGTCCGGGCTAGTCGCCGAGAACCTCCTAGACTCTCGCAAGAGCTAGGCAGATGATGTCACCGCTCGTTATCATACACTTGGGCCAAAATAATATAAAGTCGTGCTCCTATTTACCGGTTTAGTTGTTTATAACATAAACAATAACACACACCCACCAACACATCGATGCTAATACGTAAAATACGAGCTAAGTAAGTCCAGAGACTTACCTCGTCACACACTCAAATCACAACACTCTCGCTTCCTTAAGGAGGAAGCCCACAACCTGCTCACAAGAGATATGCATATCATTACATGCTCACGCTCAAGAAGTCTTAGACTTCACTCTAGTGATCTAAGCAAGATCACCTAACCCTCAAGCTAGGAATGCATCATAGGGTCCAAGGTACTAACCACTCTCAGCACATGAAAGCAATTCACAACAGCTTATTACCTCACATGATCTTAAACCTCACCCAAGAAGGAACAAGCTAGCCTAGAAGGTCCATCATGCTCAACATACTCATAACCATCAACTACATCGAGCCTTAAGGGCTCCTAGGTTCACAACCACTAAGTGGCATCTCAAGCTACTCTAGATCCATCCTAGGCATGCTACTAACATGATACAACTACAAAACTAAGGAAGGAACGAAGAGGAAGGGAGAGGAGAAGCCTACTGTTGAAGAAAACGCAGCCGCGAAGTCAAGCTGGCGCCCCTGCGGAACACTACCGCCGCCCCTGCGGACCCAGGAGCCGCCCCTGCGCCTTGCTGCCGCCCTGGATGCAACACCCCAAATCCGTAGGAATCGGAGTGCTACTGGGCTAGGATCTCACAATGGATCCTGACCCTAACCTGACAACAACTTCACTGAATCTTACAACAAGGCACAAATGGATTAAAACAAAACATAAAACTGATATATATATATATATACATATCAAAAAGGTGATACAAGGTACTGTTGAGTACAAAAGTCAAAACATAAACCCGTACAACATAAATAACCATATCCCACTAGTACGCCCCGTGTACGGAACCCTCAGCAGATCACCCATCCGGATCACTCTGCAGCTCTCCTAACCTGCAAAGGATCTACAACACGGTATAAAACCGTTAGCTAACTATACACATATATAAGAAGATGCTAGAGCACAAACACACGTCAATAATATTAACACATCATCATGATATCACACATTTACCCGGTTTATTATCTTTAATAAGTCCAACACTCAATCGTATAATAAATGTATATGAATATACGTGACACGAGGAATGTATATATAACCCTCGCCTCTGCGTGCAATAGCTAGCTGGAGTGGTATCAGCGCACTTTCCCGTATCCCGTATGGAGTGGTTAGCGCCCTTCCCGTATACCAGAACTAACTAGCTTACAGAGAACTTCCCAGACTCCACTACGGGATGAAAGGTAAGTTGTCACAGCCACTACAATGGGCGGTCAATATAACATAGGTCGGTGACCAAATAATAACACATGCTATAAAGCACATAACACACACCACTCAAGCATACATCCAATATAAGGATAGTAGCTAAGTAAGTCCTATGGACTTACCTCGATCTCAGACTATCTCGCTACAAACAACTCTCAAAAACGTCCACTCCAACTGGGAGGACAACACAGCCGTATACAAGGCACACATACATATATATCACAATCCTATCACACAAAGGGTCACACCTAGACCCAAGGATCCATAAGGATCAAGGTCCAACTCGTAAACCTCAAAGGCCGTAACCGGGCATAACTATATCATACTCATCAACATCCGAATCCTAGCATGCTACTAGTTCCCTCATACTAGAAAGGAAAGGAACTACCTAACTATAGGTAGTCCCGGGACAAGACGCACCTGCGTGAACTAAGGACGCCAAGGGCGGAACGCAGACAACTGTAGGCGCGGTGGCACTCAACCGCGGGGGCTGTGAAAAGAGTCGCTGGCATGGGGCGGGCGCTGCGCAACGTCTTCTGCCAGGGGCGGGTGACTTCTGGCCGCGGGGGCGGCGACAGTGCAGAACGAAACCTCGCGGCTTCTCTTTAGCTCTTCACGTGATCAAATCCCGTCTACTCTCTTCCAGATTCATACACATGCCACAACATACACATACAAACATCAATCCTACATTCAATCATCTAATCCTAAGGTAAGGAAGAAGAAGAACAAGAAAGGAAGAAGAGAAAGAAAAGATCACTCACCACCACTGTGGTCCTAGGCTGCAGGAGATATCAACACACATCAAGGATGGCTTCCCAGCTCAGCATACCATCCACATACACAAAAACAAGTACCAAAGCTACACAACTTCCTTCCAAACTCAAGGAACCAAGAACAAGATCAAAGAGAGAAAAGGGGAAGCAAAAGATCGTGAGAGGCCTAAAGAACAGAGTGAAACCCTTGCTCTAGCAGCTAAGGGAAAGCTTAAGGGAGAAGGCAAAGGAAAGGGGAAAGCACAAGTCAAAGGGTCAACAAACCCGGCTGCAGCCGCCGGAAAACCGCAAGGGCGGTTCCATGAGCCGCAAGGGCGGCCAAAATGCCCGCGGGTGCGGAAAAGTCTCAACTCAGCCAAAGCCAATCTCGGCCATGGTCCGATCTCGATCCGGAAGAGTAGGGGTCTCACATCTCACCCCCCTAAAAACAAGTTTCGTCCCGAAACTTGCAAGATCCTGAAACACTCGGACTCAACAGCCGAGGTAACACTCTCTATAACCTCAAACGTAAGCATGGAGGAAATCATCAACTCCAGCAGTAACTATACTATCCAGGGCCTAGAGGATAACCATCTCTAGCCAAACCATAAACATATCACAAGGCATAGAGGAAGCACATCTCTAGCCGTATCATAACCATAACAGAAAGGCATGGAGGAAGTACATCTCCAGCACTACTATGTCCATCAAAATAGCATGGAGGAATGAACCATCTCCAGCTAAATCCTAAACGTATCACAATAGCATGGAGGAAAGAACCATCTCCAGCTATAAACAAGAAATCATACTAGCATAACAAGATCTAATAAGATCATAATCACATCGAGCTAGTACTAAGATCTACTCGGTGATCCTACTGGGGCATCTAAGCATATAAGCAGATAAGACTCACCGAGCTAGTACTAAGATCTACTCGGTGATCCTACTGGGGCATCTAACTCAGCATAGAACTCTGGATAGTTCCTCTGGATACTATCCTCAGTCTCCCATGTAGCCTCCTCGGGTCCTCGTCTCGACCACTGTATCCTCAACATAGGAATGTCCTTCGAACGCAGGCGTCTCATACCTCGTTCTAGGACTGCAATAGGATGCTCTACAAACGTGTGGTCTGGCTCAACCACTAAATCCTCATAACTCACAATGTGTCTCGGATCTGGTATATACTCCCTCAGCTGAGACACATGAAATACAGGGTGAACACCCTCTAAACTTGGAGGCAAAGCTAATCTGTAAGCTGCACTCCCAACCCGATCCAGAATCTCGAACGGTCCGACATATCGGGGACTCAACTTCCCCTTAATACCAAAACGCCTAACACCTCGTGTCGGGGACACTCTCAGCCACACATGGGCTCCAACCCTGAACTCTAGAGGTCTACGCCTCGTGTCAGCATAAGACTTCTGACGGCTCTGTGCAGTCAGCATACGCTCTCTGATCAATGCTACCCGAGCCATATCATCTTGAATCTGATCAGGTGCTAAACCACTGACACTGCTCTACTCATCCCAGCATAACGGGGTACGACATCTCTGTCCATACAGTGCCTCATATGGGGTCATCCCAATAGATGCATGCCAACTGTTGTTGTAGGAGAACTCAACAAGTGGGAGATGATCCGTCCACACCTGTCCCCAATCCAACACACAAGCTCGCAGCATATCCTCCAGGGTCTGAATGGTCCTCTCTGACTGACCATCTGTCCGAGGATGGAACGCAGTCGTGAAGTGCAAACTCGTCCCCAGAGCAGTCTGAATCTGCTGCCAGAATCTCGAGGTAAATCGTCCATCTCTGTCAGAGACGATCGTCCTCGGTACACCATGGAGTCTCACTATCTGCCTAGTGTACTCCTCAGTTAATCTGCTCACCGCCACGTCTCCCTGATAGGAATGAAACGTGCCGTCTTCGTCAATCTGTCTACTATGACCCAGATGGCATCAAAACTCCGGCTCAGCCTCAAGCCAGTCACAAAATCCATGGTGACGTCCTCCCACTTCCTCTGTGGAACAGGAAGGGGATGGAGCTCACCTCCAGGTCGGAAATGCTCGATCTTGACCTGCTAGCAGGTCGCACACTGAGCTACAAATCTGGCTACATCGGGCTTCAACCCTCCCACCAATATATACGTCTCAAATCCTGATACATCTTACTTGTACTTGGATGTACAAAGTAAGGTGTACAGTGAGCCTCCTATAAAATCCTCTGCCTCAGCTCCGTATCAGTAGGTACACAGACGCGACTGTAGCGCCTCAAAACTCCATCTGCTCCAAGCAGGAACTGTGGTGCCTCATCCCGAGACATCCTATCTCTGATCCTCTGTAAAGTCGGGCAGGTCTCCTGTTTCTGTCAGATCTCATCCAACAAATCAGGAAGAACCTCTAAAGTATGTAGCTGGGCATCCTCATCAGGAAACTGGATGTCCAACTCTAACCAGATCAGATCTCTCTGCAACTGATGCTGAACTGTCAGCCTCGCAATCGCCTGCTCTCGAGGCGTCTTCCTGGTCAAGGAGTCGGCGACAACGTTCACCTTCGCCGGATGGTACAGGATCTCTAGATCAAAATCCTTGATCAGCTCGAGCCACCTACGCTGGCGGTTATTCAATTCCCGCTGCGTGAAAATATACTTCAGACTCTTATGGTCTGTGAAGATCTGACATGTAGCACCATACAGGTAATGTCTCCAGATCTTCAGTGCATGAACTACCGCTGCCAACTCCAGATCATGAGTCAGGTAGTTCTCCTCGTACGTCTTCAACTGTCGAGACGCATAAGCAATAACTCCGCCTCGCTGCATCAAAACACATCCCAAGCCTAGCTTGGATGCATCACTATAAACCACAAAATCCTCAGTACCCTCTGGTTGTGCCAAAATAGGAGCAGAAGTCAAACGCCTCTTCAATTCCTCAAAACTCTACCTGCACTGATCATACCACACAAATCTGGTAGTCTTCCTCAGCAAACTCGTCAGTTGACGGGCAATCACAGAAAAACCCTCCACGAAGCGTCTGTAATAACCGGCTAGGCCAAGGAAACTACGTACTTCCTTGACGTTCGTCGGTGTCGTCCATGCTACTACAACCTCAATCTTCGCTGGATCCACCTTGATCCCCTCAGCTGATACTATATGACCCAGGAATGCTACATCTGGCATTCAGAACTCACACTTAGAGAACTTAGCATAAAGTTCTCTATCCCGCAAAACCTGAAATACAGTCCTCAGATGTCCTGCATGCTCTTCTCCACTGCGAGAGTATACCAGAATGTCATCAATAAAAACCACCACAAAATGATCCAGGAAGTCGATGAAAATACTGTTCATCAACTCCATAAAGACGGCTGGGGCATTTGTAAGCCCAAATGACATCACTACAAACTCGTAGTGACCATATCTGGTCCGGAATGCTGTCATGTGCACATCCTGCTCCCTCACCCTCAGCTTGTGATACCCAGAACGCAGGTCAATCTTGGAAAACACAGTCGCTCCCTGTAGCCGATCTAACAAATCATCAATGCGCAGCAGTGGATGCTTGTTCTTGATGGTCACCTTGTTCAGCTCTCTGTAATCAATACACAGTCTCAGCGATCCGTCCTTCTTCCGTACGAAGAGGACAGGTGCTCCCCAAGGGGACACGCTAGGGAGAATGAAGCCCTTCTCAGCCAACTCGTCGAGTTGCTTCTTTAGCTCCAGCATCTCGACAGGCGCCATCCGGTATGGGGCCTTCGAGATGGGTCTCGTACCAAGCTCTAACTCGATACTGAAATCCACACTCCTCTGAGGCGGCAATTGGACGGCTTAGCAAAAACATCAGTAAACTCACAAACAACTGGAATGTCCTCTACAACTGGACTCTCCCCCTCCTTCATGGCATAACACCAGAAAGCCTCGCAACCCTGTGCAATCAATCTAGCTGCTCGTATGGCGCTGATAACTGTACCTGTCTTTCCAAGGTCCCAACCTCGGAAAACCTCTATCTGGCCTAACTCGGTAGAGAGGGTAACAGTCTTCCTACCTACATCTAAAACTGCAGAGTGTCTATCCATCCAGTCCAAACCTAGAATGACTTCTTCATGCTCTAATGGCATGACAAAGAAGTCAACTAGTAACACACGGGTCCTTACAGAAATGGGACAACCGTGAATCTCACGGGTACCTCTGACCCTACCACCATCGGGTAACCTATAATAAAGGGCATCCCCTCAACTGTATCTAACCCAAGACGCTCTACATAGGCATCAGAAATAAAAGAGTGCGTAGCACCAGTATCAAATAAAACTCTAACAGGTAAACCATGAATCAGAATGGTACCTGTAGTAGTAGGTGCAGCTGGCTCCTCTGCACTCCTCAGCTAAAAAACACGACCCTGTGGGCCTCTGGTATCAGTGGTGCCCCAACCACGACCTCTGTCTCTACTCGGCCCAAGAGCAGATCCCTGAGTCGTAGGGCGATCTGGGACTCTCTGCTGTCCCTGAGTCTGCTGCTGCTGAGGTGGCCTCTGCCCACCACCCGCTGCACTAGCAGGAGAAGAACCCTGCTGAGATGAAGTTCCGCCCTGGCGGCAGTAAACAACTCGGTGACCTTGCCTACCACAGGTGTAGCAAGTCACCAATGGCCTCGTGCACTCTGGCCTCATATGCCCTGGATCTCCACAGTTAAAAAACTGACGTCCCTTCTCTGCAACCGGCGCAGATGAAGGCTGACTCTAGCGTCTCTGACCACGCCAACCACTAGCAGATCCACCAGTACCACTGGTCTACCCTGTACGCTGCCTCTTCTCAGACCCTCCGGTCTGAGAAGCTCTCCTCTGTCCAGCTCGCTCCCTCTCATAATCGGAAGCTCTGTCCTAATAATTTGTGAGAGTCTCACAATGAAATCCCGCCATGTAGGTCCGGATAGTATCCCTCAGTCGTCGGGAAAAGAGATAAACGTGCTGGTCTGCAGCAGGTGCAGCTGGTCCCAATAATGCCAGCTCCTCTGAAACCTCCTAATGGCCTCAGAGACTGGTACATCCTCAAACCCAGCCTCCACAAAATCTCGCAGTTTCTCCCTCCTCAGAGAGGCAGGGCAGAAACGCTCTCTAATCATCGTCTTCATCTGATCATAACTGGTAACCTGACCCCGTACTGATCTCCACCAGTGTTGTGCCAAGTCCCGAAATAAAGTCTGAACCAGCTCAATCTGTCTGTCAACTGGACAACGAATAGATTCTAGAGCTGAGTCTACATGCCCGATCCAGAGCTCAACCACCAACCCCACCTTCCCAGTGAAAGGGGGTACACCCATCTGATGGAATGCCTTCAACCAGGTATCTGGTCTAGGCCCTCTATGCTCCTCTGGTGCTCTAGCAATCTCAACAGAAGGTACCTGTACAGCTGGTACCTGAGTAACGGTATTGGACCTCTCAGATGGTCCCTCCTGTGCCTGTAAATCTGGGGCACGTCTACCGGCTCTAGCAGCCTCCTCAACACATCTGATATAAGCATGAAACTCTGATCTACCCATGGAGACACGATCAGACTCACCAGACTGGGCTCTTTGTGCCCCCTGTCTCCCAGTTGCCCCGTTCCCAGTCTCAGGAACGACGCTCTCAGCAACCTCCTCATGTATCTCCTCTGCTGCGCGTGGATCGACAACAGGAACTCTACCTCGTCCTCTACCTAGAGGGGGTCTACCTCTACCTCGCCCAGCTGCAGGTAAGGCTCCAGTCTGAACCATCTGCAAAGGACGTAAACCTAGCTTAGAAGGCTATATATATGCCATATATATAGATATGTAACAGATCAATCACAGCAGAATATCTATATATATCTATACTGTCGAGATCTTTAGAGGGGCGATGGTTCACATACACGATAACCCAAAACATTTGTACTCATTTCAAAACCAAAACCTTTTGAAAAGTCAGACCCCTTTCGGGTTCTGTTTATTTATCTATTCGAACTTTATTGCAGATTACTAGTGCCATTGTTGTCAACCTGGGCTCTGATACCAACTTTGAAACACCCCAAATCCGTAGGACTCGGAGTGCTACTTGGCTAGGATCTCACAATGGATCCTAACCCTAACCTGACAACAACTTCACTGAATCTTACAACAAGACACCAATAGATTAAAACAAAACATAAAACTGATATATATATATATATATATATATATATATATATATATATATATATATATATATACATATCAAAAAGGTGATACAAGGTACTGCTGAGTACAAAAGTCAAAACATAAACCCGTACAACAAAAATAACCCATATCCCACGAGTACGCCCCGTGTACGGAACCCTCAGCAGATCACCCCTCCGGATCACTCTGCAGCTCTCCTAACCTGGAAAGGATCTACAACATGGTATATAACCGTTAGCTAACTATACACATATATAAGAAGATGCTAGAGCACAAACACATGTCAATAATATTAACACATCATCATGATATCACACATTTACCCGGTTTATTATCTTTAATAAGTCCAACACTCAATCGTATAATAAATGTATATGAATATACATGACACGAGGAATGTATATATAACCTTCTCCTTTGCGTTCAATAGCTAGCTGGAGTGTTATCAGCACACTTTCCCGTATACCGTATGGAGTGGTAAGCGCCCTTCCCGTATACCAGAACTAACTAGCTTACAAAGAACCTCCCATACTCCACTACGGGATGAAAGGTAAGTTGTCACAACCACTACAATGGGCGGTCAATATAACATAGGTCGGTGAACAAATAATAACACATGCTATAAAGCACATAACACACACCACCCAAGCATACATCCAATATAAGGATAGCAGCTAAGTAAGTCCTATGGACTTACCTCGATCTCAGAAGTATCTCGCTACGAACAACTCTAAAAAACGTCCACTCCAACTGGAGGACAACACAACCTATACAAGGCACACATACATATATATCACAATCCTATCACACAAAGGGGTCACACCTAGACCCAAGGGATCCATAAGGATCAAGTCCAACTCGTAAACCTCAAAGCCGTAACCGGCATAACTATATCATACTCATCAACATCCGAATCCTAGCATGCTACTAGTTCCCTCATACTAGAAAGGAAAGGAACTACCTAACTATAGGTAGTCCCGGGACAAGACGCACCTGCGTGAACTAAGGACGCAGGGGCGGAACGCAGGCAACCGCAGGCGCGGTGGCACTCAACCGCGGTGCGGTGACAAGAGTCGCTAGCAACGCAGGCACGACGCTGGCACGACGCGGGCGCTGCGGCACGTCTTCCGCAGGGGCGGTGACTTCTGGCCGCGGGGGCGGCGACAGTGCAGAACGAAACCTCGCGGCTTCTCTTTAGCTCTTCACGTGATCAAATCCCGTCTACTCTCTTCCAGATTCATACACATGCCGCAACATACACATACAAACATCAATCCTACATTCAATCATCTAATCCTAAGCTAAGGAAGAAGAAGAACAAGAAAGGAAGAAGAGAAAGAAAGATCACTCACCACCACTGTGGTCCTAGGCTGCAGGAGATATCAACACACATCAAGGATGGCTTCCCAGCTCAGCATACCATCCACATACACAACAACAAGTACCAAAGCTACACAACTTCCTTCCAAACTCAAGGAACCAAGAACAAGATCAAAGAGAGAAAAGGGGAAGCAAAAGATCGTGAGAGGCTAAAGAACAGAGTGAAACCCTTGCTCTAGTAGCTAAGGGAAAGCTTAAGGGAGAAGGAAAAGGAAAGGGGAAAACACAAGTCAAAGGGTCAACAAACCCGGCTGCAGCCGCCGGAAACCGCAGGGGCGGTTCCATGAGCCGCAGGGGCGGCCAAAATGCCCGCGGGTGCGGAAAAGTCTCAACTCAGCCAAATCCAATCTCGGTCATGGTCCGATCTCGGTCCGGAAGAGTAGGGGTCTCACACTGGAGCCGCCCCCTGCGGTGTTGGTGCCATCTTTGCGGTTGTCTGGAGCCGCCCCTGCGGTGTCTGGATCCGCCCCTGCGGCTGTGATGAGCCGCCCCGCGGTTTCGCTGCAGAAGTTCGTCTTCTTCGTCTTCGACTATGGATCCTTGGCTCCAATGTCCTCCTCTCCTTGTTGGGTCTTCTCCAAACACCAACCACTGATCTTAGACTCCTCTCGACGGCCTAATCGAGCTAAGAACACATGCATGCAAGGATTTGAGTAAAAAACTTCTCAAGAGCTTCATCCATGGCCATGGATGAAGGAGGGAAGAAGAAAGGGAAAACAACAATGAAGAGAAGGGAAGGAGAGGAATATGCTTACCAAACTAGATCTGATCTTCCTCCACTACAGTCCATATCCAAGAGCTTCAAAGAGGGAAGAAGAGCAAAGAGAGAAAGAAGAGAGGAAGGGAGGAAAACTAACGTGAAATGAAAGTCAAGAGTGAAAGAGGGAGGGGACAAGGCTGCAAAAGAGGAGAGGGGATCAAGGGGTCAGCTGACCTCTTGTCACCTCAGCCCGGAACGAGGGGTCAGAAATGACCTCTTGTCACCTCAGCTAAGAACGAGGGGTCGGAAAGCAGAAAAGAGAATAACGACGAGTCAGCTTGGGATTTTAGGAATAAATCCCGGCAATCGGCACCTCGTGCCTGTGGGAAAATATAAAAAAAAAACGCTCTAAGTCCGGAATAAAAATTCCGTACGTTACAATTTTAATATGAATTTTGCCCTTGTTTTTGATCTTTTAGATAGCCTTATTTTCTCTATTTAAAGGCTTGCTTGATTCATAGAAAAATAAGTGAGAGTTGATATCAAGTATTTGACGAGAATGCTAGATTCATGTCTATATTGTTCCTTGCTTGTTCTAATATGAACTTCGGATGCTAGATTCATGTCTATATTGTTCCTTTGTATGCACGTTGTTTAGTTTCAAGCATGATTCTATGTTCTCTTATGGCCGGATATTATTGATGGGACCGATAAGTAATTCCATTGATATTGATGATTGTTTTAGACGCCTATCCTGCTAGAGTGTGTGTAGCTAGGCCGGAAGGATGGTTACCATGCTTGCTTTGTGGTTATCAATGCTACATTAAGTTGATTCATGCTTGAAAATAGCAAACACCCTGTGATGCTTGTATGTCTAAATTTGGAGTTAGTAGTTACTTATAGCTGCCTTACAACTTGTTAATAGCAAACACCATGTGACACTTGTTTTTTGGATGACTCATGCTTAAATTAATCACATGTCTGATCATGTTACATTCGTTCAATAGCATTCACTTTTTTACTTTTCCATTTAAGTTCTCATATCCTAGAGTGACTTAACATCTATTTCTATGTGCCTTAACAAAGATTTGGAGGAATTAACCTCAACCCCTAATTGTTTCTGTTATGTTTATAAACAATAGTCATGTACATAAGATACCTTCAAATACTTGTACCATTCATCCCTTATACACATATACTTGAATGCCTATACATTAGTTGGTGGTTTAGGACTTGTTTGATAATGTACAAGGGCACTTAAGATGTTAAGTGATATCCTGACACGATTCAAACATAACCTAAGATGCTCTAATGTGTATGGTGATCATGAATATTGTGCCATTATGGGAAACTTAATAAGTTTCAGTTGTTATGTGTAAATATGTTCAAACTTGTGCTTGTTGGTGTAAATCTTGCTTGTTGGGCCTTTCTCCACTAGGCTTGACTTGATCCGGCTCTAATTGGATTAATGAAGGCACGTGTGATGCGCCCTTGACAACCATGACCGTGGATGAGGAGGACGATGCTTTGCGGGTTCGCTCCGATGGACCGCTCACTCGCTCCCGAGCTAAAGCCATCGCCCAAGCTACCGGCTCAATCATCCGACGCACCATTGCATCACTTGGACCCGTTAGTGGCATGCCATGTCACCACTCCACCATGGCATAGACTTCCGGCACCACGTCATCAAGCTAGCAATATTATTATTATTTTAATGTATTTTTCATTTTAATAATAGACTTTAATTTTCGGAACCGTAACTCCGGAACTTAATTCCGGGAGTTACTTTCGGACATTGATAGTCTACGCCTTTAAGTTCGGGAGTTAGCCCCGGTTTTATTTCCCGGTTTTATTTCCCGCCTTTATTTCCGTCATTTAATTTCCGGCTAATGGTTTGACCTTCATCCACTATAAAAGGGATGCTTGACCTCACTTGTAAAGCATGTCTAATATTAATCAAGTTATTTGAAGGAAAATCCTCTCTCTTGATTTGGGCATCACTTCCTCTTCAATCCCCTCAAAGTTCTTCCTTGGATCAAGTCTTAGATCCAAGAACTCACCTTCGAGGATTCTTCTAAAGAATCAAACTCTCAAATCCACTACAACGTTTGCTCGATCTCTCTAGATCGAATCAAACCTTCGCTTCCGTATCCATTTTCAAATCGCTTACACCTTATCAAACTTCTATCAAAGTTCTCATTTGCACATCAACACGAGTAGTTGAAGCTCTAGCGTGGTCTAGATCCGGCGTCTGTTCTTCAACGCTTCCAAGGACGCATCAAATTGGCATCCGAGCAAAGGGATCGAAGCTAAGTTCTCTTTACTCTTGTTTTTGTGCGTTAACTTTATTATCCTTTTTTTGCCTTTGTTGTTCATCCCCTCTTCAAGATCTTTATCTGGTTCTTCGTGTTCATTGAAGTTTTCTTGAAAATTTTTTTTCCTCACCAAGCAAATTTAGGAGATATTTGGTTTGCCATCAAACCATCTATCAAATACAATTTGTTCTTAAACCGACCCAATCCGACAAGTTTGTTAATCAATTTTACCAAATTTCTTGGGATTTATTTGTTAACAAATTCGGATATCTCGCATTTTGATATTAAAAAAAAAAGAAAAAAAGAAAAAACCAAAACTCTTCAACAAAGCGGATTTGTTTCCAAAGTGTTTCATCTCTTGCATCAAAAGTTGTAAAGTTCAAAAAAAAAAAAAAAGTGAAAAGACGTCCGGCAAACCGGTCCATCCGAATTTCGGATTATTACAAAAGGTCAAAGACCAAAAGCAAGTAAAACTTGCCGATAAACAATCCGTCCATTTCTTATCTCTCCATCTTCTTACACACGTTGCAAATTTATCACTTGTTATTTGTGTGAATTGGTTCAAATTTTGTTGGATTAGCCTATCTTGCCTAACCGCCAAACGGCCTTCCCAAAAGTAGAACCTTAACGCACTTGAACTTGGGTGACGTTGACTTAATTCGTCACCTTGCTCATTTGATTGCTTGCTTTTGTGTGTATCCATTTGGAATCATGACTAACGTTGATATGGAAAACTCTCAGGATGCTCGTGAACGTGAAAATACATCCTTATCCGAGGAAGTTGTTAATCTTAAGCAACAATTGGAGGAGATGAGGGCACAACTTTTTTCCCTTACGACCGCTCAACGTCCCGCTTCAAATCCAAATGACACCATGGTCGAGACTTCCACGTCCGATGCCCGTCGAAAAGGCAAAGGTCTTTTGGGATCCGATCCATCTCAAGCTCTTAGGCTTGCCTCAGTCATCGAAAGTCAAAATCAACAAGACGGCAGGGACCACCTCAATGAGACCAACAACAATGATGGCCCGACTTCGGATGATTTACTTTATGTAGATACGATGGATAGGAACAAGCTCTTCGAGCGCAATCGTAGACGGTACGGATCGCCCCCACCTCTACCAAATGCACAACATACTAGCCGTCCCGTCCATGACGAATCTCGGCACACAAATCAACAAGATCATCATCCTCGACGTTCTAGTAATGATCGGTATGGACAACGCCGCCAACAACCTAGACGGCGATCATCATACCGCGGCTATGATGAGTATGACGAGAGGGATGATTTTGATGAGTTCTCCGACGATGAGCCCAACTTGGAACGGGTGGCTCATGTCCGTCCATGACACCCACCCGTCCGAGACCCATATGAGAACCAGGACCGAGGAGAAGAATGGTTGCCTCCTCCTAACCCACCAAGGCATGCACATCAACGAGCTCATCATGATGATATGCCACCACCCCGTCCGGATCCCTACAAAGCTCGTAGGGAAGGTAAAGTTAAATTTCCAATATTTTATGGGGAATATGATCCTTGTGTATTTCTTGATTGGGCACAGGACATGAGAAGGGCTTTGAAGCATTGCCACTATGAGGAATATGAGAAGATCGAAGCGGCAACCTTATATTTTGAAGGCGATGCAAAATCTTGGTGGAACCGGTATGAACACGTCCGTGAGAGCCGAGGATGGGAACCGGTTGCGACGTTTGATCAATTGATCTACGTCATGACAAAGAAGTATGTCCCTGACGACTTCAAAAACGATATGCGGATGCAAATTGCCGAGCTCCAACAAGCCAAACTCACTCCGGTGGCCTACTTGGCCAAGCTCGAGGACATGCATATGAAGGCCGGCATTTCGGCCTCTCCCTCCGCCCTACGCACCAAGTTCATGAGTGGCCTTAATCCGTCAATCCGACGTCCCCTTGAGATCGTTCCATACAAGGACTTAGGAGCTTTGTGTCATGCGGCCATGAAGCTTCATAAGCAACAACAAGAGAATCCAAGATACTCAAGGTATAACTCCTCTCAAAGTCAATACGCTTATTCTACTAACACCCGTGCTCGAGATATATCTAGTTCTCAAGAGTCCGGCGCCACCAAAGGAGCCCAACGGATGGTTCAATCCACCCGACAAGCGGATACCGAGAGGGCACCACCACGTGGCCCCAATGCCCCAGCGCAAGCACCTCCCGCCCGTACCTCTCAAGGACCTCCACCGGCGGCACGGCCAAGAGAGCCCGTGTGTTACAAATGTAGCGGATTCGGTCACGTCCAACGTGATTGCCCGAACACAAAGCGTTTGTTGTTTGCCAACCCCTCATATGAAGATGAGGAAGATGAAGAAGACGGCGATATCATCATTGAGGATGACCAAGACGCCGACCCCTACTACGGCATGGAACCATGCGACGAACAAATGGCTTGCGGCCCGGCACAACCCGGTAAGTTCGCCCTTGTATCTCGTCGAATTTTGGCCGTTAAAGAATTTGTTCCTATTGACCAACGTGAAAATCTTTTCCATTCTCGTTGTTTGGTAAATAATACTAGTCTCTCTTTAATAGTTGATGGGGGTTCATGTTGTAACATTATCAATGAAAAAGTGGTAAAACACTTTAAGTTGCCTACAACCCCCACCCAACACCTTATGGAATCCAATGGATTTCCGATAAGGCGTGTGACACCGTCACACGACAAGCTTGGGTGACGTTTTCCATAGGCGCCTATGTTGATAAGATCCTTTGTGATGTTATCAAGATGGATGCTACACATGTATTATTAGGACGACCATGGCAATTCGATCGTCGTACATTCCATGATGGTTATCTTAATAGATATATGTTCCAATATAATTGGAAAAAGAGTCACATTATTGCCTATGACTCCACATGAAATATTAATTGATTATGCAGAACGGAAGAGGCAACAAGCCATAGATGAGACCACTACGGCGCCGGCAACATCGGACCCTCCTAGGAGTCCTCCCGATGTTGTGGGTGCTAGTACTTCCGGATCCCGGAACACCGCCCCTAGTAACCATGCTATTGAGTCTAGAGGTAGTAAAGGAAGCATCATTCCCACGAATGCAACTTTACCATCTCCAGACCCAATAATCAAAGGCCGGTGTGAGCCGAGGGTACTTTTGGCCCGGAAACATGATTTGACACCGGTCAAGGAAGGCAAGTTACCATGCTTCTTGCTAGTTCCTTTTTGTTTATCTACTTCCCATGACCTTAGTAATATGCCGCACGAGGTATTTACTTTGTTGTCTGAATTTCAGGACGTCTTGACCGATGACCTACCATACGACTTGCCACCGATCCGTGGAATTGAGCACCAAATCGATTTGGTGCCCGACGCGTCTTTACCCAACCATGCCGCTTTCCGTGCAAGTCCGGAAGAGACTAAGGAGCTACAACGTCAAGGCCAAGAGCTCCTAGATTGGGGATATGTTCGTGAGTCGCTTTCACCATGTGCCGTGCCGGTCATTTTGGTGCCCAAGAAGGACGGGTCTTGGAGGATGTGTGTCGATTGCCAAGCCATCAACCAAATAACCGTCAAGTACCGGCATCCGATCCCGCGCCTCGACGACATGCTAGATGAACTCCACGGCGCCACCGTTTTCTCAAAGATTGATCTCCGGAGCGGTTATCACCAAATCCGGATGGCCGAGGATGACGAGTGAAAAACGGCATTCAAGACAAAGTACGGGTTATATGAGTGGCTTGTCATGCCGTTCGGACTTTCCAATGCCCCATCAACGTTCATGCGTCTCATGAACCATGTCCTCCGCCGGTTTTTGGGTAATTGTGTTGTAGTTTATTTCGACGATATTCTCATATTTAGTAAGTCTTTAGATGAACACCTCGGGCACCTTCGCCAAGTGCTCGAGTGCCTTAGACAAGAGCAATTATATGTGAATTATGAAAAATGTGTCTTTTTGCTCGGACACAACAATTTTTCTTGGGTATGTCGTTTCTAAGGACGGACTCCGAGTAGACGAATCCAAAGGTCGCGCTATTCGGGAGTGGCCTACACCTAGTACGGTCACCATGGTCCGAGCCTTTCTCGGCTTAGCGGGCTTCTACCGACGCTTTGTCAAAGACTTTAGCTCGGTAGCGGCGCCGCTTCATGAGCTCACTACTAAGGGTGTCACGTTTGAGTGGCGTGATACCCATGCTCGAGCGTTTGATGCGCTCAAAGACCGACTTTGCAATGCACCGTTACTCCAGCTCCCAAATTTCTCGAAAACCTTCGAGGTAGAGTGTGATGCATCTAATGTTGGCATTGGGGGGGGGGTATCCTACAAGAGAATCGGCCATTGATTACTTTAGTGAAAAGTTTTCCGGTCCGCCACTCAACTATCCAACTTATGACAAGGAACTATATGCTTTAGTTCATTGTCTAAAGACATGGCAACACTACTTGTGGCCGAAGGAGTTCGTGATTCATTCGGATCATGCGGCTCTTTCGTATCTCAAGAGCCAAACTAATCTTAGTCGGCGCCATGCAAGCTGGGTAGAATTTCTAGAAACCTTTCCTTATGTCATTCGGCATAAGAAGGGAAAAAAGAATGTGGTAGCCGATGCCCTTTCTCGGCGATATATCCTTTTGGTGCATATGGACGCCAAGATTCATGGCTTTGCTTTTATCAAAGAGTTATATCCCACGGATCTTGGCTTCAAGAATATATTTGCCAAATGCCTTGACCTCCGAGAGCATGAGACCTTCTTTATAAATGATGGCTACTTGTTCCGCGCGGGAAAACTTTGTATTCCACGTTCGTCCATACGCCACTTGTTGATAAAGGAGGCCCATGAGGGTCGTGGTCACTTTGGTGCTACCAAGACTCTCGCCGCTCTCCAAGAGCACTTCTTTTGGCCCAAAATGCGCAAGCATGTGACACGATTTTCCACAAGTTGCATCACATGTCATCATGCAAAATCGCGTCATGGTCCGGACGGATTGTATTCTCCTTTACCTATACCAATGGGACCTTGGGAGGATCTTTCCATGGACTTTGTAGTTGGCCTACCAATGTCCAAGCGAGGCAACGACTCCATTTTTGTGGTAGTCGACCGTTTTTCAAAAATGGCTAATTTTATCGCGTGTAAGAGCACCCACAATGCTAGCGATGTCACCACATTATTCTTTAACAATATGGTGCGCTTACACGGAATACCACATTCCATCCTTAGTGATCGGGACGTGAAGTTTGTGAGTCACTTTTGGAGGACGTTATGGGGAAAACTTAGAACCAACTTGTTGTTTTCAAGTAGTTATCACCCCCAAACCGATGGTCAAACGGAGGTGACCAATCGGACTCTCGGTGCTCTACTTAGAGCAACGCTTAGGAACAACCCACGTAAGTGGGAGGACTTACTTTCGGTTGTGGAGTTTTCATATAACAGGTCTAGGCACTCGGCAACTAAACTCTCACCATTTGAAGTTGTCTACGGCCTTAATCCACACACGCCTTTGGACTTCACACCACGCCCACTCAAGGACGGTGAACACATCACCGCCGCAAGTTGAGCCGCCTCAATCATTGAACTTCATGAGCGGACAAGAGCACAACTCCAACGTCGTGCCGCCCAAATTGCCGAACAACGCAACAAGGGCCGTCGTGACATATCTTTCTAGCCCGGCGATCTTGTTTGGCTCCACTTAAGGAAGGAGCGTTTTCCATCTCGACGCAAGGGAAAGCTATCGGATCGAGGTGATGGCCCTTTCCGGATCCTATCCCGCCATGGTCCGAATGCTTACAAGTTGGAGCTTCCGGATTCCTACGGCGTGCACCCAACGTTCAATGTCAAGGATCTAGCCCCTTATGTCGAGCCCCTATTTGACGACGGTGAAACGGGGACGTTTCACATCCAAGATGGGGGGACTGATGCGCCCTTGACAACCATGACCGTGGATGAGGAGGACGATGCTTTGCGGGTTCGCTCTGATGGACCGCTCACTCGCTCCCGAGCTAAAGCCATCGCCCAAGCTACCGGCTCAATCATCCGACGCACCATTGCATCACTTGGACCCGTTAGTGGAATGCCATGTCACCACTCCACCATGGCATAGACTTCCGGCGCCACGTCATCAAGCTAGCAATATTATTATTATTTTAATGTATTTTTCATTTTAATAAAAGACTTTAATTTTCGGAACCGTAACCCCGGAACTTAATTCCGGGAGTTACTTTCCGACATTGATAGTCTACGCCTTTCAATTCGGGAGTTAGCCCCGGTTTTATTTCCCGCTTTTATTTCCCGCCTTTATTTCCGTCATTTAATTTCCAGCTAATGGTTTGGCCTTCATCCACTATAAAAGGGATGTTTGGCCTCACTTGTAAAGCATGTCTAATATTAATCAAGTTATTTGAAGGAAAATCCTCTCTCTTGATTTGGGCATCACTTCCTCTTCAATCCCCTCAAAGTTCTTCCTTGGATCAAGTCTTAGATCCAAGAACTCACCTTCGAGGATTCTTCTAAAGAATCAAACTCTCAAATCCACTACAACGTTTGCTCGATCTCTCTAGATCGAATCAAACCTTCGCTTCCGCATCAATTTTCAAATCGCTTCCGCCTTATCAAACTTCTATCAAAGTTCTCATTTGCACATCAACACGAGTAGTTGAAGCTCTAGCTTGGTCTAGATCCGGCGTCCGTTCTTCAACGCTTCCAAGGACGCATCAACGTGACTCCTTCACGTGTTGTTGCCGTCTCCTCTTAACCCTAGGTATAAAAGCTTCTTAAGTGAGCTTTGGTGGTACTGTAGAAGTCCTCGGCCGATTCCTTGAGTTCCTCTTCTCCAAGAAGCGAAAGAGAGAAAAGAGAGAAGAAAAGTGAGAAAGTGAGAAGTGATCTTGTGTGATTCGTGGGAAGATTAGATTAAGAACACAAGCTTCACTAGAAGCTTGTTTCTAGTTGCGTTGGCATCATCTGGCTTCTCTTATCTTGCTGTTCTTGTTTAGTTTTCTCTTGGTTAGGGTTGTATTGGTGTTGATTTGAAGTTGTTGTTACTTGTAATCATACGTTCTATCTACCTAGTGGATTGGGACGGATTTCCCCTCCTGAAATCCCGCAGAGTAGGGTTTTACCCGAACTGCGTCACCAAAGTTTTGTGTGTTGGTTTAATTTGTTGTCTTTCTTCAAGATCACTCTAGATCTGGTGTTTTTCGTTGAGAATCGTTTCAGTTCTAGTTTTATCAGTTTCCATAATCAAATTTGAGTTTGTGTTTTTACCTGTTTGTTACTCGATCGACGTTGTGTCCCTTGTTCAGTCACGTCACTCGATCGACTTGTACTTGTTACTCGACTGAAGAGTACTTGGATCCAATCCATGTTGACCAATTTGCCTGAATTTTGTGTGATCAATTGATCCATTTTTCCGTTCTTTTGTGCACTTGAATTTGTTTAGTTGACTTCTTAGAACAAGATTAAGATAACATGGTCCTTTGGGAGATGACCTTAACATGCTAGTCATATATTTATATTGACATGGCCGTTCACTTGCGGTTTTATGTGATATCCCTTGAGTGTTTTGTATGCCTTGTGACACATTCTAGCATCTTTTGTATCTTACACTTGGGGCACGTCATTAGCCTTGTATAACTATGCAAACTAGACTAGGTTAGCTTGAGAATGAGGCAACCAGTAGGTCTTACAACAAGACCGCGACAAACATTAAAAACAGTTCAACATATACTCATGAAAAACGTGTTAAAAACATGTACTTCAACTCCGTAGGGTTGGAATTGTAAATAAAAGAAGTATGTAGTCAACCGACATACTTTGTATATCAGTAACAATAGCCATAAGACCACCGACAATGGGTGTTTCTAATAATTTAAATGCAATAAATCTCTTACAAATAGTTGCAAAATTGACCCAATTCGTTTATGATGTTTTTATCTTTCAAACCGAATAAGATACGATGAGAGAGAGTGTTGTGAAAGGGTTGTTTGGATACATTTTTGTGTTTACCCATTTTTCTACAAAAGCTACGGATCCCGATTCGTGGATCAAGCCGTCGCAGTTCACTTCCGAAGTCACACTATGATTAACGGCTATAAGCCACGAAGAAGAAAACAGGAAACGAAACGACCAAACCGCGAGAATCGGAATAAGATAGAGCCAGCATATAAAAGAAAGAAAGTTCGTCGGCAGCCCAGGAAGAAAAACATCGTCTAGGCCTTCTCTGTTGCTCCGATCTCCTCTACGCCTAGGACGTTGTCTGGGCCAAGAGTTTTGATCTGATTTACATACAATGTTTTGTCATGTGTAAATAGAGGATATGTGGAGTGTGGGGTTATCTCCATCGTTTGATATAATAAAGACCTAATTGCCCTCATTCTGATGGTTTATTTTTAGAGTAATGGTTTAAGCTATTTTCCGGTTAATATAAATATATTTTGACAACAAAATTTCTTCTAATATTTATATTTTATTTTTATCTAACAATAGACTCCAATATAGAATATATTTAATAATAAGTTATAATTTTATTAAAACAATGTTCAATATTGTTATCAATGGCAAAAATTAGCAATCAAAAACCAACTGTAAGTAACTAATTGAGTTTATTAAAACAAAGGCGAGATTCAGTAATCGAAAAACAAGAATTTTTTTTTTTTTTTTTTTTTTACAAGCATGTGAAAATTGATGAAAATCAAGTATTTGACGAGAATGAGCAAGAAACAACACAAAATGGAACAATGAAACTTTGTGCTCACCAACCGAAAAAGATGAAGCCCTAAGGGTACAAACAGAATTTCCATTTATTTATGATCGGTGAAAGCAAATATTGAAAATTACAATACTTGTTACAACAATTGACCCAAATCTATTGAATCAAGGTGTGTGTGTGTGAAAGGATATATAGAGGGCATCAAGAATTATTATGAAACTTAAAAATAGAGAAACTTATGATTCTTTTGATGTAGCTGTGGAAATTGTTTTTAGAAAAGACAATTTCTTAACATGCTACTTGGTCGGGGGCGATACCACATCCGGTAAGCTTTCCCTTGACTTCATCCTTGTTAGTTCCAAGGAATGGAAAATTGACCAAGATACAAATGCACTTTGGGTCTACACCCTTAATAGCACCACAACATTGAGGAGATGGTGGTTGGCCGTTTTTACTATCGGAGCAAGCCTTGAATGTGTTCTCGTTCATATTGCAAAAGTTAAAACCTCCAAAGTCAAATGCTAGTGTTGTAGACACCAAAAATAATGTTAGTGTTGCGACAACCACAAACTTTGCGTAACCTTTTGCCATTTTTTGTATTTTGAATTTCTCAATTGGTTATATTGTATTTGTGTTTTGTTTATCTATCGATGAATATTGTGAGGGTGAGATTACATTTATATAGAGTGTTATACGTATAAGGACCGTATGGAATGATTTTTGACCATTAAAAGTGTGGGGTATTCATGAGATTACATTTATATTGTATTTGTGTTTAGTTTTTCATACGTTCTTTCAAAGAACAAAACATGTAAATTCTATAAATAGAAATAATATATCTATTTTGTATACCTATATTTGTATTTTTAATATATCACGATACCCATAATTTAATTATGTTATTTTAGGAGAACGTAGGTTTCTTATCTCAAATTTTTTGTCTAATATTCTAAGTGATGACAAATGTTCGCTTTCCATCTTCACCATTGTTTATTAATAATAATTTAGTTGAATATTACATCATTATAATTTTGTTTACCATGTATTACTCTCAATTATATAATTTAAATACTAGGGTTTTTTTATTGTAACATCACAAAGTGCCATAAAAAAAACCCCGAGATGCTACTTGGCAGATATCATGTTTTCATGCTATTTTTCGTAGTGTTATTTTCATGTGTTTTCCTTAATTTTTGCATGAGATAAGACATTTACATCTTAGATGGATCTTATATGTATTAAAGAATGTCTACTCCTCTTCATCTCTAGTGTTTAGGTGTTTTAGGTCCACTTTGGAGCTTAAAAGAGAGAATTCTATAAAGGTCTATGGAAGCTCTCTCAACCTCATCATCATCATCATGGAAATCAGGGAAGGAATGCAAGGAAAAATCCTAGGAGCATGCATAGAAGAAAGGCTAAGGACCTTTAAGGAAGTCAAAGTCTCACCTTGGATAAGACAAGTCTCATGGATCGAGTAGAGTCCACTCTATGGAAGAAGACCTCTCACTCGATAGAGGAAGAAAATATGATTTGATCCACAACACTTAGATTCTCCATGAAGGATCTTACTCAAGTTTGTCATTCAAGTGAAGGCGACTTGATAGAGGAAGACATGTCACTCGATCGACGTAGAAATGAGGTGAGGCATTGTCATGACATATGAAGATGACCCAATTGAGGCTTGGCAACCCACTCGAACGAAGAAGAAACTCCACTCACCGACTTAGATTTCCACTTGGATCGAGTAGATCAAGAACTAGAAGAAGAAGAGTTTTACGAGTCACTCGATCGAGTGGATGGTCAACGTCGATCGAGTGAAGTGCCTGACTCAATCAAGAAGAAACTCCACTCACCGACTTAGATTTCCCTTGACCACCAAGACCGTAGATGAGGAGGATGATGCTTTGTGGGTTCGCTCCGACGGACCGCTCACTCGTTCTTAAGCCAAAGTCATCGCCCAAGCTACCGGCTCAATTATAATTCGCACCATCACGTCTCTCAGACCCGTTAGTGGCGTTCCATGTCTCCACTCCGCCATGGTATAGGCTACCGGCTCCGTCCACACATGGCACCGTTAGCGGCATGTCTCGTCTTCCCGACGCCATGACATGAAGCTAGCACATATTAATATATTTTCTGTATTTTTGCATTATTAGAATAATAGACTTTTATTTTCGGAACTTTAATTCCGGAACTTAATTCCGGAACATAAATTCCAACCTTTTATAATTTATACCTTTGTTTCGGAAGTTAGCTCCGACTTTAATTTTCGTCATTCATTTCCGTCATTTACTTTCCGACTTTTGGTTTGACCATCATCCACTATATAAGGGATGATTGGCATCATTTGTAAATCATGTTTAATTTAATCAAGTTATTTGAATGAAAAGTCTCTCTTGATTTTGGGCATCAACTCTTCTTCCATCCTTTCAAAATTCTTCATTTATGACGTTTTTATCTTTCAAACCAAATAAGATACGATGTGAGAGAGTATTGTGAAGGGGTTGTTTGCTTACATTTTTTCTTTTATCCAATTTTTCTACAAAAGCTATGTCGTTTTTTAGAGTTTTGATCTCATATGCATACAATGCTTTGTCATGTACAAATAGAGGATATGTGGAGTGTGACTTATCTCCATCGTTGGATCTAAGAAAGATCTAATGGCCCTCATTCTTGGATGGTTTACATTTAGAGTAATGGTTTACGCTATTTTTCAAATAATATAAATATATTTTGACAAAAAAAATAAAATTTCTTCTAATATTTTATATTTTACTTTTATCCACCCACAGACTCCAATATTAAATATATTTTATAATAAATTAAAAAATTTTAAAAACAATGTTTAATATGGTTATCAAAGGAAAGATTCAACAATAAAAAAGTAACTGAAAGTACCTAATTGAGTTTATTAAAACAAAGGCAAGATTCACCAATCAAAAAACAGGAATATCTATTATCATTTTTTCCTTTTGCTTTTTTTTGTTACAAGCTGGTAAAAATTAATGAAAAATCAGTGTTTGAAGAGAATGGGCAAGAAACAAAACCCTAAGGACGAAACTGGTATTGGAGGGTATTCTCCTAGCAATGGGCCACGATCTAATTATCCGCTCCGGATGTAGATCGGCAAAGCCGATTGAACCGGGTGATCTACGTGCCTCTTCAAAAAAAAAAAAAAAAACCTAAGGACACCAAATGGAATAGTGAAACTTTGTGCTCACCAATCAAAAAAGATGAAATCTTGAGGATATCCAACATAATTTTCATTTATTTATGATCGGTGAAAGTAAATGTTGAATATTACAATACTTGTTATAATAATTGACCTATATATATAAAAGGATAAATAGAGGGCCTCTAGTATTTACTCAAACAATATTGCAATACCAAACATATATTGCCTAATTTCTTAATCAAGCATTATTATGAAACTAAAATCAAAGAAACTTATAATTCTCGTGATGTGGTTGTGAAATTGTTTTAGGAAGAACAATTTCTTAACATGCTACTTGGTCGGGGGCGATACCACATCCGGTGAGCTTTCCCTTGACTTCATCCTTGTTGGTTCCAAGGAATGGAGAATTGACCAAGATACAAATGCACTTTGGGTCTACACCCTTAATAGCACCACAACATTGAGGAGATGGTGGTTGGCCGTTTTGACTATCGGAGCAAGCCTTGAATGTGTTCTCGTTCATGTTGCAAAAGTTAAAGCCTCCAAAGTCAAATGCTAGTGTTGTAGACACCAAAAATAATGTTAGTGTTGCGACAACCACCAACTTTGTGTAACCTTTTGTCATTTTTTTTGTATTTTTGAATTTTTCAATTGGTTATTTTGTAATTGTGTTTTGTTTATCTATCGATGAAGATTGTGAGAGTAAGATAACATTTATATAGAGTGTTGTACATATAAAAATCGTATGGAATGATTTTTAATCATTAAAAGCGTGTGGTAATCATTAGAACGAGGAGTATGTAAGGCAACCCTTTTAATGCGGAGAAAAAATTATAGTGCAACATATTTAGTTTTTCATACTTTCTTTCAACTAACAAAACCTGAAAATTCTTTAAATAAAAATAAGTTATATATATATTCATTATTGTTTTCAGTATATAAGGCAACCCTTATAATATTCGTTTTATATATATATATACCGACACCAAAAAAGCACACACTATCGTAGTTGTTTACCATACTTGATCGTCAAAAGCATCATAAGGGTTCGCAACTGAACAACAATGCAGTCAAAACAATTAGCATACTTTAAAACATGTTCATAACACGAGATATTAACCAACATGTCAATTACTAAACCATCTTCATGATATAATACAAGCACGAAGTATGTGTACCGAGAATGTGTGATTATTGATTAACATATACAACAAGTGTTCAATATCCTTACGATCATTTCGGTTTTGACTCGATATATGTGATATAATTCCAAAAGGTTTAAAGTAACATCATGTTACATGAGAAAGTACATTAACTATAAGATAATTCATGAGCAGGAACTCCATACCTCACATGAGCATCAATACTAAACGTCTCATTAGAAGAGTGAAATACTAAGTAAACAAGTATATAGGAGCCTCACTAGTCAAGTGGAATACTAACCAAACAAGTACTAATTTGTCACGTTTTAATCCAAATTACTGTTAATAAAAATACACAACCATAGCAAACAACTAAGGCGTTTGCTTTTAAGCCTTGAATTAATTAAAGCAATCATTAGAATTTAAATAATTTACAGAGCTTTTCATTTAGTTAAATTAATTTACCAATGAGTTTTGTTTAATTTAATTAATATTTCGACATCATAAATCTTGGAATTTTTTCCAAAATAGTGAGAGAAGATAAACTAATTTTGAACATAGTCTCGGAATAAAAGTAATTTCAAGAATAGGAAGGCGACGGAAGCTCGGATGGGAGCCGCCGTTTGAAACGACGAGTTTAAGAATTTACAAATCACAGTTTCAAACGACGGGTTTTGTTTTTCAATTTTTTAAAAAAATATTTACAAAGAACCCGCCATTTCAGATGACGGGTTATTATTTTTTTTAAATAACAAATAACCCGATGTTCTAAAACGACGGGTTCCATTTCTTTTTATTTTTTTTTGAAAATTCAATCAAAAAAACAAAGAATCTCTACCCGTGAACCGTACGTTTCTTCTACAGCACCATCTCTCTTTCCCTCTGCGGCACCATCTGCTCTCTCTTTCCCTCTGGTGCTGCTCTCATCCCTTCTTCTCCATCTTAAACTCCATCCCGCTTATGCTTTCCCTCTTTCCCATCCCGCTTCTGCTTTCCCTCTTTCCATCCCGCCTCTCATCCCGCTCCGGCTGCTTCAAACGGGATCGCCGGCGCCGACGGCTGCTTTAAATGGATCTCCATCCCACTCCGGCTGCTTCAAACCCAATCTGCAGGCTGACAGCTTCAAACGGCTGCTTCAAAGAGGTAAATAAATTATACGGTTTATAAGTTTGTTAATTATACGGTTTATTTGTTTATTAGTTTGTTAATTATACGGTTTATTAGTTTACGGTTTATTGATACATGTCATCCTCTTTGCGCATCTTCTGTACGTTAGGCCTTTAAGGTCAAATTTTTAACAATGCAAATAGCTGGTGTAAATGATCTTGGAACCGCTGATACGTTGGTGTATGATGTTGATTGTATTGAATATAGGAAAGATTGTTGTGTTTACTGTAGTAATTGTCATGCTTTGGTTCATGGCCATGGCCATTGGCACTACTCGATGACTTTGTTAAATTCTACTAGTTATAAAATGGCTGAGCACGAGTCTCTTTTCCTTTATTGGATGGCTCCATAATCTGATAATATCGAAACTGTACTAGAAAAGACTATAGTCTTAGGTCTTGGTCTTTGGTCTATCCTTTTGGATGGCTTACGAAATTTTTTCAAAACTTTCTCTTGTACTAGTATCAGTGAAGTAGCAATGATTTCGTTTAAGCTCTTTGTTATTAGGTCCCTTAATCTGGGTAGCGATAAAGGCACAACGAATTAATGTAATAAGTACAAGTACCCCTTGAGGTGCCTCATTTTCATGGCGGCCTGCCGTTTGAGTCGAATTAATGAGTGCATTGACTGGTGGATGGTGCTTGGATGTCTTGATAATTCGAGTCTAACTCTTATTGATAGATACCGAAAGTTTATATACATAAAAACGTATAAACTAGAAAATGGCCTGGTGCGTTGTGTCCCGACCGTTTTCTCCGAATCTCTCGAGAAGGGAAATCTTTTTTTGAACAAAAGCAATTTGAGTAGGAAACCAAAAAAAATCGCGTTGTATGTCCTGGCTAATTTGTGACACACTAGGAATAAGAATCGACAATTTATCAATTTGGGAAGTAAGAACCATGAAAATAAAAAACACTAATGGGGCTTTTTTCCTTGAAGCGCCATGGTTGGAACGGGTTTCTAAACAACCAAGTTTTTTATGAAGATTGCTTATTGGAATTGTAGGAGAATGAGGAAGAAAAACTTTTGGACGGACCTAAAAATTACTACTCAAAACGAATTGATTGATATTATCATGCTAGCAGAAATAAAAACGGAAACTGAACCTGTTGAAAACAACTGGAAAAATGCGGGCTTTGACTCCTGCCTTTTTATTCCTTCGTTAGGAAGGGCTGGGGGGCTTTGTCTTTTATGGAAAAACTATAAGTTGGTTAATGAAAAAATCAAAGTTATACTCTTAGATGATCGGTTTGTGGTGCTTGAACACACAAATTTAGAGAATAAGTTCACTTGTAACATAATACTATTTTATGCTCCTCCAATGGAAAGGCATAAGAATGAATTTTGGAATAAAGTATGTAAATGTATTAAAGAACTAAACTGGACTTCCTTGATCATGGGTGACTGTAACGATATTTTATGCCCTGATAAACTTGGAGGGGTATATCCAAATAACAATCGCTTTTAGAGATTGAATAGCATAATTCAGGATTGTAATTTAATGGAAATTGCGTCTAGAGGTAACAATTTTACTTGGAGGAAAAGAAAAGAAGGGGACAATAATACCTTTGAAAAATTAGATCGAGCCTTGGCTCACTTCGAAATTATGAATAAATATAACCAAATTCACGTATGGAATCATGCGTTCTCTTCTTCAGATCACTATATGATTTCTATTAACCTAGTTATCTCTAGACAAAAAGTTAGAAATAAGCCCTATCGATACGAGGCTATGTGGAATGAAAGGGCCGACTGTAAGAATGTAATCAAACAAGCATGTGGTATCCATATGCCGGGCAATAATATGTTTAAACTAACAAAGAAATTAAATTTAGTCAAAAACAAGCTAAAAATTTGGAGTAAGGCAAATTTTGAAAATATAAATAAACAAGTGAAGAAGGTTAATAACGATATTGAAAAATTGCAAAATTTTTTTATCAGAATTATATTAGAGGTTTTGAGATAAATGGACTATAAATGCACTAATTTTAACTATGTAGAAGGTGTGTAGGCATTTTTTAATCAGATACTAACTATGCAAGTATAAATACCGTTTTTTATTTTCCCAACCCTTTCTTTGACTCTCGTTCTCTCTTCTCTGGACGGCGATTTCTGGCGATTCTTCGCTCCTCTTGTTTCTTCGTCTTCGCTCTCTCACCCTCTTCTCGCCCTAGAATACTTCCTTCTCATCTTCTCTTCCATTCCGTCTCTTCAGATTAGTTTTTTGGATTAACTCTTCCATCGTCTCTCTTCTAGTTTTTAGGTTGAAATTTCAAGAACCAGCACTCCTCTTACTGTTTTCTTGCTTATCTTGATGTTTCAACCTATAGTTTTTAGGTTTTGGATTGGGGATCTTGATTCAAGAAAGATGAAGCTGTTATTACGGAAATAGGCTTTTAAGTTGTCCATTTCAATTGCTCCAATAATTTAATGTCTCAGGTATGTACTGTTGATGGTGGCTGAAACATTTCTTCTTTATATACAAATTGAGCAATATAAAGTCGAGATAAAGAAGTTAAAGGAGTCTGAAGCAGAAATTAAAGCACTTTCAGTCAATTATGCACTTTGCTAAAGGAGAAAGAGGTATGTTTTGGGTTTACTGTTTTCATATGATGGATATTGGATACTGATATCCTCATTCGAGCTTTTGGTAATTAAAAGAAGAGGAAGATACTTCCTTGATGGTGATTGGGCTAGTGATTGCAGTATAATGTGGCAATTTACATTGTTTGTCAATCCTATTGAGTTTAATTTGTATTTTAACAACCAAAGTCACTGATTCTTTTTCCTGACTATCAAGTTAGATTTTTGTATTTGTAATATATGCTGGTTGTATCATCTGGTTTTTAAAAGTAAACACTTTGCTATCTCTAGAATTACTTTATCTGCACAACTTCCTTAGTTGAATGGGATCTTAGAGCTCCTTTTTTTTGTTGTCAATCACAAGATACTGAACAAACTTACTCTTGAGAAGTATGATCTCCTGAAAGGTCAAATGATTGATTCTGGCATTACATCAGCTGATATCCTGAAGGTTAAGTTTTTTTCTCTTTATTTTTTCATTAGGGTGTTGCACTTGTTTGTTTTTGATGCTCAATACATTCTGAATATTTGTTTTGGCAGTTTATCAACCTCCTCTTGCAATCATCATTCATCATCATGTGTGTCCCACATACAAAGTTTCTCAGACACATAGCGTAAGGATTCACCCTAGCCAAAAGCAACACCACTTCTACTAGTGTAACACCACCTGGCACAAGACGTCGTAAAAAGAGGTGTGATATAAACAAGATCCAACCCTTCTGAAGCCTTATAGAAGCAATTACAATTTACTTTTTTGCTGAGTAGCATGAGAGCCTGAAGCTTCTCTATTATGGAAGGGTGACGGAGATTAGTACTGCCATTTTGGATATGTGGACTAAACTCAAGGAGGATGATAAAGCTGTGAGTAATCAATCTCATCATTTTTTTTATGTTTTTGCATGAATCTCATTTTGTCTTTCTGAATGAAAAAATGACAGAAGTAGATGAAATTGTGTTACATACCAAAATAATATATATAATGACGGATTTGTGATTATATTCATTTCTCAATATCTGATCAATTGCGTTACATACCAAATTCACCCATGAAAAATACACAATAAATTCAAAAAAAAAAAGGATTTTGATCATAGTGAAGCTATTCTAACTTTTTTTCCCTCTTGATTTCACATCAGGTTTATCAAGAGAAGGTTGTTATTGACAAAAAACGATACAGGAAAGAAATGGAAAGTTACAGAGAAAAGCAAAGATTAGGCCAAATGGTAATTGATGCAATGCCAAAGTATGATTTCAGTGAGGTTTGTAGCATATGACTTTGCTCTTTGCTGTTGGCAATACTTTTCCAAGATAGAGAGATTATATCAGCTAATGAAACCATGAAAACCATTCCAATGCTGGCAATCTGTTGAGATCAGAGGATCCAGCAAATAGATATTTTGCTGCTCAAGGATTGGCAAGTCTAGTCTGTAATGGTAGCAGAGGAACTTTGTTATCTGTTGCGAACTCTGGTGTTTCAAGTGGGCTTATAAGGTTTGTCTGCCACACAATCATGTAGCCTAAAGTTAGCAGATTAGGTGTTGTTCTGGAGAAGTGTTTGTAACTAGGTGTATTCTTTTTGCGAAGGAAACATGTTCTGTGTCATTTTTTTTTCCTGCTACACATGTTTTTTTGCTTCTAGATTCCTTGTAGCTATCACAATGAAATTTTGCGTAGAAATTGTTCATGGTGATTTGAAGCCACATAATGTACTGTTTGATGCTGATTTTGAAGCTCATTTGTCTGAGTTTGGGCTTAATAAACTGACAATTGTAACTGCACCTGCTAAAACATCTTCTTCGGCTTCTACGCCGGTGGGGATAGTAGGGTATGTAGCTTCTGAGTCTGTGGTTTGTGGGCAAGTGACAAAAGAATCGGATGTTTATAGATTTTGGATTGTGCTTTTGGAGATATTGACTGGTAAAAAGCCTATGGTGTTTGATCAAGGAGAAGAGGATATTGTCAAGTGGGTGAAGAGGCAGCTCATCAAGGAGAAGAGGATATTGTCAAGTGGGTGAAGAAGCAGCTTCAATTGGGTCAAACGCAGGCTCTTTTGATATGTGTAACAACATCTGGGAGATAATGTTCAGTAACTTTTCCTTTAATATATGTAATGATAGACTGATAGTGTCGTTCTCAAACATTTCTTAATTTCAAACATACGAATAAGATGTATGTTCACATTATATTTGAGGAAATAGGCATAAAATATGTAATTAATTAATGAAAAATAAAAATAAATAGCATATTTGGTAGACATAGCTATGTATTCAATGTAATTGTAACGAAATTATGCAGGTTACTACAATAATCATTAGATTAAATTAGATTTTAATTACTCAGATTACTCTAAAATTAATGTTGGAGCCGAATCGGGGTTGAATCCGAACCAGTAAAATTATGGTTATGATAGACGCATTAGAATTGAAGTCACGCATTTGACACATGAAGTGGAACCCGAAACCTTATGCAGGTTACTATGGGTGTAGTAACCAATTGGGTTTTTTTGGTGGGATTAGTAACCAATTGGCCGGATAATATACTACCATTACGTATTCCATATTCCATATGTGTAAGCATGGACCTTTTTCTGTTAGAAATCGGCTCTTATTGTTACTATTATTACACACGATTCTGAAGCTCATTACGTATTCCATATACCATATGTGTAAGCATAGACCAAAGTGAATTTGGATATACACCGTTGGGTATTAAAATCGGGTAACAACGAAGTTGGGTAACATAAGTGATTTTGAATGTAGAACGTTGGGTTTTAAAATCGGGTAACAACGAAGTTGGGTAACATAAGTGAAGTTGGATATGTAACGTTGGGTAATAAAATCGGGTAACAACGAAGTTGGGTAACATAAGTGAATTTGGATGTAGAACGCTGGGCATTAAAATCGGGTAACAACGAAGTTGGGTAACATATGTGAATTTGGATGTAGAACGTTGGGTATTAAAATCGGGTAACAACGAAGTTGGGTAACATAAGTGAATTTGGATGTAGAACGTTGGGTATTAAAATCGGGTAACAACGAAGTTGGGTAACATAAGTGAATTTGGATGTAGAACGTTGGGTATTAAAATCGGGTAACAACGAAGTTGGGTAACATAAGTGAATTTGGATTTAGAACGTTGGGTATTAAAGTTGGGTGACAAAGTTGGGTGACAAAGTTGGGTAACAAGGTTGGGTAACAAGGTTGGGTAACAACGTTGGGTAACAACGTTGGGTAACAGGGTTGGGTAACAGAGTATAACGTTGGGTCCCTCCACAAATAGAAAGTCCTTCACAAATAGAAAGTGCATAGTTAATGTTTCTGTAAAATTTTGCCTACACACTTTGTTTCCTTTATAAAAAATCTACATACTTCCCAATCTCACCCTAAGGTTTTTAACCATAACAGAAATGATAAATTGGTAAGGCTAAATAAGAAAAGAGAATGCTTAATAGAATATCAACAGAAATACTGGATGCAAAGAGCTAAAGCCAAATCTGTCGAAGACGGCGATAAAAATACTAAATATTTTCATAGAAAAGCGACGGGAGAAGAAACCGGAAAATGATTAATAACATAAAAAGGGGAAATGATGGGCAATGGATTAACACTGAAGAGGACATTAATAAGGAATTTGTTAACGATTATAACAAGCGCTTTAAAGCATCTGAAATTAACCAAAATCTATGCGAACAATATCTTCGAGTTATTACTCAAGAAGTTTCAGAAAATGATAATGAAATGTTAACGAGACATTTCTCTAATAGTGACATTAAAAATACGGCATTTAGTATTGGATGCGATAAATCCCCTAGTCCTGATGGTATGTCTGCCAGCTTCTTCCAATGCCATTGGGACATTGTTGGTCCTGCCGTCTGTAAAGCGGTTAAAAGCTTTTACCATTCTGGAAAACTCTTAAAACAAATTAATCATACCTTTATTACTCTTATTCCAAAGAATGACAACCCAAATACGACAAATGACTACAGACCGATTAGCCTATGTTCTACGTCTTACAAGATTATTGCCAAAATCCTGGCATTAAGACTTAAAAATGTCCTTCCTAAACTTATACATCCCCTTCAAAGTGCATTTGTCCAAAAGCGTGTCATTCATGACAATATTCTGATTGCTCATGAAGTATTTCATGGATTTAGAACAAAAAAAGGGAAAGAAGGTTATATGGCAATTAAACTTGATATGGAAAAAACATATGACAGAATCGAATGGTCTTTCGTGCGCGATGTCATGAATAAATTCGGTTTTGAACCTAAATTTGTTAATTGGATTATGGAATGTGTGTCTACTATATCATACTCAATCTTAATAAATGATAGACCTTCGGATCTTGTTCACCCGAGCAGAGGTCTACGCCAGGGGGACCCTATCTCCCCTATGATTTTTAACCTTGGTGCCGAAGTCTTAGCTAGGAACATCCAAATTGAAAGTAATCGAAATAAGAAAAATATTGGATTTCCTATTTCAAAACAAGGTACCCATATTCCTTTTTTAGCATTTGCGGATGATATAATTATATTTACTAAAGCTTCAACAAATGCTAGCTCTAAAATCCTTGAAATTTTAAATGAATACTGCAGTATATCCGGGCAAAAGATTAATATCCAAAAATCTGCTTTCCAAACCTCAAAAAATGTAGGAAATTGTACTAAAAGACAAATCCAATGCTGTCTAGGCATCTCTTCTTCTAACTGTCTGGAAAAATACCTTGGATGTCCTATCATTGATAGGAAAGTGAATAAAAGTGTGTTTGAAGATGTTATTACTAAATCTAAACAACAATTAACAAAATGGAAGGCTTCTTCCTTGTCTCAAGTAGGAAGAATTACACTTATCAAGTCAAACCTAAACGCTAAGCCAAACTTCATTATGCAAATCTTCATGCTCCCAACGAGTATTCACAATGAGCTAGATAAAATTAATAGAGATTTCTTTTGGAATAAAGGCTCTAACTTCCATCCTCTGGTGAGTTGGGACAAAATCTGTAGACCGAAAAAATTTGGAGGAGTGGGAATTAGGAAAGCTGAAGAAATGAACAAAGCTCTTCAAATGAAATTACTATGGAAGATAGTTAATGAACCGAATAATATTTGGGTTAAAGTTGTAAATGAGAAATACCTTAAAGGAAATGTTCCGTGGACCTACTCCCCGAAGGGAAATATGTCTTGGCAATGGAAAAGACTTATGAAACTTATAGCAGAATTTGAATTAGGATTTAGGTAGAATGTAGGAGACGGTAACATAGTTAAGTTTTGGAAAGATTGTTGGATTAAAGGAGAACCCCTTATTTTGAGTTGTAAAAATAAGGAAGAAATAAATGACACGGTGAACGTTAAACATTTTACCAAAGAAAATAAATGGGATGTCGAAAGAATTGATGAAGAAATTGGGACTAATCTCCCTATGGATATCGTCAATTCCATTAAATCTTACCAACTCCCTAAAACATTCATCCAAGATCGACTTTACTAGGCCCCAGCTGATGATGGGAACTTCTCGACCAAATCAGCTTTTAATGCTCAATACTTAAGAAAAGGAATTCAACCTAGTCTGAACGAATGGATTTGGAATATGGATATTTTGCCTAAAGCCAAAAACTTTATTTGGAAATTATCAATGAATGGATTACCAACGAAAGAGAATCTAGAACGACAAAAAGTCCTTGTACCTATGAGTTGTTGTTTATGCAACCATCCATATGAATCGGCTGATCATCTGTTTTTTAAATGTCAATTTACTGTTGATTGTATTTTAAATGACAAAGCTTTAAGTGCAATTAGAACAGCTAATCTTAGAAAAACTAAGATAGTTGAGAAGATCGGTTGGATCAAAGAGACACTTTTTGAATGGGACCTCAAATACCTGATTCTTATATGGTGGACTGTGTGGTATGCTAGAAATCAAAAAAACTTTTTGTAACAAAGATCTCTAGACATTGAAATAATTATCCAAAAACATATTAAAGAATGGGAACAGGTGAAAAAAGACCAGAAAAATTGTAGGAATCATGTGAACAAAATTCCTAGAAAAACAAGGAATATCCGTTGGGATAAACCAGAAAAAGAAGCTATCAAATTAAATTTTGATGGATCAAAGAAAGAATCGGGAAGCTCTGCATATGGATTTATCCTAAGGGATCATAACGCCCAAACAGTTTCTCTTGGCTTTGGGAGATGTGGTAACATATCAGCCCAACATGCTGAAGCATGTGCGTTCAGAGAAGGACTGGTTAGAGCTTATGATCCGGGGATCAGGAACATTGAGATTGAAGGAGACTGCCTCTTGGTCATTAACTCCATTAAGCAAAGGTGGAAACCTCCTTGGGAGCTAGATCTTATTTTGTTTGACATTTCTTCTATTCTTTTAGGTTTCTGTCAGGTTAAGATCCGGCACGTGTTTAGGGAAGTCTCTAGTGTAGCTGACAAGCTTGCTTTGTTGGGACATGATTGCCTTCTCCCGTCCAGCTTGTCTACGGTTTCAGTGGACGAACTCATCCGAAAGGATGCTCTAGGGAAAAGAGTCTCGAGGAGATAATTTTCCCTAACCGCTTATCCTATAGTATCAACAACAACAAAAAATCTTAAATATTTCTCACTAAATCTATGATATTTGTAATCTATGTACATAAAAAAAAATTATGGTTAAATGTATGGATAGATATGTAATATATGTATCAATCTATGTTAAGATATATATGATAGATGATGAGTTTGCAATTCTTGTTTATTAACTAATATAGGCATGAATAACAATATGGATAACATTATGGATGATTCATGGACACGAGATTACTCACAAATGATCAAACCGATTTTCACACCGATGAATTTGGTATCGAGCACGTGGATGACATGTATCAATCAGAAGAAGATGGTGATGTCATTGAAGATATGGACACCATTATCGAGAAAGATGTTGTGGCTAGAGAAGCATTAGCTATAAATCCTTCTTGGAATATTGTTGAAGAGTGTGATCCATCTCAGATGAACTCGTGGCTAAACTGGAAGGCAACAAAGCAATATGTAGAAGGAGGTGAATTTGCTTGTGGCCAACATTTCAGTTCTTTAGATGAGTTGAAAAGACAACTCACAATTTATTCTGTTGCTAGATGCAAAGAATATACGGTCAAAGTTACAAAAGAAAAATACTACACAGTTATTTGCAAGCTACGTGAATCATCCAATTGTCCATGGAAGTTGACTGCTGCTAGGGTTCATGAAAATCTTGATTTATGGAGAATAAGTCGATATTCCAGACCTCACATCAATACATGTGTTACAGACGTCATGGATGTGGATAATAGTAATGTGTCTGTTGCATTCATTTGTGGAGAAATTATTTCTCTTATCCGTGCGGACAAGACAATCAAGCCACTTGTTATCATTGCATTTATGTCTGATAAGTATAAAGTGCATGTTTCATACGAAAAAGCATTGGATGCAAAACAACGTGCAATTTCATCAATTTATGGCGATTGGTCCCAATCATATTCTGATCTTCCTCATTTCATGTCTGCACTTCAAAATACAAATCCAAGGACTGTGGTCGAATGGGAGAGTAGGGTTCATCTTCATGCACAAATATTTGAACGTGTTTTTTGGGAATTTGGTCCATCCATTGCATCATTTGAACATTGTTTACCAGTTATCTCTATTGATGGAACACATTTGTATGGAAAGTATAGGGGTGTATTGTTGATTGCAATGGCAGTGGATGCAGAACATCAGTTTTGCCTCTAGATTTTGCCATAGTTGAAGGAGATAATGGATCAAGTTGGAGGTGGTTCATGGATTTTCTTTGTGAACGTGTTACACAAAGAGTAGGTTTGTGTGTTATATCGGACAGACATGTAGGTATCATGAAGATCATGTCAGAATATTCTACATGGAGGGAGCCAAATGCTTATCATAGGATTTGCATGCGGCATCTATCATCAAATTTTCAATCCAAGTTCAAAAATAAGCATTTGAGAAGTCTTCTTGGATACACTGCTTATTGACATGAACAAGAAGATTTTGACAAAGGGTTTAATGCCATTGGTGAAATGAATGTAGAAGCTCATCAATATTTGGAATCTGCCGGGAAGGAAAAATGGTCCTTATATCATGATGGTGGCCGAAGGTATGGAATAACTACCACAAACTTGTCAGAGTGTTTCAATCCTCCTTCTATCGTTGCAATGCATACTTTGTCCAAAGATATGTCCAGGGTTTACAACGTAGCACTGATCATCAATTTTCAAAGAAAGTGGAAGAGATGATTGTCAAAAAACATGGAAGTGCATGGTAATGCTATGGTCACCAGATTCAACGATCGACAACTCATCTATGAGGTTTCAATTCATCTATCGGGGCATCATGACATGGGAGGTCGTCGACAGTTTGTGGTGTATTTGACCCGAAGGACTTGCACTTGTTCAAGTTGGAAGATTTTCAAGGTGCCATGTCCCCACGTATTAGCAGTGTGCCGCATGTGAGAATTTGACTACATACCTTACATCGATCCTTTCTATAAAACACAAGCTTATTCATTGACATATAGCGCACCATTTCACCGGGTCGGTGATAAGTTAGATTGGCCAGATGTCCAAGGGCCAGAAATGATTCCCGATCTGGCAATGTCAAGAGTTGTTGGGAGACCTCGGTCAACTAGAATAAGGAATGAGATGGATAGGGTGTTCCAGGAAGAAAATGTTGTGCAATATACAAACACAGGACACAACAAGAAGACTTGTCCGACACGGGCTAGCACTTCAGGCCATGACCACTAAGTATTAGTATTTAAATGATGCAATTTTAGCTCTAAGTATTTGAATTTATATGATGTAATTCCATCTCTAAGTATTTGAATTTTTATGATCTAATTGCAACTCTAAGTATTTGAATTTATATGATGTAATTGCATCTCTAAGTATTTGAATTTATATGATGTAATTGCAACTCTAAGTATTTGAATTTATATGATGTAATTGAAAACCTAAGTATTTGAATTTTTATGATCTAATTGCAAAAGTATTTGAATTTATATGATGTAATTGCAACTCTAAGTATTTGAATTTATATGATGTAATTGCAACTCTAAGTATTTGAATTTTTATGATCTAATAGTTGTCATGAGTATCCCTCCCGGACCATATGAAGTATCGGTTCTTTCACTCCAGCGGGAGCATAGGAGTGAAGATGTTTGGACCCGTGATTCTTGTGTACGTATAAGAAATTATTTTATTGCACTTCTATTAACTAACTTTTTTATTGCAGTTGTATTAAATAACCTATTGAAATTATTTATATATGCAGTCCATGCATCCTCTTAAGTGTAGACAAGGCATCATACATTATGACCCGCGTGATAAGAGAGTCGTTTATTATGTACGGCTAGCAGGGTTTTATGGTATTCACCGACGACTTATCTCCACATTTGAGATGGAGATGTCATTTGTTACTATTTTGGTCGAAAGGTGGAGGCCCGAGACACACTTTCCACCTATAAGTCGGTGAGGCGACAATTACTTTAGAAGATGTTGTTGTACTACTAGGATTACGAGTGGACGGGAAGCCAGTGACAGGCACTGTTGCTCATGATTGGGCAAAGGTGATAGAGGAATTTCTTGGAGTTGTTCCGCCCGAGGAGTATTTAGTAGGTTCGTCCTTACGTATACGGTGGCTACGGTGAACACTTTGCAAATTTTCCAGCTGATGCCGACGAGGACACGGTCAAGTTTTATGCAAGAGCTTATATCTTGCAACTAATGGGCGGGATATTATTTGGTGATATGAGTGGTAAGAATGTACAATTACTCTACCTCCCGTTATTAGCGGACTTTGAAGAGGCCAGTACGTACATTTGGGAGAGTGCTGCACTTGCATACATGTACAGGCACTTATGTAGAGCAGCTCATAGGGAAAAAACAGATATAGTTGGACCCCTTATCTTGATACAGGTTAATACATTTGTTTTTATTTTTGTAATCATTTACATTTACAACTTGCTAACTTAGTTTTCTTTTACAGTTGTGGGTGATAACATGAATTATCGACCTAGTTTAGTAGAGCATATAGTTAGTTTTCCCTTTTCCCGCATGCATGTTTTAGCCTTAAGTTGTGTTCTTTATACTTTTTTTAATGCAACTTTGCGAGTATATATGTCTACACACACTTTTGGTGTCTTTGTGGGTATTTTGGCGTGTTTTGGAGCTAAAACGATGCATTTGAGGATCAGGCCTCGGGATGGACGCTTAGGAGCAATCACGCAGGCACGGGAAAGGAGGAAAAGACGAGCCAAGACGAAACGCACGAGATTGGAGCAATCTCGGCCGAGATGGCTCGGATCTCGGCCCAGATCCGAGCCATCTCGGCCGAGATTCGAGCCACCACGACCGAGACTCCATATCAGAAGTTTATGTCGATGCATCTCGGTCCCCATCTCGGTCCCGATCTTGGCCGAGATTTGTTCCATCTCGGCCGAGATTCGAGCCACCTCGACCGACACTCCATATCAGAAGTTTCTGTCGATGCATCTCAGTCCCCATCTCGGTCCCGATCTCGGCCGAGATTTGTTCCATCTCGGCCGAGATTTTTCACATTTGACCGAGATTTCCGACCGAGATTTCGTCAACGCTGGATCACGAAGCCAATATCGGCCTCGACGTTCAAAAATCTCGGTCACCGACCGAGATCCCTGTTCGCCGATTTATTTCGTTAATTTTCGAATCTATTTTAGGGCAGCCCGTTGCGGGATATAAAAGGAAAGCCCTAAATGATTTCCGGGAGTTCCCGTTTCATTCTAAGTTCGAGCTCCTTTGGAGAGAGCTTTTTCCCCTTCTTCTTCTCCCTTTGTCCTACACCATTGTTGGCCATTGTTGAACTTGATTGAGCTTGGAGGAACTTCGCGAATATTTGGGAATTTGACGTTTTGCTAATTTCCTATTAATAAATATGAGTATCTTCTTTAATCTCTTTTAGTTTTGTTTATGCATTCTTCATTGAATTGATTGAATTGATTGGATTGATGATTGCTTCTTCCATTGAATTGATTGGATTGAAGATTGCTTTTGATATGATGAGCTAGAACCATTGTGGTTGCAAGGTGAATTGAGATTTGTTTATACCCGGACTATGATGGAATAGTGCTTTATGCTTGGTTTGAATAGCTTTGAAATCCTAATGGTTGGCTTGTTCTTGAACCTAGTTAGAATTCATCTAGCTAGTAACCTAGGCCGGAATTGAGACTTACCCGGTAATATTCCGCTTAGATACTTGAGTGTTCGACCATAGGTAATAGATGTGAAAACCTCTATTGGGTTAAGTGTGCCTAGATTCCGTCATAAGTAGGGTAATACCTGATAAAAGTTTATAGGGGCGTGAAAACAGCGAACAGTGGGCATGAGAGCGGATGGCAATCGGGAGACCGACTTTTACATTCATACTAACAGACGGGGATGCACGAATTGCGAGGAATGTAGCTAGAAGGAAAGCATCTAGGGAAGGCTAGTGATCTAGTTGGGAATGAAAAGCCTACATTTACAATTTATTCTTGGTGATGATTCTTTAGGTAGAAGGTAAACTTATATTTGTTTATCCTAAAATATATTTCTGCATTGAGCTTTATAGCTTTGTATATATATATATGGATCATCCTTGTTTCTCAACTTATTCTTTCAATGATCTAAGATTGCAATCGGGTGTTCTGCGCGCATTCTTAATACATGGTTCCAAAGCAATATCTTCAATTAGTACATTGTCGGGAGTTTAAATGTGAACTATGTTACTCAACCTAGCTACATGACCTTAAATTTGCTCCAGTCAATGACCTGTGTTCCTTATTTTTGACAACTTTTTAACATCTCAATAAAGTCCATATTCAGGATTTTTTTGGTTGCGAATAGAAGACTATGAATACTAATTTTGAAGGCCTTTCAAATATGTATAACTTTATATAGTTTACACGAAAGTCCAAAAATGTCAATACTGTCAACTGAAATTCATACGGGTTTACTTGCATGATATATTACAAGGCTCATAACTCATGATCTATGCATTGCACTATCCGGCTCGTCCGCCACCTTAATTTATAACACATCTTTGAAATCCAACAATATGCCACACTTGAGCCAGGTAGAAATTAGATCATATGGTTCACATTGATGAGACAAACAATACACATATCATTGCTCTTACTGAAAGATAGAAAACGTTACAACCACAAATGTTATCAGAAAAAGGGGAGAAAACACATAACAAGAAAGTAAACATATAACGAAAACATCGATGACAAACACACTTGTACATAGATTTCAATGACTTAATCAGCAATGGAAATTGGGATCGACGTTGCAGACGACGGGCAAGCTGAGTGCGGCGTTCTTATCGATCTTATATTGACTGATGACGAAGGCGTTGCTAGCGAAGGTGCATAGGCAGTTTAAGTTGGCTCCTGCAACGGCTTTACAGCACTCTTTTGTTGGGGGAGGAGGGCTCGACGGCTTGGGGACCGAAGTCACGGCTGGCTTGCAAGTGTTGAAGTCTTCTTCACTCATGTTACACACCTGAGCATTAGCCATATTCGCGATCATAGCAACCAAGGCGAGGATTGTCATCACTGCGAACTTTGTGTTACGTCCCTCCATTGTAATGTCTAAACGATTGAGCAAACTCCTTTCTCACTGAAGACTTTCGAGTTTTGATTGGAAGTGTTTGTTGGTTGTGATGGGTATGGGAGATGTGGATAGAGTGGGTTTATATAGAGAGGTCGTTAAGTCTATAAGGGCTAGATAGAGATAGATTTAGGGTTATATTTAAGTTATATATAATTTACAACCTAGGTCTATGCTGAAAATAAGTTTTACGATAACTAAATTCAACATGGTATTAAAGCAGGTGCAGTTCAGATCCGTTATACTGATTTTGGAGTAAACTAAAAAAAATGAAATGTAAAATCGTTCGAAAAATTGTGGGTGAGCTGTCCAAGCAAATTATTAACACTTGAGGGGAGATTTGAGATGTAAGGGAGAAAATGTTTTAGATCGATAACACAAGACATTGTGATCCTAATATATAAGTCTATGGGTTATCCTATTTTCAATTGATTTTAGGATGAAACTCCATTAAACTTGGTTCACTGGACGTGTTCATAACGGATATAAAAATAAAGCTAACACGTATCGTAATAGATGCTAGCTAACTACTACGTGACTTTACAACAAGTAGGTACATCATTAGCACAATAAGGCAGATTAGGTACGAATGTAGCATGTTAGGAAGGTAACGCCAAGACATTTGATCATCCAACATTACACCGCTTTCAAAAGAAAATATTTTTCATTTTAGCATGTATTTTTGTTTAAAAAGTTTGTTATTATATGGCTATTTCGGTCACCGGCTACTTTATATATATATTACTCTTATAATTATTAATATTTCGGTCACTTGTTATTCGAGTCAAATGAGTTAAGTATTAACATGTTTAGACTCGATTCTTTAAAATAAAATATAAAAAAAAGTCTTAATAGAACCCAAGTTTAACTAATCTTTAAAATTTTATAAAGATAAGAGTCATTTAGAAAATAAACGAGCTCAAACCAAATATTCAAGTCGAACCGAGTAGTCCGGCTGGTATAGTATAACTAGAAACGCCTGTGGTTTACGTACATGCACACTGATTTGTGTGCGTGAATTCTGGACACTATTAAAAAAATGTGTGTAGATAATAGATTTGCGGGGAGGGTGGACAAAAAGGATAATACATTACAAGGTATCAAAACACGGGTTCCATTTGGATCATCTGCATGTTGGAAGTCACATGTGTAGGTGAGAAGGGCAAATGAGTAATTTCGGAGTTTATACTTTGGTTACTTTTATCACATGGCGTCTGACGTGGTGAGATGTGATTGGCTGAAATGGAGTATCGAAGTGTGCATGTACTACAGTGCTCCCGTGACTTAGCTATGGAATATAGGATTCACGGGCCAGGATTGGTGGCTCACAATTAAAGACCTATTGTCCCACTAAAGTATCTTGGAAGTATACAAAATAAGAATTTTAAAATTTAGTGGTGGATATGAAGAATTTTCTCTTGTATGACAATATATCTTATATATATTTAAGCATAGAGGTCTTTATTGCTACATGTCGCCTTCAGAATTTTTCTCAGCTAACGAAAATTTTACAGGCCTCTGCTGCCACGTGTCACTCTCAGATTTAACGTCAGTCTAAACTTTTTTTTAAATGCATAAATTAAATAAAGAATTTATACTCGAAATTCACTTAATATTAGATTCTTATTCATCGGCAAATCTTATCTCTAAATTGTTTAAACAATTAATTTAAAAATTCCAAAAATTTATATCATCATAATTTTTAAAAAAGATAACCTACAAAAACCTTTTTTAATACATAATTTGTTGAATTGTAATACATAATTCGATAAAGTTCTTTTTTTATATAATTAAAATCCAAAATTAATGTTTGTTTTTTTTTAAATTTCGAACTACATTATTTTTGAATTATTTATTCAAAATTCTGATTAAAATTTTGGTTATGATATAAATTAATTTTTTTACAATTTATTTTGAAATTTTAAATACCGATAATTATGTTTCTGTTCATATTCTTTTTTATTAAATTTTTAATTCCAACTTTAAAATTATGAAAATAAAAATTACTTTGTTAGCTATTTCATCGAAAGTTATAATTTATATAATTAAAATCCAAAATTAATGTTTGTTTTTTTAAAAATTTTGAACTACATTATTTTTGAATAATTTATTCAAAATTCTGATTAAAAACTTGGTTATGATATAAATTAATTTTTTTACAATTTATTTTTAAATTTTGGAATTTTAAATACCGACAATTATATTTCTGTTCATATTCTTTTTTATTAAATTTTTAATTCCAACTTTAAAATTATGAAAATAAAAATTACTTTGTTAGCTATTTCATCGAAAGTTATAATTTATTTTTAATATATTATTTTTTTAAAATATTTTAATAATTACGTATGACTTCAGACAAAACCTTAATAAATTTAATATTTGTTTAAAATTTTAAGCTTTTTCAACAAGATTAGCCAACCTAATTATAAGATACTTTAAATGATTTTTACTTTAATTATATCTATTACTATTCTACAAACTTGATAGAGGTGGATGAGAAAATAATTTTCTCAAAAGGAAAAGTAAATGCGATTACTTTAAATAATCCATACTCACTTAGTACAAAAGTGATCTTATTATAACCATAATTTAAAGAGAATTGAAAAGCTTAATAGTCCATGTAATTGATTATTTACCTCCTTATCATTTTAATATATATATATTTAGTTTATTAAAACTCAATCCCGCACAAGGTGCGAGTAATACACTAGTTTTATCTTGCACGAGAAGTACCTCAATGTTTAATTTGTTATGGAATGGGTATAAAGGAGAAACAAATTAAACCACGAGGGTACCAATAAGAATTTTAAAATTTAGTGTATATTAAGAGAAAAAGTTCAAACCTTGAGGGTACCAAGAGGAAAAATCCAATAATCAACTATTATTGTCATACACATCAGATACAATCCTTGTGAATTCGATACTCGTTTATATTGCAGTTGATCACGTATCCTTACAGGAAGGTTTTTTAATTACAGTAAAAAATTTACGATCACCTGACTCACCCCATACAAGGAGAGAATTTGTGTGCTTGATGTGCATCATCATTTCGGTACAAGAATAACAAACATATAAGAAATTATTTCTCTTTCGTTTCACGCTTGTTCAAATTTTGTTGTTTTAATATTGAAATTCACTTTTTAGGTACAAGGACAACAAACAAAGAGTCCTTGCCCACCATACCGCTAGATGGAGTTGTCGGATGCACTGCCGCCACATTGCCTTTGTAGTCCTCGGTGGTAACCCACAAACATTATTACCGATGAAAGAAATTGTGTCGAGATTGACGTAGTGATTTTCACTAACATCTAGTTGTTTTTGCTTCGTTATAGGTTTGACGCAAGGAGAATTCTCCAATACTGCCGACAGACTTCATGTGGGATCACCGTCACAATCTCAATGTTGATGGATGGGACGTGTCTTTCCTCAAAAGGATGAATCTTTACAATGATTTTGCCATTTACAGTGTCTACATAAACCCAATCCTACCTACACATTAGCTAGTTATTGGAACTATGTTTATTTTGATTTTATATATCTGGTCTTGGATCTGTGTTACTTTGATAAATGATATTTGGTCTTGGAACTATGAACTCCAATAGCTAGAGATGTCTATGCATGGATAGGTGTTGAAGGTGTCTGCTTCTCAACAACCTCAATAATCCGAGCATGTTGGGGCATTTGGCGAGAGGATCTCGTCACCCGCCTACTCTATTGGGTTCTCATCCTAATATTCCTACTCGTACGAACCGACTATAAAGTCATAAGCTGAACGTGTCGAAAAAAACCCTGCGTAGGTACCCTTCCAGCGCACACAGTCATGCCAATCCTCATTGTCAACCACCACAATAGAAGCTAACCTCAAAAAGCAAGTATTAGAGATCTTGCTTGCCCAATCCCGTGGGTCCATACGTTGCAAACTCGAAGGTTGAGCTTGGCATCAGAGAGAGGAACCTGACAGTGATTACGCAATTCATCATCGAACAACAAACAATCCGCCCAAAAATTCGTAGTCATACCATTGTCACGTTCCACGACAAATTCGTCACTACCACATCATTATATGCCATAACAATGTCTCTCCAAATACTGGAGTCATTATGCCTGCGAGAAATAGAGACCGGCCAATTATAGTGTTTGATTTTATACTTGTGCAGTACAACCTTGGCCCATAATCTATCCCTACAAGCAAACAGGCGCCACCCCGTTTTGCTGAGTAGGGCTTTATTAGTGCTCGACGCTCCTCTGAAACCGAGGCCCCCAGCAGCACTTGGGAGACATAATACCTTCCAATTCAGCAGATGAACCTTTCTAGCACCTGCACTGCTTCCCCAAACGAAGTCCCGAACCAACCTATCCAACTTTTTACACGTATAAGAAGGCATAGCCAACGTCTGCATCTGGTAAGACGGTGCCGTAGCTAGAACCGACCGAGCCAACGTAATTCTCCCCGCAACGTTAAGAGTGTGACGCTTCCACCCAGCAAGCTTGGCATACATCTTCTCAATAATAGGACAAAAAGTTTCTCTATTAACTCTACCATGAATAACTGGCACCCCTAGATACTTTCCCAAGTCCCTGGTCCCTTGAATACCACTGACACGAGCCAAATCAACTTCAAACTCCCTTCTAACATTGTTAGACACCACCAAACCGAGACTTCTGCAAGCTCACCCGCAATCCAAAGGCAGCGCAAAACGATTCCAGAGTGTCCTTGATAACCGCCATCTGAGTCAAAGAAGCATCGAAAAACAACAAAATATCATCTGCGAAGAACAGATGCGAAACTTTCGGACCTCCTCGAGAGAGTTGGATAGGCTTCCAGATCCCATCGCCTACCGCTTTCTCAATGAGGTGACCGAGTCGTTCAAGGCAGAGAACGAACATATAAGGCGAAAGGGGGTCTCCCTGGCGAATACCTCTCGTCATCTTAAAAAACGAAGTCATCTCTCCATTCCAAAGGACATTCATCTGCCCGGTAGAGACACACGTCATCACTCTTTCAATCCATACCGAGGGAAAACCAACATCTCTCAACGTATCTTCGATGAACTCCCACCGCAAATTATCATATGCCTTCTCCAAGTCAAGCTTTAACACCATTCACCCTTTCCTTCCCCTCTTCTTCTTCATGGGGTGTACAACTTCTTGTAACAAGATCACATTATCGGATATCATCCGACCTAGAATAAAACTATTCTGCATAGGACTAACAAGATCATCCATAACGTTCTTCAACCTATTCACAAACACTTTGGTGATCGCTTTATAGGCGACGTTACACAAACTAATAGGGCGGAACTGCGAGATATATTCAAGTGTAAGAGTCTTACCGATCAAAACGAGCAAGGTGTCATTCAGCTTATCCGGGAGGACGCCATCACACAAGAAGTTCTGCACTAAAGACACCATAGCTGGCCCAACAACCTCCCACATCCTTTGATAAAAACCCGGATTAAACCCATCATATCCTGGAGCTTTCGAGGAGCCCATAGCTCTAATTGCATTCCAAACTTCATCACCCGTAATAGGAATACCCATCGCAAAAAGCCTATCCTCTTCGATACGGGGAAAGCCGCCCTGAGCAATAGCCATTGTAGCCCTAAGCTCCTCCGGTCCATAAAGCGTACGAAAGAAACGGACCACGTGTTCCTCCAATGTCACATTATCAAGACACCACTCCCCGTCCTCCATACGTAAAGCAGCAATCCGGTTTATTTGGCGTCTGACAATTGTAGAGAGGTGAAAAAACTTAGTGTTCCTATCCCCCGCCACCAACCATTGATGCCTTGATTTCTGTCTCCAAAGAATTTCCTCTTGTTCTAACACCGCGTTCAACTCCGCTGCAACTGATCCCTCTAAAGTGATGTTTTCAGTAGACGGATCCTGATCAACCATCTCTTGAATACATGCGATGCGCTCAACAAGCCAGCGCTTTCTAGATTCAATGTCCCCAAAAACTTCTCTATTCCATTTACGTAGAACCCGTTTCAGCTTTTCAAGGGCAGATGGGAGGGGCGCCAACGCGTCCCAGGCCGACTCGATCAAAGTCTTAAAGCTTGGGTGCGTTATCCACGCATCTTGAAACCTAATCGGCCTACGTGACGGATTAAAGACATGATGCTCATCAAACCTCAGTAATAACGGGTTATGATCCGAGGACAGCCGAGGAAGATGTAAGACGGAAGCACTCGGCCACTTCAATATAGCATTAGGTGACGTACATATACGATCCAATCTCTTAGCAACCCTAGAGTTACCCTCCTTTCCACGCGACCAAGTGAAAATGGACCCCTGGAACCCAAGGTCCACAAGGAGATTATCCTGGAGCCACTTTGCAAAATTCACACACTCTCGAGATAGGCGATTAGAGCCCCCTTGACGTTCAAATAAGTCCGCAATGACATTAAAATCCCCGCCTATGATAAACGGATCAGAAATCCCATTCATAGTCGCTGACAAAAGCTCCCAGATCTCCTCTCTACGGCTAGGTGAAGGACAAATATAAACCACAATTAAGTGGGTAGTCATTCCTTCAAATTCCATAATTGCATGTAAACACTGTCTATTCCGAGTCACAATAGTCATGAAGCAAGACGTAGAATGCCATAACAACCAAATACCCCCGCTCTGACCACTAGCCTCCACCCGACATCTAGAATCGAACCCCATACGATCACAAATTCCATCAACGGTAATACCCTCACAGTGTGTTTCAGAAAGGGCCACAAAATCCGGTTTATATTTACGAAACAAATACCGTATCGACCTTCGGAAACTGGGCTTCACAGTCCCGAAACAATTCCAAAAAATACCTATCATAAAAAACGGAAGAGAGTAGACGAAGCCAATCAGATTAGCAACTACGTTGCTCCCCCACCAGTTCCGAACCGCCCAAATTCCTTGTGTCTGCGTCCATATCGACAGACTCAATCACAGTCGTCGAAGGTTGGGAGTCATCCGGTGTGTAAACGACTGGGGCAACCTCCATAACCACATCACTAATCACCACCTCACCTTGCATCACAGCATTACAATCAGCAGAACTCAGTACAAGAGGATCCCTCTGTGCACTAAAAACCATCCCATCGCTAGCAATTCCACCCGCCTTGTCACATGCTCTCAAAGACGCCTTGTCACCCGCCTTGGTTCCGGAAGACGACGCACCCCCTCCTACTATCGGTATACCGTCCAGCCCCATGCTCCTAGGTTCCTTATCTCCTTGTTGCCGTTGTCTTTTTCGCTGCTTATTCTTACTCACCGACACTGCATTCGGTACCAAGGCGCTCTGATTCACTACCTGTTTCCCTTTCTCAGTGTTCACCATTGCAGTAGCAGACTCCGAGACCCCGTTCAGTGCCTCATACACGTTCCCAGTACCTCCTCCTTGCATGGCAATAGCTTTCGGAACATGAACATTCTTCTTCGGTTTCTGTCTCCTAGGAACCGTCATCCAAGGGCCATGTCCGGAGTCAACAACCGAAGCCGAAGCGTCCGGCTCTTGTCTTTCACCATTTGTCTCCTCTCCACTCGAGGTTGGGCCTTGATTCGCACCCTGTACCATCCCGAGTTGAAGACCAGTCCTTTCCGGGCAACGCTCCAACAGATGCCCGTATCTCCCGCAACCATGACAGATGGTGTGGAGGTTTTCATATTCCAGTTTCAATCTCTTTCCATTCAGCAATAAGTCCCCTTTCAGAGGACGTTGTAAATTAACTCTTACGCACACCCTCGCAAATCTCCCCCGGGCAAGCTGAAGTGTATTCTCGTCGATCTTAATAGGCTCTCCAATAGCAGAAGCAATGACAGATAACATGTTCCTATTATACATCGCAAAGGGGAGCCCAGAAATACGAACCCAAACAGCCGTTGTGTCAATAACGGTCGATTCCGGCTCAAAGGTTGGATCCCACCTTTGTATCATCATGTAATGACCAAACATGGTCCAAGGTCCTCCAGTGAGTGCTCCCATAAGGTCTCTCTCCAACTCGAAACGGATCAAGAAAAATTCGTTAGGTAGATCTATTATCGACCAACCCCCAGCCGGCTTCCAAATCATTCGTAGAACTCTTTCAAACGCCGCATACGAAACCATACGGCCCAAAACCTTAACGACTACAAAATTCTTCCAAGGGGCTTCCAAGAACTTTACCACTTCATCAGACACCGTGATAGATGGAGTAGCATCTTGACCATTAGGGAAAACAATACTAACTTTACAAGTTTGGACCAGATCCTCTGGTAAATCAGGGGGCTTTTTCCAATCTTCCGAAGCAAACAGGCGCTTCGACCACGGGGATGGGGAGACTTTTGTCTCGCAAGGGGGCACACCCCCAGAGGAGGGCCAGAATCACTCGGAGAGATGGGAGCATTCGTTGCGGGACTGACGGCAGGCGTTGAAAGCGAGGCGGCGGCCGTTATCTTGGGATTCGCATTAGGGTTTTCCATATCGCCTTTTTACAATTTTTTGCCTTCGCTTAACCCTTGTATCATGTATTTGTTGGTTGTTGCATAAAATTTCATCGCGGTAAATATCACTCATTACATTTCGTCAGATTTCTTACCTGATTCCAATTCAACGAACTGCCACAACCCAAATCTGATTAACGAAGTCCACTAACTAGGCCCGATCAACAAATCCTAGACGGAGGAAGTGGGTTCTTTCATATTTAGTTAAAACGATGTTGGCGCTAGAAGAGGAAAATGAGACCGCATGTATGGAGTGATGGCCAAAGGGGAGTTGTGATTATGGATATGTGTCGAAGATCAACAATAGAGCTAGGAGTGGACAACATCTTTCAAACAACGAATGGTTTGTATAGGGGGTGAACAGAAAGATTCCAATTAACTAGTAAACTCCGATTCATATAATGAAACTTTAAGCCGGATCAGATGACTATCAGCTTAATGTACCAATATGGGTCGAATTTGAATAATTATATGCCGATACATGAATCATCTGGTACCTAAAACCTTTCTGTTCAACTATCCACGGACATTAAGCGGATCAGATGACTATCCACTCCGTTTTATATTCGGATATCTGCAAATATCCATATACTCACAAGTGTAATATCATCCACGGACATCCATTTTTATGATATATGTTAGTAGTAACGACTTCAATGGTTCAAAAAAATCTCTTATCGAATTTTTAAATCAAATTAATTTTACATACCCCTACTATTTATTCTAATTCTCTTTTCATGTAGTTGTCAAGTACGTTCTTGTTAGATTTTATATTTTGTTAGGATAGTTCACAGAATCACATTTTTATAGTATCCCAATATTGGGGGACTAGATGAAGTTTTTTTCTAGAATTTTACCGTAACTAATCCCAGAATTAGAGATGTCACAATTTCTCGGTGCAGTGAAATATTTTTAAGACATTTAAAAGCCAAAAACACAGATCAAGTTATAGAGATGTTTTTCAAAATAAAAGGCTATAATCACATGAGATATTTAAAAAATTCTAACACTTTAGACAATAGATTAGAATCCAGTTTAGAAAATTAAGGCCAGATGCTAATGAAGTCTAAGATACGTAATCAAATCAAGTAATTTTCAAAATGGGCATTTCATTCAACTTACTCTTTTTTGGTCAAATTAGCTCACTCCGGCTAGGCGCGGTAAAGGATAAAACATTTCCCACATGACTCCCTAATTAAGATATACCATACTGTATGTTGAAGGACCTGTCTGTGGGAAACTTGTGCCAAAAGTCATCCATTTAATTCTCAAAATCTTCGGTTCTAAAAGAAAAGGAATCTAATCTTCCGTCTACTTCCATAGAAGTCATCCATACCAGACGGACAGTTGGCAGTATCAAAGGAACTCAACCATCACTAACTCTGAACAGATGCTGACTATTGTAACCAATAACTCAATCGGCTAATGATCTCATCTTAATATTACCTTTACTTGTTGTACAAGTGGACGAGGGTGAAGATGAAGAATCCAACCATCTGCATCAAATATTAAGCAAATTATAATCAGACATCACAGAATAGGGCAGCTGGGCATGTTAAAATGAGTTTCAAAAGGAATGGTCAATCACCCAACTCGTAACTGGAAAAGCTAAGCCTGTTTGGAATAGATTGTAGGAGATTCATTTAGATTGTTTAGGTGGGGATTTTTGGGATTATGTTTGGGAGCTGTTTGGTATTAGATGGGGTTTAGGGATTGTATTATATTTGGGGTTATACTTGAGAAAGAATCCCCTAAAAACAATCTTGTGGGGAGAAGATTGTAGAAAAAATCCCAAACAATCTCCACGTACCGCAATCTAAAAAAGAAACTCCATCTGATACCAATCAGGCCCTAATTCATGGTGAACTACTTACTAAACCACGAACAATATATGAAGATAGAAACTGCACGCAAATGATCCTTGCAGGGTGTTCCACAACGGTGAACAGTAATGATCATATGGTAATAGAAATAAAAGATGATCTAAGAAAAACAAAAAAAATATCAAATATTCCTCTTCCTCTTGATTTTTTGTTCCTTTGTATTGAAAATAAAGATCAAGAATAATAGTTACCATCGAAAAGCATGATCCATAGTATGGGTAAGCAGTAATTATAAATCTTTCATATTCGTTGTGCCTGAAGGGCCGCACTGGAATCTGCATTGTTGAAAATAAATGAGTAACTAAAACTATAACTTGAGGTAGTAGCCTCAAAGTATGAGATCTTGCAGACTAGCAATAAATCAATGTTGTGTCGTTTGTAATTTGAATAAGTACCTGCTTTGACAAAGACAAGCTTGAGTACCCAAGCCTCTGGTACTCGACCTTGAATTGGAAAACACCATAAACATCTGGTACTTTAAATGAGGTGAAGTAACGACCCTGCAGAGAAATTTTTTTAGAAAGCTAAACAAGAAAAAATGAACCAAAATTTATGTGGATGATTGAAGCACACACCTTCTTATCCGTCGACAGAGTTTTCAAGACATAAGGGCTCATCATGTAGAACTGTAGTTGCACATCGTCAGAGACATATGGTTCCCAGCTTGTTCCAGACCATTCATAAATTTCAACAGAATATTCCTTGACAAAGAGAGGAGCTTAAATTAGACTACTTGAATTTACAATTTCATCACATTTTGCGAGCATTCTCTGGAAAGACTGAGAGTGTACCAGGTCATCGGTGATCCTGTAGATTGAAGGTTCATCTGTCTCTGCGACTTTGTTGTGTTTTACATTAACAGCCTAACATGAAACACCAACTAATCATAATCTCGAACAAATACATGCATTAAGCACTTCAGAATCAGAACTGAGGAACAAATAACTTCATCTATTAAATAAAGAAAAGGATTAGCCACTGGGGAATTCAACTGCAAACACAAAAGTGAATCTGCATTCCTGAAACTGAATCCAATATAAGTATGAATGAAGTAAATGTAACTAGATATAAGTAGAGATTCAAATTTTTTGCTCATATAAAACAAAGATAACAACATTTATATTTTGCCGGCTTAGATTCTGATACTAAACCTACTTCAAACAATGAACTGTTATCAGGCTGCATAATTCCGGCTTGGAGCTCTAATTATTTCTACAGAGTATCTTTCAGATATTTCTTCATTTGGTGTGCCATCAAATCCTTCGATTGTATATTTATGTATGAAACAGATACTTTAGGGCCTGTTTGATTCAGCCTTCAGTTATCATTTTTTAACGAAACTAGAATCAGATTTTTGACGAGAGCATATTTATGTATGAAACAGATACTTTAGGGCCTGTTTGACTCAGCTTTCAGATATCATTTATTTTTTGCGAAACTAGAATCTGAAGACATCATCTTTTTACTTTCATTTTTGAGAATTAAGTTGAATACTACAATATAGGATATTTTTTGAAGACACCATTATCTTTGTCGTCATTTTTTAGTTGCCGGTTTGAGTTGACAATTACAAATTTACAATAGAGCATATTTTGTGACTATTTTTAATAATTATTGAAGATAAAAATCATTCAAAACTGAATGTGTGAAAACTCAGTAAATCAAAACAGGTCTTTTAATAAGAAAATAGGTCATAGTTGGCATGCATTAAAAATAATATCAGCAAGCGATTACAACACACCTTAAGATGACCTCTTTCATGGAATATCCATTTGCTAAGCTCGGTGACAAACTGCTCATTCCCAGATTTCTCATAACTGTCAGGACAAAGTATTGTAATCTAACTCAGAAATAACAAGGAGAAGTATTAACCATTTACTTGATCCCAAATATATCAGATAGCTTGCTTCGGTACTCAAACAGAGAAAGAAACTTCACTACAATTAACTTAGCATTGAGTTTCCACTCTGAGAGATTTTTTCTTGATCCCAAATATATCAGATTTTCGATAAGACTCCCTGCCAAGTGCCATGTCACACAATGGAATAATATGAAACCGTATAAAGCCAGACAAGTTACCTATTAGATTCCCCTGCCTTCTGCACTCCAGCTTGGAAGAACCTGAAATCGGATTGTCATGGTTAGGACATAATAATAAATGTAGCTCAGATATTAAACAATGGAACATTTCATACCGATCACTGAAAATGCTCAATGAACCAGTGATTAAAACCCGTGCATTGTTTCTCGCCTGTAGCAAGAGATGAGTTTTTAGTCTTGTTCTTCTCACAAATAAATGGATGCTAGGAGATAGAATCTGAAGTAGAGAAACTAATCTATCCCAAGAGGACAATGGAACTATCCCCAAAAAAAGCACAAAACATTAAAATAATCACACAAAACTTATCAGTTTTCTTTCTTAGAGAAGCAACAAACATTAACAAAAGAAAAGAATATTCACAGGAAGAAGGAAAAAAAAAAGAATCAAGAGGTAAAAGTAAGGCTAAGAGATACCTGCAAAACTGAAACTAATGAGATGGCCGAACCAGTGAACACGGGTGCATTTGATGACTTAGATCTTGGTTTGGCAGAATAAGCAGCAGGTGATGCTGAAAGAACTTTCAGCAACTAAAACAAATAGCAGAAAAGGATGAACAAATAAACATAACACAAAGAAAATAGCTGAGTACTGAAGCAAGCTATCTGATAAACGAGCAGACTGTAGTAACACTTACTAGGCTATTTGTAGGATTTACAGAATGAGCAACACCCCGAAACAGCACAGGAGCCTAACAACATAAGAATGTAGAATGAATGAATATCATGCAACCTTATCAATAAGATCAGATAAGAGTGCTCAATTAACCAACTGCATCTAGACTTTTTAAACAAAAAACTAAGTAGCATTTTATTTTGGGGGGTGTGTGGGAAAGGAGATGCATGTATATACCCTCCATGTCGTTCAGCATCTGGGGCTCATATCTCTGAAGCTCATGATATACGTTTTGCCATGGATTTTATACTATTTTATTGTGATTGCTCGATAATATTTACTTTTTTTTTACTTCATGATTGAATGTATTCATGGGGAAAAACACAAAGTGACCCTGTTAAAAAAAACACATGAAATTTGAGAACAGCCTATAGTTCACCTCGCATGAAAGCTCAAATAGCATTTATGCTTAAAGCGCAAACAATCACATGCTGCAAAAATGGATGTTTCCCATCTTAGTACATAATCTCACTCCTATCATGGCCCAATATAAACAGCCATTCTGATCATATTTACAGATATATGCATAAGGGGTCAATTGTAGTCTTTAAACAAGCATATCTCTAAGTTAAGATAAAATGAAGTTTGACTAAAATTAGAGAAAATTGGAGATACTATTTGTCCTCCTCCCATAAATAATTCTTAACTACTCATGTCTTTTATCGTCGATTTTCCCATTCCATTCACCTTCTTCAATCTTTATGGGCATCCAGATATTAGGTTTGGCTTCCTCAAGGACGATACTTTACTTTAGAAAGGAATATAGAACTTGGAATTTAACACTGCAATGTCAATTTATCAATTTCTCTGTTGTGGAATTTGCTTTTAACTTAGGGATTACTTCATTTTAGTTTGTTAATATGATTGCGTGACCATGAATTCAGTATAGAGTATAGACATTGTTGCTTCTCAGCCTTCTCCTAGGCAATTTATTACTAGTCTGTCTCTACTTCAAGTGTTTGCATAAGGATCTCCTGTGCATCTTCAATTTCTCGATATGGAGATCAATTTGACAAATTTAGGCTTTTAGCCAAGTAAACACCAATGCAGGGTGACGAAGTATCTATACAAGAATGCAATAATCAAAGTAAGATAGTAAAAAACAATACAAGAATTATGAAAAAAATCAAACAAGAACAGAAATACAAGACATCAAAACCATACAAGAACAAAAACGCCATACAAGACATAAACATAAAAGAATGCGTCTAAATCCATGCAAGGACTATGGAAAAAATCATACAAGAATCTAGGTGGATCAAAGGCATACAAGACTAGCTAGAAACCTGTACAAGAAGTACGACAGCAAAACCTACAAGAATCCCTTTACAAAAAGCACGAAAACCTTAAAATGTTTCATAATGGGGAAATCTTTATCTGATACAAAACGGGCAAATATCCACCAAGCATAAGGGGGAGAGAAGGAGAGTTTTGAGTGAATAAAGAATGCAAATAGATTAAAATAGAAGGTAAAATATTTAATTCATTATTACGGTTAAATCAGTCCAGGAATATCCTATCACAAATTTAACTAGGGAGGACAAATACTAAATAGGTATTAGAATATAAGGCTAGTTAGCCAAATCACCCATAAGGTTATAAGTTTTTAGAAAACTATCTTCTAAGATAAGGAAAATCTAAGAGACCGCCTTTTGTAAAGCCTTTTCAAATAAACCACCTTATTCAACCACCTGTATCCTTTCCAGCCACTCTTGAATAATACTTTGCATCATCGTGGTCAAAATGCCCTTGTTCTTTTTTATTATATTACTTGTGTTTCTAAGTAAAGCTACCAACATATTTGTGTAATACTTATTCTTTCACTTCTTTTGAATTAGGAAAAAAGTAATGTTTTACACCTATTAGCCATTAGGAATAAAACTGAAAAACAAATAGAAGAAAATTGTTCAAATTACTAAATAGGAAGGAAGAAGAAAGAAAAGGAAACAAAATAAATTTATTTGGCAACATTTGGGTTCTCTATGGAGTATCTTTTACTTATTTCAATAAAAGAAAAAGGCAATACATTAATTATTACGAAGTACATAAATATAGTAATAACTTAAAACAAAAATAGTTGAAATAATTAAATAGAATAAGGGTATTTTGGTCACAAAATTGTAAAACATTTTGGAAGTCTAGACAAGTGGAAAAAGAAAAGAAAAGGATATATGTGGTTCTATTTGGCAAAGAAAGTTTTATAAGGTGTTTTTATTAAAAGTTTTAATGTGGTTTCTCAAAAAAAAAATTTAAAAGGTGGTTTTTCCTTAAAATCCTACGATAAAGAATAAAAATAGTAATTGATTGATATTTCCAATGAATATATCTTAAATAAATGGTCTCTCTTCATCCCATGACTGGCCGTTATGATACTGACATGGATGTCTCAATGGTGAAACAAATCGGCTTTAAGCCTGCTGACAAAATCCTAGGTGTGAATTACAACCACAAGAACTGTAAAAACAAAGGACAATATATTATGTACTTGCCTCAATCTTTTTGCCTCCCAGGATGACATTGGACTGAATGATATCATCAGCTACTATCAGTGTATGATCACCATCAGTAGGCGACACCGCATAGCTGGTGTGGTCTATCACCATAGCTGAAGGATCCTGTGCCAACCAACAAATAAGGTACAAAATTTTGTGAATACAATATTAATTAAAAAAAATCCAAAAACGGCATACTGCTCATTGAGCTGACAGTATTTATGGAGCCTAGGGCCAAAGCACATGGTGAAAGGTGTGCGCCTCATTGAAGAAAACGGGAACTTTCTCTCAATCAAAAAATATGATAAAACTATGTCTAATATTGATATTTTATATATTAAAAAAAATCAGTCTTGTAAACCTAAATATTGTTAAAATGAAATTTTAAATACTAAAACCGCATAAAGTAACTATGACTAAATACTAATCATTTAAATAACAAAACACAATACGACCCTCGGTAATCAGTAGACATAATGAAGAGACAAACACAAAAGAGGAGAGACAAATCATAAGAAAGAGAGAGAAGTAACAATTTTGGACTAGGACATAAATCATAGTGAGGCATATTTTGGATCCTTGCTGCCTTTTTTGGGATTATCATGGCCTAAAATCAAAAGAGGAAATTGTGTGCAATATTCATGGCATTTATGTTTTTGGGCCTTGCACCTTAGAGCCTACGCGCGGTTTTTTAAACATTGCTTTTCAAGATTTACTAGTTATATCATCAAGGCAAATAATGATGCTAACCTACCAAGGGGTTGTTTGGTGAAAAGGGCTAGAACTGGAATTGGAATCAGGTTGGGTGATCCTTCAAACATGGTGTGTGATTAGATAAGATTCAAATTAAAAATTTTCAAAAACTCAAGAATTTTGTGGACATAGTTGTCACTCTCTTTCTCCAACAGCAAAGGAAGAAGATTCCGGTAAGAGAAAGAGAAAGTAAGAACGCAATCAAAGCATGGTATAACAAAATATAAATAAGAAATTAACAAGAAAGTGAAGCAGAAACACAGAAATTCCCTGCCATCAAAACTCCCAAGCATGTAAGAAATTCCATTCCCCCCAAATTTAACAGGAAGCAGAATAGAAACTCCTTCTCTGCAACTCATATGGGGGCCCTCTTTCTTCCTCTAGCTCTCGCTCTCTAAATCTAAATTTAAGCTTGAGTTGGAGGAAAGAGCACGGTTCTGGCCTGTGCAGCCGATGGACGAAGATGCGGGTTTGGCTCATACTCAATGTAGAGATTGAGAAACAAGGAATGAAGAATTTGGGGATGACCGTAGATGCAGGTTTCACTCATACGCAAGATTAGAGATTGAGAAGGGAGGAATAAAGAATTTGGGAATGGGTCATCCCTGATTACCGGATTTTTTTCACAGCCAAACACAGGAATGGGATGTGAGCGAATTCCTAATTCCCTAAGAATTACATAAAGGTGGTGAAAAGTTTAAATAGCTACGTACAAGCAACTGAAAATAACTTACAGTTTGATTCTTTTGAAAATATTCTTATAGATTCACGTTTATTTTTAGAAGACACAAGTAGTAGTTTCAAGAACTTACAGGATATACTACATGTATGAATAATAAATCTACAGAAGCAGCTCCCCTTCATAAAAGATGATTACACGTATCAACCTTAACCAACTAAATTATCCTTTATAAAGAGGGGGCTCACATCAGCGGCTACTAGTGTCACTCTACACCCATTTCTGTTGCAATGTGAGCTCCTCGCATTTTGATAGTAGTGTTACTCTAAATTTTATGAATGCGAGCACCTCACATTTGAAATGCTAAATATTAATAAGTGGAGAGAAGTTTCATGTTCAAGAGACTTTTTCCCACTCATTAGCATTTGATTTGCTAAAAAATTGACAAGAGATACCCACTTTCTGATTTTGATAGTGTTACTCTAAATTTAATTGATGGAGAGGCCCAATATGATTGAACAGCACATAAAAAGAGGAAATAAACCTGACCTCATCAAACTCAACACCCATTTCTGTTGCAATCTCGCGGATCAAATCGGAGGATCTCACATCAGCCGCTAAGATCACATCACGTCCCGAATCAACAAACTCAAGTATAGCAGCTTGATTGATCGACCCCCCAAATCCTGCAACAGAATTTCAAAGATCATATATAACAATTGCCCATATTTTGAACCGCTACTGAGAAATAAATTGAAGTGATCACAGTTCACGATATTGAAAGAGAGAGGAAGGTCATACTTTCGATGGTGGGAGAGAAAATGATAAGACCGTCATACATATACTGGCCATATCGCTGCAATGCGATCTTGGGATCACTAGCGTACTTGAAATCGAGATCGTAGCCCCTCGATTGGAGAGCCTTGAAGTAAAGAGAATGCGACGACTTGAGGCCGAAATCCTCAAGCAACACCAGGATCTTGCGATTGCTTGGATTCTCAGGGGAGAAGGAGAGAGAATGGACGGAGAGAAAGAGGACTAAGGTGAGAATTGCGAAGAATTTCGCCATTACTGCTAAAGGGTTTAACCAGAGACGAGATCTCTTCGTCGTCCTTCCTCCGCGTGTGCGTGGGTGTTGCGGTGACTGCCTGACTGGTGAAGTGTGTTCGCTCGGCCGTGTTCCTCTATGTTATACACGAGCCAATATTCATTTGCTAGTACTGACCCGTGTAGATTTTGGGCTAGGCCCATTACACATCTGCGCTAATAAATGGGTCGCGTTTCTTCCTGTTTTCAAGGTCTGCCATCGTATGATACAGTGTTTACTCATGTTGAATTATTGTTAATGAAATTGAAATTGAGGTTGAAAAATGAGAACGAAGATATAAAATAAGTAGTGTTTGATAGGAAAATAATGATTATAAATATGTTTTAAGGAAATTATTATGAAAAATGTTACAAGCTTTAAAAAAAAAATTATGCTAACACATGACAACAATTTAGCTGAGATTGAGTAACATATATCTTCATCGAATACATTCATTGAAGCATTACAAATTATCCTAAAAATGACACTATACAACTAAAATAAGAAGTCATGTACATCTGCAAATATAATTTTTAAAAAATTACAACACAAAAGAGGCACTTCTCTCTCTTTTTTAATTTGCATTATATACTGATCACCTTGGTTGTACAGTCTAGACTCTAGTGTGTATAAGGCTGGTTGCAAACATTGTCTTCGCTCAAACATGTAAATTTGCATTTATAAAAAAGTTTAGTATGCAAAATCATATGACAGTTGAATACATAGGAAAAAAAACAAGGAACGTTATATTAATGAGGTTGTAATTTCTTTTAATCAAAAATCCAGTCTTATAAAGCAGAGAATGCATCTCAATTTTTTAACAGACAATCATGATAGGCAGCAAACATTACAAATTCGTACAAAACAAGAGTTGTTAACATACATGAAACAACAAATTTGTCAACAAGTTGGATTTTATTTTATTTTTATGTTGTAATATGGATTCCTAACCTACAATGGAATCGATTCTCAATTTGATATCAAGAGATGTTTGGAGAATATTAGTACCTGAAATTATGAGAAGCCCAAACAAGAAAATTATACTAATCTAAAGAGAAGAGGAAATGAGAAAAGAAAAGGTGAAGAAGTTGGTTTCATCGTTGAACTTACCTTAGAATTGCGATTGTCAACTGAAATTGCCTAGGTTCTAACCTGTTTTCCAACTGAAATTTCTGTCAATCGATGACAGATTTTGACTCTAAGAGCATAAGAGAAGATGATAGAGGTGAAGAAACCATAATTACTTACCTTAGGGCTTCGGTTGCCAACTGAAATCATTTCGGTTTTAACCCGCTTACCAACTAATAATTTGTTCAATCTAAGACAAAAATCTAATCGGAGATCACAAGAGAAGAGAATAGAGGTGAAGAAACCATAATCATTTAAGGATTTGCTTTGTTGGAATCAAAGGGTAAAAGATGTGAACCTGAATTTGTGAACCGATGAGAGTAGCAATCTACAGCCCTAAACCAAACAGAGAAACAAAAGGGTGGAAGAAAAAGCAAGGGCAAAAGAGTGAAAACCTCATTTGCATCCCAATAATATCACAAGCCTCAGATGAATTATTTTGATGATATTCATCTCCTTCGATCAATATTTTCATCTTCACTCCTTGATTAAACTCAATTGAACGCTTAGAATGAGATGAGGTTGAAGGGAAAATTCATCTTCATCCCTTAATTTTCATGAAATCGAACGAACCCATAATATGAGTTGCAAGTTGATTGAGGACCGAGGAGTCGGGTTTGGGGATACCCGATCAATGTAGACCCACTTCAAAAGGAATCAACATCAATCTAAACCGTAAATGATCGAATATAGCAAACTTGAAGCCGACTCAAACCGAAAACTATCAAACTTGAATCTAACCCAACAAGGAAATAATAGTGAGTTACAACTTATTTTAAGTTGTCTATTAGAAGGATTTAAAATATAATCACATTTATAATTAATTTTGTATTGACATATTGAGATATGCAAGTCCTGGTCACAAAATTGCTTCATTGATGATATAGTAAAACTAGTGTAAATTTTGCTCTTGTGTGGACTTGTACATAAAACTTTGTCAAATTTATGATGAAATTTGGTCAAATTTATTGACTTGAATGCATAATTGATCATCTTCGAGTTATGCACAATTATGCATGAGTAACAATGAGTAGTTTTACCATTCTCGAAAACACTAGTCTTAAGTTTAATTAAAACTTATCATGAGATAAATTTTAATTGATTCGTTCATTAAGATATATTATGTATAACTTTAACAAATCATATTTTTAAATCATATTAGAAAATTAATAAAGATGATGATTGTGAAATAAAATAAAATAAAAAGCTCTTACTATTGTCATATGAAATTGTTAAACTTATTGAATGAAAGTATTGAATTTTCCAGGTATGAGATGCAGTAAAATATACAGATCAACTTTTGTCCAATTAAATATATGCCATGAAGTAATCTATCTTGAAAATATTGTTGATATTTTCTTTGTAATTTCTATTATAGATTTTAAACCCTAAAAATTAATTTGAATGATTAAATTTGATTCAAATCTTCATGTTTTTGAGAAATTGGCGCTTAAATGTGGGTTGAGTTACATTGAATTTGTGTTTTTTGAACAAATATATACCACTATCATGAAGTTGTTGGTGTATTCGACGGTGATTCAGATCTTCATGTTTGTTGTTCTATTAAATTGTGGTGTTCATTATGTGTTTCCTCACACTATCTTACAATTAATGGGTCAATCTCAATCATAGTCTAAAAATATATTTGGGATGTCTCCCGGAGCTAGATTTGCAAGTGTGATGACATGGCACCTACAAAGTGGACATGTGGTGTTCTTTTACAACTAGTCATATATGTAGTTGGAGTGGAAGACATGTCTATAATATGGCTTGTTGAACCTCCTACAACAACTCATCCTCTTCCAAGCACACACACCACTAAGGTCATTTAGATTAGAGATATTCTTTCACTCCCACATGCAAAGACTAGGAAGATGAGATAACACAATTATGAGTTACAACTTCAAAGAGAACGAGTTGCTAGTTTGCAACTAATAAGTTTAAGAATCTTGTGTAAGTGACTTGTACAGAATATATGCAGTCTAGTGTAAGTGATATGTGCAGTCAATATTAAAGATCATATGTCATGTATTATAGGTGATGTCATATTCTTCCATTATTTTCCATAATAATTTCATTTGTTGAGCTTTGTTCATAGTTTTATGCTTTTCTTATTCCTACTCCTCCTGTTTTCTTTGGTTTGCATATTTTGTCTCAACTAATTAGGGGGTGAAAATTTGGGTCTTTATTCCAGAAGAATTGCCTGTTTATTTGGTCAAGTTCCTTATGTATGGATGTCGGTAACATGAAGTTTTGCATGATATAGTTTGGTTTTGCATTAAGGTTGGCTTTGACATCTTTAAAGGTGGACGACTTGTTCACTCGTCCATTAACAATGGGACAACCCAAATATTTCTCTAGAGACTTGCTTGGGGTTATACCTATAATGAACTGAATAAGATGCTTTATTGTTGAGAAGTACTGAACGTATATATATACACACACAGAGATCAAGATATTGAAAGATAAGCGAGATCTTAGCAGAAGATATGGGCAAAGATACTAACTAACTAAATCTTTCACTAATATTCCCCCTCAAATTAGGCGAACTTAGTAAGCTGTAATTTGTCAATCAACGTTTGAAATCAAAATCTGAGCAACGGCTTTATCAGTACATCTGCTAACTGATCATCCGTTGAAACAAAATTCACTCGCAAACGACCTTGTTGGACCTGTTCACGGACAAAGTGATAGGCCAAGGCAATGTGCTTCATACGGGAATGGAACACCGGATTTGCACTGAGACTTGTGAAGTGGAACGTGAAGTGGAACCTGCAATTCATGCAGAAGATTTTGTACCCATAGAAGCTCAGAAGTTTTATCTGTTAGTGCTTTATACTCAGCCTTTGTGGAATACCTTGCAACGGACCTTTGCTTCCTAGAGCTCCAAGAAATTGGATTATTCCCATAATAAACAGTATAACCTGTAATAGAGATGTAGTCCACCTTGTCACCCGCCCAATTTGCGTTAGAAAAGGCGTGAAGATTTGAAGTAGAAGAAGCAGTTATATTAATCCCCATTGTTGATGTACCAGACAGATAACGAAGAAGGCGTTTAACGCATTCCAATGGGTGATTGTTGGGCGTTGCATAAACTGTGAAAGTTTGTTTATTGAGAAACCAACATCCGGCCGCGTGAGACCCAAATATTGGAGGCTCCCTACAAGCATACGATATTCCTGTGGTGAAGGAAGTTCAGTCCCAGAGATACTATGCAGACAACCATTGGGAGTCATTGGTGTTGAAACTGCTTTAGCATTGTCCATTCCAGCCTTTTGAAGCAAGTCGTCTATATACTTTCGTTGTGTGAGGAAGATTCCCTTAGGCGTCATCAGTACTTCAACTCCGAGAAAGTAGGTTAAGGTTCCAAGATCCTTAATGGAAAATTTACTCTTCAAGCAATCTACAAGGTGAGACACTAGGGCCTCAGAACTTCCAGTGACGATAATATCGTCCACGTATACCAGGAGATACACTGTATTCGAGTTCTTTGAGAGGATAAACAAGGAAGCATCAGATATAGAATTTTTGAAACCCAGTTGGAGAAGAAATACCTTCAATTCATTGTACCGTGTCCTAGGTGCTTGCTTTAAACCATAAATGGCCTTGTTTAGCTTACATACATACGTGGTATGTTGGGCATCTATGAAGCCTGGAGGTTGAACCATGTACACATCCTCTTGGAGCTTGCCATGTAAGAATGCATTATTTACGTCTAGTTGACGAAGGGACCATCCTCTAGAGACTACTATTGATAACACTACCCGAACTGTAATAGGCTTCACGACCGGGGAGAATGTTTCGTTGTAATCCCAACCAGGGCGTTGATGAAACCCCTTCGCAACTAGCCTGGCTTTATATTTTTCCAAAGATCCATCCGGTAAATATTTAACTCTGAAAACCCACTTGTTACCAACCAAATTATTTGTGTTTGATGGTGGTACAAGCTGCCAAGTCTTATTCGCAACGAGAGCATCATACTCCTTCTGCATTGCCAACCTCCACTCTGGTGACCTAAGGGCTTGAGTAATGGATCTAGGCTCAGGGATTGGCTGATTGTATAAAGTTGCAGTAAGGTTAAGCTTTTTAATGGGTTTTGATACATTATTCCGAGATCTTGTTATCATTCCAGGTCGTGGTTGTATCTGTGTCTGGTTTGGTACAGCAGTTGTGGTTTCAGGTTGTGGATGGACCGATATTTGTGATGGAGGAGAGGAATTGGGTTCAACAGGCAGTTGCACAATGGGTCTGTGCAAGGGCGATGATGATGGTGAAATAGGTGTAGCAGTGTTTGGTGGAATAGGCGCAGTAGTGGTTGGACTTAAACAAGTAAGGCCAAAACTAGACCATTCATATGTAAGTGACTTTGTATTAGCGGAAGCATTGGGTAACAATTTCTGATATGGCATTTCATGTTCAAGAAAACGAACATGACGGGATGTATAGATTCTTTTTGTCGTCGGATCCAAGCATTGATAAGAGGCTTTGTGTGGACGAGTATCCAATGAAGACACACGGAATTGATTTAGGCGAAAGTTTATGCTTGTTGTATGGCCTTAGCCACGGGAAACACAAACACCCAAAACTCTTAAGCTTTGAATAGTTCGGATGTGTTTGAGTTAGTTTGAAGAAAGGAGAGGCATTTTGTTGATGAGTTGATGGGAGGTGGTTTATGAGGTAGGTGGCAGTGATCACGGCATGAGGCCAATGATCGAGTGGGATTCCAGAATGAGTGAGGAGGGATAGAGTAGTTTCAACAATGTGCTTGTGCTTTCGTTCAGATATCCCGTTATGTTCCGGTGTATGAGGTGGAGTTGTGAGATGAGTAATTCCGGAAACACTCAGTAAATCCCGAAGAGCAATGTACTCTCCGCCATTGTCAGAGTACAAAACCTTGATTTTATGCTGGAAAAAATTTTCAACCAAAGAACGAAATTTAAGAAAGATGTTCTTGGTGTCGGATTTGGATTTGAGAGGATACAACCAAGTGTAACGCGTGAAATGATCGACAAAAACAATGTAATATCGGTAACCATCGTAAGAAGCTACTGGAGAGCTCCATACATCGGAAAATATTATTTGTAAAGGATGACACGAAGATATTGTAGAATCATAAAATGGCAATTTATGAATCTTATTAATGTTGCACGAGTTACATAATGATTGATCAAAATGAGAAAATCCGAAATTGAACTTTTTGGCTAAGAACTTAAACACTCTAGTTGAAGGATGTCCAAGAGTGTGATGTAGAGTGCTGAAGGAGACATGAGTAGCGGAATGAGCTTGAGGAGATGTGTTTGGCCAATAATATACCCCTTCAGTGCATGGACCCTTAAGAAGAGTTGTGTTGGACTTGATGTCCTGCACATAGAAAAAGTTCGACAAAAAAATAACAGCATAAGAGTTATTTTCCGTGAGTTTTGAAACCGAGATTAAGTTTTTAGTCATGGAAGGGACACGTAAAACGTCTGAAAGTTCAAAGTTCATTCTAGGAGTAGATTTAAGAATAGAACCCGAGTGAGTGATTTTGAGCCCCGTACCATTTCCAACATGAATGTCATCCGGTCCATCATAGGGAAAGTGTAAAGCCAAGTTGTCTAAGTCATTAGTCACATGATGACTTGCTCCACTGTCAACGAGCCAAGGTTGTTGCGGTTGAGAGGTTGTGGTAGGATGGGCTTGAGGTGTCGATGGGAATCGAACAGAGGGTGGAGGTTCAATGTTTGGATGAAGAGATCGGAATATCCGACATTGGTTAAGGACATGGCCTACATTTCGGCACCATTGGCACTGACCTTTAAAAGGTTTTGGTGTGCTAGTATTCGTAGGAGGTGGTGTGTGGGTTTGGTGTTGGCTTGGTTTTGAACAGGTATATGAAGGAGCAGAAGAAGACCATATAGTTTGAGAGTACTTACCGTTGTTGCGTGTAGACTTCGACTGAGTGTTGAAGGCAGTCATTGGGCCATTGGAACTCTTCTCCTTTGTCTTCAACATTAGTGGTTTATAAGCTTTTCATGCAAAGCCTCGAAAGTGATAGCATTGTCCCTTGCATTTATAGCATGAATTACTGGAAGATATCGATCATCCAGCCCTCTTAGAATATAATTTGTCAAGTCCTCTTGTGAGACTGGCGAGTCAAGAAAAGAGAACAGATTTGCAAGAGATTTGACGTGCTGAAGATAAACCGTGATGGAGTCAGTTCCCTTCACCACGGAACGAAGTCGATCTTTAACCTGCTTCACATGGTCACAGGAAGGGTTCCCGTATGTTAACCGAAGAGTTTCCCAGACACCGCGAGAGGTTGTGTCAGCGGCAACAAATCCTGCGACTTCAGTTGATAGGGTACCCAATAAAGCGCCATATACAAGTTTATCTTGGCGGATAAAGGTTTTGTGGGCTGGATTCTCCAAGGTTGAATCTGGCAGTGTGGCGACAGGTGTTTCTAGCGTGCCCAGAACATAGCCATGAAGATCAAAACCTTCAAGAATGGCAAGGACATACCGCTTCCAATTGAAGTAATTTGTTGGTACTAGTTTGTTAACGTTTGTCAGCACCACAACAGTGAATGGTTTGTGGGTTCGTAGGGGTTTGCTAGTGTGAATGCATACTCAGTCATCGTGAAGGAGAGGGTTGTGTTTGCGGATCGACTTTTAGGCTGATACCATATAATGAACTAAGTAAGATGCTTTATTGCTGAGAAGTATGAACGTATATATACACACACAAAGATCAAGATATTGAAAGATAAGCGAGATCTTAGCAGAAGATATGGGCAAAGATACTAACTAACTAAATCTTTCACTAATAATACCCATGTTTTGTTGTAGCATTCTCTTAGTCTATTATCAACATTGTTTGTCGTTTGAAATGTTGACTTGAGGTAGTGGACTTTTTTTCCCGAGACTTGACAATACTTTGAAAGAGTCTCAATTACTGGGTTACATGATGGGTTCGTTGCTTTGGAAAAAATAATTACGTCATCAACGAATGCTAAGGGATGATGGTTCCTGATCTTGTTATTGGAAATCCAATAATATTTCGATTTTCATTGCTGACTTTTTGTATATTTCTGGCTAAGACTTATGCCTCTAAATTGAACAGTAGAGGTGATAGGGGGTCCTTTGTCTGAGTCCCCTTTTCGGGAAGAACATTTTCGTTGGGTTGTCGTTTATTAGGAGTGAATATGAAATTGATGAAAAGCATTCCTCAATCCATCTAGTGAATTTTCTAAAGAAGCCAAATTTTCTAAGCACTTCTAAGATGAAGGGCCATTCGATTTCTATCGTAAGCTTTTTCATGTCTAGCTTGATAGCCACATATCCTTCTTTTATTTTCTTGGATTTGAATCCATGAAAGATTTAATGGGCTATTAAAATGTTATCACGTATTGATATCCTTTGTGTAAAGGCCCCCTGTAGAGGGTGTATGAGTTCTGGGAGCACCTTTTTTTAGTATGTGTGTTAGAATTTTGGCAATAATTTTATATAATGTTGAGCATAAACTAATAGATCTATAGTTAGTTGTCAAAGATGGGTTATCCACTTTTGGTATCAGAGTGATGAATGTGTGATTAATTTGTTTTAAAATTTTCCCAGTTCCATAAAAATTTTTGACCGCTCGGATTACCGAGGGACCTATAATGTGTCAATATTTCTGAAAAATCCTACTGTCATCCCATCGAGTTCTAATAATTTATCAATGTCAATCTCAAAAATTGCAATTTTTTATTTTTTTTCAAAATCTATATTCTCTTTATAATAACAAATGTTAATGATTCTGTCATAATTTGGTTCAGTCTTCCGATTTTATGCTTATTGAGGTTATTTTGGTGCAAATAAAACAAAGTATTTTCAACCCTTTCTCCACGGGGACTTCTTTCCTTTTGAGAGAACACGCATTCTCTTCATCCAGATTCTCCATTTTCTTCCCCCAATTCTTCTCCTTCTCTACCTCCCTACCCATTTTATCTATCTATCTCCTCTGATCTAAATCGCCATCATCGTCAGGTAAGCTCTCTTCGTTCTCGATTTTTTATCAACCCAATCGAGTTCTGCTTTCTTGCTGCCAATTTCGCTATCCCTGCAATGTTTAGTTTTGGTTGCGGGTTCCGGTTTCGATGATTTTCGTTAAAACGCTTCGCGGGTTTGTGATTTTGAGCTTTTCATGATTCATCAATTGTATTCATTTTTATAATTTGGTGTTTCGATCTTAGCTGTTTTGTTATGCTGATGATCGCTTGTTGGTTGAATCAGCATAAAAGTCCTGAAGTCTAGGGTTTTTCACCCATCTGGTTATTTGCTGTTTTGTGGGTGCAACTAGACATAATTTTTTGTCATTTGGATGCTTTAAGGTGCTGTGAGCGTGGTGGATTAACTGCGAGCTTTGTGAATTTGTAGAATAAGCTCGTCATAGTAACTCTAGGATGAAGCAACTTCAATGGCTGGTTGATCTGCATAATTGACTTTTTTTCGTTCCTTGATTAGGAGATCAGTCGTAGCATTTTCAATACTGTGTTAACTTCTTTGGGCCAAAAATGATATATTGGTACATTCGTGTGGTATGTTTTACTTCCATGAGGTATTGAATTGCCCTTACTGTGCTTGTGGTGAATCTACTATCTTGTGTTGATATGTGAGGGTACATTGATAACGTGTCTGTATTTTGAGGTTTTGATTTCCATGCCTATCGCTAGTAGCAAACACTTATGCTTGTTTTAATATCTTATTTCAAAAGTGTTTTACCGTCTTAGAGCAAGCAGTGGCGTAGAGCTTTAAGAGATAATGACTAATGAGATTGGACCGGTGTTTAGAAGTTTAGTGGGTTTTCTTTTCTATAATATTTGTAGTTTTCAGTGTCGACATGTACAGCCAATCTAGACTTGTTTCAGGTTCAGATGCCATCTTATCTTTTAGATAGTGGCATGATTGTTATCCTCGTTCATTACTTGTTTCCATGCAACTCAACAGCCCCACATTGAAGGTGTATTGCACATCTTCTCTACTTGTTCAACCAATGCCGGTAGTCGGCATATTTAATTCCTTGTTCTAGATACTGTTGTTTGTGTTGACATCTTTGATTAAGCTTTTTATGCACCTCTCTCTTCTATTTCCTTTTTGTTTGCAGTTCTCCCTATGTCAACCTTTTACTTTAAGGGGCCATTAGGTTTTTTGACAACCACCAAATCTACACAAACTCCGCCACCTATGTTGTTCTTTTGTCTTCCCTTTTTCTTTCTTCAAACAGCAAAACCCCCCTCCTTCGGCAACTTTGAATGAACACTGAGGAATGTCAGACATGGAATGGTAAAAATGAAATGTTCACAATCTTCTCTACCCCCTCTTTTGAGAGAAGCACATAAACCCTTTCACCTTAGCCACCTTTAGGCTCCAGCAGAAATTTTCCAGGGCTACTGCAGAACATAGTGTGGGCGGTTGATGAGCTTAGAGTTGGCTCAAACTTTTGTGTTTTTAGAAGTGACTTGTTGATGAGCTTAGTTTCTTGTACCTTTTCAAGTTCAGATGAAATTTTCTATTCCTATTTTCTACTCCCCCCCTCCCTCTCTTTTATGCAACTATGTAAGCCTTGTGTTTGACGAAATGCAATAATCGGCCTTTTTCTTACCTAATGTGAATCCGGATTGCATTATTAAATCATTTTTTCTAACCTATGCCTTGAGGGAATAGGGTTAGAATCCCGATATAGGAAAAGATGTAAGCCTTGTGTTTGACAAAATGCGGTAATCGGCCTTTTTCTTACCTAATGTGAATCCGGTTTTCATTAGTATCTTGTGATACTTACCCTTTCAAGATCAGATGAATTTTTCTATGCTAACCTATGCCCTGAGGGAATAGGGTTAGAATCCCGATATAGGAAAAATTCTCCTAAATTAGTTATTTAGCCTTTTAAAAAATCTTTTTTCTGTTTTTTTATACAGGGAAATAGTTTTCAAATCTGATTCTTAACCTATGCCCTTAGAAAGACGGTTAAATTTTATTTTATTAGCCTTTAGTGATCACTTTGATGTGTTCATTCTTCTGTTGGAAATCAACTTCAGGAAAAATGATCAGACTATTTAAAGTGAAGGAGAAGCAGAGGGAAATGGCAGAGAATAACAATGGGAAGACACCAGTGAAGAAGCAGACTGCTGGAGAATTACGCCTTCACAGAGGTAAATCTCATTGATTTCTAAGCTAATTTGATGTCTTGTTTTTTTTTGTGGCATCAGGAGGTAAAACATGATGGATGCCTATAACAGAAGTGTTATCCTCGATCTTATTTTTCTCTTATGGTTAAGATGGATAAAATTGCACTGCTCAAGATTGACAATAACACCGTGTTGTCTATGACTCTTAAGAGAAATTAAAAAGATGTATCTAAAGGTCACTTGGGCCACATTTTACTGAAAGTAAGGATCTTTATAGCAATTATAGGTGATTGTTTATGCAACTGATTATACTAAAGAGTTCTTGCATGTCCAGGTACCTAATATATTTGTAAAATAACTGTTTTGGTGCAAACATTTTATGGATGATAAGGAGATCATGAACTCATTGTAGTGTTGAAAGAGAATGTAAGCTAATAGCTTGTCTTGTATATACCCTACAAAACCTAATACACTTAGTCCAAGGACATTTTTTAGAGAAAGTTAGGTTGTAATGTTCTCACATTTGGAAATAATTGAGTGTTGGCACAAGAATTCCAGGTAACTTTCATGATATGACTAATTAAAGATGACAAATAAGGCCTTCTTTAAATAGAATCTATGTGCACCACTAGCTTTTTTATCCAACCACTCGTCGTACATAGAAAAGAAAGAAAAAAACAAGAAAGGAAACAAGTGTTTCACGATATAATATTTTTATACTGCCATATTTGCCCACAAGTAGTTTTCTTGTATTTTCTGAAATTTTCCCTACAACAGCACCGATTTTTTCCTTTTGTGGTTGAAAACTTTATTATGGTCCCGTTGTATTTTGGTATTATATATTCCTCTTAACTGGATGGTTCTTATGAACTTGTAGATATCAGTGAGCTAAACCTGCCAAAATCTTGCATCATTTCGTTTCCCAATGGCAAGGATGATCTCATGAACTTTGAAGTAACGGTTCGTCCTGATGAAGGATACTACTTGTAAGCTTCTTCTTCTATACACATCATAGTTTATTATCATGCAAATGCTTTCCATGTGGAAGAAAATCTGCCTCCTTCAGGGCCATATTTCTATTTTGCGGATCATTTGTTACTTCCTTAGAAGTTGGGACATCAGATGCTTCAATGGTCAACTAGAATTATGATTTCTGATCGAGTAGAGGACATCAATTGTAATGCATTTATGATAATTATTTTGCAGAGGAGGAACTTTTGTGTTCACTTTCCACATACCCTCCCTCTACCCTCATGAACCACCAAAAGTAAAATGCAAGACAAAGGTAATTATCAAATCCACTCTTTTAAAGAACTGCCATTCCTCATGTATTTTCACCAATTTTATCATATTTATGCTGTGTTTTTTTTATCGCGACTCGTAGGTGTATCATCCGAACATTGATTTGGAAGGAAATGTTTGCCTCAACATTCTTAGGGAAGATTGGAAGCCTGTTCTGAACATCAACACTGTCATATACGGACTGTTTCATCTTTTCACGGTATTCACTATCCACTTAATACATTGTTACTGTATCAAATATGGGGGCAAAGGAATTCACATCTCTTGTTTGAAATTTGCATGCTAAAAATGTCTTAGCTTTCTTCTGCGGAAAAAAGGGCCCACCACTTTTGTCTGTTCCCATTTCCTTGGTGGAGATTTGGTTAAACTGTTCTAAATAACCGTGTTCATGTGCAGCAACCAAATCATGAAGACCCCCTAAACCATGAAGCTGCAGCCGTGTTGAGGGATAATCCCAAGCTGTTTGAATCCAATGTAAAAAGGGCTATGTCTGGTGGGTATGTGGGTCAGACTTACTTCACGAGGTGCTCATAGTAAGGGCTAAATCGCAAACAACACATTGGTAAAACAAAATCCGCATCCTCTTCCCGGATTTTTGAATTTTAGCTCAAAGTGTTGCCAAGAAAGGAAACCAAATTCCTATGATTGCTGGTGCCCATGTGGTTGTGTTGACATTTTAAACGGCCTTGAAATTGCATCCTATCTTTACTCATTACCTAGTCCAAAACTGAAGACAATGCTAAACTTGTGGGAGCTTTATATATTCTTCTGTTTCCCCCTCTCCTTGTGTATTATGAATTAATAGCTATGGGGAAAAACACCTTTCTGAATCACATATTTGTTCTGTGTACACCTTATTATCTTTATGCACAGTTCTGCAATCAAAACAGGGCCAAAGAACTGTTTCCGACTGCTAATCATGTGAGGCTGTGTAGTAGCTAGTAGAGAAGAAAAATAATGAACCCAAGTGGTACACCTTCTAGTTTTAGTCCATGTTACGGGGACAGCCTCTGTTTGGTAAGGGAAGCGTAAAGAAGTAAACATAATATCAAATTATATGGCAATTGTGTAGCGCTTTTCGATGCATTAGCTGTGCACCCTGAATGCCACCAAGCTTGTAATGGAGTTATTTGTGAATAGGGTTGTTACGTGAACCAAGCCACTAAGCAAAGCAAACGTAAAAAAAAAAACTCGATGTAAGTTCATTTACATTTTAAACAAGTTAAACATGAGCATATTTTATAGTTCGGTTAAATTGGGTTCTTTTGACTCTGAATAACAACTCTAAAGATAACTATGATGAAATCATTTTCAATAAAGTTACTTTTGACTCGAATAATAATCTTAAAAACAACCCTAAAAATAAATAGATGAAACAATTTTCAATAAAGTTATATTATCTGAGCTATTATAGCTAAGTTCAGGCTCATTCATTTAACTAAGCACACTGAGGCGGGTTGCTTAGAGATTGGCGTGCGATATCCTAGGCAATCCAAGGTGATGCAACTGATAAACAACTAAATACGTACCTACGGCAACAGAACGCAAAGGCCAAAGTTTTAAAACTAAGTGAAGTCCAGACATCCCAAATCATTTGAGACACATAAAAAAACAAATGCAAGTTCAAAGATAATTCTTCAAAGGAGGATTCCCCGTATACATTGGTAACTTATAACTACATTTCTCTGACCCTTGATCCCTAATCAACACTTTCTACCATTTAGACCCATCTGGAAAAGAGTCCAAAGCATCCTTCTTACCATGTACATAGAACTGAACAACAGCTTTCATCCGATCAAGCTTGTCCGGGTGGTAATTGACATGAACCACCACCGGCTTCACCTTCCCCTTAAGCGACGCAATCTTTCTAACCTTCTTAAAAAGAACCTTACTATTCATAAACAAGTACATATCCATTGTCCTCCTTGAAGCATACAGGCCATCATAACCAGGATGAGACGGGTAATATAACTCCTCGTTGAAAACCGCCTGATCCCATAATTTAAGCTGACTCGATAATCTAGTAGCCACACGATCCAAAAGCTCGATAGATGGAACAGTTGGCCTAATGTAGAAGAAGCCAGAGTTGTAAACCCATATCCTCATTGTATGAGCATAACGCGCCCAACCCATTGCAGGCTCGTCAAACACATCATTATATCCGTAAGCTGTTGCATTGTCATGCCCATCTGACATGGACTCCACGTCTGAATCCCGGTATAGATGATCAAACGGGTTTTGTAGGTAAACTATGTCAACATCCGAGAGGAGAACACTGTATCCCAATTGCAAGAATTCTCTTAGTATACGGAATTTCAAGCCTGAGACTGCATGGTTGGATCCAGACTTGCCTACTGAATCAATACCCTCATCAGGATCTCTCTTGTACACAGGAACCTCTTTTTCGTTGCAAAACTCGAGGATATCTTCATCCAAAGCAACAACTAAGTAATTTTTTATTCCAACCCTTTTGATGTTTGTAAACCATTCTTCTAACATGAGCTTGACTTTGAAGTTGGCAAGGGCAACTATCACTTCTTTCTGGATAGCAATATTTTCTAGTATCTTTGATAATCTTGGGTTAACTTTCTCATCGGGGGTGATTGTTGGGTTAGTTCTAAGACCTTTGACTGTGCCAATTGGTCCTGCCTTGTGGCTTTTCCCCAGCACCTGAGCTTGCATCTTAGCCTGATCTTCGCCTTGCTTGGCTCGCTTGAGCTTATCATTTAGCTCCTTAATTTGTATAATCAGTTCAGCATTTTCAGATGAGAGGGATTTGAATTCTGCCTTCAAAGACTTAGTTTGATTTGATGGTTCACATTCAACCAAGTCACCCTGTGTTGAAGGAAATTTAACAGCTCTTAGCACACTTAATCACCAATTTGACACAACTTACATTGTATATGCATCTTTCATCCAAAGTAGCATTAGTTCAAAAGTAATTCCAAATATTAAGCAAACATGAAAAAGTCACTTATCATGCGATATCTGCGAACATTCAGCAAAAGACTACCTTAACTACAAGTCTACAACTCATTCGAAGTTTGATCATCATAAACTTATAAGAAGACTTGTTCGTATCCTAATCAAGGACTAACTCTACCAACCAGTGGAGCAACAGTTTCTCCCGATTTAGTATCCATATCTGGGAATCTGGGATATTAGGTATGTATACATGATGTTTAATTGTTTAGTAATTCCATAGCCATATCTAGATAGGCAAAGCGATATCCCTGATATCTGGATACGATACGAAGATACAACATTATCTTCGCTATGAAGCTTGATCATCATCAAGCTATGATGATTTATCATCATCAACTAGTAGACACACTTTCCTACTAATTCTTTTGGATGACGACATTAGGATGCCTTACAAGCATTTAGATCATATCATCGAATCAACATTTATGTAGGAACACAAAATCCATATGAATCAGTCAATCAGAGTTGCCAAGCACAACAGTAATTATAGTCAACGGACAGAGAAATGGATAGTTGAAACCATGAATCAACCCTGAACAAGACGAAATGAAACGGAAAACGCAACAAGTTGGAAAAGAGAAGTACCTTGAGAGAAGTGAATCCATGGGTGAGGAAGGAAGAAGTGGGAGAAAAGAAGAAAGTGGGAGGGTAAGAGAAAGCAAGAACACAGCCAACGAAGACTCCAACGGAGATTGCTAGGATTTTGCTTGATCTGTGAATGGAGAAATCGTTAACCCTGTTGTTCCCCCTCATTGGTTCTTCCCCTCTCTTTCGCCCCAAATTCTTACGACGCAGATTGAACTTTGAAGTGGGAAGAGCAGAGGGGTTGGAGTTGGACTAAGAAAGTAACAGGACGACATTTTGTATATTAATGCGATACTATTGGTCCCTTCTCTTTTTGTTCTTTCGTGACAACATTGCTGGTTTCGAACAAAGTTGTTTTATTTATTTATTTATTATTATTTAGAAGAAAATATAGAGCATCGTATAACCGGCTTTATGAAAAAGAAGAAAATCAAATTAGTCAAAAACAAAACATCAAACCATAAAAACTTGTGATAGACATCAAAATATGAGAATTATCTTCGTAAGTTAAATTGTTGTAACTTAGATTTTACTAAAATTAATTAATAATAAAAAGAGAAAGTAGGTCAATGCGATGAGAAATTTTCGATATTCGCAGTGAATTACTGTTGGGTATGGAGGCGGCTGCCCAAGGCAGGGCGAGGGCGATTACACGCGGTCAAGATCTTCTGTATCCCTCCCCTTGTATCCTATCACGTGATTGGTTGAATTTATATTGTTTATTATTTTTCTCGTAAAGCAGTAAAACTTTAATCCCTATTTATTTAGCCTCAGCCAATTACTTTGGTTGAATTTATATTGTTTATTATTTTTCTCGTAAAGCAGTAAAATTTTAATCCTATTTATTTAGCTCAGTCAATTACATGTTAGTGATACATGTATCACTGTTATAGGAGATCTCAACTGGACTACATGTGTATATGGACATTGGACGAGGTAAGAGGTCTTCGCCCGCCCTAGTCCCATTGGAGTTACCACGTTATCCAAGTTGTAGATTAAATAGGTAAAATCTTTTACTAATTTATGATTATACTTTATTAAGTGCACGTTTGATAAACCTACACATAATTGTATGAATATCATTATAAAATCAATCGATGATATAGAAGTTATCCATAAATGCTAGTGTCGGACATTTACTGCCACATCTCAATACAAATATTACATCCTTCATCGGTCAAAACTTCCATAAAATCCTTGTTATTTCAACATAAATGCTCAATTTTAGCATCAAATTAAACAAAACCTTTATTTTTGAAAATAGAGAGAAATGAGGAAAAATCAAAACAAACTCCAAATATAATATTATCTTGTGATCTAAAGAAAGAAAAAAACAATTCCTAAGAGTTAATTTAATTTTCAGTTTTAGGAAATTAAATACAGGTACAAGAATGGCTCATTCAAAATTTGCGTTTGGTAAGACATGATATGGGAATCAAAGTAATTTTTAAAAATGAGTGATTCCATCATTAACAAACTTAATTCTCAAATAAAAAGCAAGCTTTGAGTCACCTTAAGAACCAAACCATTCCAACAATATTCTCAATTCTACTTAGTTTGCAATACACCTCCTCAATACAGCAGTCCCTTATTGCAACATAACAAACACAAAACTTGTACTTCCTACAGAAACATCATTCGCTTGTTTCTATGTCATCACCTTGGCTGCTGAGTATATAAGGGCCGCATCATCTGCAAATCCACAAACATTCAGAATCATTTCCACATTCAAACTAAAACTCTCCATCCATTACACTACAGCATAACATTTAACATAGCGCATATACGTACCTGCAATAGTCGTTAAATTATACTCTCCAGGTACATTTGTCTCTACTCCAATGGCACCTTTGGCAGCTGCAACACCAACAGCAACACTTTGCATGATATTCAAGCCTGAGCACAGAGATGCAACAACCCCTCCAACTAAACAATCACCAGCACCACTAACTCTTACAACTGAGGCAGAAATGGCTGGATAATGCACAGCAGAAACATCAGAGTTTCCTTTTGATGGTGAAAAAGAAGAGTATCCTTTTAGAGGGCAGTTTCTGTTTATAAAATCATAAAGCCTATTATTTTTTGTACCATTACAACTTGAACAGAAAAAAGCTTCTTTTTGAGTCATTACACCTCTAGAACATAAAAATACTCCACTGGGCCCTACTGTCACAAGAACAAACTTGACACCGTTCTCCAATAAAACTAATATTGCTGGCTTCAGCATTTGGAATAAAGATTCTGGAGAATTTCTCCTGCTACAATCATTAGCCATTGGAACAAAGGAAGATCCCGGTGACAAAGCCTTTGCCATTTCAATCAGCTCAAGTTCATTTGGTGAAGCAAATGTTACCTGTGAGTAATCAGCAGACCCAAAATTCTTGTCAGCAACCAGTAATGAGGGAAAGGTCACTAAAATCTATTGAGGACAAATAATTTATCAGCCATTAAGGCTAATCGAACATCGGAAGGAAAAACATCAGTTAAGGCTCGGTACTCACATACTTGGCAATGGATGCAACTCTCTTAGATTTTGCAATGGATACAGGTTCAAACCAAACTGGAACATTAAGCTCTGCTGCCACTGAAAATATAACGGATATTATAAAACTTTGTTCTGGAAAATATCCGGATATTGGTAGAAAATCTAAAATGAACCAAAACAATGAGCACTTTTATTTAGTTAATGGAATAGTGAAAACATTTCAGGCAACAACTATTGCAAAGCTAAGCCTTCTCTAATACATACACAAAGAAAACAAAAACAAAAAAAGTGCAGTAAAAGACACATAGATGTACTTTGGCAAGAAGCTTCCAGAGCAGCAGGTGTCACATTAGCGTCAAGCACCAACAATGGAGCAGAGTAAAGGACTGATCTGGACTGCTGAATCCAATCACGTGTAAGAAATCTTTCCTGCACCAGGCAACAAAAGAGAATAATGACAGACATAAGATTTTTGAAATATCAATAACATGACTAGTCAAGGTAGACACGAACAGGAAATTAAAATCAGTCTTAATTTGCATAAGGAAAAGAAAGAAAAAAAAACTCACAACAGATTCCACGTTTGCCACACCTGCAACCAATTCACCATCTACATCGAACATGCAATTTACAGTTGCAGTTGTAATCTGCTTTGCTTGTAGAATGCCTAATCACATAAAAAATTCATGAGGGTGAAAAGAACAATATTTGCATAATACACCTTCACTACCACAAGAGAAGGAGGTTGAAGATTGACCTGCAATAGGCAGTCCTGCAGATTTCCACCGCGCTAACAGCAATTCTCCTGTTTTCGTATAGTCAATGAATAAAACATGATAAGCCTTATATTAATACAGGCAAAAAAACACTATATTCATTAAAAAAGAATTTGTGAATTTCTATAGTATCATTTGCATAGTTAACTACTAACCAGTCTACTGATTTTTTTTTCATTTTCAGACAGAAAATTTTCAATTAAGTTATATAAGTACGCTGAAAAATTGTTTGATATCCGTGAGATGGCTCAAGTTTCAGAAATATCTCAAACCTACCCATTCTTAACACTATTGAAAATTGTATGTCTCAATAGGCTCCAGTGTTTCCATTACTAATAGACTAATAGAGCTCAGTGTGACACTTCATATTGGATAATTAATGATAAATTCGGAGGCTGGTAGAATTTTGACAAGTAAATAAGATTAAATTATCATGCCTGAAGAAAGGAGGCTGTAGAACAGTTTCCATGTTAAGAAATAAAAGTAATGTTATCATGCTAGGATCAAACTTTATTTAAAATTCTAAATGAGGGCACCCCTATAATGTTTTTGAAAGGTTATGGTACCTCACTGATATGATGCAATACTAATGTGGCCTTGGCTACCTTGCTAATTTAACAAAAGCAGACTTTTATAAAAACCAAAGTAACTGGAGAAGCAATAATTTTTAATTAACTTCACAGTTTACACTAGAAATGAGACTTTGTAATGCACTGACAATAGATGACAATTAGTAAAAATGCTTAAAATATTTTTTAGAAAGCCTATATGTTGGTTATAGAACCTGCCATATCACATCCAAGTGCACTGATCATGTAACATTTTGTTCCAAGCTTTGACATGCACTCGCCTATATTTCTTCCAACACCACCTAACATGAAATCAACCTGAAGGAAGAGAAAAATATAGTTTTAACTGAAACTTTCTTATCTCCCAGTTGCATTTCATATATCATAATTTCTTCAGTGACATGTAATAAATCTCCACTTTTTGATACTAGAAGACTTTATCAACAAAAACATGTAACATTAGGAGCAGGATATGATGATGTACACTATGCACACATTCAACAGTCAGCCATCCCTCAAGACTCGGGGCTCAAAATGGAGAAAAAAGAAGAAGAAAAAGCTGAAGAATCAAAGGCTGCAGAATAAGAAGGGTAGGTCTCTGAATCATGTTCATAATTCAAAATGAGGAAGCATTTGTGCACAAATTACTATAAAACTCAACCCGAAGCCAATTAAATCAGAACAACTTATTCTTCCCTAAACAACAAGGCTTGCACGAAACTAGAGGTCTCAACAAGAGATACATCTACTATTGTATGATACTTTTCTTTGAGGGGAATGCAAACACCTAATGTTGGGTCAGCTAATGTAACTACACTTCTCTAAACAATTACTGCAGCATACCATATGGTAGAATTTCCACTTTATGTCAGCAAGGAAAGAGTTGGTCACCAACTAGAAATCTATGTAAACATTTCAGTGTTGCCCAACAAAGCCTCTCCCAAAAAATTTCCTAATAGCTGGTGATCTAGAGGTGGAAAAAATTTATCTTATTCTACAATTAATCCCTCCCCTACATTGTGCAAGCAACGTCAGAATTACAATGCACAACCTCTTTATCCAGCAGACTTTTTATATAGAATTGGAGCGCATTTAATAAGATATCAACCATTAAAAATTATTTTAATGGTATAATCAGTGACAATTATTTTAGTAGTTATTCTCTTTTTCATTATTCATATATTTTTTCATCTATGTATCAACTTATCAATGAGAAGGTATAATCAAATCTTTCTGCAGAGTTACTTTAGAACACTGTCGATTAGTAGCTTTGTGATAAGGTGGTAGTGAAGTTGGTGAATACTAAACAATCAAGTAAACAAATTTGTATTAGCATGATAACTAAACTATGATATTATTCATTCCAAAAACATAAGCCATAACAAGTCCAAAATTTTACACCATAACAAATTCAGAACCTGATTGCTTCAACTGGATAATTTTAGTAGCATAAAAGTTGTAAATCCAGTTAAACTACCCAAAAATTGAAGGGAGGAGAAAAGAAAGAGATCAGACCTTGCCAGGGGTAGTACTCCTAGGGTTAGCAGAAATAGAAGGAGTGGAAAGAACATCCAACACCATCCCTCCAATTACAACGGGCATTGACTGCGCTTGCTTTCTCTGTTGCCCGCTTAACAACAACTGTAAGCATAGAGAAAACAGTTCAAAGTTAAAGCATCAAAGCTTGAGGAGGAGATAGAAAGATGAAGAATTGTACCGGGCGAATAAGAGAATCTGGTGTGGGTTGAGGCTGGAGGTGTCGAGATAGAGCCGCCATGCGCCTCTGTGATCTCTCCATCGTTCTTCTTCCAATTCGCTACTCCGTACACAAAAATAAACTCTGCACAGTGCACACGTTGTTATTAGACCATGTGCAATATGGTAAATTTATTAAGGTCTATATGGTATTGTGATATTCCTACCAAAAATAATTTGGTATTGTGATATTAGACATATGAGTGTATATATAAAATATACGCAGTATATAGATATTAAATAGGATCTTGATATAGTCCTACTGCACATATATTTCTCCATACCTATATCTTGATGCTTTATACCTATATCTCATTATCAATATATGAAACATTAATATTCATATCCGATACTAAATATGTCCTAATAAAGTTTATTAACACATTCTTTCCGTCATCAACCTTAAAAATCCACTTTTTTTTTTCTCCACGTTTATAATTTTATTACTCGATTTTTAAACTTTATTTTTACTTAAACAACATATCATATACTTTTATTTTCAATATTTATAGATAAAATACATGAATAAATAGCATAAATTTATGGAAAAAAACTTTATTTAAACTTAAAAACATCAAAGAAAATCATTAAAAATCCGTATCAAATTTGTGATTGAAACACGCAAATAAAAAAAACGAGTACATATAAAGCATAAATAAAATGACGTCGGTTATATTACGTGTCATGTATCCTGGTATATTAAATTTCATATGTAATATTTATAATATATTAATTTTATGTGTAAAATTAATGATATTCAAATTAACTATATTAATAATAATTATAAATTACATGTGTAAAAAGAATATTACTTCTCTTAAGTTTTTTTTCATAAAATTGTAGATAATTTTAAACATATACAATATTTGTGTTTATGGATAGAGAAAAATAAATTATATCCTTAAAAAAAATTATTTTATCTAAATGTAATTGTTTTAACTGAAAATTTAGTTAAACTATAACTCAAAATATTATTACACCAAAAAAATCAAAACCATTGATTGTACTTAAAATTGAATGGGTCGAGATCTTTCTATACATGAGTCAAAACATGCCAAATATCACCACTTGATTGAGTTTTAAATTCACAAAACCCTCTCTCTTGGCTTAGAAGTTAAAAAAAAAAAACTTAAGAAAGAAAAGTTTTATAGTACTTCTGACGCTGTAGGATAGAGACTTAGAACCATTATATATTTTAATAGTAATAAACTACCAATATAAATGATCTTATATATATGAAAAAAGAGGTCAAAGTTAAGGGATTGCCACATATAGCTTAAACCAATAGGAAAATCAAAAGACATACTAATTGTATAATTCAAAGATTTTATTCGCCTCGTGAAAAGCACAGTGGAACTGAATAAAGTCATGGCACCTAAATACCACACACAGTTAACTGAGGATGGTGACGGGGATGTAATCCTTAAGGAGAGTAATTACCAACCAAGAGTCCGGTTCTAATATCACTTCACGGTGACCACTCTCCCAAACTAACTTCAATCAATAGAAAGCACCCCATGACTAAGTCATAGGCACCAAAACATAGACTAGGTTAGCGCCAAATCTCGAACATGCACTTCCGAGACACTTCAATATACTCTTATGCCATATCTCAAACAAACTTGCCTCTATTCCCCAACTCCGACGAATTATTAAAGACTTTTGCATTGCACCATTTTCACGTCCACCAAATTCCTACGGTAAAAAATGTTGTTCCACATGCATTTATTAGCAAATCTAAGTAAAGAAGTAACGTTACCTCGCATCCAAGAAACAAATGACATTGTAAAGAATATGTCTAAATAAAGTTTTGCCCGAAGACCGCTCCACATTAACCTAACCAACCGACAATCCCAAAGAAGATGCAACATGGTTAGAGAGCAGTGGAAGAAAGACGGTGACGTAACCTCACGGTGGCAGCCATCACCACTCCACGCAACACCTTCCAAGCAAACAACCTAGCATGTTCCTACACTCTGGCGGCCGGTGCTTCCTCAAACAGAACTAGGGTTAGGGTTCTTCGGCACTTGATCGAACGAGCCCGAGCGAGCCTCCACAAGCTCAAACGAACCCGAGCCCGAACGAGCCTCTACAAGCTTGAGCTCGGATTATGCAAAAACGAGTTACGCGGGCTCGAGCTTTAAAAATAGCTCGAGAGTTGAATTCGAGCCTGATCTAAATCTTGTAAAAATATTTAGGCTCGACTTGTTTCTAAAAGAGCCGAGCCTGAACACCTAGGTACTCGGCTCAAGCCGCTTGAATTATAACCCTATTTGAGGGTGGTATCGTGTGGTTATACGGTGGCTATCCCCATACTTTTTAATAAGTTTTCAAAACTCTTTTGAATAAATTGAGATCCTCCATAGCTAATAAAGACTCTAGGATCATCAAATCTAGAAAATTCTTAGTTTTAACGAATTTAACACACTTTTAGAGTCATTAGAAATAATAGTTATAGTCACTACCCGTTTTGAAATGTGATACACAACCACAAGAATATACGTACAAGATCTAAGTTGGGAAGTTGTCTAATGAATTCAATACTCCAAACATCAAAAAGTTCAATTTTTAAAAGGATTTTTTTCTCTTGGTGTTCTCAAGTTTGGACTGTTACTCTTGATATCTACAAGTTTTTAAATTTTTCCTTGGTCCATTAACTGTTTGATTAGTTTTTCCTTATTTTTTTAATACATATTTCATTAAAAAATCAATTATAAAAAAATATATAGAAAAACAAAGTGAAAACTAATTATGATCGCATTAAATATTAACTTTATTAAATAAGGTATAGATGTTTTTTAATTTTAAAATATAAAAGTAAATTTAAAGCTATTTTAAAATTTTTTTGAATTAAAATAAAATATATAGTAAATTTTATTTATTTATTTTAGAATTAAATAAAAATAAAAATAATTAAATTTAAAAATAATTTAAAAAAATAAATAAAATTTTACTCTATTTTATTTTAACTAAGGGTATATAATTATTTTTAAATAAAATTTTCTAGACTTTTAAAATTTAAAACGTGAAAAATTACTTGTATACCGTTAGTTAACATTTTATAAAATTAATAAGTTTTAATTTCAATGTGGTCATAATAAAAATTAAAACTAATTATCTACATTACTTAAATCAAATATAGGAATTTTATTTATTTTTGAACTAGTTTTAAATTTAATTTAATTTATTTTAATTCAAATCAAAAATATTTTTGTATATATATTTTTGTTTAAATTCAAAAATAGCTTTAAATTTACTTTTATAGATTTTTAAAAATAAAAATATATAAAAAATACTTCTATTATAAAATTAATTTGTTTAAAATTTAACGAGTCATAATTACTTTTAAATTTTATTTTTATGATTTATTTAATTATATTTTCAATGTAATATATAAAGAATGAGTATAAGGGGAAACAAATTAAACGATGAGGGTATCAAGAGTGAAAACTTGTGAATATCAAAAGAAAAAGTTTAAGCTTAAAAGACATCAACAGAAAAAGTATTTTATAAAATTATGGTTCGAGGCATTTTATCCCTCTTATTAATGTTACATATATGTTTGCATTGATCGCACAAGCGGATAAAATGGTAGACATCCTTAAAACAAGGTATGTCACCAAAATCTTGATTAGAAAACTTTGTTGATGCAAAAAGCTCAAGGGGTGTTTGATTAGAAGGATGAAATGAACACCGGAGGAAAACGGCTAAGAGGGAGAAATCAAATAAATGATTGTATTACTTTTATGTGTGGTAAAGACCTCTAACATTTCATTTTAGTTGTTAAACAAACATTTTCTTTATATTGATTCAGTAATGTTCCATTTTCAAGAATGATTTTTAACGAACAATCACCCATGGATAATTATATGATCCAATCTGGCAAAAAGTCCCGTATACCCATCTAGAACGGAGGTTTCCTAAAACTTTGTATTATCTAGATATTCGGGTTGGATTGATACGTTGCCCACTCCTTTTTTTAGTTTTTTTTACCATAACAATTTTTTTTATATCAAATATATAACTAAGAGCTACCAACCTGGAATCCGAATCAACCCGACAAATTGCTAAACCCGAAACCGATCCGAATCAAGATGATAGGTATTCAAACGCGGTTTTGACCTAGCCGACATCAACCCGAACATAAATTGGTCCCGACTCGAACTCGAGAAAGACCTCAACCCGAGGTCATACAAATTTGAAGTAACTTGATCCAAAGTTACCGAAAATCGAACTAAACCGATATGTTATTTCCCAAGTAAACGCTACCCAATAATTCGTTTTCAACCCGAAAAATTATTGTCCGACCCAAACGGACATGAAACAAATCGTTTGAAAACCGAAACTGCTTGAAACCCACTAACTATCAACCCAAACTTGTTGCAACCCAAACGCCACCCGTCGGTCCCGTTTGATTGCACATGGATAGAGTAACTTGAGTTGCACATCCCTGCCATCAGGTGCCGTGAGAAATTTGAGGTCTGGGACACAGTTTGCTCTTTCCTCGCGGGTCTTCTTCTCCGTCGTCTATCTTTCGGTTCCGACGTCGACACCTCTCCGGAAAATTCGACGGCTTTCCTCCGCCTGTAGTCTTTTGCAGCAGGCAAGCTCATCTGATCCATTCAACTCCGCTTTCTCCCAGGTTTCTTTCGCGCTTCTCTTTTGTCTTCGTTCTTCTCAATTACCGCCTCTTGCGTTCTTGCCTTTATCGATTTCAGGTTCGAAGTGTTGTTAGTAATCCTAGGGTTTATCTTTCTAACTGCCTGATCCGCTTCAGATTTGAATAAATTGCAAATTTGGAATGGATAGTTGCATTCTCTTTGTTTTGACTAGGCAAGCATGTTAAAGGGCCCGTTAGGTATTCATATCTGGATATCAATATATCAGATATCCATACCAAACAAGCCCTAAACGAACCTTATTCATATAATGTGATTTGGTTCAAGGATTGAATATCACTGCGTTAGATGTCCTTTAATTTGATGTCGATACCTTGATTAGTAGTTGGTAAGTAATCTGAGTGGAGAAATCGGTTGCAGGCTAAGGTTTCTCTTGCTCCAAATGGATAACATTGTAGAAAGTTTGGAGAAGGCATACCAGGACTTGGTGGGTGCCATTACCAGTGCCCTTGAAGCCAAGGAGGTTTCAGGGGGTCAAAAAACTCTAGCTACCGATGCTTCTTTAGAGAATTTCAAGCAGAGGTTTGAATTGTTCAGGGTGGCTTGTGATCAAGCTGAGGAGTTTGTGGAATCAGTTAAACAGAGAATAGGATCAGAGTGTTTGGTAGATGAGGCAACAGGCTCTACAACTGGGAAGTCGGGGCAGGTTGGCACTACCAGCCTTTCCCCTATAAGTGCAGTGCGATTGGAACAGATGAGTAAAGCTGTTCGCTGGCTTGTGATTGAGCTTCAGCATGGTTCTGGTGGGTCATCTAACCCCCATCCCTCAGCTGCTTTTGATGCAAGGTTTCCTGATGATGGACCCCAGTAGGTAAACCAGTTATAAACAATCATGTTTGTAGTTGCTTGCGCCTTTTAAGTGTTAAATGCATTCATGAGAAAAGGTCATTTTAAGTTATAATTTCTAACTGCTACATTGGTTTATTTGCTTGAAGCATATGCTTTTGTGTTTGTTGCTTCTGTCACTAAACTTTCAGATTTAGTGAATCAGTATAGTAAGCATTCACTGGTTATCAAACACATCCTTGCATTAGTCAATCTATTTTGGAATCAAGGTACATAAATTAACAATGTAGTACTTATATCTCTATCTTTCTTTCAGTAATAAAGAGATTATTACATTATTAAAGCTACTCGTGTAGAGACTTATCAAAGCAAAAGGCCAACTTCAAGGAAGGGTTTCGCATAACAATTCTTAAGCGACCATTGACTCTTGTTGCTTTGATCCGTTTCTGTTTACATGAATAAATCTACTTCTAATCTCAGAAGTAATCTGTGTATGGTCATATTCCATAATGTTGCTCAGCTGCTTTTGTCAATCTTATCAGCTTTCTTCTAAAATACCCCGGCCTTTTAGGTTCTTTGCACTAAATGCTCAATTACCATATGTTACTTGCACCAGAAACTTTAGCCTAGTCCTAACAGTTTTCGAATAGTTTGTTAGTGAACTCTCATACATGATTATAAACGTTTTGGTGATTCTGAGTTATCTGTTTGAGTGTTTGTATAAGACATACATTTTTGGTTTCTTCAACACAACATCGTGTACACTTGGTGAATTCCAGCCTGGTAGAGTGTTTGTGGCTTTTTGCACATCTGTTCTATTCCTTGCTATGTTCCAGTATCTGAAAATCTATTTGTTTCCTAGTAACCATTTGTAACCAATCTTGACCGAGAATTTGTACAATAGCATGTTCAGTGATGGTATAATTAAGCAACAAAAGTTCCTCTCAGGTTTTTCTTACGTTTCTTCACCTGATGCAATATTTGCTACTCATGGTTAGAATTTGTACAATAGCATGTTCAGTGATGGTATAGTTAGCAACAAAAGTTCGTCTCAGATTTTTCTTACGTTTCTGCACCTAATGCAGTATTTGCTACTCATGGTTAGAAGCTATAGCCCAAAGCTGTTTGCCCGTTCCATTCATATTCCCGAATTCAATACTCCTTACATCCTAGTTTCTACTTTTGTAAATATGGCGCAGTATCAAAAGGTCATTACTTTACCGTCACAGGTTTCGATTCTTAATATTGTTGCTGCTGCTGCATGTCACAGTCCACCTTCACAAGTCACAACCCCCAATGCCGGAGCATCATTTCTAAAAAAAAACCCTCCTATTTATTAAGCAATCAAACTTAATCCCAAACTATAGGAAGTGTTGTTGGGGTGTTGTGAGTTAATAATTTTGCACCTTTCTTGCAGCCTTGCATCACTGACCACTTTGTTAGAATAGAAAGAAACGCTTCCTATGTAAATTCAAGTTCTATGCTGTTTGTAAGCAGAAGAGAGGAGAAAATGTGGAATTTAGTGTATTTCTGTGATGAGATCGTTCACTCTCTTGATTACAATGTTGATGACTTACTCCTACATACACTTGCGTTGTTACCCTAATGTGAACCCTAACTCTCATAACTAATATGCCTACTGCAACTTATTTATGTCACTAATGAGTAAGCTGTACAAATCAAGCCTACACTTGAAACAGGATGTGTCCTTAAGGAACCGCCAAGTAGAGAGGAACTAGGATCATGGTGTTTAAAGTTTCTTCTGCTCATGTAATCTCTTCTTTCTTTCATTGTTGCATTTCCTCTTCAGGGTTCGAGCTTAACTGACACAGGCTGAAAGTAGGGCATCCAAAACAAATCAGTCCGGTCTTGTAGAGCACCGAGAAGGCTGCCTGCCTCTTCTCATTGATCATTTACCTATAAAAACATATGCAAATGGACATATAAGTATAACGAGGTAAACGATATCTTAACCGCATCATGGCACCTCCCCCAAAATGGAGTGTGGATACAGATGATACCCGTGTTCGAAAATAAGAAGCAAATATGCCATTTGATTTTTGGACCAAACATGAGACAGTACGAGCATTACATTGGTAATCTTATACTGAATTGTTATAATAAGACAATAAATCTAGGTATACCGATACAATGGGCCAGGGGAAACATATTTTGGGCCCATGGATTAATGGGCCCGGGGCGACTGGGGGTGCGGGAGACTTAGCCCCCGCGGAGGATTCTATCTATTTATAAGGAATTCTATCTATTTGTAGGATTCTATTATTTATAGGACTCTATCTATTAATAGAGGATTCTATCTATTTATAGTTATAAATAGATAGGTGTAGAGTTGTATTCATTATCCCACCAAAGTATATTGAAAACCCTAGCTGCAAGGTTTGTGCAGTAAAATCACAAAACGTCTTGTCTTCTCTTCTTCTCTCTATCTCTGAAATAACTCGTTGAAAGAGCTCAACAATTGGTATCAAGAGCAAGGTTGTCGATGAGTTCCGTTGCAAAATTTGAGGTTCCGCGATTCAACGGAACTGGAAACTTCGGTCTTTGGCAGCGACGAGTTAAGGATATGCTAACGCAGCAGGGGATGTTGAAGGCGCTGAAGGAGACAAAATCGGAGTCGTTGAAAGACGACGAATGGGAGGAGATGTAGGAGAAGGCAGCGTCGGTCATTCGGCTCTTTTTGGCAGACGAGGTAATATACCACGTTATTGATCTCAAATCTTGTCAAGAGATTTGGACTCAATTGGAGAAACGGTATATGTCAAAATCTTTGTCTAGCAAATTGTATCTCAAACAAAAATTGTATGGGTTGAAAATGGTGGAAGGTTCTGACTTGGTAAAACACGTGAATATTTTCAATCAAATTATTGGGGATTTGGCTCGGGTGGATGTAAAACTTGGAGATGAAGATAAAGCTATGATCTTGCTATGTTCTCTACCCTCTTCATATGAGAATCTGGTGATGACGTTGATGTGTGGGAAAGACGAGATAAGTCTTGATACGGTGTCAACAGCGTTGCTTTCACAAGCCGAACGACGACAACATACCAGTGAGAGTTCTCAAAGCGAAGAGTTGTATGTTAGAAGCAACCAGGATAGAGGGAGGACGAAAGAGAAGCAAGAAGGAAGCAACAAGCAATCCAGGTCTAAGTCCAAGGGTAAAAAGCCAGTAACTTGTTACTTCTGCAAGGAGGAGGGTCACTTCAAACGTGATTGTCCTGCCAGGAAGAAGAAGTACGAAGATAAGAAGTCAGAGAAATCTTCAAGATCAGCAAACGTGGTGCAGAAAGATGATTCAGATGGTGCAGATTCTGATATGCTCTCTGTGACGTCAGGCAACTACTCAGATGTATGGATCATGGATACGGGATGTTCGTTTCACATGACTCCGAATAGAGATTGGTTTGAGACGTACAAGTCTGGAACTTTTGGCTCCGTCCGATTAGGAGACAACAAAGGCTTGTGATGTTGTTGGCATTGGGCAGATAAGGGTGAGGATGCACGATGGTGTGATTTGAACATTGATTGACGTGCGTCACATTCTTACTCTAAAGAAAAATCTGATTTCCTTGGGGACTTTACATATAAAAGGGTTCTGTTTTAAAACAGAAAAGGAATGTGTAAAGGTGAGCAAGAGGGCAATGACAGTTATGAAGGGGAAGATTACATCGGATAATATCTACCGGTTGGTAGGGAGTACCGTTGTAGGTGGAGTTGCAGCCGTGGCTTCTGAGACAGATTACACAATTTTGTGGCATATGCGCCTGAGTCACATTGGCGAAAGGGGGATGATTGAGCTTCACAAGCGAGGTCTCCTGGATGGTGTGAAGAGTTGTAAGATCGACTTCTGCAAGTTTTGCGTGATGGGAAAACAATCCAAGGTGTCTTTTAAGACAGGTCAGCACAACACAGGTGAAATTCTTGATTATGTGCATTCTGATGTGTGGGGACCAACTCAGGTGTCGTCCCTAGGAGGATCTAGGTATTACGTCACTTTCATTGATGATTATTCAAGGAAGGTTTGGGTGTATTTTCTAAAGTATAAATCTGAAGTCTTCAGCAAGTTCAAGCTATGGAAGGCGGAAGTGGAAAATCAGACAGGGAGGAAAGTGAAGTATTTGAGATCTGATAATGGGACAGAGTACATGGATTCTGATAATGGGACAGAGTACATGGATTCTCAGTTTCAGAGTTTTTGTGGTGAGCATGGCATCCAGAGACATTATATAGTGCGGAAGACACCACAACAGAATGGTGTTTCTGAGAGGATGAATCGGTCCATTGCAGAAAAAGCGCGGTGTCTTAGATTGAATGCAGGGCTTCCAAAGCAATTCTGGGCGGATGCAGTGAGCATGACGGTCTATTTGATAAATAGATCACCCCGGACTTCTCTTGACGGGAAGGTTTCAGAGGAGGTATGAACTAGTTCTGATTTAGACTTATCAAATTTGAAGATTTTTGGCAGTCCAACATATGTGTTGATTCCAGGTGATGAGTGAACAAAGCTGATGCAAAGTCTAAGAAGTGCATTTTTCTGGGTTATGAGAAAGGTGTGAAGGGTCTCAAGTTTTGGGATCCTGTTGCAAAGAAACGGATGATCGGTCGAGATGATGTATTTGATGAGCTGACAATGCTTCTACATGCCAAGGAAGTTGGGAAACCTGCAGTTACAGAGACTGAATCCAGATCAGCAGTGGAGGTGGAGCTTTCAGATTCTAGCACACCTACACCAGCAGGTGATGAGCATGATGTAGATCAACAATAGGTTGAGAGTCTTGTTTCTGGCAGAAGCAGACGCATCACAAGGGCCCTATAAGATATGGTTTTGAGGAGATGGTTAATTATGCTCTAGTCATTGGCACAGATGATCCATCCAACTTTTGAGAGGCTACTCATAGTCAGAAGAAAGAAGGATGGGTAGGTGCTATGGCTGAGGAGATGGAATCTCTCTATAAGAACAGGACGTGGGAGCTGTTTCCTCTTCCAGCAGGTAAGAGGGCAATAGGATGCAAATGGGTGTTCAAGAAGAAACAAGACATCTCAGAGAAAGAAGGCATAAGGTACAAGGCACGACTAGTAGCAAAGGGTTACTCACAGAAGAAGGGGATTGATTATGACAAAAATTTTTCTCCTGTGGTCCGACACACGTCTATAAGATTGGTGTTGGCATTGGTAGCTAGCTGGGATTTGCATCTGGAGCAGATGGATGTGAAAACAGCTTTCCTTTATGGTGATTTGGAGGAGGAGATCTACATGGAGCAACCAGAGGGTTTTGTTCAGCCGGAAGAGGAGAAACTTGTATGCAAGTTGACAAAGTCATTGTATGGTCTGAAGCAGGCTCCTAGGCAATGGTACAAGAAGTTTGACTCTTACATGCTTCGGATAGGCTACCAGAGATGTGAATATGATTGTTGTGTTTATGTGAAATATTTGGATGATGGGTCACCCTTATACTTGCTATTATATGTTGATGACATGCTGATTGCTGGAAAGAATATTGATGATGTTGTTGAGTTGAAAACCTTGTTGAGCAAGGAATTTGACATGAAGGATCTTGGTGTTGCAAATAAGATACTTGGTATGGAGATTCGCAGGGAGAGAAGTTCTGGGAGGTTATGGTTATCTCAGAAGACTTACATTGAGAAAGTGCTTGATAGATTCGATATGGCCAACTCCAAATCTGTCAGCACTCCTCTAGCGAATCACTTCAAGCTCTCCTCAGCTCAGTGTCCGAAGTCTGATGGAGAAATCAAAGATATGTCCAAAGTTCCTTATGCAAGTGCAGTTGGTTGCTTGATGTATGCTATGGTGTGTACAAGACCTGATTTGGCCCAAGCTGTTAGCCAAGTGAACAAGTATATGTCTAATCCTGTGAGAGAACACTAGGCGACCGTCAAGTGGATACTCAGGTATTTGAGGGGTACTGCTGACCGTGGAATTATGTTTGGTGGCCAGGAAGGAGATCCTTCAGTTGTAGGGTATGTTGATTCAGACTATGCCGGTGATCTTGATAACTGGAGGTCCATTACAGGGTATGTCTTTACTCTTGTTGGGGAGCCTATATGTTGGAGATCAGTTTTGCAGTCTGTAGTAGCCTTGTCTACAACTGAGGCAAAGTACATGGCTTTAGCAGAGGCAGCTAAGGAGGCTTTGTGGATTAGAGGAATTGTGGAGGAACTAAGTGTTGAGCAAGGTGGAGTTGAGGTACATTGTGATAGTCAGAGTGCTATATATCTAGCTAAGAATCAGGTGTACCATGCTCGGACTAAACATATTGATGTGAGATTTTACAAGATTAGAGAGCTAGTAGCTTCTGGTGAGATCATCCTGGAGAAGGTACACACTTCTCAGAATGCAGCTGATATGATGACCAAACCGGTTACCGCAGACAAATTCAAGCATTGCTTGGATTTGGTTCATGTCACTCGTTGTTAGATGAGTGAGAAAGCCCCCTGTCAAGAGAAACAAGGAGGATCTGGCGACAAGATCCTGGAGTTGTATATGTGTTTCCAAATTTTTGTATTAGATTATGTTGTTTAGGTGGAGATTGTTATAATAAGACAATAAATCTAGATATATTGATACAATGGGTCAGGGGAAACATATTTTGGGCCCATGAATTATTGGGCCCGGGGCGACAGGGGGTGCGGGGGGCTTAGCCCCCGCGGAGAATTCTATCTATTTATAGAATCCTATCTATTTATAAGGAATTCTATCTATTTGTAGGATTCTATTATTTATAGGACTCTATCTATTAATAGAGGATTCTATCTATTTATGGTTATAAATAGATAGGTGTAGGGTTGTATTCATTATCCACCAACGTATATTGAAAACCCTAGCTGCAAGGTTTGTGCAGTAAAATCACAAAACATCTTGTCTTCTCTTCTTCTCTCTATCTCTGAAGTAACTCGTTGAAAGAGCTCAACATGAATAATACTCGATCTTGATGTGTTCTGCGCGTGTGTTTGATTATTATCACATGGCACGTAGATACAAAGCGAATTGTTATAATTAAGTGATCATAGGAGAGCCAACTGACAGGTGCTTGTGGCCACTGAGCGGTATTCTGCCTCAACAAATGAGCGTTGGAGTTGTGTAGCCCATCCACTTCTACCTCCTCGAAGAGTGATTGATTAGGTGTCTCAGTCGCAACAGTCTATTCAATCCACCCCATAAACTTGACCTCGTTGCCACGTATACGTCCATCATCACCAATAACCATACACAAGCCCTGAAATCACAAATTTAACATAAAGCCACGAAAGAGTAGTTCCACGTCCCGCAAACGAATAAAACGTGGACTCTTGTCTCTCTATAAAGTGTGGCAAGTTTAGTTGGGTGTCAATGGATTTCTGATTTTCGAGATCAAATACAAACAAAACGGTGATGTGCGAGGCTCGTTGCCAAAGGCTTGTAATTGACTACTTAGAGATGTTTGGCCCGGTAATCAATCCCACTATGGTTGGCTTGCTACTGAGTTTAGTCGTGACTCACCAATGGCCCCTTTGTCAACTATATGTGATTGATGCTTTTTCTCCGAGAATCATGTGCGAAAATATGAAAAAAATAGAACTTAATAAATAATAAAGACACATAAATTATAGTGGTTTACCAATAATAGTTACATTCACTTTAAAGGGATTTTATCGAGAAGTTTAGGATTAACTAAACATTAACTCTTTTTTCTATATGAACCTACCATTGAGATTTGTCAACACTAAATGCCCAAACCAGGCTCTCTTCTATTAGAGACTATACGGGTCACTGTCACCGGTTCATCTCCAAAATCTATTGATCTTGTTCTGCTGAAGTGGATGTCATTTTGAACTAGCAAAAAATATATATTTTGAAGAGGTATGGCATGCAAGCCAATCTATACACCGGACCACCGGCCCCATGGTTCCTGACCACTGTCTCGCTGTTGAAGTCGGGAAACCAAAAGACAACCCGAAACTACATATATCGTCATGCATTAAGGTTATATAGCTAGTACTTGTCAATCTCTTGACCAAATGTTTCATTTTCAATGATAATAAGTTATCTCAGTTTATGCAATACATTCATTGGACTATAGTCGAACGTTTGTTGCAGTACTTTTCCGGGACGGGTCAATATCGTCTCACCTTCAAGTCTTGCTTAGCTACTATGTTCAATGCATTTTCAAATGCTGAAGGGTCTGGTGATAAAACAAACTACCTCTCTACTGGCGCTCATATGATTTACATGCATTTTCAATGCATGTTCAAATAGCTTGATCTTCGACTGAGATTGAATATCAAAGTGTAGCCGTAACTACATATATGGATTTCACTCTACCACAAAAATCATTGTTGAGTTTAAGATGGATCTCTCCTCGTGATCATCCATCTTAAGCTTGCGGATGGATATTAAAAGGCATAGTTATCTCAATCTAAGTTGTTATATTGTTGATATAAAACCACACTGGTTCACTTCTTCTGTATAAATTACCCAAGAAACAAAAATGCTCATAAAGGACTTGAACAAGGCCAGGATCAGCTAGTTGTGAAAGCCAGATCATGATTACATACTCTTAAACACCGTTCATTTAATGGAGCAATATGAAGCACCCTCACTCGCATAGTTTCATAACATGATAGATATGAATCATAAATCATATCCTTCACACTTAATACTTTTTACCCTAATGTCTGTCTTCAAGCACGCACCATGTAAGGAGCTAGAATAAACCGGAATAGTGTAGCTGAGAAGACTCGAACTCATGACCAAGTGAAGAAATCGAATATGAGTGTTTTTATATGAAGAACCGGGTATATGTTATTATGAAGATGACACGCGTTGCTTGAACCGGGTTCGATGTCCAGGCGTGTGGTTCATTAAACCAGACGACGTCTTTTGAGCTAGAGAAGAGATATACAAGGTTAGCTATCAGCTCACCGAAAACCCTAATCTCATTCTCAACTCTCCTCTTGCCGCTCTCTTCTCCAGCCTTCACTTCTGGTGTTCTTGAGCGAAGAGCATGATCGATCTCCTCTCAAGGTTTTGCTTGTGTTTAAGTGTTCTCCTCCACAACAAAAAACGAAATCGAGTGCTTCAGCCTTCGACAATTGCTAGCTTGAAAGGAAACTTTGAACCACAGTGTTTGTGGACCACGAAGTTCTTTGGATCTTCATACTCGTGTGTTGTGCTTGTTCATTTATGGTTTTTTTCAACTATTGCTTATCTATGTTCTCGGTTTTACACTCATACGTTTATCCTATGTTACCCTTGTTTTTTTGGCTTTGACTTTACAAACTATAGTGGATTGAATCGATATTCGTCAACAAATCTTGTGTTCAAATCTCGCTCTAGACTGTAGTTAGTATGAGTCTCTTTGACAAAATAACATGATTAACATCTAATATACAATCGGATCTTCATCCCTTTCCATGTCTATATTAATGTATGATGATGTTGGCGATGTAAATGGTCCACAAAACTCCTCACCACGTCACCTAAGCTCATGCACAGTCGTGTGCAACCTTCTTTTACATGCGCATGAGCCTTGGCCCTTGAGTATGTGATTTCACCAAATATATGACATAATATTCAACTCATAACAATAAAATCTTCATCTTAATTTGAATTTCTTTCGGAACAACTCCACACTTACACTATAATTAGATTTTTTTTAATTTTATTTTATATTTTACAAATCTTACAAACTCCATAACCGGAATTGTGCAGAATAACCGACCATATCAACATAAATGTATCAGCAAAGACAGCCAACACAATACAACTTAGAACTTAGGGTTTTGTAGGTGTCTCCCACCATTCTATACGTTAGAACTTAAGTTGGAAATTCAACAAACACAAGTCAACACTATATGAGACCAATGAGATTCACTTCCGATTAGGAATCTATATCCAAAGAAGAGTATCCGGCGGAGACGCATGGCACACGGGTCCTTCTCCGGGTCGGGTTCCAAGCATCCGAAAAGCAATATGATCCGGATCCCAATCGGACGTATCCATATGGCAAATCCCGAGAATCCGGACACGAATCCGGTCCCCATCCCTCTCCGTCTCCATCTCTATTTCGTACACTTTGTTGCTCTGACCATGACAGTAAAACACAGCATACGGATACGGCATCGGATGACAAGCCATGGCATTCGGAGCTTCGATTTCTCTCGGATCCTCCAAGACCTTAAACTTTTGAACTTTATCGGATCGAACCCTAGGTGACGTGGTGAGGAGTTTTGTGGATCTTTCGGATCCGAATAAGTCACGGATACTATCAAGCATCGATTCAAGAGAAGTAGAGCAGAATTTGGACTCGCCTTTGACCGGCGGGAACTCGCAGTGGATTAGGGTTTCTGCCATGGATTTTGCTTGAGGACAATCGGGATTGATTCCGAGTGTGTGGATTATGGATGGGAGGTCGGAGATGGAGAATGGAAGAGAATCGGAAAGCTCTCTTGGGAGGAATTTCGTGGTTGTATTAGGGTTTTTGATGGGGAAATAGAGAGGGATTGAGTTTCCGAGTTTTATGTCTTCAAAGTGGAAGAAAATCATGTTGATTAGATGATCGTCGTCGTTTTCAGATTCGATGAGACGATGATGATCAACAGGAAGTTGGATTTCCCTTGCATCGGCGCCATGGGAATGGACCTGCAGGTTCTGAATTGTTATTAGTGAAAAATATGAAGCGCTTGAGAGTTGAGAAAGAGTGATCGGAGTGTTTACCGTAAGGAAGAGGGTGAAGAGGAAGAAGAAAATAGGGGATTGTACTTGAGCCTCCATTTTCGTTTTCATTGATTATGTTCTCGTCGTTTGACTTTATGTTCGGTTAAAATGGCATATTTAAAAGTTTCATTTTTCTGAATTCGCTAGAAATATCTTTGACAAATTTTATATAGGGGTTTTGAGTATTTTACTTACTTGTCGCATTATTTATTGATTTATCGTACTATAATTATCGATTTGTCATTAATTCTTTAATAAAAAAATTGTTACTAAAATTACTAAATAATCTGTCACACCAATTTCCATTAGGTATATATTCATGACACGACATTTTATTAAACTAAAATAGATTATTACCAAAATAGAAAAGTGTTTGCAAATACCAAAATTTAAAATAAATTTTCTGACGCAATTTTGTTTTTAATATAAAAAATATTTTGTTCTTCTAAAATATATTATTTTAGTTAAGAATATTAAAATATCAATTTTTATGTTTAATAGTCCATTTAGCCTATAATTAAAATTTATTTAGATTAATATTAATATATAATAAGTAAAAATTAAAATATAATATTTTTATTTAGGTAAAACCCGCACAAGATACGGACATTGAACTAGTTACTTACTAAACATGCCAATTAGAAATTTGTCAATGCACAAAAGTTTTGTTGACGCGCTATTGAAGAGTATGATTTTTAATGAGTTCTAACGATTTGAGATATCAATATAATGAGTTTTTTAACGAATTGAATATCAATATAGTTAGAATGATACAACTGGTCAAGTGTAACGAGAGTTTCAACCACTAATTGATTTTCCAAAGACAAGTTCGATACAATGGGCTAGGATTGATGACATAACACATACACTATTCATCCATCACTATTAATTATCGTACTTTTCTCATGTTGAGTGTGGAAATGTTCCACATCGACAATACGATACTAATGAAATTCACATATAAGTCTAGGTTACTCCTCTTATTGCAGATTAATTTTAGGATAGAATTCCGAAAGTTTATGTGTAGGTTCACTTTAGCCTCCATACCCTCATTTGAGATCCATCGGATATAAATTAACATTTTACACTTGAAGTTATGTTTGGTGAGTTGAGGGATATATTTAGTGGATCCATACTTGTGAAGTAATGGCAGGTGTTTAATTGAACAGAAGTGACTGAATATCCTCGTATAAGAAAAATGATCCTATATAGAAATGGTATCTTTGTCAAAGTCCGATACAAACGGACCGGGTAGAGCGGGGGTCGTGTGCATCCGAGCGCACATGCGCGTTAGGTCCAAGCTCAACACATAAACCCGATGAGGTTCCATCCTAAAATCAATTGGCAATAGGAGGAGTAGCCCACCGACCTTATATACTAGGCTGGGTAGTCCCAATCTTTCAATGTGGGACAAATTATCTCCAACACGCCCCCGCAAGTGCAACTAGAGGATATAGACCGAGTTGCACTTGTCCACAGGTTAGGATCGCGAGCCACATAGAGGCTAACCCCTCTGATACCATGTCAAAGTCCGATACAGACGAACCGGGTAGAGCGGGGGTCGTGTGCATCCGAGCGCACATGCGCGTTAGGCCCAAGCCCAGCACATAAACCCGATGAGGTTTCATCCTAAAACCAATTGGAAATAGGAGGAGTAGCCCACCGACCTTATATACTAGGCTGGGTAGTCCCAATCTTTCAATGCAACCGTCCGACTCGGTTGACACTTGACGAAATGCCTTAAGGCCGGCTAACCCAACCGGACGGACTATCATTGTCCATGTCCGCAATTTGAGTCTTAAGGCCGACAAGCCCAATAAGCCAGAACCTACTCTGATACAATGATAGATTTCGTTGGGTCAGAATGAACGTGGGGGTCCGTCGTACGTCCGAGCGCATATGCGCGTTGGGCCCAAGTCCAGCACACAATCCCAGCAGGGTTCCATCCTAAAACCAACTGGCAATAGAAGGAGTAGCCCGCCGACCTTATATACTAGGTTAGGTAGTCTCAATCTTTTAATGTGGGAACTAAATACCTTCAACAATCTTCAACATGATCGAGGGGTTGGAACAAAGTCAACAAACGCTCACCATAGGATATATTATGAGAATCATACGAAAGAAGTTGACTTTGGGACAATAAGTGGAATAGTATAGAGTTAAAATGCAACAAGTGGTAAGAGTGGCACGTCACTATTTGAAGCCCTCAAAGTTGACTTTTAAGAAGAGAGTGTGAAGCAACGCAGCATTACCAAAATTGCAAATCGATTAAAACAACTCTGTATCCCACGAGATTGATTGATGTATACATACATCACCAAACAAGGTCAACAAAATTCGCAAAAGTGTTATTGCAAATTTAGAAAAAACTAGACCTTTAATGTATATTTACACACATTAGTGTTATACAAACGTAAAGTTCAATTTACAAAATTTTATATTTTCCAAACCTTCTTTTGAGTTTTGGTTTATATAAATCGTCTCGATTACACAAACCGTCTCGATTTACACAAGTCGTATTACAAATCACCCGACAGTAAAAAGATTAGGTTACTGAGCGGTGAGGTTTTGTTTCCTATTTGAAAGTCTATGCACTCAAGAAAACCTTCATGAAGTCGGACCATGATGTCAGCATATATACTAGATTTTGACGATTCATGGTAAAAAAGAAGAAGATGCTCTTCCTAGTGGTCTTGGTGATAGTCGGCGGTTATGGTGGCGAAGGAAGGGAAAATAGGTGAATAGGTTTTCGATCGGAAATTTACTACATGGACGTAGACTAATTATATTGTGAGAACCAACCGTTACGTTTCCTATAAACTAGGTTTAGATTTAAGCCAAATTACGTAATTATAATGATTAATTAAATTTTAAAAATAAAGAAAATTGAGTAGGGACATAATTTTTATCAGTGATATAAAACAAGCTTTATTAGGTCAATATTCTTTATAATTTAACATAAAAAGGATTGATTCATCAAACATCACAAATCTGCCAAAATCGAAATTAAGAACTCAAAACTTGGACCTATCAAAAATCATATAAACGGGAGGACAAATATGATGTTAATACTTAATAGATACAAGATGCCCCTAATACAAATTCAATTTCTTCTTCATGTCCGTTATTCTCTACAAAAATTAAAGTCACATACACCGTCACTTTCAAATTAAAAACCACAGCACTTTGTGTCTTTTTTAATTGAATTAATTAATTAAATTTCGATAGCGTTCATCGTGGGTTGAGATTTTTTGGACTTGGCTCATCACTTTTTTCACAGTTCGGTTGGTGTCTTTTTTTTCCGGATTTTGCCCATTCCGTTAAATATATTTAACATCTATTAATAAACACGCTTGTCCCATGAAAAAGTAAAATAAAATTTTAAAAACAAATAAAATAAAGGAAAAAATACAAACAAAATATAAAACAAAAAAACTAGAAAAAAAAAACATTTGCTAACAAAGAACGTTCTTCTATGTACCGAACCGGGTTTTTTTAGCAACCCAAGACGTCACTAGGCTAAGAACCACACAGTGAATCCCATCAGTTAGCTTGACAACAACTTCACAAATAGGACATTGCAACAAGAAACACGATAAAATAAAGAAAACATACAACCTGTTATATTACGAAAACATTTACATAAAACTACCATATACAGTTAACATATATCCCAAAACGACAAATAAAAACATGACAACTGAACAGTTGTCCTGAAACATCATCCTAAAAACAACACATTTACATAGTTGCACACATGCAGTAAAAGACTCGCTTACAAGCGATTAGTTTCAAAAGAATTTCAATCAACCTTGAGTTATCATTGTCCCGGATGTCCACATCCTACAACTGATGTCTTACAACGTTCCTATGATTCACATGCATTGGGGGTACAACATTTGGTGTCTTTCGTGGCTCCATCCCTCTTCGCAATGTGTTACCCAATGCTGCAATAATTGTCTCATACGCTATATCGGGTATAGATCTTTCCATGGTAGTAGAAATCATCCCTATATATGCTCATCACGAGCAACTTGATTGGTTGAAGCACTTGACCTCGACCTCATACTATCATCATTGTCCTCTCGTGCTCTTCTAGCACATGGTAGAGGGTATCTGACACACATGCAGATTCATTCTGAGTTCCTTGCCTCTTAGTTGGATTGCTTGTGGTTGCCTTTTTGCAGCTTTGTGGAAGCGGAACATTCAACATCGTTTTCTTATCACATATATCTACACCTATAGTAGTAGTGATACTAATTGGAATACTATGAATGTTAAGAGTTAGAGAGAGAACTATCACTTACAAGGAGTCACACTGAGGAGTGGAAAAGACAATGACTTTTTCCACAATCCCGACTATGCATATGATTTTAAATCCATTAAAACCATATGTCAGTAATTTCCAAATTCTTTTCAAATCTTAAATCTCCTTTCAAAACCAAGCCGAACTGGGTTGTAGTTAGGTTGAATTGTCATGTTTTATCTCAGGTCACATGTGCCCTTGTTGTCAACCTAAGATCTGATACCAATTTGTAATGACCCGGTTTTTATAGCAACCCAAGACATCACTAGGGTAAGGACCACACAGAGTCCCATCAATTAGCTTGACAACAACTTCACAAGTAGGACCTTGCAACAAGAAGCACAATAAAATAAAGAAAACATCCAACATGTAATATAGAAAACATTTACATAAAACTACCATGCATGTAGTTAACATATATCCCAAAACGACACTTCAAAACATGACAACAGAACATATGTCCTAAAACATCAGCCTGAAAAGAACACATTTACATAGTTGCACACATGAAACAACAAACTCGCTTGCAAGCGATTAGTTTCAAAAGAAGTTCAACCAACCCTTGAGTTAACACTGTTCTGGCTGTCCAGATCCTACAATTGATGTCCTTGCAACGTTCCTATGATCGGCATAACCTAAAAAGAATCGGTTTGAAACCGTTAGCTACCGATCATAATCTATCCACGAGAGATCATATCAACACATCACAAAATAACACATGTATTCATATACCATATAACGTGCTCATGATATGATATCATGCTTTTATGAATGATGCACGAGCCTGTGCAATATGGAATTTGTAAATTAGTGACCTTGGACCAAATCCGGAATAATTTCTTATACAATTTTGGCTTTGGTGTGAGCATCACCATTGCATAGATTAGGTTAATTCAAACAGTTTGCTCTTAGGTCGGAGCCAGGCTGATCAAGCCTCGGGCCAGGATTACTCATGGCAAGTTGTAATCTTAACCACTGACCACATGCAACATTTTTCCATTCATATTAATGCAAATATTTACCATTTCAATTACGTGTGCAACCCAAGCCTGGAAAAAACCACATACTCGGCGTCATTATTATACAAGCGCAAGTGATTCGTGCTTGGACAAGCTCCATTCACTGCAATTGCTAGCGACTTGGCTTTGGTTAAGCTCAGCGCCTTGACTTATGCTAGCGACTTGGGTGACGTACCGGCTCAACATCACTGTTGCTGTTAGCGACATGACTAATGGTTAATCTCAACGTCATTTTCCCATCTTTACAAACTCTTGACCTTTATAGGTCGCCATCATATCACACGCCTCAACAAGCTTATCATGTTATTCATATTTACCACGCCTCAACAAACTAACACATATCAATTTAACCATTTCTCATAACCATGACATGATATAAACACTATAACATTAAGCATGCTTCAAACATATCATTTTATCTAGCATGCTTCAAACATAACACATCACAAGGCCTAACAACATTCACAACTTAACACAACAATATATTAATCTCTCAAGCACGAGTTTCTGCAAATCGAAGCTAGGTAATTAAGTCCGAAGACTTACCTGGATATGCTCATATGGAAAACTAAGCTACAATTAGATCAAAGTCTTCAACAACACATGTCAGGAATATCATATTTCTCATATTAAACTATCCGCTTCAAACATCAATAAATTTATTCATTTGAATTTAACTAGATTTATGACATTTCCTGAATCTTAATTTAATTAATTAATTAATTAAATTTCGACAGCGTAACATTTTGTCCGAAGACAACTTCGAAACCACCTGTTATCAGATCTTGTCATTCAAAAAGCCTAGGATCATCAGAATAATTAAACGAACATAATGGAACTTCCATTTATCCATTTTGACAAGCGTAAGATCAATTTAGGTCAAATCACAATAAGGAAAATGAATAAATTCATAATTTATTCGTTACTAACCCGATTGACGAACCGAAAGAAGCTTCGGAATCACAACGATGAAGGCTACACTCGAACACCATCAAATTCACCGGAAATTAGGGGAAGGAACTGGCCTGGTAAGGGATATGCTCATCCTGGTCTTAACTTCATCGGAAACACAAAACGTTGGTACCGAAATGAAGAGAACGAAGAGAGGAATCCGTAATCTCAAACGGAATTAAAATCGGATTACAAACAAAGACTGTATCTAGATTTGAAGGTTGAGATAAATTAGAGCTTTTAAGAAGAAACGTGAAAGAAAATGAATTAATAAAGAAATGAAAAAGGTAATTATAGCGAAGTCTATAATTATCCCTTTATCGATCCAAAGGCGGTTTGAGCTCCTTAACAACAAGTATGTAGAACCCCTTAACCGTTTAGAAATCTACAATAAACCAAAACAAGACTCGCTTGGTTAGCACAAATCTTAAAAATGTACAAAGATCGAAACTTTTTATGATAGTTAGAAATCCTCGAAGTAAAAGGTAGGATTCAATCCACTAAACAAGTAATTATTAATCTTTCAAATAAAAAAACCTCACTTGGTTAGCTCAAATGTTTTATCTAAAATCCTTTATAAACTTCACTTTTTTCGAAGGTAAATAAAACAGAAGAATAAAGCACATTGAAAAGAAACAAATTCATAAAATCTCAATTCAACAATTCATATATACAGTTAAATTAAATCATTACAGGAATCAACCAATCTTTAGATCATAAGGGAAGTTAGCTAGACATAATTAAATTGATCACAAAATTTATTAAATAAGCGAAACTGCATGAATAAGCAATTGTTAGATTCCATCACAACGAGACGAACCTTCAAACGAGAATTGAAATCTACTCTAAGAAAGAATTGACGGTTGTGGGATCTTGATCGGGATAATCAACATACCTAAAACCGTAGGCTCATACATGCTTATATAGGGTTGGAAAATTGGATCAAAAGGATAGAAAATATTATCTTTCCAAAGATAAACCGAAAGATATGATCCGGATAAACAACTAAGTCGAGACGGCATAGAGACGACATATAGATGGCTTGTTGGTCGTAGAAGTTTTACCGAAGTAAAAACAACTTCTCCCGCAAGGATACAATTAAGAACGGATGTAGTACGATCGATGATCGAATTCTCAAGGACCGCATTTGTACTCGTTGGAACAAACAAACATATAAACTAAGCTAAAAGAGGAAAAATAGAGGCAAATAAGTGTGTAGTATCGAATATTAGCGAACATAGAACAATGGGTAGCACCGTAGCAATATGTGAGATGATATGATAAGTAAGAATGGTCTAAGAACATATGTATCCACACTATGATAAATCAAATAGCAACCGCGTATATGAACGTCACGAACTTCAATCAACAATTATATAGATAACCATCAAAAATAGTCTTGAACATAGACAAACCAAGACCGTACTTTTCAACTCACGTAATTTTCAATTCATCGGTTAACAAGTATAGAAAAACGATTTCCATGAAACCGTCCAGTTTCCACATGACCCAACCGGGAGCAGGCCAAATCCAACGGACCATGATTTTACCCCGAGTACTCAGCATTGTACTTGGTCACCTTAGGACTTATTTTTAATATGTACTACCCATTTACGCAAAATCCCACTAATTTTACACCCTTCAATTGTTTGTAGCTAACATATCCAATAGATTATCACTTTAAATCAAGTTCTATCTTTAAGTCCGTAAATCTTCGACACGTCATATTATCCTCAAATACAAAAAAATATAAATAAATTCAAATATCACATATCATAGCATTTTAGTGTTTGTCACATGAGTATAATCCAATCCGCAAACAAACAAAGATTACGTATCCAAAAAATAGTTTGAAGTTAGTAGAAGAGTAAACTCAAAATCAGTAGAGATCTAAGAAAAAAGGCATAGCCACTCTCTCTCTATATATATATATCATCGATTCATCATTTTTTTGGTACGAATCATCGATTCATCATTAAACTAAGAAACTCTAGATCGCCTGATTAATTATGGTTACATATATATCAAACTGAAACTGCTGATTAGACATATATTATTTTCTGCTAGACTTACATATGGTAATTAATCTATGATCGATGCATCATCTGCCATGACACGACCATCATGATGAGGATGAGGATGATGAGCATGTTCATCATTGTGATGATGATAAATGATAGCCACTGATCTGGTGTCGAAGTCTCTTTTGATGAGCTGGTCCCAGTTGTGGTTCTTCATCTGTGATGAGTCCCCACCGTCCCCGTTTACTCTGCGGAGCACTGGATCCTTTCCCTCTTGATTATCCATTAGAAGTTCATTAATGGCTTCAGGAAGCGGCTCATCTCCCATTACATGTTTCCAGTTGTCTTCTGGTGATTTTCTTGCTTCCATCCGGTTCAAAACCTAAACGCATCCCAAATTCCAATTTTAAAAAAAATTAAAAATCAATGTTATATACACCACAAAACCTAAAGATGGAACCCTAATATATATATATATAATCATGATGATTCCAAAGAAGATAGAAGAAAAGTTAGAAGCTTTAGATTACCACGAGAAGAAGGAAGAAGATGAGTATGGAACACCAGGACTTCATCATTTGTAAGGATGTAGAGGTTATATTAAGCTGCTTTCTCTTTCTGTCTCTTAATTGTGTGTCTGTTCCATTGAACATATATATATATATAAACACACAGCAAAGCTGCACTATTGACTTTGTAATATAATAGGATATTGTTGTAAAGGGAAGACAGCTTGTGGCCATTAAAAGAGGGAGATTTATTCTATTTGCTCCATTGCTTCGTTGCCAAACACTAAATTTAAATTTTTTTTGGTGGGAGCCAAACACTAAATTATGAAGCCTTGCCTGGAACTAAGGGATAATTATGATTGCTTTATATGAATCTCAATTTTTATATAGCAACTGACCCAAGGTCAAAAGTAGATGTAGGGTCCAATTAATTTATTCTCACCATGAGGTTCACTCCCATATTATTATATCTTTTTCTTAAAATCTTTCAGTGGTTGGTTTCATTTGTAGTGGAAATTGTCTAGGTAGAATGATATGATGTCTCATTGTGTATGTCCCACTTCATGTCTGAAACATAAAACATTTATTATCAGTTGTGTGAAAACACTAAGGATACAGTGTGTTTCTCAAAGTGGAAGATAGTTCAGTGATGGGCTAATGTGAAAACACTTGGAATACAGTGTGCTATTCAAAGTGTAAGCTAGTTTAGTGATATGGGGTGATGTGAAAACACTTAGGTACGTGGAGTTGGTTGACAAGTAAGAGGATGACAACATAGACTGTAAATTAATGTTTCACATAGTTTTGAATATAGATGATATCAGCAGTGATGCTTAGTGTAGGGACTAGAAAGTCAATAATGTCAAACGAAATAGTTGGAAATACTCTTATTTGAATAATCATGAATATTTCAACCGGAGGCGAATAGTTGTCCTAAACTAGGATCGCTATACAAGCCGAGTTTGGCATATTCAAACCTGGCTGGCTTTTTAACTAATTATGTTCGAATCTAAATCGAGTTTAAATTTTAACTAAACTTTAAGATATGTAAATATTCCACACGTTTAAAAGTAAACATCATTTCATATAACAATTCTAAGTGTAAGTTTACCCGTTGCGTTTTAAACGGTTGTCACCTAAATAAAATGATATGGCGAGAAAAATTGATCTCCCAGTTAACTTTTATCTAACATTTGATAACCTTTAAAATTTCAAGTTAGAAAATTGACATAATTCCTTACATTTGATAACCGGTTGTGCGCCATGTAAATTTTGGTAAACCCCTTCTTTTCTTTTTTTCAAATCAAATCATAAAATAACTAATAAAAATTTAAAAACATTGTATTTGGTGGACCCTTTCTCTTCTTATGTATAAAAAATCAGTGAATAATACTGGAGTAGTTAAAAGGTTAAAGGGGACAACCAGGGGAGGAGACAAGGGGGTTATGGGGGGACTGTGTCCCCCTGCAGCGGGATAGTTACTACATATGCGAGTATAATTCATAATTCTTTGTTGGCTCATTTGGTAGATGGTTGGAAGAAGGAGCTTAGAGCGTAGGGTTCGAGTCTTGGATTAGCAAAAACATACTTTTTGCTTTTATTATTGCTTTAACTCTAAGTTAATACAATCAACTCAATATAATATACAAAAAATTTTATACTGAAAATTTTTGTACTCCTTTCGAAAATTTTCTGGCTCCGCCACTGGGGACAACGGGTGGATATATTGGATGAAAAATATTCGACTCAACTACCTTTATTCTAGGGTTGGGCATGGGACGGGACGGATTAAGGTCATCCCACGTCCCATCCCGGCCATTATATATTGGACGGGACCGGGACGGGCCTTGAGTTTTTTTACTAAAAACCATTGGGCCCTATCCCGGTTAGGACCGGGACGGGACTTATCCCGCATGATCTATATAAAAAAAATTCGCCTTTTCAGTTTAAAATTAACAATTTACGAAGGCAAATATTTGTTAATATCCTTAAAACGAAAGACATCAAAATAGAATGTCGCAATAAGGTTTACAAAACATAATTAACTTGTCAAGTCTAAACATCCAAAATAAAATATAAGGAACAAAATTACATAATTATCAATACTCCTTAAACAATGTCGCAATTGAGTTCAATTTTCCTTTGCTCTTTGTAGATGAATTTAGACAATCGTTAATTTATAATAACAAAGTTACATAATGATCACTACTCCTTAGGTTTATATATCTGATTATTTAATTTATATTTAAATTTTAATATATGCGGGACGAGGAAGGTAAAGTCATATCCCGTTCAGCAATATTTTTAGTGGGACGAGATTTAAAATTTTTAGATGAAAAACCACCGGGATTGGGACGGGATCGGAACCGACCCGGAATTTGCGGAATTTGTGTCCGGCCCTACTTTATTCTATTAACCTTTTACATTTTAATGGTGAACTTGCTATAATCATAACAATGCGATGTCTTCCTAAAGTACATCTTCGCCAATATTTATGTGAATCTTATGATTAGAGCTGTCATACGAGACAAACTACCAGTGTTGGATGGCCTAAACAACAATATTTATGTCAATGGTTATGTTGGATTCTTAAAAAACTCATAATCAACTTCTTATTTCATCAACTTTCTTCATGTGGTTGAATCAAGAAAACTTTTTAGTCTGCAATGTGATGACATTGTAAAAACTGAGGATGTATGATCTTCCTGATACAAACGTGGAAGACTTGACTCCCTTAAGACTTTAGGAGCAACTAGATCTCAAACGTCGGGACACAGGATGCAGAGCCATGCATCGCTTGATAGAGTATGCGCGCAACAACACTTCGGTATGGATCACTTTCTCTTTTCTTCTTCAGATACAAAATGCATTTCTCAACCTCAGACTTCACTTGTATATACCCTTCATCTGTCTTCTCTGTCATTCTTCATCTCTGCAAAAGCCAAAACAGTAAGACAAATTCTATCATCTTTACTGTACTAATAACTGGAAACCAACCTGTTGTGTCAATTGGCTTCCCAAACAAGTAATACATGCACCCAGGAAGTTTGGGCACAACTCCTGGAAGGTGGAGACGTTGTTTCGCCACTTCTCCTTCCGCATCAACTCTACCATCGCAATTCGCAACTTCAAGGTGAGCTTCAAGAGAACAAGATTCACCACTAAGCCCCCGTTTGGCTGTAAATTTGGAAACGGAATAGAAATGTATCTAGTCCATGTGTACCTTGTTCATGAATTTGTATCAAACTAATCAAATTCTACTACAAATACTCTAAATCACAAGGAATGATTAAAGAAAAATTCATACATAATGGTATACATATGGACTAATTTCCGTTTCCATTCCGTTTCCGAATTTAAAACCAAACGGGCCCTAAAAGGATACAAATTCTGCAAAGCATTTGCAATACCTCAATCCAACATTTTGATCTGTTTTCCTTTGGATAAGATTTTTGAGGGGAGGAATCTTCATTTGCTCCACGCAATCAAACACTAGCTGAAAATTAAAAAGGCAGGAGCAGCACCAAATCAATACAAATACCAAAAACAAATGAATCTACAAAGGCAACATAGCACTTGAACAACATCAGGTTATTTGATTTACTTGAATGATGAAGACTACTAAGCAAAAGACATACTTGACAAACATCATCTTCTCCTACGACACCAAAAGGAACAATTTTGGCTCCAAATCTAGCAGCCATCCTGACAAATTCAGATTTTTCGGGCCAAAATAACTGGTATTCTTCACCCTACAAAGAAATATAAGATCAATTTAACAATCAATTAAAGCAAATGCAAAAGGCTTAGCTTCACTAAATTCAAACAGGTTTCCCCATATTCACACAATTTTCTTGCCCCACAATGCACTTTTATAAATTTCATTGATGCCCTTTCATTTAAGATTGGTGCTATCCAGCAGGAATTTAGATGAGTGTAAACAATTGTGCTAAACTTCCTCTTGGAATAAAGACAACTTTTACACAACTTTCCCTCAACTAAGGTGGAAAACTTCTGCAGCAAACTTTCCCAATTTAAGCAGAAATGCAAACATTAGTAAACGAGGAGTAAATGAAGGGGTTACAAAGGTGCAAATGGTAGATCAATACCTTATGATGAAGGGCTTCTCGCATTCCTCCGGGATACAGCAGAATGTAGGATTTGGAAGAAAGAAGCTTGTATAGGTTGCTTGGAGAGACAGGAACTGCACCCATAATTCTAAATGCATCGAACATGAGGTTTCTATGCTTTCTTCATTCAACTTTACAAATAACATAGGATGTGTCATCCCTCGTAAGAGGATATTTTTCTCAACAAAAAAATTGATCATAAGGGGATAGATTTCCATCGTCAATAGCATGTGATAACCAACAAATATAACAGGTCCTTCAAGTGGAATCCCTCCGAGACCTCTCACAATCTTCCCATCATCCAAAGTTGAGAGCATTATTGGGTCAGTAACCTCACCGATCCACCTAAGCATTTATCAAACTATCAAAGTAAAGACCAATAGAGAAGAAAAAGAGTCATGAGTTTGTCATTATGCACAAGAAGAACTACCTGTATACTCTACTTGCGTCGTGAAATTCTGATTGAGTTGGTGGTATATAGTCATACACATAGTCATGAAACTTTCTGCGACGATAAAAACTTGTACCTTTGATAATAGATACTAAATCTATATTATGCTCCTGCATGATCAAAATGGCTGTAAATAACATGTACCTAATATAATCCTCACAAAAAAATAAATCTCAGATTGAGTGGCATGTAATTGCAGCATTTATGCACCTCCAATCTCAACTCATAGTATATAAGATCATCTGCACTAAAACAAGACAGCTGCATATAAAATTAACTTCTGCTAAACTCAACTATGAGTAACAGTGCTGATTGCACAACCACGCGTGCTCAGCCCAAAACTTACAAGATGGGAATAAAATCATCCTACCATAAACAGGAAATGGCTGGCATCACCGAATGTTCGAATCTCACACCTTGGCATTTGTCCAAAATCACTATAAATTCGAAACTCGTGCTTTGGCAGAGCTTTGAAGAGCCTTTCAGCTTCCTTTTGGCTTGGAAGTAGCTCATCCCTTCCACTGAAAGAACAAGTAATATCATGCTCAAAATGAGTTGCCAAACCACAAAACTGGAGCAACATTACTCATGTTTCCGAGTAGTTTAAGCACAAACAATACATTTGTTATGGTCTCTCTTGGTAAGATCTTTGATGGTCACTATTATCATTCTGAATCCTTTCCATTGAATCCCAGGTGTAGACACGCAAAAACTCTTCTAATCTATGGTGAGTTGGTGGATAGATGAAAGCATACTCGTCCTTGACAAAGTCGCTTCCTAGGTTTAATGCATTAAACGAGCCTCTTTGTTTAATGTCTAGCCTTTTGATAATAATATTGATTCCCCTTCATTGAATAATAAAAGCCTTATATAGGTTGCTGGAAGAAGATACACTATATCCTAATAAGAAGGAAATATACATAAGCTAAGTCAAATGTTCTACCATTGATTCATACAAGTACCAACTAACTAATATTACACAAGTTTTTTTAATAACTGATAATTAATGCGTTCTACTTTTTGTTGCCTAGATGGGGTAGTTAGAAAGGAGAAGATGAGCTAAAACCCGGCTGTATAAGTGGACCCCAAAGCCCGAGTGCTTAGGTGAGCTCTTGCGATAACAGTTAGCACTTAGCACTAGAGAACCCAAGCGAGGCAGGATATATTTGGAAGCACATTTAGCAACAGGAAAGGTTTTGAGGGGAAAAACAGTTTTCAGCAAGAAGAAAAAGCCACGTGATATCACATTCTGGTAATGAGAATAAACTCTCCTAATTGTTCCTATGAACAGCTATATCCTATTTCAAGGGTTTTGATGAAACACTAACCATTTGCTCGTACAGAAGCCATAGATTGCAAACTTCGTATAGTTTACTAAAATTACAATTACAAGTATTAACTTGTAAAAATTTGAAAGTGCTATAACAAGCAAAAGGATTAAGTACCTGGCGAGAACTAATATCTGAGCCTGGCAAATGTGCAGGCATGAATTTGCATGAAATGAAGCCGATTTAAGCATCTTTAACTTCCATAGCAGTGTCTCCCTTGGTAAGATCTTTGCCAGGACCTAATATTAGCGATCATCAAAGACTAGAATAAAATAGAAGTCTGTCTCTCCCTTGGTAAGTTCTTTTCCAGTATCTCTTTAGTTCCATAGAAGTTTCAGCAGAGCTAGGAACAAGCTCCAGATATTTGGGTTTAATAGCATTCGGTTCATTTCAAGTATCTTCTCAAAAACTTGTCAATCAAGCGTGTTCGGTTCTTTTCATGTTTCAGGTCGATATTTCTTGGAACCAGTTTCCAAAATAGTACTCCAGGATCCACAATTGGGTCATGTTTTGACAGCTATACAATTGCTGCTAATTAGAATACCTGAAATCACATTCCAGTATTCTTAAGCTTGTTAAGTGAAGTCTTTCAGTTTATTATTGTTTTGGTCAAAAGCATGAGAGTGCTTGATCTAAATCTCACATATATTATTACACAATTAGGTCCAACATGCTTACTTGTCATTTTCCAATTCTCATTTTCATAAGCAACCATTATTTTTTAGATCTTCTAATCTATTTATTATACCAAAACAATGGACACTTCTGCCATGTATCAAACACCAGAGACCAGAGTACCCATCAGCTTATTGTTAATATACTTACTAAATATGCCATTTACCTTTTTCATTCTCTCAGTCAAACCTAATTATGTTTTATTTTTAATAAAAGTTGGTTTACATCCCAATACCTCATTTGTTGATAAAATCAAATCCAAACAAAACAATTTGATCAAAACTTACATTATAATTTTCACCAATTAATGTAGTTTAATTTTAAACCTAAATCAATCTTATTAAATATAACAAAAGTGAATTCATTTTAGAAAGTTATATTCTCTTCCGCAAATTATAACAACTCAAACTATGTTTATACTGTTTTTTTTAAAAAAAATTAATTTTAGTAACAATTTTAATTCTCAAAACAAAAAAGATTATAACAAAATTATATCTCGACTTTTTTTACCTACAAATATCATTTAATGTTTCCCAGTTTTCCATTGAAAATAATGACTAGTTATAACTTTTATTGATCAAAACATTTATATACAAGCTTAAAAGAGGGGGGGAAAACATGGCAATATAATTAACCAAATATTATACAAAAACCCAAAGGTATTGAACTATTTATCACAACTAGAAGTGACAAAACAAATATCATTCTTGAAGGTGATAAAGGTATAGACCATACAGAATGATAAGATGACAACAAGGCAAGACCTTGAGATAGCTCTGGAACTATTTTCTGTAGATGTATTGAAATGTTGAGACATTCACCTGAAATCCAAATTACTGAGTTATTTATCTGTGTAATTTCATAGAAAGTGGCACGAATCTGTTTCCCTAACCCTCTTGTCATTACATTAATCCATACCATATTCATGCTGAACAATGCAAGGGTCTACAAATAAAAGTTAGAGCCATCACAGGCATCTATTCTGAATGTTCTCTTCTAGAATGCCTAACTCCCTGTTTGGCAACGAGCATCTTGATTTCTAATCCATTCCTTTGTTGTCTGGCCACACATAAATACCATCATACTCATGAAATTAATCATATTTCAGTGCCATATTTTCAGAATCGTACGGGCTATTCCCTGAATTATGTTTTCTATTCAAGGTGTCTTTCAAGTAAATAAATTTCTACTGCAAGTACTCCACTTCAATCACCCCCCGTTAACACTATCGGTAAGGTTCGATGTATGTCAAATATTTAGTGTGAGTTGTGATGTATAGCTATATGAGGAAAGAAAAGAATCCGAGTATCTTTTTTTTATTTGCTTGTCTAAACAGTATGTAAGACATAGGGCTCCCCTTTACTGTTCTGTTAGCTTAAAACAAAATCTGAATAGCTTTGAACTGAGTCAAAGGAAATCCAGAAGAACCTTTAATATTAATAGGAAAGGTTTGCACTGACCAGCTGAATGAAGGACAGGCTGCTAAACGCATGAACTGAAAAAGAAGCTGATTACCCCATTTATCCTACATAAAGAACAACTGACACCTAGGGTCTGATTCAGTTTACATTTTGCAACTGTCATCGTGTTCAATTAGCTAGAAGAAATGAAGGTACTATTTTTGTCCTGCAAATCTCAACAAACAAAACAATCTATGCTGAAGTCATTCATGACACTGATAGGCCAAAATGATGAAAGACAGATTATAAGGGAGACAAAAAATGGCAAATAAACCTGATATCAGGCTCAACAGTTGTGCTACATTGTCAGAAGGTTGAGTAGGCAGGTGTTCAAGCACAGGAAGCAGATACTGCAAAGGGGAATTGGAATAAGAAGTTCCTGATACATAAATCAACGGTATGTTTTAGTCAAAAACAATTAAGAAAAAAAAAATGAAAGTCATTTGAAATCTTGATACAATCCACTGCAAGCCTTGATAAAACAATCGAGCAAAGTTGATCTTGATCAATCTTCCCAAATATACCCAAAATTTAATACTGAAAGGTGCAAGAAAGAAGCTCTCTCACCAGGATTCGCCAAAATAAGTACAATATCCACATCAGGATTACGAGCTGCAATTGCTAGTGCTAAGCATGCTCCGAGTGACTCTCCGACAAGATATATTGGTTTACTGTTTAACCTCCGACTCTCAGACCTCACAGTTTCCTCAACCAGCAGGACCAAATCTGAAATGTAGGGACATAGTAATTGCATGTTGATTTATGGGCTATATAAAATAAGCATAAAAATGTCATAAATGTTTCTTAGAATGTCCTTGGTGAAATTTCATGAACCATAAGACTATTTGAATGCCTTTGTACTTTTTTGTATTGTAAATTGGGAGAATAGGAACTAGGAGGGGTGAGTGATGTACCTTGAAATGAAGTTCGATCCATGACTGGTATATGTAAGCACCATATATCAAAAAGCCTTCAAATAGAAGAAGGAATATCACAAGCAGAGCAGGGAGAATATAAGTTAATGCTGTATTAATAATAACAGAAAGCTAGTTCTTCTGACTCTGCTAATGAAGTTTCAGTTTAGAAAATCAGAAAAACGGTGCTGCATAAACCTATGTAGAGAGAAATGGCAATTGCAGAATATAATAGTTATTCAGTTGCATGTACTAACTTTCCAAGTTTCTGATGTTGCAAGATAAGTCCTAGTCCAACACCATCAATCCCTGAAATTTTTATTATAAAAGTAAGTAGTCGATGAGTTTAAATAATTGAGTCAATCAAGCAACGAAGAAACAAGAAGGCACATCTCATTGAAGATCCCATTAACAAGTTTTCAGTCAGGGAAGAAGTTTACTGTGATATCACTAATAGGCTCATTTAAGTTTGTCACCCATCGCAATGCTGTGCTGTGAGTGAGGATCGTGTGAATGGATATTCTTGTTGAATTACTGCCTCAGAATTTGTAGCATTACTAACGAATGTCATGAATCTTAATGATAAATATTCAATTTGTTAATCGAATAGTAGAGTCGATAGAAAATTTTGAAAAAGCTAAAAGCTATTGTTCATTTATCTAAACCTAAAAAAGGTACGTTAAAGAAGAAGGGAAATTGAGAAAGGGAAGTAAGTGACCAACCAGGTAGATATAGAAGAAACGGCGAATCATCAGACTTCAAACGACACTCCAATGGTGAGAACCACCGCGGCGGCGGAGGTGGAGAATCACTGCCCCCAAACGAATCGATCAAAGCCTCAGCCTCTTCAAAGTAATCCTTCAAACTCTTCTTTGCCGTTATTGACGAACGATCTGTGCCCAAAGCCTTGCATGATCTGATACCACCAAACGGATTTCTCACTGTTTTCTGTGAAATCGGAATGCATGGCCTCAATGGCGCCCAAACACATATCTGAGCTACGGTAGCCATGGAATTGGGCGCTTTGGCCTGGAGGTGATGCGACGAGCCGACGACGACGACGACTCTCATTTAAACCTGCACACATTTACTGGATTAGTTAGTGATCGATTAATGTATTAGAAATTTGCATGATCCATCTTATCCGGAACGTGGGAATTCAGAGTAAAGTTGCAGCTACGCTACGTTACTCTTCTTCTCTGTTCATCGATCGCTAACCCCCAAAAGATTTGGTGTCGTTTGGTGCTCAGCGTCTCATGGATTGGCTGAGCGTCTCATGGATTCCGGAGCCCCGCCTAAAAAAATATTTTTAGCTAGGCTGTGTTTAGCAGGAAAGGCAAAAACAATGGTGTCAGTGTTTAGGAGTGTTTCTAGGGATAATTTGGGGGTAAACATTAGTATTTACCCTGGTTGGAACTAAATACATTTTTATTCAGTTTTTGTTTTCAGGGTTAAAATCAAACGAGTCTTTAGTGTTTAAAAACGTTAACCAGTATTTGATTGTGCAATATAATTACACTAGTGTTCAGGAGTGTTTCTAGAGAGAGTTTGTGTAAGCACTAATTGTTTAGTATTTAGAAACTTTAACGAGTGTGTGGTTGTGCAATACAATTACACTAGTGTTTCAGTTTGCCGGTGCCTATCACGTGATGAAACATCCAACTTATCCAGAAATTTATGTAGTTACTTCTCATCTGGTTTTTACTAGTGATCTACCAAAAAAAAGATTCACTTACTGAAACATTGCAATTAAAATATACACGAGTCCCGATTCAACAACAGAGCAAATTAGTGAAACATTGCAACCAAAAAAGATTAACATATACTGAAACATTGCAACCAAAAAACATCATCTGGCATACTAGTTACTACTCATTCAACAACAAAGCAAATTAATGATTAAAAAAACATTAAAAAGATGATTGTATCTCTTAGAATGAGAGGTCAAAGAATAGTAATGGGATTTTATATCTATCTATAATTGGATTACTTATCCAGAAACTTATGTAGTTACTTCTCATATCCGTGAAGGCCATATGCCTAAACAAGCCTCGATAACATATATAATTCTATATCCATCTATAATTGGGTTACTTATCTGTAATTGTTTATGCCTAATTTGTCACTTAAAAACTAATATTTTTTTTTAAAAAATAATCTATTAATAGTATGATATGGTTCAGTTTAAAAGGGTCTGAGGATTAAAAGTACGAATGATTCACAATTATTTGATCAAGTAATAATTGTTCATATATAACATGTATTTGTTAATTAAAATTTGTTCAATTAATTTGTAATTGTTCAAATATGTCAATTGTTCAACTATACTCAAAATTATTCAACTATATATGACTAATTGTTTGATGATATTTGAAATAGTTCAAATATATAACTAATTATTCAAAAGTTAATTTAAGTTCAATTGTTCAACTAAATTTTTGTTCAAATATATAAAAAGTGTTAACTAATTTGGACAAGTCACAATCCTTAATCATTTTGATCAAAAGGGTTGCGAGTCCTTCTCATGTTTCCAAATCTTTTATATATATATATATATATTCAATAAAATGGGTTTTACTATGTAGTAAGATAAAATAATTGGTGGATGTTCCTAATTTTGTTTCAGCTTATGAATTAATAAATTTGAATTATGGTTCGTTCGGTTTATCAATTGACGGGGATGAAAATGAAGTTTATGGGAAATGCTCACTTTCAAACCCTCATTTGATTGTTTGGTGCATCGATTGAAGGTGTGTATTACGGAGGTGAAGAGTTGAAGGGTTCAATTGCTCATTGTAAGGGAAGAGTGAACACACAAAAAAAAGGGAAAACGAATTTGGAGGCAATGGTTTCATCCATGAATGGGGCGGTGGACAAGAAGAAGAGGGCACTGGACGAGGAGAAGAATGAGGATTGATTAATTTGAGGGTTTTTATTTGGGCTTTTACTTAGCTTTTATTTTATTTGAATAATATGAGATATGATTTATTCTATTGGTGAAAATAAATTTTATTTTATTTGGTAACATTATTTTGTTGCACTAATTGTTGATTAGAAATTAAAAGTTGAGCATCACAACATAAGAAATTATCTATCATTTTTTATGTATATCCATTTTCGTAATTTTACCCATAATAATTTTCTTCATTTCCTCGTTTCACCAAACACCAAACAAATAATTTTTATCTCATCACTTTCACTTTCATCCTCAATTTTTCATCTTAATATTCAACTTCAATCTCAACTTCAACTTTATCTGTGATAGTTCCCTGAGTTAACGAACATGCCCTTAGTTGAACAATAAGATTTTATAATACATTTTTAATTGATTTTTCTAGATTTTATTAAAAAGTGGGTTTAATTGTACTTGAAGTTAAGTTTTAGAGTGTCTGTAGTTGAACATTGTAATTGGAAGTTTTGGAGAAGAGGTCAAATGTGTTCTTAATGGTGAAGAGGTAATGTGATATGTTTTTAGAGTGACATTAATCGATGTATTATATTTAATTATGATTTCGGTTGTAAAATTTGGATGGAAGGAAATTGGCACATTTTTTTACATATGATTTAATTAAAAATTTTGCATGAAGTCAAAATGTAACAAACTTTAATTATGTTTGTCACTTAGCATATTATGAAAAATTATTTTACCAAAATTATATTTTAAAGTAACAAATTGTCCTTCAAACATCACAATATATGAGGTATTTTAATTTTAGGCATTTATTGCTTCAAAATGTTGAAATTAAGAATTTTTATTAAATAATGATGAGTAATAAAATTATGTCTAAAATAGGTTATTTTTCACAATTATATAATTTATATGTTAAAGTTCACTTTTTACAAAATTATTCATAAACTTGGCTTTTCAATAAATCATTCCGCCAATCCCTCACTCTTTTGATGGGTTAATTTATTTTGTAAAACGGTATATTTCAAGGACAATTTTTTGTGATCTAATCTTGATGAGGTTGATATTTTTCATTGACAACAAATTGTACATTAGTCAGGGTTCATTTAATCATGTTAAATGTTTTTAAGAGCTATTGATTCAGATGAAATCTTCAAATTTAATCAATTTTTTAATTCTCAAACTGGTCAATGTGACATTCTCCCCAAATGGACAAAATTTTAAATCCACTTGCAATGCATATACGCTAAAAAGATGATGAGAACATGTCATCTTCTCCCCGTATCTCGATATGCATTACTTCACCTTCTCTTTGCAAGTTCTTCTAAAACCAACACTTATATGCAATCCTAATTACGATGATTTGATGATATATGCTCAATACTACCATGAACATAGAAAATATGATAGAAATAGACTATTGTATAAATAAATAGTAGATTGAATCAAAAATAATTTTAAAAAAAATTAAAAATAGCTAAATTAGTTCCTATTTTACTAATATGATTAAAAAATGTATAACTAAAATTTCATCATATCCACCCACCTCCATATGAAATTTGTTTGATAATCCTTTTGATTCTTTGGGAATCTCACATGTTCTAAGCAATACCTCCACTGTCACTCTGAGTCATTGATTGTTGAAACTTTCTATGTAGAAACCTCTTCGATTGATATTGACATATATTTTTTAGAAGATGAGTTGAATCGTAATTTAAATCTATTTTGAGAGTCTTTGATCAAGTTGACATTGCAATTGTGAGTTTTGGAGAAGGGTCAATTGTGTCATGAATGGTAAAGAGAAGAACAGTAGAACAGACAACATTAGTTCTCTTTTTATTTTTAAATTTTTTCTCATTAAGGTGTTAACGGCTGTTATCTTTAGTGACGACTTTGGGCAATTTTCGAGAATCTCAAAAACTTAAAGAGTATCATCCGAACAAGAAAAAACTCTTGGGTAAAATCCGAAATACCCCAAACCACAGGGGTACCATCCAGAAAATCCCAAATCTAAAACATATTGTACAAAACCAAATAAGCGAGTGAAGGTCAACAATAAACTAACCAAAAACAATGTCAAATCACCGAATCAAAGAAGAAAAACAAAAAATATCAAATGAAAAAGACCTAATGTGGGATATGTCAAAATCAATTTTGACGCCTCAAGAAACTCGTCTGACCGATGTGCTTTGGTTAAATTAAACGGACCAATCTTGCAATTCCACTTGTTGTAGGGAAAGGAAGATGCAAGACCAATTTTGTTTTTGAGAGGTAGAAGCTTTCGCTCTTCCGGAGTGTCTTCAAAAGGCCGCAAATCTAGGTGTTACATCCATTGAGATTGAAGGAGACAATCTGATGCTCATCAATTCGATCAACAATGTTTGGAAACCACCTTGGGAGACGGACATGATCATCTCATGTTTCATGCACTCTAGAGTGCATCATATTTACAAGGAAATCAACATTGTTGCAAACAAAATCGCGTTTCATGGACACAACCCGAATGTCGATGACAATACATTGTCGCATGATGTTAAAACTTCAACCAAAAGAATAATTTAGGGCGACCAGTCTCAAGAAACCAACCTCTATATATATATTTCTCTCAATCATTAAAATTTATTTACTAAAAATAATTGAGGAGAGATACTCACTTTTTTTTATTTTTTATTTATTTACATTATTAGTGTTACTCTAAATTTCAGATATAATCATATAAAAATGCCTTTAGGTGTTACAAACCCATGAATAATGATCAATGATGCATTCCGGACCGGGTTTACGGCTTACCAGAAGCTTCAGAGTTCACAGCGCTGCACGCAATCCACGGGTCACCCGTATCATCCTATTCCAACCCAGTCCTCGCACCTAATTGTCATTTCTCTTGCTCCACCTACACTCTCAAAGTCTCTCCTGCTCTGTCCTCTCCTACCTTTCTTGATAACTCGCCGTCGTTCCTCTCGCCACCGCTACATCGGAGAACATCGGTCGCTGCTTCGATTTGCAGGTTCATCTCTCTATCCCTCCCGCACTTCAGTTTCTGTAATCTAAACCATCTTTATCTTGTTCGATTTCCTCTTCGTTGCTACGCCGCTTGCAGCTGCCTTTGTTCTTCGCCTTTCCTATTGAAACGTTCTGCCTTATTCGTGTCCAAAGTATATAGCAACTTCTAAAGATGCCTGTGGATGCAGTTTTGTTGATGATGAGCAGACTCGTTACCTTCTTCTTTTACTCTCTTAGCTTGTTAAGAAATTAACAAGAAATCTACAAATCGGTCAAAGTTTTCCCAAGTTTTAGCAATTTTTCCCTTGCAATTCAATTAGGTAGCTGTCGACGTTGTTCATTAGATGCAGTCATGTACAACCCCAATCAGTTCATTCCGCAATTAGAACACCTGATTTTACCTTTGATGTAGTTTTTCGTTTGAAAGATGATGGCTAGTCATCGTTTGTTGATAATTTGAAGCAATTTTCTTTCTTGTGAGTAGGAATGGAGATTACAGAGGAGCAACAGAGTCATGGATCCGGTAAGAACTACTTGATCTGATGCTACCAAAATGGATGAATGCGTTCTTTTCTTGTGAAAATTTGCATTATATATATGAGCTATATTTGTTTTTAGTGATTACAAGGGCAACAAATTGTTCAGCATATAGTTCTACATCAAGAGTATGGAATTTTGATTGAATAGAACTTCTACCCTAAATGTTTGTAATGGTAGTTTTTCATAAGCAATTTGATCGAGAAAGGAATCATGTAACCTCTTATTCTACTGAATATCCGGGGTTTGGTTACAGAACCATAAATCTGGAGTTTGCGTGTAAATGTTAATTCAGATGTAGAACATTAGGAGTTCACTTTTCTCTAGTGTAGGTGTTCTTCAATTCAACTATTTTATAATTACTTTAAAGCCCTACATTGCAATTGAAGCTTATGTGATTATTGCTTCCTTGTTTATGCTAAATGAGTAAAGGTGAACATTTCAAAGGTGAAAATTTTGGAATAATGTTGGGCACCTTCTGAATACCAGGCATCACATTTTATGACAATGATTCTACCCAAGAAACTTGGGTTCGCAGCATTTTTTACAGAGAAAATCTAAGTTAATTCAGTATATCTTAGTGCTTCCATTCACGGAGTTTGTTGCTGAGCATATCCTACATGCCACATATACCTCATTTATATAGGACTTTGCTCTTCCTGTTCAGAGACTATATTTATATTAAAACAACAAAAAAATCATTTTATTAGAGCATTACATTGCATAATTGTTAACATCCATTCTCATACAGGTCAGGATTCTGAAAATGACATAGTTGCTGAAAAGGCAGTATCTGTTCATGAGGATCCAATTCAAGATGGTATTGGCCCCCCAAAAGTTGAATCTGAAGCTGAGACCATTCATGAAAAAGTAACAAAGAAAATCATTAAGGAAGGCAATGGTGAAAAGCCATCTAAATATTCAACATGCTTCTGTAAGTATTTTGTTACTTTTATGCAGACATGAACAAATCTGCTATCTCATCCAGAGTAGGTTTATATACTTATATTGCATAAAAGTCTGTGACATGAATACTTCTTTTTGTGCTTCTAACTCCAAGCACTGATGTTCTTTGGGTTGATGAAAACCCTGGTTATCCTAGATCTTGTATATGCTACGTCTCATGGAAAGATTATTTTCTTGAAATAAGCATCAGTAGGTGCTTTTTTCTGTTATTCACTTTGGTCACTTAAACAATTGAAAACATTAAGGGCTCGTTTGGTATCGCTAGGAATCATTCCCATTAACGGAATGATTCCGAATCAATCAAAAACTATGTTTGTTAGAGGTCTTTTTACACATGAAAATAATCTAAGCATTTCCATTTCCATTCCTTCCCCTTAACCGATTCCATTCCGTTTCCATTCCATCACTCCAACCAAACGGGCACTTAAGGTCTACCTCGTACTCTTTTTTTGTCAGGAACTTCTCCATTTCCATATAGCTATTAGCTGTTTCAAATATACGCATTTCCAGTAATACATTTTACTCATATTGATAACCACACATTCTCATAGTGCACTATAGGGCGTGGACTGAGAGCACCCAACACAAGTTTGAGGACACATGGGAGGAGCAAAGGCCAGTTGAGTTAACTTTGGGAAAAGGTGCTTTATTTCTTCATACTGTTATTAATAATATTGACTTTTTGCATATACAATGAATTAGGGGTGTGCATACGGTCCAGACCAAACCAGATCGTTTATTACAGTCCGGTCTAGACCAGCGGACTTCAAAAACCGTGGACCATAAAGACCGAACCATTTATGTGTTGGTTCGGTTCGGCTTGGCCTGCTCAACCCAATTTATCTTTTAGTTTTAGGATTTTTGTTTGATTGGTTTAACATTATAAGTTTAGGGTTTGTTTGGTTCAGCAATTTTTTTTTAATGTATATTGAAGGAATTGTTTGTTTTAGGTCTTGTTTGGTTCCACACATACATATAATTTATTAATGTGACGGTCAAACCTGGTACATGGTCCTATTACGGTCTTGGACCGGATCGTATACAGTCTGGTCAGGACAGAAGTGTAATATCTTGTCTGTTTTACGGTCCTGGTCAGTTTTGCACACCCCTACATCATTTACCACTGTTTTAAACAGTTGCATCAAAGGGTCACCAAATAAATGGTTTGTTCATTTTTAACTTTTACCAATATTTTGCAGAAATGGTAACTGTTCTAGAAATGTAGAGGAATCTTCCTAAAAACTTTTATTCTTGGTTTAGTCTATATATGAACGTATATCTACTTGGGCTCAGTATGGCCGCAAACTTTCTTCAGTGATTTGCTTAAAAGTAAAAACAATCTCTAAGCAAGGACAGTTTCTGTCGTGTGACCTTGGTTTAATTGAATTGTGAAAAATGTCAGAAATGTGGTATTCCCTTCATGGCATTTGGGTGTTATAGTATTGTTGCAGCATTGCATACAGGTTTTTGTGGGAATGTTCATTTGTAATCCTGAGGGGCTTAGCTTTTTTTGTGCATTGTCGTTTGAAATCATAGGTTTTACTAGTTACAAACTGTTGAAGATTTTTTTGCATCAAGATGTATGTAAAATTGTCAAAAGATTGTTATGGATTTGTGCATGTAAGTTTTTGCTCTCAATGGCCCTTTTTTGTGGCAGAGAAGAAAGAGTTGACGGGTTTGGGGATTGGGGTTACCAGCATGAAGTCTGGTGAGCGGGCTCTATTGCATGTTGGTTGGGAACTAGCCTATGGAAAAGAGGGAAACTTTTCTTTCCCTAATGTCCCACCAATGGCTGATGTTGTATATGAAGTTGATCTTATTGGCTTTGATGAGGCAAAAGAAGTAAGTTGTCTAATAAGACGGTGGAATACTAAAGGTGTTTGAACCTTTGAAGTGAATGTAAATTGGCTAATACCCACATGTGACTTTAAGCAACCTTTGTACTCAATACTCTGTGTAGGGTAAAGCTCGTAGTGACATGACAGCAGAGGAACGAATTGGAGCAGCAGATAGAAGAAGAATGAATGGGAATGCTTTGTTCAAGGAGGAGAAGCTGGAGGAGGCTATGCAACAGTATGAAATGGTCGCTTTCATAATTTTGCCAAATATGAATTATGCTTATTTTCCACCGTGCTTTGCTGCAAATTTCTTACCCTTATCTTTGTTCCCTTTATGTGGTACAACAGGCAATAGCATACATGGGAGATGACTTCATGTTCCAGCTATTTGGTAAATATCGTGACATGGCTTTGGGTGTCAAGAATCCCTGCCACCTCAATATGGCTGCGTGTATGATAAAGCTCAAGCGCTATGATGATGCTATTATGCATTGTAGCATTGTACGTAGAAGTGTCCCTTCATTTGTTTACTTTTTAATAATTGGATTTTGAACACGTGGATCAAAGGATAGGGTGTGCCATTTCTAAATTATGCACCAACTAAAACTTGGTAATAATGGGAAATGTAGGAAGGGTTTTTTTTAACTCAATTATAAAGAGTTGCAATTTGACTCACAGTAGATGTGAATCATAAGAAGCTTGATAGTCCTTTTTCCCTTGCCTAAACGTGACCTGACTTTGACTACTTGAAAGAGCTTTATCTTAAAATGGATAAAGCACAGTACCATTTGTATTCTTTCCAGGAAATGTGAAGTACATGACAACGTAGTATTGGGTAGAAATGTGACGCATCTTTTTCAAAAAATTTAGAGATTGAGTTTCACTATTGCTTGTAAAAGTTGTTGATCAATTACTGGTTTCCAGGTTCTGGCTGAGGACGAAAACAATGTTAAAGCTTTATATAGACGAGGAAAAGCAAGAGCAGAACTTGGGCAGACAGAAGCCGCGAGGGAAGATCTTCAGAAGGCACGGAAATATGCACCAGAGGACAAAGCAATTGTCAAGGAATTGCGTCTACTTGCTGAACATGACAAAGCTGTTTATCAGAAACAAAAGGAAATCTACAAAGGGCTTTTTGGTCCAAGACCTGAGCCCAAACCCCAAAGAACTAACTGGCTGATCCTTATTTGGCAGTGGTTGATATCACTTTTCTACCGCCTCTTCAAGCGTCCTGTGACAAAAACTGACTGATTAGTTTCATAGATGAGGGAGGTCTAGCAAGGTATGTTTTTCCTGATCTCTTACGATTGTCTTTTTTATTTTATCTCATATAAACCTTTTTGTTTAGATCGTTCTACTAGAATATGATGGTTCACTACAATTATATTAGAGGCGGCGCTGCATTCAGTCTAGCCAGGTCATTTCGGATTGTGTAGTTGGTTCATGTCAGATCGTCTGGTCGGGTCATTTCCTGGTTGGGTCATTTGCTGGTTGGGTCATTTTTGGGTATCTGTGATTAGTGGGATAATACATTATAATTTGAAGTAAACTGAAAGTATGTAATCAAAGTTGATTTTGAGATGGAATAAGTTTCTTGTTTGTTTATGGATCCTTCATTATTACACATCAATGGTTGTGTTAGTACCTTATTGTCAGTTAGTGAGCATGTGAGTTGTGACTTGTGAAGAATTGGACTCTTTTCTTCTGCTTAAAAGATATACGCAAACCCTTGTTATCTCAGGTGGATTATCTTCTCATTTCAGGTAATAAAGTTCAACACAAAAAGAGAGGAGTGGTTTATGCAGCGATTCCATGTCATCTCAATGAATTAAATAAAAAGAAAGCTCTGCACTAGCACTTGGTTCTCGCTCTTCCTATGACTGCCCAGCAATTCAAAAGGTACGTACTTTATTTATGTGATATGAACTCAACAATATTGCAAGCTGGAATTATAATACTAGCCTTAGCTTTGAAACAAGACTGTATTGTGGGTTTTGAGGTTTTTTTTATTCTTTCCAATGCGTGCCTCTGTCCGAGGAAGTATGAGTGTCTGGCAATCTTTTATAGTTGATTACACAAATTTTCATTATTGAACCCAGGATAGAGGGTGATGTTTTTCTAATGGTCTGTTTGTGATCAGATTGGCTGAATTTTTTAATTAACCTACTTGAATTTTGAAATTGGAAGTCTATAAACTAACTTTTTCATTATCTGGTTTTAACCCCTTGATTTTAAAAAAAGTTTTTTTTTTCCTTTTCTTTTTTGAATTCTTTTCAAGACTTGTTGACCGTGAAATTGTGGATTGTCAACATCCGGTGACCATACAAATTGGACGTCAACAAATGTAAAATGGAATGTCAATAAATGATGTATTGTCAACAAATGTATTGTCAACGCATGTAAAACTATTAACAAACGTGTTGTTAACAAGGGAACTTTTAACGTATTTATTTTTCAAAATCTGTATTAGTGCTGACAACAAATGTTAAATGGACTATGACTATGAACAATTGTAAAATGAATATTCAACAATCAAATTGATTGGAGTTGAACCAAAGTTATATTTTCATTGAATCAATGTCTTATGTGCATTACAAATCAAGTTATTATATCAAACATCTTTATGTTTTCATTAAATCATTCCTCTAAATGCAAATAGTAAAACCGAAGTCCAAATTACATACACTCAAAAATCAAAAATTAGTATGATCTATATTAAACTCGATAATGTTGATTGACGATAGTCAAATCACAAATTTGGAATTAGGCGAGAAGTGTTGGAGTCCAACACCAGGGTCTATCTTTGGACAAATTAGCAAACACCCAAAAAGAAGAGAAAGATTGATCGGGGATCAAGAATGGTGAACGAACCATTGGATCAAGCTCTACTACGAGGAATCTGCAAAAACAAGTTCTCCATTGGTGAAGGAAAAGAAGGTTTTCTCCATTGGTGAGAGAAAAGAACTTGCGAGAGAAGAGGATGAACGAGAGGAAGAAAAAAAATGAAAAATAAAGGTTAATAATAGTATTCAATTTCAAAAATCCTAAAAACGAGGGGTTAATTTCGTATGTAGATAAATTATTTTAGTTAACCTACTAAAATTGAAGCACATTGTACTTTTTCGGTATCTACAATTCCTTCCAGTTCAGATGTGGGTAGCAAAGGCAAACCTCTCTAAATATTTCCAACGGATTGATATATGTCGTAAGATTATCTGTTGTGGATAAACTTTCTTCCAGAGATACTTCGTAGGCTGTTTCCACAGCCCACAAATTAATTGTAGGCATGAATAACACACATGATTTGACACTTGCACATGTCATTGCAAAAACAAAACAAGTTTAACTGTGTGAGGATCCCGTGGTTCCAGAAACCTTTCTGTTATCACCATGCATGTCGTCGGACAAGGCTCAAAAAATAAAATTTGCAAAGCTCAAATTCTAAATGTGCAAAGTGTGTACATTCCTTTGTTGTATGGAAATCTGCCGGAGGGTGAAGTGTAAGAAAACACTGATGTTCTGTGAAAGCTAATGAAAACGTGCTACATTTTTGATCAAAACAGAGAATAAATGATAATGATGTTCCAACATTGGCCAAGGATGCAGTCCTCTTGCTCCAACTTTTATTTCAACCCTTTCAACCTCAAAAATGCAAATTAAACCCCTGAAGCTTTGTGTCAAACAAATACTATACAATCATGGATTAAGGTAACAAACAGTGACTCTCTTAAAGACGATACATTCTAGTGCAACTTCCAAGTTTTTACACATGGAATTCGAGTTTGAAGTTTAAAAATCTCCAAAGAAGAACTAATCATTAATATTGGAGAAAATTTTACTCTAAAGTGAAAAGGGAATGAACAAAAAAAACATAAATCCGGCTATGAATAATGTCCTGCAACTTTAAATACTTTTCAACAAAATTTTGAAAGGTTTCTATCAGTTCTACAAAAAACGATCGCTCCTAAAAGGTATAATGACATATCTCAAGAATAACCAAGTGAAATCAAATTATTTTACTTACTCTGAATTTGCATGATGCCTTGGGAAACATCGCCATGCCCTTCTTGTGACACTGTGCAAGCTATGAGAAAGTTGCGATGATAAAAAATGCATCTACTAGCTCGCAAACACGGCTGCAGAAAATGAAGCGAAAGCAAGAGAATAAGCAGTTGGATGCCAATGCAAGAATTAATCAGAAATTTACAATGCAATGCTGCACACAAAGCTTGATATAACTATCCACTTTTGTATTTGAAGAGATGACAAATGCTAATAATTTTTTTATGAATAGATATTATTAAATATTTGATGAACAGATATTAATCAACTTATTTTAATTGCTCACCAAGTGATAAGTTTTGGGGCATCTATCCACACGACATCCAATAGTTGCACCTGGCCGGCCACAACAAGTGCACTTCAGTGCCCTTCCTCTGCAAAGCACAACTCTGATATTCTTCCTCTACAAAGTGCAGATATGATATTCTTCAATGTCCTTCCTCTACCACAACAGGTGCATTTCACTGTGCAACTCACTCTTGCCATCAATGGAAGCCTTGACCCTAACTAGCTTCTTTGACTTCACAATAGTTGATGTGCCACCATCAACAACTTCATCTTTATCATTCAACCCATCCTCAACCAACATCGCTTCATATTCAACTCTGGTAGTTCATTTTATGACATGAGAGATAGGCTCAGTGGTGTCACCAAGTCCAAGGATTATAAGTTTTGTATCTAGGTACTTTAGCATATGTGCAACTTTTCTTCATGAAATCTAATCGAAAAGTAAAATCAAATTAAACTGCAACTTGAAATGCACAATGAAAACATCATATAACCAACTAACACTTTTCAAAATGTCACATTTTATGCAAATTACGCTCAAACAGTCAGCTGATGTTAACAGAGGCTTCAAATTCTGTGTTGATTGATTACTAACAGAATGTGACAAGCTGGATACAAAATAGGTTCACACAAGGAGATAATAAGTCGAAAATCGTTTTATTAAACAAAAGCAAAAGTGACAAACAACATCATGAATCAAAATGCAAGAATTAAAAATGCTAGAAAAGAACTCGAAACTTCCTAAAACCTAGACAATTTGTACTAAAAACAATCCTAAATCTAAGAGAATCTAACCTAAAATTGAAGCAAACCTAAAACTACCATCTGAATACTACTTCTTATTCCCAATTTACGCTTCATTTCTGCTTTATTTGGCTGGAGGCATTCACATCTACTTGGTTCTTCTTCTTCATCTTCTACCCTCACTATGTACATATCCACAACTGGAAGAGGCATCGTGCAAGTCCCGTTGGCAACAACAACCCTGATATTTGGATTGTTCTGCATCTCTTGATAATTAGCCTCCTCTAAAAAGATACTTTTCAATGTCTCAAAACAGCCACACCTCCCAAGATGTTGCCCTAGAACATTCAATCCAATCGACTCGATTAATTTCCTCATAAAGATTTTAATCTGCACCAAATCACTCAAATGTTGTTTCCTATCCTTGCAGACCATTGTTGTTAATCTTCAAATTGTCAATGTTAGTATATTTATTAGATTGGGAAGTTGGAAATACGATGAGGTTGGAGTGTCGACCCTTTATACACAAACTATTTATGCCGGTCCATGACTACACGATCTATCATCGTGGACTGATCCTCTGTAACTACCAATGGAGTGAAGCTGACGGATGAAGCTTGTGCATCTTAAGAAGCGCACAAGCTGCTGTAACCGATTTGAAAATCACACAATGTGGGCCTTAAGAAGAGCACAAGCTTGTGCGCCTTCTAAGGTGCATTATACTATAAGAAAACTATTTTTCCCCATTATTTATTATAGAGATTAAATATAAAATTGGCTACTCATCGGTTATATTACTTATAGAGATTAAATTTAAAATTTAAAATTTAAATATACGATAATATATGCACTAAATATACATTAAAAAAAAGTAAGATGATATTCATTGTTATTTTTTTATTCATTGTTACTTTTTTATTGTGTTTTTCCATATTCTTTCAATATCCCCAAGCATACCGCGTTATAATACCTCTATTAGGGTTATAAGTGTCTTTTGAAGAAAAATAAACCCAACAAATAAAATCAACGTAACTAAACTTATATGATTTATTTATATAAATTCATTGGGAAATAAACCCGAAAATAAATTATAAACCCACATAACCTCATTTAGTTGATAAACCCGAAAACAAATCAATTTGCAAATAAACAAACCATTTTTTAAGATAAGATTATTAAGGTTAATAGTTTGAAGAAAATAATTTCAAAATTAAAAAAAATGGTTTATAAAAGTTGAGTGTGATAAAACAATATTATTGTACTACTGATAAAACGATAGAAAATCAAATTAAAAAAAATCCAAAAACAACATAACCAACTTAATAGTCCAATATGAAAAAATTACAATAATGGACGACCATCTCGTTCTCGATATGCACGATACTGGAAGATTTTGTAATTAAAAGGTTCATCCAAACCATTGACACTAGGGTGATGGAATAATTCCCACTTTGTTGGAACTGGAAGTAATGGAGATGTTGGATGCAGCCACACCTATAAACATTTAGAAATGTTTTTAGTAAATTGATAGAAAATTGATATGGGATGTGTTTTAAATACGTTAACTCACCGGTACAAAGTGAGTATAGTTTCCGGGTGTACACCCTGAGCGGTTCGTTAAGAGGGTTGTCCGAAATCATTGGGAGACATGTGCAAGGTTGAATTCAAGTAAGGTATACAAGAGCTACCCGATATCTAGTCGCAAATATCAAACCAACAATAGGCATATCCATCCAATATTTTGGAGGAGCATTTGGGGCCGTGTAGTTGACGTTAGAGATCAAATCTAATATTGGAATGAGGATACTAGCCAACTCGTATGTATGCATCTTGTCCTCTACCCAACAACTCAACAAATGCGCGATACCCGCAATGTCCGTCTGGTCGGACGTCCATAACCCTATCAACATATGACATCATGAACAAATCCACATTGGTGTGACCCCAATTAAAACCCTTATAAACGAGGTCTTCCACCTCTTGTCTCTTATGGAGGTTTGTGCCTAAGGGTTCCTCAATGTAATCAACGCTACACACATTAAGAGTGGTTGGGGAAATCACATCCTTCCCTCGTCCAAATCCACCTCTCCCACGGCCGCATCCTCTACTACCACATGTTGTCTTTTTGTGTTTTGACTTATTCAATTCCGCCTCATTTATCTCCCATGCACTCTTCTCTCTTTGACATGGGCTCTTCTTCGGATGTCCCCTAGGCACTTTTACAATTGGTTCTTGTAGAGTCGAACTGTTTTGATTCGTTGCATCGTTAAAAGTGTTTTCAACCTTGTTAACAACTTCTTGACTCACTTCATTGGCAAAAAATCTCTCAACGAATTCCTGACAATGGACATGCCCTGCTGAAATAGGGACATGATCATCATCTGCATCATTATGAACTTCTTCCCAAGCCAATTGTTTCCAAAACTTGTGAATTTGCCCGAACATGATTGGAATATTATTTTGCATACACATGGCAATATCATGCGCGTAGGGGAGTCTGAGACAAGTTGTCAACCACTTGTCAGATCACTCATCTTGTATCGTTCCCGACTTCACCTTGTTGTACGTGTCAAACAACCTATAAAAACATTGTTTCAAGATCTTTCCAACTAACCGTGCAAATATGGAGTGATGAGTCATTTCGGTTGGTCTGTTTGTTCGTTCAATCTCTAGAGAACCCCTGATCACATTAATTTGGTTCGTCATGAAACGACATATACACGTGATCACCGTATCAAATCCTCCAACAGAAGAATTCAACCTTCTTTTCAAAACAGAGTGTGCAGACTCCACCTTGTAATTTTACAAAAATATATTAATATGTATAGTAATAAATTGATACAGTCTGGAGGTAAGGAATTTTTTTAAATATAGATGAAATTGAATTTACCTACTAGTAGTTCTTATGCCAAAATGATAGACGGTGTCCGTTCAGGCTCTGACTATACTCTTCTTATATGGAGTTAACCACGTACCCTCGAGATATGTCATTAAACCCTCTACTTTACACCATGTCACATACAACCCCTTCGTCGAGCCTCGTACTTTTCTTCTGTCTTGGATGAGAAAAGTTTATGACAATCACTCTTGAACTTGTCACGAGCCTCCTCAAAACCCGTTCTATTCAAAGCAGCATCTCCTACGTTACAGACGAAGTGCCACCAACATAACATATGCTTTACATCGGGGTAAATTTGCCTCAGTGCGTTAATTAGACCCAACTTTTTGTCCGTCATTATCATTTGTGGCCTCACACCTTCTCCGTACAAAGTAGCATTCAAATCCCAAACATAACCGTCTTCACTCTCCTTGGACATGAAAACAAATGCGACGCTGAAGTTCTTATTCGTACACGTAAAACCAATGATTTCCAAAAGTGGCATATTGTACCTATATGTAAGGTAAAAAAGTTAAAATAATAAAAATAAGAAGTGTGATAACATGAAGCTGATCAAATATTGATAAAGTAAAGTTATTGTCATTTAATTTACACTAGTAAAATTCCATAGCTATCACACAAATTATTAATTTTGAGGAAACATTAAACCAAATAACCACAACACATATATGTAACATGAAATAATGGATAAAACCTTACTTGTAAGTTTTGTAGGTGATGTCCAGAACAATAACGTACGGAATAAAGACAACAAGTGACTTGAGTTTGGGTGAGCAAGAAATATGTCGCTCATTGTTTCACTTCCATCCGCCCGTCTAATACTCGTGAAGTAGTTCTTTTGTGCCAGTAAGTCTAGCGTATACTGGGTAATGCTCCTTGAGTCCCGGTCTTCCTTCTTTATCTTTCCTCGTGCGTACGCTATAGAGTTGTTTTATTGAGGTGACACATGCCGGGTCCCTCATTTGCAAGTCTGTCAATATTGCTTCAGGTTCGGTACCAATTGAAGACAACCACCTCACATGTTGATATTGCTCTTGCGTCAAACAGTCCTTTAAATGCATGGCCTAATAACCTTTATGGAAGATCGTGATTGTGATGCTCACACAACACTTGAACCATCCATTGATCTCGCTCAACCTCAAAACCGTACAAACAAAAAGGACAACTCGATAACTTAGTGATAGTTTTCATAGGTTGTGAATCTTACTTAAATCAATTTTTGTCTTCATTTTCGCCTTTGATTTGTAAGTTTCACTGTTCTCACATGACAATCACATCCTCCCAAGTCGTTTTTTCGGTACTCGGCGAAGAACGTTTTTACCGTCAATACCATGCATGTTGTAAGAAGCACCAATTGATCACAAATGATGAAGCATGAAATCCCGATCCGGCCACCGGTTGCCTGAGTCGAAAAAAGTTGTGAAATCAGGATATGTATGTACTTCGAGGTTTTGATCACCATCATCCAACTCCATTTGTAATTGTTATTTTGTACTCACGAAGACGATATGACTTCGAAGTTGTGTGTTACCACCGATTCCCTACAACACCATTTATAGAACGAAAAATTATATAAACTAGTTTGTGCGCCTTATGAAGCGCACACTGATACGTATCAATCCGAGATTTTTTTTTTACCGTTACAATAAACAACTTGAGATTCGCTGAAGATTTGAAGCACTAGATTATGCGGCTTGTAAAGCGCATGTTTTATACGGCTTGAAAAGCGCACAATGCATATGGCTTATAAGGCGCATACTTCGTGTGGATTGTGATGCGCACGGGTAAAATATGCGATTTCAGAAGCGCACAAAATATGACGTGTCTAAGTAAAGTTTTGACGTGTATTTGGCTTTCAAGTTACTTAAAATTATTAAGATAATATATTGTTACAATATGTTTTGGTTGGATTTTGAAAGATATGTTGATCAATGGACACTCTAAGTGGTGAAAATCCGTCTATAATGAAATTTGTATTTTTAGAGGCTCAAAATTATTTTTAATAAACTTATATCAAAAGAGAATATTAAAATATATGGAAGATTTTAAATGTATATATCTTGTTAAAATGGGATTTATATTACCCTAGTTTTATATCCGTATTTTATCCGGTTTGTTTTTAAAATTTATTGATAAAATAATTTAGCATTTAATAAATAATTAAACGAAACTATTAACTTACTGATAATTTTGTTAAAAGCATATCACTAGAAAGATTGTATAGTTTTAATTTAAACTATAACTTGTTTTAAAAATAGACTTTGTGCAATTAATAATTGTGAAAGTATTAAAATTAAATTTTTTGAAGTTAATAATTGAAGCCTTAAAATACTCATGACATGACAATTGAGCTAAATTAGTTTAGCTTTATTATTTATAATAAAATTTTCAATAAATAAATAATGTCCGGATCATTTATATATATTTTTTTGAAAATTTTCAATATATATATATATATATATATATATATATATATATATATATATATATATACTAGTACAAAATATCAATTTATCGGGTGTTCGGTAAAAATGCCGTAATAATTAAAGACGCTCGGGATTTATTAGCAAAAGTTCCGTAAAAATATTATTATTTTAATTTTTTATAAAAGTAATTAAACTCTCGGGATTTGTTTCATTTCCCTCCCTAGAATAGAAATTTACTCTAGAGAATTTCTTTAAAACTCCCGAGAAAGCTCTAAAATATTGTAGATAGCTAAGCCGCGCCTCTCTCCCCGGCAACCAAAAAAAACCAATCTCCTCAGTTATCGTACTTCTCCGCCCGAATCTCTCTATTCCCATAAACTCTCTACTCCCAAAATCCCTAATTTCTTCGAGGATCTCAAAATGGAGAGCCCTCTGACGGCTCCTTTACTCGTTACTTCGATTTTCGACAAGATTGAGCAGGTTAATTAGTGGATTGTGAAGATAAAGAGTTGCGGTGATTAAGTTGTGACGCTCGATTAGGGTTCTCTTTCGAGATAAGTCTAATTGTAAGTTTCTTATATATATATATATATATATATATATATATATATATATATATATATATATATATATATATTCGTTTGAAATGGAATAGAATTGATGGATCATGAGTGATTTGAGATGGATATGCATGCAAAATCGACTGCTCTAGTTCGTAATTAGGTTTTAATTTAGTCTTTTTGAGCCTTTTCCTTTCTATTTTCTATGTTGTTGCGTTTTAGGTTTTGATAAAGCTTTGATTGAGCAATGTTTCTGGAAAAGATGTGCAGTATATATCAGTTACACTTCGTAATATACATAGGAAAGATGAAATACAAGGTAATGTAAGCTCTACTAGCGTGTGAAATTTATGCTTTTATAGTTCCATGTCCATTAATTTTTTGTTTGCTTTTTCAATTTTGTATGTTAACAGGTGTGTATTCTTTCTCAGTGCTTCATTCATAATAAATTTTTTTTATCATGGTAGAAATTATGATGTTTAACTCTTGCATTGCTGGAATGTGTTGATGATTCAAAGTTAGTGTTCCTTCTAAACAATGTAGAGAGGTAATGATAAGCCCTGAACTTAGGTGAATACACTGACAATCATCTATTGAAATGAGAACCATGGATCAAGTACATTTTACCTCCATTTCTAAATGCTCTACGGCACTGAAATAGTAAGTTGTATTTAGTTTACAAAGTTGTGTTTGGTTTACAAAGGGCTTATGGGAATACACTGATGATTTTATTGGTTTTCATTGCATATTTTTTCTGATTGATTACATGGTCTGCCATTAAAAACTAAATTTCTTAATTGCTTATATTTTCAAATATTTTCGTCATATATGTGATTGAAGGAGCTGTCACTTTGACTATAAAGGGTTTGCTGTCATCTATAAACTAAAGGTGAGGTATTTTTTATGTTATTTGTTATCTGAAATTTTTTTATTTATTGGTATTCACTTTTGAGGAGCTGAGTATTTGAGGAGAGATCCATTGAACGAGAAAGTGTGGTCTGTTGTTGTTCTCTACCCACTCTAATAATTGAAGAGCCTCCCTTCACTGGTGAGCCTGAATAGTAAGAACATTTTCAATCACAAGTTTCTTGTAATTAATCTATATGATCGAAAATAATTGATTTCTTGCTGCAGAAATATAAAGTAGATAGTAAAACTGAGAGGCGACACTAAGAGGGAAGATTTGGTTGACGCAATTCCAGGATCAATGTTTGATTTAGTGGACAAGTGCTTGATTATGAATCCATGAATTAGGATTAGTGTAGAAGAAGCTCTTAGACACGATTGTTTTGTTACATTCATTGTTGCCGTTGAAAAAGTGAGGCTTATCCGCAACAAATGATCTCATTTGCACATTCTTGGTTTATTTTTTGCACGATATATGTGTGATTGTAGGTTTTACTCTCGGATTCAAGTATTGATCCCAATATGTACAGAAAGATATTGGCATTATATTCAACAAGGCAAACAAGGATGAATTTGGGATACTCACAGTCAAAAAAATGCAAGAAATCATCATGATGTCGTGGGAAAGATATCCTCAAGTGGAGTTGTTGTATCTGAAGAATAAGCAGATGACTAGCATAGTTGATCTTTTGTTACTAAATGTTAGGTATTTTGTACTTTTTAAACATATATCATGAGATAATTTATGATTATCTATGTGGTGTTGAATCTTGGAACATTTGAAATAGAGCATTTGATTTTGTACAACTTTCAGTGTGTGTTTTTATTCAACATTTGCGGGGTTTAGTTGATTTTATATGTTGGAATGGGACAAGCTATTGTAAATATGCGTAATAATAAATATTTATAAAATAGCTTTCGATGTTTTTTAATAAAGTCCCTAGAAAACATATGTATTACGGGATTTTTTAAATTTCTCCCTACAAATGTTTCTCGGGAGTTTTTTAAAAACTCTCTAGAAATATCTCTAGGGACTTTTTCAAAAAAGTCCCTAGAGTTTTGTTGTTTCTCGGGACTTGCATAAAAAGTCCCGAGAAAAAAATCTCGGCCAAAGGTATTAGGGGGGTTAGAAAACTCCCGAGAGTAATGCAAATAAAATCCCGAGAAACTTAAGAATTGTACTAGTGATATATAACATGAACTAATACGTGAACAATATTTACTACAAGAACTCAAATATAAGATATATTGTAATCAATTTTACTGAGGTTTTCCTCGACGTCATAGTGATTTTTTTTTTAAAGAAACAAAATTTATCCCATGATGAACTAATAACTAGATGAAAAACTAATTAACAAATTAAAGTTACTATTCGGACGAACACATTTTTACATTTGGGCCAACTATACGGACTTAGCATGCGCATGCGGACTCCGTATAGTACACCGAGTTTTTTTTCATACAAAAAATAAAAATCGGGGGCTTGCGGAGTACGCATGTGCCTGGACCAAATGCAGTGCGTCTCGTGAAACAAGAGTTCTTATATTGGACATATTCAGATTGAGAAATCTTGAAGTGCATGCAGACTTCACATGCGCCTCATAATGCGCATGGTGCCTGGGCTATACGCTTGCCGGTTGCGCATGCGTCGTCCGGATAGGGCGTATGCACAACTCAATTAATTGCACCGTCTCTTTTGCGTTTTTTGAACAGTCCAAATAACGACGAACCATTATTTATAAAGTTGTATTGAAGTGGGTAAATAAATGATTGCTTGAATCTTATATTGTATGTTGGATAATGTTATTTTATTATTGTAGCATAGTTGAAGTTTCCAAAAGGTTTTACTCCATTATATTGCGTCACGTCACAATTGGACACTCTTTAGCGGGATGAATATTATGGAGACAACATCAAATGAATGATTCCAATGTATAACAAATTTGTTACAAGGTAGGAGAAAAAGAAATAACACGATAAGATTACATGTGTGAAAAAGAAAAAACATTTGTGTACTTTTCTTTTAGATAAAACAATCGATAAAGTCCAAAATAAATTTATCACAAACTAAGCATTTTGTATCCAAACAATGTAATACAAGCGATTCAAGAAAGCGATACGCCTAACAAGTCGGGAAATTGCGACTCTTCTTGAACTCTTTAGTACATTTGGAGAATTTGAAACGAGTGCAACCACACCCTCCTCCCAATGCTCTAAACAATGTCTCTCGAGCCGGTCGGGGCATACTCGCCGCTCGTTCCGTAACCAGAGCTTGTGTATTCTCCGCTATCATAAGTCCTTGAATCTTGTTGGTATGAACCTGAGTTGTAGCCGCTATGCCCTTGCTTTCCTCCTTCGTTTAAGGCTTCTAGGGACATATCTCCTTCTAAAGCTCTACAAATCTGTTCACCACACATTCTACTTTTGTAAGTTTTGTGTTCGACTCCTTCTTACACCATAAACTACGTAGATATTTATCTCCTTTTTTTAAATGCCAACTAAGTTAATATTTCAGCATAATTTTTTCTGATGATCTCAAACTTTGTATGCATATACTTGTCCCTAGAGGTAGGTCAACTTAACCGTTTTTGTTTTAAAAAAAAACTAGGTGAATATTCCGTACATGCAAACTATCTTTAGATTCAAATGATTGCTTGATATTCATGAGTTTAAAACATTTTTTTTTTCATGATTTTTTTACATCTTATAGACATCGTCAACTACAACACAAACCTTAACAAAAAAATATAGGATAATTTTACTGTATCTTGATTTTTTTTTTTCATGTGCTAGCTAAGTTTGCTTGATATTCATGAGTTTAAAACATTTTTTTTTCCGTATACCCTTTTCCGTTAAGAATGGGTTGAAAACGTCAAATCAAGGATATATATATATATAAAAGTTAATTTCATATTTTTTTTATAAATAGTTGTAGTTTTTGTGATAAGTCATCAAATTTATTACCTGGCTCATCTTAGGTCGTTTTTTAGCCGAGTGTCGGATGGAGGCAGCTGCACAAGCCACCATTCTAGTAAGCTCTTGCTGGTTGTAATTGTTTTCCAAACGTGGATCGACAACACCCTCAAATTTCCCATCTTCTAAAACACGTGCCAATTGGGGCCTAGCCTGTGATTTAGGGTTTATAACAAAATCTACATATCAATAAACTCCCAAATGTCAATTTTATGATTTAGAACGTGCTCTAAAAGTACTTACCCAATCCACCAAGCTGTCTTCCTCACTAGATGAATTAACAGGACGTCTCCCGGTGATCAACTCTAAAAGGACTACACCATAGGAGAAGACATCGGACTTGTCGGTTAGTTGCCCGCTTGCTGCATATTCCGGAGCCAAGTACCTATCACAATCTCGATACACGAACAATATCAATCGGTTAACCGCTTCTAAGTTGATTGTAACAACAATAGTTTTGATAATTACCCGAATGTTCCCATGACGCGTGTTGACACATGGCTAAAATTATCCGAAGATAATTTCGCTAACCCGAAATCCGCCACCTTAATCAAATTAAATGTAAGTTGACGCCATATGTGTTTATCATTAGTATAACTATCGTGTAATTGTACGTACCTTAGCTTCGAAAGTGTGGTCAAGTAGAATATTTGCCGTTTTAATGTCTCTATGAATTATCCGAGGGTGGCCTGTAATTTCCAACAAGTAAGATCATTTAATAAATAAAAGTACGAGTTGAATATATATTCCACTTTTATTGATCGGATAGTTTGTACCTATAGTATTTTTCGTATCACATAAGAAGTTGAACTTGATATGTAACCAACTAATGAACTAAATGATGAAAATGTTGATGCGAAGTATGATTGTTTATTTTTTGTATGTAGGATTGGTTATTGTCACTAACATGCGATTTAGGATTGTTATCAATAGTTTTATAAAATCCGGATATTTATTTATAGTCCAATAAAACTCACAATCTTCATGGAGGTAGGCAAGCCCTTTAGCTGATCCAAGTGCAATCTTGTGCCTCGAAGGAAAGTCCATTATAGGTTGCCCTTTTCCTGAAATTGCATTATGATACTTATTAATAAATTAATTAACATGAATTTATTAATTGAAAATTCTAATTAGAGTAATTACCATGAAGATGAAATTCTAGGGTATTATTAGGAACAAACTCATAAACTAGCATTCTTTGACCACCATTAATGCAATATCCGACCAACGATACAAGATGACGATGGTGGACCCTACTAATAATCTCAACCTCGGCTTGAAACTCTCTTTCCCCTTGTCCACTACCCGAATTGAGGCTCTTGACGGCGATCTCCTTGCCATTGGGTAAGATACCCTTGTGGACAAATCCGAAACCACCTTGCCCTAGGAGGTTGCCTTGGGAGAAACCTTGGGTGGCACCCGCTAGCTCGTCGTACGTAAAGGAGCTCTTGCTAAACCCTAATGCCACTGAGGGATGAGGTGGCGGTTGTAGGGGACCCACGGGACCCGATGAGAAAGTGCCACCCACTTCACCACTCATCATCGGTGCTGGCGGTGGCATAGGCCAACTACTCGCTTGTGACATTGCCCCCGAAGATGGTGCCTCTGATGCGTGACTCCCGTTATACCAGTTAGGGTTGTACAGAGATTGGGCCGTCGGAAGGTTTGCTAAAACAAATACCAAAGTCATTTTCTCCTTGCCACAAATACGACACTCATTTAGGGTTTAGTTACTTGAAGTTTTAGAAAACAAAATTCACCTAGAATTGAATGAATCTCATTCATCAATAATCTAATGGTTTCTTCAAATCTTTTTATTTTTAATTATTTTTTATTTAGTTTAAATTTTCTCACTAGAATCTATACTTTGTTAAAACTTTATGACAACCTTACATATCTTTTAAATAAATTTCTTTTATTTTTGTTCCATTATTAAAAAAATAACTTTGTACAATTTGAAAATTTATTACATGAATCTAAACATATTTTTAATGGAATCTCATATTCTAATTGAAAGAGACAAGTAATGAGTCCATTAAAATATATCTCACTTAAATATTTTAGACATTCTAGTTTTACACCATAAGAATTTATCAAAACGAATTTCCAGACTTTTCCTTAAAGCCAACACAAATGTTGTTGCAATTAAACAAATTTATGTATTTAATTTTATTACTATTAATTAGTTTTGAAAAATATAATACCGTCCAAATGTATGAAGAAATAAAGAAAAAGAAGTTATATATTGTACCTTTAGGGGAGTTGTTGTGGTATTGAACGGCGTCTTGGTACTCTTTTTGCCTTTTCATCTTTTTTCTTCTTACACAGTAAATTATGAGCGCCACAACCACGACAATTAACACTCCAACACTTGCGAGAATACCGGCTAAAGTTGTAGTACTACTTGAGGAAGATGATTTTGAAGGGGGGGAATCCGTGGACACTGCCGGTGGTGGAGGTGATTTATTGTTATTGTCGTTGTTTTTATCATTCCAATAATTGTTGTTTCTATTGTTGTTGTCGTTGTTGTTGTGATTGTCTCCATTGTTGTTGTTACCATTATTGTTATTATTGTTGTTGTTGCCATTCTTTCCATTGTTGTTGTTGTTGTTGTTTCCATTGTTGTCGTTGTGGTTGTTTCCGTTATTGTTGTCATTATTGCCGTTGTTGCTCCCATTGTTGTTGTTTCCGTTGTTTTGGTTGTTGCCATTATTCCAGTTGTTGTTGTTTCCGTTATTTCCATTGTTTTGGCCGCTGCCGTTATTTCCGTTGTTTTGGCCATTATTTCCGTCGTTGTTGTTGTTGCCATTGTTATTATTGTTGCCGTTGTTGTTGTTGCCGCCGCCGTTGTTGCCATTGTTGTCATTGTGGTTGTTCGCGTTGTTGTTATTGTTGTTGCCGCCATTATTTTTGTTATTGTTGTTGTTGCCTTTGTTTCCGTTATTGCCGTTGTTGTTGTCGTTGTTTTGATTGTTATTGTTGTTATCATTAGAAGATGATACTGATTTATCCGAGTTATCGGAATTAGAAGAGATGTTTGATGATGGAGCCATTGCCTTCTGATTCCGTCTGTATAGATTTAATAAAGAAACCCCCTTCAATGTTATTCAAGATAATAAAAAATAAAATAAAAACACTCAAAAAAGCATAGTGAAGTAAATGAGCTTAATGAGTTTCAAGTTTTGCTCGATAGAATTTGAACTTAAACTTTAGACGTGTGTTCAAGAAAATAAAAATCTCAAGAATGAAAAGAAGAAAAACTTAGACAGATGAAGGAAGAAGAAACATTCTCAACGATAGAAAAGGAAAGAAAGAAGCATTCTTTTTTGCATCCGTAACCTACAAATGAGGAGGTTTATTGGATGTTAATTTTCCCTTTTAAAAGATGTTTAAATCCATTGTTGTCGGATATTTTGTTAACGAGTTTGTTAAGTAGCCATATCTTGTTTATGTGCATTACTCTTTTGTTTCCTAAAAAAAATTTTGTTTTAATTTATTTTCTTTAAAATTGGGGAAAATGTTATGTTAATGGTTCTAAAATTTTATCAAGTTCTAATAAACAAAACCTTAAAATTTAACTTGAGCCAACATCTTGATTTACAAAAGCATCTTAAGTATAATGCAGATTATTACACGCCTACGAAAATATCACATGATTCGATACCATGTAGATAGGGTGTCATAACCTCCATTTTCACGCCTACGAGTTCTAAAAGATCATATAGTGCAGATTATTACATGTTGATAGATTTTCTTACCTTTTGTATTTGACATATGTACGTGTGGACACACTATATTGTACGCATTCTAGATCATTCCAAAGCTAAATGAAGTTATATACAGAAAGATGTAAGCAACACATTAAGGTTATTCATGCGTTCAAGAAAGTCGAGGTTACGAGTGATTTGATTGAGATCCGAGAGTGAAGATGCGAAGATTTGTTCGAGATTGAGGAAGCAATCGGCCGATTTACAACATTTCGCCAGCCAACCTCTATCCACTTATCCGAACTATCAACCATTTCTCCGGAACAATGCGTTTCGATTCGGTTCATTTTAAGATTGGACTAATAGTCCCGCAATTTCTCCGGAACAATGCGTTTCAATTCGGTTCATTTCAAGATTGGACTGATAGTCCTGCAAGATCGGCCGACATATCCTTCACGCCTACGAGTTCTAAAAGATTATTTTCTCTCTTTCTTATTTTTAAACTATCTTTTCCGTTTTGTAATTTTTATTTATTTTTATTTTTATTTATTTTTACAAACGCTCATTTCACTCATTTTTTTTCACTCATTTTTCTTCATACTCTCTCCTTAATTATTCATCTAAATATTTCTCTCCATCTTCAACTTCGCTCACGTAATCTTATGTTACTAAAACGGCCCTCGTATTTACTGGCCCTAAACTTATAATTTAGTATCGGTTAAACATAAAAAGTAAAAATAATAGGAAATCTAAGAAGAATGTAGGAGCCAATACATGACCCACAACAATCACAAAGAACAATGTGTATAACAATTCGTGGTTTTATGTACATTGCTGCTATGTACAATACACTCTATTCTTCATATCCATAAAATAAAAATAAAAAAACACGAAAACAAATAAAGAAGAGAATGATCACTTCCACTTATCATAAAACTTATCATCACCACATACCAACAAATCCCTCAAAGAAACACGAACGCCCTTCTTGATCAAATGCAGATGCCTGGGGATGATCCTCTTCTCAAGACTGAACCCAAAATACTGAGGAAAATCCTTAACCTCATCAACAGTTCTCCCCATTTCGCTGACCAGAAACTCATACTTAGGCTTCATACAATTCACAATACTGTAACCAAACAACGCCCTCATCCTCCCGCACGCCGTCTCGGCCTCCGATCTTTCGAACCCGATTTCGACAAGCCAATCGATCTTCTCCTGGAGGCGGTTCACGGGGATATTGAGGAGGTGAGCGTTGAGGTGGTTCGGGATGTTCAGGCGATCGACGCCGATACGGCGGAGGAAGAGGAGAGTGGGGCGGAGACGGTAGTCTACTGAGGAGAAGAGGAGGTTAGGGCAACGGAGAACGAGGCCGGCGGCGGATTCAGGGGTGGCGTTGAGTTCGGAGGTTAGGAAATCGAAGACTGGGGAGATGTCGGAGGGATCGAGTCCAGAGGTGAAGAGTTGAGGACAGGTTGTGGCGAGTTTAGGGAGCTGTGTGGAGGAGATTCCGGCGGATTCGAGGAAGGAGATTAGGGTTAGAATTCGGTCGATTGAGGAGCGGGAAGGCGCGATTGGGAAGCGCGGATTTGTGGGGAGGATGTTGAGACGGCGGAGGTATTGGAGGTTTTCTTGGTAGTCTGTTTTGAAGCGGAGGAGGGGTTGTGGTGGTGTGGGTTGTGTATTATGTTGGCGTTGTTGGTGGTTCTGGCGGAGAGAGGGGGAAGAAGGAAGACGGGCCGGCGAGGGTTGCTGGTGGAGAGAAAGAATCATGGCTATGGAAGGAGGGGAGTGAGATTGTTGAGTGGTGTAGTTTTGTGGGGTTTTAGAGATAAGGGTGAGACGTGTAGAGAATTTGTGGTCAAATTAACTTCACAGTGATACTCTGGTCCATTCGTAAAATGGACAAACATCATATCTATGTAATTACATTCCAACCCATTTTAAATTAACTTTTCAATATTATAAGCTATTTTTTAGTTTTGGTGATTTAAATTATTACACCGAACGGTTTATTATAAAACAGTCAAACTGAACGCACTAAAAGGGTAGATCCCAAGCGCACCATCAAACTGTCTCCCGGTCACATAGCTACCGAAGCGCACCATCAGTCTGTCTCCCGGTCGCATGGCTACCGCGTCCGATGACATGTAAACCCTAGAAAATACTTATTGTGGATTATAATCGATGTTCCAACGTTCGAATTTTGGCATATGGAGGGCGAGGGCGTTAACGTTGAGTCCAAAGTTATATATGTGGTGCGCCTGAAATCGAATTTAACGGCTAGAATTATGAGCGTCGGAGTATTATTCTTGACGTAGTCATATTTGTGACCAATTGTGTTTTTGTTATATCTTGCGTTTTGTTTTATGTCAAGTTGGTGTTTAGCATGGCCAACGATTTTTTTCGCCCAAGGTCATCGTGGATCGATATAATTATAGTAAATTTGTGTTGCGAACGACTTCGGCGGACGGACTAACCGTTATTATGCAACCAAAACATACAAAAATAGAAGAAGAAACACAGCAAAAGAGAACTTTGATCACAACAATTCGATCTAGAAGCACCAACCGAAGCACCAATGCAAGCAAAGTGAGAAAAGTAGTGTAGAGTACGACTCTAGGACCACCGGTGAAAACCTCATATCTGGACTCTTCTTTTGAGCATCTACCTACTACGAACAAATTAACACTTCTTCCAAACGAAGCTCTCCTGCGAACAAATTAACACTTCTTCCAAACGAAGCTCTCCTACAAACAAATTAACACTTCTTCCAAACGAAGCTCACAACATCAAGACGTACCACGTACCATCGAACCATACAAATTGAAATACGTAGGCAAACAAATCCCTAATTTTCGCTAGTGCAATGGAGATAGTTTTTGTGGCAGCAATTTTATAAACTATTTTTTACTGGAAAACTGTAGGTCAGGCAATGAACAATGAGAAGCAAAACAACCGTTGAAAAACAATTTATATATTACCAGGCAAAAACTCTTATGACCCTCAACAGCAAGCATTCAATATGGATATTTTTAACCAGAGATTGGCGAAACATTCAAATCACTAGGGAAATGCGTTCCCAATTTCAGTTTTACGAAAGGATCTAGAGAATTCATTTAAGATCTAATCTCAAAGGGATAATAGAAAGTTTCAGCTAGTAATTACAGTATGATTAATATACACCTTGTCTTCATAATGCAACGAGAATGTGGAGACAGGGAAAAAAAACTCACAAAACTCAACAAGAACAGGTCGTCATCTTCCTCTGGCTGGTCAATTAGCATGCAAACTTCACAGAGCATGAATTACTTGATCTGCTACATAGTCTTCGAAAGATTCATAAAGCCACTCAGGAAGTTAAATTACCCTTCGAGATCCTCCAAACGCCCAAATCTGTCAAAAAACAGATCAGAATTTAAACACAAGGCGAACTCTCTCCATTCACATGGTGTCCAACTATTTGTTATTCCCCACAATACACACAGGCAAATTTTTACTAAGACCTACCTACGTGAATCAGCTTACATGGTAAGTTCTGAAAATATGATTCATCCGAGCACAGAAACTACTAACCAAGCTAGAGTATACAAAAATCAAGCAACACTAGAAGCTCATTTATTGAAGGTGCTGTAAAACAAGATTTTACCATTTTTAGCATCTGCATCCATAAACACTTACCTTCAGTGACCAGAAGTAACATTGAGTGACCACAGACCAGAAATCACTTCATGAACGTATTCTCACACACAATTTTACCAATTTTAGCATGTTTAACCATTGCGTAATGGTAGTTAACATTTTGATATAGATTTTCAGATATTAATTTTTTTATAAAGGCCTAAAGGGATTTGCATTCTAATTGGATAAAGTATTCTGAACTATCAGATAAACTTACAACTTGCAAATTGCAGTTGCTGCTGCATACTTTCTTAATTTCTAGAACAGACTAACCTTCAGATTGCTGTCCGAACTTCCGGTACACAGGGCACTACCATCAGGTGACAGACCCAGACAACTGATTCGCCCTTCGTGTGAGTTATGAAGTGATCCCAAATTTTGAACCACCTGCATTGAACAACTTCAGTAAACTAATCAACTACCAAGCTGAAAGCTAGAACTCCACTGAACATTAAAAAACAAAAACAAGAAGTTTCTAACTTCTAAGTGGTGTGAAATCTTACTACCTATATTTTAAGCTTTTTGAAAGCATTAAATGATTCATATTAAGACCCAAATGTGATACATACTATCCAATTAACTCTCCCAAAACCTTTTGTTTTTGTACCTTATATGGCTTGTCCATGATAACATTAACCCATTAAAATAAAGTTGAAAAGACAATTGAAATTATTACCTCAATTGACCAATTAACTTTTCCAAAACAGTTTTATAATACGTTTTGACATTTAAGATAATCAAGTATCTTGCCAGTTTTTTAGCACATCATTTGTCTTATATTAAACTAATTAATCATTGTCTCTAATATAATAAGCAAATTAATTTTTAAAACAATCAACTCATGATTACTATTAAATTTATTACATCTAATTAATTCTTCCAAAACAATCAAACTATGGTTTACCTCTCTAATCAACACCTTAAAATGACTAACTGTTTATATTGACAATTACACATTATACAATTGACTAATAAATTTCTTTAAACAATCACCTCATGGTTACTCATTATAATACATATAATGAATTTCTCCAAAACAACCAATTATGGTATACCTCTGATTAACTCCTAAAAGGACTAATTATTTTTAATTGATAAATGACTAATTAACTATTTCTTTCTCTCTTGCATATTCTCTTCATTCTCCTCGCAATAGAAGACGTGTTGTTAGATGATGTTTATCCTATGCGTCATTGGTGTGGCCCACGACTCTCATGACAACTACACCCCCTCAGTATCTGTTTGGACATCGGTGTCTTGTCCTAATGTAGTTGTGTTCTTACTCGTCCCATCAACGCCTTATTTGCTATGGTTTTGGGATTTATCTTTAAAGCGTTTTGACTGTTCTTTTTATACAATTATAAGACTACATCATATTTTTGTTGATTAGAAATAATTAGTTTTTTTCCTGGCAATAATTAAAAAAAAATATTAACATTAAATGTAACACACTTAAAAATTTCGAGAAAATATGGTTTACTTTTGAACATATAATTATATACTTTTTTTTAAAATTTACTAGAAAAAGCCCGTGCTACACACATAGCAATCACCATTGGAGTAGTATTACTTTATACAGGTCCTGGGACACCAAACATACTTACCTTTGCGAGTAAAGTATCCCACACATAGCAATCACCATTGGAGTAGCTAGAGAACAGAAGCCTTCCAGAAATGGAAAAAGCAAGCGATGTCACCGTAGGAAGTTCGCCTTCACCATGGCGGTAAACTTGAAGTTGATGCCCAGTTCGAATGTCGAATAGCCGACATGTTCCATCATCTGAACCAGTTCCAAAACGATTCCCATCTGGAAAGAACTTCACTGTATTCACATCTCCTTCATGTCCATAAAAGGTCCTAACAGCCCGACTTGCTACACGAACATCCCATAATCGAGCTGTTTTATCACATGACCCAGATACAAACATTTTAGAGTCTGATCCACTGATCGACACACTGAAAATCCATTAGAAACACAAGAAAAAGTGCATTAGATAAGGTTTGCAATGCTAAAGGAAAATTCAGATGATCAATAGAATATAAAACACGCTGTAATGACAGACGCTACACTTAAGAATATATCTATTGTAAGTACCTCAAGACATCAGCAGAGTGTCCAAACTGAAATTCACCACCAAAGACAGATGTTCTTAATCCTGTTGTGATATCCCATAAAATGCATGTCTGATCACCAGAGCTTGTAATGAGATGAGTATCATCATCAGGAACATACTGGCAACAAGAAACATAACCCTTATGACCAATAAGGGTTTTTGCCACCGGTAGATTCCCATCCTTGTCAATGGGAGAACTCAGATTAAAGATGGAGCAAACGCTGTCAAGACCACCACTTGCAACAGACTGGCCACTATGAGAGAAAGAACATGTCATCACCCATGAACATGGCAACTTAATGGCATGAGTTTTCTGGCTAGTTAGAGCATTCCACACAATCAACCTCCCGTCTTGTGATGCACTCACAATTCCGGTTCCTTTCCGGGGTCCAATCAACGAATATACTAGGATAATAGTTGACCATAAAATATGATCAGGCTTAGATTAGACAAATTACTATTCCACCTGCAAAGTAAATTGTGATATCCCAGCCAACAAATTGATCATCAAGGTTCAGGATGGTCAACAGCAAATAGCAAATAGAAGATTTTACCTTCCCGGTATGGCCTTGCAGTGTACGACAGCACACAAGATCGTTGGGCTCAAAGCTAACCGCGTTTTCCCCTGGGCCACCCGCGTATCCCGCCACTGCCAAACTCAGAAGCCAGGTCCGATCAGACGATCACATCGTAATTTCAACCATCACAACCATGAACCACCAAGCAACAAGAGTAAGTAAGAAACAAATAGATGGAGATAAAACGAACCATCGGTATCCAGCAATTGAAGTCGCCTCTGCTTGAGCTGCTCGCGGAGATCAGTGACTTCTCTAGAGGCTTCAGCGTGGGCCTCTTTCAGCCTCCGCACGGACATCTTCTCCTTGGGCTCCGCGGGCACATTAAAGGAACTTTTTCTAGCGTTTGAAGATATTCGGAACTGATCCGAAAACTGAAGCCCTAACCTACCGGATCCGCGAGAAAGTGAAACCCGCACAAGCCAAAAGCATAAAGATCCAATTGAGAATGGGTGGATCTGGGGACTAAGGTTAGGGTTTTACGGAAGCATGATTGCAGACGGGATACTTGATGAGAGAGAACAGGAAATGGCGCGAGAGCAAAGGTGGACTTTTCCTATTTTTGCCGTTTCCATTCCTCATTTCCTTGGGAGATTGAGAACGACAGACAAAGCTGCCGCGGGGCCCACTGACGGAAGTAGGACACTGGTTTATTGAAGTTTATTGCTAATTTGAAAACATAGCTAATTCTATACCAAAAAAAATTTGAAACCAGACTAATTCTTATCAATAACAAATTTGAAACCAAAGCTATTGAATAACTTAATCGAATATAATAAAGAGCATTGGGGGGGGGGGGGGGGGGGGGGGAACCAAATTTATTGAAGTCGGTGTATGGGTAAAACTACTATAAAAAAATATTTTATATTTAACTATGAATTCTTATAGTATATATTATATCCATAATATCATTATTCTGTTTTTTTTTTTGCCTTATACATTTTAATTATTTAATTATATTATAATTATAATTATTTAATTTATATTATAATTTCATTTATGCTCATTTGAAAAGTTATATACAATTTACTATTAATATCCAAATTGTTTTATATTGTATTTATTTGTATATTAACTTATTTAAAAAGTAAGATTATGTTTTTTTTTTTGAATTTATGCTCATTTGAAAAGTTATATACAATTTATCATCAATGATCCAAATTATTTATATTATTGGATTATTTGTATATTAAAACTTATTTAAACATGTAGAAATAAAAATATATTATGTTTTTTTTTAATCCTCAATTAGTTCAAACATGAATTATCTATATAAACATACAATCAAAATCTATAGAACGGATCTTATTCGACAAAATCCGTAAATTGTTACCCCTTTTGATCGATCAAAAAATATTTCCCCTTTGGATCGAATACGGGTCATAAGTTTTATAAAACGGGATATTCATATGTCTAAAGAAAATTCATTTTAATTAATTAAAAAATATTCATACACCTCAATTTGTGTCCGGTTTAACTTGATCATCCAAATATTTGCTTGAAATTAATAAATTCGCACAAAACATTGAAAATTTCAAGAGAAATTTTAATAATGCATAAACATATTTTAAACCCGTGCATAACACGGATTTATTCATCTAGTATGAAGAAATACATATCCACCAAGTGATTAAAGAATTAAAATTACACGACATCAAACAAACAAATATTTCAATAATATAAGCCCCATTCTCATTTCTTCACTTGAGTAACTTGACATGTTATTGATCATTGAATATTGATTCGATTAAAAGGGTTATGTGGAGTAAGACGGGCACCAAAATGTTGTGGGCCAAGGAGAAGAAGTATGGTTATAAGTAGTGCCGACAATAGCCTGATTTTGAGGAGTAACACACCGACAAATACTTATGTTGTAGGAGTCACCTATATTATCGATTTAGATCCAGAGGAGAAGGGAAGAGTTTATGTTTGCTCTTGCCGAAGACGACGGAAGAGAGAAAGAGTAAAAAAGAGTTAAGGGGATATTAGGGTAAATGGTTTGAAGGCGCCAAAATGTTACCGGCTTAAAGGTTTTGAGTACATTTATAGGTGTATATAAATTCGGTTCAAATCAGTTTAAATCGAAAAAATCGGTTTTAGACCAAATCAAACCTAAAATCGGTGATTAATAAATCTAGAACCTCTTACATACGATTTAGGTTCGGTTTGGATCGATATCGTCGGGCTTGGTTCATTTCTATAAACCAAACCGATTATGCTCAACCCGGCATATTCCGAAATTTCTTCCTCTCCTTAGCGCCACCAAAATCCTAGATAGAAGGGGTTGTGTTGTTGGAGTTTGATTTGATATGACAAGATTGAATCGAGTTTGTAGTCTTTTCCTTTCTCAGTTTATCAATTCGGTTTCATTCTAACGTTCGTTCTTGTAGTTTAAATTCAAGGTAGCAATTTGTCACCCCTCTCTCTCCCCCCTCCCCCCGCCCCTCTCTCTCTCTCTCCCCCCCCCCCCCCCCCCCTCATAATTTCTTTTTTTATTCCGACTCTTAGTTCATAAGAGTGTTGACGAGGGATATGTTGGTCACTTGAGTCGAGGAACCTATTAATACCCTTACTTCGTGTCTGCATTAGACACATGTAAGAGCCTTAGTTTTTGGAGCTTGTTTTGGTCTTAGCCGCCCCCGCGGGTTTAGGGAGCCGCCCCTGCGGCTCGTGTAGTTTTCCGCCCCTGCGGTTTCTTGCGGCTACAACCGGTTTTGTTGACCGGTTGGACTCGTGCTTTACCCTTTCTTTTCTTTCTCCTTAAGTCTCTTCCTTGACTTGATGAGCAAGGGTTTCATCTTCTTTCTTCAACCTTCTCACGTCCTTCTTGCTTCATTTCCTCTCCTTGATCTTATGCTTGAGTTTCCTTGAGTTTGGAAGAGTTTGTGTGGCTGTAGTGGTTTGATGATGATGTGTGGATGTTTTGTTGTGCTTGGGAGCCAGTTGACAGTGTGTTGTTGATCTTCCCTTGTTGCCTAGGACCACAACAGTGGTAAGTTTTCTTCTTCTCTTCTTTCTTCCTTGATTCCTCTTCCTTAGCTTAAGATTAGATGTATTGAAGGTGTATTGATGTTAGAATGTCTATGTATATGTATGTGTTTGGTTTTGGAATAGAGAATACGTGATTTGATCACGTGAAGAGTGGAAGAGAAGTCGGGAGGTTACGTTCTACAGCGTCGCCGCCCCTGCGCCTCAGCGTCGCCGCCCCTGCGGGAACCTTGTCACTGCACCCGCGCCCGGAAGCTGCCGTCCCCGCGGCCACGGTCCCAGCGCCTGCGCTTGCCTGCGGCCACTGTCACCGCGCCTGCGGCCACTGTCACCGCGCCTGCGGCCGAGTGTCGCCGCGCCTGCGGTTTGCCTTGCTTCCCCCTTGCGTCCCTCTTGTCACGCAGGTGCGTCTTATCCCGGATCTACCTAGAGTAGTGTAGATCCTTTCCTTTCCTAGTATGAGCGGTAGTAGCATGCTAAGTATGTCTATGAGAATAGAATGATAATGAGTATGATATTGTTATATGCCGGTTAGGGCTTTGAGGTTTATAAGTTGGATACGATCCTTATGGATTCCTTGGGTCTAGGTGTGACCCATTTGAGTGATAGGAGTTTGATATCCTGTTATGCCTTGTATAGGCAGTGTTGTTCTCCAGATTTGGAGCTGATCATACTTGAGAGTACTACGTGGTCGAGATTACTTCGAGCTTGAGGTAAGTCCATAGGACTTACTTAGCTACCATCCTTATATTGGATGTATGCATGAGTGGTGTGTGATATATGCTTGATAACATGCGTAGTGATGATTACCGACCTATGGTTTAGTGACTGCCCATTGTAGGGCGTGACAACTTGTCCTTTCATCCCGCTGGGAGTCTGGAAGGTTCTCTGCGAGCATGCCAGATTGGTTCAGTGGGCCGGGCTTTCTCCACTCCCATAGGGTACACGGGGACGGTGACCGGATCACCACTCCAACTGGCATTAGCACCGAGAGGTGAGGGTTATATTCCTCGTGTCACATATATTCATATTCCGATATATATGATTTGAGTGTTGGACATTATAAAGATAATAAACCGGGTAAATGTGTGAAAGCATGATGATGTGTTATTATTCCCTGATGTGTGTTTGTGTTGATGTATTATCTTATATATGTATGGTTAGCTAACGGTTTTATACCGTGTTGTAGATCATTTGCAGGTTAGGAGAGCTACAGAGTGATCCAGAATGGGTGATCCGCTGAGGGCTCCGTACACTATGATACTATCGTGGGATATGGGATCTTTTGTTATGTACAGTTATATGTTTTGATTGTACTCAGCGGTACCTTGTATAAACCTTTTGATTTATATATTACAGTTTTATGTTTTGGTTTTAATCTATATGTGCCTTGTTGTAAGATCCAGTGAACTTGTTGTCGGGCTAGGGTCAGGATCCATTGTGAGATCCTAGCCCAATAGCGTCTCGAGTCCTGTGGATTCGGGGTGTTACAACACACTTGCCAAGAAAATCCCGATGAGCCTTAGGAATTCCATTGGAGGTGACATCGAAGATCACATTCGAAAATTTAGGCAAACTTAAATAGTGGATCGGCTCGATTATGTCCTAAAGTTCAATTTGAAGATTCAATGTGAGTTTATACTACCTACATTGTAAGTCAATGTGAGAGTGTATTGTCCATATTGTAATTCAACGTGAAAAAATTATACTTAAGAAAAGTAGATAATATATCTTAAACCCTCCAACGTTGAATTTGACTAAGATTATGTCCTAAAGTTCAATTTAAAGATTCAGTGAAGTTTCGGAGAAAAAGTTATACCTTCCTTGTAATTATGGTAAACCTTATATTACGACTTTCATTTTATGTAATTAAGTGTGGACGATTTTTTTCCAGTGCTTTATAAACTTTACTTTGTATTCTCATTTTTTTGGTTAATTCTAAGAAAAAAATAGTGGACGTGGGAGAGGTATGGACTTGTTGCCAAATTTTGAAAGTTTATTATGAAACACACGATGAAACAACAATAGTACGTAGTTATATGCATTTGGTTCTTGATTATGCTTTCTTTTCCTTCTTTTTTTGTTGTTTTTGGAAAAAAATAACAATGAAATTTAATTCTATGATAAGTAGGGACGGATCCAGGATCAAAATTCCGGGTAGGCTAGATTTGTCTCGGATAATAATTATTATTGAGTAGCAGATGTAAAAAAAATATATAGATGATTCTTTTTTTCTTGTTAGTCGTTGTTTATTTTAAGGTCAAAGTTTTCATATTTTAACCTACACATTCTCATAAATATTTTACATAAAATGAATTTACAGCCATAATAGCATTATGAACTAAAAAAAATTCTCAAATAAAATAAATATACATCCATAAATCATAATATATAAATTTATGTATTCTAAGACAAAAAATGTACTATTTAATTTCTATGATTTGTAAAAAAATTAAATCAAACCTCATATAATAAAAATACATTTATTTCAATCAAATAATATTAAATCATTTTTTATTAATTAATTCTATGTAATAAATGTAAGAGTTTTTTCTTAAAAGTATTATAAATATATAAAGTCCAAAAACATTCACCACTTTCACAACTAGGATTTGAACTCAAGACCTCTTGGTCATATTCATGAACACATCACCACTAGACCAACAAAGCATCAATGTATATTTATCTTTACCTATACTTATTTATTAATATTTTGGGGTAGGCTAGAGCAAACCCTAGCCTACCCCTGGATCCGTGTCTGATGATAAGCTCATCTACTCATTTAGGGAAGGAATTTCATCATATGAGAGATCAACAAATCATAAAATTTTTTGACAAATATCGATGATGTTATTGTTGGAAGGAACTTTGATGTGAAAGCAAAACTTTCAAGGGCACTCTATATTCTCTTTGTCCTAGGGATGAATATTGGTTAGGTGATTTACTTATTTTTGAAATTAGTGAGGAAAAGGGTGTAAATATGTCAACTAATATTAAAAGGTGAGAATGAGCTATATAAGCTTAGGTGATTTGCTTCTCATGCGATACAAATTTAGATTGGATGAGAATGAGCTACAATCTTCTGCAAATTTCATTGGATGAGGATGAGCTACGGGAGAACAAGAAGCCATAAGGTGAGAGGATGAAGAGCTCAAAAGAAGTTGTTTGGAGAAACCGTCACCTTTTACTTGCCGAAGCGTTGGATATATCAAAGCCCTCCTCCCCCAAAGTGTATGTAATTGACAACCGAATTTGTAGAGCCATATAAATTCCTTAATTCTTTCTATCACTACGTACAAAATGATAGATGAATTGTTAATTCTTTCTATCACATTGTACAAAATGATAGATCATTGTTAATTCTTTCTGTCATAATGTACAAAATGTTATATAAATTGTTGAATCATAATGGAGGGGAAGTTTTAGACTCAATATAAAAAATTTGTGTTGCATTTATTGTGTTATGTTCTCTCTTGTAAATGAAAGAGCATCAAAATTTACATGTTGTAGAAAATGTTGAACTCTCTAATGTTGGTGAAGGCAAGAGATTCGAGTTTGGAAATGTGTCTATATGCGTATAAAAAAGCTCAACGTGGTTTGTTCTTACAAGCGCCATCACTCAATTTGGTTTTATGATATCTATGTTGAATATCAACATGGATAGTAATAACTCGTGTTAGGTTAGAATGTGAATAATAAACACTCACTTTGAGTTACATCGTGAATAATACAAACTCATGTTAGGTTACAATGTCAATGGTACATACTCTCGGTTGAATGACAACATGGATTACAAACTCACGTTAGGTTACCACGTGATCCGCATTGTAACTTACAATGCGGATTAGTATTCACATTGACTTACTACATGGCTAAGATTATTTCACTTTTGCGCACAATGTTGTTAATTCTTATTCACGCCAAAACAAAGTGAGGTTTTTTTTAATATACGGTAATGTTATATTGCGAATTTCTTTTTTTTTGTATGCTGCGAGTTTTCGTTATGCTTTAAAACTGTACATAATTCCAACGTTGAACTTGACCAAGATTTATCAAATTAAAGGTTCATAGGGATTTTAAAAAAAATTTATACCCTATTTTATAATTATGGTAAAATTTATATTACGAATTTTATTATTTATTTCACTTCCGGGCACAATGGTGTTAGTGCTATTTTTTTCAAACCTTAGACATATTCAGTAAAAAAAAAATAAAAATTTAACAACACCTGTACATTTCTTATTTTATAATGCACTTTTTTAATGTTTCAAAGAAATGTATCCATACTCTATTTTTCTAATCAAAATGTCAAACAAAAACCTTAAGTACCTCTTTGTTTTGTTAAAAAGGATCACATAAAATATAATATTATCGGATCAATCCGAACAACTTGTGTTGCTTTTTTTCTTTTGGTTGTAACAACTTTTGTGTTGCTAGTAATTACAATGAAATGTTATTAAACATTCAATATGAAAACGGAATTTATAAAGGCAGGAATTAACAAACGTACGGTGAATTCGAAATCCGTGACCGTCATGGTTACGCATTGTCAATTCGTGTTAAATTTATCACGGTTACGGATCGCGAATCCGTCACAGATCCGGAACCCGGAACCGTGATAATTTTTCTTTGTAAATTTCACCAAAATAGAGGAGGAAAAAAAAATTTAAAAAAAATCTATGACGGTCACGGAACCCGTAACCGTGATAATTCCGTGACCGGGTCACAATTTATTTATTTATTTTACCTTAATCTTGTCACGGATTCGGAATCCGTAACCGTGATGGTCACGAATTCCGGAGCCATCGTGCGTTTGTTAATTCCATCTTTGTGTACTTAACATCGCTCTTTGAAAAAAATAACAATTTCTTTTCTTTACTTAGTCGTTTTCTTTTTATTTTAACGTATTTTTTCTCTTAATACCCTCAAGATCTGGACTTTTCCTCTTCAGATCTACTAAGTTTTAAAATTACTCTTGATATCCTCATGCTTTAATTTATTTATACCCATTCTTAATATATTACATTAATAATTTATTATAAAACAATAACAAATCAGAAAATAAATTTATAACTAGATATGACCTCATTTAATTTTAAATAATAAATTTTATAACATAAATATTTTTAATTCAAAAATCTGAAAAAGTAAATTTAAAGCTATTTGAGTTATATTTTTTTGAACTACGATAATATATAGAAAATTAATTTTCAAAATTAATTAATTAATAAATATTTTGTAAATTTTAAGATTCTAGAAACATAAAAAAAAACATAATAGATTTTTATTTATTTTTGAATTTATTTTTCTATATTTTATTTTAATTCAAATAAATAAAAAAATTTATGTTTTAAATTTTTTTAGTTTTAAATATACTTTTTCATAGTCTTAAAGTTTTACAAATTTAAATTAAAAACTTAAAAATAAAAGCATAATATTTTACTATATTTTTTATTATACTGTTACAAAATTATTTATTTTTAATTAAGTTTTCAATATTTTATTTTAAATAAAAAAATAAAAAATAAACTTTAATTTGAGAAATAAAAAATTAAATTTAAATTAAATTTTCAATTTTTTATGAAAAAAGTATTAAAAAATATTTCTATTATAAATATATTAGTTTAAAATTTAATGTTGTTATAATTAGTTTTAATTTACTTTTTGATTATTTTTATATTATTTTATAATAAATTTGTAATGTAATAAATAAGAATGTATATAAAAGAGAAATAAATTAAATTATGAGGATACCAATAAAAAATTATATTTTTATTCTTGATACCCTCAAGAAAAGTTTTTTAAATTTGGTGGATAATAAGAGAAAAAGCTCAAATCTTAGGGTAATATTGAGGATATCAATAGGAAAATGAAAAAATGAAAAAATAAATTCTATTATCAAACGTCTCACGAAACACAGCCTTGATTCTGGCCCAAAGTTGATAGCCACGAGCCTATTAAGCTAGAGGTACGGACGCCTTGAAGAGTGGCCCATTAACACTCAACCAAAACGCAGTGTTTAGCATACTTATTTCTGAAACGGGGACTCCGCCGTTCCACGTTGTCATTGTCTCGGCGAAGCTCGGTTGAGATCGAGATATCGAATCGAAGAATCCAAGTCTCGCCACCGCCAATACAAAACAATGTCGGCGATTTTGGCTCGGCGGTCCCTTCTCGCTATTCGCCCTCGACATCTCGTAATCTTCTCAATCCTTTACCTTCTCAATTCTTCTTTGCTCTTCCCATTTCCAGATTGTTTTTTGTTTTCATCTAATGGTCGTTGAATACCTAGATTCTGGTTGTGGGAGTAAGGGTTGAATTAGCCAGGGTAGATTATTTAAATGAATTTATTTAGGCTATAGTGATTTCAAGGTGGATTCCAGGAACCGGTTGTTAACTTATAAATAGGTATTAACGTCAGGTCTATTGCAGAAGTTCTTCCTTCAAATTTGGTATACTTTCGTTCTCTTTGTAACATTCGTCCAGGAGACATGTTATGTGGGGCGTGATCTTTCCCGGAGGAGAATCGTTTTTCAGAACCTTAGGCTTGCTTGGAAGAAAATATGATCAGTTTAGCATTTTGGTGGGTATTATGTGCTTGAGATAAATCCTAAACCGGTTGGATCCCGGGGCTTGTGGTGCTGGAAATGAATTGTTAAGGCATGTTGATGCCATGTTTTATGAAAATATGTTATGAACCGAAGCAGTTTTAACTGTACCATTGTACCAATCAAATGACTTAAGCCTAGATAATATAAGCGTGTACCTTACAATGCATTTGAGCTTATTATGTTAGTTGTTGCATATCTTTTTCAATAGTTGATACTTTAAGCCTACTTGAAGATTATGGGCGCATTCGGCAAGCCTGTTTCAGGGGGATTATTAGAGGGATTATTCTGGTCAAGATTATTTTAGGGGATTATTTGACCAAAACTTTTCATCCTCTCACACTTGGATTATCGATTACTTAGGAGATTATTGGAAATAATGATCCCCTATAATAGTCTTGAGAAAGTGCCGAACACTATACTGTTGCCAAAAAAGTGAAAAGTAATTGGTCTTCAGCTGAAGCTTATTTTGTGTCTGTTAGCCTAAGCTGTAGTTTGAACACTTGTTACAGTCATTTTGCTGATATCTTCTCGATACTACTATGCTTACTAGTACATAAAATTTCCTAGTTATTTCCATTAATGTGCTATTGTTTAGATTGAATGCGGTCGAGGTTGCCTCCACTAATTTTGTTTCCTGAAACCCTGAACCGAACCCATAGGAGATCCCTAGATAAGGTTCTCCGCCATCTTACACATAAATTGCATAAGTTATGGCGTAATCTAGATATGATATAAAAGTTGAGCTTTTATATTTTTTGTTGATGTCTTGCATTTGGATGCATAACCATTTTTTTATTAATAAGGGCCCGTTTGGTTTTAATTCCGGAAACGGAATGAAAATGAATCTTGTCCATACGTATACCCTTGTTGATGAAGTTTTGGGAACCATTCCTTGTGGTTTTGATACCCTATAGGGTAACAAAATGGGGGAAGCAAGTGCATTTTGCATGAAACCACACGGAATGATTACAGGAACAAGGTACACATGTGGTTTAGATTCATTTTCATTTCGCTTCCGTTTCCGTTTCCGGAGTTACAACCAAACGGGGTAAATGTTTGTGACCACCTACAGGAATAACATGATGATGGAGAAAGGACTTATGCATGAAATGAAAGTAGATGAATCATATTATGTGAGAAGTACCTAGAAGTCTTAGGGCTTGTTCGGCATGCGTTATTGTGTAGCGTTTAGTGTATATTTTCATATTTTGAAAGCTTTGTAGTATTTGAAACATTAAGGTTTTTACGGACATTAGATTTTTGGGGAGGTATTTGAGGAGCTTTATATAATGTTATTTTAGAAAGCTAATGCAGTGACTTTCAAGAGAGTGTTGAATATCTTTTACTTTTTTCTTTCAAATTTACTTTTGTTACATAACTCTATAAAAATGATTTAAACATTTGCGCATTTTAGTAAATTTATTCTAAAAATCTATTACAAGTCTCTCTCTACCAAACACCAATTAGATTTTTCATTAGGTTTTGAAAGTTCTTCAATAAACTACCCAAAAAACTTAAACCAATGAAAATCTTGTGATACTGAAGTATGTTTGTGATTCACTTGCATTTTTTGTGTTGATCAACCTGTTGTTTCAGATTAGACAACCTATCTTTTTCATCTTCAGTTTTGTTGAGCAGTCCATTTGCCAATGATAACACTTTGTTGTTTGCAACATTTGTGTCTCCAGGCTTTGACTGGGCAAACCTTGCAAGGTTCAAATGAGTATGGGATGAGGTCCTTTGCTACTAAACACTCTTTTTCGACCCCAAAAGGTTTGGCACAGGGTTTAGTCTTCCTTGTTATTTCGATTTGCACAAGTTGACCATTTAAGTTAAACATTAAAAATGCTTGTCTAGAGGATCACTATCATGATTCAGAATCTCCTATCATTGCCTTGAATTGCTACTGATGTCTGTTGCCACCAATTGATAGCTTGTCATGAGCTCCATATGTCCCCAAAATATTTCCCATCATAATCCAATTATAGATGTTTGAAGTTGTTGGACTTTGTATCAACAAATTTCATTGCCAATAATCTGCAGATGATATAGAAAGAGAACAACTTGCAAGGGAGATCTCGAAGGACTGGAGTTCTGGTAAGACTTATTAGATATTTGAAGTTTCTCTTTTCTTTCTTTGCCCCTTGCTTTTGTCAAGGAAGGAGATGTTGTGCTGGTGATTCTCATTCGTTTTTTTTTTTTTGTATTTTCAGTTTTTGAGCGAAGTATAAACACCTTGTTCCTTACTGAACTGGTTCGGGGTCTAGGCCTTACTCTGAAGTATTTCTTTGAACCAAAAGTTACTGTAAGTAGTGCTCTAGTCTCCTCAATTGTTGGATTTATACATGTAGGATGGTATTATAATCTTCTCTTTTTTATTTAGATTAACTATCCTTTTGAGAAAGGTCCCTTAAGCCCACGTTTTCGTGGTGAACATGCACTCCGCCGCTATCCCACTGGTGAGGAGCGCTGCATCGCATGTAAACTATGTGAAGCTGTAAGATTTCATGCTACCTGTATCATGCTCTTATCTTCTCAGCAACACACACATTCTCCCCATAAAAAGCAAAGCAAAACTTCAGTTATTATGCTAGAATAATTATACCTGATTCAATTGTCACAACTTTAAGATACTAGGATGCAATATTTCCTTCATGATTCGCCCTTTCTAAATATGATGATTTTTTTAATGCACTGAGAACATAATAAGGACCATTATATATGAATTAGAGAAGAGCGTGAAATCTGTATTGTTCGAACATGTGCATATTGTTTTGTTGGTACGCACAACTGAAGCGGAAATAGTTCATGTGTTCTCTTTAGTTCTGTCTGTTTAGAAAGGGGGAAAGAACTTCAAATAAAGAGGATTTTGTTGATGAAGTATATCTTGTATCCTCCTATCATATTTCCAATATTTTGCTCATTGTCTGAAAGAAAAGCTGAATTTATTTATCTCCGTATTTGGATGGTCTTCCTGTTACTCAAACTTTCATCAATTTTAAGTGTTGTATGTCCCTGCAGACGAATAAACAATTGAACATGTAAGTTGTAGGGGTGGGAGGACTATTTGAAGTCTGAAATAACCCTTCTAGCAAACAATAGTCAGATAGATTAAGGGTGCCCTTAATCATTTATGAGATTTATGGTTTCTAAGATGAGATTAATATTGACAAGCTGTCTTGAAATTTCAGATATGTCCAGCACAAGCAATCACAATCGAGGCTGAAGAACGTGAAGATGGTAGCCGGAGAACTACAAGGTAAGATGATCTCCCTCTCCTCTACAGCTCAAGCCATCGTCCTCAACTTAATCAGGTTCTTATTTTGTTCACAGGTATGATATTGACATGACAAAATGCATTTATTGTGGATTCTGCCAAGAGGCATGCCCTGTGGATGCAATTGTGGAAGGACCAAACTTTGAATTTGCAACAGAGACTCATGAGGTTAGCGCGCCCTTTGGCTACATGCTTGCCAAATAGTTGCTTATACTTGACGAAACACTAATCCTTGAGAATCTATCCGCAGGAGCTTCTTTATGACAAAGAGAAGCTGCTTGAAAATGGAGACCGATGGGAAACGGAGATTGCAGAGAACCTGAGATCTGAAAGCCTGTACCGTTGATTATTGCAGCATTCATAAACTAATATAGCCATATATTCTGCTCCATGGCTGGATCTTTCTTGGGTTTCTAAGCCTCTGGATTCTGGAATCAATAATCCAAACTTTGTATGGATCTCTGTCACTCTGTGGCACCGGTAATGTACCCATTCGATCCGTTTATGCGGAATCCTTTGTTTTTTGTGTTGTCAAGTAGTTATTCTTCAATCATAGTGCTTGCCTTTATGTATCAACATATGGAATAATACTTATTTGCCATTTTGTAAGTGGTGGACTTTTGACAATGCAGTTGTGCTTGTTTTTGGTGAATCTTTATTATGCTAACACGACATGTCACTATCATCCGGCAAGAACCAACATAGCCAATAAGGGTGTCTTTGTCGATGCCAAACACACCTCAAACCTAGTGTTTGTCCTTTCAATAAACGATATGGACCGGACGTTTTGATTTTATTTTTAAATTTTTTTTTTGTATTGATTAAATCCATATGCTTTTCTTGTTCAAAAATATTTAAAGGTTAAATTAACGGTTCGGACTAGACTAGAGCATTATAGGACCGGACGTTTTGATTTTATTTTTAAAAAATTTATTGATTAAATCCGGACTGGACTAGACACTGTATGCTTTTTTTTTTCAAAAATATTTAAAGTGTAAATTAACGGTTCGGACTGGACATACCGTAATATCATGGACCGAATCGGATTTTTATAATTACGATCCAAGACCGGACTGTAATTTTTGGCCCAGTTTGGACATGTGCAACCCTACTTGAAATGATGATTGTGTAAAATTAAATTTCGCAAAATGTTACGGCGTTTGAAAATTTTTAGGTGACATGAAAATGTAGATTTGTTTCGGGGATTTTCCGGTTGATATCATCGAGTTTAATTTAATTTTGGTGGGTATATAAATGGTTTTGTTATTCCATAATCCAGATGATATCCCTTTAGTTATGCTTAATAAAAAAATACGGATAAAGTGTCTTTAAGAGCTTCTAAATAAATAGTAGCGTGTTACTTAGCGGGTTCAAAATCGAACTGCTTTTAAAAATGTTAAACCATAAGTCGTTTTTTGTGAAAAACAAGAACAAAAAATAGAGTCCAAAAAGGTCGTTTAGGTTTAGACCAAAACCCGAAATATGATAATATATGACTTGGAAGCGGTTTATGTTTCGATCTAAACAAATCTAGAAGCTCACATTAATAACACAATAAGTTGTTCAGGTAAAACAATTTCTAGAATAGGAAGTGGTCGGTTAGGCATCATATAAGTCAAGAGTGGTAGGATTGTTGCCTTCTTGATACATTCTAAACTATAAAGGTTGACATCTGATTTAACACAACATGGAATGAAGCCAAGGAACTAAGGAACACATTTGAAACATTCTAAAATATAGTGGTTGGTTATCCATTCTTATCCATTCTAAAATATAGTGATCGTTTATCCATTCTAAAATATGGTGATTCCATAAGCTCCTAATTAACTTGGATAACAAAGTAGGTCCCTATTTTTTATTTATAAAAATTAATTAAAGGGCTTATTGGTAATTTTAAATTTTAGAAGCCCAAACCCAATTTGAGTTACACAAAGTCCATGCCCCATTCGAGTTACACGCGGAAATATAAATTTAGCCACTTAGTGGGTTTCGAACTCTGGATGACAGACCTTCCCACCCACCCTTGAACTAGAGACTAATTAAACTTGGTAATTTTTATTTTTATTTTTAAAGTTATACTTAGTGTCCACTTACACAAACTAGTGTTACACAAACATAACGTTTGATTTTACAAAAAATTGTGATAACCCAAGACCTCTTTTGATTTACACAAGTCGTCTCGATTTAAACAAAACCTACATATTTACACAAACCATCGATTTTATTTACACAAGCCCTATCGATTTTATTTACACAAGTCCTACGATTTTATGTACACAAGCCCTATCGACTTTATGTTCACAAGTCCTAACGCCTTTATCTACACAAGCCCTATCGATTTTTATTACACAAGTCAATCGAATTACACAAGAAACGTCGAACAAAGTTTGTACACAAGCCCTATCGAGTTTGTACACAAGCATCGATTTACACAATATTTACACAAGCATTGATTTACACAAGTCTCAATTTACACAAAGCCGATCGATTTTGTACACAAACCCTATCGATTTTTTTTATACAAGCTCTATTACAATAATATAAAATTATAGAAAACATAATAATTAGAAAGTACAATAATTAGAAAGAATAATAATCTATCTCAGTCAACTAAAATAAATATAATATAATGTCAAATTTTAATCAAATTGTAATAATATATAATAATAGAGACCTAAATGTAAAGCAAACCCTAATTGATCTTCTTCCTCTTAACGGAAGGCGCATACCAGTAAACCATGAGAAGATTGAAATAAAGCCATTGCAAGAGAAGCAGAGATGTTGGCGGCAGACGACAAACGGCGAATCTCGGCGACATGTGGCAGCCGGCGGATCTCGGCGGCAGACGGTAGGCGACAGATCTCAGCGGCAAGCGGCGGATCTCGGCGGTAGGCGGCTGATCTCGGCGACAGGCGGCAGACAGTTATGAAGTCGGAGAAGAATCGAATGGTGGTTGTGAAGTCCGGTTGCTCTCGACGGAGCCGGATCTGGACGTCTGATTGGCTTCATCGACAACTGCTTCGTTATTAGGGTTTACCAGATCTGAAAAGAGAATGGGACATTTATATTCTTTTAATTTTAACTTTTACCCCCTTATGCTCCTCTAATTAATTAAAATTATATTTAAAAATTTACCATAAAAGTGGAGGGGCCTAGTTTTGATATGATTTTTCAAGAAGGCTTGTTATCCCATTTTTCTCTAGAAATTAAAAGTCATCATTAAATATGATTTTATTTTTTTCGGTTAAAAATAAACATGTACTATAATAAACAGATAAGGTCCCATGGTCTAGTGGTCAGGACATTGGACTCTGAATCCAGTAACCCGAGTTCAAGTCTCGGTGGGACCTTTCAATTTTTTAAAAACTTTTTATTTTAGCAAACAGCGATATGCACTGGTGTACTTGCTTGTTTGTTACCAACCTGAAAACCACCAAACATACTGACAAACCAGCTCTCTTCTTTCATATTCCTCTTAACCTTTCAACATTTGTTTACATTTGCCAAAAGATATAAAGCAAACCATCTCACTCTAGAATTACCACTTTACAATTCACTTAACCAACACAATCTGATATAAATTACATAAATTTGATCTTAAGAAACAAAGAATGACTTTTGTTGCTCGTTTCCACCCCCAAACAAGCTCAAAGAAATCACAAAGGACATTCACATTCATACACACCTTCTCTCATCAATAGATATGTCAACCCTAATCAACCACAACTCCCCTAATCTCGAATCGTCAATTCCCCATACATCAAGGGCTGTACACCAAAATTGGACTCCAAAACCCCGCGGTTATTAACAATAAAGAATATAGAATAATCCATTCATTCATTCTCCTATTCTTCGCCTTGTCTCTCTACATCATGATCATCGTAAGGATCAGGCAAATGCTCGGCCCCATGACCATTGTTGGCCCCACCACTGCCCTTTGCTGTCGGCCCAGATGGGCCCACATCCGAGCTATGCCTCCAGCTCCCAAACACAGCTGCATTCCAAGAACCTCTTGAAGACGAGGTCCTGAGCCTAGCAGAGCCCATGTTGTTCTCTTGTCGGACAACTTTCAATGGATTCTCCAAAGCCCTCAGGATGTACCTCATAAGAGGCCTCCTGGACGGCTTCGGGTTTAAACATGACCTGGCAACTATAGCCATGGCCCACACTTCCTCTAGGAGATCCTCGTCAACAATCAAAGACGGGTCCACAATCTTGATTATGAGTTCTTTATCATATATGTTTATGAAAGGGAGTGTCTGATCTAACCATTCTTTTATAGTTGCATCACTTGATGCGCTCATACCCATCTTTCCCGTTACTAGCTCTAGTAATACCTTTCCAAAGCAGTACACGTCGTAAGTGCATGTTGATGTTTGAGAACCTGGTCACAACCATGAGATTATAGGATTAAAACATATGTGAAAACAAGATTTTCTAGTCAACCAACTTATGTTTCCTACTGAATGATATTTATGTTTTTAAAATTAAGACCCATTATTCAGATAGGTAAGTTCTGATAATTCCATACATTTATGTTCATATTTGGATACAAGAAGTCCCTCTATAAGAACAGAGTACAGCAATATGCTTTTGTTAGCAAATTTATAGAACAGCAGATTAAATTAGCAAGATACTGAATAAAGAAATTATATGTGGAGAAGAAAAGGCTGCAGAAATGATAATTACTTTTTTAATGGTTAGTTTTTTATGGAGCCATGTGCTCCTTATGAGCAGGCTAAATCCCGTATCATTAGAAGACAAAGAAAGTCTAAAATATCAGCCAAAAATTCGTTTAGAAGTTTGTAATTGGATGTTCACAACAAGCAGCCTATTTCCTTTACCTTTTCTTATCATATGATTCAAATTCCCATACAATCATTGTCCTATTCCAGCTATTATGTCAAAGAATTAGCTCAAAGACAAATTAGTAGGTTACCTAACCTGAATATGTCAGGAAAAATGATGTGTATATTTATGTATATACCAAGTGTGACCCGGAAAAGGCTAATATGGTTCAATGATTGGATAAAACTAACGGCATAGAGATTGTCAGAAAGGAAGTTCCAATTCAGTCCAAAGATAAGAGCCTCACATTTTTCCCACTAATTAGTTACCATTCTTTACCCTCAAGATCACCAACATCTTCACAAGTATATTAAAAATCATAAAGAAAGGAACTGAATAATATTTAGAAGTTACCCTCTATAAGGACTGCATTACCAAAATCAATGAGCAAGGAATATAGACATACAATAATCTTGAATAAAGTAGTGATGCAAGTGGATATCATATTTTTTCAATGATAATATCCGCCTCAATTTTTTTCTATGAAAAGATATATTGGTGGTTTTAGGGAAAAAAATAAAGTTTATCATGGGACAAAAAAAGTCTGCCTAATCCAGTTTTGTGTGATAAGAAGGCGAGTCCTGAAATATACAAGGACTTATACAGTTTTATTCTCCATAGGTCTTATATTTTTAAATATAACAGTAATTGTCATACTCAAAGCTTTCATGTCTAAAAATGAGCATTTGGAGCAACCCTTGATTTAATGTACAAACTATATCTATTTTCACTTTTATGAGAGCAGATGCTTTTCAAGACAAAAAAAATCATCTAATGTTAGTTAGGAGCCTTGAAAATGTTAAGAAACAATTTTTAGTTCGTAAAGCATTGTACCAATTACTGATAGACCGGGTAGAAAATAATATGCAACAGGATAGTCAAAGGCAAAGCATGTGCTCATATTAAAAGGTGCATACCTGATGAACTTTGCTCGGAGGTCCTGCACATACCAAGAGAAAGGCTGTTTAGACGACATTATATAACTTGTTTCCAAAAAGATCAAGAACATACATCTCACCTCTAAAGCAATACTGAAACAAAATCCTCCAATATATTGACTTTACTTCTTGTTGTGCCAATAACATTTCATTTATTTTTATTTGACGGAAAAAAGGGAAACTATCAGTTTGTAGTGGATTTAATCAAAGGTTAGTACAATTGCTATATTTGTGTGTCCCCGTTACCTCTTCTAGTTAAGGATTTTATGCATTCACAAAGAGCATGACTTTTCTCACAGTGAATATTCAGTAGATAAAACAAATTCATATGTGCAAAGCTAAAGAAACACCATATTTACCATATTGCCAACAAAAGACAGAAATGCTTGCTAATCCTCATTGTTAAAAAGCAAAAAGCCAACAAAGAAGGTAAGGAACTAAGGATGCATAATACTCGTCACAGAATTCAACATGCCTTAATGGGATTAATGGGAGATTGCTTACTGGGGTATCCGCAGAAATCTGGTAATCATACTCTGATGTACATCCCCTTCTTGAGCACAAATCTCGCTCAAGCTTCCAAGTCGTACTTCAAATTTATCATCAAGTAGTATGCTGCTTGCTTGAACATCTCTACACACCAATATTTAAATGGAACTAATTAATCAAGCATGCAAGTGGCTGGTAAAAAGGAGAAACCAAATCCATAGAAGAGTTGGGACTTTAATATGTATTTTAACCTTTTTGAGCTAAATTAAGCATCAGATAAAAGTAAGTAAATAATTAACCTATTTGAGAATTTAAGAAGTATAACATATGAAAAAAAGAGGAAAGTTGGAGAAGATCACCTATGAACAAAGGGAGGACTACATTCATGATGTAGGTAAGATAGAGCTTCTGCAGCTCCTAATGCTATTTTCAATCTTGTAATCCAATCTAGAGACTGCAAACCATCATCATCATCGGAATTGACCTTCCTGTACAAAGAGCTTGACAAGTCTCCATATGGCATATACTTGTAAACAAGGTACTTCTCATTCTCGTTCTCCAAGCAGTGTCCCAAAAGAGGAATCAATCTAGGATGTGAAACCTTACTCAAGAAATCTAACTCAAGCAAGTATGCTTCCCTTCTAACTGTATTCAAATCAACTCTTTTGACAACCACAGGGATTCCACCTTCCAAGAGACCCCTAAACAAATCACCAGAATGACCATTTTTTATGAGATTAGTGTCACTGAATTCGTCTGTTGCTTGGAGCAGCTGCTGGTACGTGAACGCCTCACCTAGACTAGCAAAGTTAATAGCCAATCCAGGAGTTTGAGGGGTGGCTGCAGTGGGAATCGGACCGACTCCATTCCCTCTCTGCCTTGACGCACCTCTCCTACGGGTGCATATAAGCAGCAAGACCAGTAACAGCAGAAGAAGCAACAAACCCAGTCCACCAAAAATAGCTGCAAGTATGATAGTCCACTTATGGCTTTTTCTTGCAGTTGATCTTGGAGCTCCACTCCCCAGTTCAGTATTGTTTCGAAGCCCGAAATTATCAAAAGTCAATCCTTTTGAAGAATAGAATGAGGTGCAATCTGCTAAAGTCCTCTGGCCAGTAACATTTCGGAGGCAATTTACAGCAACATATGCATTGCTCTTTGCAGGTGCAGGAAGCGCACCCTCAAAGTAATTGCTTGACACATCAATGAAAGCATATCTCTGGATCACAGATGTCAAATTACCATAATACTTGTTATTTGAGAGATTAAACTGAGCAGTTCTTGTCTTAATAGTTGATAAATCATTGGGAAGTGTACCCGTAAAAGAATTACCAGAGACATCAACAAAATGCATTGTGGACAAGGACCACAATGCATCTGGTATGGCACCCGTAAAGTTATTGTGACTCAAATCCACAACTTGTAACTCACTCATAGTTTTAAACAACCCACCTGGCAACTCACCAGAAAGGCTACTGTTTGCCACCAGAATTCTCTGCAGGCTCTTCATCCCATTCAAATCCAAAGGCAATGAATCCCTTAGAAAATTGAAGCTCAGATCAAGGTCAACCAAGCTAGAGAGATTGCCAAACTGTGCAGGAACTGAACCGGATAAATTATTCCCTGAAAGATTCAGCTTCTGAAGGCTGGACAAAGCTCCAATGCCAGGAGGAATCAAATCAGACAAGGAATTTAATGAGATGTCAAGAACAGAGAGGCTCCCAAGAGAAGAAAATGAACCAGGAACAGTCCCGATCAATGAATTACTTGACAGATCAAGAACCAAGAGGTTCAAAAGCTGCCCTAAAGATGAAGGGATCATTCCAGAGAGATTATTATGTGACAAATTTAAATCCTCAAGTCTGGTCAAATTCCCAAGGCTTGAAGGAATGGCACCCACAATCAAGCAAGAGCTGAGATCAAGCACTTTCAGATTACCCATTGACTGTCCAAACCAATCAGGAATTCGCCCAGGTAGGGCAAATGAGGAGGCATTAAAGGACTCTAAACTAGTCAAATTGGCAAGAGAATCAACATCAAATTGCGGGTTTTGGTTCCCAAGTCGAGTCCTCCTAAACCTCGAGATGTTAATTCCCACAACAGTGCCATTTTTACAATTGATCCCTCGCCAGATTAAGCAAGGGTCAGCCTTAATCGGCCACTCCTTCGCCCTTATCCCCAATGAAGATCTGAGTTGAAGCAAAGCCTGACGTTCAAAGAAAGAACTCAACGGTTCCTGTGCAAATGCGCAGTTGCCTAGCAAAAGCCAAAACAGTAGAAGAAAGAACGGTGGAGATTTTGTTAATGTAGTGGGTTTAAGAAGATCCATTTAAGGAACGACCAGTGGTAGCAACAATCTGGATTCATCTGCACATTGTTGTACTGCTCCTCGTTACAGAATCACATAGCAGATGGGAGAAATTGAGAGTTTCGACACGGACTAACGATATTTGCATTACCCTCCTTCGATTTTCTGGGTTAAGAAAATCACAGAAAATGACAATGTGAAAAGGGGTGATCGAGGTTTGTGTTAAAAATATAGAGAGAAGTCAAAAAAGCAATGTTTACCTCAAAAATCACGAGCTTTCTTCCCGTGTATCTTTAATGGAGGAATCACGAACACTTTCTGTTGTATTTAGCTTTCAGTTTCTTCGGTTGACAAATCAGAGGGATGGGTTGGAATTGGAAGAAGAGAGGAGGATGGAGAAGAGTCAAATTGTGAGAAGAGTATTGGGTTGTCAACAAAACTAAATTTAAAAATCGAGGAAGAGAATTAATAAAGTAATAATTCTGGAGAGAGAAGAGCGGCGAGGTTTGAATGAATGATTTGATGTGAGATGTGGGTTTGCTGGCTGATGATGATGCTCTTAGTCAAATGCTGTAATGGGTGGGTGTCGCCTTCTGCTTGATGCTTCTTCTTCTCTATAACAGTAAACAGTAGACACCATTAACAACTTCCCAATCTACAGAGAGCCAGGCAGCCAGCTTTTATTTGCTATATTTAATGGGCAGATACACAAACACTTAGCTCCTTTTTAGGGTTTTTTCTTTTTTTTCGCTGACCTGTAACTTTGCAATTTTTGGTATTAATATATACGTTTTTATATTATTTCTAAATATTTGTATTTCTCGATATTTTTAGAATTTCATTGAAAAAAAATTGGTAAGATAAATATTCTAGATTAACTTATTGCAAAATTAACCCTTAACTTTTTAATTTTTTATAAAAATAACTCTTATAAAAAGTTGTATTTTTAATTTCTTCATCTATTTTCTTGTTTTTTTCCCCCTCTTTTCAACGCCGATAAATTTGTGTATGATATATTGAATTTGCTTCGAATTTATTATGTTTGATATTAAGGTTTGATTTTAACTTCAATCTAATTTATGTGTTTTATCTTTTGTTTCTCTTATTTCCTCTATTTGATTCAAGATTTGCTTTTGAAGAGCTTTTTTAATTCCTCTATGTTGTGGTTTATAATGATCAAATGTATTATAACGAATTGTTGTCCTTAAATTTTTTTTCCTGTTGATTGTTTTTTTATTCGATATTTATTGTTTGTGTGTTTTTTATCGATTGAATTGTTATGTTTTTCGCTTTTTCGTGATTTCGTTCTTATTCACCTTGAAGACAACATTTTGTATTTGCAACAACAACATTTTAAAGCTCTTCAATAGCCTCCGCCGTCATCACCGGAGACAATGGGCGGCGCAAATAGGGTTTGTGTTTTAGGGTTATTTTAGATGGAAGCGTGTTTAAGAGATTTGTGAAGGAAATAATAATAATAATAAAATAAGATAAATATAAACTAAAAAATAAATGAATAAACTCAAATATACATGTGTAACAAAAAAAAACATGCATAATAATGTTAACGTTTATGCCAAAGGGACGGAATACCATGAGAGTATTGATATTGGTGACGGTTATGGAGTAAACGAAATTGAATAAGTTGAAAAAACACGAGCAGCATATACTATCTCTAACTTCACCTGATCCAATCAGAATCTATGAAACTAGGTCATGAATGATACATATTTTTAACGTTAATAAAATGTGACAACAGTTTAGATTGTGTGTTAAACATGCTAGAGATATTAAATTGCATTTAACCACAAAAAAAAAAAAAGATATTAAATTGCATGTTAGTTAAGGAACGTATAAAACTTGAGATACAATATAATGTGGACCAAGAAAAAATCGAGCTTGTTTTATTAGCAGTTTTTAGAGACCCGTTAAGTAATCGAATAACATAATAATTAAACGTTACGAAAATATAATGCCTATGAAATTTAAAACAGTGTTCTTCAAAGTCTTTCCAAATTGCAAAATACAAATTTGTTGCGTTTGTTTATGTTGGTTGGCAGGTCGAACAAAATTGACTAGTCTTAGTCAACTTTCAAGGGGCCATTTTTGTGTCTTACTTTTTTAATTAAATTGTCGTTTAACAAAATTGTGAACATACACCTATGAAATTCAAAACGGCAGATATTCATGTGGAAATTGGAAAAATACAAAATAAAAAAATCAGGACATCGATACTAATTTATTTTCTAAAAATAATCTAAGATATTATAATTGCATTGTGCATCTGTTGTAGGTGATATTTTTATGCAACAAATTATATCAGATAAATTTTTTTTTGAAGTTTCGTATTAATTTATTTTCTAAAAATAATCTAAGATATTATAATTTCATGATTGAAGATATTCCGGTCTACATATTTGTTTGGCAACGTAAGCATATTTTTATAAAAGTGGGAAATGTTAATGAATTCACAAGTAAATAATCATAAGTAATTTCATGATTGAAGTTTCATATTAATTTATTTTCTAAAAAAAAAAAAAAAAAAAGATTTATGTGTTATAAGTGTTACGTTTAAATTGTTGAGATTCACTCATTGGCTAAGCAGGGGACAAATTTTTTGAAGATAAAATAGGAAATTTTAAGGATACGAACGTTTTTAAGACAATAAAATAAATTGTGTTGCGGATAAGTGGAAAATCTGAGTAGTATTCATACAGTCGCTCTGTGCAAGTTTTAGATCAAATTTAGATGGAGTAAAATAATAAAAATTATTGAAAAACAGTTTGATCTTAACCAATTTGTTGTGCACTTTTTAAATTTGTGTCGGTTCTCTAACAATTCCGGTAAAATAATATACAAACAATAAGAAAATTTATGGAATACTTGTAGTTGAATAAGTTTTTTAATTATACAACATTAAGTTATAGAAATGAAACAACTACTACATATTTTACTTGAAGATTTGAAAGTAGTAAATGCTTTAAATGAGGATTTGCAAACTATAATTATTATACTTCGTTACAATTAGATGAAGATGATTTGTAATACCATAATAATATTAATTTATTTTCACATTTTCAACCTAAAATTTCATATTCTTTATTTTTCTTCTAATATCGTCCCTTCCTTCATTTTCCATGTGAATATGAATTAAATATTACATGGTCTAATGACTCTAATATAAACCGTTAAGGCAAGAGAGCTCACGTTTTGAGTTCCAAAATTATGTAACGTTTGAATTTGATGGAAACTATAGCTTTGATACCACGGATAGGTGGATAGGTGAAAACAACGTTAAAAGAGCTATCCACACTAGTGAAGATATCGGTTCAAATTCAAATTCTCGTTTTCGTCTTAACGATTACGGTAGAGTAACTTTTAGCGAAGGTGAGAACATACTAACAAGAAAGAGATGAAACTTGATGTTTAGTTCATTGAAAGCACAAGTTCTTGTGCGCGCAAAAAAACATAACTTCAAACTTTCATCTTCGGACGTGTTCGGTAAACAAGATTTTTGGGTAGTTTTAGCTTATTGTATAGTTATTTGAGTATTTTTTTTTTTTAGTAATTTATAAAATATGAAAAATGGATGAAAAGCTAATCGAGTGTTGGGTTAAAGTAGAATTTTGGGGCGAAATTATCACAGACACATCCTTTGAATACAACAGATACATAAATAAGGGCAAAATTATCAACATTTTCAGAAAGTTAATGAAAAATCTATAAAAAGCTATATTTTCTAAAAAGTCTCAGCAAAGCCTCACCGAAAGCTATCCAAAAAGTTACACCGAACCCCTTCATCATAGGATCCAAAGAGTATATTGAAGAAGATGTGCCAATGCCGTCCAGACTCCGACTTAAATTAAGGTAGGACAAAGTAAGAACTAGACTTCGATTTCTCTATGATCACGAGATTATAAATGAACTTAAAATGATGATTATTTAGTGCAAACCCTTTAATGTGTGCGTTGCACTCGGCACTGCTGATAAGAGAGACAGCCAAACATACCCTAAAGGTTTTCTATTCAAATAAGCTTGGATTTTTACAATATTTAATTGTTTAGGATGAAGCTAAATTTGAGAAGAGTAGCATTCCCAGAATTCGACTTGTTGAACCCAAAAAAATCACTAAATTTACACAATTATCATACACTGCACACTTTAAAGTCATGTTCTCGGCATCCTACATGGTGGCATTTCCCTTTCTTACCTTTCATGGAGATCATCTCCTCTGCTAAATTTCAAAACCAACTAGTAATTACTGGATTATAAACAAAACCTGATGATCACCATCATAGGCAAGCTTTTCCGACCATATTGAATCTCAGCGCTTAAATGGCTTTTTCATTGCCAGTTTGTCACAAAACACCCAAAGTTCGGCTATTCCCGAGCTTCCTCGTTGATACTACTTGGCAGCATACCAGCTCTGAGCACACTTGGCGTCCACGACAAGCTCAACTTTCAGAAAGTTGGTTCCATTGAAAGGGTTCGCCATGCACTCCACTACGATGCGTTTTGCCTCTTCTGATGATTCTGTTGGTCCTTCCAATATTACTTCGTCATGTACCTGCTCTTCCCAAAATTGAATTCAAATTAGCAAGAAGCATGGACAAGGTGGGGATTAGAGCTTGTTTGACAACCTCTTTATCAAGAGTACTTGTAACAATCATGGGACAAGAATATATTGAGCCAATGAATTTGGGTTTAGCCAAACACTATTGTTACACAAATGTCCTTAGAGCATTTGTATCCCATATACTGTGGGTTTCTTCCCCTATTTAAATTTTTAAAATTAAAAACAAATGTCAGAATGGGTGATGGAATAGAGGCAATGAGTGGAGAGAAGTTTCTTGAAGAATAAATGAAATCTGACAGGTTCTTGTCCAACTCACGTAAATCAAGAGTAAAATCAGATTTGTTTTTATTACTTTTGCTTAAATGTAGGGAATTGATAGGTGTTTTATTAAGGTTTTATAAAACAAAAATAATTAAGATAACTCTAGTGAATTTTGGATGGAGAAGAGGAGTTCTTTAACTAATATTATAGATGTAAAGTAATAGAAAAAATTAGAGGAGAAACTCATTTCTAGTTTTGGGATGAAGATGCTCTTATAGAGTAGATTGCCAAACAAGACCTGAGTCAATGTCATCAAAGACGAACAAAAAGGCAGTCAATTTGACTGTCATTTATCTAGCATTGTCCCTCACAAAATCAACCTACTAATCTACTACATACCCTAAAGCTGAAGAAATTTATGTCACGTGGTTGGAAGTAATTTAAGGTTGACATGTCGAGACCGTGATTAATGCCATCAAATTGTTTTTTGAAATTAGTGATTTGAATTAATTTTAAAAGTTTTTACTTTACAAAATCAATTTGATCAATTAATTACAAAGTGTATCTTCAGTAAGGTATCCATAGATTGTTGTCAGTTGGAAATATCAATAATCAATTAATTTCTTCTTTTTCTTCGTTATTTTCTTTTCAAAATTTAAAGATTTGCCATTTTGAAAAAAAAACGTACAAGGTGAAGGTGTGGGTACTATAAACGAGTGCATATTATAAACCCCATAAAGTTGGAGACCACAAAATCCAAAACTAAATCGAGGCCTTAAATGCTAACAAGAAACAGAGCGTTTAGGGGGGGGGGGGGGTAAATAATAGTCTAACCTGCAGAAGAAGCTTCCAACCAAGTTCCTTCAGACGCGCATTTTGGTCAATTTCAAGCATAGCACACATTGCAACATCAGCAGCACTTCCCTGGCAAGTTTTTATAGATGGTTACTGTTAAAAGATGCACAGTATATTTTTTTGTAACATGCATTGAAAACCTGAAAAAATATGATAAATGTTCATCCAGTGGAAGAGGTTAACCTGCACTGGAGCATTGATAGCAGCCCGCTCAATATGACCCCGTTGTTGAGGGGAAGCACTAGCCGTTGAAGGGAAACGACGTTGCCTTCCTAGTAATGTGTGGACACAACTTTGGGTTATGGCTTCTTTTTTCCTTTCCTGTTGCCATGCCAGAACCTCCCTACGCTCTTTGTACCATAGATTAACAGTCTCCTGTGCTTCCTTCACAGAAACCTATAGAGGCAAGAAGATATCTTTTAAGCAAATAAAAAGTAAAATAAAATAAAAAAGGAAGAAAATGAGAATTATATAACGAAAGAATGTTGGAAAAAGCTATAAAGAGAGCAAATACCTTCCAATCCCGTGACAATCCAACGGGTGTTTTGCCATATGCAATGGAAAAATTAAGCATCTTGGCTTTCCTTCTTTCAGAACCAAAAGCATCCTGAAACCATAGGTTCCATTTTAGAGATAAGCTTCAGAATTCAGATATACATTACTTAGATGGATGTAAAACCTGCACTAGAGAAATTTTAGCTTGATTGGGATATGTAACCTACTTGTGTTCCCAGGAGAAGCTCTTACAGCAACTATTGAAAATTTTTATATGGATCTATGCTCATGAGCACCCCAATAAGATACTTAATTTCAAACCACTATGGTCTAAAATATCACGAGGATATTATCCCAATTCATCATTTTTCTTTATTTGTGTCAACTGAAATCCAATAAGATGGTATTATTACCTTGAGCAGTGGGACAGGAGGCTTCTCTTCACCCGGTTGAGGATGCCACTCTAGAAGCACTCTCTTTTCTTCAACAGCTTCACGAATATACTGATACATGTTCATCGCTGTCCTTGAGTGAAAATCTCCACCGGCTTTGAATGCATCCATCATGCTCTTACAGTTGGCCAGATGTGCAAGAATCCTAAGTTCCAGCTATATTTAAAAAAAATTACACTTTATCAGACCAACTGAATCCTATGTGTTTAATTGAATTAAAAGAAGGAAAATTGATGAAAATAATATAAACTATTCACTTTAGACTAAAAAAAATACGAACTTACATAATTCTAAATATAATACAAACTATTAGCTTTTAATAGACCAAAAATAATCCAAACTCAGAGAACAACGGAATATAATACAAACTATTAATTTCGACATAAAATAATCTGAACTTCTTAGATTGAAAAGTCACAGAATTACTATTTATTTCTGAAATTATACTAACATCCTTACATTGTAAAAACTTCAACAAAACCAAACCTTATTTTTAAAATAACACAAAATTTGCGCTACTTTGCAAGGAACCATACTTATTTTATAAATTACATAAAACATCAATTATACAATGTCATCCATTATCTGTAAAACATTATAATTTTACCACACTTCCCAAGTATATTTTACAAAGGGTGGCTCTCCTGACACAATGCATATTGGACCGTGAGACTAGTTTAACCACTCCATACGGATACTAGAGAAGGGTGATGAATTCACGATATTTTACAAATCATGAGTGGTTTTGTAGAACATCATATACTATAATTAATTTTATGCAAGGTGGTGTACATACCAGGCGGTTTGTATGGTTTCATAAGATTTTCTTTTTGCAAATTGGATAAATAAAGATTTTTTCTTTTGAACTATGGGTATTTTGTGTAAATTTATTATAAATACTAAAACTGAAGTAATATATGTCATGTGTCAAAGCAGGAATAATTAAAGGCTGACGTGCCAAGCCCGGTGTTCTAAAAGGCACTAGGCACAGGGGCTCCTGGAGTCTAGGTGCAAGGCGACCTGAGCCTAGACACCTGATTAAAGATTTTAAGGGGGAAAAAAAAACTAAAATTCTTATTAAATCGAACAAATAACTTGGTAGTTCAAAAACAACAAGAAATAGGAACTAGGAAGTATAAAAAGATAGTTCATAATGCTAATGCAATCTGCTAATGAGTTAGCTAGTCACTACATTCGTATCTTCTACTGGAAATACAGCAGCAGAGGTTTTAAATTTATATGGCAGGGGAAGGGAAGCAAGGGATAGAAGTGTAGGGGCCAGGGGTTGGAACCATTTTTAATAAATAGGATAAGTGTAGTTTGAGTAGGATTAGAAGAGTTAGAAGATATAATTCAGATTTCAGTAATAGGTTATGGCATTATTTATTTCTTTAAGTTACTATAATAGTTATTCGATTTAAATATAAATATATCTATTTCCTAAAATAATATAATATATCTCTGCCAATAAGTTCAAACTATTTTACCTTTACAAAAAAAAAAGAACAAACTATTTTTGTAAAAAAATAATCTTTTACTGACTTTTTAACAAAGATAAACATCAGACACCCAGGGGCGCACCTAGCTGCGCCTTGAGTGCCTAGGGTGTGCTTGCTTGATTGAAGGGCTAGGCGCGCCTGACCCCTAGCACCTGGTAAAGCATCTCATAGGTGCGCCTTTTAGAACACTGGTCAAGTCCAAAATTAACTTTATAAATAATTTTTTAAACTATTACTTTAAAAATTATTTTTTAATGTTTTTACTCTACAAAAACTAGGGATTGTAAAAAACAAGATTTGCATATCTAACACCTAATAGTAAATACATATATTAATATATTTCAAAGAAATTTAAATGAAAGAAATTTAAACTACAAAATTTGCGAAAATATAGTAAAAAGTTGGAATGTTGATTATTTTATTGCTAAAATTCGAAAATAAATTGCACAAGGTGCGGGCATTAAACTAGTTTTGATAAATTATGGCTGATATGCAGAATAATTTTTCAAAAAACTATATAAAAACAGTGGTGGAATGTGAAGAGTTATATGGGAATAGAGAAAATAGTGTTTTGAAAATACATATAATAAATGATAGATAGACAAAATTCTATTTGTGTAAGGTTTAATTATTAATAACACCTATAATGCCACACATTGTGAACCAAATTTTTGAGGCTCTAATGCCCAACTGTGTGATCCAAAGGGACTATTGTTTTTTGTTCTCAAAGTTTGGATATTTTTCATTAATGTTCCCTTAAAAAAAAGGTGGCTATTTTCTAATAAAAGAGGCTAAAGCAGAAACACCACCTGACCATAATCAGCAACAATTAGAGAGTTTCCTGGTGCAGCTATGAAAGCCTGACGGATCTTGTATCTGTCCTTCTCTAAAGCAGGTTGATTCTGTCACAAGGAAAATAACAGCAGCAGAATTTTTCATATGTTGTAAGATAAAACTCTGTAATTTCCTTCACGGATGAATTTAAGAAAAGTGTACCTGTAAATTCGGTCTCCTAGCCGAAAGGCGCCCTGTTTCAGTATTAATATTCAATGAACAATGAATGCGACCATGCTTTCCTGACACATGACTTCCCTGGGGGCACAAGAACAGAAAGATTCAGAATATGATATTTAAACCTCAAGTTAGCAAAGATAGCTATAGAAAAATCAAGTACACGTGATGTATACAGAGGCAGAATTCAAGTACGGATAGGAAAAAGGAAGTTAACACGGTCAATTTGAAGGATATAGCTATTGAAAAATCAAGTGCACATGATGTATACAAAGACAGAATTCAGTACGGGTAGGAAAAAGGAAGTTAACACGGTCAATTTGAAGGAAATAACAAGTTCATTGTTGAAGGTCACCATTGTAATATTTGACTTCTTAGGGATTCCAATCATCTGATAAGGCATAATTTGCCTCTTCTTTTCCACTTATCATCCTTTATGCCAAAATTTTGTGCAAGTCTGATTTATAAGTACACACTCGGTTGGTGTAAATGAATAAATCATCACATGTTGTTAACGAGACAAGATAGCATAAAAATTCACAATTGATCTTCAAGCAGTCAGATAGCCACAATTTCAACTGCCTAGTGCAAAAATGATCTCATAGCAGCAAATTAAGGGTCAAACTTAAGAAGCCTAGAGTTTTTGTTAGGACCAGTCAGTTCATTAAAGAAAGAAGAATTTAGAATATTTCATGTGAAATGCAAATATTTGAGGCATTTGATCCACTGACCTGCAATGGAAGAATGAAATTGGATATCAAAGAGTCAATGGAGCAAACTTCACATAATGCAGCAATAGCATGGCAGGCCTCTAATCCCTTTCTGCCTTTTCCAAATGCAGCATAAGCAGTTCCATAGGAGGATGTGTTGACATCCAGTTCAGCTGTTTCTGAGATATCTGATACATCATCTGATTCAGCTTCAGAGGTGCAATTAAAATCATACTCAGCTGAAACCTTCCCAGCAAGTGCCTTTAAAGCAGGTCCACTAACAGAAGGCCAGCCAGTTGCAGTGTACAGCTCAGTTTCCACGACAGTATCAGCAAGCCTATGCAATGTGATACTCCGATGCTTTGTAGCTTTCTTCTTTCCTTCTTCAATGATGTTGTCAACATTTGGAATTTTGAAACTTTTCTCAAATGGAAGACATTCATCAGGGTTCTTCCTGCTCAAAAACAAGCAAGAAAGTCATAATTTTAGCCATATGCTTCCAAAATTCATAAGATAATTCTAAATAAAGCCTCCCCTTATGAAATGATTCTACCACACATATGCTTGAATAAAAAAGATATCTGTTTTCCACCTAGGTTGCATAAGACACGTTATAAACCTCCTTACAAAAAAGTACATAAAAACTAAAACCAATTTTGGTGGGAAAATAGCGACCTGTTCAAAATGCCACCAAAAAAGAGCTGCCTTAATTGAGTATCGCTTCCCACATTCATATGTTTGGCGTCGGGACAATATTTAGAAGCCCAACTGCGAAATCGATCAGCAGCAGCTTTTTGCTCAGTTATAGCCACCTTCTCAACCTCAGCAAGATAATCCCTGTCAACCAACATGCCCTCGGTCTCCATTTGTGTTAAAAGCTTTCCAAATGGACGCCAATAATGTTCATAGAAGTTGATCATGGACCCTTTATGTGTTCCATCCACTTTCCATGGCATCTTTTCTAACTTGCACTTCATGCTTTCATACAGTCTTAATGTGCTGATTGAGTCTAGAGAAGAGTAACAGATCCATGGCTTTCTATCTTCTCTTTGGAGCTCTTCAATGGGAGGAATGGTAATGATTTTACCAAGAGATCCATCTTTCTTTGCATTTCTTCGGCCAAACAAAGCTTTCATTGATACTTTACCAGCCAGGTATTCATCTCGATGTAACTTACTTCTGGCAATGATCTTTGGGTCACTTGTGAGAGCTTCAAGCGAATATCCACCTTCCAACCGCCGTGAAGAATCCCATAGCCGTGCCATGTGCATGGTGTCGGCATGAAAACCGGAAACTTTGATTCCATAATTCTCTATAACATGGCAATCAAAGCTATAGTTGTGCCATACCTAGGATAAACAAAAAATTATATTAATTCAACCTTCATAGAAGCTACAAGTTTTCATTAACATAAGAATAAGTCCATTCCACTAGCTGAAAATAAGGTAGTAAATGACAGTAACAAATATTATAACTACTAGTGGAAAGTTCTTTCATTTAATCTTAAGCCAATTTCTATATAGTAGTTCCCTCTACCACCATAGACATCTATAAGCAACATTCCAAAGTTAACCTTACTATGGTCAATTGAAATGTTAGATGTGAACACCAAAAGCAATGCATGATAAATGAGAAAACAGATCAGAAGCCAACCTTTTTGATGGACGGGTCTTCAAAGAAGGGAGCAAACTCAAGCAAAAGATCTTTGCCACCTCCATCAAGAACGTCTACCCAAACACAAGACTTTCCATTTCCAAAGTCTGCTTCTTCCCCACAATATATACTGAAGCATGTTATCTCTCCATGATCAACTGGAGTCTCTTGCTTTACATCAATCTTAGAGACCTGTACAAAGATGTAGCAGTTAAAATTCATATTAATCAGTTGCAATTGAATCAGATAGCTTTTCACAATATATATTATCTTTATTACAGGGTGTATGACTAACAAATAAAAATAAGCATATAATCATCCAGATCTATTACATTACTTTCTTGATCCCATCCCTACTTGTGTTTAAAAAAATTGCCAATTATTTATTGATCAGTTTAGACTACTCAACACAAAGATCAAATCAGTGTGAGAAATACAAGAATCAAATAAAGAAGTTTAAGTTCAACTACATGCCTCCGTATCACAAGCATGTACAAGCTGCTTGTATTGGCTAGTGAGCAACCTGACAACTCTTTTGGCATCCGGGATATTATCAACAACGAGTACTTTGTCATACATCCTACAAAGCTCAGACCGGAGATTTTGTTGATGCTCAATTTGGCCCTCTTGCTGCATCAGAACAATATCATGTTTGTTGACAACTTCAAAACCTGTGGTGACTTCAAATAGTTCTTTATGTTCCCCTGTTGATGAATGTTTTCCCAGTAAAGTCTCATTCCGTGTAGCATTCCTTGTAGCCCCTGTCAGCATGAGACGTGTATTTGTAAAAACATAATCTCATAGTTCACTGTAGCAACAAACAGTTACTTCCACATAACCAAGAGTCCGGAAATTTGCAAGTTAATGACAATCATTGTCGTAGATGTGCAACAAGAATAAATTAATGGCCAAAAAAATTCTCAGGCTTACTGAGTAAATGAATTTCTTGCTAGCTAAACATTTCGCACCACGAATATATGTCCTGGGGGAATGTAATATTTGATAAACTTTATAGCAAGAGTCACTAGTAAAACAACTGATACTGAAGCAAACAAGATGCTTTTTTTACCATTTTCTCCCATACGAGATGCATGTTTTGAAGTGTTTGGCACATCTATAACCTTATTCAAACTACTTGTAACACCCACAGCGACATGACTGCTTAGTCCTGAGTAATAACTGAAATCACAACCATTGCTAGGTAATATATTTGTAGTCTCTCTATCAGAGTTACTCAGCTCAAGGCTACATAGGTCATTGTTAAATATGGAGTTGGAGTCCACTTTGCCATTTTCTGAATCTTCAAGCACAACAGACATATTTTCCTTGTGTAACCGTGATGCCACATCATTCACTTCTCCAATTTTTACAAGACTGGCAACTGTTAATGACCTTTTGTTTCTTTCACCGGCAGAAAGCCAATTTTTCTTGGTACTCTTCGGCAACATATCCGAAGGTAGAGCACCAGGATTACTGTGGTTGTGAGCCTGCCCCATAGCTTCGCCAACTTCCCTTACTACATGACCACCGTAACTTCCAACTACTGATGGTATTCGTCTCCCGATATTTCCATAGCTATTAGAGTACTGAGCTGAAGAAGGTGAAAAGTATCTTGACCTATAATATCGATGTGGTTGATCCAAGTCAATGCATTTACTGTTATCTGCACATGGTCTGGTAGCAATAGTCGACTTGTGCCTTTTCAACAAGTAACGACTAAAAGGCAATCCACAAGAATTTTGAAAAGGCTGGAGTTCAAACCTGCAACATTACCCATCAATCTAGTTAAGAGTGATGTAGTGCAACATAACCATAGGATTTAGAAATTCCATTATTAGAGATAGTAAGATGATACAAGAACAGCAGGTACAACTGACACATTTCCTAAACAGTATTAAGGGCACCTAGACCTAAAACAGTGATCGACATTGGGGAAGGCCGCATAAGTAACAATTCGAAACGAAGCGGAAATGGGGAGAGTTAAGCCAAATATTCCCGTCTCTAAGATAAGCCACCACAAAGGAATAAAAATAATCCCCCACGCTTCTTAAGAAGTACAATCAACAGCAGTTCCCCCAAAGAAGAAAGAAAATTAAAAATCAATTTTGAAGATCAGACAAAGGAAGTAAAGAAACGACACAAGCAGTAAAAGAAGTGTACCGTGAAACCCAGAGGGGTAAAGGGGAAGAAGGTTTGAAAGCGCCAGCCGGTTGGGCAAAGACGGCCATTGATGCCACCAGTGGAGCTTGGCCCGCCTTAGGGGTCTTGAAGCAAATACAAAGCGCCGTTTTGAGGAGGCGTTGTGCTGCTGAACAACAGCAACAATATTAAGAGGAGTGTTATGGAATAATATACACACTCCACAGGGTGCGTATAATACTTTGAGCAGGAACTGAGAGGGAATCGGAGTCCAGCGAGGAGCGGTGGTGTGGACGCCGGCGAGGAGGCGGCCGGAGTTGCGTAGAGGCTAGAGCCAGGGGGTGAAGTTCGTCGTTGATTCTTAGTGAGAATGAAAGGGGAACTAGGTTAGTGGAGTGTAAACACCGCCGAGGAAGAGGCGGGGTTTGGGGTTTGTCAAGGGGAAGCCCTGAAGCCGCGAACTGAACGAATATGGTATTGGATGGGGATTAGGTATTTTAGGTATGTTTTTTTAAACCGGTTTGTTGACCGAACCCGGTTGTGGGGCGGGTCGAGGGCGGCAAAGTGAAATTGTACATTTATCTAGTGTGATTAGTTTTTTTGGTAAATTAGTAGGGATGGAAATGGGCGTACGATCATTTGACCGGTTAATCGATTCGAATTTGTGAGTGAAAACTCGAAGAATTTCGGGTGGTGGACAGTTAACGGAAATAATTGACGGGTGGGAGACAGGTATGAGTGGAGGTACAACTACATCCTTATAAATTATTAAAAGTAAATAAATAAACCATAAAGATTGTCTTTAAGCTTCAACTCCTAAATTTGTAAAAGACTTGTTAGCCCGCAAAATGCAACCACATCCCCTTATATCTTTTGCATTCTCGATTTTTTTTATATCAATCTCTACAACCTTCACCGTACCTCAGTCCGTCGTCCGCAAGCCAAGCACGTACCCCCTTTGTTGCTCGGTTACTTATCACTCGGTCACTTACTCACTTCAGTGCTCGCTTGTTTCTCTCATCAAGTAATCTTCATTTGGTCGTGGTTCTCTTCATCCTCTCCTCCGATCTATATTCGAGTTTGGAGTCTGATTTGAATATACATTCGACTTTGGATTCTCTTCTAAAGTATGTAATATCATATGATTCATACATCTTAGTTCTTACCCTGTTTTTGGATTACTATTTTAGTTGATAATTTTGGATTAAGACATCCAGTAGTATTTGACGTTGAATTACGCTCGATTCATAAATTATTGATACAATAAGAGGATGTTGATGTGGAAGATTAACCAAGAATGTATACTTTTTACATTCAAAATTTAATTGATGTTCTAATTGTTGTTTTTAAAAATTTGTGTATTACTTTAGGTTGTTGAAGTGGATCGCTACATCGAGCTATAAAGGAGATTGATTCTAATATATGTTGATTTAGTTATTTACGTTTGTTGCATGCAAAAAATATTGCGTTTATTTGCATCGTTTTGTGTTAATTAGAATTCATTTCGACGTTGGTTTGTAATGTTGGATAATATTATGTGATTTAGTAGATTTATATATGTTTACTATGAAATATATATTTACTTGTAAATGTCTAAAACAAAAAGATACACTACACAATATACCCGGTTATTTCACCCGAACACCCGGTGAGTGATGGTGGGTGACGGGTGAAGTGTTAGACGGGTCGTGGGCGGGGTGGATGATAGTTTAAGCAAGGTGGGTGGTTGGTGGAAGTGGAACTTCCACCCATAAATCAACCCATTTTCATTCCTAGTGATTAGGGTTGTATAAAATTCGGGACCGGAATTTTGAAATTTGAACCGGATCCACACCGAAAAGATTTTGTTGGACGAATATAGATTTGGATGGTATATTCGGGTTCAGATGTGAAATGGTCAACTAAATTTAAAGGGACTTAATTTTAGGCCAAAAAATATTATATAACAAAAAATGATCCAATTGGTCCGGTTTCGGGCCTATACCGGACTTGATTTGATCTATGTCCAAAAAGAAGTTTTTAGTCCTGAAGTGACGATCAACCCTAAGTGTGATACATTAAACTTGGATGGATTATCCTCGCGTATTTTAAACCTCAGTAAGGATGGGTTTAAGGGTTTGTTCGGTAAGACGAGATTTTTGGGTAAATTAAGGAAATTTTTTAATAGTTTTAGTTTATTGTGTATTTTTTTTATAAATAAAAGTGGTTCGAAAACACTAGAAGACACACGTCTAGTGGATCGAAAGGCCGAAAATAAACAGTAAACGGATTAATCGTCATGAAGAACCACAATAAGCGAAATAAAAAAAACGAAATGCATAAAACTACATCATTAATCCCGATAGCAAAGAGATCTTCACGAGAAAAGGAGGATGTTCTAGTTAACAGGAATCGGAGAGCACAACATCCATCGTCGAAGGAAGTACACATGTAGGAAGCATGGTGAACAATGGTGGACACCTTACATTTGGATTCGACACAAAGTCATTAGAATTTGATCACAAATCCAAGTCCCCTCCAAGACAAACCACTCGAAACGCCACCAAAACATGCATCAAATTTAAAAGACGACAATGCAAAACACGGAAGTCTTGACATATAAAAGTGAGTTTCTTTTTATATTCTTCTTTTTTTATGGAACAAAAGATCCCATTCCAGAGAAGATACATCCGACCTAAATGCATTCAAACAATGTATTAAATTTTCTTGTATAAGCTAGTGTTGCTAGCGTCAATGATTATGATACAAAGGTTTTGTCCCATAAAAAGTTCACATAAAGACACAAAGAAAGAACAACAACGATGATGACTGAAGGAGATATGCAGATGACAAACAAACAACTCCAAAAGGATAAGGCTCAGAGCAAACAATCATCAAATGACGAGAATCTTGATCCTTTGAGGTGGACAAAGATCTTTATAATGGGAATCTCAATTCCTTGAGTTGGTCAAGGATTTTTGTTTTGCTTTGCTTGTAGGCCTTTGCCTAATGCATTTGAGTTGTATCAATTTTTATCAATCCACTAAAAAAAGTCAACATTCGATCTTACATTGACACCAAAGAAGACGGAAACAAATGAAACAAGATTATAAACATAGTTCCTTCTTCCTTACTAGGTTTTTTAAAATTTATATAAATAAATAAATAAATAAAGCGGTATAAGTTTCTTATTTGATTTTGCTATTGTTTCCTCATCGGTAAAAGTACATTACCTTACCACTTTTGTTAGTCACATAATCAAGAAAAGATCCCCTCATTCTTAAAATTTTGGATTGCTTGTAATGACTTTAAGACATCTAAATAGTGTTTTTCAACACAGAAAGGTGTACCGGCTTGCATGTAATGGCTTGAAGGCCTCATAATAGTGCTTTTCATCAAAGGATGGTACCGGTTTGCTTGTAATGGATTTAAGACCTTAGAATAGTGTTTTTGAGCAAAGGAAGGTTTTGAAACCTCCATCATAACATTTGAAACGTCAATAGATGACAACAAAAAATAAATAATGAAGGAATCAACAAGAATGAGTTGAAAATGAAAGGTAAAGTCGTTTTCACATTGACAAACGACAACATCAAGCATCCAACAAAGACACAAGTTGTTGGAGCAAAGAGAAAGAGAAATAAAGAAAAGATCATAGCAACACCAAGAAGGAGAGGCAACAATAAAACAACGTACAACAAACTTCTCAACTGCTAAACCCACTCCAAAACCAGAGTACAATCCTCAACGACGAATGAATCGAAAGAAACCCACAAAAATTCAGATTTGTAACTTGGATTAAGAGCGAGAAATCGTCAAAAAATGAAGTTTCTCCCTTATCTCTCCCAATTTTTTTTTTTTGCGATTTAGTTTTCGATACACAAAAGGCAGAGAAAGATCTAAACGAAACAATCTTAATATGTTAGATTGTCTTTTAGCGCCTTATGAAAGGAGGACCGGAGACTTAACTTCTCTTCGATATGCCGAGAACCAAAACTTCCAGCAAGAGGTGTGGAGCAAGCGGCGGAATCCTTTGTGAGGAATTAGTTTTCAAAAGAGATAGCTTGTGAAGCCAAGGAGGGTTGTGAGGCCAAGAAAAACTAAGTTAAGGGTTTACCCCAGGCGGTTGTGAAGCTAAAGGGATGGTACTCCGTAGTCTTCGTTGGTGGCTAGGATTTTACCTGCTCTTAAAAGAGAGTGTTTGGGCTTTGCGTGAGAGAGGATAAGTTTAGCTTATTGTGTAGTTGATTTGGTAGTTTTTGCAGAGTTTCGTAAAATATGAAAACTATTGGGAAAAAAAACTAATTTTTGTGTGTATAGGAGAGGAAGGTTTTGGAGTTAAATTGATAAAAAGGACTCGTTCTATAAATTAAAATAAATACATACTAACATAAAAAAGAAAATATTGTCTAAAATTTTTAGAAATCTCTATGCAAAGTTATTAGTTGTAGCTTTGCAAAAAACTCCAAAAAAATCTTTAAAAAACTCCAAAAAGCTAAACCTAATGAAAAAGCTCCATAAGTTGATACATGATTAAACAACGAGTTGTTTTAGTATATTATAATAGAAGATTACATCGTATTATAATTATGAGAGATTACATTATTTTATGTTGTTGATAAACAAAAAGTGACCCACATATTAGTACATAAGTCAATGATAACATATCAATATATCAATGACCCTAAATTAAGAAAGAAAGAATAATACGATTTTATTAACTTTATTTCAAATTGTGTATATATACACATTTATTATTACGAAAAATAGTTATCCTTTAAATGTAACACCCCAAATCCGTAGGACTCGGAGTACTACTGGGCTAGGATCTCACAATGGATCCTGACCCTAGCCTGACAACAATTTCATTAATCTTACAACAAGGCACCGATAGATTAAAACAAAACATGAAACTGATATATATATATATATATATATATATATATATATATATATATATAGAGAGAGAGAGAGAGAGAGAGAGAGAGAGAGATATCAAAAGGTAATACAATGTACCGTTGATTACAATCAAAACCAAACTGTACATCAAAATAACCCAAATCCCCGATACCGCCCCAGTGTACGGAGCCCTCAGCGGATCACCCACTCTGGATCACTCTCCAGCTCTCATATCCTGCAAAGTGTCTACAACACGGTATGAAACCGTTAGCTAACCATACACAAATATAGGAATATGCTAGAGCACAAACACACATTAGAAATCTTAACACATCATCATGCTTTCATACATTTACCCGGTTCATTATCTTTATAAAGTCCAGCAATCAACTCGTATATAAATATCCATATAAACATAAGTGACACGAGGAATATAACCCTCGCCTCTGGGTACTATAACCAGCTGGAATGGTGCCTGGAACACCTCCCCGTGTACCCTAAGGGAATGGAGAGTGCCCGAACTGTTTACTAGGTCTGGCCTGACCACAGAGAACCCCCAACTCCCAGCGGGATGAATGGAAAAGTTGTCACAGTCCTACAATGGGCAATCAATATATCATAGGTCGGTGACCATCATAACACATGCTATAAACATATAACACACACCACTCATGCACAATATCCTATAAAGGAATGGCAACTAAGTAAGTCCCACGGACTTACCTCAACCTCGTAGTCGTGTCACTGGATTAACCTCAACTCAGTCCACTCCAAACTGGAGGATAACACGGCCTATACAAGGCATACATATATATCAAACTCCTATCACACAAAGGGTCACACCTAGACCCAAGGGATCCATAAGGGATCATATCCAACTCGTAAACCTCAAAGCCCTAACCGGCAATTCCATATCATACTCGTCAACATCCGAATCCTAGCATGATACTAAGTTCCTCATACTAGAAAGGAAAGGAACTACCTAACTATAGGTAGTCCCGGGACAAGACGCACCTGCGTGAACTAAGGACGCAGGGGCGGAGGAGATCACCTGCAGGCGCGGCAAGTACAATCCGCATGGGCGGTGACAAGGAACGCTGGCAAGCGCAGGCACGCCGCTGGCACGACGCAGGCGCTGTGACACAGTAACCGCGGGGCGGTGACTCTCGGCCGCGGGGGCGGCGACAACGCAGAATGAAACCTCGCGGCTTCTCTTTAGCTCTTCCCGTGATCAACCACTTCCACTCTCTTCCAGATTCATACACAAGCATAAACATACACATATCAACATCACCCTATGTTCAATACATTTATTCCTAAGCTAAGGAAGGAAGAGCAAGGAAGAAGAAAGGATGAAGAAGTAAGGAGGAAGAAGCTTACCACTGTAGAAGGTCTAGGCAGACAAAGGCATAAGCACACTCAGCTGGCTTCACAAGCTCAACAGCCACAACTAGCATCAACAACCACACCACCACACACACAACTCTACCAACTCAAGGGAAAAACCAACTCAAGCTCAAGGAGAAGAAGAAGAAGCAAGAAGGACGTGAAACTGGATTGGAAATGTGAAGAAACTCTTGCTCAGCAAGGTGGAACGAAGGAGGTAAGGTAAGGTAAAGCACGAGTCAAAGGGTCAACAAAACCGGCTGCAGCCGCCGGAAACCGCAGGGGCAGGTTTCCTGGCCGCAGGGGCGGCCTCACAGACCCGCGGGGGCGGCTAAGACCAAAACTAGCTCCCAAAGCTAAGGCTCTTACATTAAATGTGTAATGTAAAATTTATTTTGGTTAGAAATAATATTTAGAGATAATTATTTATTATCATTATTTAATAAACACCATTTTAGGTATGTGATTTCAGAAAAAATACAATTAAGATGCACTATCAAAACATATATGTCAAAAGATATCGAGGTGATAATACAATGAGTTGAAAAAAATGGATGAATTATAGTAGACTATTTTTTTTAAGATTAAATTATAATTAATTATAAATGAATAAATGACTATAAATAAAAAGCTTGTAAAAATAACATGTAGCGTTAACGTCATAAACTGATGACATGTGACAATAAGGGTTTTCGCTTTATATAAATATATATTATAAATTATAGATATTTTGTCTGACCAAGTGGTGAATTTTGGCAACTTGTCATATTCACGTAAAAACATCTCATTTTTTTCCCACTTAGCGTTCTCACATTACAATTCCTCAACCTTTTTCACATGTCGCCTTTATATTACGCCACCTCATTATTTTTATTTTTTCTTATGTGATATTGTGTTCATATTAATACTAATGAAGTTAAATAATTCAATTAAAATAGCATGCACACAAGAAGGAAATAAAAAAACAGAGTATATATTCAATAAACAAAGTGTAGTTAGAAATCTATGTATTTAGAATGATATGATAAAAATAGAATAAATTTTTTTATGGCTTTTGTATTAATTTTTTTTAAAAATGATTTAGTTTACTAATGATAACATATTAGTTAGATAAATCCGTACATTGCACGGGAATTATGCCAATACACGAGTATTATTCAATCCGATTCCTTGCGACATGAAAATCCTAAAATTAGGGGTGTAATACGAGCCGAGTCCAAATTTTACACGACCTTTAAAATGATTCATATTCGGCTCGTTTAGAAAGTGAATGAACTTGAGTCGAACTTTTAACGAACCGAGCATGAGAAGTTTGGTTAAAATAATGCTCATATAGTGTTATTTTAGCCAAACGAGATGAGCATCGACATGCTCAAGTCCAAGTGTCCAACTTGTTTATAAATGAGCCGAGCCCAAGCCGAACCTAAATTTTATACGAACTTTAAAATGTATTCATATTCGGCTCGTTTAAAAATGAATGAGCTTGAGCCGATAGAGCTGTTACATGAGACAAGCTTCTCGGGCTCGGCTCGTCAAAAGCTCGGCTCGTTTATAAATGAGTCAAGCTTGAGCATGTCAAGGCTCGGCTCGCTCGGGTAAAGTTCGGCTCATTCGGCTAAAATAACACTATATGAGCATTATTTTAGGCGAGCTATTCGGGCTCTGCTCGCCAAAAGCTCAGTTCGGACTCAGCTCGTGTATAAACGAGCCGAGCTTGAGCATGCCACAACTCGGCTAGTATAACACCCCTATGAGCCAAACCGGGTACCTAAACTCTCATTAACATCTCGAAGCCAATACCAAATCCCATTCTTTTAACACCCGATTATCAGTCATGGAATTGGGCCTCGCTTAAGCCCATTTAAGTAGCTTGACCCAATCTTCAAGACCCACCTTCATCTCAAAATAGCCCAATTGGCCATCATACGAACTTACAAGCAGGTGGTCCCTGGTCCCATTGGGGTATGTATCTCTGCTGTCCAGCCCTAGTGGGGCCCAGTAGAGTCAAAAGCTGAAATTACTTTTCCTTTTGTGAAAGTTGGTGGTGCATGGAAGTCACACTGGTCGTGCGTGCAGGTAATCGTAGATATTTTTCTGGGTTTTGGGATTCATCATAGCCCAAGGGCAATACCGGATGATCTTTTTTCAAAAGCTATTCACTTTTTTTGCGATAATTGTGGGGATTTCGGATTAACTGCTGGCCATAATACGCGTTACAATATCAATGAAAACGTCGCCGTTTCGATAGCCACAAAATTTCTGCTGCTAACCCTAGTTTTACCGGGCATCCCTCCGCTATATAACGAGCCTTCCTCCTGCTCAATTCTCCATCCCACCCGCCCCTTCCCTTTAGATATTTTCATTTCTCAGTTCTTCAACAAAACTTCCATGGCTGACGTTGAGTATAGGTGTTTCGTCGGCGGCCTTGCCTGGGCCACCGATGACCGCTCCTTGGAGACAGCTTTCTCTAAGTTCGGTCAAGTGACGGAGTCGAAGGTCCGTTATGGCCAGATCTGATCCTTGATGAACACCCGGTTTTCTGTTAGATGACCTGTTGTTCGATCGATCTTTGGTTTCTCGTTGCCTTACTATGATCTGCTTTTCTACGCTATTGTTACTGTTACTGTCACTGCTCTTCTCTGTTACTTGATATGTTCTTCTGTTCTTTAATTGATATCCGGAAACGGTATGTTCAATCAAAAGACGAGGATCGATTGTTATATTTTGTTTGATTCCAGTTTATTTTAATTTTTGCATAGATCTGATCTTGGCTTTTATGAATCTTCTTTTTCAGATCATCAATGACCGTGAAACCGGAAGGTCCAGGGGATTCGGTTTCGTGACCTTCTCTTCTGAACAGGAGATGAAGGAGGCAATCGAAGGGATGAACGGTCAGGAACTCGACGGCCGTAGCATCACTGTGAACGAGGCACAGTCTCGCGGAAGCGGTGGTGGAGGCGGTGGTGGTTACCGTGGTGGTGGCGGCGGCGGCGGCTACGGAGGTGGCCGTCGTGAGGGTGGATATGGAGGAGGAGGTGGTGGAGGCTACGGAGGTGGCCGTCGTGAGGGTGGATATGGAGGAGGAGGTGGTGGTGACCGCTATTCTCGCGGTAACTCTGACGGAGGGTGGAGAAATTAAAAAAATCTAGTTAGGATCGTTTCGTATTCGGCCAATGTGGTTTAGTTATCTAGCTTAAGTATAGCTTAAGTCTCGTTAGCTTCACTTGTGTCTGTTCTTGTTCTGCTTGTTATAATGTCCTGGTGTTCGTTGATGGTTACCGCTGATGGTTGTAATTAACTCTCATGTAATGATATAGAATGCCAAATCTATCCCTAAATTTTCTCTCATCTCTTTTGAATGCTTTTCCGATTGTTTGTTTTCGCTTTTATTTTTTCAGTTTTATGACTCTGTTTTCCTTCTGTCTATGGTCATCTATTTGATACGATGTGGATTATCGGCATTTTGATGGATACTTTTACTCTGAAAATGGTAGATGACTCATTGATTAATCACTAATTTGATGAAAATTATTGCAATTTCCTCCCACGTCATTCTCTATACTCACTTGAATCTCGTTGTTTTCCTTGGATGCCAATGTCATTGTCATTAGACTTGCAATCAAGGGACACTCTCAGCTTGTCCTTTATTATACTCGTTTGTGACTTTGTGAGCCTGTCATTCAGTCATTCCTGTTATACCTACTTACCTAGTTTGCAATTGTGTACTTAACAGCCTCTTCTACGCATACTTTCTATCAGAAGCTTGGATGTAGGAACAACTAATATGATCTAATTTCTTCACATCTGGTTCTAAAGATGTGAACCACCCACTTTTTGTTCAATAAAATGTCCTACCGAAGGAAATTTCTAAAATATAAAAAAAGCTATACAACTAGAACTGTCCTTGGCTGATGCGCTGTAAAGTTAGTAGATGTGTATGTTGCTATGTTTCTGAAATTAGGCTTTTTCATATCTCGTTCTTGTTGGGCTTTCATCTAATAAGTCCCAAAATTGTGAAATGGGAGAGTAGTTTGTTTGTTGTCTATTAAACGTTGCACCACTCGCCACATTTGTTAATAGATGTGTATGTAAGTATGTTGGTATGTTTTTGAAATTAGGCCTTTTCATATCTTGTTCTTGTTGGGGTTTCATCTAGTAAGTCCCAAAACTGTGAAATGGAATAGTAGGCCTTTTCATATCTTGTTCTTGTTGGGCTCTAATCTAATAAGGCCCAAAACTGTGAAATGGGAGAGTAGTTTCAATTTGATTGTCCAATTCTTCTGTTTGTCAGTTGTCTATTAAATGTTGCGCCACTCGCCACATTTGTAACCAAAAGCCTCTCGGTGATAAAGTTTTTTAGGAAATGGTAGCCACTGTAAATTTTGTTGGATTAGAAAAAAATATCTCTTGTATAAATATCTAGATGAGTCTCTCGGTGATAAAGTTTTTTTAGGAGATGGTAGCCCATTTGCAAATCGTTGGATTAAGAAAAATATCTCTTAAGTTATCTGCCGGTAGAGTTTTAACCTTAATCAATGTATTATTTGTTCCTGAAATGCGTAGAAACATAATTTTTAGTGTTTTACTGATAAAAGTCGGGATGAAACAAACAATTGATGGGGTAAGTTGGTTATCACTAAAAATGGGGTTTATGTTGCTGAGACATTTTTGTAATGAGAATTTATTTCTTCTTGATAATTCTAATTGAGATGAATGCAAGTAATTTTGTTTATATGACTTGTGCTTTGGATAATTGACGTGGTGGATTAGGCCACTTGTATATCCGCTATTAAACACATGAAATATGCCAATTTAGTTTAGGATGATTGGGACAATAATGTTCCTAAATGTGAAATATGCGTAGAAGCTTAATATGTTAAAAAACCTTTTGCCTTTGTTCCAATCATACATCTTCTTTGCTTGAACTTATTCATACTGACTTAGTTGATTCAAAAGCACAATCGTAGAGGTGGAAAACATTATTATATAACTTTTGTAGAGGACTTCTCTAGATACACAAATTAAAAGATGAAGCTTGTATTATGTTCTTGCATTTAAAACCCGAATTTGAAAATTAACTTGATAAGAAAATTAAAAGGCTAAGATCAGATAGATAGAGGTGGTGAATATGAATCATTGTGTTTGTTTGCCATATCTTAAATCGTGTATATTATAAAAGAAGGTTTATCATACCATATGAACTTTGAAAGGACTATCCTTCTAACTTGAAGTACCTAAGAGTGTGGATGTCTTGCAAAAATTGGTTTCCCTACCTTTAAAAGGACTAATATTGGTCTTAAGACCGTTGATGTTGTTTTTATTGGTCATGCGCATAATATCTCTGCTCATCGTTGCTTGTCTATTCAAATTGATTAGAATAATTGATTCTAGAGATGTTGATTGAGTTCTTTGAGCATGTTTTTCCATTCAAAAGAACGATTCAATCTAGTTCATACAAAAGTGCATTAGCTAAAAGAACCTTAGGGAACCCTTAGAGAAACCTCGAACAAGTAAAAGAACAAGAACTGAGATTGACTTTGGGTATGATTTTATTACTACATACCTAACTGAATTGCTGAAAATAGTGAAAATTCATACACCACTTCTTGATCGAAGAAGATCCAAACTATTTTACCGATGCAATGAAATCTGCTGATGCTATATTACGGAAAGAAACTATTATTTATTAATAAAAATATGCAAATTAATTAAATTATTTTATGGCCTTAAGCAAGCTTCCGAGCGGTGGTTTGAGAAATTTGATTATACCTTGCATGAAAATAGTTTTGTTTTTAACTTTGGAGATACTTATGTGTATTCAAAGGTGAATGATAATAGGAGCGTCATTATATGCTTATACGTGGATGACATGCTCGTACTTGGTACATCTTTTGATATCGTGAATAAAATAAAGACATTTTTGAGTTCCAAATTTAACATGAAGGACTTAGGTAGGGTTGATATTATTCTTGGTGTACGAGTTAAGAAAACTAGGTATATCGGTTTGTATGATTTCTAGATTTGGTTATGATGTCACCTAGTTTTGTATTGTTTCATACTATCATCATATAGAATAAGACATTCATATTTTGTGTGGATTCCATGTTGCTTTCGATATGGATGCCTATAAGCGAGTCTTCTTTGCATTGCTAGGAATTCATACCCTTATTTGATGGTTTTGGAGCTACAATGGTAGAACACTTGAATATAGACCCATGACGAACTCTCCGTCTATGTGATTAAGTCGGTTTTCACAAAGGCAAGGTTGATTGAGAGCTAATGAGAGAGTAAAGAAATCAAGGCATATTCAAGTGCCTTAATCAAGTCCATCGGTCACATGACGGAAGACAAGGCGGATTCAAGCACCTTAATCAAGTCCGTCGGTCACATGACGGAGTCAACCAGACGATACCATTTAAGAGAAAAGCCTTGATTCATGAACCACGATAGAAGTCGTGTGTTGGAGATAACGAATTCTCACATCTAAAGTGGAACATTTTGTACATAAGGTCAGTTGTCTACTTAATCCTCCTATTTCCGATTAGTTTTAGGATGGAACCCCGTTGGAATTATGTGTTGGGATTAGGCCTATTGAGCATGTGTGCTCGTATGCATACGACCTCCACTCTACGGTCCGTTTGTCCCGGATTTTGACATGGTATTAGAGTCTTTAGCGTCTACCCACTCGCGATAGCATGTGGGCAAGTGTTTGTACCCTAATTGCACTTGCGGACGTGTGTTAGAAATAGTAAATTCAGAGTCTAGTATATAAGGTCGGTGAACTCCTCCTCCTATTGCCAATTGATTTTAGGTTGGAACCCCGTTTGACTTATGTTTTGGACTTAGACACAACACACATGTACACTCAAATGCACACAATGCTCTCTCTACGGTTCATCTATATCGAACTTTATAATCGTGGCCGAGTCGATTCACCTTGGTCCGGCTGATTGACCACTATGTAACAAGTTGGATATCTCTTGGCAAGCTTTCATTCTTTACACGTTTTCAAACTTGAAATATAGTAAGTTTTATTATAACTAATTTAGAGGAATTTCAACCCATTATTATAATTAGACATATCAGGATTTTAGCATTGGACTTTCGAGTGGAACCTATTTCTTTGTAAGGAGTTGGAAAATATTATAGTCGATTAAATAAAATTAACGTTCCATATTTGTCCCTAAATTATGAAGATTTATATAAAAGACTTTAAAATTTATTAACATTCATTAATTCAAGAGTAATATAAATTTTTTCCCCTAAATTAGGAAGAGTTATATAAAATTAATGTATCAGATTTTTCATATTTAGTTCGTAATTCTATGATTTCGATCTGAATGTTTTTTTTTGCACTATGTCTCTTGAAATACTTCTATTTCGATCGAAATGCATGATAATTTGATTTTTTTGCACTATATCTCTCGAAATACTTCCATTTCGATCGAAATGTAGGACAACTTGAATTTTTCCCCACTATCTCTTTCGAACTTCAATTTCAATCGAAATGCAGGACAATTTGAATTTTTTGCTCTATTTCTCTCGAATTACTTCCATTTCGATCGAAATATAGGACAATTAATTTTTTTTTTTTGCATTATCTCTCTCGTAATACTTTCATTTCGATCAAAATGTAGGACAATTTTGCCTCTAGGTCAAAATTTAAAGAATTCGATAGGAATGAACTTGTAACTTAGGTGTGATTATTGCTCTAAATTTCGATCGAAATGTATATAATTTGACCGAAATGTAAACAATTCGTCCGAATTAGCATGATTTCGATTGAGTTGTCATTTTTTCTTGTATAATGATCCTCTATTTTGACCGAATTAATTACCAGGATTTTGATCATTTTTTTAATAAATACAATTAAGATAGGAATGTCGAAGGTATTTTAACCAAAATCGATCGAAATGTACTAAATAACGATTAAAGAATAATAATTTGTTGCCAAATTTGTGAAGCTATTAGTTGAAACTGTATATTTTAATTTTAATCCTATGAATCACGACCGTGAATACTTACAATGCACCAAAATCTTTTGAACATTCATTTTTTAATCAGAAGCCTCTTAGAGGTTCTTACTCCGTGCATAAAATAAGTTCTCACCCGAATTTTTATATATATATATATATATATATATATATATATATATATTTATATATATATTGTCATAGTCATTTTAGAACCGATCAAACGAATAGAATGCCATAGTGGATTTCAATTGATTTGGGGTTTAAGAGTGCTACAAAAGTGAAGAATTCATAGTGGATTTATCATATCAAAGCATCTAGTCTAAGAATTTAGAAGCATAATTGATAGAAAATAATAAATTATTCTTAGTATTTGTCTGTTGATTGATGTGTGAACCGAATCTATTCAAAAAATAATAAAAAATAACAAAAATTTTAAGTGTGACTTCTGTACTTGGTTCACACGAGCCCGACATCAAGATCTCATTTGCCTTCAACTATTAAAACGAAGATCGAAAGGGAGCAATTAAATTACTTCGGATGAAGATGATAACTAATCAAAAGAGAAACAATAACAATAATTTTTTTTTGCCAGCTATAAAATTACATTAAAAGCATGTAGGTTTGTTGGTTCAGTTTTTTTCTAGAATTGAATGAATTTGGATTAAAGATTTGGTCAGATAAAATTGATTAACTTTTAAAATAGAGATTTGATCTGGGAGGTTTTCTTGTTTATCTGACGGATCCAAAGGTTTCTATTATTGTTGCTATAGTTATATTTGTAGTAATTATTTTGATCTTAAATTTTCCGTGGTCCATGTTGTTCATTTTGTTGTGGGGTTCACCGTCCGTAGAGAACGGATCGAGGCGGTGCAAATTTGAAATTAAGCACTCTTCGTGTTGGCTCTCTCATTGTCACCTCTACCTCCCATGCAGAAATTAAATGAAACATCTTGCCCATTAATAACTTGACATGGTGGGAGATATGGGTGATTTTATATTAACGCGTTGGCATAATAAAACATCTATAAGAAAAATAGGCCTTTTAATCTCAAATTGAAAGTTTCGTGTCGGTCCATTTGGTAGGATGCTTAGGATGATTGAAGATGAAAATTTTCTTAATTATGTTTTTAATCTCCAAGTGTTAGAATATGAAAAATGATTAGTAGTTTATTGGTCTATAAGATATATAAGGAACAGTTCATTAATCACTTTGATGGGAAATTAAGAAATGTGGGATGATTTTAGTGTAGTTTCACTCTTATCCGAGCAAAAAAAGCACATGTTCAAAAAAATCGGGTGTTTGGTGAACGTTGTATGGGTGAAGATCTTTCACTCATCAACCTCATCAACCGATTGAACAATTAAAATATCTAAAATTTTCATATTTAACCTTGAAACTATGGAATTACAAAAGTTTATTATAGTTTATTTATAGTTATTGTTTATATCTTATTTATAAATATTATTTGTTTTTAATATGAAATTTGATCTACATGTACAATAAGACATTATAAGTATAATATGAGTTAATGACTACGGATCAACTTGATCCACTTAAATTAGCTATCCGACGGGTAATGGGTGTGTATAGGCATCTAAAAATGGTAAAAAAAGACGATGAAGTAGTTTGACCGATATGTAAATACATGTTCTAAGTATTTGTTGATAGACTTGATGTATACTTATTAATATTTATTTATTTTTATATAATTTTATCCAAATTATATGAACAAATAAAATATTTTTAATATACCTATGTTCTTAAAACATATGACATAAGTTAACAAATAAAGCACCGTTGCATCTCAAAATAAAAATTTGTCATCCAGAACTAGACCTAGGCAAACGCGGACAAGCCCACCCGCATGGCCCGCCCGTCCGTGAAAACGGACGGGTATGGCGCATAAGGCAGGTCCCGGCCGGGCCGTTAAGCCCGGCCCGTCAATCCCGCCGGGCGGGTACGGGCAAGGGTACAAGCCCGGCCGGGCCGCTAAGCCCAGCCCGGAAGTCTTTTTTTTTTTTTTTTTTTTCTTTCTAATTTAAATATGTAAAATTTATACATGCGAATATTAGATTTTAAACCCAATACGTCAAGATAAGATTTAAATGTTCACGACCATTGAACTACTTTGAGTTATGTGTTATAATTTTATTTATTTTATATTTAATATGTATAATTTTTATTTAAAAAAAAATATATATATATAAAAACGGACCCGGCCCGAAGTCCGCTCCGGGTGGGTACGGACAAGATCTTAGACCCGAAGTCCGGCCCGCAAAAACGGATAATTTTTTATGCAAGTCCGGCTTGAGTCTGGGATGCCCAGGTCTATCCAGAACCTAAAAAAATCTTCAAAAAAAATCTTAGCAATGTTTGGGAAATAGGACATTGGACATAGAATGTAAATAGAAGAGCGTAGTAAATCTGCCACAACCATCTCTTTGTTTCCTCATCCACCTATATACAATCATACAACTGTAGATTCACACAAATCAACTGGATTTACGCCCATTATTTATGACAATTTAATAACGCCCAACAGTTCCACCATAAATGATTCCAGTTACGTACGAGTATTCACACCAAATAGTTTATTTTTTTAAAAAATAATTGTAATGAAATTGATATATACCCCGGTCCAATACAATTATACTAGGTAGGTTTTAGACTTTCGATAAAAATACAATAAATTAAATATATATTAAAAATAATAATTTGTAAATTAATGATCGGGATGGTTTAGTTTCACAACTTTCTCCCAACCCACATTTCCTCTGAAATCTGAAGCACTGTCCAATATTTATTGCTATGAAGACTTCAGTCAACACTAAATACCTTATATGTACAAGCTAGGTTTTGTCATCGATGTGCTCAAACTAAGCTCCTACAGTGCAGTATCTTTATAGCAACGATCGTACAACCCTATTCAAAACTCAATGTCTTCCCGGAATCCTCAACCAAACTCCGGCGACGGCGGCCATGCTCGGTGGCTACCTGATTTCCGGCAGAGTGTAAAGCTAGGTTTTCATTACCTAGTAACCCACTTCTTCGTCCTTTGCTTCATCCCTCTCATTTCATTTATCCTCATCCAAGCATCACAAATGCAATACGACGACGTTTACCAGCTTGGGCTCGAACTCAAGCACCACCTCATAACAATCATCACTTGCTCCGCATTGATGGTATTCGGGTTAACATTCTATTTCATGACCCGATCCAGATCCGTTTACCTCATCGACTACTCCTGCTACCACCCGCCATCTCATCTTAAGCTAAGTATCAACGGAGCGATACAACGCGCGAGGTTGACTGGTAGTTTTGAGGAGTCGTGTATCGAGTTCCAAAGGAAGATTCTAGAAAGATCGGGTTTGGGAGATGAGACTGTGCTTCCTGTTGCAATGCAAGCTATCCCTTACCAGCCAACGATGGCGAATTCAAGAGCTGAAGCTGAGGAGGTGATATTTGGAGCGCTTGATAATTTGTTTGAAGCTACTGGAGTTCACCCGAAAGAGGTAGGTGTGTTGGTGGTTAACTGCTCTTTGTTCAATCCTACGCCTTCTTTGTCAGCGATGGTCATCAATAAGTATAAGATGAGGGGGAACGTCAGAAGCTTTAACCTCGGCGGGATGGGCTGCTCTGCCGGCGTTATCGCCGTCGATCTTGCTAAGGACATGCTTCAGGTACCTCAATAGATTTGAACGTCAATATTATATTATTATTATTTTTATTAAGGTTGGGCAAACGATCCGACTGTAACACAGTGTTCTACCTGGTCTAACACGGTCCGGTCCAAAATGGCTCGATCCGGATAGTATCGGCCAATATTTTTTTTTCAAGAATACATTTTTTTTATATTGTATAATATGATTCGGTTTAAACTCGGATTGTACCGTATACATGGATTAAAAGAAAATTGAAAAGGAAAAAGAAGGTCGGAACTGAAATATTACGGTCCAAGACCGGACCGGATCAAAGAATACGGTCCAAGACTGGACTGTATTTTCCGGCCAGGTATAACTATGCCCAAATCCTAGTTTTTAGTACATGATATTCTCTCCGTTTCACAATATTTGTCTATCTATAATTTTTCACACATATTAAAAAATATTATAGAAAAAAAGACAATTATTATTGTTCACTAAGAAATATCATATAAGCAAAATAAAATAATAAATATAAGTGTCATTTTCAAGAGTATTATAACGTACTAGCTATAACATTTGTTTTTAGAAAGTTTTCACACTAAATGAATTTTATGGACAATTATTTTGAAAATAAATGCACGTAATTTTCTATATTTCGTTTATGACATGTTAATATTGTGATTCAGGTACATCGGAACACCTACGCGGTGGTGGTAAGCACGGAGATCTTAAGTCTAAACGGGTACACCGGAAACAAGAAGTCAATGCTGGTGACAAACTGCCTATTCCGTATGGGAGGAGCAGCGGTGCTCCTCTCAAACCACAACTCCGATCGAAGGCGTGCAAAATACAAGCTAGCCCACGTGGTCCGCATCCACAGCGGATCAGACGACAAGGCATTCCGATGCGTGTTCCAAGAGCAAGACGACACAGGGAAGACCGGAGTTTCTCTCTCAAAAGATCTCATGGTAGTCGCCGGCGAAGCCTTAAAAACAAACATCACAACTTTAGGTCCTTTAGTTTTACCAATAAGCGAGCAATTATTATTCTTCGTAACCCTAGTCGCTAGAAAGTTCTTTAACCCGAAGATAAAGCCATACATACCGGATTTCAAACTCGCGTTCGAGCATTTCTGTATTCATGCGGGAGGAAGAGCTGTGATCGACGAGCTGGAGAAGAACTTACAATTGTCTGCGGATCATGTGGAGGCGTCGAGGATGACACTTCATAGATTTGGGAACACGTCGTCGAGTTCTATTTGGTACGAGCTTGCGTACATTGAGGCTAAGGGGAGAGTGCGTAAGGGAGATCGTGTGTGGCAGATCGCGTTCGGGAGCGGGTTCAAGTGCAACAGCGCGGTTTGGTTGGCTTTGCGTGATGTGAAGGCTTCACCTAAGAGTCCGTGGTTGGAATGCATTCATAAGTATCCTGTTGAAATGATCAATTGATTTGGGGATATACGTCCTCAGGCACTTGTGTTGAAGCATGGTTATAAGTTATGAGTTTTTTTTATTAAGTTTGATGTTACGGTCTGGGTAGAGTCTCATGTATGTGTAGGTTTTCCAAATGAGACTTGTAATTCATTTGGTTAACTGCACAAGTTACCATACCATCTATAATGTAATATTTATAGTTTTTGAAGTTTTATATAATTAAAAATTAAAATGAATAAAATCCGTTACTGGCAGTGTTTTACAATTTATTACAGATAATATGAGTTTATTTTTGTTGAAATTTAACTCTTGGAGAAAAAGTTGATGATATAATATGACAGTAATGACTTTTCCTAAAGTTTGAATTTTCTATTAGAAGGAAAAAAAATCGTGTTACTAAATAGTTTCAGCACCATTTTCTTAGAAAACTTGTCTCACGTTCCTTTTCGTGCTCTCCTTTAGAGCTTTGATGTTTAATTCTACTATAAATATAAATGAGAATCGCATGCGTCATTTGATTAAATAAAGAATTAAAAATGTAATATCTCTTGATACGAGAGATTTAGAGACTCAAATATGACTCCTCTAGGTAATCTTCAATGATAGTGCGAGGATCGAAGACGTATAAAAAATCCGGAAAAGCAAAATAATCGATCGACGAGTATATGCATGCTTATGGACGGTATGAGCAAATTTTGAAATCTTATATTGCTCTTCATTTGTAAATAGAAATTTGGGCTTTCAATTGCATGCATTCAACGGCCCATTTAAAATATAGTAAAATTGCAATTCAAAGTGCAATTTCAATTGCAAATCATAATTGCCTTTGCAATTCAGCCGTCCAATTTATATCTAGATGAGGACAACCTAAGAGTCTCCGAGCCTGCTAATTTTGATTTGAATTTTCTTTTTTTAAGTGGATTATTACGTCGAGATAGAAGTTAGGCGGACAACAAGCTGTATCGTCAACCCTTTCTGAATTGCAAACCGATCCTTCTAAACACTACATCTGAAGGCCTAGGTGACACAAAATTACCATGTAAGACCCGTTGCACCCTCTTGAGAATCTCGACGGCATCAGGCGCAAGATAACCAAACGTATCGAAAGCGAACGGAAGAAACACGTGTTGATTTTCAATACAAGCTCTTTCATGCTTAGCCACCTTCAAAGAGGCCGCGTTGAGAGCCACCTTACCCACCACAAAAGGCTCGTTATCCAAACCAACCAAAGGAGAGACTCATGTCAAATCAATACAAGCATCTTTTCCACCCACCCATCCAAAAACTAACACATCTACAAGCCTCAACGTAGACCTTCTTTCACGCGGATCAGTCAAGTAGGATACATACGCCTCTTTCTTGGCCGAAATCCCTACTCTCTTAAACATGTCACATAAAACATCACGAACCAAATCATGCCTATATTTAAAGCCGGGTAGTTCATGATTTTCTTATGTATATAAGTAAGGATACCTGTTATTCAATTTTTATTTCTTACCATATTTAAATATAAGAAGTATTACGTATTTTTTTCTAGTGAAAAACACCCATGAATGTTTACAGTGGTTCTATATCATGAACGTTCATTGAATAATCCGACATCTATTAGAGGTTCTTACTCCCTACCGTAAGAAAAATTCTCACTTGAACACGTGTTGAATGTTAAAATCTTTTATCAATTTTAGGCGGATGCGGAATCCGCTTCCGCCCCAACTTGAGGCGGAAGAAGAATCCGCTTCCGTAGTCGCGTTAGTTTTTTTTCTTTTTCCATCCGTGCGAATAGTAACTTTGTAAAAAAAAACATATTTTTGGATAAACAAATATAAGTTACCTTCTAGCTAAAGAATCATCACTAGGAATAAATTAGGAGCCAAATGTAGGCTTTTTATTCCCAACTAAATCTCTAGTCTCCCTAAATGCTCTCCTCCTAGCTACATTCCTTGCAATTCGTACATCCCCGTCTGTTGGGATGAATGTACAAGTCGGTCTCCCGATTGTCATCCGCTCCAATGTCCACAATTGTATAAAAAAGATTAAGTTAGCAAGTTGTAAATGTAAATGATTAAAAACTTAAACACAAATGTATTAACCCGTATCAAGATAAGGGGTCCAACTATATTTGTTTTCCCCTATGAGTTGCTCTGCATAAGTGCCTGTACATGTATGCAAGTGCATCACTCCCCCCAACTGTAATATTGGTCTCTTTAAAGTCCATTAATAATGGGAGGTATAGTAGTTGTACATTCTTACTACTCGTATCACCGAATAATATTTTGTCTATGAGTTGCAAGATATAAGCTCTTGCATAACACTTGATTGTGTCCTCGTCGGCATCAACTGGAAAATTTGAAAAATGTTCACGTAGCCACCAAATACCTAATGACGAACCTAATAAATACTCCTCGGGCGGAACAACTCTAAGAAGCTCCTCTATCACCTTCACCCAATCATGAGCATCAATGCCTGTCATTGGCTCCCCGTCCACTCGTAATCCTAGTAATATAACAATATCTTCTAAAGTGATTGTCGCCTCACCAACTGATAGGTTGAAAGTGTGTGTCTCGGGCCTCCACCTCTTGACCAAAGCAGTAATAATGACACCTACACCTCAAATGTGGAGATCAGACGGTGAATCCCATAAAACCCTGCTAGCCGTACATAATAAATGACTCTCTCATCGTACGAGGTATAATGTATGATGCTCTGTCTACATTTAAGAGGTTGCATGGACAACATATATAAATCATTTCAAAATGTTAGTTTATACAAGTGCAATAAAAGCTTATGTAATACAAGTGCAATGAAACATTTTTCTTATACGTACACAAGGATCACGGGTCCAAACATCCTCACTCCTATGCTCACGCTGGAGGGAAATAACCGATCCTTCATATGGTCCGGGAGGGATACTCATGACAACTATTACATAATAAAAATCAAATACTTAGACTTGCAATTACATTCAAATCCTTAGGCTTGCAATTATATCATAAAAATTCAAATACTTAGACTTGCAATTACATTCAAATAATTAGACTTGCGCCCATTTACATTCAAATACTTACACTTGCAATTACATCATAAAAATTCAAATACTTAGACTTGAAATTACATAATACAAATTTAAATACTTAATGGTCATGGCCTGAGGTGCTAGCCCGTGTTGGACAAGTCTTCTTGTTGTGTCCCGATTCTTTGCATATGCCACACCATTTTCTTCCTGGAACACCCCTATCCATCTCATTCCTTATTCTAGTTGACCGAGGTCTCCCAACAACTCTTGACATCGCCGGATCGGGAATCATTTGTGGCCCTTGGACATCTGACCAATCTAACTTATCACCGACCGGGTTAAATGATGTGCTATATGTCAATAAATAAGCTTGTGTTTTATAGAAATGATCGATATAAGGTGTGTAGTCAAATCCTTGCATGCGGCACACTGTTAATACATGGGGACATGACACCTTGAAAATCTTCCAACTTAAACAAGTGCAAGTCCTTTGGGTCAAATCCACCATAAACTATCGACGACCTCCCATGTCATGATGCCCCGGTAGATGAACCAAACCTCGTAGATGAATTGTCGATCGTTGAATCTAGTAACCATAGCATTACCCTACACTTTCATGTTTTTTACAATCATCTCTTTTTACAATCATCTCTTCTACTTTCTTTGAAAACTGATGATCGGCGCTATGTTGTAAACCCTAGGCATATATTTGGACAAAGTATGCATTGCAAAGGTAAAAGAAGGACTGAACAAGAGCAGTAATAGGCAAACATCTAACACCATTCATCACACCATTGAAACACTTTGACAAGTTTGTGGTAGTGACTTCAAACCTTCGACCACCATCATGATATAATGACCATTTTTCCTTCCCGAAAGGTTCTAAATGTTGATTAGATTCTATACGTTCATTTCACCAATGGCATGAAACCTTTTGTCAAAATCTTCTTGTTCATGTCGATATGCAGCGTATCCAAGAAGATTTCTCAAATGCTTATTTTTGAACTTGGATTGAAAATTTGATGATAGATGACGCATGTAAATCATATGATAAGCATTTGGCTCCCTCCATTTAGAAGATTCTAACATGGTCTTCATGATATATGTATAGTTGTCCCATATAACACCCAAACCTACTATTTGTAATATGTTCACCAAGAAAATCCATGAACCACCTCTAACTTGATCCATCTCTCCTTCAACTATGACAAACAATACACCCTATACTTTATATACAAATGTGCTCCATCAATAGAGATAGTTGACAAACAATGTTCAAATGCTGCATTGGATGGACCAAATGCCCAAAAAACACGTTTAAATACTTGTGCATGAAGATTGGAATGAACCCTACTCTCCCATTTGACGACAATTCATGAATTTGTATTTTGAAGTGAAGACATGAAACGAGGAAGATCATAATATGATTGACACCAATTGCCATAAATTGGTGAAATTGCACGTTGTTTTGCATCCCATGCTTTTTTGTATGAAACCTTCACTTTATACTTATCAAACATAAATACAATGATGACAAGTGGCTTGATTGTCTTGTCCGCACGGATAAGAGAAATAATTTCTCCACAAATGAATGCAACAACATATTACTATTATCCACATACATGACGTCTCTAACACGTGTATGGATGTGAGGTCCGAAATATTGACTTATTCTCCATTAATCAAGATTTTCATGAACCCTATCAACTGTCAACTTCCAAGGACAATTGCATGATTCATGTGGTTTGCAAATAACTGTGTAGTATTTTTTTTCTTTTGCAACTTTGACCGTATATTCTTTGCCTCTAGCAACATAATAGATTGTGAGTTGTCTTTTCAACTCATCTAAAGAACTGAAATGTTGGCCACAAACAAATTCACCTCCTTCTACATATTTTGTTGCATTCCAGTTTTGCCACGAGTTTATAGGAGATGAATCACACTCTTCAACAACATTTCAAAAAGGATATATAGTTGATACCTCTCTAGCCACTGCCTATTTCTCGATAACATTGTACATAACTTAAACCGCATCACCATCTTCTTCTGATTAATACATCTCATCCTCGTGTTCGATACCAAATTCATCGGCGTGAAAATTGTTTTGATAATTTGTGAGTAATCTCGTGTAAAATCCCATATCATGTGCCCATGAATTATTTGATAGCCATCCGTCGGATTACTTCGCAATCAAACTAAAAAATGAACCAAAGATTTCAACTTAAACTCAATACTCAACTGTTGCAACTCAATACTCAATTTTTGTCGAGGAAGCTCCTTGACAAAGTCGTTTGTTAGCTTCTCTTCATTTAAAGACAATAAGCCCATCTTGCCATCTTGAAAATATAGGTAACTTTCGCATTTGTATTATTCCCCGTATCTCTGCCTCTTTTGTCGTACAACTTTGTTAATTGCATAATTACTGCTTCTAACTTCTTGAGTTTGATCCTAATCCATTTACAATCTACGGATCACTATTGTTGAAAAGATATTTGATTTGGGAGATTTTGATTTTCATATTGTGGTTATCCGATGCATGCAAGGGAATCCATCGCTTTTGCTATATTCATATTTGTTGTAATTTTTTTAATTGGAAAGGGTTTTGCCGATCGTATACTTTCGATGATCCTATCTCTTCGTTTGTTGTGGGGTGTACCATGGCATGTCGGTAGAGAATGAGATGATGCAAAATTGAAAATCAGCACTCTTTATGTTGCCTCCCTCGTGGTCACCTCTCTTTCCCATGCAAAAATTGAATGGAACATCTTGCTCCATTGATAAGTTGTTTTTAGAAAAACATCTATCAGAAATTGGCATATATAAAATATTAAAAATAGTTTTTTTTTTACTCACTTTGACGGTATTTAAGAGATGTGGGATGCAGGTTGGGTCATCAGTAGCCTGTTTGGTGTGTCTATTTTTATATAAATATATAAAGTAACCAGTATGTAATCATCTATGTCAATTTCGCTCTCATTCGACGTATATCAAAATCACCCGAATAAAAAGTATATTGTTCATCTATCACTTGACCGACCCGACTTTATATATTCAAATTTATATCTTATTTATTAATATTATTTGTTTTTAAAAGTCAATATAATTTAACATGTATAAAATTCATTCACTAAATCTAATCCTCCCAACTGCCCAACGGGTAATAGGGAATGCATTCAATTAGGATAAGGGAGGATGATGCATGTAAGTAGCCCATCTATTATATTTCGTAATGCCGATTCATATATAAATAGTCATAGTCCAAATACTTAAACATAGAAGAGCATAGTAAACATAGCACAACCATATATTTGTTTCCTTATCCACCTAGAAACAAGTAACAACCGTCGATTTACACAAATCAACTGGATTTACGTCCATAACTTAATGGCAATTTAATTTTGTCCAACACTTCTACTATAAATGATTCTACTTACAAAAATAAAATAAATTTTGAAATTGATATATGCCCGGTCCAATAGAATTATACTAGGTAGGTTTTAAGAGTTTTCAGAAGAATAAAATAAATCTTTGTTGGAGATAGTAAGTTCCCACATCGAAAGATTGAGACTTCCCAGCATAGTATATAAGGTCGGTGGGCTAGTCTTCCTATTGTCAATTGGTTTTAGGATAAAACTTCATCGTGTTTATGTGCTGGACTTTTTGACATGGTATCAGAGCAGTTAGCCTCTATGTGGCTCGCGATCCTAACCTGAAGGCAAGTGTAACTCGATCTATATCCTCTAGTTGGACTTGCAGGGGCGTGTCGGACTTTGACAATTTTTTTTTTAAAAAATCCAAACCAATAATAGGAAGGGATGCAGTTTCACAACTTTTCAAGAATAAATTGAATGATTGATGATACCGTAAATGGTTGCCACGGATTTTATGATTTCAAAGGGTTCATTGCAGGCATGGGTTCAATCGGTTGACAAATCAAACGTTGGATATGGTTGTGTTCATTAGGGTGGTTGGATTGATCCAAAAAAATTGATAGTTGACTTGTTTTCGCTAGATTAAGAGGCCGGATGTTTCCATAAAAAAGGTTGGTTTTAATCTGGGTGTCTTTTTTGTTTTGATATTTTTTCGTGGTACCCCTAAAAAATAGAACAATATTGTCTCGGGTCTCCATCTAAAAAAATGTTAAATTTTATTTTGGTTAAATATGTGAGACCTATAATTTAATTTTGATATTTTTCGACGTTGATCCTTACCATAATTAAGCTTTTTTCTAAAAAACTATTTATAAGATCTTAGCTAAACATTTCATCCTCGTTAAATTGGCATCGTCGTTGAGGAGATTATGTTTGTCTAACTAATTAATTGTGAAGTTATATTATGTGTTTGATCACTTCTAGTTATCTTGACAATAAATATTTCTTATCCAAGACCGTGAACCAAGAGGCTTTGAACTCGTCCACCCGACCACCCTGCTTGATCGACAAACCCGACCTTGGACGACGTTGCCATGGCAAACTATATCCTAGATGAGATGCACCAAAAGTCAGACGAATTGCAAAAATTTTTTTTTTAAAGATGTGGAAGCGAGAGAACAAAGAGCCATAGAAGTTGCCAATGTTGACCAAGGCCCCAAGTAGCAAGACAAGCCAACGAGAACAATAACAATACAATGCACGCCGAGTCTATCTTATGCATGTTCACCCCAACTTTATAAGTCGAGTTGAAACTCCAAAACTTCCAAGTTTTGGACTTTGAACTTAAAGTTGATTTGTTAAACGGCTTGTTATTCATGCTTTTACAAGAACCCTTACAAAGAGCTCTTTTAAATATATTGGGATTTTTTATATTGTTATTACTATATGAGCGTGATTGATGTGCCTACTAATATAATATTAAACTGAAAAAACTATGTACGGTTCTAAATTTACTAAGGGAATAAAAAGGCCGTATTTCGAGATCGCACGGTTGGGCGCCATCGTCAAGCGCTGAAGCCTTCTTTTTTTTAAAATAAAAATAAAAATAAATAATGTTCGGCGTCAGCGGCGTAGGGAGTCAGATCCTGCTCCTTTTTTTTTTTTGTAAAAAAAAAGCTGAAAACCTAATATTATGTTTTTGTGCAGCCAGAGGCCCAATATGCCCAACACTTTTAATACCTAGTTCTTTGTTTTTCGTATCAATTTCCACATTAGAGAAGAGAGGCAACAGGCTTCGGGAGGCGGCGGCGGCTTCTCCCACCATCTCCGGCGACGTCAGTTTCTCCCACTCCCACCATCTCCTCCGGCGACGTTGACGTCTACTTCTCCCAACTCTTACCCTCTCCAACGACGCTGTTATACCCTTAGGTTTCTTGTTAATCCATTGAATCTCACTTTTGTTGTTGCTTCAATTCTCTTTCTAGATCTAACATCGCCGATTTCGATCTCGTAACTAATATCGATTCTCTCGCATCATCATATCGATCCATTCTTAGTGTGCCACTTTTTAATTGAGACATAGGGCCATAGTTAGTCACTAGTTCTTCATGCTCCTCATTTCTCAAACAAAGAGAAGGTTAGGTGTAACAATAATGTTCTTGATTATATCTTGCTGATGGGTGATTAGCAACCGAAGCAAACACAATGTTGAGTGCCGAAGGTTGCAAATTCTCTTCTTCTACTTCTTTTTAATTTTAATTTGGGCGCCGGCGCCTTCCGATGGCGCCCAAATTTTTTTAAAAAAATCCGGCGCCAGCGACTTGTAACGACGCCTGAACTTGGCTCTAGCGCAGGCAGACGTCACCCCTATTTTAATTCTGGCGCCCAGCGTTTGTATTCTCCGTTAGTAATTTTGACTCCGTGTCCATAACACACCCCTATTAAATTGACCTCTTTTAAATTTTCTTTAGCAAAGAAAGCCTCTAAATGGTACCATTCAATTCCTTACTCTGGATTTGATTACTACATGAAATCAGCTATATGGAGCATTCATGGATGGTTTTCCCACCTAGAAAAATATTGATTTTAGGTAAAAATAATTAATTTCAAAATGATATATCATAGGTAAAATAGTCCATTTAGTTATATTAAAGGTTAGTAAAATTCAATTATAATTAATTGGTAAAGATCATTTTTAAATAATGAATATCGAGACATTGTTATGGTTGAAACACAAATCACAATCTCGACGTCTTGGGAAATTGCATTATCAAAAAGTAGGCCCTAAAATGAGTATTTGCTTACAAAAGCAACATAACCTAAATTCCAAAACTCTCACAATTCATTTATCATATTCCTAATTTATAAACCTCTTACTAAAAACTTATAGTCAACAGTGGACCCACACTGAAAATAAATTAAAAAACCTAGAAACACTTATATGTACAAGGTAGTAACGTTTTGTCATCGTTGTGTTCTAACAAAGCTCTTACAGTATCTTTATAGCAACAATCGTACAACCCTATTCAAAACTCAATGTCTTCCCGGAATCCTCAACCAAACTCCGGCGACGGCGGCCATGCTCGGTGGCTACCTGATTTCCGGCAGAGTGTGAAACTGAAATACGTAAAGCTAGGTTATCATTACCTAATAACCCACCTCTTTATTCTTTGCTTCATCCCTCTCATCTCATTTATCTTCGTCCAAGCATCCCAAATGCAATACGACGACGTTTACCGGCTTGCACTCGAACTCCAGTACCACCTCGTAACCATCATCACTTGCTCCACATTCATAGCATTCGGGTTGAGTTTCTATTTCATGACCCGATCCAGATCCGTATACCTCATCGACTACTCCTGCTTCTCCCCGCCATCTCATCTTCAGATAAGTCTCCACAGAACCATGGAATACGCCAAATTGGTTGGCGAGTTTGACCAGTCGCATCTGGATTTCCAAAGGAAGATTCTAGAAAGATCCGGTTTGGGAGATGAGACTGTGCTTCCTCCAGCAAACCAGACGGTTCCCTACCAGCCAACAATGGCGAATTCCAGAGCCGAAGCCGAGGAGGTGTTATTTGGAGCGCTTGATAATTTGTTTGAAGCAACTCGGGTCAACCCGAAAGAGATAGGTGTGTTGGTGGTTAACTGCTCTTTGTTCAACCCCACGCCTTCTTTGTCGGCGATGATCATTAATAAGTATAAGCTAAGAGGGAACATCAGAAGCTTTAACCTCGGCGGGATGGGCTGCTCTGCCGGCGTTATCGCCGTCGATCTTGCTAAGGACATGCTTCAGGTACCTCAATAGATTTTACAAATAATTACCTTCTAGTTTTCTTTATTAATTCTTTTTTATAAATTAAAGACGAAAGTGAATGTTGTGATTCAGGTTCACCGGAACACCTATGCGGTGGTGGTGAGTACGGAGATCTTGAGTCTAAACGGGTACACCGGAACGCAGAAGTCAATGCTGGTGACTAACTGCCTATTCCGGATGGGAGGAGCGGCGGTGCTCCTCTCAAATCATAGTTCCGATCGAAGGCGAGCAAAATACAAGCTGGCCCACGTGGTCCGCATCCACAAAGGGGCGGACGACAAGGCGTTTCGATGCGTGTACCAAGAACAAGACGAGAGCGGGAAGACCGGAGTTTCTCTCTCGAAGGATCTCATGGTAGTCGCCGGTGAAGCCTTAAAGACAAATATTACAACTTTAGGTCCTTTAGTGTTACCAATTAGTGAGCAGTTATTGTTCTTTTTTTCCCTCGTGGTTAAAAAGTTCTTTAACCCGAAGATAAAGCCTTATATACCGGATTTCAAGCTGGCGTTCGAGCATTTTTGTATCCATGCCGGCGGGAGGGCTGTGATCGACGAGTTGGAGAAGAACTTGCAATTGTCCGCGGAGCATGTGGAGGCGTCGAGGATGACGCTTCATAGATTTGGGAACACGTCATCGAGTTCTATTTGGTACGAGCTTGCGTACATTGAGGCTAAGGGGAGGGTGCGGAAGGGAGACCGCGTTTGGCAAATCGCGTTTGGGAGTGGGTTCAAGTGCAACAGTGCGGTGTGGGTTGCTCTACGTAATGTCAAGGCTTCGCCTAAGAGTCCATGGTTGGATTGCATTCATAGGTATCCTGTTGAAGTGGCCAATTGATTTGCTACGCTAATCAGTTTGGGCACTTGTGTTCGTGGATGCCTATAATTATAAGTATTCGTTATGTTTATTGCTATTCAGTGGGAATAATTCGTTATTGGTGGTATTTTACAAAAGACATTAGAATATAATGTCACAAATAATAAATCTTCTTAAAGTTATTTTTTTTATTTATAATTATTGAATGAGAAATTCAGAAAAATTGTGTTATTAATGATTTCAGCACCATTTTTAGAATATTTGGCTCGGGTCACTTTCCCTATTGTCCTTTAAATCTTTGATGTATTTAATATTCGGAATTGTGGAAAATATCTATAGTCCTCAAAGAGATTATAGACAAAGAATTTATTGTCTCAGGTATGTGAGGCTCGATGTTATCTAAATAATGATACGAATTACGAAGGAGAGAGACTTTGGAGTCCCAAGAGTCGATGTTAGTACATGCGTCGGGCGTCAGCTCCGGCTCAAATTTTACTTCATTTTCTTGATCCAAAACGACATCGTTTAAACATGTGATTTGCTGAAGGCCAAGGAAGTCTCCATATGGTGGATTCCCTAATTTCCCTTACCACATGCCGCTTCTTGATCAACCACATGTCTAGGAGTTTTAATCAAACTTAGGGCAATATTCGCACACAATGTGAGTGATTTTAATTATTTTTTATTATGTTTATTTGTTTAAATAATTAAAATTTATGTATTAATATTATGATAATGGTTTATTTATTTTATAACCCGAACCTTGTTTGGAGTTGAATTTTACTAATTTTTTAATATTTATAAATTATAATGTATAGCCGAAGAGAAAATAAATGAATGATAGCGAAATCCGGAGACTGGAAATCGGTAAAATTAGAATGGTATTAGTATGAACGTATTTGGTGAAAAAAAATGATTGATAGTAAAAAAGAACATAAAGAATGATTGTTGGATAGAAAAAAAAAATGATAGCAAAAGGATAACGACGTAGAGTTTAACCTGAAAAAGATACGACGAAGGCACGAAACAACCTATAAATATCTTTAAATCCTCGAAACTCTGAAAAAGGTGAAGAAATATGATCAAGTAAACAAAAACTGAATGGAAGATGATGAGATATGATATGTATATATAGTGCGAGAATATTTATTGAGAGAAAAATATTTTATGGTTTAATTATAATTTAGTAGATATTGTTTTAATAGGAGGAGAAATTTAGATATATGTTTTAATTTAAAAAATTTTATGGTTTAATTATAATTTAGTAAAAATATTTATTGGGAGAAAAATTATGAGAACGTCCGAGGCTGTTTTAATAGAATATATTGAAGATTAAAATCCCATTTAGTAAAAATATTAATTAAAATTATTTTTAGTAGTATTTAACTTTAAATATCGAATAGCATCTATTTGAATACATTTTGAAAAGAAAAAACCAGGATATCATTAAACGGATGTTGTAGTATTTTCAAGTGTACGAATCTCATAAACGTTTTTTTTAGAAATATCAATCACTAGTTCAAACTCGTTCTTGGAGTCATAAAATATGAAGGGATATTAAAGGCACGGTGGAGGAATTCACAAATGCACGACGTTTACGGTTTTCGGAACCGTGACGGTTCCGGAAACTGTAACCGTGGTAGAAAATGGAAAAAAAAAATTCTGACACGGTCACGGGATCCGTGACCGTAGGATTTTTAAAATTTTTTTAATTGTTTTTTTTCCCTATATTAGTAAAATTTATAAAGTAAATCTGTCACGGTTTCAAAACCGTAGCTGTCACGGTTCCGGAAACCGTGACCGTGAATATTTTTTCACGGTTACGGTTTTCGAAACCGTGGCGGCTACAGTTCTCATAAACGTCGTGTATTTGAGAATTTTATCGCCGTGCACTTAACCTTTTCGAATATGAAACAAAAGTAGAGAATAGTTGTTGATTCATTATCCAAAATAACAGAAATAACACAAAGCAAATATTAGTTGATTTATATCATAGTAATATTATAAAATTGGAGATTTTATTGACTATGTATCATCGATAGATTATGAACATATTCATGCTAAAAGTATATGACTCTAATCACGAAGGTATGTCGTCTATCTCCTTTTGGACTCAAAGTAATGTATGCTAACATTTTAATATCCGCTTTCCACAAAGTTAAATAACTTTATTAAGATCCTTAAAGTTCTTAGATATAAAATTCTATTTGATGTAAATATCTCTTTTCGGTCTTATTTAATTTTTGACAAATAAAATACATATACATACTCCTCAAAAGATCTAAATTACTTTTTTCGGTCTCAAGTTCTCGTCCACAAGTTCAAACTAACGCCGGACATAAATTGATAAAAAATCAAAATAATTCTAGTAATTCTTAAAACTTAATATATCTCGACACAGTTGGCATCACCTCAAACCTAGACTAAACAAAATAGTTAGCCGAAGCTTGCTAATCTTCGGCCAAGGTTTCGCTTATGACGAGTATTTTCCACGAGATCTTCTACGATCGATGATAAACTCCTTGATCACGTAAATACCAACAAATCAAAAAAAGTTAAAATGAGTGTAGACCTTCGTACATGAAAAATAATAAAAACTAGAATGAAGTATACAAACTCGTGTCAAAATATAACAAAAATAAAGCATGCTATCAATGGTTATTAAATATTTACACAATAAATTTTGAAATTAAACATCAAATTATAATTCAACGTAAACTTACAATTAAAATAAAACAAATTTGAAATGAAACATTAGCTTCAAATCTACCATCAAACTTAAACATAAACTTGAAATGAAACATTAGCTTCAAATCTACCATCAAACTTAAACATAAACTTCAAATGAAACATATACATTAACTTAAAACAAAAAATTTAATGCGAGAGAGGAAGACCCAATCTTTTGACAAGTTCAAACTATCTTTGTTGATACTCCGACATAAAAGTAGATCCACATTGTGTAGCAGTGTAACACCTTGCACCAATATATTAGACTTCAATAATGGGCAAATACTTGTACTTTTGCTTAGTTATAGTGTGTTTAATAATGGAGTTTGAAGCTTGAATTTATGAAATGATAAAGGCAAAAAATGATGGCGTGGGTCATGGGCCATAAGCCTCATGGTATCTCACGTAAGTAAACCCGTAGAACTTTCAATCGTTAGATTGTCTGAATTTTTATCATCTTCCCATTTGATTCGACTTTAATAAAGTTATAGATACGTGAAAAACTCGATATATAAATTAAGATGTATGGATACGGAAAAAATAGAAAACGGGGACACGGAGGGGAAAATAAATAATATAAAAAAATTGAAATAACACACTCAACATTCAACAAAGAAAGATTACACGATAAATTAGTAATAAAAGGTTCAAAATCAATTTATGAATTCATAAGAAAAACGGAGAGAAGAGCTGGCCGGCGGAACAACAACATTTCAACATTGAAATCAAATAATAATAATAATAATAATAATAATAATAGGAGGAGGAGGAGGAGATCGGTGTCGTGCATCTCGCAGGTGCCGATGGGATTAGGTTTAGTCAGGAAAAAATAGAGGAGAAGAAAAAAAATATTATGATAAATAAGTTTTTTTTTTGTATTTTGAAAAATAATGTTTTTTAATTTTGAAATATAATGTTTTTTTTCAATTTATATTTATTTAGCTTTATTCAATCACTTAAAAAAATATACAGACACCAGTAATACATTATATTTTGATTGACAATAGAGGATGTTAAAAAGTCGGGACGAGTGGATACACCACTTACCACTTTCATCTCTTTTCCCCCAAAAGTTCAATGATTCGTCGTTTAACCGTAACTTTTGTTACCCGTATTGGTCGGAAGTTCAAGTGGATCAGCTTAGTTGTAGAGGGTTCACGTTCAAGGTGATGAACCCCATTGATTTTGCTTCTTAAGTTTAATATGAACTTTGACTAAATTGCCATGCACCGAAGCTCATGTGTTATACGCACATGCAACACAACTCACTATGAAAGTATATCAACTAGTCCGTATTTTTTTTAATGTCCTATCTATATACGTGTATTTTTAGTTTCGCAATTAGTACCATTTTATTCATCTATAAGTATAGTTTAATATACCTCGTTTTAGATACGTTTCATATTTTATTATTTAAAAATAATCCTTGTTAATCGTGTTGCTTTTTGTCGCGATATCTATTTAAAGTCATGATTTAGTTTTTGAAGACAATTTGTCTTTTTGTTTCTTGGTAAAGGAGAAAACAAATGCTATCCTCTAAATAATAATGCAATATGCATGGGTGTTTGTGAGAAATTATAGTTAAACTAGTGGACCTTCAATATAACAACCGATTTAATGGTGATTGTTTCGATTAACTTGCATTTTCAAACATTGGTTTTATGAGCAAATATCTTTTTTAACCACAACTTATCACGTCCCCAATAAATAATGACATAAATAATAAATACTACGTACCTAATATGTGTTGGTGTTTACGAGTCAAGGATTATGTTTTCATGGGTTAATGTTGGGGTTAATAATTTTTAAAAGGGATAAAAAAAAAGTGTTCTTCGATATTGTCGATTTCGATCGTCTAACTTCACAAATTGGTAGTTCTATCAATTTAGAGTATGTAGGGTGTTTTAGTGAAAGTTGAGTAAAATAGAGGTTAGTCTCATATTTGATACTTGGAATTATTTCTATCGTTATTCTCATTTAAAACAAAGTTGATAAAGCTTAGGCGTCGTGTTCATGTTCGTTTCGTTTACGTGTCACGTTCATATTCGTTTCATCTATATTTTAAGCTTATGATTAAAGTCATCAAAATTCTTTTTTCTAAAGAACACTATTTAGATTATACTTTACTTTCATTTCAAAAAAAAAAACTTCTATTAAAATTAGATATAATTTTTATAATCATAAACTTTTATTTAAGAAATATTTACTTTCATTTTAATAACAACTTTTATTTAAATAGATTTTATTTTTTGTTGTATCTCATTTTCTTGTAATAAAAAAGATTAAATCAACTCCATTGAATGAAATTATATTTTAATTTTGTTGTAACTATAAAAATACAAAGATGTCACGATTTTATATATGTCCGAATATTTATAAAATTAAAATATATAAATTTTAATTCTAATTTTTTTAAATAAATAAAATAAATTATTTATATTAGATCATTGGTTAACTGTTATATTTCTGTTAATTATCAAATTAATTGTATTAAATGTCTCGGAAGAGGGCTATAAAAGTACAAAGATGTCACGATTTTGACGTTGACGATCGATTTTCTATTATTGTCTAAATCGACTTTGACGTTGTTGTACCATAGGAGAAACTTTACTTGAAATCGAACAGCAAAACGAGAGAACATATATATATTACTTTAAACACAGTTTTTTTAAACACCATAAGATCTCAGTGGTACCTAATAGATCGACAGTTCAATTACCTGTAAACTACATCTATATTGAAAATAATCGAACGTGAACTACAACTATTCAAAATCATCGAACAGCAAAACTTTGAAATCGAACATGTATTACTTTAAACACCAAAAGATCTCAGTGTTACCTAGATAGATCGACAGTTCAATAACAGGTTCCTTCACGTTGGAAGATTTTTGAATAGTTGTATTTCATGTTCGATGATTTTGAATAGTTGTAGTTCACGTTCGATTATTTTCAATATAGATGTAGTTTACAGTTGTGGTTGTCAGTAAAGAGAGTATTAAAAGCTCACATGGAGACTGACAGCAGCAACTTAGTCAATCTTTGGTATTTATTAGTCATCAATTGCTCCTTGGGAGGAGAAGAAGGATATGAATTACAGGGACAACTCAAACGACGTATTGTCAATATGAACTTACAAAATGCAATCAATACAACTACACTTGCACACCTTCAACTCTTAAATAAAACAAATGCAAGTCAGACTTTACTGTATATATATTATTATATTTAAAATTGTATTTTATAAGTAAACATAGTTTATATTATTTAGAATAGTTCTACGGAGGAGAGAACACAACGCGTATAATGAATGTGTAGATGTGAACGTAAATGATGATGAGTAAAAGTGGTTGCTATCAATTTGCCTACCATTTAAGAAAGCATTAGACACCAAATTCAATGGATCAATAGTCGTATTCATCCATTTATGAACATATTCAACTATTCAGCCATTCGCATCATGGGCTTGGATAGGAAGCATTACATATTTGGCACAAATTCAATGGATGAATATGATTAGTTAAACGTGAAAAAAGTCACGAAGCTATTAAAAACCTCAACAAATGTTGTTTTCATTGTTGTGTAGCGACTAACAATTCCCATTGTAGTTCACATTCATCAAGCATACACAATTCTTTGCATTTGGACACGTTCTCTTTGATTTGTAGGTGAGGTTCTATTAAACAACTTGAAGTGAATACTTAGTAGGATGTTGAACGGCTTACATCCTATCTCGATCAATCATATTAAAATGTGTAGATTGTTAGAAGTATCTTAGGAACGTCTTAAGGAGAAGTCCCTTGTAGTGAAAACGAATTCAATTACTTAAACAAATTAACACAATTGTGTATAGCCAAAACCTCAAATTATCAAGAAATAATTTGAGATTAAACTACATCATTTCTAAGTACGATAGGTCAGACTTCAAAGATGTTTATTGATTACTTATTTTAGTTGCACAATAACTCTCAAAGTACACTATTTCAAATCTTGATGACCTAACACAATCCAACCTCAATAAGTTTGCCTATGGTAAGTGCTTAAAATCTTTTCTTTTTATCTTAGAACACACTCCTCGAAAGCCTCGAGTTCTTGGACTTGATCTTCTCACGCAATAAATATGTAAATGAAGTATAAGACGTTGATCTAATATGTAGGTTAACACATAGTATATAGCCTAAGATAAGATAATGTTTTCATTAAATTTAGTTAAAATAGTATATTTAGATTACACACTTAGCTAACATACTAACAATATCTCCTAGATACAAAATATCCCAAAATATGATAAAAATACACACACAAAAGACATCTTCATGGATATGTGGCATGATCTTCTCTTGATATGCCTTATCACCTTCCCCATCTTACATATGAAAACCCTTGCTGCATTCAATGTTGGATCGGCATTACCATACGTTTGAGTTTGGAAGTTCAATTTGTTGACTCCCCCACTAGAAGTACCTTCAATGTTCTTGAGATATAAAAACAAATACACAATTAGAAAGTTCACATTAGGTTTGTCATCTTCCAAACCTAGGGACAATTAGGTAACATGAAACGGAAGTCATGACTTCCAAAAATTTCCCCCTTTCTTATAATGACAAACACTTATCAATTTAAACACAAATAAAATCACAACATATAATCAATTAAGTGAAATGAATAATCTCAAATGCCGATCAAGGACGTAACAAAGACAAGTAAACATAGTAATATAGGCTAAGAAGTAACACTTAAAAGTCAATATATTATGCCGTGACCACATCTACAAGAATTACCATCACCACAATAAACATAAACTTTCTCAAATAGTTTACAAGTATACACATAAAAACCGTACACAAAATGAATCAAAATAAATCAAAGGCAAAACACAAGGAAAAAAAAAGTTAAGATTTGTAAGGAAGTAATTTATTTATCATGTGTCCTTCACAAGAGTACGTCCCAAAAGCTCCTTCTACAACTTGATAAGATAATCCAACTTTGACCCAATTACCTCTAGGGTGTCCTTGTTACTTTACCCCGCTTCTTTAACTTCTCAAAATCTTCACTAATCCTCGTCCTTTCAAGGACACAAGGGTAACTCTATAGTAGTTTTTATACCCGCTCACTACTTTCACTCCTAGTATGCATCTAGCGAGCCACATCCATCTTTTGTTGCATTGATTAGGACTGACATGCGAGCCTCAAATCTCGCAAATAATTTCAAGACCAAATTATAGTATATCGTCAGGATTGAACACTAGGAAAATTGTGATAATTTGAATGATTAATTATAAAGCCCGTTAACATATACACAAACAAAAATATAAAGGTAAAGGACTGAGCATACAAAGAAATGTAATCGCTTGATCAAGATGCGAAATTTATAAATAGAATGATGAAATAACAAAAACCAAAATAACAAAGAAAACACAAAACTCTAGTCGATAGAGGGGACTGATCGAACCAACTAGTAGCAATAAGGGATAAAAGATGGGGTTTGTATCAAATCATCCAAAACTAGGAGAATCGAGAATAACAAGAATTGTGTATGTTTATGCTTGTGTATGAATCTGGAAGAGAGTAGACGTGAGTTGATCACGTGAAGAGCTAAGGAGAAGCCGCGAGATTGCATTCTGCGTTGTCGCCGCCCCGCGGCTGAGAGTCACCGCCCCCGCGGTTACCGTGTCACAGCGCCTGCGTCGTGCCAGCGGCGTGCCTGCGCTTGCCAGCGTTCCTTGTCACCGCCCCTGCGGATATTACCTGCCGCGCCTGCGGGTGATCTCCTCCGCCCCTGCGTCCTTAGTTCACGCAGGTGCGTCTTGTCCCGGGACTACCTATAGTTAGGTAGTTCCTTTCCTTTCTAGTATGAGGAACTTAGTACCATACTAGGATTCGGATGTTGACGAGTATGTTATGGAATTGCCGGTTAGGGCTTTGAGGTTTGCGAGTTGCATATGATCCCTTATGGATCCCTTGGGTCTAGGTGTGACCTTTTGTATGATAGGAGTTTGATATTTATGTATGTCTTGTATAGGTCGTGTTATCCTCCAGTTTGGAGTGGACTGAGTTGAGGTTGATCCAGTGAGACGACTACGAGGTTGAGGTAAGTCCGTGGGACTTACTTAGTTGCCATTCCTTTATGGGATGTTGTGCATGAGTGGTGTGTGTTATATGTTTATAACATGTGTTATGATGGTCACCGACCTATGGTATATTGTTTGCCCATTGTAAGGCTGTGATAACTTGCCCTTTCATCCCGCTGGGAGTCTGGGAGTTTCTCTGTAGGCAGGCCAGACCTGGTAAACGGTTCGGGCACTCCCCATTACCTTAGGGTACACGGGGTAGTGTTCCAGGCACCATTCCAGCTGGTTATTGGACCCAGAGGCGAGGTTTATATTCCTCGTGTCACTTATGTTTATATGGATATTATATATGAGTTGGTTGCTGGACTTTATAAAGATAATGAATCGGGTAAATGTATGAAAGCATGTTGATGTGTTAAGATTTCTGATGTGTGTTTGTGCTCTAGCATCTTCCTATATTTGTGTATGGTTAGCTAATTTTTTTTTTTTTTTTTTTTTTGGTAATGGTAAATTCTGAGTCCTACGGATTTGGGGTGTTACAATAACTTCTCCATTGTGAGTTCGAATCACAAAGCCAATGGATGTTACACCCGAGTCGATTTTTGAGCCGTCAAAATTAAGTTTATGGAAACCCGGCTTTGGTTTATCCCACTTAATGTTGTGTTTTTTTATCGTATTTGTGTTGTTTTTTTTTAATATCATAATCCTCTCCGTCAGTGATTTTGGTTTTCCAGTTGTGGATTTGATTTTTAATGAATGCAACAATTTTATTATCCGGGCCAAAAGGTTCATTATTAAATATAATTTTGTTCCTGAAGAACCAAATATACTCCACCATATAGTAGCGAGACATGCGAAGTTGTTTATTCCAATTTTATTTTTTTTATTTCTTGTAAGATTTCAAGTAGACCAAGACTCAGAAAGACCAAGACGAGCGTTGACGTGCTTCAAGTGTAAGGTGCAAAATATGCAAAGATATATAATAATGTGTCACACAAATATGCATAACACTCAAGGGATATCACATAAATCCCAAGTGAACGGCCGTGTCAATGTAAATATACGACTAGCATGTCAAGGTTATCTCCCAAAGGATCATGCTATCTCAATCTTGCTTTAAGAATCCAACTAAAAAAAATGCAAGTGTGCAGAAGAAAGTAAAAATGAATCGAAGTGATCACACAAAATTTAGGGGATTTGGCCAACATGGACCGAGTTACAAGTAATCTTCAGTCGAGTAATAGGAACAAGTCGATCGAGTGAATGAACAAGGGACAACACGTCGATCGAGTAACAAGTAGGTAAAAACTAAAACTCAAAATCAATGATGGAAACAATTAGGAGTTGGAGTTAATTCCTCCAAAACCTCACTAAGCCACATAGAAATAGATATTACGTCATTCTAGGATATGATAGTGGAAAAGTAAGCAAATGAATACTACTAAACGAATGTAACATGATTAGGCATGTGATTAATCTAAGCATGAGTCATCCAAACAAGAAGTTTTACCAGGTGTTTGCTATTCACAAGTTGTAAGGCAACTATAAGTCACTACTAACCCCAAATTAATAATTACAAGCATCACATGGTGTTTGCTATTTGAAGGCATGAATCAAATTAGTTGAACACGAATTAACACAAAGCGAGCATGGTAATCATCCTTCCGGTCCCGATTACACACACTCGAGTATGATAGGCATCTAAACAATCATCACTACCAAATGGAATTACTTATCGGTCTCATCCATGATAGCCGTTCATAAGAAAACATAAAATCATGCTTGAAACTAAACAATGCGCATACAAAGGAACAATCTAGGCATGAATCTAGCATCCAACATTCATATTAGAACAAGCGGTATAAATATTAAAAAATAGCTAACTCTATCCTATTTGCTCACTAACATGTATTGATACTCATTTATTTCCTAAGGATAACAACAATTCAAGTGGGCATAACTTGAATTTTGAGATTTCACCCCAAATTCCTAATAAGGCACTACTCACACATGTCCGTAAAATAAATAGTCATGGATCCAAAAACTAAAGTCATAATATGAACTATACAAGAAATCTCCAATTCTTCAAGAACTTCAAAGAATACAAAGAACACTATCCGAATTTCGCCCAGTGAGAAAGAGAGAAAAGTTTGATGTGATCAATGTGTGAGATATTTTAATCTAAAACAACCCAATTAATTTATAGGCGAACAAATTGCCAACTCATCAAAATGAATCTTTCTTTAACAACCTCATGTGTAGGCTGTTACAGGCTTTGTCTTCTTCGATCGAGTCAGGCACGTTACTCGATCGAGTGACCCATAAGGTTTCTTCTTCTTCTTCTTCGTCTTGGTCTACTTGATCCAAGTGGAAAACTAAGCCTTGACCGGGCCTTCTCCATGTGTCATGACATTGCGTCAACTCATGTCCACATCGATCGAGTGACATGTATTCTTCTACCGAGTGACACATCTTCTTCAATCAAGTGGTTCTTGCTTGAACGGAAAACTTGAGTAAGATCCTTCGTAGAGAGTCTAAGTGTTGTGGATGGAGTGACATTGTTCTTCCTCTGTCGAGTGAGGGGTCTTCTTCCGTCGAGTGGACTCTACTTGATCCATGACACTTGTCTTCTCCAAAGGTGAGTCTTTGGCTTCTCTTTAAAGGTAATTAGCCTTTCTTCCATGCATGCTCTTGGGATTTTCCTTGCTTTTCCTTCCTTGATTCCAATGATGATGATGAGATAAAGAGAACTTCCTTATAGGCCTTGTAATATTTGTCTCTTTTAAGTTCCAAAGTGGACCTAAATCACTTAAAAACAAGAGAAAAAAGGGAGTAGACATACTTTGATTCATATAACCTCTAGCTAAGATGTAAGAACCTTATCCCATGCAAAAACTAAGGAAAACACATGAAAAGAACACTGTAAAAGATAACATGACAACATGCTATCAAAATACCCCACACTTAGATGTTACTTGTCCCCAAGTAAGATCAAAACACAAAGTAGGAAACGAAAGAAAGGTAAAACAAAAGAAAAATGGTAAGGTATTGGACAAGATTTTAGTTCACTTTTCAGAATATTTTTTTGTCATGGCAAGGCATTGGACAAGATTGAATGTAATGAGCACGAAAATAAACAAGAATATATGCCCAATAATTACTCACAAAACCTATAGTCAAGAATACTAAGTTTCCCAACTTATTCATGCTATTTAAAGGTCTTTATTTATGCTTGCATATGACTTGTATTGTTTCACCAAATGATCAAAAACATATCTAAAGGCTCACATCATTTAAGTGCAATCAAGACATGATCGAGTCCTTTAATGTTTTTCTTCTTGGACTCGGCCTAACAAATAAAATCTCCATGATGTTTTTGGCATGGTTTACATTCACTTGCATTTCATCTCATTGATGTGCATAGTTGGCCTCATTGACATAAAAGAAAAATAAGCATTCATTACATTAGCCAAGTGGCTTGCCAAGTGGAATATTGAAACTTTGATGTGCTTCGATGTAAGAGCCTTAGTCTTTCGGACCGAGATTGGACTTTAACCGAGTTTACCTTTGGCCGATATTGGCCTAGCCGCCCCCGCGGGCATGAGTGCTGCCCCAGCGGGTTTTCGCTCCCGCAGCCCAGGGAACCGCCCCCACGGTTTCTTGCGGCTGCAGCCGGTTTTATTGACCGCTGACCGTGCTTTACCTTCCTTCCTTACTTCTTCCGTTTTACCTTGTTGAGGAAGGGTTCCATTTCATTTCCCATTCTAGACCTTACGTCCTCCTTGCTTCTCTTTTCCTCCATCTTGATCGTGTTGTTCTCCTTGGTTTTGGAAGAGAGTTGTTGTGGCTTTGATGATGATGATGCTAGTGATATGTGTTGCTGTGCTTGGAAGCTAGTAAGGTTGTTGGTGATCAGTTCCTTAGCTAACCACAGTTGTGGTAAGCTTCTTGCTCCTTGTTCTTCTTCTCTTTCTTTGATTCTTCATCCCTTAGCTTAGGATTAGTTGTATTGATCATAGATTAATGTTGGAATGTGTATGTGTGTATGTGTGTGAATTTGGATGAGAGAAGACGTGATTTGATCACGTGAAGAGCCGAAGAGAAGCCGCGAGATCGCTTTCTGCATCGTCGCCGCCCCCGCGCCTGGAAGCCGCCGCCCCTGCGGAAGCCGTGCCGCAGCGCCCGCGCCTTGCCTGCATTACCTGCGTCCCTTGTCACCGCGCCTGCGGCTGCTCCCTGCCGCGCCTGCGGGTTGTCTATTCCGCCCCTGCGCCCTTGATCACGCAGGTGCGTCTTGTCCCGGGACTACCTATAGTTGGGTAGCTCCTTTCCTTTCTTAGTATGAGGGACTTAGTACCATGCTAGGTATCGGATGTTGATGAGTATGATATAGATATGCCGATTACGGCTTTGAGGTTTACGAGTTGGACATGATCCTTATGGATCCCTTGGGTCTGGGTGTGACCCCTTTGTGTGATAGGAGTTTGATATATATATGTATGCCTTGTATAGGCCGTGTTATCCTCCAGTTTGGAGTGGACCTGAGTGAGAGCTGATCGTAGTGATACTACTTCTGAGGTTGAGGTAAGTCCATAGGACTTACTTAGCTACTATCCTTATATTGGATGTATGCTTGAGTGGTGTTTGTTATATGCTTTATAGCATGCGATATGGTTCATTACCGACTTATATTATATTGACCGCCCATTGTAGTGGCCGTGATAACCTTTCCCTTTCATCCCGTAGTGGAGTCTGGGAGGTTCTCTGTAGTCAGGCCAGATCTGGTATACGGGAAGGACCCTCACCACTCCCATAGGGTACACGGGAGGTGTGCCGATACTACTCCAGCTGGCTATAACACCCAGAGGTGAGGATTATATTCCTCGTGTCACATATATTCATATACATCTATTTATACGATTGAGTGTTTGGACTTATTAAAGATAATAAACCGGGTAAATGTGTGAAAGCATGTTGATATGTTATATTTCTGATGTGTGTTTGTGCTCTAGCATCTTCTTATATATGTGTATGGTTAGCTAACGGTTTTATACCGTGTTGTAGATCCTTTACAGGTTAGGAGAGCTGCAGAGTGATCCAGAGGGGTGATCCGCTGAGGGCTCCGTACACAGGGTCGATATCGTGGGATTATGGGGTTTTTATGTTGTACGGATATGTACTTTGATTTTGTACTCAGCGGTTACTCTATATTACCTTTTGATATGTATATATATATATATATATATATATATATATATATATATATATATATATATATATATATATATCAGTTTAATGTTTTGTTTTAATCTATTGGTGTCTTGTTGTAAGATTCAATGAACTTGTTGTCAAGCTAGGGTCAGGATCCATTGTGAGATCCTATCCCAGTAGCACCTCGAGTCCTACAGATTTGGGGTGTTACAAAGTTGGTATCAGAGCCCAGGTTGACAACAATGGCACTTGTAATCTGCGATAAAGGTCGAATAGATAAATAAACAGAACCCGAAACGGGGTCTGACTTTTCAAAAGGTTTTGGCTTTGAAGTGAGTACAAATCTTTTGGGATATCGTGTACGTGAACCATCGCCCCTCTAAAGATCTCGACAGTATAGATACCTATAAATATTCTGTTGTGATTGATTTGATATATATATCTATACATATGGCATATATATAGCCTGATAGGTTAAGTGTACTTGTTCTGCAGATGGACGAGGTAGGGATAGATCCCCTCTTCCTCCAGTAGATGTAGGACAGAGTCAGATTTCCGCTGATGATCCATCTGTAGCGGAGGAGGTTCATGAGGTTGCTGCTGAGAGTGTTGTTCCTGAGATTGGAAACGGAATAACTGAGAGATATACACCACCGCGAGTCCAGTCTGATGACTTGGGTTATGTCATTATGAGGGGACCAGATTTCGGCGCATACATCAGACAAGTGGAGGAAGCTGCCAGAGCGGGTAGATGTACCCCAGATCTGCCAGCACTTGGGGAATTGTTCGAAGGACTTCATAGAATTACTCAGGTGCCAGTTATACCGGCAGGTGGTGCTGAGGTTAATAAAGTTTCAGAGGAGTATAGAAGGCTTGGGAAGAGACAGCGAATTGGGAAGACCAGTGGTGCTGGTGGAATTGTGGATTCTGAATTAAATCGGAGACGTCCAAGTTACCCCGCAGCAGCACTGGTTGCAGCTACGGGTCGACGGTGTTTTAACTTTGATGATCCTGGACATCTACGACCATCGTGTACGAAGCTGTTAGTAACTTGTTCTACTTGCGGCAGACGAGGTCATATAGATATTTTCTGTAGGTGGGGTGGAGTTTCAACTCAGTTGGATACTAGTGGAGTTACTGGTTTAGGGCGAGGTCAGAGTCTCCAGAGTCATCCCTCATCTGCACCGGTTACATATAGGGTACGACAGTGTTACAACTGGGGTGATTATGGACATATTCGACCAGAATGTATGAGGTAGACAATGACTTGTAACACTTGTGGTGGGCGAGGTCACAGAGCCGTCTTTTGTAGACAGGGTGGAGTCTCGTCTCAGCAGAGTTCTTTACCTGCCAGTGTAGCGGGAGGTGGGCAGAGACCACCTCAGCAGCAGCAGATGCAGAGACAACAGAGAGTTTCAGATCGTTTTACCACTCAGGGATCTGCTCCTGGGTTGGGTAGAGGCCGAGGTCGTGGTGGGAGTACCACGGACACCAGAGGACCACATGGTCGAGTGTTTGAGCTGAGGAGTGCAGAGGAGCCAGCTGTACCGACTGCTACAGGTACCATTCTGATCCATGGTTTACCTATTAGAGTTTTATTTGATATGTGAGCTATGTCTTCATTTGTATCCAATGTATATGTGGAGTATTTGAGTTTAATTATGACAAGAGGATACCCTTTAGTATAGGGTTACATGATGGTAATAGGATCATATGTACCCATGAGATCTGTGTTTTGTCCCATTTCGGTGGGACCCGTGTGCTACATGTTGACTTCTTTTTCATGCCATTAGTGCATGAAGAAGTCATTCAAGGTATGGACTGGATGGATAGACACTCTGCAGTTTTAGATGGAGGTAGGAGGACTGTTACCCTCTCTACCGAGTTAGGCCAGATAGATGTTTTCCGGGGTTGGGACCTTGGGAAGACATGTAACACCCCAAATCCGTAGGACTCGGAGTGCTACTGGGCTAGGTTCTCACAATGGATCCTGGCCCTAGCCTGACAACAACGTCACTGAATCTTACAACAAGACACTGATAGATTAAAACAAAACATAAAACTGATGTATATATATATATACTGATCAAAAGTAATACACAGTACTGCTGAATACAAAAGTCAAACACAACTCCGTACAATATAAATAACCCAAAACCCACGAGTATGCCCGGTGTACGGAACCCTCAGCAGATCACCCATCCGGATCACTCTGCAGTTCTCCTAACCTGCAAAGGATCTACAACACGGTATAAAACCGTTAGCTAACCATACACAAATATAGATAGGCAAGAGCACAACCACACATCATATAAACGATAACACATCAACATGATATCACACATTTACCCGGTTTATTATCTTTATAACGTTAATCACTCAAGAGTATATAAATCAGTATATGAAAATAGGTGACACGAGGAATATAATCCTCGCCTCTGCGTGCAATAGCTAGCTGGAGTGGTATCAGCGCACCTTCCCGTATACCATAAGGAGTGGTATCAGTACCTTTCCCGTATACCAAGTCTAGCTAGCGTACAAAGAACTTCCTAGACTCCTCTACGGGATGAAAGGGTAAGTTGTCACAACCACTACAATGGGCGGTCAATATAACATAGGTCGGTGACCAACATGAAGCATGCTATAAAGCATATAACAAACACCACTCATGCACACATCCAATATAAGAATGGCAGCTAAGTAAGTCCTACAAACTTACCTCAATCTCAGAAGTATCTCGCTACGAACAAATCCCAGAAACGTCCACTCCAACTGGAGGACAACACAGCCTATACAAGGCACACATATATATGTCACAATCCTATCACACACAAAGGGTCACACCTAGACCCAAGGGATCCATAGGGGATCAATTCCAACTCGTAAACCTCAAATCCGTAACCGGCATAACTATGTCATACTCAACATCATCCGAATCCTAGCATGATACTAGTTCCCTCGTACTAGAAAGGAAAGGAAACTACTTGACTATAAGTAGTTCCGGGACAACACGCACCTGCGTGAACTAAGACCGCAGGGGCAGAAAGGATCACCCGCAGGCGCGGAAGGTGGAAGCCGCAGGGGCGGTGACACAGAACGCAGGCAAGCGCAGGCACTCCGCTAGCACGACGCAGGCGCTGTGGCACGGTAGCCGCGGGGGCGGTGGTTCTTGGCCGCGGGGGCGGCGATAGTGCAGAACGACACTTCGCAGCTTCTCTTCGGTTCGTCACTTGATCAATACACGTATATACTCTTCCAGATTCATACACATACACAGCTACACATTCAAACATCAACCTATGATCAACATACATCTAAACCTAAGCTCAAGGGAAGAAAGACAAGAAAGAAAGGAAGGAAGGAGAAGCAAGGAGCTCACCTCCACTGCTGTGATCACCCAAGGAAGTACAGAACAAACTCTCAGCTGGCCTCTGAAGCTCAGCAACATACACACCACAACCAACAACACCAAACTCAAGCACAACTTCAAGAGAAACTCAAGCAAGATCAAGGGAAGGGATGAAGAAGCAAGAAGGACGTAATGAGGGCTGGAGTGGAATGAGAAATGGAATGAAACCCTTGCTCAGCAAGGTAAGAGAAGAAACGAAGAGGAAGGTAAAGCACGGGTCAAGGAAGTCAACAAAACCGGCTGCAACCGCCGTAACCCGCAGGGGCGGATCACAGGGGCGGGAACACGCAGGGGCGGCATACGTGCCCACGGGTGCGGTAAGGCCAATCTCAGCCAAAGCCAATCTCGGCTATGGTCCGATCTCGGTCCGAAAGAAAGGGCTCTCACAAGACAGACATGGTTATTAGTGATATACGGGCAGCGAGACTGATTGCACAGGGTTGTGATGCCTTCTGGTGTTATGCCATGAAGGAGGGGAAGAGTCCAGCTGTAGAGGACATCCCAGTTGTTTGTGAGTTCACAAATGTTTTTGCTGAGCCGTCCAGTTTGCCGCCTCAGAGGAGTGTGGATTTCAGTATTGAGTTAGAGCCTGGTACGAGACCGATCTCGAAGGCCCCATACAGGATGGCGCATGTCGAGATGCTGGAGCTGAAGAAGCAACTTGAGGAGTTGGCTGAGAAGGGCTTCATTCGCCCTAGCGTGTCCCAATGGGGAGCACCTGTCCTCTTCGTACGGAAGAAGGACGGATCACTGAGGTTATGTATAGATTACAAAGAGCTGAACAAGGTGACCATCAAGAACAAGTATCCACTGCCTCGTATTGATGATTTGTTAGATCAGCTACAGGGAGCGACTGTGTTCTCCAGGATTGATCTGCGTTCAAGATATCACCAACTGAGGGTGAGAGAGAAGGATGTGCATAGGACATCATTCCGGACCAGATATGGCCACTACGAGTTTGTAGTGATGCCATTTGGGCTTACGAATGCCCTAGCCATCTTTATGGAGTTGATGAACAGTATTTTCATCGACTTCTTGGATCAGTTTGTGGTGGTTATTATTGATGATATTCTGGTATACTCTCGTAGTGGAGAGGAGCATGTAGGACATCTGAGGACTGTATTGCAGGTTTTGCGGGATATAGAACTTTATGCTAAGTTCTCTAAGTGTGAGTTCTGGATGCCAAAGGTAGCATTCCTGGGTCATGTAGTATTAGCTGAGGGGATCAAGGTTGATCCGGTGAAGATTGAGGCAGTAGCAGCATGGACTACATCGACGAACGTTAAGGAAGTAAGTAACTTTCTTGGCCTAGCCGGTTATTACAAACGCTTTGTGGAGGGATTTTTTGTGATTGCCCGTCCACTGACGAGTTTGCTGAGGAAGACTACTAGATTTGTGTGGTCTGATCAGTGTATGCAGAGTTTTGAGAAGCTGAAGAGACGTTTGACTTCTGCTCCTATTTTGGCACTGCCAGAGGGTACCGAGGATTTTGTGGTCTACAGTGATGCATCCAAGCTAGGCTTGTGATGTGTTTTGATGCAACGAGGCAAAGTTATTGCTTATGTGTCTCGACAGCTGAAGACGTATGAGGAGAACTACCTAACTCATGATCTGGAGTTGGCAGCGGTAGTTCATGCACTGATGATCTGGAGACATTACCTGTATGGTGCTACATGTCAGATCTTCACAGACCATAAGAGTCTGAAGTACATTTTCACGCAGCGGGAGTTGAATAACCGCCAGCGTAGGTGGCTCGAGCTGATCAAGGACTTTGATTTAGAGATTCTGTATCATCCAGGGAAGGCGAACGTTGTCGCCAACGCCCTAAGCAGGAAGACGCCTTGAGAGCAAGCGATTGCGAGGCTGACAGTTCAGCATCAATTGTAGAGAGACTTGATCTGGTTAGAGTTGGACATCTAGTTTCCTGATGAGGATGCCTAGTTGCGTACATTAGAGGTTCTTCCTGATTTGTTGGGTGAGATCCAACAGAAGCAGGAGACCTGCCCGACACTGTTGAGGATACGAGATAGGATGTCTCGGGATGAGGCACCACAGTTCCTGCTATGAGCAGATGGAGTTTTGAGACGCCGCGGTCGCGTTTGTGTACCCGCTGATACAGAGCTGAGGCAAAGGATTTTACAGGAGGCTCACTATACACCTTACTTTGTACATCCAGGTACGAGTAAGATGTATCAGGATTTGAGACGTCTATATTGGTGGGGAGGGCTGAAGCCCGATGTGGCCAGATTTGTGGCACAGTGTGCGACCTGCCAGCAGGTCAAGATAGAGCATTGTAGACCTGGAGGTGAGCTCCATCCACTTCCTGTTCCATAGAGGAAGTAGGAGGACGTCACCATGGACTTTGTGACTGGACTGAGGCTGAGCCGGAGTTTTGATGCCATCTAGGTCATAGTGGACAGATTGACGAAAATGGAACGTTTCATTCCTATCAGGGAGACGTGGCCGGTGAGCAGATTAGCTGAGGAGTACACTAGGCAGATAGTGAGACTCCATGGTGTACCGAGGACGATCTTCTCAGATAAGGATGGACGATTTACCTCGAGATTCTGGCGGTAGATTCAGACTGCCCTAGGGACGAGTTTGCACTTCACGACTGCGTTCCATCCTCAGACAGATGGTCAGTCAGAAAGGACCATTGAGACCCTGGAGGATATGCTGCGAGCTTTTGTGTTAGATTGGGGACAAGTGTGGACGGATCATCTCCCACTTGTTGAGTTCTCATACAACAACAGCTGACATGCATCTATTGGGATGGCCCCATATGAGAAACTGTATGGATAGAGATGTTGTACCCCGTTATGCTGGGATGAGCAGAACAATGTTAGTGGTTTGACACCTGATCAGATTCAGGGTGTTGTGGCTCGAGTAGCACTGATTCTAGAGCGGATGCTGACTGACCAGAGCCGTCAGAAGTCGTATGCTGATAGGAGGCGTAGACCTCTAGAGTTCAGAGTTGGAGCCCATGTGTGGCTGAGAGTGTCCCCGACACGAGGTGTTAGGCGTTTTGGCATTAAGGGGAAGTTGAGTCCCCGATATGTCGGACCGTTCGAGATTTTGGATCGGGTTGGGAGCGCAACATACAGATTAGCTTTGCCTCCGAGATTAGAGGGTGTTCACCCTGTATTTCACGTGTCTCAGCTGAGGGAGTACATACCAGATCCGAGACACACCGTGAGTTATGATGATTTGGTGGTTGAGCCGGACCACACCTTTGTTGAGCACCCTCTTCCAGTCCTAGAACGAGGTATGAGACGCCTGCGTTTGAATGACATTCCTATACTGAGGATACAGTGGTCGAGACGAGGACCTGATGAGGCTACATGGGAGACTGAGGATAGTAATAAGAGGAACTATCCAGAGTTCTATGCTGAGTTAGATGCACCAGTAGGATCACCGAGTAGATCTTGGTACTATCTTGGTGAATATTATGTGCGTATATGCTTATATGCTATGATGTGTTTATTTTCATACTAGCTTTGATGTGATTATGATCTTATTAGATCTTGTTGTGCTAGTATGATTATTGTTTATAGCTGGAGATTGTTCTTTCCTCCATGCTATTGTGATATGATAGGTTTAGTTGGAGAGGGTTCTTTCCTCCATGCTATTTTGATGGACATAGTAGTGCTGGAGATGTTCTTCCTCCATGCCTTTCTGTTACGGATATGATACGGCGAGAGATGTGATTCCTCTATGCCTTGTGATGTGTTTATAGCTGGCTAGAGATGGTTCCTCTAGGCCTTGGTTAGTGTTTTGTTGCTGGAGTTGATGTCTTCCCCCATGCTTATGTTTGAGGTTATAGAGAGAGTGTACCTCGGCTTTTGAGTTCGAGTGGTTTCAGGACTTTGCAAGTTTCTGGACGAAACTTGTTTTAGGGGGGTGAGGTGTAAGAGCCTTAGTCTTTCGGACCGAGATTGGACTTTAGCCGAGTTTAGTTTACGCCGAGATTGGCCTAGCCGCCCCCGCGGGCATGAGTGCCGCCCCAGCGGGTTTCCGCTCCCGCGGCCCAGGGAACCGCCCCCGCGGTTTCTTGCTGTTGCAGCCGGTTTTATTGACCGGCTGACCGTGCTTTACCTTCCTTCCTTACTTCTTCCGTTTTACCTTGTTGAGCAAGGGTTCCATTTCATTTCCCATTCCAGACCTTACGTCCTCCTTGCTTCTCCTTTCCTCCATCTTGATCTTGTGTTGTTCTCCTTGGTTTTGGAAGAGAGTTGTTGTGGCTTTGATGATGATGATGCTAGTGATATGTGTTGCTTTGCTTGGAAGCCAGTAAGGTTGTTGGTGATCAATTCCTTAGCTAACCACAGCTGTGGTAAGCTTCTTGCTCCTTGTTCTTCTTCTCTTTCTTTGATTCTTCCTCCCTTAGCTTAGGATTAGTTGTATTGATCATAGATTAATGTTGGAATGTGTATGTATGTGTATGTGTGTGAATTTGGATGAGAGAAGACGTGATTTGATCACGTGAAGAGCCGAAGAGAAGCCGCGAGATCGCTTTCTGCATCGTCGCCGCCCCCACGCCTGGAAGCCGCCGCCCCTGCGAAAGCCGTGCCGCAGCGCCCGCGCCTTGCCTGCGTTACCTGCGTCCCTTGTCACCGCGCCTGCGGCTGCTCCCTGCCGCGCCTGCGGGTTGTCTATTCCGCCCCTATGCCCTTGATCACGCAGGTGCGTCTTGTCCCGGGACTATCTATAGTTGGGTAGCTCCTTTCCTTTCTTAGCATGAAGGACTTAGTACCATGCTAGGTATCGGATGTTGATGAGTATGATATAGATATGCCAGTTACGGCTTTGAGGTTTACGAGTTGGACATGATTCTTATGGATCCCTTGGGTCTAGGTGTGACCCCTTTGTGTGATAGGAGTTTGATATATATATATGTATGCCTTGTATAGGCCACGTTGTCCTCTAGTTTGGAGTGGACCTGAGTGAGAGTTGATCGTAGTGATACTACTTCTGAGGTTGAAGTAAGTCCATAGAACTTACTTAGCTACTATCCTTATATTGGATGTATGCTTGAGTAGTATTTGTTATATTCTTTATAGCATGCGATATGGTTCATTACCAACTTATATTATATTGACCGCCCATTGTAGTGGCCGTGATAACCTTTCCCTCTCATCCCATAGTGGAGTCTGGGAGGTTCTACGTAGTCAGGCCAGATCTGGTATACGGGAAGGACCCTCACCACTCCCATAGGGTACACGGGAGGTGTGCCGATACTACTCCAGCTGGCTATAACACCCAGAGGTGAGGATTATATTCCTCGTGTCACATATATTCATATACATCTATTTATACGATTGAGTGTTTGGACTTATTAAAGATAATAAACCGGGTAAATGTGTGAAAGCATGTTGATATGTTATATTTCTGATGTGTGTTTGTGCTCTAGCATCCTCTTATATATGTGTATGGTTAGCTAACGGTTTTATACCGTGTTGTAGATCCTTTGTAGGTTAGGAGAGCTGCAGAGTGATCCAGAGGGGTGATCCGCTGAGGGCTCCGTACACAGGGTTGATATCGTGGGATTATGGGGTTTTTATGTTGTACGGATATGTACTTTGATTTTTTACTCAACGGTTACTCTATATTACCTTTTGATATGTATATATATATATGTATATATATATATATATATATATATATATATATATATATATATATATATATATATATATATATATATATATATATATATATATATCAGTTTTATGTTTTGTTTTAATCTATTGGTGTCTTGTTGTAAGATTCAGTGAACTTGTTGTCAGGCTAGGGTCAGGATCCATTGTGAGATCCTAACCTAGTAGCACCTCGAGTCCTACGGATTTGGGGTGTTACATTCGAATTCATTATGGCTTTTTCTTTACTTTTTTTAATGATATGTCTTTTGCCTTACGAGTTAATATTTTTCAGTAAAGTGATTGTCAACCAATGTAAGCTTTCCTAGAACGAGCAAAAGATGCATGAGGCAATGTAAACCTCATCAGCGGTGGGCGTAGAAACACTACCCACTCTACTAAAAAGGCTTTCCCCAAGATCCTAAAGAATACCCAAAATGTCGCCACATACTTCGTGCTAGCTATGGAAGACCAAAAGCATGGGTCAAGTTGGTGTGGGAAGGTCTCGTAGGTAGGGATCCCAAGTATGTCTCTTATCTCCCTCATGTCAAGCCCTCTCATCACATTTCCTAGTCTAAAGGCTAGGATGGGGTTCAAGGGGTCATCATGAGGGTAGGTTATCTCCAAGGAGGATAAGAACTCAAGGTTAAGGTCCTCATAGGTCCTCTTCAAGGACAATTTTAGAGAATATCCCTAGAATGTTACTTCCCATCCCAAGCTCCTCCATATCCTCAAAGTTCACATATCTTGTTGGCCTAATCTCCAACTTCTTTAGCCTTTAATAGATATCTCTGTACTTCTTTAGGATGTTGATCCTAACGGGAGCTTTGATACATCTCAAAGATAGTTCTTTTGAATAAATCCAATAAAGTAAAATTCTCTTTTGGTTCTTCACTTGTTTTATCTAAACCAATAAAAACACGTCACTTCGAAAATGTGAAGGCCTTTTGAAAAAGAAGCAATATCAAAAACCTCAATTCATAAAGATATATATAAACAATAAATTAAACCAATAGAGGGATCATCGAATCCTTAGATCATGGAAGGAGACTAGCCACATATGATGAAATAGAAAGAAAAGGCAATATATTGAACCATTAAAAGACAAAACTCACAATTGTTTGGTTCTAGAAGGGAGAATCTTCATAGTATCTCTAACAGCTTGACGGCTACAAAAATAAGAGAGGGGAGAAGAGTGATCGAATGCGTTGATTAATCATTATAAGATTGGATGCCTATAACCCTAATCCTAGCACGTGCTTATATAGGGGGGAAAATTTGGAGTCTAGGGTTACAACAATGAAGGTAGTCCTATACCATAGGCTATGGATTGGACCGACCCATAAGAATTCTTCTTATCCTAATAAGGTCGCCAATTGCGCAATGCTATGGGCTTGAAATTTAAATCTTCCATGAGTTAAATCGGGATAAAGAGTCTTGCGCCACAGAATTAAATTTATTTCATGACGGCTAGTGTTACGGCCACCTTATGGCCATCACCTGGTCGTAACACTTGTCGTAAACTGCTCTTATGGGTTGAGAGATGAGCTAGGCTTCTGACGCTCTCGCAATGAATGTTACGGTCGCCTTACGATCATCACCTAGCCATAACAGGTCGTAACACCAGTCGTAAGCCGCGTTAATCTCGTAAATCTCGATTCTTCAATTCAAAGTTTGTTGTGTAGACTCCGTGTTATAGTTTCTCGGTCATATGGATCATCTTTAAGCTCTAACTTTAAGGAGGAAGCAAATCTAGTGTATTTAGCACCTAAAATTCATGAAACAGAGAAAAAGTAAGGTAGATACTGAAATACAAAAAGTGGACGCTTTCCATATACATAGGCATATGTGGGATGGAAAAGAGAGTATGAAATGCATGAAACATAAGAAAAAATGTGATACATTTGACACTCACCAAAATACCCCATACTTAAACCTTGCTCGTCCTCGAGCGATATGATGTAGCATGTATGTTATGTGTAAGAACCAATGAGTGTCTCAACTAAGAGGAAAACAAACAACTCAAAAAATGTCATCATAGTATCAATCATAGTTAAAGGGTAGAGTAAAGAATCATAACCTTTCAAACCGCTCAAGGTAATGTGTATACTTTCAATCTCACCATGTTTTTGGGCGATATAGAAATAAGCTCTCAAACTCAATAAACAAGAATAGATCTTACCATAAGCTTATCAGGGCATTTTTTAACTCCACAACTTGTCAAATGAAACTAAAATGCAAGACAAATATAATAAGGTCTTTTATAAAGGTGTAATGAGAATATGGGAAATGGAAAAGTAATGTTGGTAGGCAAAAAGAGTAAGTTAAAATAGCAATTATATCCAGGGAACCGAATCTATTGAACTCAAAACTTATTCAAGGCATTGACACTTCACACTATTCTTCATAAACGATACTTCTTCATGGACCATTACACTTTGACTTTGTATCTCTTGATATTTCTTTTCAAGGTTAAGCTTTTGCTTTATTTTAGAACTAGAACACTATTTATTTCTTGTTGCATATTTGGCGAGAACTTTTCGCCCTCTTCACCAAACATGAAAAGATCTTCAATAATGAAACATATGCTTCTAAACTTGAGCATTTACTTTTTGAATTTATCTTCACACTTTTGGGACACCCCATACTTGATTTCTTCATTCTCTTCTTGCAACACAATCCCAAATAGGGTCAAATGCGGCTATCATGGTTGTGAGGGATTTTTGAGGGGGACCAAAGAAAGGATAATAATAAAGGCAAAATATGGAAAATAGAAGGAAAACATACATAAAAAGGTGAGAAAGTGAAAGTCAATCACAAGTTCTAGAAGAACTAAACATGTTGGAGATCACTCAAATAATAAGAAAGAAAGAACACAAGACAATGCATGTTCAAAAGGTAGAGCGCTCACAAGGGTTATGTTTGGGCCGGCTAGTCATCAATAATCATCCAAGAACTCATGTGCATAAACAATAGCGATATGTATTAATCCAAAGCATCGTTGACAACTCAATGGTAACAACATGACATGTTCCATTTTCTAGAAGTAACAATGATGGGAGTCGACTCAATCTACGATAAATGCAAAATTTTTGTGATTTTTGTGTTTATGAATGCATGTGGAAAGGGAAAGGCTCAATAAAAGGGAAAATGCATATATGAAACGGGTGACATAAATACGAAACATGATATGAAAATGTGAGTAAAATCACCTCATAATAAAACTACACATCGTCCTTGGTGTGCAAAGAAGTAAAGAGAAGAAGGTACTCAAAAAGCAATGCAATGTATATGGTGACAAGGGAGATAAGGTGGTAGAAATGTGGAATGTAGTAGTGAAGGCTATTATAAAGTCCACATGTGTAACCGAAGATTCCTTAAATGTCATACATAAGACACAAGCAGCAACCGTTATCTAGAAAAGGAAAAAAACTAACAAAAGCAAATGATTAGAAAAGGAAAGTGATATTCAAACCCTTGCATTGCCTCCCATGCAGTGCTTGGTTTAGTTCACTAGCTCGACCCATGTGAATTACTCCGTCGGCGGGAAACCTTCAACTCCAAGGATGGCGGTGTATGTTAGGTGGGGATCAACATAACGTAGGAAGTGGACGTGGATAAACAAAAGTCCTTTGTGATGTTTGGGGCGGCTGAAATGACGGAGATGAGGTGTATGAGATGTGTGGAATTTTTACGTGAGGGTGGTGAGGTATGGACGGGGGATAAAGAGGATATGGAGAGTATGAGGGATGATGATCGTGTGGGACGAATGGATGTAGGGGGTTGTGTGGGATGCTAGAACTGATGTGGGGCAAACATCAATCCTTTATGGCAGTTATAGCAGGTAGAATTATGCGGGATGGGTTTCAGTAAGGTGGAGCGTTTATGGATGACTGATGTTGGAATTGTGTGGGTGATGATGGTTTAAATGAAGCGGAGGGTGAAGAGGAAAGGTAATATGGGAGGTAATGGATGGAGAGGAAGAGTGGGCGGTGGACGGTAGGGTTTTATGGGAGGTATGTGTGGGGATATTTGGGTCGTCAAAACGGGAAAGTAGAGAAGGTGAAGGTGAAGAAAGGTTGGAAAGGATTTTACTGGGTTTGCTTGAATTTTGCGGCAAAACGTAATCTAGATCACTGACACTAGTTACGGTCATATTACGGTCGTAACTAGGGTGTCACGACTGTAATATTGTTGTCACGCTCAGGTCTTCGAGATTCTTCGTCACTTACGGCCCGGGTGACGGGCAGGTAGACCTGGGTATCCCCGAATCCGGGCCGGACTCGGGTTGGGCTCTCATGAAACATTTACTTGTTTTTGCGGGCCGGACTTGGGCCGAGCCTGGACTTTGGACCTAAGGTCTTGTCCGTATCTGCCTGGAGTGGGCTTCGGGCCGGGTGGGTGGGTCCTGTTTTTTATATATATTGTTTTGAAAAATTAAAAATATACATATTAAATATAAAATAAATAAACTTATAACACATAACTCAAAGTAGTTCAATGGTCGTGTGCATTTGAACCTTATCTTGAGGTATCGGGTTCGATTCCTTCTATTCATATATATATATTTTACATATTTAAATTAAAAAAAATAAAACGGTCTTTTGGACCAGGCTTAGCGGGCTTGGTGGGCCGGGCTTAGCGGCCCGGACGGACCAACCTTATGTGCCATACATGCCCGTTTTCGCCGGCGGACAGGCCGGGTGGCGGGCTTGCCCGCGTTTGCCTAGGTCTACGGGCAGGGTGGTCGTCACAGGCCTTAATGTGGCCAACATGAATTCCTAGAAATTCTTCGGATTTATCTGTTACGGCTAGGGTGATGGGCATATGACGGCCGTAAGGGTGACCGTTACTAGTCATCATGTAGCCATCACTTGAGCGTCGTTGCTCTCGACTTTTTTCTTTAAAATTGGTTGAATTGAGTAAATCCAGTCTTGCTTCATTTTTTACTTCAGCGAAGCAGGAGCGTCCAACTTTTCAATAACACCTTCTAGTGTGGTATCAAAGGTATCCAAGTGGTCCATAATCCACTTGTCATTCGGTTTCGATGGATTTCACTCTTGCTTCCATAAACTCATGGAAATCCCGCATAACATCAACTTCCTCATTCAGCTTGATTTTTCTCTCCGTAAGACTTTTTACTTTATTACTAAGCGTGTCGATAGTCACTCTCATCTCCAGTTGACCTTTTAAAACTTCTTGTAAAAGCATTTTCCAAAGGTTTTCTTGGGGAGTTTCCTACAAAGCAAAGAAATGTAGAGAGGGAATATCATCAATGATCATGTAGTTATTAAGAGTAATATTATCTTTAACGGCACAAAGAACGCGCTTAGGGATGTTAGGGAGAGAAAACTTCACAATATCCCCATCAAAGCAAAATATGATGAATCCCTTACGAACACCGATAAGAGCTCCAATAGTAGAAAGAAGGAACGTCCAACAATCACTAAGACATTAGTACTTGCATCAACAACCACAAAATCTACAAGCAACTCTTGCTTATCTATTTGTAAAACAATGTTTTTAAGAATGCCAAAAGGTTTGGTAGTAGAATTATTAGCTAAGATAAGGTTGAATTTCACTAGGAAGGGTTCACCAAGCTTCATATCTCTACACATTTTGAGTGAAATTCGACTCACACTAGCTCCACGGTCGCAAAGGCAAGAGTACTTCTCTCCACCAAAGGTCAAAGGGATACAAAAGCTTTTGGGATCTTCCTTCTTGGGTGGCATCTTCTTACTAAACAAGGCACTGCATTCCTCAATGATTTCAATGGAACTTGCAAAAATCTTCATATATCTTCAATGCCTCAACAAGTGGGATCTCCAAGTATAGCTTGTTTATCTTCTCAAGGAACTTGCAAAAATCTTCATATATCTTCTTCTTGTTTTGATCTTAAGGGAAAGGAAGAGGAGGTCTATAAAGTTTAGGAGGTGTAGGAGCAATTACCTCTTCAGAAACAACTTTATCCTCAACAACTTTAGTGGTGGTTGCTTGAGGGCCAACTGGATCAATTTTATTTTCCATTCCTCAAGGTGATAGCACAAACTCCGCGGAGATTAGTTTTCGTAGTTGTAGGGAGTTTACCTTGAGCCTTCTCAAATTGTTGACTCAGTTAAATAACTTGAGTATCCAACATCTGATGACTCTTCCCAAGGACTTCAAAAGTTGTTTCGAGCTTTGTTAAATTTCTCTTCAATTCCCAAGATCGAGTTGCGAATATCACCGATGGAACCAGTGAGAGCCTGATGTCCATTGATGAGCCTCTCCAATAGTTTATCATACGTAGTAGGGGCGGGAGCAGCTTGTCCAACAGTGGGAGCTTGTTCGGGAATGGGATCTCTGGGCGAAAAATTTCTTCTACCAAACTTTGAGAAGTTTTAAGAGGTCTTGTGTAGGCAACTTCTACTTATTTCCAAGATAGTTGATTGTTTCCAAGGACTCATAGTAATTCATGTGCTCATTAAGGCTTTCACATCCTCAGCAAGCTTGCCAATTTCGTCGTCTTCATGAACATTGTAGACACCCTTTGTCTTGGTACGAACCTTGGTGATGCGTCCTTGGATACGTTGAAGGACGAACTCCAGATTTAGATAAAGTTAGAGCCTCAACAATTCCTTTGTTGATGTGCAAGTGGGACTTGGATAGAACTTTGGTAGGCGGAAGCGATTGAGATGGATGTGGAAGGGAAAGTTTGATTCGATCTAGGGAGATCGAGCACACGTTGTAGTGGATATGAGGGTTGATTCTTTAGAAAAATCCTCGAATGTGAGTTCTTGGATCTAAGACTTAGATCCAAGGAAGAATTTTGAAGGGACTGAAGAAGAATTGACAAAATCAAGAGAGAATTTTCCTTCAAATATACTTGATTAAAATGAACATGCTTTACAAGTGAGGCCAAACATCTCTTATATAGTGGATGAGGGACAAACTAAAAGTCGGAAATTAAATGACAGAAATAAATGGCGGGAATAAAGTCGGGTTTAACTCCCGAATTGAAAGGTCTAGACTATCAATGGTCGGAATTTAACTCCTGGAATTAAATTCCGGAATTAAAGTTCCAAAAATAAAAAGTTTATGATTGAAAAATGAAAAAATAGGAGAATATAATAAAATATGCTAGCTTAATGTCGTGGCGCCGGAAAGTGGAAACGTGCCGCTAACGGGGCTAAGTGTAGACGGAGCCGGTAGCCTATGTCATGACATAGTGGAGACATGGCATGCCACTAACGGGTCCGAGAGATGTGATGGTGCGAATGATGATTGAGCCGGTAGCTTGGGTGATGACTTTGGCTCTGAAACGAGGGAACCAACAAAGCATCGTCCTCCTCATCTACGGTCATAGTGGTCAAGGGCGAATCACTTGGCGTACTTCCCTGTATGTTCAACAACAGTTACAAGGTAGTCTCAAGAATCATCATCAGTCATTCTTGTAAAATCATGGGAATTGGCGGTGTCCACCAAATCCCTTGTAGTGGCATTCAATCCATGATAGAAATATTCGAGATGTACGCCCTTCTCAATGCAACAATTCATTGAAACTTTCCCATATAGTGTGAATGTTCTCTTCATCTATTATATCAAAGTGTGATATCTTCTCCCTGATCTCAGTAGTTTTGTGAGGAGGAAAATAGTTGCTAACGAATGTTGTCGTCAATTGCTCCCAAGTAGTGAAGGTACCTAGAAGATGGTTTTGCAACCAACTTGCAACATTTCCTATTGAAGAAAAAATAAACACTCGCATTCTCAAAGCATCGGGAATAATGTTCTCATAATTCAAATTGTTCATAATATTTTCAAAATTCCGCAAATTTTGATGCGGGTTCTCATTAAGCAATATTAAAATTGATCATTTTGGATCCACCTGATGATTTTCGTGCGGAGCTTGAAATCTCTTCCTCCTAGTGCAGGTAGCACAAAGTCATGGTTGGGCACCATTTGTCTTAAATTCATCCTAGCGTCCAGCGTTTGAGGATGACGAGCCCTTTCAACATCAAGTAAGGCATTGAGCCTTGTGTAATTTCAGGTTCCAAATCAAAAACAAGTAGTTGGTTTTGAATTTTGATTATCCCCCATAGTAGCAACAAATTTCTTGGTAGAATTTTGTTTATGAAGGGTATGTGCAATCTCGTTGTTTAAAGGGACAAGTTTGCTTGAGTCACGGATCATGAGTATTTGACAATCCCCGAGTGTTGGTGATAAGAGTGTAGAAATGTGTAAGAAAACATTCTAAGGGGAAATCATATAAAACCACAAGTGCATGGCCGTGTCAATTTAAATATATTATATGAATATCAAGGTCATCTACCAAAGGACCATGTTATTCCTACCATGCTCTAAGAAGTCTTCTAATGGAATGCAAAGTGTGTAAAAGAAAGGGAAAAGGGAATCAAGTGATCACACAAAAACAAGGGAAGTGGGCAACTTGGATCGAGTAACTAATACGCTTGGATCGAGTGTATCGGCTAATGTCGATCAAGTGGTGAGCAGAGCACGTAGCCTTCGATCGAGTAAGTATCAGGCATTAAGACAAACTTCAATAAATGTCAAATAATGGAGAAATAATAAGGATAGGGGATAATTCCTCCAAATCACTACTAAGCCTAATGAATATTATGATGTGCCATGCTAGGAGATAAGAACTTAATTGACCAAGTAACACATATAATGCTACTAAACAAATGCAACATGTACAGGCATATGAGAATCAAAGCATGAGTCGGTTCAACCAACTATTGTCACATGGTGTTTACTATTACTAGTTGGTATTACAAATTTAAGTCACTACTAAGCTCTAGATCAATCCGCATAATCATCGCATGGTTTTTGCTATTGGATGACATCAATCAAGCTAGTTTAGTATGGATAAACACATAGCAAGCATGAAAGTCATCTGTTAGGCTCTAGCTAAGCATCTTCTATCACGAGGGGAATCTAAACAAATACCACTTTGTTCGAGTTTTATGTTTTACTCGATCGAAGTTGAAGGCTCACTCAATCGAGTAGAATGGATAATTTTCCCTTTTCCACTTCATCCGATCTTTCCATTTTCCTCAATCCATGTTGAAAGTAGGTCAGACGAGTGACTTTTCTTTTTCGATCGAGTGGAATGGAAATCTCGAAGGACAAGGTTGGATTGAGCTTGGCTCACTTCACATCGATCGAGTGGCACTTCTTCTTCTTCCGAGTGGATCTTGACTCGATCGGATTGTTATAATTCCAGCATGCATGGAGAACATTAATCACCCTGGATCGAGTGCTTCTTCTTTTTTGTGCGAGTGAGTGGTCTTCTTCAGTCGAGTGAGCACATTCACTCGATCCATTGGACATGCAATCTCCTATGATGAGTCCTCAACTTTCTTTCTTGGACTTGGGCCTTTTTTCCTTGTTGCTCCGGAGCTTTCTTCTTGCTTTCATTCCTTGCTTTCCATGGATGATGTTGATGATGTGAGCTTCCTTATCCATGATGGATTTCATTCCTTAAGCTTCAATTTGAACCTAAAACACCCAAACGCAAGAGACAAAGGGGTAGACATTATTTGATGTATTTAAGCACTAGCAAAGATGTAAATGCCTTATCCTATGCACAAACTAAGGAACTACATGAAAACAACATTTATAAAGATGGCATAAAAAACATGCTATCAAAACACCCCATACTTAGCTCTTACTTGTCTCCAAGTAAGATTAAAATACTAAGTAAGAAAAGAAAGAAAGGAAAATAATAAGAAAATATTTTTGGGAGCATGCTTCAAGATATTAAATCACTTTTTAGAATATTATTAGTCATGACAAGGCATTTAGACGTGAATGAAAATAATGAGCATGAAAATAAATAAGTAAGAATATATGTTAAGTAATTACTAACAAAACCTATAGTCAGAATCCTAAGTGTTCCAATTTATCCATGCTACTTAAAGGTCTTTATTGATTCTTGCATATGACTTATATTGTTTCACCAAAAGATCAAAACATAGTTAAAGGTTCACATCACTTAAGTGCAATCAAGACATGATCGGGTCTTTTATTATGCTTTTTTTCTTGGACTCGGCCTAAAACATAAAATCTTCATGCTCTTTTTGGCATAGTTTACATTCACTTGCATTTCATCTCATTGATGTGTATACTTGGCCGCATTGGCATAAAAACAAAATAAAATAAAAAATAAGCATTCATCACATTAGCCAAGTGGCATTTTTTGAACTTCGATGTGCTTCATTGTGGCTTTTTCTTTACTTTTTTCATGATATTGCCTTATGGGTTAGTATTTATCACTCAAGTAAGTGTCAACCAATGTAAGCTTCCCTAGGCCGGGCAAATAAGAGTTCATAACCAATACGCACTATCATGAACCTAAGCAATGTTTACTTTAGCTCAAACTTCCTCAACATAGAATTCATTAAGTCATACATTAACCGATAGAAATCATAAGTGTTCAACTAAAATAATAAATCTTATAAATTTTATGAATGAAGTAATCAACATGCTTCTAATATTCTCAAGTTCACACACTTTACAATCAAACAAGTCACGAATTATTGTCATGGTTTAGAACATAATCTCATCATCAAGATCATTTCTACATTATATGAAGCATACAAAATTTTTTAAATTTTCAATTTTTTTGGACTTTCAAACTCTTTTCAATGTTTTTGGATTTTATAAACTTTTTGACTAACACAAAAAAATGCAAAATAAAACTAGGAAAGAAAAGGAGAAAAATGAAAAACATGCAACACATATATACACATGAATATATCCATTTTCATACCCCATACTTAAACTTTGTATTGTCCCCAATGCAAACATAAAAGAAGTGAACTGTAGAAAAACTTACAAAATGCAAAGGGGTGTCTTCCGGGGCTTAGGTGAAGCCTTAGAGCTCCGGGTCCGAATCATGGCTCAAATATTCCCATTTCTTCCTCGAGGCTTCAAGCTTCTCATGATTGTCGGATTGATCACTCTTCGTCTCTTCAAGGGTCTTGGTTGTACCCTTTTTTCATTTCCTATCTTCTCTCATCCACCTTTTATGACTCTCCATCCATGCTTGTTTATTTTTGCATGTATTGGAGAGTTTGCTCCATATAGCTCCCTTGGTGTTGAGATCTAGAACCAGAAGCTCCATGATACTGAGCTTGCCCTAATTCATCATCACCATCGTCGTCATCATCTCCACCATCACTATCACCTCCATCATAATCCTCATATACATACCTCCCAAGCAACTCCAACCAATACCTTGCCCTATTCCCCTCTTCAAAAACCATCCTTCTATGGTACCAAGGTAAAAACTTATCATCCATACTCATCTTAATGTTCCCCGACTTGCCAATATTCAAAAACCCATTGTATTTTAGCAATTTCAAGTCTAACTCCATGATCTTTTGGGGTGGTGCTAGGGTGAATTGTTGGAGGTTGAGGTTAAAATACTCTGCAATCATTGTCAGTAAATCTCCCATACAAATTGCTTGGTGCTCTTCTTAGCCACCCTTCCTAAGAAGTTCACCAACATCAAAGGAATGTTGGGTACCACCTCCCGAATAAAACTCCAAGCTACGTAAACCTCATACGAAGTGGGTATGGCCACACTATCCACTTGGTTAAACAATCCCTCCCAAGATCCGGAAAAAGATCCAAAAGGTAGAGTGGTAAATAGTCCTACTCTTTCTCTTTCTCTTCCCCATCACATATTAAAAACTTGATATTCTTGACCAAAATTTTAGGTCCAAGCGGTATTAGTAGCTCTCATGCATGGTTTGGCATCTCAAGTATATAGTTAAGCTCACTCACATCTAAACCTCTCCTTCCATTCCCAAGTCAAAATGCCAAGGTGGGTTTAGTAGGGTTGGAATATGGATAGGTGATGTCCAAGTTGGAGAGGAACTCTAAGGTAAGATCCACATAAGTGCTTACCTTCCTCCTCACAAAGATCTCAAGCCCTACTTTAGCAAACATGGCAAGGATATCCCTATCCATGCCTAACATCTCCAAGGCATCAAGGTTGACACACCTAGTAGGCCTCATTTTCAACTTCTCTAGCCATAGGTAGTTATCCTTAAACTTTTTTGGGATGTCTTCATAGGAGCGGGAACATCCATGGCCTCAAGCCCTACTCTAGCAAGAATGGAGTGATTTGGAATTACCAAACAAAAGTTATGAGAAAAACAATATTGCAAATGGATCAAACTTCACTTCTTTCAGCGTTTTACTCAAGAACACCAAGAACACTTCAATTCCATGTAACCAGAAAAGAGAGAGACAAAATTTGTTGTGATCTACACCTAAAGTGTAGTGAGATATCTAATCTAAGGCAACCAAGCCTCAATATATATGACTTTACACGTAACCCACTCATCAAACTAACAAAAGAAGTATTTTCTAACAAACTCTAGCAAGTGGCCGACAGTTACATTTTCTTCTTTGTCCGAATTTTCCGTTTTACTAGATCGAGTAGAATGGAAAATTTTCTTTTTTTCCACTTCATCCGATCTTCCCATTTCCCTCGATCCATGTTGAAAGATGTTGGACCGAGTCACTTTTCTTCTTCGCTCTAGTGGAATGGAAATCTTGAAGGAAAAGGTTGGCTTGAACTTGGCATGAGCTTGGCTCACTTCACATCGATCTAATGGTCTATCGAGTGGCACTTCTTCTTCTTCCGAGTGGATCTTCACTCGATCGGCTTGTTAGAATTTCAGCTTGCATGGAGGGCCTATGTCACCCTGAATCAAGTGCTTCTTCTTCTTTGTGCAAGTGAGTGGTCTTCTTTAGTCGAGTGAGCACATTCACTCGATCTAGTGTACTTGCAATCTCCTTTGGTTGGTCTTCAACTTTCTTTATTGGACTTGAGCCTTTTTTCCTTATTGCTTAGGGGCTTTTTTTCTTTCTTTCCTTCCTTGCTTCCCATGGATGATGATGATAATGTGAGTTATCCTTGGCCTTCTATCACGGTCTGCCTAACTCCTTAGCCTTATTGGATTTCATTCCTTTAAGCTCCAATTTGGACCTAAAATACGTAAACACAAGAGACAAAGGGGAGTAGACATTCTTTGATTTATTTAAGCACTAGCAAAGATGTAAGTGACTTATCTCATGCAAAAAATAAGGAAAACACACGAAAACAACACTAATAAAGATAGCATAAAAACATTCTATCAGCATTCAACAAAATCCAACTTGAGTATAAAAACATAAATATGAAAAAAAAAACAAACACCCACAACTTAAAATAACCAAAATTAATGTCAATCAATTCTATCAACAATCCCCGACAACGGAGCCAAAAACTTGACCGTAGAAGTTTTCCCGTAATAAAACAACATCCCCACAATAATACAAGATCAATTGTAGTATAAACAACTATCAAATTCACAAGATATTATCTAATTTGTAAAACAATAACAATTAATTATTAAGTATATAGAAAGGAATTATTTGAACAAAGGTAACATGCAGGAGCGATTATGATTGCAGGCAAGTATGGAGGAAGGTGATCTAAAGAAATAGGAATCCTCATTATAATGAGTTCAAACATATATATATATATATATATATATATATATATATATATATATATATATATATATATATATGGACATTGATAATTGCTAAAGCATGTAACCATGTAAAATAGTCTTGGTCATTAACAAACCAAGAACGCGTTTTTCAACTCACATAGCTCTCAATCCAACGGTTCAGCGAATATAGGAAAACCCATAAAGTTTTTAGAAATTCGGAAAAGACCAAGAAAAATCTTCTCTAGAAGTTCATCAAATTTAAAAGGTGCAAAGAGAGGAAGAATTCTACAATGATTAAGAATCTTCAAGGCTTTAATACACCGGTACTCTCAAATCTAAGTTCTTTTTAATAAATTCAATAAAACAAACTTCTCTTTTGGCTCTTCACTTGTTTTATCAAAACTAATTAAAAATGTCACTTCAAAAATGTGAAGGTAGTTAAAAGGTGGAATTAAGCCTTTTGAAAAGAAGAAATATCAAATACCTCAATTCATAAAGATATATGCAAACAATAAATTAAAACATTATAAGGATAATTCAATCCTTAGATCAGAAGGATATTAGCCAAACATGATAAAATAGAATGCAAAAGCAATACACGAAATTTAAATCTTTCAAAAATAAAATCGGGATAAAGAGTCTAGCGCCACAAAATTAAATTGATTTCGTGACGGCTAGCGTTACGGCCACCTTACGGCCGTCACATGGCCGTAACCTGCTGTAAAACTAGTCGTAAACTGCTATTTTGGGTTAGGCCATGAGTTGGGCTTCTGACGCTCTCGCAACGAATGTTACGGCCACCTTACGGCCGTCACCTAGCCGTAACATTGGTCGTAAGCTGCGTTAATCTCGTAAATCTAGATTCTTCACTTCAAAGCTCGTTGTGTAGACTTCGTGTTCCAGTTCCTCATTCATATGGATCATTTTTAACCTTTTATTTCTGGGAAGATGTGAATCTAGTGTATATAGCACCTAAAATGCCTGTCACAAAAAATCAAGGTAGATATCGAAATACAGAATGTGAAAGATTTATATATAAACAGGCATATGTGGATGAAAAAGAGAGTGAAATGCATGAAAATATAAAGAAAAAAAAAGTGATATATTTAACGCTCATCAACCCTCAAAGTTCATGGTAGCCGCATCTACCTTCTCATAAGGCTCATAGTAACAATGTTTGGCAACACAGCTCCGTATCTTGTCTCCAATTGACAAAAGAAAACAAATTAGTATCGTAAAAATAAGGAACTTAATCTTACCTTTCCAACGTGATCGATACAGATTAGGTCAGGGAGCGACATTATTGCATTCACATCCATCATGGCGGTTTCGACCACCTCATTTGCGGCGTCGCCCTTGTTGGGCTTGGAAATTTGGTTGGCCTACATCTTCATCCGTGGGTGATAAGTACTCTTCGCCGTCTATTTGAACTTTTGTTGTATGCCTCACTAGTGGGCGTCGGGGCGTTGCATTGGTCGTGGCTTCAAGGTCTGATGTGTCGTCGCTAAAGTATGCCAAGTCATCCCTATAGTTTGACATGTTATCATAGTAATCATGATGACAACGTTGATCGCATTTTGAAGTGGTGTCATTGGGTATGACCTTGGTATTATGGTGTGGATGATGAGTGTCACTATCTCCATGAATGGAGTGTGAGCTATTACAAGGTGTAACACTCTCTTAATACTTTGTTTGACACTCGGCATGTGCTTTATGATCCGTTGTATCCACAAACAACAAGTCATTTTGTATAAGCGTCATATCTTTGTCCTCACTTTTGGCATGGCAAGGGTCATATTGGAACTGATCACATTCAACTATCGACGTGAGTCGTGGAAAACCCAGATGGTTGTTGGAAGTCCTAATTACTTGAGATGGAAAACCCATATGATTGTTGGAAGTCCTAACTTGAGCATCGAAACAACGGTTTCGATACTCAAGTCTTATGGGTGTAGGAAACGATTTGAAAAATGTTGCGTTGACAATAATGCAAGTTAAGGAGGGGATATCCATAACCGTTCTTAATCAATTTTAATCAAAGAAACGAGAAAGCGTAAATGCCATAAAATTTTTGACAAATGCACATTTAATCAACCTTGTTATAAATCGAAACGTACAAGACTACGGAGAGTAAGAAATCAAATAATGTGGAACAAATATTACAATTTTCTTTGATCAAAATCCGACTAATATCCGAGTATAAATTTGTTTTTTAAAATCGAGTTTTTTTTTTTTTTTTTAATTTCACCCACGTGAACAAGTGTAGGTAAGTTCAGATTGAACTTTAAATTTGAAGAAAAAAAACATTGAATTCAAATTGGACTTTAAAATTACTACATACCGCAACGATTTAATTTAGATGGAAGTCCGAGAAAAAGAGATTTTATGGAGTTTACATTGGATGGATAATTAACGAGAATATACCACAAACAAGGTTTCACCAAAAAAAAATACCACAAACAAGAATTGATAACAATTTACTCCCTCCGTTGAGATTTAATTGTCCATTTAGACTTTTACACATATTTAAAAAGAAATTGATTGTACCAAAATACCCTTAATATTTTTCTACAAGCTAATAAATGATGTATCTTTTATTGTCTAAAGGAAATGAATGTGAATATGGACATTTAAAATTAAATAAATCGGTCAGTTAAAGCGAGGGGTAAAATTGACACATTTGTATAAAATAGCGCTAGATGAACAACTATTTATTAGCAAAATTAAAAGCCTAAAAGGACGATTAAAAATTAATTGAGTGAGTATAAGTGTATAACCCAAATTAGATCGGAGATGCTCAATATCTCAATATCAATATTTATCTAATATACTATACTAAAGTAGTCCATGAACTTACACGTATACAGTCCGGTGAATTCACGTCATTAATTTATATGTGTCACAGTTTGGTGAATCACGTCATTAAATTTATACGTGTTATTTTTTTGTTAATTTAGGTTCCACCATGTTAAACAAATTATTTAAATATATGATTTACAAATTTATTTTAAATATTTTACTAACTAATTTTTTAGTAGGCCGCATATTATTAATTGACCTTTAATTAATTATAATTTAAAATTCGAAATCGTTAAGATTTGCCATCTAATTTTAAAGATTTTAATATTTTGTTAACTTATACTTTTAATTTTCAATTGACCATTATACTTTCTAAAACTTATAAATTTTATTATTTTATTTAAAATTTTTAAATATCTTAATATTTTATTTATTTATATTTTTTAACTTTATTTTTTTCTAAAACTTAAAAACTTTATTTTTCTAAAATTCGTATTTCTAAAGGATTAAAAAAATTCTTCATTTTAAAAAATAAAAATATAAGAATAAAAAAATCGTTTTTTAGAATAAGTTTTTTACATATAAAAATATCGATTTTATTACTTTTTGGAAAAAAATTCATATATTTTTCAATAATTTTATATAAAAAGTCATAAATTTTATATTAAAAATATATAGAAAAATCAAAAAAAAAATTCCCAAAAAACAAATTTTTTTTAAAAAAATTGACTTTTATAATATAAAGCAAATAATTTTTTTTTGTCATTTACACAAAAGTATTAAAAAAATCAAAACAAAAAAATCCGGGAAAAAATCAAGAAAGTTGCGAATTTTTTTTTATAAAAATTAAATCTATTTTACTTAAATTATGACTATTAACATATTAATTTATGTTTAAAAAAATCCACATTACACTCATAATCCTAAATTTTTTAATGTGATTTATAAAAAAATTAGTTGTCAAATCAAAATCCGACTTAGAATTTTTTATCTGAAAATTTTTGTGTTTTTTTACCTGAAAAAATATTTTTTAAAGTTGGTATTATTGAGTTTAATTGATAGTTGTTATTATTTTGTGTTTTTTTTTTCTTTTTTTACAAATCTGTTTTTAGTAATATTTTTATTTTAATAACTTGACATATGTTATTAATCTTATTAAATGTTATAATTTACTATTTAAATTTAACTATTTGATATTTTAATTTTTAACTTAGAAATACTACTTATATTAAGTAAATCTTTTTTTTTTTTAGTATATGTTTTACGTATGACTTCTTATCTATCTTATATATACTAAAACAACCCGTGAACTGATACTTGATCCAGTTTCGTACGGCCACATCATTAGTTTTACAGTGTCATCTATTCGTTAATCCACATCACATACCCTAACATTTAATTTAATAAACCCTATTTTTTTGGGATTTATACTAACTTTGACATGCGAGTATCTCAAAGAATATTGTCCCGAAATCCTCTTTCCCGGTTGTTATTGCAAGATTTGGATTCTTGCTTCATTTTAATTCATAATGTGAAAAATTACATCCTTACAACAAGTATCACATAACAATTAAGACAATTCTCAACATATTGATATAAAACATTTTTTATGACACGCAATTATTGTCTAACCCGTGCACGGCACGGGTATTAAAACTAGTAAATATACTAAAGCAAAGTGCATAACTGCTAACGTGGCGCGCTGTGGTGCGAGTATTTGAAATCGAGCTCTCTCGTTAATCGCCACAAAATATTTAATTTTAAATTATTTTTAGCCATCAAATCTTTTATTTTTAAATTACATTATTTTTTGAAACCATTTCACGTTACTTTTTATCTCGGAACGATTAGATTTTTTTAAAAAAATTCTATCCTTTTTAAAGATTTTATTATAATTTTTATTAAATAATTTTTTTTAAAGAATACTATATAAAACAATTTTTTTTCCTTAATTTTTTTAAGGATTATAAGCACAATCTATTTACGTTAAATATTTCAAAGATTTTCTATCCCACATAGACTATATGTAAGGTTCATGATTTGAGAACTTCTATAAATAGAGGTTTTGAAGATTGAACAAATTATACATTTCTTTGATTTTTGACTAAGTTCAAGTATAATTTTTATTCATATTGTCGTTAACCTACTGTTTTGTGGGTCGTTGATTATGTGAATTTTCTTTTTTTTATCTACCGTTATGTGGGTCGTTGACCTAATGTATGAAGGTCGTTGACATAATGTATGTGGGTCGTTGATCTAATGTATTTGGATCGTTGACCTACTATTTTGATTAGGGATGTTAACGGTCCGGTTCCCTTATATTTTTTGACCGGAACCGTTTGGAACCGGACCGTTTAAGAAACCGGAACCATTTAAGAAATTTTTGTGGAACCAAAACTGAAACCGTTTAACAAATTATCGAACTGTTTGGAACTGGACTTAGTGGAACCGTTTAGAACCGTAACCGTTTAACAAATTATCGAACCGTTTCACTCCGGTGTTAGCTGTTAAATAATGGAGACAACCAAAATGAATCTGGCTTCAATCTTTATCCATTACCATTGACAAGTCTGATCTTGATTTTGGCGAGAATAACGTGAATTGCACTTTTTTGTTCACCCTTTTGCTCTTTATCTCTTCCATCACTAATTAATTTCCTGGACCACTCAAGTGTACATAAATGCAAAGCCAAACATGGACACCACGAACTAAAGACTAAGAGATTCACATGGGGAGGGAATAAGAGAACTTACCGACGAGCAGGAGCGGGAGCGGCGAGCAGGAGCGGCGAGCGAGCGAAGGGAGCGACGGCGAGCAGGAGCGAGAGCGGCGACGAGCGGGAGCGGCGAGCGACCGGGAGCGATGGCGACCAGCAGCGGCGAGCGAGTCGTCAACCCTAGGTTCGGTTGAATAGTGTGAGAAAGAGGAGCGTGAAGTCGTGACTGTGTGAGTGGTAGGGTTGAACTTGAAACTGAGAGAGAATGCTGAAGTGTTGAACAGCGTTTCAAATTTTCAATATATATATATTTTTAATATATATAAACGGTTTCCTTGTTTTTTAAATCTTGAAATCGGACCGGAACCGTATTTAAACGGTCCGGTTCCAAAATTTTGTAACCAATAATCACAGGAACCGAACCGAACCGCCAAATTCCGGTTCGGTTCCAACGTTTCCAGCAGGAACCGGACCAAATTAACAGCCCTAATTTTGATGTATGTGGGTCGTTGATTTAATGTATACGTGGGTTGTTGACCTGTTGATGTGTGGGTTGATGACTTAATAATCATCAATCAATATAAACATAATCAATCAATTAATATAAATATACTAAAGTAGAGTGTATGACTGCTGACGTGACGCGCTGTGGTGCGAATATTTGAAATCGAGTTCTCTCATTAAATTTCACGTAACTTTTTATTATCTAATTTTTATTCATATTGTCGTTGACCTACTGTTTTGTGGGTCGTTGACTATGTGAATTTTCTTTTTTTGATCTGTTGTATTATGGGTCTTTGATCTAATGTATGTGTGGGTCGTTGACGTACTGATATGTGGATTGTTGACCTATCAACCATCAATCAATATAAATATACTAAATCAACCAATATCAATATAAATATACTAAATTAGAGTGTATGACGGATGATGTGGCGCGTTGTGGTACGAGTATTTTGAAATACAACTCTCTTATTAAAAGCGACAAAAAACTAAAATTTTAAATTATTTTTAGCCATCAAATCCTTTATTTTTAAATTACATTGTTTTTTGGAACTATTTCACGTTACTTTTTATTCTCGGAACGATTAGATATATTTTTTAGATTTCGATCTTTTTAATGATTTTTTTATAATATTTATTAAAGAATGATCAAAATTTTAACGAGGACTAAATATTTTTAAAATATTATATTTTATCAAAAAAATTTCAGGCACATTTATAATTACAATAAAACCTCACCATTGCATATATTAAATGAACTTTTTTTTTTAATCCTTAACCCTAATTCGATTACTTGCATACCCATATTTTTATCAACTTTGCATTTGAGACCCGAAATGAAAATCTTTTTAGATTATTTTCATACATGGATGTCGGTATTAAGATGGATTAAAGTTGTTCAATTTCATTGTTGGGTGCAAATTGATTTATCTCATTTTTTGATCTTTTTTAAATTAATATTTATTTTGAATATTTATTTCTATATTATTTTAAATTATATATTTTGAATTTTCTTGAGGTTTGTACAAAAATGTTTTCTTCTCCCAATGTGTTTATTTTGAAGGTATAATTTTTTAAAGTATATATTTTTAATTTTTAAACAAAATTATTTTATTCCTCCATATCTTATAGATTTTTATTTTAAAAATTAGTCAACGATGAAATAATTAATTTTAGTATATACAATTATTAATTTATCAATAATTTTTCAAACAAATATCCGTGCACGACACGGGTTCTAAACTAGTAGTAATAATAATAATAATAATCAATTTACATATTAAAGCCATGCAACCAATTACCCCCTTGTTTTGGAAATGGTTGACGATTATTATTTTTTGGCAGTTTGAGTCATTACCTAGGCTTTCAAATTTTCAATCAAAGAACAACAAACACGGACACAAGATCGGAAGCAAGGAAACTTAGCTCGATCCCTTGGTGAAACAATTCACTTTTTGGAGTCAATATGGGTGGCTAGTTAATGTGCGTTAATACAAATGATTAATTAAATAATTTTCAATTGTTCCTTCGACTCAAAACTCAGCTCGTCCAATAAAAGGAGTTTTTGGCTTTTTGAGTCAATTGTTCCATCAGTCGTCGTTTAGAATAATTTATAACAATTGGTTGGCGTGAATGATGGATGATACGTACGAGGAACTAACTCAACTAAAGTAATAACTACTATAGGCAAAAGGGATTTAAATATATGCACATGAGATCGAAAGTAAGGCTACTTACCTCAATCTTGCTCTCCTCAATATAAACTTGATGCGTCTTTGACTATGATGTGATCGATGGTAGGGCAAAGTCTAGGACTACTCGCGTTGAGTACGTGGAATGGTGATGATCGACGAGAGAAGGAAAAACCGGGAGTTGATTTGAGAGATTTTGAATGAATGTTTTTAGTAACCGAGGAATCAAAATCAATCGAGAATGATCAAGGTTGATCAAAAATAAAAATAAGTAACTCAGTGATGAACCTGATCTAAAGGTAGGAAACGTTGACACTTCTTCTAATGTTTTGACAAACTGAATTCGGGAAAATAAAACTAGACCGAGCTTCTCTTATAGAGGAGTCAAGACACTATAATCGGAAATTACAATCAGGAGTTAATTGTTCGTAATTATTCAAAATGATTTTCTGCGTTAAACTAAAAAACCATGGATTAAAAGTTTGCGCTATCGGAGCACTAAATGTTCCAATATTGGATTAAATTCAAATTTTGATCACATGTATGAATCGAAAATCCAGCGATTATATCATGCATATACACTCCAGATGCTCCTCCTAAGTCCCTATAAAAGGGAGCTTGTGCAAGTGGACACTTGATTGATCTTGGTGGTCATGAAGGATGTTAGAGTTCAAGGTTCCGACATAGTCAAAGAGTCTGATATGGGAAACCTGAATGCACGCACAACGTACGAAGGATTGAGTGGCTTTAGCAATGGCCTTGGCGTGTGACATAGTGATGGGTCTGTCAAAGCAAACACCAAATTCCAAGGTCTCTACATCGGGTGCCATAGATGTTGGGGACGCATAAAAAACTAGGTACGTTCGGTACTACATAAGCATTCTCAAACGTTTGAGTTTGAAAGTAAATTTTATGTACTTCTCCTCTATAAGTACCTTGCATGTACTTTAGTTTTCGTGAAATAAAAACTCATAAACAGAATTAGAAAGTTCACATGAGGTTTGTCATATTGGAACATTTAGTGTTCCGATAGCGCAAACTTTTAATCCATGGTTTTTTAGTTTAACGCAGACAATCATTTTGAATAATTTCGAACAATTAACTCCTGATTGTAATTTCCGATTATGGTGTCTTGACTCCTCTATAAGAGAAGCTCGGTCTAGTTTCATTTTCCCGAATTCAGTTTGTCAAAACTTTAGAAGAAGTGTCAACGCTTCCTACCTTTTAGATCAGGTTCATCACTGAGTTACTTATTTTTATTTTTGATCAACCTTGATCATTCTCGATTGATTTTGATTCCTCGGTTATTAAAAACATTCATTCAAAACCTCTCAAATCAACTCCCGGTTTTTCCGTCTCTCGTCGATCATCACCATTCCACGCACTCAACGAGTATTCCTAGACTTTGCCCTATCATCGATCACATCATAGTCAAAGACGCATCAAGTTTATATTGAGGAGAGCAAGATTGAGGTGAAAAACTAGGAGTACTTAGGCATCATGAAACATGAAGTCCTTCACTTTCAACAAATCCTCGTACCCAAAATGTTCTTAGCTTCACCCATGCCATTCGTATAGAACTGCCATGAAACTAATATTTCAACCTTTTCAACTTTCTCACTTCTCGAGCACTAGAACCTTCAATTAATATATCATCAACATAAAAAACAACAATAATAGTATAATATCACCATTCTTGAATTTCTTGAAGCAGTAATAATCAGGAGTGGACACAAATCCTGCCAATCTTGGTTCCGTCCTGATCCCGATAAAATTTCATCTAAAATTAGAAATCCCGTCCCATCAAAAACTATATGGAACGGGATATGAACCTTAACTTCTCCATCCCGCCAGGCTCGTCCCGTCTCGTATATAACAATGTTTTTAAATTTAAATAATAAATATAAGTAAAATTCCTAAGTATTTTATATAGTTATGTTTATATATTTTAAAAAATAAATCACGTTGGTCAAACCGTCAAAATTGACAAATAGACCAAATTCATTTAGATGTGTATTATTATAGATATTTGGAAACTTTTTTTTTTAACTGTAGTATACTATATATTATGGATATTTGAAAACTTTAATGTTTTTGCGTTTTAAGTATGATATCTACGAATATTTTGTTGAATAAAAAAATTTAAACACATTAAATAAACTAATAGCCAAGAGAAATTGGGCCTGTCCCGTCTCAATCTTAGTCGGAATAGGATCCGGTGATATTCAAACTAAAATACCCATGGCTCATCCCGATTCCGTCCCATTTAAAATAACGGGAACGGTACTAAGATGACCTCAATCCCGCTCCATATATGTCCATCCCTAGTATTAATGATCAACCTCACTTCCCACGCACTCAATTTCATGCATGCATGAATCCATCAAACTTCTTGCACCACTGTGGGAAAGCTTGTTTTAGGCCGTATAAGTTGGTCTTAAACCTACGCACAAGTTTACTATTACCCTTATACAAGGAGCCTTCTATTTGCTTCATGTTAATCTCGTCATCTAAACCAACATCTACAAACACTATTTTTGCATCCAACTACTATAAACTCTTAAGTTTTCTACTACTACTTATACTCATACACTACTAGACAAATTGTTGTTAGTTTAACCTGATTTGCAAACACATCAATGTTGTTTATACCGTCTTTCGTCTATAACTCTCAAGTTTTCTATAGAAAATTGAAATTAAAGATCGAGAGGTATCGAAGAAAAGAAAGCGTACAGATCCCAGATTGAAGACTTTTAATAAAGAAAAATAAATAAAAAGCTTTGGGCCAATTTGGCGTTAGTTATAATCCAACTCTCAGTGAAATACACTCCACACTCAAAATTACATATAAAAATCAGCACAAACAATTCAGAGTGTTTGTTTTTCCTTTGTCAAGATTCAGATTGTTTGAATATACTATTATAATTATATTGTTTTCTTAATCGTTGTACTTAGATCTCCTCGTCTTTTGCGCTGGTACTACTTATAATCGATCTTAAGATCTAAATGACTTTGTCATACCATGTTCACCAGACACAAATCTGGCTTATAAACTACTTTTCACAAAAGAGCCTCGTCGTCTTTTGCATAATTATACATAATCTTACGAGTTGGTAAACGTTCACAAGAATCAAAAAGTAATCTTTTTTTATACCGTTGTACTTCTTTATATCTAACATCTAAAGTTTGACAAATTTAAATATCTTGTTATGTTTTCAAGATTATTAATTTAGAGAGTTGTAAAAATTATTTTTATTATATATTTTTATACTAAAATGTTTAATTATTGGTTTAAAAGGATTATAAATTTAAGGGTGTTTAATCGTTTTCATGATAATTGTGTGGATGGAGGGTGGGAAAGTGTAGATATTTCATTGAAATTAGGCTAAAATTAATAGGTGAAATGAAACCAGTTCAGATCTCCTGTATTAGTGATACATGTATCCTAATATGTGATTGACTGAGGCTAAATAAATAGGGATTAAAATTTTACTTGTTTTACGAGAAAAATAATAAACAATATAAATTCAACCAATCACGTGACAGAGATATAAGTATACACAAGGGGAGAGATACAGAAAATTTTAACCGAAATGAAACCGGTTGCGATGATAACCCATACTTGAAACTTGAAGTGGTTGATGTCAATAAATACCCACTTGTACCGCAATAACTCAAATTAAAATAACGTTCAAGGCTTTGGCCCTGAAAACGGGGGTGCCAGCCAGCGACCACCTTACACACTTATAAAGACGGACATCGATTAGCGTTCATCAATTAGTTTCCTAAAACACAATAATACCATCAAAGTCATGTCCTTCAGAAATCCACAACTCCTCGCACTCACTCTTTGCCTAACCCTTATCATGTCATTCATTCTCGTCCAAGCTTCCCATATGCAATACGACGACGTTTACAACCTCGGACTTCAACTCCAGTACCACCTCCTCACCATCATCGCTTGCTCCACTTTACTCGTATTCGGGCTCACTTTCCATTTCATGGCCCGAGCAAGGCCCGTCTACCTCATCGACCATTCATGTCACCGCCCGCCCTCCCACCTCCGCATCAACTTCCAAGAAAGCGTCGAGCAACGGCGGTTAGCTGGCGAGTTGGAGGCGTCGTCCGTCGAGTTCCAACAAAGGATAATGGAGAGAGCGGGCTTGGGGGACGAGACGGCGTTTCCTCAGTCCCTGCAGTCGATACCTTACCGGCCAACCATGGCGGATGCTAGGGCCGAAGCTGAGGAGGTCATATTCGGAGCCCTGGATAATCTATTCGAATCCACCCGGGTCGACCCGAAAGATATAGGTGTATTGGTGGTTAACTGCTCATTGTTCAACCCAACTCCTTCTTTATCAGCCATGGTCATCAATAAATATAAACTGAGAGGAAATATCAGAAGCTTTAACCTCGGCGGTATGGGCTGCTCTGCTGGTGTTATCGCCATAGATCTTGCCAAGGACATGCTTCAGGTATATAAATTTATATTTTCTGTTTACTTCAATTAAAACTTTTATGATTTTAGACAAAAGAACATAAACCACAGACTTTAGGGTACCAAGTTTCGAGGACCATATTTAATTTTTTAAAATTTTGTCATCTCTATATGTACTTATTTATGTGCCTTTTTTTATTAATAATGACAAAAGAAATCTTAATATAAGATATATTAAAGTGATTATTTTGATTTTCCTATGTTATATGATTCATATCACCTGTGATTGGACCTGATGAGTCTTGAGTTGTTTTCAAATCAGTTGTAACAACTATTATTAATATAGGCGATTTAATTTAAGAATTTAGTATATTGATTATTATCTGGGAAAATGACACTCAATCCTTTCAAAAAAAAAAAAGAAGAAGAAAATGACAGCGAACAAAAGTGCTTAAAATTCAAAGACTTAGTTATCAAAAGATTAATATACCGCGTGAAATTACGACAGATGGAGCAGTGTAACTAATAATGGAAATATAATTAATGAAGTTGTTGTAAATTACAACACAGGTTCATCTTAAAATCAAGTGCCATTGGATGGGTACATTTTCTTATCTTATAGTACATTCTAATGGCTTCTTAATATATAATAATATTAATTTTTAGATAAAAGTAAAATTTGATCTAAAAATAAGAAAAAATGTTGCTTGGTTGCTTGCTAAGCATTGGCTAAAAAATGGAAAAAAGATTGTTTAGTATAAAATAATACTTTTTACATATTAAGGTATGTTTTCTTTATTTATTTATTATATTATGAAAGTGAGAACAACCTAATTAAAAATTGGCCTCTTCTAAAAAGTAAAAATGTGTTAGCTTTTTAGAATGTGATAGAAAAAAATTAGAAGATAACCCACTTTAAAAGTCACTAATGTTCATGCTCTTACTTCTCAAATGATATATACAGGTGCATCGGAACACCTATGCAGTGGTGGTGAGCACAGAAACCCTAAGTATGAACGGATACACCGGTAACCACAAGCCAATGCTAATAACTAACTGTCTTTTCCGGGTGGGAGGAGCCGCAGTGCTCCTCTCGAACCACAGTCACGACCGAAGGCGAGCCAAATACAAGCTAGTGCACGTTGTCCGCACCCATCGTGGTGCAGTCGACAAGGCGTACAAATGTGTGTACCAAGAGCAAGATGACAAGGGTAAAACCGGTGTTTCACTTTCCAAGGATCTTATGACTATTGCAGGAGATGCACTAAAGACCAATATTACAACTCTAGGTCCATTAGTGCTACCAATAAGTGAGCAATTGTTGTTCTTTGTGACTCTTGTGGCTAAAAAGCTTCTTAACCCGAAGATCAAACCTTACATACCCGATTTCAAACTCGCGGTCGAGCATTTTTGTATTCACGCCGGCGGGAGAGGTGTGATTGATGAGCTTGAGAAGAACTTGAAGCTTTCGCCGGAGCATGTGGAGGCTTCGAGAATGACACTTCATAGATTTGGCAACACTTCGTCGAGCTCAATTTGGTACGAGCTAGCTTACATTGAGGCGAAGGGGAGGATGGTGAAGGGAAATCGCGTGTGGCAGATCGCGTTCGGGAGTGGGTTCAAGTGCAACAGCGCGGTTTGGGTTGCTCTACGTAATGTTAAGGCTTCGCCTAAGAGTCCATGGTTGGACTGCATTCATAAGTATCCTGTGGAGATTAAAGGATGATTGGCGATTATCAGGGTAATTAAGGGTTTAAAGATTATATTTTCTGTATTTTGAAAACGTACTTTTATGTTGTAATAGGTCGATTTGTATGGTCAGAATTTTAATGTATGATTTGCTATGTATGTCATTCCAACATCCTAGGTTTTACAATATTGGTTTTCTATATTTCTTCTGGAATCCATTAAGGGAGTACATTGCAAATTTGTATGTGTTGAGCTATGTATAAAAATGGTGAAAGATATAAAATTTGTGTTTTTTTTAATGTAACACGTCAAGTATTCGGTCAACAGGCGGTGTTGCCTCCAATCCGGTCTAATACTTAGACATCAAGTACTTTTTTTTTTTTTTTTTTTTTTAAAGGAGACATCAAGTACTATTTCGTTTCATTTATAATCCACACTCACCAATAAAATCTCTTTAAATGCATGTACTCAATAGTATTGATACGTGTCGTTTCTAACAAGTTTATATTAACAAATCTTTGAAATTGGTAAAACTTGACCCGAACCGTGAAATCGACTCGGTAAACCCCTCTGAAAAAATAAAAAAAAAGTTGTGAACCGTCCCTCTTGAAAAACATTTAATCCAAATAATAAATAATCAAATAATGACCTACAATTGATTAAACCCTAATAGAATAGTCTAACAACGATCAGAAGACTGAAATGACCCTACCCGAAATGGTTTGCTAGCCCAAAGTAAGGTGATTATAAGGACCCAATAATCCAATATGAGATAAGACCCAAAATGACCCCGAAGTAGTCAATTGGGTACCATTGGAATGTTTAGAAGTGCACTGCAGTCTGTTATTAACAACCTTAGTCCTAGAAGTAGTACTAGGGAAGAAGAAGACCGGGGACAATTGAAGACACAATGGAGAAGAAAACACAATTAGGAGAACTGAGAAAAAGAAAAACAAAGACAAATGAAATGGTGAAGAAGGCGAGCATACATGAGGATTAGAGGACACAGCGAGAAACGGAAAAAACAATACTAAAAATCGTAGGAAACGGAGACACGTCGAAAAAATATAAATATTATATCATTTTATAGGCTCTTGTGAAGATAAATTTATATATAATAAGAAGAGATGCATATATGATATCATGAATGACACATGAATGTGTCAATATTTACATAAGTATTGAGAAATAAGAATATTGATTGCGTTTAAGTGATATTGAGGTAGTGGTCATATTGTCTTATTCATCTTGAATTCCAAAAGAGAAGTCAAAACGTAACGGTCATGTATGTCTAGTTCATCTCTTTTGTAATCCTCTTTGATCCCACATTGAGCCGTCATTTATGATCATCATTTGAATGTGTCCAACCATTCCCGTTGTTGGAAAAGTGTTTTGACCGTGTCCTCATTATTTTGACCGTGTCCGAGAATTTTCCGGAAGCTTCCAAGTTTCCGACACAGAAGGACACAAAACAACGACATTGTCTAGAAGTTTTCGTGCATCACATGACGAGGATAATCCGAAAATGAAGAAACGTAGTTTAAAATAACTGGGAGAATTGTTGGGACCATCACTCTAGCCATGTGAAAATCCACCTACACGTTAGTTTAAAATAACTTCCAAGCATTGACTTTTTGAAAACACGCCTACGTGTGACATAAAACAAACTTAAATTTTGAATTTAAAATAAAGGCTATATACATATAAATAACTTTCATCCAAATAACATATTACCTTTCTACTGTAATTCTCTTTAAGTTTCTCACTAATATATATACTGATAATTGTGAATTTGTAATAAGTAATAATTCGGACTGAATATATTTTCTAATAACACGATATAAATAAATTTTTATCCGAATAAATTTTACTTGTACTTCTATAAATTCATTTAAATGAAGCTTTTTTGACAAATTAACACTCTCCGAATAAACTTATAAACTTTTGACCAACTAAGATTTTACTTTTCGATCATAATTCTATAAATTCATTTTGTAAAGGTTATTAAAAATATATTTCAACTTTAATTTATTGCTTACCTTACAATTATTCCTATTACGTTATATAAGTATAAGTTTATGTAATGTCGTTTAAAGTATTATTTTTTAACTATATAAGTGGATGTAATTAATATTAGGAACAAATAATCCACCTTTTAACCATGCCCCGCTAGACATTATTTTGAACAAGGTTATCTATTTCCGGACTTCGGTACATAAATTTGATGCAGTAGATATATGATGAAGGTTGAAATGTTAGTCTCATATTTCGTAAATAAATACAAGATTATATGTCAATAGGGTCAAAATCGAGCAAAGAGAAAAAGTATAACGATTTGAAATATAAAAGTAAAGCCTGAAATAAATCAAACAACAAAAAAAGACCAGGTATTGAGTAGGCAAAGAATGGAAATAGACTTGTGTTGAAGATAATAAGTTCCCATGTTGAAAGTTTGGGACATTCTGACATTGATATGTAAAATCGGTGGAATACTCCTCTCATCTTATTGTCAATTAATTTTAAGACGTAATTCATTGAGTTTAGGGATTTCAGTTTGAGGTATTTAAATCTAACGTACACAGACACTCATATTCACGATATATAGATTAATTCCAATCTTTTGTAATTCTGCTTCGAATCTGATAAGGGTTTCCTATAACTTCATTTCATTGGCAGGGTTGAAAAGAGAAGACAAGAAATAAATTAAGTACTTGCACGATTATCTCAACTTGTTTGCATACAACTAATAATAAAATTTTTAAAAAATGGTAATTTGCATTATCAAAAATATGGCCCGATTGTTGGAGCCGTTGAAAAAGTTAAGTACCGTAATTGGGCTGAATCAATGGTAATTTATATATACATTGAGTGAGGAGTTTTAGGTTATAAATGAAACAATAAATCAAATAAATCAGATTTTTAACAGATGATCACATAAACAGATGATCAGATTGATTGGAGACTAAGAGAACCCTACAATATATATAGGAATAACCCTAGCTTTATATTTAATAGTTCAAACTTGATAGGTTTATACTTGATAGTCAAATATAAGACTGAGCCAAACAAAAAAGACCCAAACATAAATAATTCCAATTCAAGGCATATTCAACACGTATTTTATCCATCAAAATTTAATACGATCCGAATTGTAATGGGCCGTTAGGGTCCGGTCCGATTGATGAACCGTTACATAAAGGAAGTGTAACTAGGGGTGTTATAAAAATCCGATCGGCCAATAGTCCGACGATCCGGATCGGGAATATCCGACATTTACTCGATCCGGCGGATATCAATCCGTTTCCGTTCCGATCCGTCAAAAAATTCGGATAAACGGATCGAATACGGATCTAGTTTTTATTTTTTAAATAAAAAAACCCTAATGTAATGACTAAAGAGCCTTTGTCGATTTTTTTGTCACCACCACCACCGCTCCCTCTCGACTCTCACACGACGACTCACACTTTGCCTCAATAGAAGACGGTTCAAACCGAGACCATGCCGACACCGACACGCCCTCTATTCTTGGCTCTTGTTATTGTTGTTGTTGTAGTGTTACTTCTCTCGGACTCAGATCGAGACCACGCCACTGCTTCGCTTGGACTCTTGTTGTTGCGCTTCACTCTTATTCGGACCTAGAACACGCTGCACTTGTTGTTTTGCTTCACTCTTGCTCAAACCGAGACCACGCCGCACTTGTTGTTATATATTGTGCTCCTTGTCTCTTGCTCTTACCGATTCAGACCGAGACCATACCACACTTGTGCTGATTCTTTGTATCTGGAAATTCGAATTGGATATCCGTCAATTTTCGGATATCCGATAATATTTTTTTTGATAACGGAAAGCGGTTAAGTTGGATTACCTTCTAGAGGTAGTCCAACCTAAAGCATCCTTGCGGATGAGAACACAAAGTTCGGGATCATCAGAAAAATTGGTGTTGGGGTTCGAGATTCCCAAATGGGTCAAACGGTCAGCAACACGGTTAATTTCTCTGAAAACATGCCTGATATGGACTTCGTCAAAGAAGAGAAGGTCCAGTATGGAGTCGAAAATAATCAAATCGACATCCCATGGGCAACTCCACAGACCTTGGAGTACCTTAATAACACACAGATTGTCTCCTTCGATTTCAATCTTTTTTATGTTTAATCTTATTGCTTCTTGTAACCCAGCTTTGAGAGCATAAGCTTCAGCTTTTAATACCGAGTTAAAATTGTTTTTTCTGGCATCAAGGCAAATGACCTTTCCATTGTGATTCCGAATAACAAACCCAATGGATGTTACACCCGAATCAAGTTTTGAACCATCGAAATTCAATTTGTAGAATCCATGGTTTGGTTTATCCCACTTAATATTGTGTTTTTTCCTTAAATTCAAATTATTTTTATTATTATTTTTGGGTTTTATATCTTAGTTGTCGTCAGTTATGTTGGTTTTTCAATTATGTATTTGGTTTTTGACGAAAAAGATGACCTTGTTAATGGAGCCACTAGGTTCATTATCAAAAATAATTTTGTTTCCCAAAAACCAAATGCTCCACTAGATGGTTGCAAGGCGTGCAACCTTATTTGCCCCAATTTTGTTTTTTATTTCATGTAAAAGCTCATGAGCTTTTTTATTTTCCGTTTTGATGGTGTTGATTTCGTTTAGTATTGAACTATCAATTTTGGCAACGAATTGTTTGGTAAAGGGACAATCCATCAGCAAATGGACTAAGTCCTCGAGGTGGTGGTTGTAGAGTTCACATTGTCTCGTTACAACAATTCTTCTTTCGTCTAGTTTTGCTTTTGTAGGGATTCCATTTTTTGAAATTTTCCAAAGGAAATTTTTAATTTTTGGTTGAGTATCGAGTTTCCAAATCCATTCACAATGAATGATTGGTGGTCGATACAAATCCTCCTCAATCAAATCTGCAGCTGACTTGGTTGTGAACCATCCATTAGTGCTACATCTCCAGTATAATCTGTCTTGCATATCGTTTTTTGGCATAACAGTTTCCTTAATTTTATTCATAATCTCCGGGTTTATGATGCTTTGTAATTCATTATCAATTATTTTCTTAGTAGCCTCATTAGACCGTACATCTTTCTTGGTATATCCAGATAATAGGTAGGAGCATAAACTGAAACATTCTGGAGCTACAAAGATAGTCATTAAATCGTTAGCACCGCATAAAAACATTCCTCCTAGAGTAGCTGTTAATACGAATAATAGAAACTCTGTTATAGCCATTTCTGTACATTCAATGTACTCTACGGATAGAGGAATACATAGAGTTGAACATAGTAAAATAAGAAATTGAAAGATTTCGTTGAAATTGTTCGTTTGGAAATTTCCCGAAAAGCTAATCATAGGTTCTTCTCTCCATCGGAACAACAGGGCCGTTATGCTCATTACTAAACTTGTTGAAGAGATGAAATAGAACCAAGGTATATCTTTTTGATCAGAGGTTGAATAGATCATCAGAAGAAGAATTAGGCCAAAAATTAGGATACATTATGGGAAAATAAAACTTCCATCGAAGAGAAGCAAATGAAAGGCTTTCATAAAAATTCTCGTAGAATCGAGAATGAAGTTTTCATTCTGTACATGCCAGATCATGAATTAGTAACTGCATCCACGTTCCATTCTTTCTCATTATTTATAAAGTGGCTAATTTTGATGCTTGGATCAATTAGATTTGTGTTTGAACTAATTTTATTAGAGGTGTCGTTGTTACCCAATTATCATGCCAAAAGTTGATAGAACTATCATTTCCGACTTGCCAAATAATACCCTTCTTGAAATCGGATTTTAGCTTCATTAGGTTGTTCCATTGCCATGACGTTGGACCTTTCTTTTGATAGTGGAGAATGTTCTGATTTTTCATATATTTTTCGTTAACCAGTTTAACCCAAATATTGTTTGGTTCCGCCAGAATTTTCCATAAGAGTTTTATTTGTAGAGCTTTGTTCACCGTTAGCGAGTTCCTCATGCCTAGACCGCCATTCTTTTTTGATTTACAAATTTCATCCCATCCGATAACATTTGAATCGGATCCGAATACCATATTTACCATATTTTTTTTCCCGATATACGGGAATGAACACCCTAAGTGTAACAATCCGATAGGATCTGATCCTGCCTATAAGATTATGTTCCAATCTAAACCATTTGCACAGTAATGGAAGAAGTTACACCGAAAGAGGAGAGCTTGTAGACGTGATCGGGGAAGAGAAGGTGAGTGACAAAAGATAATTATATATAAAATATAAATATCAAATCTCCCGAAATCTTCATCCACGTTTTTAAACTTTAAATATTCAAAACAAAACTACAATCTAATGTTATAAAACTCTTATTAAACCCTTCTTACAAAATATGGTCCCTTCACTAAAACTAAAAAAATACCCTAATCACTAACTAACCTAATCACTCTAACTAAATACAGCCTAAATAACTTTTTTTCTCAACTCTAACTAAATACAGACTAAATACTTTTTTTTTTGGAACTCTAACTAAATACAGCCTAATTAACTTTTTTTAAGTAAAAACCTAAATACCTTTATGTACAAGCTAGTTAGTTTTTGTGATCGTCGTGTTCAAACTAAGCTCCAACAGTAGAGTATCCTTATACCGACCATTGTACGGCCCAATTCAAAACTCAATGTCTTCCCGGAATCCTCAACCAATCTCCAGTAACGGCGGCCATGCTCGGTGGCTACCGGATTTCCGGCTGAGTGTGAAACTCAAATACGTAAAGTTAGGTTATCATTACCTAATAACCCACCTCTTCATTCTTTGCTTCATCCCTCTCATCTCATTTATCCTCATCCAAGCATCCCAAATGCATTACGACGACGTTTACCAGCTTGCGCTCGAACTCAAGTATCACCTCATTACAATCATCACTTGCTCCGCATTCATAGCATTCGGGTTGACTTTCTATTTCATGACCCGATCAAGATCCGTCTACCTCATCGACTACTCCTGCTTCCACCCGCCATCCCATCTTCAGCTAAGCAAAACCACAGCTGTAGAATGCGCGAGATTGACTGGCGACTTTGAGGAGTCGTGTATCGAGTTCCAGAGGAAGATTCTAGAAAGATCGGGTTTGGGGGATGAGACTGTGCTTCCTGTAACAATGCAGACTTTCCCCTACCAGCCAACGATGGCTAAGTCTAGAGCCGAAGCCGAGGAGGTGATATTTGGTGCGCTTGATAACTTGTTTGAAACCACTGGAGTCAACCCGAAACAGGTAGGTGTGTTGGTGGTCAACTGCTCTTTGTTCAACCCCACGCCTTCTTGGTCAGCGATGATCATCAATAAGTATAAGCTGAGGGGGAACATCAGAAGCTTTAACCTCGGAGGGATGGGCTGCTCCGCCGGCGTTATCTCCTTAGATCTTGCTAAGGACATGCTTCAGGTACCTCAATAGATTTGCACGTCAATATTACTTTTTTTGTTACATGATGAAATTTATGGCTCGTTTAGTATTTATATATGAATATAAGATCTCGGTAATATCGATATCAAGATATGTTTATTAGATTGATTTCTGGGATTTTTTTTCCAAAAGAAAGAGTTTTTAATATAAAAAAAATAGAAGAGAATATATGTGATATTTCTAATTTTTTAACTTTGTTAAAATAAATAAAAAGATATCTAAAGAGTCACAATATCAATCTAATTTTCATATACTTATACACCAAACATTATATATCATTTTTTTCTATGTCAACATTCATATCAGATATCTAGATAAGCATAAGATCCTTTGAGATATTGTGACATGTTATAATGTTGTGATTCAGGTGCATCGGAACACCTATGCGGTGGTGGTGAGCACGGAGATCTTAACTCCAAATGGGTATACCGGAAACAAGAAGTCAATGCTGGTGACAAACTGCCTATTCCGGATGGGAGGAGCGGCGGTGCTCCTCTCAAACCATAACTCCGACCGAAGGCGTGCAAAATACAAGCTAGCCCACGTGGTCCGCATCCACAGCGGAGCGGACGACAAGGCGTTCCGATGCGTGTTCCAAGAACAAGACGACACAGGGAAGACCGGAGTTTCTCTCTCGAAGGATCTCATGGTAGTAGCGGGTGAAGCCTTGAAGGCAAATATCACAACTTTAGGTCCTTTAGTGTTACCAATAAGTGAGCAGTTGTTGTTCTTCGTAACCCTAGTCGCTAGAAAGTTCTTTGACCCGAAGATCAAGCCTTACATACCGGATTTCAAGCTGGCGTTCGAGCATTTCTGCATACATGCCGGAGGCAGGGCTGTGATCGACGAGCTGGAGAAGAACTTGCAGCTGTTGCCAGACCATGTGGAGGCGTCAAGGATGACGCTTCATAGATTTGGTAACACGTCGTCGAGTTCTATATGGTACGAGCTTGCGTACATTGAGGCTAAGGGGAGGGTGCGGAAGGGAGACCGCGTTTGGCAAATCGCGTTCGGGAGTGGGTTCAAGTGCAACAGCGCGGTTTGGGTTGCGTTACGTAATGTCAAGGCTTCACCTAAGAGTCCATGGTTAGATTGCATTCATAGGTATCCTGTTGAAATGTCCAATTGATTTGCTAAAGCACTTGTGTTGAAGGATGCTTATAAGTATTCATCAAGTTTATTGCTACCCGGTTGATATAATCCGGTTGGTAGTATGAATAAAATCCGTTATTAGAAGTATTTACATGTATTTGAGTTTCTAATTTAATATGAACTTTCACTCGACCGTCATGGATGCATTGAAGTTCATATTTAGACACAGTCGCGATACAATTCACTCGGAAGTAATAATTAACACTTTTTTATATATGTATAGTTATAATTCACAATTAGTATCATTTAAGTCAATCACACATTCATACGTGTAGTTCAATATACCTCGTTTTATATATGTTTTATATTTGGATCAATTAAAAAATTATCCTTGTTAATCGCGTTGTTTTTGTCGCGATGTCAATTTAAATTCATAATTTAGGTAGTGAAGACAAAATGTCAATAGTAGATGATGGAAAACGAATCATGTCTAACCATGCCACGAGTCCATAACTCAATAATATATTAAAACTGTCAATAGTAGATGATTGAAAACGAAACATTGATACTCAAGCCATGTGGGAATAAATTGATAACAAATCATCCATTAAACAAATAATTAGAACCATCGAGCAAAGTAGAAATTAAATCACAAACTCGTAATAAATGGACACTTTACAGGCACTAAAAAAGCATGAAAATGCAGAGATGGATGCATCTAATAAGCTTGTTCATGGCCTGACAAATTGATCCACATTAGGTCCATCAAAATTACGTGAGGTACAAATTTAAATTTTTTGAAGAGATAACGATTTTCACGTCTTCTTCGACCAAATCCCCATACAAGTATTGCAAAGGAAAGCACTACAAGATCCGACAAAAGCTAACATCAAATTATGATTTTCAACTCCGCATTTATGGAGTGTCATCTACGGATCATATAAAAGGACGTATAGGTCATATGCATGAATGGGTTAAAATATAGCCCAAAGTAAATGGGATATAGGAAGAAAGATAGACATTAAACCCAATTGATTGACCTTGTGGGCTTGGCCGATCAGCTCAATCCATAAAACACAACATCATAACAACATTGTGCAACTTCAATAAAACTGGAGTTTTGTTGTTGTAGTTGAAACTAGAAAATACAAAGTACTACTTTGGAAGGTAATTTGAAACTCTACAATTTTTTAGTTGACATGAAAATTCAAAGGAGTTTTAACATCGAACACTTGTTATAAATTACAAGTGAAAAATTAAAGAAATTGTGTCATTTATCAAACGTGCAATTATTGATTATGTTATAGGACGATACATAGAGATATATAATCTGATGATATTAGGTAGTCATAGCGTTTTGCTAGAAGCCAATTATGACTTATATATTTAATGTGATAAAATATGTCGCTAGTATTACCGGGTCCTACGTACGAAGTCACACCCATTGAGTTGATGGATCTCACTATATCAATTAATAAGGAGATATAATATATAAAAATATATATTATAATATTATATTTGATATAATATGAGAGTGTGTAATTATTAGATAATAAGGTTTTATTTTCTAATAAAGATTAATGCTAAAAGATAAGATTTTTATGAGAAATCTTATCCAAAAAGCATTATATATAGATGTGTTTTATTAAAGAAAACCCCAAAAGATATTCACGTTTGAGGCTCTCAAATCTCTCCATGAAGGTAGCGGTTCATGCATCAAAAGATATTCATTTTTCCTTAAACTTATCTAATCGATTATGCATGTGATTCTCGTTAAGATGTTTAGAAAACTTGTTTCCTGCAATTCCGCTTTTACATATCTAAAATCTCAATAGTGTTATCAGTCGCATCTTGTATAAATTAATTAGATCAAATTGAAAAGACCATCTTTGATTCATGTTTTGATTGTTTTTAAATTTGATTATGAAATAGATTGTTTTTATGGATTAATTTGCATGATTAACACTACAAATTTGATTTGTATATGCCCTAAGTTTCATTGATTAGTTCATGCAATTGTTGCATATAAGATGAACATACATTACAAATTTGATATGTCTTGCATGCGGTGACTAGTATGGCCCACGTAGATAAAAACGATATGCGTATCGTTATGGTTTTTATGTACACGATTTGCGTATCGTTATGTACTTTTTTGTAAATTTCAATTTCTACGAGAGTTATTTTTATTTCATTAAATATGTAATACATGAAGACCGGAGACGATATAGAGCCCGAAGGATGGAGATCCATGAAGGTTACAAAATTTGAAGATGAGATCTTTTTATAGGTAATATTAGGAACCACCTTTAATTATTGCATTGTTTGAATGTTTTAATTCCTAATATGCATGAGTGCACGTCTTATTATGTTATGTTTTTCACTTATAAAATGACAAACCAAACATGCTAATTACGTCCCTTAAAAGAATATTGAGAAATGCCTTATCATATCATAACCGATCGCTGCATTGGGATTTTGTTGGATAAGTTTCGCCTATGCGAGGTGTCCTGCTTTGACCAAGGTATATTGCGGGTATGTTCAATAAGGCAAATGTAAAAGCTAGGATTTTCGAATCCTAATTAATTATGATTAAGGCGGATTAGACTTAATCATCGATAGTAACTGACTTTTAACTCGCGAATAATGCGTAAATGACGAGTATGAATTTCACCGTTATGTTTGTGGTGTAATTTTGGACTTATGAGGAAATTTTCACTTTTTCCTCCCGGGAATAATTTTTACCCTCCGGTTTTATTTGGAGCATTTGGGAGCTCCAATTAATAAAATTGCAGTTTAGAGAAATGATTTGGACATCTGATATGTCCTAGATATGAAATAATATGAAAAGGCAAAACGGTCAAAAGAGTCGCTATTTTGTTTCTTAGCGACTAACAAAGGCGAATTAGGAATACGCGTTTTCCGAGAAAGTTGTGGAATAATTATCCATACAATATTCCGGATTTATTACTCCAATTTCGAGAAGTTTGGAGAAGAGGCTCAAATCGCATCCGGAACGATAAATGGATAATTATCGACTTCGCTAAAGGATAATTATCGTCTTCACTATAAATAGCGGAAATTCATTTATTAAATCATTTCATTTCACATCCATTCGTAAAAGCTCTGATTTCTCTCAACCTTCAAACTCAGATCTACTCTTCGTTTGTAATCCGATTTCAATTCTGTTTGAGGTTTCGGATTCCTCTCTTCATTCTCTTCATTTCGGTACCAACGTTTCTTGTTTCCGTCAAAGTTAAGGCCAGGTCGTGCATATCCCTTACCTGGATGGGTTCCGTCGCTCAGTTTCCGGTGAATTTGGTGGTGTCCGAGCGTAACCTTCCTCCCTGTGATTCCGAATCTTCTTTCGGTTTGTCAATCGGGTTAGTAACGAATAATTTATGAACTTTGGCTATTTCCATCAAAGTTATGACCTTAGGCTTGTCAAAATGGATAAATAAAAATTTCATTATGCTCGTTATATTATTCTGGTGAACTTTGGCTATTTACTTGTTGAGATCTGATTACAGGTTGGTTCTGAAATTACCTTCGGGCAAAATGTTATGTTGCCAAAATATAATTAATTAATTAAGTTTAAATTCGGAAAATGGCGTAAAGCTAATTAAATTCAAAAGAATGAATTTACTATAACTAAAATCAATGTAAAGTATATACATGAAAATTGAAAAGTAGTATCCCTGTAACCATGATATCATTCTCCATATGAGGTGATCATTGCTGAAGTCATCAAGTGAGGAACTCCCAGAGATAAAGAACTGTAACAGAGAAATCTTAATCTTAATCTCATTCTAGGATCACGTGAGTCTCCATGATCGATGGTCACTGTTTCATCAATGCATGCAATTCAGAAACGACCTCAATGTGAAATAGTTCACCAATAGGTCCCAATAAGCATGCAATCCATAAACATCCCATACATAAAAGGGATCCAAAGAGAGAAATATATACACAAAGGGCCCAACTAGCCTATCAGCGCCAATGTTTTTTTTTTTTTTTTTATGTTTTTCCGGTGATAAAAGTCGGGTGAAATGGGGAAGTAGGTCTCTACTCTATAATTAAGCATCATTAAAGCTCTTTAGTTTATTAGGTAACAAACTAGGCCCCTTATAATTATATATAAAGATTAATTGAAAGAGTGAATTGATAACTGCAATTTAGTAAAACCCAAGCCCAATATATTTAATAAATTGAAGGCCCAATTAGGCCCACTCGGGTTACACAAGCCCTAGCCCAACCAACCTACACAAGGTCCGGGGTACACAAGCTAGGTCCGGGGTACACAAGGTCTGTCGAAAATAAAAATCTTACACAAGGTCCGGGGTACACAAAGGTACGACGAAAATAAAAATCTTGCATTTAGTGGGTTTCGAACTCTAGATGATTGACCCTCCCTCCCACCCTTATACCAGCTGGACTAATTGAACTTGGTAATTAATTTTTACGGTGTAAAAAAAAAAAGTAATCTATTGTTATTTTATTAATGTTAATCTTAATGTTTGCTTACACAAACGATTTTACAAAAAATGTAAATACCCAAGACCTCTTTCGATTTCACAAGTCGTCTCGATTTACACAAGCCGTATCAATCTATTTACACAAACCGTATCGATTTCTTACACAAGCCCTATCGATTTATTGACGCAACCCCTATCGATTTGTTTACGCAATCCCTATCGATTTATTTACACAAGCCTCTTGATTTATTTACACAATCAAGCCTCTCGATTTATTTACACAATCAAGCCTCTCGATTTATTTACACAAGCTCTCAATTTATTACCACAAGCTCTCGATTTATTTACACAAGCAACCATCTCGATTTATTTACACAAGCAAGCCTTTTAGGGAGAATGAAATTTGGCGAGGGTTTAATCCGATACCGCATCTTTGTTTTGCCATAATCCTCCCCCCTAAGAGCAGGCATTGAATATTGAACAATCATCACTTTATATGATCACATATTATAAGAGCAGGCACTGAATATTTTCTGCTGATGCAGTATTTAACCATCTGAGGCCAGTTGAGACTGAGATCAACGGCAGGTAAGAGAAGAATCTTTGTTGGCAAAGATGGAAATGCAAGAGTATAGTTAGTTAGCTTAGTCAAGGCGATGACGGAGGTAGTCAACCTCCACAACCTTAGTAAGGGGAATGACCCACTGAGTGTAGAGGCGTGAAACCACTATAGGATCCACCTTATACGTAGCGCTGCTGTCCGTGCCGTTAAGGGTAACGTCTTGGCCGAAAATCATTGTTTTATTGGCCACCCTTTGCTTCACCATCTCCTCTACTTTCTCATATGTTAGTAGTTTCATCAGAGTTTCTCGGTCCTGGAGCAACAAATTTCCTAGACTGAGACCTCCACCACACAAACTAGCTGGTTAGAGAGTATGTAAATACTAAATGTAATTAACCTTTGAAAGTATGGGAGGCTTGTATGCATCAGGAGCGCCCCTGAACTTTGCCCCTGTAACAAATTTTCCATAGTGTATCCTCCTAGCCAGGGCCATACAAATCATAATTAAGCTTCAATTCAATTTAATACTGAGAAAGAAATCCTTTGTACCTGCAAGCAAGTGAGATCAGAAGCTATGGTTGAAGCGTAATTTCCATCATCGCCTTGAGAAACGAAGAGCGGAAAAAGTTGCTTAATGTACAAGTCCATGTGAGCGGCAGCAGGATGTAAAACCTAAAACATCATCATCAATTCATCATCATCATCGTTAAATATATTCATCATCCTTCCTTCTAAGACCAGACTAATTGAAGAATCTAACTTGCATTTGGCACACTGATACAAAGCTTCATCCGCCATCAATTTCACGATTCTCAAACAAACAGATCGATTTCTTGGCCTCACTGGTGCGAGGGACGGTGGCCCGATTCACTCTCCGTGAGATCGGAAGGGCTTTCTTCAATCACAAACTCCTCGGCGCTAGGGAAAAGTGTCGCATCAGAGAGAAGGCTGAAACTGCTTTGTTGGGATCGGTGGCCAGCGAAATGCTTGAAGAAGACGAGTCCGGCGGTAGGAAAAACGTACGAGAATTTGACGGCCATTAGGGTTTTCTTGTAACTGAATGGTAATTTATAGTATTTAAATTTGCTATTTCCCCTTTTATCCCTTTAATTAATTGTTTCCACCGGTGGTCTCTGGGAGTTGTATTCTACATTTCTTCTACAAACTCTTTCTCGTTGTTTCTTCCTCGCTTTGTTCGCCTGATGCTTCCTTTGGTGCTTCTTCATCGGCTCATTGTGATCATAGTTCCCTTTTGATGTTTTTTTTCTTTTTTCTTAGGTTCCGGTTTCCTCATGACGGTTAGTCCGTCTACCGATTTCATCGGCCTTTCGATCCATTGGACGTTGTGTCGTCCAGTGTATCGAACCGCTTTCCTTTATCAAAAAAAAATAAAAATAAAAAATTATCAGGGCCTACTGCATATCCAATAATCAAAAAAAAGCTTTTTATAACCCATTCTTTTTATAAAAGTCAAACAGTGAGTATCATAAATCAATAACAAAGGAGCACTCTAAAATCCAAGGCCCATAATAATAGGACAGGAGATACGCAAAAATGGTTCCCAAAAAGCCCAAATGAAAATGGGCTGCATTGCCAAGAGAGGCCCAAATTCCCAAGGTATCATGAAAATCAGAAAACCTAAAGTGGATAACCCAACCCACAGTAACCAACTCAATCAAATCACACCACTTATATATATATATATATATAGTCCAAAGAAAAACATGACCAGCCCAAGATTAACATTTTGATCCAGCAATAAAATGTGCAAATAGAAGCCGACGAGAAAGCACAAAGAATTAAAGACCCAGAAGTAGACCACAATTCAAATAGATCACATGTCCAACAATTAGCCCTCAAAAGACAAAAGCTCATCAAAAACCATCAAGTTATAGTTCGATATAAATGTCACACTCTCTAAGTCGGATTTTGAGTTTTTTTCGGAAGAGTCACGCTCACTAAGTCGGTTCTTTCATCTATCCTGATTTATTCGATGACCGTGCTTATTCTTCCGAAAAGTACATGTGAGAAAATTGATCAAGTTTCCGACCAATTTATTTGGGAGGAACTAATAGAAAATCTAAATTGCATATCATAGCTTCAAAACTGTGCAAACCTAAGTGTAACGGTGGATTGGGTTTGATATAAATATGGTCCTAGTGTGACATTATTTGTTGGTCAGAAATGTGCAGAAATTGGGTATGAGGAAGACGAGTTTCAAATTCATACAAGATACAGTTACTAACAAGATATACAAACCAAGGTTCTCAAAATACAGTTTTCGATGTGTAAAAGTTAAAGTTCTGATTTGTAAGCAGTAGAAGTCCCGAAATATCGCAACACTAACATCGATAAAGAGGATGAAATTCGATTTGTAAGATGTTAAACTTTCAGAGATCAGAACTTATACAAAAACCAACGTTTGAATTGGGTGTGAGGAGGAAAAGTTCCTTATTAATATAAGATACGGTTACTGACCAGATACACAAAGCAAGGTTCCGGATACGCAATCCCAATCTATAAGAAGTTGAAGTTCCGGTTTGTAAGAAATAAAAATTCGGAAAACGCGCAGCACTAACACTGATGAAGATGATGAATATCGACTTTATTTTTCGGATATGTTAACACATGAATATCCTGTCAAATGAAATATCGGTGTTATTTTATATGTAAAATATAAAATAAATAGTAGGAATCGAGACAAACATCTATGACCATTCTTTGATTTATGTGTTATAATTTTATTTAGTTTATATTTAATACGTATATTTTTTATTTTAAATAAAAATAAAATGGTACCCGTTCGACCCGAATCCCAGCTCGGACGAGTACGGACAAGACATCAGGCCCGGATTCCGGACTCGGCCCGAGAAAATGGCTAACTTTTTTCCCCAAAAGTTCGCTCCGGGTTCCGAGATGTCCGGGTTAACTTATAAGGTGGTTTGAATTTGTCTATTTGTAATCACAACAAAATTAAATAAAGAGAAAGAAACGCTTAAAATCTTTTATGTAAAAAAGACAAGGTAGACAGTGATTTTAATCTTTTTTAACCATATAATTAAATAGGATTTTTCACTTTATATCGAGGTATCATTTTATAATTTAGTTATCTCTCGCTACCTTGAATCTTTTTGTAACCGGCAAAGAACCGTCTATTTATATCGAGTAATCTTTATTCCACTACTCCTCTAGAAAGAAGAAAAGAAAAGTTATGAGGTTTTCTTAATTATTTTAATCTCATGGTCTTGACTTGTTTGCTATCTTGTTTGTCATCACTTAGGGTGTGTTTGGGTGGGAATTAGTGGAGGTTATTTTAGATTAAATTTAGGAGATTAATTTGTGCAGATGTTTGGTTGAAGATAGAGATTATTAAAGAGATTATAAATGAGATTAAAGGAGATTAAAAAGAGGGAAAATATAAACCTCATATCAGGAAGGTTAAAGGAGATTAATCTCTATTCATCAATTTCAATTCCACTCATGCCCTTGCTAGAAAAACAAAATACGACACACACAAGAAGTCATTCGACATTTGTTCTTCTCACCACTAGTGTTGTCCATCCGGTCCAGACTGAGACCGAAAATTCTGGTCCGGTCCGGAATTTTCAAAAACTTGGACCGGGGGTCTATTCCGGTCCGTTATACTCCGGTCCGGACTAGAATAAAATAAAATATTTTTTTTTGCGGAAATTAAAAAAATAACTTAAAAGTATATATATTTTTTATTAAATATGTTCACAATATATATATGATTTTTTAATTTATAAACTAAATTTATACAAAAAAAAAAACTCTAATCCGACCCTTTTTCCGGTCCGGACCGGGACCGGAATTTCCAAAAATCATGGACCCGTCCGGGCCAGTTTTGCACAACCCTACTCACCACCATGAGTTCTCCAACAAACCAAAAGAAGAGAGGAGGGCGGCGGGGGAAATTGGTTCCGACGAGGTCACCGGCGATGAGGAGAACGACTTGTGATGTTGAAGACGAGAAGGAAGGTTGAAGATAGATTAATTTGTAGAAAGTGTTCGCATAAGGCCAGACAGGAGCGCTATGACTCAGAAGTATGTACACACATCAAAAGAGCTTGCAAAAAAATCAAGGATAAATTTGTAAAATTGTATTAATTAAACCATTAAAAATCTCCTACCCAACAACTTAATATAGATTATTTTAAATCAAAAAATTCCAAATAAACCCTATCTAAAATTTAGTACCTTTTAATTCTCATCTAGTTTAATTATCAAAATAACCTCCATCTCCTATCAAACACACCCTTAATCTTGTTTTTTTCTACAAATTTTTATTTATTTATTGAGGTTTTGAATACATTTGATCATTGTAGAGATACCACAATCTCATTTGATTATTGGTATGTTTGCTACGTTGCAGTTTAAGCATGAATCTCGTGTATGAAGTAATCGCTTGTCATCTTCCATCTTAGCTTAAATATACATTATATCTCTTGCGTGTTTGTTTATAAAGCAGTAATACTAATTATATTACTGCTATATAAACTTCATATAGTGCACATTATTGCTTACTATATATTACACTTGTGTTTACAAGCAGAAGTAAGTAGTCCATAAAATGGAGGAAAATTATAATAAGAAGCTCCCTCTCCATGTGATCCATGAAAACAAGCTTGTTTCCACCATTAACAGAGCTCACATCTTTCTCCATTCTCTCTCCCTCTCCCTTCTTCTTTACCACAGACTCTCTCTCCTCCTCTACAACCAAAATGACGTCGTTTTTCCATGTCTTGTCATCGCCATCTTTCTAGCGGAGCTTTTCCTCTCTTTTTTCTGGGTCTCTGAGCAAGCTTACCGATGGAGGCGAATTGACCGGGAGGTCTTCATTGAGCTGCTACCGGAGGAGTCCCATTTTCCGGCGGTGGACGTGGTGATATGCACGGCGGATCCCAACAAGGAGCCGACGGTGGAAGTTATGAACACGGTAATTTCCGCCATGGCCCTGGACTACCCGGCTGATAAACTCCACGTGTACCTCTCCGACGACGGTGGGTCCCCCGTGACTCAGATGGCAATGAAGGAAGCATGGGGATTTGCGACGTGGTGGTTGCCGTTTTACAGGACGTATGGGGTGAAGTGCAGGTGCCCCATCGCTTTTTCGGATGAGAGCCTGGAGGAAAGCAGTAGCAGCGATGGCCATGATTTCTTCGAAGATAAACCGCAACTCAAAGGTGGTGTTATCTTCGACGGATCGTTAGACGTACCGACGAAAATTACTATTTCTTTCTAGTTATTCAAGAAGGGCGTAGTTGATAACTCATCGATTTTTGTTGGTACTTTTGAAAATTACTTTATTTATTATATTTATTTATTTAGTACTAATCTGATTAATGTTGATTAAAATTAGAGAACGGATTGACAGGAGAAGTACGAAGCGTTTAAGAAGTTAAGTGGAGACAAACCTTCGCAAGAAGATTGGAGAATCCGACATGGAAAGGGGTAATCACCGGCCAGTGCCACTAATTGAGGTTATTTTCTTTCTTTCTTTATTTATTTATAAGATATTATCACTCACTCACGTATATACATATACGTACACTTGTATACACATATACGTACACATGGTTCGAGGTTTTTGAACTTTTACATTATAAAGTTGTCTAAAGTAATGACAAATAATTAATCTTGTTATTGCGAATGAAGGTGAGCAATTAGGAAAAATCATCTTCTCGAAACTTTTCGTCCTAGGATATCTTTTCGGATGATATATTAGGAGTACTTACTAGAGCGTTGACGCAATTAAAAGTATATATATATATATATATATATATATATATATATATATATATATATATATATATATATATATATATATATATATTATACTTTTAATTACGTCATTAATGGTACCTTAATTAATTGTGTATTTGACAGTTGAGAGTTTCTAGCATCTTAAGCAACTACCCTATAGTGTTAGGGTTGGACTGTGACATGTATTGCAATGATCCAACTTCAGCTGAGCAAGCCATGTGTTTTTATCTTGATCAACACATCTTCCCATCTCCAGCTTTTTTCAGTTCCCTCAAAGGTTTTGTAATATTACCAAGAGTGATATCTATGACACACACTTCAATTTATTATTATTATTTATTTATTTTGAAAAGGTAATTATATTCAGAAGAAAGGGAGTTTTACAGAGGTACTAGCAGAACACAACAAGCAAGAAAGCCAGCCTAATACAACAAGAGTGAAAAGAAACAAAGCAGGAGAGATTAAGGAGAAACGTAACAGTTGATCAACCGAGCTGAATATTCAAAATTCCGGCCCAAGCAATGTCATTATTTGAGGGGGAGTTCTAGTTGGCAGACGTGTAGTTTTTTACTGAGTTGGTGATCATGTTGCCACACTGGATAGCAAAGTAATGATTATTGGCATAGATAGTATCATTCCTAGCTTTCCAAGTGAAGTAGATGAAGGCAGTGATAGTACTTTGCTAGACAGAGTGTAGTAAGTCCTTTCTTTTGTGTCCAGGATTGCAGAAGGCATGGAGAAGGTCAGGGAGGAAAGTGAATCTATTAGAGACCCTCAGCCATCTTAAGATGATGTCAAGGACAAGGTTAGTGTATGGGCATGCAATCCAGAGATGGTTATGTGTTTCAATATTCTGATTGAAGAGCCTGCAAGAGTTGTCGAGGGCAATGTTCCAAGAAGTGGGTTTTTGGAGAGTAGGAAGTTTGTCAAGACTTGCAGGCCAAGCAATGAAACTACATTTAGGGATATTGAGATTGCCCCAAAGGTTAGGGTAATTGGAGGAAACAATAGGCTAGAGGATGTTGTAGATGTTGGAGATGGAGAAATTACCATTTGGTTTGGAAAGTGCCAGGATAAGAGTGGGAGAGGTGGTGATGGTCAGGAGTTCATCTCGGATTTTGAGAATAGAATTCCAGCAGTGACTATTGGAGTTGCCTGAGGAGCAAGTCCAGATAGTGTCTCTTTTGAGGTAGTGACCTTCAAATTTTTCATGAAGGTAAAACTTTGTTTCATCAAACAATTTTATTTTGTGTACATATGTTTCCTTAATTTTCATCGCTAATGAGATTGAAGTGAATTTCTCAGTTATTGTGGCACGGTATCGATGGTCTAAATATGTGTCCAATATTTTCGGGGACAGGTTTCTATATTAATAGAAAGACATTGTATTATGGTTGTCTCAAAGGTGTGTTTTAATGAGACCATATATGACAAAAATTTTTTTACAAGAATAAACTATTTATGGTTTCATTTTCATATATATAGGTCTTGATATCGTCGAATCTAGAAAAACGTTTGGATCTTCCAACAAGTTCGTAAAGACTCTTAGTCAAGCCAAAATCAAGACCAACTCCAAAGAAAGTATCCCAAGAACTTGTTCGAGAAGCAGAATTTGAAGCCTCTTGCACTTACGAAAAAGACACCAAATGGGGTCAAGGGGTGAGAAACATATTTCTTTCCACTTTAGGTCATGTTTATCAAAACTTTTGTATTTTAGGTTCTTAGACACCTTTTTTTATTTTCTCTCTCTTTCAACTCATTTTTATTTGTTATATTTTTTATTTAAACCTAAAGCATCTCTTTTTTGAGATGTTTTAAAATGATTGGAGAAGTATCTTAAATTCAGATACTACTTTTTCAATTGTTTAGTATTACATTTAGTAAAATCTCTTCAAGAAGATCCTTCCAAACATCCCTTGATAAATATGTCCTAAATACAACTTATGTATGCATGGGATTCACTTACATGCATGAATGTATGTGTTATGTATGTAGGCGGAATTCTTTTATCATTCTCTAGTAGAAGACTTCACGACTGGGTATAATCTTCATTGTAAAGGTTGGAAGTCGATCTTTTTTCTCAGAGGGATGCATTCTTAGGCACCACGCCAACTAACCTTAACGACATCCTGATCCAAAGTACTAGGTGGATGACGGGTCTTCTAGAAGTCGGACTTTCAAGGTTTTCCCCGTTCATATATGGTCCTTCTAGAAGTGGTTTATCTCTACTTCAACGCTCTTGTTATGCTTGGTTGTCCCTTCACCCATGATGTCCTTGTCAATTTGGTGTTCGCCATCATTCCTCAAATGTGTCTTCTTCATGTAATTCCCTTATACCCTAAAGTAAGTACACTTTACATCTAACACGTACATTTCCTAGTCGTAATGGTATTGTTCATGTGTTATAAATCATTATTTTATAGGCCTCAAGCATGTCATTCCTCGTCGTAGCATTCATATTCCTATCATCCTTTCTAAAGCACCTATACGAAGTTCTCACGATAGGGGGAACGATTTTGTCGTGGTGGAATGAATGGGGATGTGGATAATCAAAATGCTTACTAGCCACACTTACGGTACCCTAGATGCGGTTATGAGTAACTTGAGCCTGAAAAAGACGAGCTTCATACCAACCAACAAGATTGTAGACGATGAACAAGAAAAGAGGTACAACCAAGACATCTACGACTTCCAAACATCAAATATGTTTCTTGTTCCCCTTGGCATGGTTGTGATCTTAAATTTGGTGTGTTTCATCGGGGGATCGGTGAGGATGATGCTTACTCGGAAGTGGGATGAAATGACTGCACAAGTTATATTATCCGGGTACTTTCTAGTTCTAAGTAAGGTTGTTATTGAAGGGATGGTTGTGAGGAAGGATAAGGGTAAGTTTCCAACATATGCTACCATCATGTCTTTAGTTGTTTGTTTGATAGTTTTGGTTGTGGGATCTTTGATGCTCTTGTACTAGTTCTATAATGCTAAGAACAATAACAAATATGGACTCTCCCAGTTGATCGGAAGGTTCAATAATGACACCCTCTTTATATCTCTTAGCCTATGTTGCGGACATTATTTTAGCTTCTTATGTATGTAATTTTCCGGTTGATTTACATGTTTTGGATGTTTCTCGCTCGGTTGATTGCATTGTAATTTGTAAGTCCCGAGTTTTCAATAAAAAATTATTTAAAAAAAGTTGGGTAAAGTCAGAGCAAATTATTCTACATTGTTAAAAAAAAAAAAGTTTGATTACATTGTAATTTGTAAGTCCCCGTCTCAGTTGATTTACATGTTTTAGATGTTTGGTGGTAAGTGTCATGTTTAATTCTTATAACGTGTAGACTTGTTCATTGTATGCACACAAATGTTAGAAGTGAAGCAATTTGATAGAATTAGGATTAGGTGAATTCAAGTTATATGTAAGGATTTTTATAAGATGAATCACTCTAATTTATCACTTTATCTATTTGCTTAAGCTGGACAACTTAGTATAATTTTATCGTATAACTATCATGGGTGAATATTCTAAAGAGAGAAAATTCCTTTATTTCTTTTATCACTAAAGTGAATAATCCTATTCATATAAAAGATTTGCGTTATATTAGCCTTTGTAATGTTTTATATAAGATCTTTGTAAAGTTTTTAGCTAACAAGCTCAAAGCGTGTTTAGGAAAGGTCATAACCAATGTTCAGAGTGCTCTTGTCCCTGAACGACTTTTTACTGATAACATCATCTTGATCCAAAATATCACATAAGACATCATCTGTGAGACATAACATGATGATCAAATGCGGCTTATCCTCCTTAGTGTTCATCTCAGCAACATTGCCCTTTTCCTTATCGCATTCCTTACTTGACAACGGCCTCCATAAGCCCTGTTGTTTCAACAATGCTCGCATCTTGATTTGCCACAGGCTGAAATTGTTCCTCCCTATGAACTTATCGATCGTCATGTTGAAAGAAGACACATTTCACCCAGATAGCAGAAAACTAGAGAACTCAAAGCTCTGGTACTAGTTTGATATGTGGAATCACTGAGAAAGAACAAAATTCAACAAACAATAAAGACACCACACACGGGTTGATACTGGTTTACTCAATAAAAGTTACCTCCACTTTTATGGTGATTTTATTGAGAAGTTTCAGAGTACAAATAAGAGAATAAACCAGATTTTCCAAATGAACAGATGATCACATAAACAGATGATCAGATTGATTGGAGACTAAGGGAACCCTACAATATATATAGGAATAACCCTAGGTTTATACTTGATAGGTTCAAACTTGGTAGGTTTATACTTGAAAGCCAATGATAAGACTGAGCCAAATAGAAAAGGCCCAAACATAAATAAGTCCAATTTAAGGCATATTTAACACGTATTTTATCCATAAAAAATTTAATACGATCCGAATTGTAAAGGGCTGTTAGGGTCCGTCCGATCGATGAACCGTTACATAAGGGAACTGTAACTAGGGGTGTTAAAAAAAATCCGATCGGCCAATAATCCGACGATCCGGATCAGGAATATCCGACGTTTACTCGATCCGGCGGATATCTATCCGTTTTGTCTCGATCCGTCAAAAAATCGTATAAACGGATCAGATACGGATCTAGTTTGATCCTCCACACCTTTTTTTATTTTTTAAATAAAAAAAATCCTAATGTAATGACTAAAGAGCCTCTGTCCATTTTTTGTCACCACCACCATCGCTCTCTCTCCACTCTCACACGACGAGTCACACTTTGCCTCAATAGAAGATGGTTCAAACCGAGACCATGCCGGCACCGACAAGCCCGCTATTCTTGGCTCTTGTTGTTGTTGTAGTGTTGCTTCTCTCGGACTCAGTCTCATATAAAATATAAATATAAATATAAATATAAATCATATTTTGTTATTTTTTATTGTAGTGTTAAAAAAAAACCTAATATAAAATATAAATCTCAAATCTCCCAAAATCTTCGTCCACTTTTTTAAACTTTAAATATTTAAAACAAAACTACAACCTAATGTTATAAAACTTTGATTAAACCCTCTTACAAAATGTGGTCCCTACACTAAAACTAAAAAAAACCCTACTCACTCTCACTAACCTAATCACTCTTTTTTTTGGTAAGTACCTAATCACTCTAACTCTCATTAAAAAAACCTAATTACTCTGACTAAATACAGCCTAAATAACTTTTTCCTCGTTGACTTCTTTGCTGTCGGGTTTTCTTGATGTATTTTTTGTGTTTTTTTTCTATTCTTGTTGTTCCTCATGACGTTTAGTCCGTTTGCCGATCTTTTTCGGCCTTTCGACCCACTAGACGGCATGACGATATGACGTCTAGTGCTTCGACTAGCTTTCCTTTATAAAAAATATATATATATACAGCCTAATTAACCTTTTTTCAGTCAAAGCCTAAATACCTTATATGTACAAGCTAGTTAGTTTCAGCTGCAAACCAAAACAAGGTACTTAGTTTTTGTGATCCTCGTGCTCAAGCTAAGCTCCTCCGGTAGAGTATCCTTATACCGACGAGTGTACGACCCAATTCAAAACTCGATCAATGTCTTCCCGGAATCCTCAACCAACCTCCGGTAACGGCGGCCATGCTAGGTGGCTACCGGATTTCCGGCTAAGTGTGAAACTGAAATACGTAAAGTTAGGTTATCATTACCTAATAACCCACCTCTTCATTCTATGCTTCATCCCTCTCATATCATTTATCTTCATCCAAGCATCCCAAATGCATTACGACGACGTTTACCAGCTTGCGCTCGAACTCAAGTACCACCTCATAACCATCATCACTTGCTCTGCATTCATAGCATTCGGGTTGACTCTCTATTTCATGACCCGATCCAGATCCGTCTACCTCATCGACTACTCCTGCTTCCACCCGCCATCCCATCTTCAGCTAAGTCTCCACACAGCTATAGCACGCGCGAGATTGTCTGGTGACTTTGAAGAGTCGTGTATCGAGTTTCAAAGGAAGATTATAGAAAGATCAGGTTTGGGGGATGAGACTGTGCTTCCTTTAACGATGCAGACGATCCCCTACGAGCCAACCATGGCTAAGTCTAGAGCTGAAGCCGAGGAGGTCATATTTGGTGCGCTTGATAACTTGTTTGAAACCACTGGAGTCAACCCGAAACAGGTAGGTGTGTTGGTGGTCAACTGCTCTTTGTTCAACCCCACGCCTTCTTTGTCAGCGATGATCATCAATAAGTATAAGCTGAGGGGGAACATCAGAAGCTTTAACCTCGCCGGGATGGGCTGCTCCGCCGGCGTAATCTCCTTAGATCTTGCTAAGGACATGCTTCAGGTACCTCAATAGATTTTTACGTCAATATTACCTTTTTTGTTACATATGAAATTTAGGGCTCGTTTAGTATTTATATATGAATATTAGATCTCGATAATATCGGTATCAAGATATGTTTATGAGATTGATATGTTTATGAGATATGTTTATGAGATTGATATCTGAGATTTTTTCCCAAGAGAAAGAGTTCTTAATAGAAAAAATAAAAGAGGATATATGTGATACTTCTAATTTTGTAAATATGTTAAAATAAATAAAAAGATATCTAGAGTGATCTAATTTTTATATACTTATACACCAAACACTATATATGAGCTTTTTCTATGTCGACACTCAAATATGATATCTAGATACGCATACGATTCCTTTGAGATAATGTGACATGTTATAATGTTGTGATTCAGGTGCATCGGAACACCTATGCGGTGGTGGTGAGCACGGAGATCTTAACTCCAAATGGGTACACCGGAAACAAGAAGTCAATGCTGGTGACAAACTGCCTATTCCGGATGGGAGGAGCGGCGGTGCTCCTCTCAAACCATAACTCCGACCGAAGGCGTGCAAAATACAAGCTAGCCCACGTGGTCCGCATCCACAGCGGAGCGGACGACAAGGCGTTCCGATGCGTGTTCCAAGAACAAGACGACACAGGGAAGACCGGAGTTTCTCTCTCGAAGGATCTCATGGTAGTAGCGGGTGAAGCCTTGAAGGCAAATATCACAACTTTAGGTCCTTTAGTGTTACCAATAAGTGAGCAGTTGTTGTTCTTCGTAACCCTAGTCGCTAGAAAGTTCTTTGACCCGAAGATCAAGCCTTACATACCGGATTTCAAGCTGGCGTTCGAGCATTTCTGCATACATGCCGGAGGCAGGGCTGTGATCGACGAGCTGGAGAAGAACTTGCAGCTGTTGCCAGACCATGTGGAGGCGTCAAGGATGACGCTTCATAGATTTGGTAACACGTCGTCGAGTTCTATATGGTACGAGCTTGCGTACATTGAGGCTAAGGGGAGGGTGCGGAAGGGAGACCGCGTTTGGCAAATCGCGTTCGGGAGTGGGTTCAAGTGCAACAGCGCGGTTTGGGTTGCGTTACGTAATGTCAAGGCTTCACCTAAGAGTCCATGGTTAGATTGCATTCATAGGTATCCTGTTGAAATGTCCAATTGATTTGCTAAAGCACTTGTGTTGAAGGATGCTTATAAGTATTCATCAAGTTTATTGCTACCGGTTGATATAATCCGGTTGGTAGTATGAATAAAATCCGTTATTAGAAGTATTTACATGTATTTGAGTTTCTAATTTAATATGAACTTTCACTCGATCGTCATGGATGCATTGAAGTTCATATTTAGACACAGTCGCGATACAACTCACAATTGGTATCATTTAAGTCAATCATAACGTGTAGTTCAATATACCTCGTTTTATATATGTTTTAAATTTGGATCAATTAAAAAATTATCCTTGTTAATCGCGTTGTTTTTGTCGCGATGTCAATTTAAAATCATAATTTAGGTTTTGAAGACAAAAATTGTCCAGCCATTTTTCTCTAAACAATTGAAGGGTTGACCGTGGACAATTAATATAACGGTCACATCAACCGCTAGCACAAAGCGCAAGAGTACAAGGGAAACTTCGTAAGCATGTCCAACCATGCCACGAGTACGTCCATAACTCAATAATATATTCAAAATGTCAATAGTAGATGATGGAAAACGAAACATTGATACTGAAGCCATGTGGGAATAAATTGATAACAAATCATCCACTAAACAAATAATTAGAACAATCGAGCAAAGTAAAAATTAAATCACAACTCATAGTAAATAGACACTTTTAATTAGATCCATCAAAATTATGTGAGTTACAAAAATTTTTTTTTGAAGAGACACCGATTTTCACGTCGTCTTCGACCAAATCCCCAAAATAGTATTGTAATGGAAAGCCCTGGAAGATCCAACGACAGCTAACATGAAATCATGATTTCCAACTCCGCATTATGGAGTGTTATCTAGTGATCATATAAAAAGTTCGTTGGTTATATGAACGGGCTAAAATATATCACAAAATAAAAAAAAAGAATAATGGATGAAAGATAGAAATCAAAGTGTGAGGACTTAGATCCATGGGTACATTAGGTATATAATTGTAATAAAGGGACTGAAAGTGTAAATAGGAAAGTGGTTTGTTAGAGATCGATTAATGATGTTCAGGGTATAAAAACCCTTCTGTAACAAACTTCATTCAACAAGTATCAATACAATAATTCAGTTCTATTCTCTCTTTTCATATGGTATCAGAGCGAAGAAAAGAGCGAAGCTCTTCCGCTGCCATTGCAATTTGTAAATCGATCTTTCGATTGCAATAATTTCTCATTCTCTTGCAATTCCTATTTGGCAAGATGAATGATGATAATTCGAGATCTGGAGATACTCCTGATATCATTGGAAGCAATAATGATATAGGAAATCAACGAATTATGGCTGGAAACTCCATTGATCCCTTCTACCTGACGCCTTCAGATAATCCTGGAATGCAATTAGTCGCGAATTTGTTCGACGGCACCAACTTTGCATCCTAGAAACGAGGAATACACATGGCGTTAGGAGCAAAACTAAAACTAGGTTTCATCAATGGATCTTGTGTCAAAGATGAAACAGATGACGAAAAATCTGCCAGATGGATTCGTGCAGATTATATGATTCGATGTTGGATCATTCATTCGATGAAGAATGATATAGCTGAACAGTTCTCGTATGTGGAATCCGCGAAAGAACTTTGGGATGAAATCTTGGAGCAATATCAGGTATCCAATGCCCCACTGATATACCAGATTCATAAGAATCTTTCATCTATGAAGCAAGAAAATGCTTCTGTATCTGTCTACTATGGAAAGCTCAAGAAACTGTGGGATGAGTTACACGCACATGACGCTTTATCTGCTTGTCATTGTGCTGGGATTGTTCATTGCAAATGTGAGATCCCTAGGCTTTTAGTAGAAAGGGAAGCCAAGATTCGCTTAATTCAATTCTAGATGGGATTAAGCGACCAGTTTAATCATGTTCGATCAACTATTATGTCGCTTGAAAATTTACCATCTCTTAACAGAGCATTTCATATGGTGCTTCAAGTTGAAAAGCAGAAATAAGTTACATCTATTATGTCCATTAATCATGAAGTCTTAGTAGCTAACAAACAATTTTCTAATAGACAAGCTGGAGGAAGTAGACAAGACTATCGAAAGGATAGATGGGACAGGAAATGTGATCATTGTAAGGAGAAAGGTCACTTGAAAGAAGCATGTTTCAAACTTCATGGATTTCCAGAATGGTACAAAGGTCCAAAAACACGACAAATTGATAGATCTAATGGACCATCAGGCCATACTACACATCAACCTTTTGCTTGCAATGTTTCTGAGGGACTAGCAGGTAATACACCCCTGGATGAAGCTAATCCTAGAGGCATGGACCACAACACTATGTCTACCATGCTTAAAGAAATGCTAAGACTAGTTAATATGAAATCAGAAGGAAATGGGAGTTCTGGATCCATTAATTTCGCAGGTACTACTACCTCTCTTATTGCTCATGTTGTTTCTCCACCTCATATATGGATCATTAACTCTGGAGCCACCGATCATATCTGTTTCTCTCATGCTCTATTCTGTAAACTACATCTAGTACATACTCCTATCCAAATTGGTCTCCCAGATGGCACAATCAAGACATTAACTCACTCTGGATCTGTTCATATATTACCTTCTTTCATCCTAGAAGATGTTTTTTTCATGCCTGATTTCAAGCATAACCTTCTATCTGTGCCTCGATTAGTTGCTCAAACAATGTGCACAACTATATTTGATTCTTCCAATTGCTTCTTTCAGGATCCTATCAGTAAGAACATCATTGCTCAGGAAACCTTGGAGGGTGGATTATACAAGATTTCCAGTTTTATACATTCCCCATTACACCATGATATAATGGCTTGTAATAACATTGATAAACCTTCTTTACAAGTTTTACATACTAGATTGGGTCATTCTTCTTTGACCAAATTACAACATATTGCTATATGTCCCTCTACTTCTGCCACTATTATAGATTGTGATACTTGTAATGTTTCTAAACAACACAAACTGCCATTCCACGCAGTCTTTCTTATGCTTCTCAGCCTTTTGCTTTAGTAAATATGGATATATGGGTCCATATCATACAAGATCAGTTTGTGGTGCTAGATATTTTCTTACAATGGTAGATGATTTCACCAGATGCACATGGACATTTCTCATGGGAGATAAAATGCAAGTATATAGGATTATTTCAGAATTTTTGGCCTATGTCAAGACACAATTTAACTACACAGTTAAATGCATAAGGTCAGATAATGGTGGTGAGTTCATTCAACAGTCCCTACAATCACTTTTTCGAAGCATGGGCATCCTACACCATAAATCTGTTCCCTATGCTCCTCAACAAAATGCTCGGGTTGAAAGGAAGCATAGACATCTTCTTGAAACTTCTCGAGCCATCCGCATCCATGGACACCTACCTCTCAAATTTTGGGGTGAGTGTATACTATCTGCTACTTATCTAATCAATTTGATGCCATCTTCTATACTTGGCTGGCAGATACCATTTGAAATCTTGCACAAGAAACAAGTCTCTTATTATCATCTACGCATCATTGGCTGTCTCTGTTATTCTTTCATTTCTTTTCGTGACAAGTTTGAGGCAGTCTCTAGGCCTTGTGTTTTTATTGGATATCCTCCAGGTCAAAAGGGCTACAAAGTCTATGACATGCAAACCCACAAGATTTTTGTATCTAGACATGTTACTTTTAAAGAACATGTCTTCCCCTTTATACAAAACTCAACCACTGTTCCTGACCATACTCCTGGCACTTCACCTCTAGTTTCACCTGCCTATGACCAATCACAATCACCTTCTTGTGACCAACAAAGATCGACCAGATCTCCTTTAAATTCTCTCTCTCTAATTCCTTCACCTCATTCATCTTCTTCTTCTCATAATTCTTCATTATCTGCACCTTCACAAATTTCTCTTCCCCCGCCACCTCCTTCTATTCCCCCATTTACTAGACCATCCAGGATTACTTCTCGTCCTATCAAGTACAATGACTACGTTTGTAGTTCTATTTCATCCAATACACCCTTATTTTCTCAATTACAAACTCTTGTCTCTGACCCTAACTATGTTCATTTTGTGTGCAATGCTATTTCTGTTTTTGAGCCTACTCATTATGCTCAAGCAAAGAATGATCCTCTATGGGTTCAAGCCATGAATAAAGAACTCAATGCGCTTGAAACTAATAATACTTGGGAGCTTACATCTTTGCCTCCAGGACATAAGGCAATTGGCTCCAAATGGGTTTACAAGATCAAGTACAAACAAGATGGTTCAGTTGAGAGATACAAAGCGAGATTGGTGGCCAAAGGATACAATCAGGTGAAGGACAAAGACTATAAACAAACATTTTCTCCTGTAGCTAAATTTCCTACAGTTCGTGTTCTCCTTGCCTTGGCATCTGCTAAATCATGGCCTTTACATCAACTAGATGTCAATAATGCATTTTTGCATGGGTTCCTGGATGAAGAGGTTTACATGTCCCCTCCTCAAGGTTATACTCGTGCTTCTCCTAACTAGGTGTGCCATCTAAAGCGTTCCTTATATGATCTTAAACAGGCGAGTCGTCAATGGAACGTGGAGTTAACCAAATTCTTTCTTCAACTTGGTTACACTCAGTCCAAGCAAGATTATTCCCATTTCGTAAAAAAGGTATCCTCTGGGATCATAGTTGCCTTGATATATGTAGATGACCTGTTAATTACAAGTGATGATCCATCTCAGATTGAAAGTACTAAATAAGCTCTGGATAATGCCTTCACTATTAAAGATCTCGGCCTTGCCAGATTCTTCCTGGGAATGGAGATTTCTCGTTCCCCTACTGGTTTGTTTCTTAACCAACGCAAGTATATTATTGATATACTCACTACATCCAAAATGCTTGACTGCAAAGCCAGCAAGTTTCCTATGCAACGAAACATTAAGCTCACTCCTGATGATGGTGTTCTGCTTGATGATCCTAAATCATATCGCCGACTTATTGGTAGACTTCTTTATCTCACAATGACAAGACCAGACATTGCCTTCCCAGTACACCAACTAAGTCAATTTTTGGTTTCTCCACGCTTGCCACATTGGCAAGCTGCCATGTTTCTCCTACGATACCTTAAAGGTACCATACATTTGGCACTTTCTTATCCAGCTTCCTCCTCTCTTTCACTTTCTGCATACAGTGATGCAGACTGGGGCTCTTGTGTGTTTTCTTGCAAATCAATTATTGGGTATTGTCTCTTTCTTGGACCTGCTCTAGTTTCATGGAAAAGCAAGAAGCAGAAAACAATTTTTAAATCATCAGCTGAGAGCGAATACAGAGCAATGTCTTCCACAGCCTCTGAAATAGTCTGGCTTGAAGGCTTACTTTCTGATCTTCATCTTAAGGTTCCACTTCCTATTCTCATGCATTGTGACAATAAGGTTGCCCAGTACTTGGCTGCAAACCCGGTCTTTCATGAACGAACAAAACATCTCCGCCTAGACTGTCACTATGTACGTGATGAGGTTCAACGAGGGTTCATCTCCACCACTCATGTTCGTTCATCTTTACAACTTGCAGACATATTTACAAAGGCCTTAGGGGAGCAACAACATCATTTCCTAGCTTCCAAGCTTGGTCTTGTTTTTCCAAGTCCAGCTTGAGGGGGGTATATGGGTACATTAGGTATATACTTGTAATAAAGGGACTGAAAGTGTAAATAGAAAAGTGGTTTGTTAGAGATCGATTAATGATGTTCAGGATATAAAAACCCTTTTGTAACAAACTTCATTCAACAAGTATCAATACAATAATTCAGTTCTATTCTCTCTTTTCATAAGATCCAGTCGATTGATCTGGTGGGCTTGGCCGATCAACTCAGTCCATAAAAACAACGTCTTGACAACATTGTGACACTACTGTAAAACTAGATTTCCGTGCGGTAGTTGGAACTAAAAAACACACGAGTACTACTTTTGTAGGTAATTCAAAACTTTACAACTTTGTAGTCGACATGAAATTTCAGATCGATCCGCTTCTAGGAGTAAATCGACCGACTTTACATGTCATGCTCGAGTTGTACGTTTTATTTCTTCGCTATCGACTCATGACAACTTAAGTTTTTTGTCATGACTTCCTTGATTGAATGGAGATCCAAAGTCAGGAAATAGCATATCCAGAATCAACTAGCAAGAGAATGAAGCTAGAAGCGAGGAGAGAAGAAGATCTAACACGTGGACTTCTAGGAGAGGAAGGAAGGATATGAACATAACCAAGAAGAAGAAGAAACTAAGGTAGCATAGATCTCTTTGTACTAGAAGATCAAGAGTGAATGAAATCTTATTCAGTCATGCACATGCACGTAAAAGGAAAAGAGACCTACCCACAGATGCATAAAGATAAACTTACTCCTGCACAACATGCATGGGCTGAGAGAGCACCAACCTTGCACCTTCTCCGGTTCGACCATGCATGCAAACCGGTCCCACACCTCTTTTGGAACATCCATAAGCACGTAGAGAGCTCCGATTCGCCATCATCTCCGGTTCAGCCATGCACTTAAATTTATGATTTATCTTGATTCAACTTCTTCTTTTTGGTTTTTGAATTATAGTCATTTTGAAGAAAGGCTCCTTCAACTTTGGGATTTCCTTCGCTTCTTCACCAAATCGATTTGCTTCAAGTGAAAATTAAAACCCAGATTTGAGATCTCCTTTCTCATGCCGTGGTAAGTGTTGTTTCTCTTGTACGAGCGCTTCAATGAAGGGTTTGTTGATTATGTTATTATCTTCTTACCATCTTCTTGTGTTAGGCGATTGTCATAGGAATTATCGAGGTCGTTCATGCTATCTCGATCAATCAATTTTTAAAATACTATTTTTTTAAATTTAAGGGGTAAAGGTAAATATATAAATGACGGTTATCCGCTCGTGGACCCAGACATGTCTGAAGCCCAAGTGTCAAACACGTGACAAAAAGCGTCGTATACAAACAAATCCTGAGTATCCAAGTACCAAAAACTGATCCTAGACTTCTAAAACATAAACAAAGCATTGTCTCATATAGGTTTGTTACGGGTGCAACCGTAACTCCCCTATAACTGAAATCAATGTAAAGTAAGTATATACATAAAAATGGTTCCACAAAAGCCCAGAGAGGCCCAAATTCCCAAGGAATCATGAAATTTGGAAAACCCAAAGTAGACATCCCAAGCCACAGTAACCAACTCAATCAAATTACACCAAAGACCGGCCTGTAACAGCACCGGATTTTATTTTATTTTTTTCAGAAAAACGTTGACCATACTGCGAATTAGTTCAAGTGTAAAAGTCCAAAGAAAAACATGACCTGTCCAAGACGAACATTTTGATCCAGCAATAAAATGTGGAAATAGAAGCCGTTAGATACTAGCTTAGTACCCGTATTTTGCACGGGATTTGTAAAATATTTAAACTTTAAAAAATTCATCACGGTAAGAATTAATTGATCTCACATGACTTCTTAAATATTAATCATAATGTAAAAAAAAATGTATCTAAAATAGAGAGTTTGCATGAAATAATAACACACCCTATAAAAATGTATTTTTGATAAATCACATTATTTCGGTATTAACAACATATTAAAGTCAACTACGTCAAAAAGGAAAGAAATTGTATAAAGTTAAAAAAAAAACTAATGTATATATAAAGAGAGAGAATAAACAAATTTGAAGTAATGGAAATGTGATTTACCCCTCATGAGAAGTTAAAAAGACTCACAAACAATGAAAGATACAATTGCATAATTTATTAACATGTATAAAAAAGTGTTGTGAATAAATATTTATCATTAAAAAAACAATTTGTAGTCATTTTTTGGTAAGATAATACAATAGAATAAATAAATATTAGATGTATACAAAATTATATCCGAATATATACATTTGTAATATGTGTAATTTTTGGCTAAAAGAGTTTATTTTTATTAGCACTAAAACAACAATTAAAATTTATAAGAGATGATTATTTTTTTTTACCTATGAATCAATTCCTATTATGATAGAAAGAAATTATATGAAATGCTTATAATCTATCCCAAGAAGATTTATATTGAAGTCTAATTTCTAATAAGAATATCATATAATATAATATACTTTTTTAGTAAAAAGAAATTATATGAAAGTTTTATATTTTAACTTATCATATTAAAACTAATTTACATATTTTAAACGATATAAAAAAATTCAACAATGATCTTTCATAACCAAAATCTCAATTAATATATATCAATAGAAGGGAGGTTAATTTATAGATTAGTTGCTTACTAATTTAGCTATCAATCTAATTTTAGAAATTAATATCATGTAAGTAAAAGTATAAATTTAAACCATTGTCCATACAACTTTTATTAAAAAAAATAAATAAATAAATTTCAAAATAATCTAATAAGATTTAGTTTTATCAATATTAATTAAGAGAAGAACAATTAAAATTAAATCTCATAATAGTAAATGACATTTGGTAAAAATGGTTGTTCTAAAGGTAATTATTGAACCAATAATATCATACATGGCTATAATTGATATTAAAAATTATAAGATCATTTTTTGTGTTTTAAAAGAAAATTAATTAATTATCATCTCAATAATTTTGAAAAAAAAAAAAGGTAAAATGAGATGACACAATCAATATGAAGATATCATGTGACAAAATCTGAGGTAGCTTAACGTATTAACGTATGAGCGACAAATAAATGATTTAATCTACTTTAATATTATATAGTAGATGCACCGTAGCAAAGTCCCACAACTTAATCGAAAACACTATAAATATCACACTACTCGTAACTACGTGTCCATGAAAGTTGAAACGTTTCATCTCCCATCCATGGTCTCTGCAGCCACTTCCCCTCGCTCCCTCTTCGCAAGCTCTTCATCGCCACTCTCTTCCTCGATGTAATTATGTTTCAACCATCGCCCTTCAGAGTTTCTGCTTCGATATCGAGATCGTGCTTCGATTTCCTAATAAGGTTGGAAGGTATTTTGAATGCTCTTTATTCATCAAGAGTTATAGTTTCGATTTCGGTATTGACATTCAGAAAATATAACTTGACCGCCTTCTTTTTCCCTCTGTTTAGTGTTCTCTTAAACAATTGCTTGTTTATAGATGTTATGAATTGCATGAGAACTGCTTGTTAGCCGGAGGATTATAACTAAAAAGAAGGACTAGCATAAAAGAAAAACAAAAGAGCTTTGTAATGCACGTTTGCATTTTGACCTAACTTATTGAATGGCAGAAAATGGACACATATTATTAGTTGTACTTGAATCCAACGCACTTTCTGGACCTTTCCCTAACTCTCTCTCTCTCTTTCACTACAGTTGCAGTCGCTCCTCTAAGAATCCATCAAGGAAGCAACCATGGTTGTCGGGTAATCAATTTTCCAGGCAGATCTTCATCTACTCCTTTTAACATTCTATATGAATCAAATTTTGTTGAAAGAAGAATTGAAGACGAAAGTAGTTCAAAATCTTCTTATGTTTTTGTTTGAATTATATTGCTTCATTTTCCTTTGCAAATGCATAATGATTTTCGAACTTAAGATGCTTATCATTATTCTGTTAATTGTAACTATACCGTTTAGGATTGGTAAGATGTTAAGGCGCTTTCGGTATTCTGCAGTAGAAATGTCGTCACCCCTACTCAGGGTACCAATGTACCTTTCATATTTATTGTTGAATATGCCTTGAATTAGTATTATGTATGTTTTAAACCTATATAATTTTTATTCAATTTTCACATTTGGATTTTCTACCAAATTTTTTATTTTCTCATTTGAATTTGAATTTTCTAGATTCTGGAACTCTTAGTTAAAGTAGCAGTCTTGGAAGAGGAGGTTGTGATCTTCAGAAAAGACTTGTATCAAGTTGTTTATACAATGTTCATAATAATCAAAATTTCTAAGGACACGTCGAAGAATTTACTAATGTCATACCCAGAAATTTTGTTCCGAAAAACCCGATCGAATTACCGGATATATATTTTATTTATCGACAAAGCCGAAGCTACTCGGTTTGTTTACGCACCATCTCTTGGATCATTAATTCTCTATCGGCCCGACAACCAACTCTAGCATATTTTTGAAGAAGCGAGCTGCTTCTTTTAATCTTCCGGCCCAATTTATTCTGTCACCTATCTACTCTTTTATTACTCTTATCAGTTCAAACCTCAGGTTTGGCCCATGAGTAGGTTGCCCCAATCTTGGTCGTTCATCTTCTCTTCTACAACCCACGAAGTCGAGATTTGAGTTTAACAACAACCGGTGCAATCTCCACCCGCTCTCTTCCGATCTTCTTCAGGATCTGGCATAACTTCCGCTATCTCTCGCCCTTGATACCTGGAGCAGCCTGCGACTCTCCCCTTGCTCACAACCTTCGATCACACAACAACGGCCAAGCATCGATCATATCCTCCCTCTCCTTTGTGTGAAGACGACAACATACCTCCTTCCTCCCGATCCACACTAAACGGCCTCTGTAAGCACCACCGGGAACCAAGAGCACCGGCGATCCCTATACGACGAGCCACTCTACTCCTTGGCACTGCAGCGACGAGCATCCTCCTCCTCCTTCCCGGTTGTGGAACGTGGAGCAGTTCAGACGAGCAGAGGTGGAGATCACCATCCTCCTCTCCTTCTACCTCCTCGATCGGGTTGTCGGGCAACAACAACCAGGTGTAGGTTGCCGTCGAACCACCGGCGGTGCAGAGGTTGAGCCATCTTCTTCCTTGCTGCAGAAACTAGTGGTGAGCCTTACCTTCTCTCTTATCTCCCTACAGGTTTCTGGACTAGTTTTTGGCTCACCTTCCTCTTCATCGTGGTTGTTCCGGTCGAGCAGTGGCCAGCGAATCATCGCACCGGAGTCTGTGTCGTCACAAGATGGGGGTAAGAAGCCATCTCTCTCCGTTCTCTCCTTACTGTCGTTCTTTGTTTTCTTTCTCACATGAAATCATAGGATGGGGGATATGGTTAGCCGAGAGTATTGAACCCAAGATCTCTCGTTCTCAAGGTTGTTGCAATTTTGTATTTCCAACAGGGCTCGAACTCGGGACGTTAGGATCTTAGGTTTAATCCTGGAATTTGGTATTATGTAGGTTTAGAACCCTTTGACCTCTTGGTTATGCCTTATGTTGTTCTAGGAAATTATGGGTATATAGCTAACTTGGGAAGCGTATTTCGATACCTTAAAATCATCTTAAATTTATCTTTTACCGTTGAATTTTTGATATGTTTGATATGTTTAATATGTTGTAGATGTAAATATCTAGTTTATGATCTTAAAAGTAGGGAACGATCCAACGATTGGATTTAGACTTATGAGGTTGCAAAGTAGGACACCTAGTTTTGGAACTTTAAGGAATTTCGGCTAAGTATTGGAATTAGAGTGAGTAGGAAGGCACCTTTGGAATTTTGTATAGACCTTAGGAATAATTGTTTGAGGACGTTCGAAGATTAGATACGGCATAGTATGTGTAGAATTTTTCTCGGAATTTTTGGGAGTTAGTAAGAAGTACTTTCAATAAGCCAAAGTAGAGCACTCGAGATATATTCGGAAAAAAGCTTTCTTGGGGTTTTGGACATAAATTGTAAGTTTAAGCAAACCCTCAAACCCGATATGGATATTTTAGGATTACAAAATGTTATTGGACTATAGAGAAAGACTTGGGATCATTTGGGCACTTTTTAGAATTTTAGAAAAAGTTTGGGGCATTTTGGTAATTTTTATAAAAGTTAGGGTTTCATATTCTTTCTTTACAAGAACCTCTTAGATAGTCTAGAACCGTTCTAGAAGCTTCTTATATGATAGAATTATGTTGTTATGACATCTTCCGTCTTAATGAGGTTGTTGAGATCGTTACGTACGGATCGAGATTTAGCGAGTTTGGATATCGGACCAGTTCAGGTAAGTCTTACGGACTTGCTTAGCTATTACTGTAATGGTGTATGTTGGGTGTTTTATAATTATAACTTGAGTAGGATGACATTACGAGATAAGTGACTCAAGTGTATGAGAACGGGTCGTGACATCACTACTCAACGCTAACAGGTGATTGAAGAGGTTCTCTGCGATTAGTCCACTCGGTATATGGGGTATGCATGGCCTAGTCAACTTGGTTTATGGGGACAGAGGCGAAGGTCGGGAGACCTTCGTGCCACACGATAAGTTGAACATTAAGTGAATTACCTATTTGAAGATAATAATATAATTGAGTGTGAGCATGTTGTTTGTTTATTTTCCGCATTGTGTTTTTGTGATATTTAATACTAACTGATATATAGAGTTGTTAGCTAACGGTGTATACCGTCGTTGATAGACCTTGCAAGGTAGGCAACTGTTGATGGATCCGGAGAGGTGGCCAACCGGGTTTCCGTACAAGTCGTTTTTGGTTTTGATATTCTTTAAGTGGCGAGATTCGTTTCATTTTCCTTTGTCACGAAACTCTTGATGGATGATTGTCGTTCTTTCTTTCATGACATTTTACATATTAAAGGTTTTATTTGGTTTCTTTATTTGTTCCTTATTGTAAGATCCAGTAAATTTGTTGTTAAATTAAGGTCGAAATTTATAATGAGATTCTAAACCGTAGCAACATGATTTTTCAGAAATTGGGTATTACAACTAATATAAAAGAATTAAATAAAATATGACCCAATTTGGGTGTTTTTCGACGGCGTTATATTGGAAGATAATTTGTATAAGTATTATAATATGTTATATCTTCCAGTACGTTTAGTCTTTTTTTTAAAAAAAAAAAATTTTGTGCCGCTACAATATGTTGTATTGTGACATTTGTAATTATCTTTCCGTGTGTATTTAAAAATATTCTTAATAATACAATAAATTTTAACATAACTAAACACAACCGATAAACAAACTAAAAACAAAGACAACTTATTATATAATATTCTTATCTATGATAAAATTTAATATTATTTTTAAGATATTTTTTATGAGTTATTATTTTGAAAATAGTAAAAGTTACAATTTTAGATGTATATATAATTTGACGTTGATATAATAATAGAATATGTAATGTTCGATGGCCTAGTTGGCTACTTAAGTATAAAATTCATCATGAGTGCACTAATTGGGACCAAAGTTGATTCTTATTTCAAAAATAACAGTTAAAAATAGTCATTGGCCCGGTTTGGTTCAAACCGGCGGTTTAGGTTTGACCGGTTTAGGTTTCCGCCGGTTCAAGATTTAGGTTTCGGTTTGGCTTTTCCGAAAACCTAAACCGGCAGTTCAAACCGCCAGTTTGGGCCCAACAGCCATTTTTTTTTTTTAAAACCCAACGGCTCTTTTAAAAGAGCCGTTAGGGCTTTAACATAAATAAAAAATAATAATAATTAATAAATCTCCCCCCACATTTAATCCTAATTTCCTATAAATACCCATACTCTCTTCCTCCACAAATCACACCATCTACAACTCATCTTCTCTACTCTCCTAATCTCTTATTCTCGAATTCTCGATTCCTCGTATTCTCGATATCTCGATTTCTCGTAATGCCAAACCCAAGTGATCAAATTCCCTCTTCCCAATACTTTCCTAGCACCCAAGAGAGCGAAACACAAATGCCCGACAATCCCGATGTTACCGAAGTTCCACGAAGAAGTCCCCCCCCTCCGAAAATGCTTACATCCGAAATATTTACGAAGCATTACACTAGGGGGGAGCCGGTGAACGAGTATTGTCAAGTGGCATGCAACTATTGTCCGAAGGTGTACAAGTGGAAGGTGAAGGGCGGCTACGGGACATTGCAAACTCACATGGCAAACGTCCATCCGGAGAAGCTCGGGATTTCACGGGGACAAACACAATTGTCCCACGGGTTTGCATCTTCTACCTCTCATTCTCCTTTATTTACATATAATCATAGTGAAGAAAGTTTAGGATTAACCGGTGTTATTTGTTCACATTCATTACCGTTTTCTTATGCCGAATATGAAGAAGTTAGGGAATATAACACTAGATATCTTCAACCTTCTTTTAAACCAACTTATAGGAAAACCGTTTCAAAATTAGTTAATAAATCTTACTTAAAAAAGAAAGAAATTTTTTTATCGAATTTGGCTAGTTTTGAACATCAAGTTTCAATTTGTAGTGATATTTGGAGTACACAATCACAACAACATTCTTACATGGGCATTACTTTACATTTTATTGATAACGCTATGTTTTGCATAAATATGTTATTGGTTTTCGGCATTTTAATCAAAGACATAATGCACTAGGCATTGCAAGCATGATTAAAACGGTTTTACAAGAATATAATTAACAACATCGAATTTTTTCATATTCTTTTGATAATGCATCCGCAAATACCGCCGCCGTAAACCATTTGGCTGAGGATGCGGGACAATATATAAAAACTCCTTATACTCATCAAAGATGTGCATGTCATATTTTAAACTTGTTATTGATCATATTTGGCATGACTCCGATTTAAGAAGAAAATGGAGAAATTTATGTTTAAACAAAAATGTTCATCCTATTGCTTTTTCAAAAGATGTTGGAACTCGTTGGAACTCGACTTACAAACTACTTTGTAAAGCCGTACGTTATAAAGTTTTGTTACAAGAATTTGCTTCAATTCATGTTCCTTGGTCAATTTTAGATGATGAAAATGTTTGGGAAACTTGTGCCCATATTTGTAATGTTTTAAAAACTTTTAATGATGCAACTAATACCATGAGTTGTGTTTACACTCCAACATCTCATAGATTTTTAGAAATTGCCGTTAATATTTCCGAAGCTTTTGTAAAATGTTTTAACATACCTTGCCTTCTAGAATGTATGCTTGATATGAAAGAAAAATGGCTTAAATATTATAAAAACATTCTCATGATTTATCTTGTAACCGCCGTTTTTGATCCTAGACTTAAACTAGATGGTCTTTCCGATTTATTGACTATTTATTATGATTGTTTGTGTGTAAACTTAACATAAGAAGACTATAATGTTCCTAACATTGTGCAAGAAGTTAATACCGAAATTTTAAAATTACTTAGTACATTTCAATCTAGTGCTAGCTCTTCTTCTACCGCACCTAGTCCATATCCCTCTTCTACTAGTTCATCTTCTTCTCTTTCACTTGCACAACAAGTTTTTGCTAGAAGAACAAAAACACCTAGACATTCATCTTCAAATGCGGAATATCAAGATTATCTTAACACTTGTTTTAGTTTTGATGATAATGTTGAATTTGATATTTTGGATTGGTGGAAGAGATTAGCTCCCAAATATCCAACCTTAGTTAAAATTGTACAACAAATTATGGCCGTGCCCGCATCAACGGTTGCGGTGGAGCAAGCATTTAGCCGAGGCGGGAACATTCTCTTCATTTCTTCTTTTTTTTTCTTTCGAATTCTCCATTTTTCTCTATGTATTGTTGGATTGATCATACTTTTTTTTTTTTGGTGAACCACATGTGACTTTAGGTGATGAGTTAAGGAAAGAAAGGCAAAATATAAAAATAAGTCATTTTAGGTGTCGTTAATGAAATATATTTATTTGACAAAAACTTTAATTTATATGTATTATTACAGATGTATTATTAGACAACGAGTGAGAGCAGTGACGTAGCTAGAGTAATATGTTAAGAGGGGCAAGAAAAAAATAAAGCAAAAAGAGTTTCACTAGATTCGAACTCACATAAATATATTCAAATCTCAACAGGGACAGTGGCCTCTTCCAACCCCCTAACTCCGCATCTGGGTGAGAGAATTCAACTATGTCTTGTTGATTCTTGATGAGAGCTAGCTAATTAAATGAGCAATATTCTTCCTTATTTCCACATCTATAACATCCATTGTGTAAGTATTGTATGATTTATTAGTCTTCAACACATTGTTTCAATTTCCACATTGTGATTTGAATTTTGTAGATTTTAAAAACTCTTGGTTAAAATAATAATTTTTAAAGGAGGAGGAGGTTGTGATTTTCAGAAAAGGCTTTTATCAAGTTGTTTATACTTTACCTTCTAACAAAAATGGGGTTATAGCCTAAAAATGTGTTTTAAATCTGATTTCAGCCGGGTTCAAACACATTTGTCATGGTGGAGGTATAATCTAGGTTATAATGAATCAAAGAAGGCACACATGAATGGGAAGATTATGTGAGAGAAGATGCCTTCTCTTCATTGATGGTACACTAAGTGCTACTAACCTTATAAATCTAGAAACTTTCTAAGAAACTCATCCTTCTAATGAACTACAATATAAAGAGTAACACGAGTAAAAGAAGAATCCTGATTAACAAACATTATATCTTTGAAACATGGATCTACTATCATGATCAAAGCTATGCTTGCAATTAAGCTTGTATATGCTAAAGCCATGTGATTGTTACAAGCAAGATCATAAATTGTATGAAAGTGAAAATTTGCCTGCTTGTTCATAATTGAGCCTCATGTCATAACAGTACTCAAAGGGATTCTTGAATTTGGTGGACGGCTTGTGTCTTTTACTTGAGAGTGGAACTGCAAATAAAAAAAGAAATTGGTGATTAAAAAGCTTAAAATGAAAGGAAAATCACAGATTCATTGTAGTAGAATAATGATGTAATAACTTACACTTCCTACAACGAATTTGATACTAATGTGTCATTGTTTTATAGATTGCTCGACTGAAACAATTTCTGCCAAATTAGCTTCTTCTAGAGGAAGTATGAATATGGATATAAACTTTTCACAGGTCATTGATGATGACTATGAGAAGCTTATAAAAAGATTTAAACCCTCCTAGGTATTTCAATTCATCTTCTTCCTTTCCCAATCTTCTCTTTTAGGTCTTATTATAACTTCTAATATATTCATCTTTGATTAATTATTGTATTTAGGTTGATTGATAATGAATATATCTTGCAAAAATGCCACAACTCTACATGTTTGAAGCATACCCCCTTTATAGTTTGATGATTTCAATTGTTTTTGGTTATTGAATTTGATTTTGTTGTATAGGTAGATAGTGCAAATTGGTATGGAATACTCTTTCAAGTTGTTCAGATTCTTACTGATCTCAATCTCACCATTAAAAAATCTTACATTTCTTGAGATGGTGGTTGGTTTATAGATGGTGCGTAATTCTTAGATTCTTACACTAATTTTTTGTGATTCTCATGAAATGATTTGATTTGTTGATGACAAGTTTTTATAGTTTTCCGATATCCAGTATTCAATGCGACTAATAAATATAACAAAATTACTGATGAAGAAGTTATAGATTACATCCAACAGGTAATCAGTTTTTTATCCGAAATTTTGATTTCGTGAATAAAGTTTTTTGAATGTGTTTTGTTTATTTTTTTTCCTTCCGTTTGTTATCTGAATTGTTAGTCTTTAGGGACAGATTCAACTTCCATGAAAAAATCACTTGGATTCCAATTGACTATAGACTGCACGTTGAAAAAGGTTATTGGAAGAGACCAACCAGGTTTGTTGTCTGAATTAAGGGCTCGTTTGGTATCGCTAGGAATCATTCCCGGTAACGGAATGATTCTGAATCAATCAAAAACCATGTTTGTTTAGAGGTTTTTTTACACATGAACATAACCTAATCATTTCCATTTCCATTCCTTCCCCTTAACCGATTGCATTCCGTTTCCATTCCATCACTCCAACCAAACGGATACTAAGTGTTTGTTAGCTCAAGCGATATGTAATGTGGTGAATGTTGAGATTTGTACCTATAACACCCGGGTTATCGCGGTGATGCATATAACTGATCGGGAAACAGTTTTCGCTATTGATAATATTGAGAAGCTAGTAGAATTAAGGAGCTTTTGTGTAATGTCTTAAGAGGAAGCAATCAATATAAAAAAAGCTTAGAAGCAAACATTTCAAACATAAGATTAAATGTATATAGTCTTACAATCTCATATAAACATAATTAATTTCAAAATTGAAGGACAAACCATCCATCTTACAAATCAATAATAACCGTACAAAATAATCAACTAAGAAAACAATAATAAGAATTAATGAAATCATAAAAAGAATGAAGAAAAGAGACGGCCGGAAGAGCAACAACATTTCAACTTTAGAACCGAAGAAGAAGAAGATAGGTATCCTGATTCCGGCAACCACAATCTCGCATGGGGCTAGGTTTAGTCAGAAAAAATCAGATTACCTTTAATCAATTTCTCTTTAATATTTTTTCTTAAACTTTCTTTTTTTAGCCTTAAGAAATAGGGGGAACTTTCGTTGACCGTGTCTTGAGCGGACACAATCCGTGTCCTACCTCTTGACCGTGTCGGATCATATTTGGCCGTGTCCGATCCGTGTCCCCGTGTCTGAAGCGGTAGGACACGGGACACTCCACCTTCTCGAGGTGTCCGTGCATCATAGGATAGACCGAAGCTTGTATTTGACACAATTTGCACGTTGATGGATATGTCATACATTGTTTTTAATGGAAGTATGGATATCGAAGGCCCGAAAGCCTACAAAGTATGTTTCATTTGACATTATTGATAATAATGAGGCTTTTTTGAGTACAATTAGTGTCTTACTTGATTGATTTTACACTGGGATGACAATTTTACCCGTATTCGACGAATACCCGACCACCCAATCAAACAAAAGGGTGAAACCTCGTTAACAAACGGGTGAAAGCAAGTAGTGGATCGGATAGGATCCAGATGAACATTTCATCCACCCATCACCCGAGCCATCATTCACCTATCCATCCGACCCGTATTCACCCGCTTAAAATTATTTATATTTTTTATACTTATAGTTTTTATATTATAAAAATTGTACCTCTATTTCCCTATTATATACCTTATATTTAAGTAAACCCTATATGTTTCCTTTCCTAGTTTATTTTCTTTTGATTCCTAGTATATTTTTGGTAACACCCTAAATTTTAGGAACAAAGGATGCTACGAGTTAGGACCTCACAATGTGTTCCAACCTAATTTGAAAACAACTTTATCAGATCTTACAACAAGACACAAATAAAGAAAACCGAATAGAACGTTTTAAATGTAAAATGTCATGAAGAAGAACACGACAATCAGCCATCAAAATAAACGTGACATAATCTAAAGGAAACTGAAATGAATCTCGTCACTAAAAAGAATATCAAAAACCCAAAACGACTCGTACGAAAACCCGACTGGCCACTCTCTCTGGATCACTCCACAACGGTCCTACCCTACAAAGCATCTACAACATGACGGTGAAAACCGTTAGCTAGCAATTCTACTATTAGTAACACTATTCTAGCACATACAACAAAAAAAGCGGTAAATAAACACACAAGCATTATTTCACACATATCCCAATTATTATCTTTATTTAGGTAATTCAATCTTATTGTGCAACTTATTGTGTAGCACGAGGGATCTCCGCCCCTCGCCTCTATCCCCGTTTACCAAGCGGACCGGGGTCATGCATACCCCGTGTATCGAGTGGATTGGTCGCTGAGAACCTCTACAGTCACTTGTCATCTCTTAACAGCGATGTCACAACCCGTTTTCATACACTTGGGTCTATAACGTAAAAAGGTCATCCTACTCAAGTTATAATTAATAACATAACCATGAAACACATACCACTGAAATAATCCACACCAACATTACAAAAAACTAGCTAAGTAAGTCCAAAGAACTTACCTAAATTGATCCGATATCCGACTAATGCTTAAATCTCTATCCGCACGAAAACGATCTCAACAACCTAATCAAGACGGAAAACGTCTTAACAACATCATTCCATCAATTATGAAGCTTCTAGAAGTTTTTTAGACTATCTATGAGATTCTTGTAAAGAAAGAATAAGAAACCCTGACTTTTGCGGAAATTACCAAAACGCCCCTAACTTTTCCTAGAATTTCAGAAAGTGCCTAAAGTAGTTCTAAGTTTTTCACTATAGCCCAATAACATTTGTAACCCTAAAATATCCATATCGGGTTTGAGGGTTTGCCCAAACTTACAATTTATGACCAAAACCGTAAGAAAACTTCTTTTTTCCCGAAAATACCTCGAGTGCCCTACTTTGGTCAATCAAAAGTACTTCTTGCTAAATACCAAAAATTCCGAGAAAATTCTTAAACGTACTATGCCATGTATACTTCCAACTAGAAAACTCAAAACCCATAAATATATATCCACAATATCCACACAAAATTCCAAAGTCTCCTACATGAACACTTATTTCTATACTTAGCCAAAATTCTTAAGTTTCAAAAAATTACATTTGTAATCCACTTTACAAGATCATAAGTCCCAATCTAACCATTGGATCGTTTCCAAATTTTAATCTCATAAACTACATACTATCATCTATAACATATCAACAATTCAACGGTGGATGATGAGTATAGAATACCTAAAGGTGATCCTGAAATTGACTGTTCGAAGTTGAGATTCCTGGAAAGTCTGGCACCGATGCAACGTCTCAAGTTCGAACCCTACAGCTTGCTGAATTGGGAATTTCACTAACTAGGCCGTTGTAGAAGTCCGGGAATAAGGACTGATCACTCGCTCCTTCCCGGTCGGTGAAGGAAGATCAAAGTTGTCACCATCGGCATGAAGATGGAGGTCCAATGGTGCATTGTTCGACAAAGAAAAAAAAGGTTGCACGCCGGCTTGGAGAAGGAAAACCGCTTCTTTCTAGACCGGGAAAGTGCTACACTAGTGCCAAGGAACGTCGGGAAGGTCGTCACTTCCGGCACACAAAAGGAAACAATGTTGTTGTAGTGGTTGCGAAGAAGACACAAAACAAGAGGAGTTGAGGACGATAGGAGAGAGATATCGGGGAGAAGAAGATCCAAGCAGTAGGCCGTTTGCTCCCGTGCTAGTGCAAGGAGGAGACCATTATGGACTTGCTGGCCCAAGAAGAGGGTCAAGAGAATAAATGGGCCAGCTTGAAGCAAGCATGGGGAGAAGAAGTAGACTAAAAAACAAATTTAAAACCTATTAAGTTCGATTTTTTTCGATTTAACCCGATAATTCTATCGGTTATCGGAATAAAATTCTAGGTATTACATCAGTCCCCTATAAAAAAAAAAGTTTCGTCCCGAAATATAAAGTAATGAAGATCGTCCCAGAAGTTTACAGCCTCGAGGTATATCTATAATCCTCCGTGAAAGTGTCATCACTGCAATCTACTCAAATAATGCACATTATTACTCCCCAGACATGCAAACAATTACAGATAACACACAAGCATACAAGCAAAGAAACATCCAGACAGAACAACACATAAATACAGTTCTAATTACTAACCCTTCGATCCTGAGGTAAAAAATAACTACGCATAGTGCTCAGGGTAAGTACTCCTAATACTATCCTCGGTCTTCCAAGTAGCCTCATCTACTCATCATCTAGACCACTGAATCCGTAGCATATGTATCTCCTTAGACCGCAAGCGTCTAGTACTCCTCTCTAGAATAGCTATCAGGTACTCTATGAACGTGCGGTCAGGCTCAAAAGTCAAGTCTTCATAGTTGACAACATGTCAAAGGTCTGGTATGTACTCTCTCAACTGAGACACATAAGATACTTGGTGAACACCCTCTAGTGCAGGTGGTAGTTCCACCTATGTTGCTTTTGCCAAGTTGAGTTGAAAACTACACCAATAAATTTTCGATTTGACTTGGCCGAAGAGGCTTTCGATTATTTTTAGTGCATGATCGATTTCAATCTATTATAACATAATACAACATAGTGTACTTTGTTCACATGTCGCGTGCTATATCTAGTCATCTCAACTTTTTTTTTTTTCCAATTTATTTACAACATTGTCACAGGATATTTACAGATTTGCCATTTTTTCTTTTATAGAAAAATCTATTATAACATACTAAAATCAAAACGCACTTTGTCCACATGTCGCGTGCTAAAGCTAATAATCTCAACTTTCTTTCAATTTATTTATTTATTTATAACATTGCCACAAAATGTTTACGGATTTGCCATTTTTCCTTTATAAAAATATTTTCATTAAAAGTAATAAACAGTCACATGTGCCACATCATCTTTACATATTACATCAGCTTTACTAGAGAATCAATATTTTAACCAAATTTTCTAACAATTAATCTTAACAATTAATAACGATTAACAAATTGAATTAGCATCTTAACCGGTTCTTTTTCACAAAACGAATAACACTTATAATAACTAATAAATGTAGATATGAGGTTTGCAAATAGAATAACATAACTTTTTTTAGTAAACAAACTCGCACAAAGTACGGATAATAAACTAATTTTCATTAAAAGTAATAAACAATCACCTTTGTCACATCACTTCTACATGCCACATCTAACTTTACTTAAAAATTAATTATAACAAAATTATTTATACAAAAAAGAATTAAAAAAACGTATCTAGAATAAATATCTTAACCGATTTTCTAAACAACTAATCTTAATAACTAATAATTGTTAACAAAATAAATTATTATTTGACATGATTTTTATACAAAATGAATAACACTTATTCAAATGACTAACAAATGTAGATATGAGGTTTTGGAATAACGATGAAAGGTGGTTGTGAGGTAAATGATATGGTCAGGGCTTCTGAGAATTTGGATCGTGTGGGGAAACTGGGGTTGCTTTCGAACGTTTTTGTTTGCACTACTCTTATTAATGGGTTTGTTCAAATGCCGATAACGATCGAGCTACACTCTGTTCATCAAGATGGAGGACATGGGTTTCGTTGCACTTTTCCATCTTCAGTTTCCAATGTGTTTTTAGATCAAGATGGAGGACATTGGTAAATTTATATGATTGAAGTGTATCAATCGTAAACAAAAAGAAAGAATTTATAATAAGTTTTCTATTTAGTTACAAGTTTTGACGTTTTATGCAAATTAATTAATTAAGTCGTATCTATGAGAGAGACAAGGTATATTTGATATGATTTATAATTAATTGTAGACTTTTTCTTTTATTTTGAAAAACATAATTTTACGATCTTACATATTGTAGGATTTTTATTTTTCCTCAAAAAGAAAGAATTTATAATAAGTTGTACTAGCTACGCCAAAAAATATATATAATTCTTATCTATGATAAAATTTACTATTATTTTTTAGTAAATTTTTTATGATTTATTATATTGATAATAGTCTAAATTACAATTTTAGATGTGTGTAGAATTTGAAACGTTGATATAATAATAAAATATGTAATTGTCGATGGCTTACTTTCTTGACTACTTGAGCATAAAATTCATCATGAGTGCACTAATTGGAACCAAAGTTGATTCTTATTCCAAAATAACAGATAAAAACAATATATTCCAAAACTAGCATGGGACAAATCTTATTCTCCAAATAGCAATTTACTCATGGGTTGGACCGTATCACATGTAAAAATATTTCACAAGAATAACCAGTTTTAATTATTAATTTTTAGGATAAAGTTAGTTCAGTATCGGTAACTTGTTCGGATTTTATCTAAAGTTAAAATTATATATTATTATTTTTTATATATTGTAAAATAAAATAATAAAAATCTTTGATAAATTAACAACAATAAAATAAGTATAGGCGACCAAATATTCATAGTGGATTAACCAAAAAAAGTATTGAGACAAATGTAACATAAAAAAAAAAAAGATAGATTGAAATTTGGAGCAAATTCGAGCTTCTTGTTGCTCGAATCAAAATGGATCATTCATATTAAGTACAAACCCAATGGTGAGATTGAGTGTTATAAGGCGCGACCATCCGAAATTGGGAACTTCATCACATGGATGTTTACAACGCTTTTTTCATGATGATCTACATGAGAAAGTAGACATGCTCCCTCCACCTGATTTTCGCACCTCTAGTAAGATTTGTCGTCTGCGCAAATCCCTAGATGGTCTTCGACAAGGGCCTCGCAACTGGTTTCACAAGTTTACTAGTGCCCTTCTTCATTATGGTTTTCAGCAATCATACGTTGATTATTCCCTTTTTACATACTGCAAGTCAGGTATCATCCTTTAGATTCTTATCTATGTTGATGATCTAGTTAATTCTGAAAACAATCATGCTACAATTTCCATATTCAAAGATTATCTTCATACCAGCTTTCACATGAAGGACATCGGTCCCCTACAGTTCTTTCTTGGCATTGAAATTGTCCGTACTCCATCGGGTATTTGGCTTAATCAACGAAAATATGTTTTGGACATTATTTGTAACACCCCGAATTCTGGGAACTCGGAGCCTCACTGGCTAGGACCTCACAGTGGGTCCCGACCTTAGGTTGACGTCAATAACGTCGGATCTTGCAACAAGGCACAAATATTGAAATACAAATTCTTTCACAAATGCATAATTAAATCTTAATAGACTCTAAACTCGTACATCAGCCAACTATATACTATATCAACTCTACTACGATAAAATAAATAAAACATAAAATATAATCCAACACCCAAACTCCTAGTACGGAAACCCGACTGACCACTCCACTCCCGATTTCTCGGTAGACATCTATCCTGCAAATATCTATCAACATGGTAAAACCGTTAGCTACAATTCTAATACTAAGGTCACTAAAGCGCACACACACATATAAGAAAGTATTGTAAATCACTCAGCATGCAACACATAATGTCACGGTTTATTATCTTTCATTACGTGAATGAGTCATTCTACTTTCCAACTTTACTTGTAACACAAGAGTCTCCCGACTCTTGCCCCCGTCCCCGTTTACCAGTAGGACTGGTTTTGATGCATCTCCCCTGTATACACTACTGGACTGGTCGCGGGGCAATCATCCGGCACCATCGGCCCGGTCCGACGGTTACGGCACGTTATCATACACTTGTGCCTCTCTTAAGAAATAATATACGGTGGTCTAGTTCGTTCATTTTATTTCACAAGCATAACACACATTACTCTAGTGCACACTCAGTATAAAAAGGTAGCTAAGTGAGTCCTACGAACTCACCTTCTCAAACTGGTATCAACGTCTCGCGATCTTGCCAGTCATAGATCCGATTATCCTGTTCCACATTTATCACTCCTTAGAACGAGTTCACCTTTAATATCGTTCGACTCATCAATCTAATCAATCAGAGTATGATATCTCGCATCGATACCCTGTCGTTTTCTACGACATGTGTTTACGGACCTAGACGTCCCTTTGCAATACTCATTTACTAATACTTTTATTTCTTTACAAATCTCGCTAACTCGGGAATTTAACATCACATCTATTACGCTTCCACATCATATCCTCATCCCATTCTATTCTGATTTATAACAATCTCTACATTCACTTAACTAAGTTCCAACGTCTATTTTCCGTGTGTTTTGTAAAACTTCTTCAAACGATATTCCACTAATTAATATCAATAAGTTATCCCAATTACAAAACAAAAATAATTATAATAATTATATAACTATTTATTTATCACCATGAAATTAATTTAGCGGGAATTAAATTAATGAGGTCGAGCGATTACGTTCTAATAATACACTTTCTCAAGTCGATTAAATCCCCATGTCACTTCTTTTATCTCGTTCCGCACTTGTCAATTATTTCGGCATTTTATACTTAACTAGATCTCATTCTCTAATCAATAATTAAGCTCTCACAAAAACTAATTAATTAAATAATTATACTCATGCTTCAATATGAACGGAATTTTAATTTAACTTTAACGGAAATAATTCAGTCCGGGTTTAACGATTTTACTTGTTCGGGTTAGAGACACGGGCGGCACCAACTGGCGTTTGAATGGCTAGAGCTCCGGTTCAGCAGATCTGTGGTTCAATTCCTACAAATAACAAAAGGTCACAAAATTTAAAGGGGAATAGGTCCAGTTCGATTCCTGAGAGCAGCATTTTTTTCTGGATTAAAGTAGCAACCCAGTGGTGGAGGGTTCGATACCAGTAAGGCGGCAACCTCCTCAGCGTTGGTTTAGATGTAGCCCAGTCAGCATTTCGAGCCTCGCCTGGAGTGAGAACAACTTCTCGCGTTTGAGCTCGGCGTGGTCTGGAGTAGCTTTTCTTCGGGTTTTTCGTTGGGAGGAAGACGGACCCGGTACTGAAACGAGACGGCGGGGCTGGGATCTCGGTGGTCGTGGTCGGCTGGGACGGTTAGCGGCCATAGAAGCAGGGAGTTGCTGGAGGAGAATCATGGTGTCGGAGGGAGAGGAGTTAAGTTGTGGAAGGGAGATGAGCAGAGGAGAGTTGGGACAGCGTTCATGGGCTCGGCAGGGAGCTGCAGAGGGAGGTATGATCGGGAGAGAGGGAGACGGTTGGTTCCGGCGGTGTAGATCGAGAAAGGTAATGAGCGGCCTCGAGTTACTTCCCCCTTCAATGCTGTAGTTACAAAGCTTTAACGTTCGTTTGACGAACGACTGGAAGACGAACGAGACGAGGAAGATAGTGACGTGGAGTGATGGTCCCTTGTGCTATATATTACGAGAAAACGGGCGGGTGTGTGAAGAAGAGTCTGGGCCGAAGTATGAAGGAAAGGAAGAAGACTGGGCCGTAACCTAATGATGTTGAATGGGAGTGAAATGGGCTGGACGTTAAAGACCGAAAAGGAATGGCCCGAAGCATTTTAGAAGGGAATGGCCCAAACAGTTTAATCTTACCCAAGGGTTTGGTTCTAATATAATTATTTTGATTTAGTTTAACTTTTTCACTCGGTTCGGATTCATTCGGTTTATTATTTGTATTCGATTCGGTTTCCAGTTAAATAAATTAAATTAAATTAAATTAAAATTTTACAATAACAAGGAAATTTATTAAAATTTTCCGGTTATTACATTATTAACGATGTTGACCTTCTCTTTGTTGCAAGCCAGCTTCGTTCCCTATGTATGTCAATCACAATCTGCAAATTGACTCCACCGCCGCCCTAGACGATCCATAAAAGTATCGGCGCTTTGTTGGGCATTTGATCTATTTGTCCATTACTCGACTTGAACTTGCCTACTCAATTCATATTTTGTCTCAATTAATGTCTAGTCCTCGAATTGGTCATTGGGATTCTGCCTTGAAAGTCCTCCGGTATCTCAAATTAGCTCCTGCACAGGGCATCATTCTGTCACGGTCCAGTGATCTCATCTTTAATGCCTTTTGTGACTCTAATTATGTTGCATGCCCTACTAACAAGAGATCTACCATGGGTTATTACACTCTTTTTGGTACATCTTCATTTTCTTGGAAAACTAAGAAGCAGATTATTGTCTCCAGGTCTTCCGTAGAGGCCGAATACAGAGTTACAAAAAGATTATCTTCATACCTGCTTTCACATGAAGGATCTCGGTCCCCTACGGTTCTTTCTTGGCATTGAAACTGAATGTAATCGATCTAAGAAGCAAGTTAATGTTCTTTATGACTCTGATTGCTCATTGGGATGCTACCTTGAAAGTCCTCCGGGATCTCAAATCAGCTCCTGAACAAGGCATCTTTTTGTCACGGTCCAGTGATCTAATCATTAATGTTTTTTGTGACTTTGATTATGTTGCATGCCCTACTAACAGAAGATCTACCATGGGTTATTAGATTCTTCTTGTCACATCTCCAATTTCTTTGAAGACTAACAAGCAAGTTACTGTCTCCAGGTCTTTCGTAGAAACCGAATACAGAGCCATGGCAACCACTACTTGTGAACTTCTCTGGTTTCGTTATGTTCTTTCCTTTCTTGGTGTTCATCATAAGCTTCCAATGAAACTTCATTGTGACAATCAAGATGCTATTCACATTGCCAACAATCCGTTATGTCATGAACGAACCAAGCACATTGAGGTTGAGTGTCATACGGCTCGAGATCAAATCTCCAAAGGGTCGATTCGTAACATCTTCATGCCTAGCATTGATAATATGGCAGATATTATGGCCAAGGCCTTAAGTCCTTCTTCGGTCCTTCCAGTTGGGCTAGCTATCCTTCAGGCACGTTGTCAAGTGTTAACCGAGTCAGATTTTGCACTTGGAGAGTGTGGAGGATTAAATATTTCCACACCGATAATAAAATGATTTACTTACGTGTTGCGACCGGGCCTAAAACATATACACTTTTGACTGTGTGATGAAACAACCGAGGTGAACTTTGACCTGTCTAAATTTCACTTGTTATAAATTTTAAGCACAAATCTCGTGTATGAAGTAATATCTTGTCTTCTTCGATCTTATTTATGAATGTTAATTATATCTCTTACGTGTTTGGTAAGTTACTAGTTGAGTGCCCGAACCTTGTGCGGGTTTTACCTAAATAAAAATTATTATATTATAATTTTACGGATTATGTAACAATATTAATATAAATAAAATTTAATTATAGGCTAAATGGGATTTTAAACATGAAAATTAATATTTTAATATCCTCTAGGAAAAAAAAGACCCTGTAAAAATAACTATATATTAGAAAAACCAAATAATTTTTATATTCAAGACAAATTATATTAAAAAATTTGTTTCAAATTTAGTATCGTAGCAACCGAAAGTCCTTTTCATTAAAATTCTTGAATATAAAGTTTCAAATTATATGTAATTTAGAAAAATAATATGTTGTGTTAAATAGTTTATGAGAGATAAATCGAAGATAAACTTATTGCGATAAAATTAATTATTTAAAAATATTTAGGAATTTAAATTTTATTTGTAGTATTATAATTATGATATTATAATTATAATTTTATCAACTCTATAACACAAAATATTTAAATAAAAATTTACTATTTAGAATGCATATTTAATTAAAATACATTTTCATATATTTTGAATTTATTATAACCATAGATTTTAAACATAGGAAAATGTAAAAATTGTGTAAGAAGTTTTTAAAATCGGATTATACTATATTCAGCTTATATTTTACTATTTGAATTGTACATTAGATAATCAATCGTGAATTAGTTATTTAATAAATAAAATAGCTAATTTATTAACTAAAATAATTATTGAATAAAAATTTATTATAAAAATAGGTAAAATAGAATAGAAGATTGTTGAATTTTAAAATAATCTAGCTAATACTAATTATGATTAAAAAAATTTAATATTAAATAAAAGAATTCAACAAAATATGATTAAATATTAACCGATAAAAATAGGTAAAATATAATAGAAGATTGTTGCATTGTTAAGGATTAGTAAAAAATAAATTAAACTTGTCAAAAGATTTTTTGATCTTTAAAAAAATCCGTATCTTTCTAAAATTATTGATTTTTTTTTTATAAACTAATTTAAATCGAAGAGATATTGTTGGATTTACATATTTTTTGGGCTGAAGTTAATTCGTGGGGCACACGTGGTAAAAAAATTCTTCTCTCTTAATATATACTAGTGTATTACCCGTGCCTTGCACGAGATTTTGATAAAAATATTATTTGTTATTATCTTTCTTTAAGGATTATATATAAACTATTTTTTGTCATTAGATAGTGTAGATAATAAGCAATAAGTATTTGTACACTTTACCTATAATATTATATAATACATTAATAAAATATCTAACCGTATAATAAATTATATTTTGATTTTTCTCCCCCTTATTATACTGATTCATATATTAATAGAAATAGTACATTGGTAGCATATGGTGTTAAATTAATTGTTATATATAAATTAATTTAAGAAATAACACAATCTCACGTAACAAAAAAGATGATTGGAAGGGATAGATTTAATTAAGATTTGATTTTAATATTTCGTTAAATAATTTTATAATGAATAAACTTAATTAATATTTTGGTGGGTTGTGGTTAAATGCTAAAATGACACGTGCAGTGAGTATTTTTCTGCGTGACACGTGGCAAGGAGTACTACTCCTATAATATATACTAGTGTATTACCCGCACCTTATGCGGGTTTTTTCTAATAAAGTTTTAATAAATTTTATAAAAAGTATAATACTATTTATAAAGAGTATAATATTATCATGATTTTTCATGATGATGTTAATATACATTACTTTTATTGACGATAATCCAATTCAGTTAATTGAAAATTTAAACTTCTGAAATTTATAGTATCATATCCACATATAAATCATTATATAAATATTATTTTTAAAACATTATACCTTTTTTGATACATTTATAAATAGATATTATTCATTATTTCATATTTATTGTATATCAAATACATATTTTGTAACATTTTAACTTAATGTTATATTCTTTATAATGTATAAATAAAAAAAAAGAAGCAAATTTGTGTTATTAGATGTGAAGAGATTATTAAACATGTATTATTCAATTATAGTAATATTCTATATGAGTATTCAAGGTATCTCTTTTGTTTTAATCGGTTGATTATATATATATTTTTTTATTAAACTTTTAAATTTTAAAATGAATATCTATTTTTTTAGATCTAAAAAATATTAATTAAATAAATATAGACATATTTTTCTAAAATTAATCTTGTATAAATTAAATAGGTTAATTTTGTCAAAGCTTACTTTCAACAATTAAAAATATATTAAAATAGAATTATTATTACAGTTTGGGAGGTGGTTAAAGTTTAAATGAAGGTATTGGTAAACTAAAAAAATCTCATTTTACACTATATTTGAATAAAAAATAATTGAAAATATTTAAAAGTAAATTTATTAAACGTAGAGACTTCTCAACACACTAACTTTCTCAAGCTATAAAAGTTTAAAACTGAATCTTTGAGTGGGGAAGAATGATACTGCTCACAAATGAAAAATTATTATAAAATTATTACAAACTTGCAACAATTATTCTCTATTTTGATGGATTTTTTCAAATCCTCATGTAATCTTGCTCTCAAGCTTCTCATTTGTGTACTAAAGTAATAGGGGAAAAAAGTCATGGAATCAAAGCTTCAATCACGACGGGAGTAACTTTTTCAGGTTCAGATACCGCACCCACCTACGGCCTGAACTTGGGGAAAAATTACGGGCAATAATATTCGTTATTTCAGTATATAAAATATACAACGTGTTTTTTCCCTTCTGAGGGGTCTGCATGTAAAATTCTTACGATATACCAATTGGTCCAGGTTGCACAAACAAAACATTGTAGAAGAAGCTCTCGTCAACCAAGGGGAAGTATTATGTCCTTGTTATCTCTTTCTTCAACTAAAAAAGAATCAAAATATATATTTTACACGTTATAACAATAACAACAACAGAAAATTGCTTAGAAGAGAGATTATGGATGAAAACTGAATGTGGATGAAAATTGAGAGAATGTAGTACCTTAGCGAGTAGTTAGCGGCTTAGCATAGGGAAAAAAAGTAGCAGTATCATATTTTAAGTATAAGTGAAAGTATGTGTTTTAAGAAATGAATGAATATATATATAGGTAAAGGACGTTAAAAACAATATATAAAAAAATTGTTTGAAAAAGTTGGTTAGAAAGATTTGCGTATTAAGCTAGTGAGATATGATCAAAACTAATTAATACCTTTAACAAAATAATTTAGAATAAAATATTCTAATTTTAAAATAATTACCGTACAAACAAACACCTTAATTAGAATTAGGATCCATTAAGGATAAATATGGATCACACGTGATAGAAGATTTTGTTAAAAATTTGAATTCAAAAATTACGTAATTTACAAAATAATGATTAAAATACTCTACAATTTTAGAAAATCTGATTAAAAAATATTTATTAGTAAATAAAATTTGAAAAACTAATTAGATGATTTAACGTTGATTAATTTTTTTTAGTTTATTAACTTTAATTTTATTTTTAAAATAATGAGTTTAGAATCTAATTATTAATTGTGTAAGCAAACTTTTTTAAAAAACTGATTTACAAATAATTAGTTAAACTACTTTATTAAATATCTATTTTTTAATTAATCTAGATTGTTAAGAATCTAATTATTAAAATAAAATTTGTAGATATGTTGACAAAAAAAATCACTTACAAAATTTAATTATTTGATAATAATTTTTTAAAATTCCAATTACAAATTTTTAATTTTTTAAGTTTATAAAAATAATCAAATCTTAATAACATCACGGGAATTGTCAATTTAATTTTAATCGTTCAATTTAAATAACAAAAAATCTATAAAAAATAAATTATTTTCTTAACAATTTTCAAATTATAATTAAGTGTGTAAGCAAACCTTTTAAAAAAAAAATCGGATTTACAATTAATTAGTTAAACTACTTTATTAAATTTCTATTTTTATTTTTTATTAATTTATATTGTTAAGAATCTGATTATTAAAATAATTTTGTAGATTGTTGACAAAAAAAAATTACGTACAAATTTAATTAAAACTACTTTATTAAATTTTTATTTTTTTAATTAATCTAGATTGTTAAGAATCTGATTATTAAAATAAAATTTGTAGATATGTTGACAAAAAAAAATCACGTACAAAATTTAATTATTTGATAAGTAATTTAAAAAAAATTCCAATTACAAATTTTTAATTTTTTAAGTTTATAAAATAACCAAATCTTAATAACATCACAGGAATTGTCAATTTTATTTTTATCGTTCAATTTAAATAACAAAAAATTTATAAAAAAAAAATTATTTTCTTAACAATTTTCAAATTATAATTAAGTGTGTAAGCAAACCTTTTTTTTAAAAAAAATCGGATTTACAATTAATTAGTTAAACTACTTTATTAAATTTCTATTTTTATTTTTTTATTAATTTATATTATTAAGAATGTGATTATTAAAATAATTTTGTAGATTGTTGACAAAAAAAATTACGTTCAAATTTAATTATTTGATAAATATTTTTTTACAAATTCTGATTACAAAATTTAAATTGCATAATTTAAAAAATTGGTAGGCTGAGATAAATTATGGAAGCGACACGTGGCAGTAGAGGCCTGATAAATTTCCGTTGGGCTGAGAAAAATCCTGGAGACGACACGTGGTAATAGAGGCCTTTGCTTTAATATATATATATATATATAAGATAAGATAAGATAAAATAAGATAAGACTAATTAATTAATTTTGAAAAAAAATATTTAAATTTCTGAGATATTGTTGGATTTAAATTTTTTTGGATTGACGTTAATTCTTGACTGACACGTGACACAAAATGATTCATTAAAATGATGTAACACATTGATTGTTTAGTAATTTTAATAACAATTTTTTTAATAAGACAAATCGGTAAATATAATGTATCAAATCTATAAATAACTCGAAAAAATCTTACGTGGGTATGTATTAGGATACTACACATGAGCGAAATGGGCGCATATGATTTTAGTAATATATATAGATATAAATTAGTGCTATAATCTTTGGTGGATGGATCGAATATTTATTACTCCTATATAAACTGACATATTGTACATATAATTGCTTACTATATATTATACTTGTGTAGTTGTGTTTACAATTCAAGTAGAAGTAAGTAGTCCATAAAATGGAGGAAACTAATGAGAAGCTCCCTCTCCATGTGATCCATGAAAACAAGCTCGTTTCCACCATTAACAGAGCTCACATCTTTATCCATTCTCTCTCCCTCTCCCTTCTTGTTTACCACAGACTCTCTCTCCTCCTCTACGACCAAAACGACGTCGCTTTTCCATGGCTTGTCATCTTCCTAGCGGAGCTTACCCTCTCTTTTTTCTGGATCTCTGAGCAAGCTTACCGATGGAGGCGAATTGACCGGGAGGTCTTCATTGAGCAGCTACCAGAGGAGTCCCAGTTTCCGGCGGTGGACGTGGTGATATGCACGGCGGATCCCAACAAGGAGCCGACGGTGGAAGTTATGAACACGGTAATATCCGCCATGGCCTTAGATTACCCGGCTGATAAACTCCACGTGTACCTCTCCGACGACGGTGGGTCCCTCGTGACTCAGATGGCAATGAAGGAAGCATGGGGATTTGCGACGTGGTGGTTGCCGTTTTGCAGGAAGTATAGGGTGAGGTGCAGGTGCCCCATGGCTTATTTTGATGACAGCTTGGAGGAAAGCAGTAGCGATGGCGATGACTTCTTCAAAGATAGACTGCAACTCAAAGTTGGTGTTAACGTCGTCTACCATTATTTGTTTATTTAATATTAATCTGATTAATGGTGATTAAAATTAATGAACTGATTGACAGGAGAAGTACGAGGCGTTCAAGCAGAGAGTGGAGATGAACCTTTGTAACAAGATTGGAGAATCCGACATGGAAAGGAGTAATCATCCGCCACTCATTCAGGTTGTTTCCTCCCTCACTCACGTATATTAAAATGAACTAGGTCCTTATACTAATTGATTTTTATACGCCAATTTTCTCCATAATCAATAATCATCCACAGTAGTTGTATTGAAATATAGAAGGAAAAAAAATCATGCTCATTTGCAAAATTAGACAAACAAAAAAAACAAAAACAGGGAAAAGGGAGCAGTTGAGGCCAGTAATTGTCTGGCTAAAAATAAATGAAAACAAATGAGGTAGTGGAGTGTGGAACTCATGTCGTGACGTAAGTGCAGACTTATAGTATCAAATATGATATTGATTCGTGATTTTCCCTCTAGTTTTGGATTTTTTTTATATTCACTAAGGTTATGGTATCTTCTTTGTTTAATTTGTTTTCTCCTAATACACATTCTTAATATATTATATTAAAATTTTATTATAAATAGAAAAAATTAAAAAATAAATTTAAATCCCTTATTCAATTTTAAATTAATAAATTTTACATATTTTTTAAATAGTTTATTTAAAAAATATAAAAAAATAAATTTAAATCTATATTTTATATTTTGGTTCAAATATCTATAAATAATATTTTTCCGAATTACAATAAAATATTGAAAATTAATTACAAAACTAATTCAATAATAAATATCTTAATTTTTAAGAGTCTAGAAACAATAAAAAAAATACTAAATTTTTTTATTTAATTTTAAATTTAGTTTATTTTATTTCAATTTGAAAATAGTTTTTTTAATGTTTTTTTTAATTTTTTTGTTTAAATATATTTTCCGTAATTTTAAAGTTAAAAGATAAAAAATTAAAACATTTTTTTAATTTTACATTAAAATAAAATATTAAAAATTAACTTCAAAAATAAATAAATTTTTTTTTATATTTTTCTATAGTTCTAGACTCTTAAAAATATTTTTTTTAAAATTTAATTTTTTATATTTAATTTTAAATCAAAAATTAAAAAATTTTAATTCGAAAAAAAACTTTCATTGAATTTACTTTTCTCTCTTTTTAAATAAAAATATGTAAAAAAAAAAGCTATTATAAAATTTATTAGTTTGAAATTTAATAAGGTCATAGTTAATTTTGATTTTATTTTTTAAAACTTATTTCATTATTTTTGTAATGGTTTTTCAACTAATATATTAAGAATGGGTGTATAGGAAAAACAATTAAACCACGAGAATATTAAGAAGAATTTTAAAACTTAGTGAGTAATAAGAGAAAAAGTTTTAATTTTAAGGATTACCAAGAGAAAAAAATCATTAACTCTATTGAGTTTCTAGCAAATATGTACACTTGTATACACGTGTACACATGGTTGAAGGTTTTTGAACTTTTATTACATTATAAAGTTGTCTCAAAGTAATGACAATTAATTAATATATCTTGTTAATGTGAATGAAGGTGATCAATAAGCAAGGTACAGATCCATCAATAATCAATCCGGTTCATGTTGGTATTCCTCGGCTTATATATGTTGCTCGTGAGAAAAGACCTTCTCACCACCACCATTTCAAAGCAGGAGCCCTCAACGTTCTAGTAAGTACTCCATGAGTTTTTTTTATCAATAACATGTTAATATTGCGTCATTAACGGTACCTTAATTGTTAATTTGACAGTTGAGGGTTTCTAGCATCTTAAGCAACTCCCCTATAGTGTTAGTGTTGGACTGTGACATGTATTGCAATGATCCAACTTCAGCTAAGCAAGCCATGTGTTTCTATCTTGATCAACACATCTCCCCATCTCTAGCTTTTGTTCAGTTCCCTCAAAGGTTGCGTAATGTTACAAAGAGTGATATCTATGACACAGACTTCAGATTTTTCATGAAGGTAAAACTTTGTTTCATCAAACAATTTTATTTTGTGTACATATGTCTCCTTAATTTTCATCGCTAACGAGATTGAAGTGCATTTCTCAGTTATTGTGGCACGGTATCGACGGTCTAAATATGGGTCCAATATTGTCGGGGACAGGTTTCTATATTAATAGAAAGGCATTGTATTATGGTTGTCTCAAAGGTGTGCTTTCATCGAATCATATATCACCACATTACAAGAATAAATTATTTATGGTTTCATTTTCATATATATAGGTCTTGATATCGTCGAATCTAGAAAAATATTTGGATCTTCCAACGAGTTCGTAAAGACTCTTAGTCAAGCCGAAATCAAGACCAACTCCAATGAAGTATCCCAAGAACTTGTTCGAGAAGCAGAATTTGTAGCCTCTAGCACTTACGAGAAAGACACCAAATGGGGTCAAGGCGTGAGAAACATATTTCTTTTCACTTTAGGTCATGTTTATCAAAACTTCGGTATTTTAGATTCTTAGACACCTTTTTTTTTTTTTTTTCTTTCTCTTCCAACTCATTTTTATTTATTATCTATCTTATTTAAACCTAAAGCATCTCCATTTTAGGTATTTTAGAATGATTGGAGATGCTACTTTTTCAATTGTTTAGTATTACTTTTTGTAAAATCTCTTCAAGCACATCCTTCCAATCATCCCTTGATAAATATGCCCTAAATACAACTTAGGTATGTATGAAATTCACTTACATGTATGAATGTATGTGTTATGTATGTAGGTGGGATTCTTTTATCATTCTCTAGTAGAAGACTTCACGACCGGGTATAATCTTCATTGTAGAGGTTGGAAGTCGGTGTATCTTTTTCCTCAGAGGGATGCATTCTTAGGCACCACACCAACTAACCTTAACGACGTCCTGACCCAAAGTACTAGGTGGATGACGGGTCTTCTAGAAGTCGGGCTTTCAAGGTTTTCCCCGTTCATATATGGTCCTTCTAGAAGTGGTTTATCTCTACTTCAACGCTCTTGTTATGCTTGGTTATCCCTTCATCCCATGATGTCCTTGTCCATTTGGTGTTTCGCCATCATTCCTCAAATGTGTCTTCTTCATGGAATCCCCTTATACCCTAAAGTAAGTACACTTTACATCTAATACGTACATTTTCTCGTCGTAATGATATTGTTCATGTGTTATAAATTATTATTTGATAGGCCTCAAGCATGTCATTCCTCGTCGTAGCATTCATATTCCTATCATCCTTTCTAAAGCACCTATACGAAGTTCTCACGATAGGGGGAACAATTTTGTCGTGGTGGAATGAATGGAGGATGTGGATAATCAAAATGCTTACTAGCCACACTTACGGTACCCTAGATGCGGTTATGAGTAACTTGAGATTGAAAAAGACGAGCTTCATACCAACTAACAAGATCGTAGATAATGAACAAGGAAAGAGGTACAACCAAGACATCTACGACTTCCAAACATCAAATATGTTTCTTGTTCCCCTTGGCACGGTAGTGATCTTAAATTTTGTGTGTTTCATCGGGGGATTGGTGAGGGTGATGCTTATTAGGAATTGGGATGAGATGACTGCACAAGTTATATTATCGGGGTACTTTCTAGTTCTGAGTAAAGTTGTTATTGAAGGGATGGTTGTGAGGAAGGATAAGGGTAAGTTTCCAACATATGCTACCATCATGTCTGTAGTTGCTTGTTTGGGGGTTTTGGTTGTGGGATCTTTGATGCTCTTGTACTAGTGCTATAATGCTAAGAATAGTAATAAATATGGATTCTCCCAATTGATGGGAAGGTTCAATAATGTCACTCTCTTTATATCTCTTATAGTGTATGTTGCAGACATTATTCTAGCTTCTTATGTATGTAATTTTCCGGTTGATTTACATGTTTTAGACGTTTCCTTGACTCGGTTGATTGCATTGTAATTTGTAACTCTCAAGTTTTCAACAAAAAATAGGGGGGCAAAGTTGGAGTGAATGATTCTATGTCGTAGAACCATATTTATAAATTATTGAGATCAATCAAATAATGCTAAGTGTCATGTTTAATTATTATAATTAACATATACTTGTTCATAACAATTGTTATGGATGCAAATGTTAGAAGCGAAGCAATTTGATAGAATTAGGATTAGGTGAATTCAAGTTATATGTCAGGATATTCATGAGATGAATCACTCTTATTCACCAGTTTGCTTATTTGCTTAAGTTTGACAGCTTAGTATAATTCCATGCATCTTATAACTAGCATGGGGTGATTAATCTAAAAAGAGAGAATTGGATAAACCATCTTACTTAGATGAATTAGTAAATGTTTTTCTTCTATAAATTAATTACTAAATAGCATATTAAAATATATAAAGACAACGAAAAAACGCTCTGATTTGGGAAAACTATGGTGACTAAAAGACTATGTGTGAAAGTCCCGCAAAAGGTGATAGGTACAAATTATGTTACAGGGTCCAACACTGCTAGTACAAGCAGAGGCAACAGTGACGGTCACTAAGTCGGTTCAAATAACAACTTTACTCAGAACTAGAAAGTACCCCGATAATATAACTTGTGGGCTGAGTAAAGTCGATTCAAATAACAACTTTACTCACATGTCCAACAATCAGCCCTCAAAAGAGAAAAGCTTATAAAAAACCACCAAGTTATAGTTCGACATAAATTTCACACTCACTGAAGTCGGAATTTGAGTTTAGCTGAAACAGTGACGGTCACTAAGTCGGTTCTTTCATCTATTCGATGACCGTGCTTATTCTTCCAAAAAGTACCTTTGGGAAAATAGATCAAGTTTATGATCAATTTATTCGGGGAAGAACTAATGGAAGTTGTAAACTGCATACCATAGCTTCAAAACTATGCAAACCTAAGTGTAATGGTGGTTTGATATAGATAAGGTCCTAGGGTGAAACAACATTTGTTGGTCACAACTTTGCTGAAATTCGGCCTGAGGAAACGAGTACCAAATTCATAAAAAAATACAGTTATTAACCAGATACACAAATCAACGTTCGCGAAATGCAGTTTCGATCTGTAAAAAGTTGAAGTTATGATCTGTAAGCAGTACAAGTCCCGAAATATCGCAACACTAACACCGATCAAGAGGATGAAATTATATCTGTAACATTTTAAACTTTCAGAGATTGGAACTTATATAGAAACCAATCTTATATATATTATAGGAGTAACACTCCTGGCCACGTGTCACGCAGAAAAATATTCACTGCCACGTGTCATTTTAGCATTTAACCACAACCCACCAAAATATTAATTAAGTTTATTTATTACAAAATTATTTAACGAAATATTAAAATCAAATCTTAATTAAATTCGTCCATTTCAATCACCTTTTCTTTGTTACTTGAAATATGTATAATAAATTAGAATCACATCCATAACAAATTTTAGCAGGACAAAAAAAGAAAAGAATTAATTAAATTCACTTTTAACAATTAAATGTTACGATTTTCATCCCTTCCAATCACATTTTTTTGTTACTTGAGATTGTGTTATTTCTTAAATTAATTTATATATAACAATTAATTTAACACCATATACTACTAATGTACTATTTCTATTGATATATGAATCAATATAATAAGGGGCAGAAAAATCAAAATATGAATTATTATACAATTAGATATTTTATTAATGGATTATCTATTATTATAAGTAAAGTGTACAACTATTTATTGCTTATTATATATTCTATATAATGATAAAAAAAATAGTTTATATATAATCCCTTAAAAATATATAATATTTTTATCAAAATCCCGTGCAAGGCACGGGTAATATACTAGTGTTTGTTTACGAGGAGGAAAAGTTCCGTATTAATATAGGAAACGGTTATTGACTAGATGCACAAAGCAAGGTTTCAGATACGATACCCGATCTATAAGAAGTTGAAGTTCCGGTCTGTAAGCAATAAAAGTTCCGAAAACTTGCAACACGTACTAACACCGATAAAGAAGATGAATATCGGTGTTATTTTTCGGATCTGTTAACACATGAATCTCTTGTCAAATGAAACCTTCAGGTTAGGAGAGAGAATGGATAAAATTGCCAATTAATTTTATAGTAGGACTCTTGATGGTGCCTCATATTTACAGTAGGAGCCCAGATGTCCATTTCATCCGTACAAAATGGGCGTGTTGTTTCAAGCCTTTGCCCATGTAATTAGTTTTAACATTTTTTTTATAATTAAAAAGTTCCAATTAGGGATGGCAATCTCATCTGCATTCGACGGATGTCCGAAAACCCGTCCCGAAAAAACTGGTAAAAATCCGTTAACATTCGGGTGAAACTCGGGGGACGGGCACAACGGGTGATGGTGCGGGTCGCATACGGGTGAGCATCTCAAGACCCATCATCCGACCCATCACCCGTACCACCCGCACCCGTCACCCGTCACCCGCACTCATTACCCATTATATTATATTTTTTATATATATTAATGATATATAAGATTTCATGGCTAACCTTATTTTTAATATAAATAATTTTAATACCTAATAATATATGTTTATATTAAAATTTGATGAACTATATAGTTCATAAGCTTTTGTTATTTTATCTGTCTTTATGACCTTGTCAATACTACTAATTTTTATGTTCCATGAATTTTAAGGGTAAATTTATTTTTGTAAATTACAAAAATAATTTTACAAAAGAAGTCGAGTCAAATAGAGTGTGTCAACTTTGAGATTATGATGAGAGTATAAAACAATTATGTGTAAAGCTACTTGTTTTTACGATTTTAATTTTTTCAAATTTGTTGCACTCTATGTTTTGGAGGTATGTAAGATATTTCGGATTTATTTATATTTTTGTTTCAATATATCATGTCAGTTGTTAAGACTTAAACCCGATTAAATCATATATTTAATTTTAGCTTCCACAATTTCACTTTGTATAAAATTTTGGTTGAAAACTACATTTAAAAAGCGGGTTAAATTTCACCGATCCACCCGTTCACCCGACGGGTACGGGTAAGGTGACAAAAACTACGAGTCGGGTGAATATATTAGTTTATGAGTCGAGTGACGGAAGTAGTACATCCACGCTCCACCCATCACCTGACCTATTGCCATCTATAGTTCCAATATCTATTTTAACCCGGTTTCTAGTTTCGAATTTGAAAGTTATTGTGGCTCATATATATATATATAGATCATTTTCCAACTTCTTGAGGTTTCGGGCTCATTGATTAAAACCCTAGAGAGAGACATGTTAGACGTCTTTTGGAGATTTTCCTTGGATGAAATTCTACAAGGTGTTTTGGCTGAATTTTGTTCTTGTTTTTCTTTTATATTGTGGATTACGGATTTGAGGTACTTTCTTGTTTTATGTAAGATTTTTTCCTAGTTTATTTATTTTTTTCTTTTACTATTTCTATTTGCATTTCTATTCATTGTTATACTGTGTTTTTTCATGATTGGCTAAATTTAATTCGCATATCTAATAATTGGTTCACGCAAACAATCGTACGGATGGTGGATGTTCCTACTCCCTACTGTAAGAAAGGTTCTTATATGATCCTAACTCTCTCTCTCTATATATAGTTAGGATCATATAGGAACCTCTCTTAGAGTAGGGAATATGAACTTATAATAGCCGTTGGTTTTAATCTTGTTTAACCGTATAGTTAAATAGGATTTTTCACTTTATATGGAGGTGTCATTATATAATGTAGTTATCTCTCGCTACCTTGATTTTTTGTCAACGGCGAAGAAGCACCCGCTTATATCCAGGTCGGGTAGAATCCAGATCCTCTACAATTTACCCTGTAATATTAACTGTACCTCCACTCACATCCCTGTAAAAGAAAAACAATATAAATTTATTTCCTTCTCTTCTTCTTGATTAAATGTGCAGGGACGTGATGCGAGTTGAGTACATTTAAAATTACAGGGTAAATTACAGAGGATCTGGACTAGGCCGGATAAGATCGAGTAATCTTTATTCCATTACTCGAAAAGAGTAAAACATATTAGGCTTTCTTAATTATTTTAATCTCATGGTGTTGACTTGTTTGCTACTTTGTTTGTCATTACTTAATCTTGTTTTTTGCTACAACTTTTTATTTATTTATTGAGGTTTGAATACATTTGATCATTGTAGAGAAACCACGATCTCATTTGAATGGTATGTTTGCTACTTTGTCAATTTAAGCATGAATCTCGTTTATGAAGAAATCGCTTGTCATCTTCCATCATAGCTTAATAAATATACATTATATCTATTACGTGTTTGTTTATATAGCATTATTATTAATTATATTACATTATTACTGCTATATAAATTCATATAGTGCACATTATTGCTTACTATATATTACGCTTGTGTTTACAAGTAGAAGTAAGTAATCCATAAAATGAAGGAAAATAATGAGAAGCTCCCTCTCCATGTGATCCATGAAAACAAGCTTGTTTCCACCATTAACAGAGCTCACATTTTTATCCATTCTCTCTCCCTCTCCCTTCTTGTATACGACAGACTCTCTCTCCTCCTCTACAACCAAAACGACGTCGTTTTTCCATGTCTTGTTATCGTCATCTTCCTAGCGGAGCTTATCCTCTCTTTTTTCTGGGTCTCTGAGCAAGCATACAGATGGAGGCGAATTGACCGGGAAGTGTTCATTGAGCAGCTCCCGGAGGAGTCCCAGTTTCCGGCTGTGGACGTGGTGATATGCACGGCGGATCCCAACAAGGAGCCGACGGTGGAAGTTATGAACACGGTAATTTCCGCCATGGCCTTGGACTACCCGGCTGATAAACTCCACGTGTACCTCTCCGACGACGGTGGGTCCCCCGTGACTCAAATGGCAATGAAGGAAGCATGGGGATTTGCGACGTGGTGGTTGCCGTTTTGCAGGACGTATGGGGTGAAGTGCAGGTGCCCCATGGCTTTTTTTGATGACAGCTTCGAGGAAAGCAGTAGCAGCGATGGCCATGATTTCTTCAAAGATAAACTGCAACTCAAAGTTGGTGTTAATATCTGTTAGAGCGTACCGGCAAAAATCACTATTTGTTATTTTAACTGTCTATAAAGGGCGTAATTGAAAACTCATTCGTCTACGTATGAGACGAGTAGTTAGAGTTCATGGAAAAAAAAATATAAAAAAATAATAAACTATGCACATGGGTGTGTAAAAAAAATTATTTACTGCTATACGCGAAGTGCGTAGTTATGATGATAAATATTGATTTTCGGTACTCTTAGAAATCACTTTTCATTTATTTATTTAGTATTACTCTGATTAATGGTGATTAAAATTAGTGAACTGATTCACAGGAAAAGTACGAAGCGTTTAAGAAGAGAGTGGAGACAAACCTTGGCAAGAAGATTGGAGAATCCGACATGGAAAGGGGTAATCACCCTCCACTAATTCAGGTTGTTTTCTCCTTTTATTTATTTATTTATTTGTATGATATTATCACTCACTCACGTATATAAAAATGAAGTAGGTCCTTATTATGCTAATTTATTTTTAAATTTTTGATTAGCCAATTTTCTCCATAATCATCGACAACAGTTATATATATATGAAATATAGAGGGAAAAACATGGTCTTTCGAAAATTAGACACAAAAAAAAGCCAGGAAAATGGGAGCAGTTGAGGCCGATAAGAGTAGCTGTTGCCTGTTTGTATACTGGATTGAAAATAAATGAGGTAGTGGAGTGTGGAACCCATGTCGTGCACGTAAGAGAATAACATACCTACTAGTTCAAGTGATTTTGAAAATAAATGACCATTTAATCATTTGTTAATGTGAATGAAGGTGATCAATGAGAAATGTACAGATCCAACAATAATCAATCCGGTTCATACTAATATTCCTCAACTTATATATGTTGCTCGTGAGAAAAGACCTTCCCACCACCACCATTAATGGTACCTTAATTAATTGTGTATTTGACAGTTGAGGGTTTCTAGCATCTTAAGCAACTCCCCTATAGTGTTAGTGTTGGACTGTGACATGTATTGCAATGATCCAACTTCAGCTAAGCAAGCCATGTGTTTTTATCTTGATCAACACATCTCCCCATCTCTAGCTTTTGTTCAGTTCCCTCAAAGGTTTCGTAATGTTACCAAGAGTGATATCTATGACACAGACTTCAGATTTTTCATGAAGGTAAAACTTTGTTTCATCAAACAATTTTATTTTGTGTACACATGTTTCCTTAATTTTCATCGCTAACGAGATTGAAGTGCATTTCTCAGTTATTGTGGCACGGTATCGACAGTCTATATATGGGTCCAATATTGTCGGGGACAGGTTTCTATATTAATAGAATGACATTGTATTATGGTTGTCTCAAAGGTGTGTTTTAATCCTACCATATATCACAAAAAAAAAAATTCACAAGAATAAACTATTTATGGTTTCATTTTCCTATATATAGGTCTTGATATTGTTGAATCTAGAAAAATATTTGGATCTTCCAACGAGTTAGTAAAGACTACTAGCCAAGCCGAAATCAAGACCAACTCCAATGAAGTATCCCAAGAACTCGTTCGAGAAGCAGAATTTGTAGCCTCTTGCACTTACGAGAAAGACACCAAATGGGGTCAAGGGGTGAGAAACATATTCCTTTTCACCGTAGGTCGTGTTTATCAAAACATCTGTATTTTATGTACTTGAACACCTTCTTTTTTTTCTCTCTTCCCCAACTCATTTTAACTTCAAGCATCTTTTTTTTGAGATGTTTTGGAATGCTTGGAAAAGCATCTTTAAATTTAGATACTTTAACTTTTTCAATTGTTTAGTATTACTTTATCTAAAATCTCTTCAAGTAGATCCTTTCAAGCATCCCTTGGAAAACATACCCTAAATACACCTTATGCATGCATGAGATTCACTTACATGCATGAATGTATGTGTTATGTACGTAGGTGGGATTCTTTTATCATTCTCTAGTAGAAGACTTCACGACCGGGTATAATCTTCATTGTAGTGGTTGGAAGTCGGTGTATTTTTTTCCGCGGAGGGGTGTTCTAGAAGTCGGGCTAACCCAAAGTACTAGGTGGATGACGGGTGTTCTAGAAGTCGGGCTTTCAAGGTTTTTCCCGTTCATATATGGTCCTTCTAGAAGTGGTTTATCTTTACTTCAACGCTCTTGTTATGCTTGGTTGTCCCTTCATCCCATGATGTCCTTGTCAATTTGGTGTTTCGCCATCATTCCTCAAATGTGTCTTCTTCATGGAATCCCCTTATACCCTAAAGTAAGTACACTTTACATTTAATACGTACATTTCCTCGTCATAATGGTATTGTGCACGTTGTTATAAATTAATCATTATTTGATAGGCCTCAAGCATGTCATTCTTTGTCGTAGCATTCGTATTCCTGTCATCCCTTCTAAAGCACATTTACGAAGTTCTCATGTTAGGGGGAACGATGTTGTCGTGGTGGAATGAATGTAGGATGTGGATAATCAAGTTGTTAACCAGCCACACTTATGGTACCCTAGACGCGGTTATGAGTAACTTGAGCCTGAAAAAGACGAGCTTCATACCAACCAACAAGATTGTAGACGATGAACAAGAAAAGAGGTACAACCAAGACATCTACGACTTCCAAACATCAAATATGTTCCTTGTTCCCCTTGGTATGGTTGTGATCTTAAATTTGGTGTGTTTTATCGGTGGATCGGTAAGGATGATTCTTACTCGTAAGTGGGATGAAATGACTGCACAAGTTATATTATCCGGGTACTTTCTAGTTCTAAGTAAGGTTGTTATTGAAGGGATGGTTGTGAGGAAAGATAAGGGTAAGTTTCCAACATATGCTACCATCATGTCTTTAGTTGCTTGTTTGATGGTTTTGGTTGTGGGATCTTTAATGCTCTTGTACTAGTGCTATAATGCTAAGAATAGTAACAAATATGGACTCTCCCAGTTGATCGGAAGGTTCAATAATGACACCCTCTTTATATCTCTTAGCCTATGTTGCGGACATTATTCTAGCTTCTTATGTATGTAATTTTCCGGTTGATTTACATGTTTTAGATGTTTCTCCGGCTCTGTTGATTGCATTGTAATTTGTAAGTCCCAAGTTTTCAATAAAAAAAAATTATCAAAAAAAAAAAGTTGGGTAAAGTCGGAGCAAATTATTCTACATTGTTAAAAAAAATATTAAAAAAAATGTTTGATTACATTGTAATTTGCAAGTCCCCGGCTCGGTTGATTTACATGTTTTAGATGTTTGGTGGTAAGTATCATGTTAATTCTTATAACGTGTAGACTTGTTCATTGTTATGCACGTAAATGTTAGAAGTGAAGCAATTTGATATAATTAGGATTAGGTGAATTCAGGTTATATGTAAGGATATTTATAAGATGAATCACTCTAATTTACCACTTCGGCTATTTGTTTAAGATGGGCAACTTAGTATAATTCCATGGTATAACTATCATGGGTGAATACCCTAAAGAGAGAGAATTCCTTTATTTCTCTTATCCCTAAAGTGAATAATCCTATTCATATGAAAGATTTGTGCCCTATTAGCTTTTGCAATGTTTTATATAAGATTTTTGTAAAGTTTTTAGCTAACAAGCTCAAAGCGTGTTTAGAAAAGGTCATAGCCAATGTTCAGAGTGCTCTCGTCCCTGGACGACTTATTATTGATAACGTCGTGGCGGCTTTTTAAAATTTTCACTATATGAAGACCAGAGAAGGCAAGCAGGGCTACATGGATTTGAAGTTAGATATGGAAAAAGGCCTATGATAGGGTGGAGTGGAGTTGTTTTGAAAGTTGTATGAGGAGTATGGGTTTTCAAGATAGATGGATCAGTCCTATTATAGGTTGCTTCTACAACTCCTAGGTTCTCGCATCTTTTCTTTGCGGATGACAGTATTATTTTCGCAACAAAGACTTGTCAACAGAGCAGGGAAATCATTAAAATTCTCCGTACCTACGGAGATGTTTCGGGACAACAAGTAAATTTTGCGAAATCGGAACATTCTTTTAGTTCCAATGTTTTGGTGCAAAGAAAGGAGGAGATTAAGGAAATTGCGGGATTTAGGGAATTTGGAAAGCATGGAAGTATCTGGGTCTTCCTACTTTGGTCGGAAGGTCCAAGAAGGTTATTTTTTTTCTTCCATATGTGAGAGGGTTTGGAAGAAACTTAAGGGATGGAAAGAGGTCTCATTGAGTAGAGCGGGAAAAGAAGTCATGCGTTGTGATTCAAGTCAGCTTTGAAATGTCTGGTGGCGTTTGTGATGATATGAAAAGATTAATGAGCCAATTTTGGTTGGGGTCATCCGAGACCCAAAGGAAGATTCATTGAAAATCTTAGAAACACATGTGTATGGCGAAGGAGAAGGGGGGATATGGTTTTAGGGACATGAGGAATTTTAATTTGGCTTTCCTTGCCAAGCAAGGTTGGAGGCTGATTACGGATCCGGATTTTCTTATTGCGAGGTTATTAAAAGCTAAATATTTCCCGAATAATTCCTTCCTTGAGACATATGTTGGGTACCATCCTAGCTTTACTTGACGGAGTATTTTGAAAGGTAGGGCTTTGTTGAACAAGGATGTGTGTTGGAGTATTGGTAGCGGGAGTTCCCTATCTTTTTGGGACGATCATTAGTTGCCAAGGCCACACGACTTTAAACCAGTTTAGCCCAAGGATTCTTTTACTCGGAATATGAGAGTAATTGACTTGATCGATTGGATGGTGGGTGCGTGGAGGGAGGAACTTATTCGTGATCTTTTTGAGGTTGTGGACGTAGAGGTGATATTAAAAATTCCGCTTATTTGTCATGCCATGGTTGACGAGTTGTACTAGCATTACTCTTCTAATGGGCTCTTCAGTGTGAAATTTTCTTACAAGATTGCGCAGGAGATGATAAACTCTTTTTAACAAAGACATGCTATTTTGATTTTCTTATTATTTATGTATTGAAACGAAACTTGTTATTTAGTTAAAGTGACATAATGTTTTTATCATTTTTTTTATTTTATGTTATGTAAAGTTTTTTTGACCCCAGTCTTCTTATGCGAAAGACGCCAACTAAATCTGTTAATTTGGAAAGTGCGATTGAGTTCAAGGATGATGTCGACTCCTCTAGTTCGCAATTTGGTATAGGCAATATTTGGAAGAAACTTTGGTCGATCAATTTTTTCCCCAGGGTGAAGAATTTTATCTGGCGAGGTTATCTGAATGTGCTTCCATGCAAAGCAAACATTTTCCGTAAGCTTGTTACTTTGGAACATTGGTGCTCCACGTGTGGCATGGAGGAGTCGGTTATGCACGTCCTTTTTGCTTATCCCAGACTGACGAGATTGTGGTCTGATCTCCCTATCAACAAGTGAGGAAGGAAAGCTTGGTCTCTTTTACATTGGTTTGAGTGGATTTCTTCATGGGTCATTGTTGACGACTTGCAGCGTTGGGCGGCTCTGCTCTGTTGTATATGGGATGCCCGAAACTCGGAGGTTTTTAGAGGTGAGGCTTGGGAGGTCAACTCTATTGTTGCTGCTTCTCATCGTTTGTGCTCGGGTTTTAATGATGCTCGTCGTCCTGGCAATAAGGGGTGGAATTTGAGTGGTAGCCCAAAATCAATGACATTTAGGACTGTAATCCGAGACGAGCTACTCTGGCTCGGCTCGCTAATAGCTCGTATTCGGCTCGTTCATATTACAAAACGAGCAGAATACGAGCTCCATTATAGGCTCAGCACGAGCCTGAGCCGAGCCTGAGCCTGAGCCTGAGCCTGAGCCAAGTTTACATTTACTTCATTATTTTGCATTTTTCCAATTGTCACCGCTTGCGGGAGTATTCTTTTTCGACATTCTTCAATTTCTTCGACTCCTTGGGTGCCCTGGATGCTGCTCTTCGAGAATCCAGAGTTTGACTCCGACGACCTTCTCTTCAATCGGCGCTGACCTTCTTCTTGGCGTCCTTCTCTTCGGCCTTCTTCTTTGTTGTTTGACTTCTCTTCAATCCAAACTTTGACTCCTTCTTCAGTTCCAGCGACCTTCTCTTCAATCATCACTCTTCGACCTTCTTTAGTTCTTCTCGGCATCCAAAATCCAGGGTTCGGCACTTCGGCGGCCTTCGAGTGGACCAGGCTCCAGTGTTCGACGACCTTCTTCTCGGCGTCAAGACTTCGAGTATTCGGGGGCCAGTGCTCCAGGCTCCAATGTTCTGCGGCCGAATGAGCCCAAACGAGCATAGACGAGCCCGAGCTCAAGCTCGGCTCATATAAAAACGAGCTAAACAAGTCCGAATCCGAGCTTTAAAATTAGCTAGCGAGCCGAGCTCGAACTTGATTTTAGACTCGTATAATTTTTCAGACTCGGCTCGAATAAAAATGAACCGAACATGAACACCTAGGTGCTCGGCTTGAGCAGCTCGAATTACACCCCTAGTGATTGTGCTACGTATCAAATTCTCTCGTCTAAAGATGGCTGGGAATGAGTTATTCATTTAGATGGTGTGTAATAAGGAGATACTTATTTTGGGTCGGAGCAGCCCCTCTCCAGTGTTGGGCTAAGCCCACAATCCCAGCCCAAATAGTTGCAACACCATGTAAAATTCTCCATACCTAAACTCCATATCTGACAGTCTAAATTGATGTTCATGCCGACGCGCACCGGATAAGCAGAATCTTCCAGACTCCCCCGGTTTCTTCGTCGGAACTTTCCCGAAACATCCACAATCATCCACCCAACACCATATCAATCTCCTTCCACCGTACCTCAAGACCTGAGAAATTTCGAAAACCTAATCTCTTCACTCGACCTCTATTTGGCCTTTTCATTTCAACAAGCACCTGGTGCTCAAATATGGCGGAAGACGGCGCGGTGACGCTTTACAACACCACCATTGTTGCTACCGACCCAAGTAGCAAGAATCCAACGGCTTGTTTCTCGATCAAGGTCGGATTAGCTCAGATCCTACGTGGCGGAGCCATCGTCGAGGTCTCCAACACCAATCAAGCCAAGATCGCCGAATCAGCCGGCGCCTGCTGCCTCTCAGTCGTCGAACCTGTCTCCAGTCGGCGTGGAATCGGCCGGATGGCGGATCCATCTCTGATCAAGGAGATCAAGAGAGCCGTCTCCCTCCCTGTGGTCGTCAAAGCTCGTGTCGGGCATTTCGTCGAAGCTCAGATCCTTGAATCCCTTGGCGTCGATTACGTCGACGAGAACGAGCTTCTCTCCATAGCCGATGAGGATCATTTCATCAACAAGCACAATTTCCGAGTCCCATTCATCTGTGGATGTCGCGATCTCGGGGAAGCACTTCGACGGATCAGAGAAGGAGCTGCTATGGTAAGATCACAAGGCGATCGGTCCTTCACCGGAGACATTGTCGAGACAGTTGGGAATGTGAGAAGGATAATGGGAGACATCAGGATCTTGAACAACATGGACGATGACGAGGTTTTCACGTTCGCCAAGAAGATCGGTGCTCCGTACGATCTGGTAGCACAGACGAAGCAAATGGGACGACTCCCGGTAGTGCACTTCGCTGGTGGCGGTATTGTGACCCCTGCAGACGCCGCGATCATGATGCAGCTGGGCTGCGATGGAGTGTTCGTTGGATCGGAGATCTTTGATGACTGCTCGGACCCTTATAAAAGGGTAAGGGCGATTGTGGAAGCTGTGAGGAACTATAATGATCCCCATGTTTTAGCTGAAACTAGCTCGGGATTGAACCAAGCAATGGCTGGGCTTAACATCCAGGATAACTCCGTGGAGAGGATCTATTGATTTTGAGCATTTGCCTTGAAAGGTCAATTGGGATTAACCTTTTTCGTATGTGGTGGCGTTGTTGTTTGTGTCATACTTTCTTGTGATTTTCCATTAACTAATATCATGTTTGGCTTATACCTGTACCTTTGGTGGTTTCGATACTGTGAACTTTATCAGGTTCAATAATACGAAGTTGATAGCTGTTTCTGCTAAGTTTTGATCTTGTGGGTTTTGTATTGCTTGATTATTGTTCTAGTTTGAATTGATTGTGCAGCCTGTGTAGATCAAATTTAGTCGCCGTGTTGTTGTTTGAATTGTTATCGAATATGCTGCTTTGGGGAGGGGGATGAAGTGAGTCTCATAGAAAGAAACTGATTTCGAATTGTTCTTGAATATGTTCTTGTATAATTAGGGTTTGTGTTAGATGCTTGCATCTGTTTTCTGATGCTTAGATATACAAGTGCAGAAATGCAGAATGTTGAACTATTGACATATGTTTCACTTTCTTACTTAGAAGTCTGTTCTGAGTTAGATTCATCCATACTTTCTGGAATTGTATTACCGAATACCGCTGTTAATTGCTTGTTTCGAGTTAGATTCGCCTTCTATTTCAGGTAGCAGCACTAATCTAACTACAGACAGACAACCGTTGTAGTTGGCATTCATTGAGAAATTTGAAATGTGTCGTAAATCCTCATCCGAGCCTTTTTCCAATATCACCGAATCGGATAGGATATTGGCCGAGATTTTGTAAAGGAATTGTATCAGATATCGTTGAGGAATCGTATCGGATATCCGATTCATTTCGATTGAATATGATATATCTAACTACTATGTTTTCAACTAGATATCTCATACAACAAACCTGCTAAAATATTCGATTTAGTCCAATAAAAGTTGTCGGATATCAAAATATTTTTGAATTGGATACATTTTGGCCTTTTATAAAATTGATTTAGTCCGGATAAAAGTTGTCGGATATCCAAATAATTTTGAATTGGATACATTTTGGCCTTTTATAAAATTGATTTAGTCCGAATAAAAGTTGTCGGATATCCAAATACTTTTGAATCGGATATATTTTGGCCTTTTATAAAATTAATTTGGTAAAAATATACAATTCAATCGGAATAAAAATTGTCAGATATCCAAATACTTTTGACTCAAATACATTTGGCCTTTTATAAAATTAATTTGAACAAATATATGGATATTTTGATTGGAGCGATCCGTTGAAACACTACTTTGAAGTGACGTGACCTTTTATAAAATTAATTTGAAAATATTGTAGTATGAGCTCATACATCAAAGTAGTAATGCATCTCCGAGGGGAGCTCAAAGTATGAGTTCATACATCAAATCTCTTAAAGGATAACAACTAAAATCCCTACCTTATTTTATTAAATCCCTTAACAGAGTAACAACTAAAACCTTACCTCCCTTGCTGCCTAAAAACGAAATTGGTTATGTATTTGGGTACGAAAGCGAAATTGGATTTTAATTAGTTTCACACTTGGGCTTGAAAGCGAAGTTGATTTTAACCAATTTCGCACTTGGTCTCGAAGTCGAAATTGGGTTTGATTTGATTCCACACTTGGGGGTCAAAATCGAAATTGAATTTAATCAATTCCGAACTTGTGACCTGAAACCTAATTGAGTTTAATTAATATTGTACATGAGCCCCACACCCGAAATTTATCTTTATTTTTTCTATTTTTTTATAATGACATTTTTAATTCCGCATCCGAAGTGTGAAATTTGGAAATTTTTATAAATAAAATATATGGGTATGTCTATTATAGTTCCTTTTCTATCATGAAAATTGATTTATAGTTGGTCTTTTTCTATGAAAATCCTCAAGGTTGATTTTTTTTTGCTTGTTATTTACAAGTTTCACATTTTCTCTTGGTATCCTTGTGCTTTAACTTGGTTTTCGTATGTACTCTTACTTATAAATCTTTTATTTACCTCTCACCTTTGATCATCTTTTTCACTTGTTAGCGGATATAGGGTGTGTTTTAGTATATTATATATGTGGGTGTGGTTATAGTCTATGTGTATGATTGTCGTGAGAGTTGTGGTTTTGAATGAAATGAGATTATAAAAACAATTCATATCTTAAATTGTTATTTTGAAATCTCCAAATTTTATATTTGTGAGTGAGAGGATATATAATTAAGTGTTTGCCGATTAAAGTTGTGAATGTAACGTCCGAGATTTTAGAAATAAATATATCTTTTTATTTCTCCTTCCGTAAATTATTTTACGGCATTGTTCGGAAAATATTCCGAGCCGTAAACCCGTAAATAAATTTTACGAGAATGTCGGAAATTATTCTGACCCGTAACATCCGTTACGGAATTTATTTTACGAGTTTGGAACCCGCCCCATTATTTCCCCCCCTCCTTTTCCACCTCAGCGTGGGCCCCACGCCACGCTGGAGCCACGCCACCCGGGCCCCACAGCCACGCTGGCGCGAACCCTCTCCCTTCTCTTCTTTTCTTTTTCTTCCCCGCGCTGCGACCGACCTTTCCCCTTCTTCTTTTCTGCCTTGGACAAGTCTGCAGGAGCACTGCCGCCCGCCTACCTCCCTGCCTAGCCTGCAGCACGCCCGCCCAGCTACCCCTGCAGGACACTGACCTGCCCGTAACTCTGCCGCCCGCCTATCCGACCCCTCGGCCTCACCTTTCCCTGCAGCCTCATCTCTCCCTCCAGCCCCCATCATCCACTCTTCTCCCTCACTCCACGCCCTACTGCTCTACTCCACCTCTCCCTCGTTCTTCCCCTCCTCGGAGCTGGCTACGTACTGGAGCCCGGAGCTACGCCCGCCTCACAGCCGCCCCTCTCTCCCGGCCTCCCATTCTCCCTCCTCTGTTGGATCGAGCCGCCGGAAGCAGCCCCTGCTGCACCCTAGCCAACTCCCTAGGCAACCTCACCTCGCCTCGAGCTCACCGGAGCAATCACTTCCCTCCGCCGCCCAGCCTCGCACCGGAGAGCTTGCGTCTGCCACCCTTGACGCCGCCGGAAGCAGTTCTCGCACTGCCCCTTTTCTCCTCCTGCACATCCCTGTCGACCGGAGACCGCCACCACCAGGGCCGCCACATACCGGAGGAAGCTTGGAGCGGCCGGCAACCCAGTCGCCGCCGGGGAAGACGTTGCAGAACCGGCCAGAAACCTTTGGGCTTATTTACAGTCGGCCCCCCTCATTTTGGTATAGTTACGATTCCGACCCCTCAGTTTTGGTTAATTATAGAATATGCCCAGGGTTTTGAGTATTGCAATTTTGACTCAGATTTCTGAAATTGTTGCAATTATACCCTCTGTTGGGTTTTGTCGGAAATTGCCCCAAGGTTTAATTACGGTTTTGACCCATATGACTTAGGAAATGTATAATTACCCCGGGAAAAAACGTTAACGAGTTTTAAATAGGGTCGATATACTATATTACGATCAATTTAGCGTATGGGTGAAATGGCGTAGTATCATGCTAGGATCCGGATTCCGATAAAAAGCCACTAATTCATATCGATCTTGTTATGTTCCGTAGTGTCATGATAGGTTGGAAATTACATAACTTAGTGGAAATGCCAAGTAGCGGCTTTTGAGACCTTAAGAGAATGTGAGGAGCGGGATTAGACCTAGTTGGCTTTTACGTCATTATTGACGGTAATTATGTTGGACTCTAGGATTCGGTCCTAGTATGGGAGTCAAATGATCTTGGGTAGGTCATTTGTGTAGAAGTCTTAGACTTCTCGAGTTGAGCGGGTTTTTATGATACACTTGTTGTGAACAGGTTGAGTACTTCTTCCCAAGGGAAGCGTGAGCATTTTGTAAGATAGCGTTTGGGACGAGGTAAGTCTTCGGACTTACTTAGCTCGTATTTTATGTATTAGTATTGTTGTGTGTTTGGTGGTGTGTGTTATTCTATGTTATAACGATGAAACCGGTAATTAGGACCACCGACTTTATATATATGTTTATAATGGCCCAAGTGTATGAGAACGGGCGGTGACAATACTGCCTAGCCCATAGTGAGGTCTAGGGGATTCTCGGCGACTAGCCCGGCGGGTTAGATGGACGGATGCATCCGTACCATTCCTTGCCGGTAAGTAGGGACCGAGGCGAGACCACTGGGGTCTCGTGTCACAAAAGAAGTTGAACTAGATTGGAATACGACTTAATAATAAAAGATAAGGAACCGGACTTGTGTGATTTATGTTTTATGTTATGGGTGTGTTTGTGCCTTCACCGCTTTTCTAATGCCTAGAATATTAGCTAACGGTTTTAAAACCGTTATGTAGTTGACTTGCAGGTTAGGGATGCCGCCGAGTGAGGTGGAGGAGTGGACAGCCGGGGTCTCCGTACATTATAGGACGGGGATGTTTTGAGTCTTTTCATGTCGTCTTTTATGGATATTGTCGTTTGTTAGAATTCGGATTTATTTACATTATTTTGAGGACTCGGCTGAGTTTCCAAGTTGTAGTTTCGTACTTTTCGTTTCCGCATACATTAAAAACATATTTGAGTTTTCGACCTTTATTTGTGCCATGTTGGAAGGTCCGGTAAAATTGTTGTCAAGCTAAGGGTCGGGACCCATTGTGAGGACTCGCCCAGTAGCGCCCCGAGTCCCACGGATTTGGGGTGTTACAGTGAAGTTCAAATAGATACATAAACCTTCTTCTTTTTTTAAAAAAGAAAATAACTACATAAACCTAATCATGGAAGACTAACATGCAAGCAGTTAAGGGCCCGTTTGTTTTGAACTCCGGAAACGGAAATTGAATGGAAACGTATCTAGTCCATACATATATTCATGTTCATGAAGTTTTTGGGAAGCATTCCTTGTGATTTAAAGTAATTGTAGTAGAAATTGATTAGTTTTGATACCCTATAGGGTAACAAAATGAGGGAGAGTAAGTGCATTTTGCATGAAATCACATGGAATGATTCCATGAATAAGGCACCAATGTGGACTAGATTCATTTCCATTCCGTTTCCGATTCCGGAGTTACAACCAAACGGGGGGTAAGTTGATCTTGCTAATGACGATAATTTCTTCACCTTTTTGTGAAAGAAGATTAGTTGGTTGTACTTTTAATGAAATTTCTTGACAATCTGAATTTGGGATGAAAATAAATCGATTATTAAAGCAATAGTTGTTAACTTTTTTATAATATTAAATAGAGATTATAGTTATAAAATATTATAATAATAAGAAAATTATATAAGTGATTAAAATATAAAATTGTTAATTTAAAATTATAAGTTGGTTTTATACTTTTATTAAATATAATTTTTAAGTTAATTTTCTAAATAAATATGAAAATATGTGTAAGAATATTATGAATTTAAATTTATTCACTTTAAAAAACCCAGAATAATACTTATCAATATTTCAAAAATTAAATGCACACATATTAATAAGAAAAATATTCAATAATGTGGCTAATTAAAAACCAAAATAAAACTTAACAATTTTTCATAAAAATTAAATGCATACAACTTAATTAGAAAATAATTTTAATAATGTGGCTAATTAATATATATAAACTTCATTTATTAATCTCAACTTTGTTCATTTATGAAAAATAATTTTCATTGTCAATCTTCTTCTCCATCCTCTACATTTTTCTATCTAAAAGGTTGACGTCATCTAGGTCTAGGGCTTCCTCGAGTCTAACGCCGTCCAGAAAAGGTAAAAATTTTGTGCCTCGATTTTCGATCCTCGTACACCAATAGATTCCACTACTTTCCACGCTTACACCTAGGATGGAGATCGATTTGATCCAGCAAGTATGGGAAAGACTGAAACTTACAGAAAGAGAGGAAGTTGTGACGGAAATACAAGGAGGACTTGATGAAAAGACGAAAGCAGTGTTGTGGTGAGAATTTTCAATAGCAAAAAGGTGAATAAATCAGCGCTAAGAACTACTCTTAGGGCAACCTGGAGACTAAAAGAGGAGGTATTGATACGCGAGATTGGGGAAAATATGTTTTTGTTTCTGTTCATTAATGATACAAATAAAGAAAATGGTATGGAAGAAGGCCATGGAATTTTGATGACCACCTATTGGCCATCAAAGATATAGATCCGGATGAACTTATGTCAGAGGCAGAATTTATATTGTCACCTTTCTAGGTGGTTACATCTGATCTACTAGTGAGGATGATCAATATACAAACGAAGATGTTGGTAGGCGATAGGGCGGGAGTCTTCTTAAAATATGATGAGAAGATTGAATGGGAATCCAAAAACAACTACGTGTAAGGACGGAAGTAAACCTAGATGAACCACTCCTTAGAGGAATGATGGTGTCTTCTAATGACAAGTACAGATGGATAAACTTTCAATATGAAAGACTGTCATCTTTTTGTTACCGTTGTGGACTGATAGGACATAATCTGAAAGTATGCTCTTTCAAAACAGAAAAAGAAAACAAAATCTGTCCTAACCAATATGGACCTTGGTTACATATGCTACTAGTGATGGGTACAACAAGAGGAGCCAGATCTGAAAGAGAGATATACCGGAGATGGGAGGATAATATCAACACAAAGAATGTTGAGAATGACGAGGAAGTGCAAGAGAACTAGTGGCCCGGATATGAATCAGAGAAAGAGGTGGTAAATGACAAAGACATGCTGACACGGGAGGAATAAATGAGATAAATATTAGATTGGGGAAAGCTCAAACGGAAAGAGTAGAGGATAATGTGATCCTCCCCGGAAAAGAAATCGTCGTCAATATACCGAAACCAATCGCCTTGCCACTAACCGTCCAAGTCAAAACTCAGTTGGCACCTATCGAAATCAATCCTTATGTCTTGGAGGTCATGCCTGAAACTAAGCCTACACCTATCGAAATCGATCAAAAAATGCTTGTTCCGACCATGCCCAAGTCAAGCCAACTTTCACTCTCTCCGGCTAAGCTGTCAGGTTTGTGCACTCTCAGTAAAGCGCCTATAACTGAGGCAATACTTCGAATTAAAACATTCATGAGTACTAATTTGAAAGGTATTTTCAAGATCTACAACTTTGTAGTTTACTAGGTCGAGATTCTTAGAGGAAGAGGGTGAAAATGACCCTACATTGCAGTAACTACGATACTTGTATGGATTGTTGGGCAAGATCATGCATGGAGGCATGAAAGATGGTTATACAAAACAATGTACGTACAACCAATACATATTTCATGCAGCATAGCATGCTCATATTATTCATATCTATGCATAAATTTATGAATTAATCATGTGAAGGTCAACAAGTCAACATTCAACCAAACATTGAAGGCATCTTCACACATCTACATTTTATCAAGTCCAAGTTAGCTTAGTAGTTTTCTTCTCCTTCAAGATGGACGTCCAAGACATGATTATACCCTCCTGTCCAAGTGAATAGAATAAACTCTAAGAGTTGTCTTTGAATAAAGGCCAAATGTGGGCATTTTTGTGTTTGAATTTACTAGGAAAACTCTTGTATTTCTTGCATTTTCTTTTGATAAATCTTTGATGTTTCTAGCACTTAATTAGGGAGTTTCTAGGTTGTGTTTTGTGGCTATATAAATCCTTGTATCCTCCTATTTCAAACATCTAGGTGAGATGCTTAGGTGGTTCTAAGGTGAGAGGCCGATACGAAGGTTCGAACCCCAAAGTGAGATTCCGAGGGTAGTTCGTTCAAGTTGAGGGATTCTCAAAGTGCGACGCCGAGGAAATTTGCTCTTCATATCCAAAAACACAAAATTCAAAAACAGAGAGTTCCATTTCCCCGATCTAATCCAAGTGTGAACTTGTGCCGGTGGATCCTCGTGTTCGAAGTAACTTCGATCACATTAGAGGGGGGTGGACCAGAGGAGATAAGGGAGATGCCTATGATGACAATGAAAATGAAAAATTTTAAGAGACTTACAAGAGCAAATACACAAGGAGAAGTTGGAGAGGAAGTGTTATCTCAGGAAGGCGTACTAGGGAAGAGAGGGTTGGAAGAGGATATACAGATGAAGCCAATGTCAAGAAAGCAAGAAAGGAACTATCATAACCTATAGAGGAATCTTTCACTCAAGTAACAGGACAAGGACCACCACCTGCCCGTGAATACAAATGAAAATCATATCTTAGAACTGTCAGGGGATGGGCAATGCCCCGAAAGTTCGAACCCTCCAAGAATGGTCTTGGAGATATTGCCCGTCTTTTGTCTTTGTGATGGAGACAAAAATAAAAAAGAGAGATATGGAAGGAGTGATGAAGCATTGTGCTTTTCCAAAATGGCTTAAATGTGGATTGTATAGGACGGGTGGGAGACATTGGTTTGTGGTGGAGCGATATGTCGGTGAACGTGTTGTCCTATTCGGTTTACCATATCTTAGTTGAAGTGAAACATCCACATCAACAAGAAAGTTGGGACCTTGCGGGAATATACGGCTGGCCAGAGAGAGCAAATAAACACGAAACATGAGCACTCATGAGACAACTGAAAAGGCAATTTGTCGGGCCTTTATCTTTTGCGGGGATTTCAACGAGATCATGTACCAACATGAAAAAGTTGGGGGGAACTTTAAGGGCCAAAGAGATATGGGTGTGTTTAGAGAGGCGATGGATGACTGTTCGATGAAGGATCTTGGATGGGATGGAAATATGTGTACTTGGTGTAAGGGCAGGAAATGAATATCAGTGAGGAACGATTAGACAGATTTATGACTGACGATGCTTGGTGTTCGGCTTTTTCCTTGTTCAAGGTGGCCCATATGCCTAGATCCCGTTCCGATCATTGCCCAATACTATTGGACACAAAAGGGAGAGCACCGAAAATGTACAAGAAAGGTATCGGGAAGTTCGAGTCATGGTGGCTTGACAAGGATGATTGCAAGCAAATAGTGGAAAACACATGGGCTGTTAATGAAGATCAACATATCACTAACAAACTGAATAAGGTGATGCTCACGATGTGGGGTAGGAGTACTGTTAGACAAAGGAAAAAAAAGATTAGATCCCTTGAAAAAGAGCTTTAGGATGTTCAGAGAAGACCACCGTCAGGGGATACTATCAACAAAGGGTTAGAGATCTCAAGCCAACTGGATATCCTGCACAAGGAAGAGGAATCTCATTGGCATATAAGGGCTCAAACAAATGAAATTAGAGATGGAAACATGAATACTTCTTACTTCCATCGTAAAGCCTCGCAACGAAAGAGGAGAAATGAGATAGTAATGTTGGCTGATGATGGCGGTATTCAATATAAAGAGAAAGAGGTGATTGAAAACGAGATTGTCGACCACTTCCAATACCTATTCTCTTCGACAACACCTTGTGAACCATAGACTGAAGTCGTCAATTGGCTTACAAAAAAGGTGTCAAATGAGATGAATATAGAGCTCTTAGTCGAACCAAATAAAGAGGAAATATGGAACGTGGTTAAAAGCATGTATCCTAAAAAAGCCTTGGGTGTGGACAGTTTACATGCATTATTCTATGAGAGATTCTGGAGCATTGTTAGGACTAATGTGATTGGTTTCATTCCAAAAATGGTGGAGAGGCGATGGGTGTCTTACTGAAGCAAGTAAGACGACCATCACTCTAATCCCCAAGGTGAAAGATCAACACAGGATTGATGAATATATATATAGGCCCATTAGCCTTTGTACAACTTTGTATAAAATAATCTCAAAAATCATGGCAAACAGAATGAAGACAATCCTACCATCAATTATTTCAAAAGAACAAAGTGCATTCGTGCGAGGACGATCAATCTCCGATAATACTTTGGTAGCTATGGAAGTATTTAATTACATGAAGAATAAAAGAGGTGGAAACAAAGGGATTATGGAGCTTAAGCTTGATATGAGTAAAGCTTAATAGCTTATGACCGCATCGAGTGGAGTTTTTATAAAAAGGTGATGAAGAGATTCGGTTTCTGCCATAACTGGTGTCAAAGGCAGTGGCGGAGACAACCATTTGTTTTGGGTTGGGGGGGGGGGCACAAAAGAAATAAAAAGGAGAAAAAAGAGGTAAAATTGGCTATTTAAAATTTTTAGGAAGATTGTGGAGGGTTTTGTTACTTGAACTCAGGATCACATGCACTACCACTACACAGAAAACCAACTATGCCATCACGACAATGTAACTTTAAACCAAAGTATTAATTAATATAACAAGACAAGGGGGGGCACATTCCCCTCCCTTACCCCCCTTGTCTCCGCCACTGGTCAAATGTGATGGATTGTGTTTCTACTGTCTCATTTACGTTCAACTTGAATGGAGATCGGAAAGGAAATGTGGTGCCTAGCCGTGGATTGAGGCAAGGGGACCCGATATCTCCCTAGTTGTTCATCTTATGTGTTGATGTGTTCTTCTAAGATGATCAGAAAAGAAGTTACAAGAGGAAGAGTCCAAGGTGTTAAGGTAAACAAGAATGCACCAACTATATCTCATTTATTTTTTGCTGATGACTGTTTGCTTTTTGCGAAAATGAATCTCGTGGAAAGAGTATATATTACTGATGCTATCAGCAGATATGAAGGTGCGTCGGGACAACAAATTAACTATGGAAAATCCTAGATTGCTTTTAGTTCAAACGTCACCACGATTAACGGGCTTCATCTGGTGGGTCTTGGGAGTCAGAAGAGTCACTAAAATTGGAAAGTACCTTATATTTCATACAATGGTAGGGAGATCGAAAAAAGAGATGTTTCACACTATCAAGGACAAGATTGCAAAAAAAATTACTTGGATGGAAAGAAAAGTTATTGTCGCAAGCCGGTAAGGAGGTTTTGCTTAAGGTCATGGTCCAAAGTATCTCAACATATGTTATGAGCGTTTTCAAAATGCCGGAAGGTTTGGTGAATGAAATAAATGCTATTATGGCGAGCTTTTGGTGGGGATCTACTGAGGAAAAGAAGCGGATTCATTGGAAGAGTTGAGACGCAATGTGCCTTCCAAAAAATATGGGTGAAATGGGATTCCAAGACCTGCGGATTTTTAGCGATGAACTGCTAGCAAAACAGACCTGGAGGTTGGTTACGGTGGATGAGAGCTTGGCACAAGAGATGTTGAAGGCCTGCTACTACAAGGATAGTACCTTGATGAATGCTTCGGTAGGCTCGAGTCCAATTTACTCATGGTGCAGTATTCGGTGTGTCATCCTGTTGCTTAGGAATGGTATTGGATGGAGAGTTGGTGATGGAACAAAGATTAGCATTGCCAAGGATGCATGGATTGTTAGACCACATAACTAGAAAATGGATAAATTGAGTATATGTTTGATGGGGTCTGAGAATCACTGTGTAGACTCATTGCTGAATGATAATGGAGGATGGAATGATGAGCTTGTTCTCCGATGTTTCTGAGATCATGATGCTCGGGATATTCTGACTATGCCGATTGGTGGGAGAGGTGTGGAAGATTCTATTTTCTGGTGGCTAAACAATGACGGTGATTTTACGATGAAGAGTGCATACTGGTTAGACCGTTATAGGGTGGAAGAAAGATGGTTGGAGAGTTTGAGAGGGGATAGTGTGGAGGCGTTCGGTCTGGTAGCAAAATTAAAACTTCACCCGAAAATCCATTTGTTCGCTTGGAAGTATTGTGCAGGTACTTTGGCAAAAAAGAGCAATGTTGAAATGAAACAAATTGTCGAATCAGCGGTGTGCACAAATGCTCAGAGTTCACAAAAACAATTCACCACTCTATGATTTTATGTCCACAAGGAAGGGATGTAAGGGCCGGGTCGTTGATTCATCAGAGGGTTCTGGAGTTTATCCCTTGCTCTCAAGAGGAACTTATCGTAAGAATTTACAACCGGTATGGATGGAGGGCGCTGAAGGAATTCATTGTACGTGCTTGGATCGGATGGACCGTCAGAAATCCGCCAATATGGTGGATGACTGCATAGCTATGATGAGTCAATCCAATGGGAATGAACAATCCCTTGGTGGGCATGCCACTCCTCAAGCACGCGCTCAAGCACGCGCTCAAGCACGCGCGCAAGCACACGCGCCGGTGGACCGTGACATATACTCTAGTGCGTATTAATTGTTCTCAAATAAAAATTGATGAATTCTTCAATAAAATTTGATGAAATATTATAAGTATCACTCAAAACAAAACAAAACAAACCACAAAATAGCTTTATAAAGCCAACAACATCTATAAATCTGATAGACTACAAATGAGATTTACGGAGTTTTGTCATTTTTCCACACAAACGTAATTTGATTTACGGAGTTTTGTCATTTTTCCACATAAACGTGATTTGAAATTCTAAATAACTTCGAAAACCCAACAATAGAACACATAGGGTGAAAGCCTACCTTCATGATTTGTTTTTTTAAAAAAAAACGATAATAATTTTTAAAAATGTGGCCCATGCATGTCATGATTTTTAAGAAAAACGATAAACGGATAATAATTTTTAAAAATGTGGCCCATGAAGGTCTCGAACCTGCGACCTTCACGTTATTAGCACGACGCTCTAACCAACTGAGCTAATGGGCCTTGATGACTTTGTAGTTTTCATATCTAAAACATTGAATTTACGTAGTTTTGCATCTTTTTCACATAATAGTGATTTAGAATTCCAGACATATATCAAAATCCGGCAAGAGAAATGCAAAGTTAAAAATCATGCGCGCTGGTGGCATATACTCTGGTGCGTTTTAATTGTTCTCAAATAAAGTTGGTTGAATTTTTCAATAATTGTACCGAAAAAGCCCCAAAGCTTCCTGCACGGGTTATTATATGTTTCTACTTGACGTATGTGGTGTTCAAATTCAGCAATGTAATGAATTTTTTTTTAGAGCTCTCTAATCCTTCTTGTTTTACACTTATTTTCTATTCATCACAATGAAATATTATAAGTGTCACTAAAAACAACAAAAAATACAAAATAGCATTATAAAGCCAACAACATCTGTAAATCCGACATACTACACATGAGATTTACGGAGTTTTGTCATTTTTCCACACACATGTGATTTGATTTACGGAATTTTGTCATATTTCCACACAAATGTGATTTGAAATTCTAAATAACTTTGAAAAGCAAATGATAGACCACATAAGGTGAAAGCATACCTTCATGATTTTTTTTTTGAAAAAAAAGATCATTTTGAAAAATGTGGCCCATGCAGGTCTCGAACCTACGACCTTCGCGTTATTAGCACGACGCTCTAACCAACTGAGCTAATGGGCCTTGATGACTTTGTAGTTGTTATATCTAAAACATTGAATTTACGTAGTTTTGCATCTTTTTCACATAATAGTGATTTAGAATGCCGGATGTATATCAAAATCCGGCAAGAGAAATGCAACGTTGAAAAGCATTTCTCCAACGATGGTGATTTTAAAAATGTGATTCATGCAAGTTTCAACCTACGACCTTAGTGTTATTAGCACAACCCTGTGACCAACTAAACTAACGAGCCTCAACGACTTTGTGAGATTTACGGAGTTTGACATTTTTTTTACAATTAAGTGATTTGAAATTCACAACAATGATATATTAGAAGTGCCACTCAAAAAAACACAAACCACAAAATAGCCGGTATAAAGCCAACAACACCTATAAATCCGACTTACTACACTTATGTCACTCAAAATTAATTATTTTTACATGAACTTCAACAACTAAGGAATTAGGAATTGGTTCATGTACGGAGTAAAACTACCGGTCTGGAGCTACGGAGCATTTTCCACCGTTGATGCACTTTATCCAACAATCCATAGTAGTCTATGTCATATTTAATGATTTTTTGATCAACGCGGTGACATTTTTGTAATTATAGGAAGTTCAAACGATATTTTTATCATTTTATCATTTTGTTTTTAAAGGTTCTGACGTGGTGTCATTTTTGTAATATTTAAAAGGTCTTGTAGGAATTTGTTATGTTTTGTTAGTTCTTTTTTTTTAACACTTTTTTCGTTCAAGTATTTTTTGAATTAATAGTATAGAAATTTTGAACTTTTTAATTCTAGTTCCCCCTCTTTTTTTGGTTCAAATTGTTTGTTCAAATAATTCATATTTTTGTTCAATTTGTTAAAACTGTTTGTTATAGTAGTTTTTTTCCCCTCTTATTAGTTAAATTTTTTTATACATTTCGTTCAAATATTTTTAAATTAATAGTATATATACAAAAAATATTCTAGTTTTTTTCCCCCTCTCCTCTCTTAGTTCAAACTGTTTGATTTAATTTTTTAAATTTATTTATCCTTTATTTAAATTATTTGTTCAATTAGTTCAGATTATATTGTATTAATAACTCATACATTTTTTTTGAAATTTGTTTGCTTTATTGCTTTCTACTTAAAATAAATAATTATTAGTGTTATTCAAATAAGATATAATCCATGTGAATTCGATGTCGGATTATACTATATCTTTACGAAAAAGTTTTTTTTATTTTGGTAAAACTTTTGGGAACTTGAAGGTTTAAGATGGGAGCTCTATGACCAGGGGTTACTTACGAGAAAGCTACATGAAGCTTTATGGTAAGACCAATTTTGGAAACAAATTTGAGAAAAATCTCAATAATATCCGATTAGCATGTACGAAGAAAATAAAATTAGTTTATTTCTTAAATTTAAACATTTTATTTTATAATCTAATCTATAATCTTTATCAACGAATAAACCCCTTCCATTTTATAACAACTGTCGAAATAGCCTAAAAATAATCGGCTGTAAACTCAAACTAATATCACTCAAAACACATTATGAAAATACTTTTACCCTCGGTAAGGTGAATCCACTGTGTAACCAAGCAAAGCAGCAAGCGAGGTTGCAGCAAGCGAGGTAGCAGCTCGATCTTCACATTGCAATCTGTGGTACTTTCGATCATCTTCGCTTGTACATCTTTTTATTGGTTCTCCGCTTCCCTTGTTTATGGACTTTGTTTTGTGCTTGTTTGATGTCTTGATTGACTGCATTTTTAGGGTTTATAGTTACAGTCATTAACACAGTAAAAAAAATGATCTGAATTTTATTTTGAGCAATTATCTCGGGATTGAGTGTTATTTGCATAGTTCGATTCGAGTATCTATGGATCACAAGATCAATTTTGTTTGGAAAATTTGGAAAAGTTGTCAGATGGTAGTTGACAATGAATACATGGTAAGAAAGAGTTTTCAGTATCCATCTCAAAGATTATAAATCTCCTATATGGTGAAGGAACCGATATCCAACCTTTTAAATTAGTGACTTCATACATTCAAGAGGAATCATCGAAGAGAACTTCAATGGAAAGAGCACAATGCTCATCGGTTGGAGATGATAATAATGGTGCTGTTAATGTTGATACCTTCTTGAAAGTCTATACACAAACAAGGGCAGTGAGTATGTTACTGATGTGCTCGTGAAGTTCTTAGTAAGTATAGATGCTTTAGTTAACATTTTCCAGGACTTGCTATTAAGGACCTTATTGATAAGTTAAATATAAAATATGGTGTTCCATCTTGCTTACTTGGGGATGACTCCCATTGTATTCAGAGGTCAGTGTTGAATCTTGAACATGAGGTCAATGATTATATGCTGATGGTTAATGAATCTTGGAAGATAAGCGGTCGCACAATGATGTTGTACAAGCTGAATGAAAGAAAAGGAGATCTCACATGTTTTGACAACACCAATCTTGTTTTCTGTTCTTAGTGTCTGAAAGGCTTCTTTTTTTGTGGAAGGACGGAAGTTAGCTGATTATGATGACATTCGTGGTGTGTTGAAGAACCATATACTGAACTTGCCCTCAGATGATGTAACACAGGTTATCTATCATGCTTTTTGACAGATATGATGATTACTATTGAGTAGTAACCGTGTGAACTAACTGGTAGGATCCTTATTATGCTTGGTTTCTTGATCTAAAGAAGGATCTAAAGAAGGATCCCAGTTCATTCTGAAAATAAACCAGAGAGTTTTGGAATCGATTCATATTGGCAGAGATAAGGTTCAAATGGTTGTAAATAGAACACACTCTAGTTTGTTACGCATCTCAGATCAATTATGAATCACAAAAAACGGGGTCACATCATGTAGATCAGAAATGATATAGCTTGGAGCATGAGATTGGTTTACCGACAATCATCTACAATTTGTGAGTTCTGTTCTGATGTAAGAGATATAGCAGCAAATCTAATCTATCTTTTCGGGATTCCCAATGTCGTGGACACCTTAGTTCCAACTTCTGGTTACATACAAGTGGCAATAGATACTGCGAAATGGGAATAGCAGTCTGGAAATATCAAATAGTACATCAGTGTTTTGACAACTTTTGAGAGGAATTAATTCATTGAAAACACAAGAAATTGCTATAGTTTTTAGCCTTGCTTACCCTTCCAGCAAAGTAAAAGTGAACCTCAACCTTAGTGACAGAGTAAAGTGCGGTAAAAGTGAACCTCAACCTTAGTGACAGAGTAAAGTGCAATTTGGAAAGGATTGTTAGGAAAGAAGAAAAGGAAGCATTTTATGCAAAATTGGAGGTTTAAAATATCATATCTAATAGCCCATTCGCAAACCTTGATGATGATGAACATACAGACATTTATCCCAGTAAGTGCCCCCAACCAGTTTTTGAATACTAATGTTGAATTCATGTGTATTCTAGAGTTAATTGTTCAATTAAATTGAATTCTGTTTCTTAACATACAAGTGATTTTGGAAGTTGTAATTTCTAAATGATGTAACAATAAAAAAAACTGTGGAACAGATATGGCGGTGAGTTTCTGTGTTGAAGATGTATGCCATTCAGGTCCCGAGTTAACCAGTGAGTTGCATGTGTAAACAAAAAAAGCACATGTCCCAGATTCAAGGAACAGACAACTTCATATTGAGATTAAAATACAAGAGATGGAAGAATTCAAAAGATTGGGAGATGAGATTGACAAACCTATTGATTTTTAGTCACAATCCTCCAGTTTCGTGCACACTGGATTTCACCCACTAGCAGCTGTCTCATTCTGTAACTTGTGTTTCTTATGAAGTAAAAAGAGGAAGAGAAGAGAGTGACACTGTACTGTGCTTGTTCTGTAAGTATGTTTGCATTAAATTAGGCCATGTTTTTACCATCTTAATTGTTACCTACATTATGATCCATACAAATGTGTGGATTCATGTGGCCTTAACCTGTAGGACTAACTTGACTCATTGGATGTACTGCAACATACTCGGGTGACTTTCAATTTCCCTCCAATTTGGTTTAATGGTTAGTATGCCTTACACTTTACTGATCAAAACACGCTTTCATTTCTTAATGGAGAAGTGCATAATGTTTTCTGATATATAATATTGTTTAATGCAGTTGGAGTTCTCAGTGATTTTTTCTTGCCGGTTATTATAGAGTGGATTGTTAGTCATTTTCATAGAGAAGTTTGTGAACTCAAAAGCAACAGCATCTCCTGTCTTATTGCACATAGTTTGCTGGGAAATAGGTATACTTTGTGACTAGAAAAACGTAGACAGAAGAAGAGATATATTATTCTAAAGAGGCCTAGGCTTACAAAATTGCGTGGATACCAAATCAAGTTAGAGATGAATTTTCATGTGACTTCTATCTTGGGATCAGAAACAAGATAAGAAGCTCAAACTCAAGAAATTGCTAAATTATTCTCCAAAATACTTAGCTAGGAAATAGAAAATGATATTAAATCAAGAAAAGTTATCTTATCATACAGTGTTGTCAGCATGCAGAAGACTCTAGATTTTTCCATTTAATTCCTGAATTTGTGAATTTGATTTGGAGAAGTTGATGGTTGTAGCAATTCCAAATGCCTTTGTTTATTTATTAAAAAATGCTCATACGAGCAATATATATATTAATCTATGATTTCTGTGAACCTATTCTTTTTGAAAATCTAAATGAAACATATAGGACTACTGATCCATATAGTAATATACTGTTCTATGAATTTATGTTATATTGTTTTGTAGGAGATAAAGATTGCAACTTGTATATTACAAGACCAACCTAAGTCATCCCGCGTGGTGTCGCGGGGTGTTGCTGCAGATGATTGTTCCTCGGTGACTAGTGGAAGATGTTTTATGGCAATGAACACCATTGTATCATTGTTATTTATTTAGGCTGTCCCTTGGGGACTAGTAGAATATGGTTTTGGGCGATAAACATCATAACATTTTAGACATGAGGTTCGAGAACTGCATCTTCATTGTAAACATTTTTCCTGATATGATGTTCATCATCTCCAACTCTTGATATTACTAAATTGCCCCTCCCTTGTTTCTAAGATGGTTTTCAAAGTTATTCAAGTGATGTCGTTAGTTTCGGACCACATTATCTCGTTATGTTCTTTGGATTTCTAGAGGATAAAGTGGGGTACCTAAGGATCAAAGATGAGATATCTCCACCTCATGATGTCACAACGATTAGATTTCAAAGCCTGCACACCAAAGTCAAAAGGAGAAAAATGAAGAGAAACCTGTGGCTCTTCTACTCTCTGGTAAACTCAACTCTTTCCCCATCCCTTATATTTTGCAATGCTTTGATCAAACTTGTTTGGACATGATAAATTCACATCACTTTCAGCTAAAGTAGCCATCAAATTCATTGAATTCATGATTTTTTTTTTCTTACTGACTACTAGCATCCATCTTCATGCTACATTTTGATATATAGTTCCTACACTCATTACAGTTTCCGTCTATTATGAAATTGATGCAGGACTAGCTAATACAAATATGTATGATAAAGGTTTATGGCACAGTTGGTACGCCTAGAGAACTAGATCACAAAGGTAACTGATTTCCATCTTCATTGTATAATTCAGACTAACATCTACTGTGATCTTTGTAATGGGTCCGAGCTCACTGCAGCTTGACATACCTGAGAAGCCTGTAAATGAGATTAGAAAGTAATTAGATCGCAGCTAATGATACTTGTAAACATATATATTTAAAACTAAGTCATAAATCAGCCTTAACATAGTGTTGAGTTGGAAAGAGCAAGTAAAGGACATAACTCAAAGTCTCAAATTTGCAACTTGAAAGGTAACAAAGGAAAGTGTCACCTAGAACTACAAGTCAATGATGTTATCTTTAAACCAAATAAAGTGATATGCAGATTATAGCATCTATTTGGGATGTTTTTTAGAGGGGAAGGCCAGAAGCTCTATAAACTATTAAATTCTTTTTCCCTTTTTTACCAATAAAGTGATATGCAGATTATAGCATCTCTTTGGGATACTGGTCTTTGGCCCTTTGTGTGAATAATCTTAGTCCTTAAATTACAGAGGGACCCAAAATAATAATGTTTATTCATTTATTTTATTATTATTATTATTGTATTTTTGTGGCGTTCAAATCAAGTCATTATCCTAAAAAAGTTTGTGAACTAAAAAGGACAGCATATGTTGTCTTTTGCAACATTTTTTTATTGTTGGGAAATGTGTTTTCTGAGTATAATGTATAGAAAAAAAAATTGTGACTAGAAATACAAATATTAAAAAAAAAAGAGAGAGAGAGAGAGAGAGAAAAAGACAAGGATAGAGAAAGCTGTGTGGGGAACCCAAATCAAGATGGAGATGAGATCTCATGTGAGTTTTATCTTAGGATCAGAGACAGGATAAGAAGCTCAAGTCAGGAATATTTCTCTAAAGTTGAGAGTAGGAAACTTAAAATTAAAAAAATAATGGAAAAGAAGATTGATATTTTGTTTACCATATTAAGCAACCAACAAGGCAACAAAGGACCACCTCATCCTATTAATACCAAACTCCCCTACCCTTTATCTTCTTTGTTTTAACACTATCTTTGCTTTGTTGGGACCCTAGATGTTTAGAAACCAAGTCATTTTGTAACTCAATTTTTTTTTTTTTAATTTCTTGTGTTCGTACATGGATATTCCATCTTCATTTTGGACCAAATCTCTCATTCCTAAACCTCAAAAAAAAAAAAAAAAAGAAGGTACGGAAGTCGGGTTAATCATTCTATGATTACAAGTAACTCATAATCATAGATACTTACCTATTACAAATGTCTGAATTTGCTATACAAATTAAAACAAGGAAAGAGTAATATTTACTACCTTTGTTCATCATCCAAGGTGATGATGGCTCTAGGAGGAGCTCTGTATTTAGGAATGGGAATCCTACCGGACTCGATATGCTTGAGATCTTCAATGAGGATCTCATAGTGCTTCTTGACATCCTCTACTGACTTTCCTCCGACCGCCTTGGCTACGTTGAGCCAACGGTCCGGTGTGTCTTTGTCATACACAGCCAAAGCCTTCTCAAACAGCTTGTTCTGCTTGGGGGTCCAGTTGGAATTGGCTTCCATGTTTTCACAGAAACTTACAAAGAAAACTCACAAAAAATGTACCTTCTAGTTAGGATTGCAAGTGCTTAGGGAAAATACAAGAGAAAGTGAGAATGAATGGCTGTTTGTATGCTTATTTATAGAGGGAGAAAGAATGGTTTTTTTATATTTATTTGAATAAAGGTGACCCGTCTGCATATGAGCCACATGATTTATGAATTACAAGTATATATGAAAGAGGAAGGAGGAAAATCAAAGCAAGATAATTGGCTCTGGCTTTAGAGATATCATTTTCAACTAGGGTTTGGGGCAAATTCATTTGTTTTTCCTTGTGGGTTTGATTTTCCCCTAATTTGGAAATGTCCTTGTGCCTTGTCACATATAATCAAATCCTAATTGTTCTCATTCTCCTCTTTACCTTCCCTGCTGCATGAAATAAACATTTTATTTTCCCCTTTTACATTGTCCTCATCATTTCTGGGTTTGCTTCTTGAAATGCTTTTCATTACATATACGGTTAGTCAATTTATGGTATGTTATGCTCAAAATGGAGATATGCTACCATGGGTATCTAGCTACGTAATGCATGCATTTGCAGATATCAGAAAATCTTTATGGTTTGAACAGAGATCAAAATGTGCCTGCAAAATATCGGAATTGTAGATTATTTGATGTGATCTCATCTCCACTGTTACAAGCTATATCCAAATCCATATTTGTGCTTTATCCTTTTTTACCTTGGTGGGTAAACCCAACTCAGCAGGTTACTTTTTGTCTTTACACGCACAGAATATGTGCATATAGAATACGCAATACAGTGTATGTAACTATATATGTATGCTTTGAACTTTATTCCCGTGATTATTGCTTGTAAAATTTGTGAATATGCAATCCATTATATCAGAAGTAGACAGATTAAAAGGGGGGGTCATGCTGAGTAGGCTTGAAAAAGATTGGATATTGGGTTTTGGGGACCCTCTAAATGTCTTTGTTTGGTCTCCATCTTACTTGTGTCATATGAATTTCAAACCACCTGTTCAAGTAATGCATGCAATTTAGTTTGAGTTAGGGTTTATATCAAATGAGTTGCTCGGGTTTGGATTAAATTCGGATTGGATCCGGTTCAAACTTGTTCACTTTTTAAAACAAGGTTTGGATTCGGTTTGGAAAAAGCTTGGTTCGAGTTTGTTCACTTTTTAAGAGACTTCGTAGGGATGTTAAAGGTTGGCTTGTTCACTTTATAAATACCGAGCTTAAGCATGTCAAAGGTCGGCTCTTTCGACTAAAAACCATTGTAAGGATGTTAAATTAGCCGAGCTACTCGGACTCGATTCATAAAAAACTGAGTTTGAACTTGTTTACTTTTAAACGAACCGAATATTATCACAAGTTAAAAGTTTGGTTAACATTTAGGCTTGACTCATTTATAAACCAACCGAACTTGAACATGTCAATGTTTAACTTGTGTAAAAACCCAATTTAAATTTTATTGTTGAAGCTTCGTGTTTTGTAATCAAGTTTTGGGGGTAATCCAAGCATTTCCAGTTATTTCTGTACGAAAATGTTTGGTAAATTGAGAAAATGTGACTGGGAAAATATAATCTTGTACTTTTTTGGTGAAAGCGAGGACGTTGGGACTAGTGTTTATTAAAATAAAATAAGCAACTTTACATACGAGTCATCTGGGGAAAGCTTACCCGCGCAAATAATCTAAAACGAGCTTACTAGTGAACCTAGGAGGGTCATCTAGAATGTGTAATCCATAATCAAGAGAGAAAACAAAGTTGGCCAGCGAATCCGCTACCCGATTCCCTTCTCGAAAAATATGATCAAGCTCAACAACCCAGCCGCGTGCTAACAAACATTGACACCGCAATATTAGGCTTAAAACGGATGCATTACATTCACCCCTTCTCAACAAGTTGAAGAACCAAATGAGAGTCTAGTTCCACAACCACCTTGCTGAACCCCTTGCTCCAAGCCATCTCCAAACCGTAAATCAAGCCATATAGGTCCGCAACCGGAGTGGTAGCAATACCAATCTTTGTCGCAAACCCACCATTCCATTCAACCTTACAGTCTCTTGTATCACTTTCATCCATAGCAAGGCCAAGACTGCCTCTAAAGGCTCCGTCCGAGTTCAATTTCTTCCACCCCACAGTAATGCTTAATTAGCAAATAAGCTTCTCCCGTTTCAATGTCAGATGTTACTTTGAGCATGTTGAGAGAAAGCATGCACAATTTCATTATACCACTCATAGAGGAGTCCCACCGGCTCACAAACTGTCCACGGATTTTCGAAACACCAAACACTCCACTACACTTCCGGTTTGCCCACTCAATCTAGGTTAATGTTCTCGGGGAACCATGCATTCCAATCAGCGTCGAAGAAAGCATTATGACCGGCAACAAGAACCAAATCAGCCAAGTATTTGATAGCATGTTTTTATTCTAAATTTCTAGTAGTGTTTTCATGTGTTTTTCCTTAGTTTTGCATGAGAAAAGGCATTCATAGATTTGCTAGTGCTTAAATACATCAAAAAATGTCTACTCCCTTTGTGTTTTGTATCTTAGGTGATTAATGTCCAAAATGGAGCACAAAAGGCCAAATCTACACTCAATCTAAGGAGCTCTCACATTACCACCTCATCATCAAGGAAGCAAGGAGCATGGAAACATGGAGCAAAAGGAGGCAAAGAACCAAGAAGCAAAGAGGAAACCTTACCAAAGGAAAAGTCAAGTCACTATGGCCAAGTGATATTTCACTCGGGAGAAGAAGACAAAACCACTCGGCCTAAGAAGAAGACATGGCTCTCTAGTGCAAAAAGGTCTCAAATTAACTAAGTCCAAGTGGTCAAGAAACTCGGGAGTAGAAGAAATGGGAAACTTGGCCTACATCGAGTTGAGTTAGGTGAAACCACTCTATCTTGAGAAAGTCTGAGCTCGACAGAGGTTACTCCAAGCTCGACCTTCAACTCGGCTGAAGTGCACCATTTTACTATGTCGATGATCCACTCGATCGAGTGTTACTCTGAGCTCGGATGAAGTCTACCAAGCAACAACTTCCACTTGCAAGAAGTTTGTTAGAGAATCCTTTTACAATTTGGAGGAGGGAACCACAAATTTGAATCCTATAAATTGAAGTCTTGTTGCAATGTAATAGATATCTTCCAAAACACACATTTCACAATAGTTTACATTTGAATTTAGGAGGGAAGACGGTTTTTAGAAATAGCAGGAAGTTGAACATTGTTTTTGAGAAGTTCATCCGAACTCATTCTAGATCTTAATCCAAACTTGTTTTGCTCATAAATTTGGATTGGTAAGACCAAATCAATCCATTCTTTTTCCTACGTTCTTATTTTGATATCTAGTTTATGATTATGTCATTTGTTTTCGGAAATATCATGATTGAATTTACAGCTATGAGTGAGTAGATTCTTACTAGGATTTGGGGTGAAAACTCCAAAACCAAGCTAGATCTATGTAGATTCATGTTGTGCTTATGGACTATCAATGTATGTTTAGTAGCAAATATGATCTTTATAATCCGTTTGGCATGTTTCATGATGTTTGAACTTATTTTGAATGTCGTATGTTAGATTTATTATCTAATTTGTTCATTTATGCACGTTGTATATTTTCAAGCATGATTTCACATCTCTTATGGATCAACCTTAGTGGAAGAGACCGATAAGTAATCCTACTAATGGTGATGACTATTTCGATGATTATATTGATAGAATATGTTAAGCTATGGGCTATGGACGGCTTGCATATTTGTATTGTGATTATCCATACCTGGCTAAGTTGAATTATGTATGCAGATAGCAAACACCATGTGATGTCTATGTAATCCAATTTAGACCTTAGCAGTTGAGAAAGTTAGTCAATCAATAAGTGAATAGCAAACACCATGTGACACTTATTGATTGATAACTAATGCTTAGATAACACATGCCTTCTCATGCTATATTTGTTTAGTATCATCATTTGGTATTCGAACTTAAGTTCTCTCACATTACATGAATAAGCACAACAACTAGTGAGAATTTGGTGGAATTATCCTCAAAATCCTAGTTGTTTTCCATACTTGATACTTGATTGTGTTACTTGAGTTACTTTGTTTTCACTCGATCTTAGATGACATACTTTTTTGTTCACTCGTCCTTAGTTGATCGATTCACTCAATCTTAGTTGAAAAGTTACTTGGTCTTAGTTGCCGAAATCCCCAAGCATTGTGATTACTTGATCACCCCTTTTCCCTTTCTATTACACATTCTACATGCATTTACTAGCAATATTCTAAGAGCAAAGTCGGGATATACATGGTCTCTTGGGATTCGACTTTGACGTGCTAAATCATATACTCACATTGACACGGTCGTGCACTTGCGGTAATATATGATTTCCATTTGTGTGTTCATTTCTCATTTGCATTAGGGACGCATCAATATCCTTCACTTGGGAACAATCACGAAAAAAGGTGAAGAAGAGTCTTTTCACTCATAGGACATGCATTGCAAAGAGGGTCCATGGAAATATGTCTCCTAACCCACTCCACCTTCGTCATAACTCTACCCAAGCCACTTTCCAAGTGAAAGAACGCATCCTCTCAAGTACATTGAGCTTCCACACACGAGTAAACAACCCCTAGAGGATATCAATGTTAGATCCACTTTCTATACACATAAAATCATACACCGAGGAGGTAATGAATACCACGGATTGAGTTCGACACCAACAAATACTTAACACCCGATGATGTGTCGACAACAACTCCTCTTCCCTTCACTTCTAGGTAGTCTCCATTCCCGACCTTCACCCTAGGATTATATGTATCATCTAGCTATACAAAAAATTGTTTGCATCATGTTTCATTTGACTTGTACAACTACTATCAACAAGTTATGTCCCCTTCTTGTTTATTGCACACATTGCAATAAACAACTTTTTCTCCGTACGATCCTCAATTTCAACAACCCGAGCTTGTTGATTATTGTTTCTTTTGCAATTTCTCTCTACATGACCGACTTTGTTGCATTTCAAACATCTTATTATTGGTTTCGACCAACAAGTCCTTTTCTTTTGTCCTTGTTTCTTACACCGAAACCAAGTCGCATATTTCAAGTCTCTCTCTCCACTACTTCCTTCACCTTCCTTTTTCTATGTCGTCTTCTTTTCTCTCATTTCTTTTGACTTCCTTGTTGAACATTCGTCTTTTTCTTTGCATAGAGAGAAACATTTATACTCTCTTCACACCTTTGGGTCCTTCGTTGTTTAACCACTTGTAAAGAGTTTGCAAGTTCGGTTACGGTCATTTTCGAGATATCTCAAGTATCTTCCAAGGAAGAAAACTTTGCCTCAAACTTGTCCAGTAAGGTCACTTTCACCTTCTTTACTACCCTTTTTTAGGAAGTTCTTCACCTAACAATCGAATATGATTAACAGCTTTCATCGTCCAATCAATATATTCTTTGACAGATTCAGATAACTTCATTTTAACTACTCTAACTATTTTTGGACATCAAATAATTGCATTTGCTTGGTCCACTCATTTCCTTCTAATTCCTCCTTGAGCTTGTCCCATATCTTCCTCGCCATTTCACAAGTCATTATTCTTGTGAAAATGGACTCACTTAGAGAAGAGTGCAAGACACTCATAACTCTAAATTTTCGAGACACTTGATTTTCATGCCTCTTATTTGAGTCACTGTACGATTTTCACCTAATTGGAGAATCTTGATGTCTATTTCTGTCGTATCCCAAAGTAACTGACATTTGAATCAAACCCTCATTTTAACCACCTAAATATGGTAGTTTTCTCCAGAAAATGACAGAGAAGATATAACATTGGTTTGTTTGTTAGAATTTATTAAAAAAGTGGTAGGTTTTTCTTCTTTTGTGGTGCTTCTCACTTATTTTCTCTCACTTACAGATCCGGAAAAATTAATAGAACTTTGACATATGCAAATAATTTAGGATGAAAAAAAGAGAGCAACGTAGCTTGAAACTTTATCTTTATTGTGTATAAAAGACTTGATACAATCTCTTTTTTACAATCATGTATATATGACAATTTTACACAAACGTCATAATGTGTTAAATGATTTTAGAACATACCAAAACTTCTAACTTTTAAAACCTTATTAAAAACATGAATTAAACAAAGAAAAACTTTACAAAGTAAAGTTTTAATGTCGATAGTATCTCAATTGTGAATTGATTAGAGAAAATTTATATCTAAAACATTTAAACATTACTTTAAACATTTAATTGTAGTTGTTCTCTCCGATTTTAAGAATATGTTAGGTAGGGTATGGTTCTTCAATGAGAAAATATTTACGAGACATATTTAAAGAAAAATGTCGGAAGTAAATTCGACTTTACATGATATAAATTTTTTATTTATTTAATGACTTGTTCTAAATGTTTCTTTAGATGAAGACTAACTTTGGCATAAGACATGACTCCGAAATTAGTATATGTGGATCCTCCTTGGTGATTGTGATCCGAGATTTATAAGTTCAAATCATTGATAGGCTTTCGAGTCGATCTCCATTCGTTCAATTCAACTATAGAGAGGAAATTATTTCTTGTATGAGACTCCTAAGCGGAAATTTAATGATTTCCCTATAACAACTTTGTTGATGTTAAAGTCATTAAAGGATAGATATGTTAGTTGAGGCATCAAGAGGTGGAGAAATTAGCCGTACAAAAATACATTGAAGAACTTGGCCGACTCTTAAATGAATTAAAAAGAAGACAAAATTGCAAGGCATAAAATATTCCTCTAGCCCCTCATGCTTTCATTATATCTCCTGTTGCCATGTGACAATCAAGATTTAAATAGAGACAATTGATCCTAGGTTTCATTGCTTTAATTAGGATATCCATAACATCACATAGATAACATTGTTATTCGAGTTGAATTTTGATATATTTAGGTTTAACTTGTTGCTAAACTAGTTATATAATGTGTTTTAGTTTTACTCGTTTAAAAAGTGAATGAATTTATGTTGAGCTCATTCTATCCTAACGATTCGAGTTTTGTTATGTTCATGTATAATTCAGTTATAAATAATCTTTAAAATATGTTCATATTCGATTCATATAAAAAAAATGTAGGAACTCGATTCAAACTTTTTTGAACTGAACTGAATTGCTTGACTTAACCCTATACGTAAATAGTTTTGTAATCCCACATTGTAGCAATCCAACTGAACTCTCCTCCTCTCTGCTTCTGATGTAGATTGAATATATATGGAATGGGGGGACAAACGCCACCCCCACAATGAAAATGCCAACACCATGTGAAGATATTAATAAATGATGAAATTTAGTTTAATGATTATTTATTTATTTATTATTTATTATTTATTTATTTATTATTTGAAAAGGAATAGAGTTATTTGCCTTCTATATAAGAATTTAATACATAAGATCATTAAATAGATCCGGAACAAAATTAACATGATCAAGATAAGAAGTTTGATTGATCACTTTGTTGTTTTCTCCAAAATATTTTTAAATGCTTGAAGGGTGTAGAAGTATGTCGGACATAATAATAATAATTTGTCAAAGACGATTCTATACATTGTTTAATACGAAGTAGTAGACTAATTATTACATTAACTTTGGTTACAAGTTTTAAATAGAGTTTTTTTTAGGCATGCTATATACACGATGTTAATATTACTTGTTGTTAAAAACATATGTAACGCGTTAGCGTTTAGATTGAGCGCTGGCGGATGGCGTCGACGTCCAATATTTTTAATTTTTTAAAAAACATTTTCTTGAATATGGGCTCTGGCGTCCTTTTTCAATATTTTTTCCGAAAAAAAGTTGGCGTTGGGTGATGGTGTCCGAAGTTTATTTGCTAATTTTTTTAAGATCTCGAAAAAATCAATTAACTAATTTCCTCATTTATAGATTCTTTTTTTTCGTACAACGCGACTTAGGGCCTTATAGAGGGAGTTTATGAGGTTAAAGACGATGACTGGATGGGATTTATACAAAAAAAATCAACCGCATCGAAATAGATTATGATTAACAAAGTGGCTAGCCGGGTTTCCGTACTAGGATTGGGGTATTTATTTATGCAGTTTAATTGTTATCTTTAGACTTGTTCCATTCCAGAGATTGACTGCTTTTATGTTGAGTTGTTTCTTTAAGACTTTTAGTACATTTTATAAAGGATTTACCTTTTTAATATTTGTGCATTGTTGCAAGGTCCGTAGTCATTATTGTCAAACTAAGGTCGGGACCCAATATGAGACCATAGCCAGTACCGCTCCAGATTCTCAGAATTCGGGGCGTTACAAATGAACTAGTTAGTTTAAGTTAAAATATATATAAAAGATTGTACAAGAGATTTTGGGTTGGAGTAAAACAAATTTATATATTTATCTAATAGTAAAAAAAAATACAAAATGTCAGATAAGAACCTCTACATTAGCATATGGGTTAAAGATAATCTTAACCCATTGCAATTAGGTGATCCATATCTACCGAAAAGTAAAGTGGGTTACAATAGAGCTTCTCCTACAAGTTTTACATTAGAAAATACCTTATCTAAGAAGTTTTATTTTTGTGATTATCCTACAAGTTTTACTATTTTTTAATTAAAATTTTAGGTTAAAATAGAGCTTCTCCAACAATATTGTTATTGTTAAAGGATGATCAAAATAATTATTTGGAACCGAGTTTTATTTTATGTATTTTAAGTTTTGTAGGTAAAGTTTTTACACTATGGGGTGTGATAATAAAATCTATTTTTACCGTAATTATTATGTTAAATATAAGGTTAGAAGTAAAAATAATGAAAGGTTCAAATTTGTAAAATAACAATTTATCCAATTCGTTGATGTTGTTAGTAAGTATTATGTCAAAGTCCGATACAAACAGATCGGGTAGAGCAGGGGTCGTGTGCATATGAGCGCACATGTGCGTTAGGCCCAAGCCCAACACATAAACCCGATGAGGTTCTATCCTAAAATCAATTGGCAATAGGAGGCCCATCGACCTTATATACTAGGTTGAGTAGTCTCAATCTTTCGATGTGTGAACTAATTATCTCCAACATATTAAGTTTAATTATGAAGATTATATATTATATATTTGAGTTTTTAGTATGTTTGTTATTATCACCACACGATTTGTTTGATTTCATTGAAGAAACAACATTGTAAACAATGGGGTGGAGTACTGTTAGCAAAACATATTTATTTTTACAAATAAACAACAAATGATGGTTTAATTAGATATGTTTCAAATAATTATTTTTTAAAATAAAATAAAATTAAAAATTAAAAATTAAAATTGGAACTTAGATTTCGACGAGAATTGATATCGTTTTTTATGAGATATATTCCGGATAACCTTCAAAATGAAAAAATTGAAAAAAATACGGTTTAAAATTAAAAATAGCTATTGATTTAAATTACGTAAATAAAAACAAAGGAATGAAAATTTATAATCTTTTTGTAATTGCCTCTAAGCAAAATTGATAAAAACTACAATTATTAGTTATATTTGGTACGGTGGTGAAAATTACTAATTCTTAACAACCAATTTTAACTAATTGTAGATGTTAATTGGAGTATTATATAAGTTTAGAGATAAAAAAAATTCATCTACTTTCATAATATTAGATAAATTTTGTAGTATATTGATTCATAATCTTAAATCATTTGAACGGTATATTAACGAACTAATAATCTATAATGAATTAATGTTGAAATTTCATATAAAAAAAGGTTAAAATTAAACCAAAATGAATAATTAAAAACATACTTCAAAATACATAATAGTAATTTGACATGAATTAACAAATAGATTACGTGTGTAAACTTGATGATGTGAATTCACGAAACTGTGTCAAGTGTAAGTTTACGGACTACGCGTTTGAAGTGCGTAGTTTGAACCGAGGTAAGTTGGAATACATTTTTTGTAAAAAAAAAAAAAAGAAAAAAGAAAAGAAAAACTACTATTTTTTTTTTTTGGTAATGGTAAACTCGGAGACCACCCGGTTCGATCGGCTTAGCCGCTCTACGTCCGGATCGGGTAGAAAGTCGTGGCCCATTGCTGAGGGTAAAAACTACTACTACTTACCACAAGTGTAGTAGTAGTTTTTTTTTATAATAAAAATGCACTATTACTTGTTTTGTAAGCGTAGTTATAATTTTTTTTTATAAAAAAATCAACTACTACGCATTTGGTAACCGTAGTAGTAGTTTTTCTTAAATGACTTCAACTATGCTTCCCGGAAGCGTAGTTCATCGGCTCGTACTGACTTCACTTCAGTTCTAACTACGCACGTCAAACACGTAGTTGGAATCCGGAGGTGAAAAGCAAAACTATGCACATGAAATGTGTAATTTTAATGAGAAATAACGATTTTTGTCGATACGTTTAAAAACCACGCTCCTTTAGTATGAAGATTCCGAATAATTGAAATTGGGTTTAAGTATGGTTTCCTTTTTGGTTGTTACATATTTGACGAAATTACTCAAACTGATATACATTTTATATATAGAAAGAAAAAAAGAGAGATGAGTTGGTGGGTTGGTGCATTTTGTATATATGGCCCCAAATTCAAACCAACTTTCTCCTACACTTCCTAATTTCATTTGGGTTGGGCCAAGCTCCACTTCAGCCTTTGTTTTAGCCCAACCTATATTGAAGCTCATTTCAAGTGCTCTGCATACTTGACCAACTCAAATCACACATGTAGCTCAAAGCTCAATCAATGGTGAAATGGATTAAAATGCCAATAGAATAATGCTCATTTGGTTTGGGCCAAGCTCATTTCAAGTGCTCTACATACACAACATCTAAATCTTGAGATCATCTAATGGACATTTCATAAATTAAAGTTGATCTATATTATTATAATTGTATAATGCAATTTCATTCTCCAATGGCAACATTACTGTGAATAAGAGCAGTGCATCTTCACCTATTGTTGATTAGAGGCCTATTTCATCGAGGCATTAATCAGCAAGTTGTTCATATATCTTCCCCTATTGTTGATTAGAGACCTAATGAATCAACATGATCCGATATTTGAACTTGATAGTCGCTTGATTTTGTTGCTCAGATGTTTTGTTTGAATCCACAATCTCATGTCTGATTCGAAAGAAGAAACCAAAAACTCTTCACCCATAAATAAATTAATAAATCAAACCATGATTTCGAAATGTAAATCAAACGTTGTTCACCCAAAAATCGAAATAAAAAATAAATCCTAATTTGAAGAACAAAGAAAGCGCAAGAGAAGAAAAGAGAAAAACTTTGATTTTCGAGAAAGAAGAAGAATTTCAACAAAAAGAGAAAATGGATAAAGCAATGCACATTACATACCGCAAAGAGGATATCAAGTATCACCTTCCTTTTCTTCCCTTATTTTCTTTTTTTTTTTGTCATTTTTTTAAAGGAAAAACTAATAAAAAAGAGTCAAATAAAGACCGGGTATAAATTGCACACCGAATGAAATAAATTGAAACTTTCAATGGCACCAATCAAATAATAGAATGCGATGGTCATCAAACGTAGAAGATGAAACCTTGAGGATACCGAATAAAATTTTTCTAAAGTTAATGTGTATATATATAGGTTTAGGGTGAAGGAATAACTATTCTTATAGTAGGGAGTATTAACCTCTAACATCCTTGAATTAAATAATGAACGATCCAATTTAAAGACTATCATAAGCGTTCATAGGGTAAAAACACTAGATTAATAACTAATTATTGCTGAATAATTAAATTTGGTATGAATAAAATAAATATCAATCGTTTTAAGACAAATCATCTAACGATTGTTCAATCTATCGTTATTCATCTTCTATGTTATTAGTTTTTTTTTTCCATATCAACTAACACAAAGAAGATAGCACAAAACCAACTATTAAATTGTTCATACGAATTCAAAAGTGAATACTTTTTATTTATTCTTTCATTGTTGTTAAACAATACATGCACGATCGTTAACAACCTAAAATAAGTTCATGTCAATATAGCGCACAACTACTAAACAATACAAACACGATCGTTAGCCTTAGATTTTAACTGCACAAGCGTTAGAGAATAACATCACAGAAAAACGAGTGTGCATGTATACCTACAATTGATGCTACTTTTGACACCTACCTATAATTGATGTTAACACAATGTAAACACGATCGTTACCCTGGCTCAGATCGGCTTCCTCCGCCATTCTTTTCCCTTGGGCAGTTACTTCTTCTTTCCCTCCGTCTTCTTTATGTGGGTCGTCTACTCCTCTTTTTCTCTCTGTCCCACTCTACCTCAGCCCAACAAGCTCTAGATGATCACCATCTTCATTCTCGTCTTTGACCGGCCGTTACCGGGAATATTGAAGGCGGAAGTTATGTTGGACAACATTGATGGTCAGCATTGAAGACACCTTGTTGACCGTTAGTACCACCTAGACGCCACCCCATCGCCTAATCCCTGGACCATCACACGTGCAGGCGATCACCCCCTCTCCCTGACTTTCACCCTCCTACGTCAAGCGGCGACCTCGCTACACCGAACACACAGATGGACGCTCTCTCCCTCTCCTCCTACTAACCACGAGCCTTCTTTCCCCTTCGTTCTCCCAGCTTTGTCACCACCAGTCTTCCTTAGTGGAACAAGGCACCGGAGGACATTTCTTCCCTCGGCATACCAGTCCGGTAAGCTCTTCTCTTCTTCATTCTCCTTCTCGTCGCCAGAGATGAACAACTCCCCTCACTCCCTTCTTCTATACAACAGTGTAACAGCAGACAAAATCGTCGGCGAGTCTGGTTGGAGTTCTCCCGTACCTGTAACCGGCGCCGGAAGTAGGTAACCTTCTATCTCTCCCTTTCCCTCCTCAACCAAACTGTACGTTAATGGCCATGAAGGCCGTTGGGTTGTTCTCTTATGTTGGTCTCGGTGGGTCTCGAACCTTGGCGGCCGGATTTCACAAAAATCCCACCTTGTGTGCCTTGCAGGAGTCGATCCAAAGATCTCCAAGAAGGTAGAACAGTCTTGATTAAAGTAGATCTCAATACGAAACTAAACTTTATCATACAAAGTTTTATGCTCCCAATATCCATACACAAGGAACTAGACCAGATCAATAGACAAATCTTCTTCAACAAATTATCCATTAATAAGTTGGGACAAGATTTGTAAATCAAATGAAGCAAGAGGAGTGAGTAGAAGTAAAGAAGAAGACGTGAACAAAGCCCTTCAAATGAAAATCCTTCGAAAAATTATGGTCGAACCAGATAAGATTTGGGTTAAGTTAATCGAGGAGAAATATCTAAAAGGAAGTCGCTTGTGGTGCTACAAAACTGGAAATAATACATCATGCCAATGGAAACGTTTAACTAATAAGCCTACGTCTAGAGTTTGAAAAAGGTTTTAGATGGAGCGTGAGGATAGACGAACGATCCAAATATGGAAAGGCACTTGAATTTTTGAACAACCAATGAAGCATTATGCATCAAATAAAGATTCAATAATAAAAAAATTGTGAAACAACAAGTTCTCTTATCACAAACAACAAACGGGACCATGATAAAATAAACAATCTCCTTGAATCTCTGATCATGGAAGCCATTGTTGTGATAATCCTTAGTTACCCACTATCTATATGCAACATCCAATACAAACTATATTGGGACCCTAGAAAAAAAATGATTGGCTCTCCACTAAAGCCGCATTTGAGCTTCTACACAAATCTAAAGGAATAACCCAGCACGACAATACGTAGATTTGAAGCTTGAACATAATGCCAAAAATTAACTATTCTATGTAGAAATTATTCATAGATAGACTCCCAACAAAGTAAAACTTTGAAAAACAAAATATTTGGAAGCCTGTACGCGGAGGTATATGCCCTCAGAAAAGTACCACTAAGAGCAACAAAAATGGATAAAGAATATCGAAATTGAAGGAGATAATTTCACGATTATCAACTCAATCAATAATATTTGGAAGCCTCCATGGAAAATTGATGTTATCATCTCAAACATTTCTCTTATTTTGTCTGATTTCACGTAGATTCAAATCCGCCATATATTCAGGGAAGTCAACGGCGTTACGGACAAGCTCGCGACACTAGGTCACGACAGCCCTGCAACCGGAGTATCGGTCCCACATGAATTAGATACAACTTTTATAATAAAAAATAACTATTATTCAAGAAATATCTTATTTCTATTTTGATCATAACTTCTATTTAAATTATATTCTATTTTCATTGTGATCTCATTTCCTCTTAAACAAATATTAAAACAACTACTATTAAATCATAGTAGATTTGAATTATCTTTGTAACTATAATTTTTATTTAAATTAGATATTACGTCTACATTTTATATATGTGTGAGTATTTATAAAATAAAAATACATAAACTTTAATTCTAAAATTTTTAAAAATAAAATAGATTGTTTATATTAGATCAATTCGTACAAGATACGGGAATTAAACTAAAACTATACTAAAGCAGATGTAATAAAGCTTAGGTGTCGCACGCACGTTCGTTTTTCCTACGTGTCGCATCGAGATTAAAGCCACCAAATTCTTTTAAAAAAAATATATTTTGATAATATTTTACTTTTATTTTCATTAGAAATAAAATAACTTCTAATTAAATTAGATACATTTTTTAGTTGAAAAAGTTTTATTTAAGAAATATCTTATTTTCATTTTAATCACAACTTGTAGTTAAATAATATTTTACTTTCCATTGTGATAGCATTTCTATTTTAAAAAATAAAATAAAACAACTTATATTAAATTAGATTAGATTTTAATTTTGTTGCAACTAGATCGTCTATTTAAATAAGATAGTACGTCTACATTGTATATATGTTGGTTTATCAAATCAAAAATACATAAATTTTTAATCTTTTTTTTATAAATAAAATAATTTATTTATATTAGATCAATCTTATACCATTATTAAACTAGTTTTTAGAGAAAGAAAACAAAATTTTCTTCTCATTTAATAAGTTTATGTTTATCACATTACCAAAAATGTTGACATAAATAATTAAAGACCAATAAAAATAGTTGGATATGAACATCTTAAGGGGCTTTGGTTGCACCCAACCAAACAACATCATTATCGTGTTAGACAAAATTCTCCCTATCATCTTTACAGTTGGTGTCAACCCAAAGATTATATATTATATCATATCATATTATAAGTACCGACGACCCACACTCCTCAAATCAAACAATGTTTTATTCTTCAGTAAGTGTATTATAAATTTACTATGTAGTATTGAAATTTAAAAATAATATGCGTAATATATGTATTTTTAAGGTTAATATTTGTACAGTATTAATTATTTTTAAGAGAATATAAATTATTTTAACATTTAGTATGAAAATAATTTTATAAATTAATTTTGTACTATTGGAAGATTAAACATTTTTATGAATTACGTTTAAAAATTCAAGCATAAAAGTCTAATGAAATTTTACTTTTTAGTACTACTATTGAGATATATTTTTATATTTGAACATTATCGGATAGCATATGCACAAGAAGGTGACCTAAACATGTACTTTGAGGGGTTGCTGTGAGTCTTTTCCTTCTTTAAAAAATATATTTCTTTTCCTAAAATCAGTAGAATGATCATCTTCAAATTGTTGCCATTTTATTTTTAAAACTCTTTATTGAAAAAAAAAAACAATTCATATATATCTATATAAGATTGGAATCCCTAACTCTATTACGTACGTATTAAAAACAAGAAACAAACTACAAAGATATCTAAAATCAACCTTAGTTAAAATTTATATTTCGTGATTATATTTTTGTGTTTGTTTTGTTATTAAAAATAACCGAGAAAAATAATAATTTATTACAAACAATTAAATATATTTTTTAGTCACTTAAGTATAGTATTCTATACGCTAAGTTTTTAACATATAACATAATATATAGCGCAAGTTAGACTTGGGTTGCAAACCTAAACCGACGGTTTAGGTTTATCTTTAGGCCAAACTTAAACCGTGGGTGTATAAACACCGGCAAAACCGCCGGTTTGTTAAAAAAAAAAAAAAAGATAGAATAAATATGTAATATTGTAATGTAATTAAAAAAAATGAAAGAAAATATTGTAATGTTAATGTAATTAAAAATAGAAAATAACTATGTAATATAGTAATGTAATTTTAAAAAAAGCTTGAACCGGTTACAGGTTGTCTACATTTCACTCGAGGTTAAGAGGAATCAAAACCCACATAGTTCTTTCACCTTTACTCACATTTTCGGACTTCCGAGTTGTTTTCGTTACCCTGCTTACCTTTCGGCCTCGGAAGTAGTGGCGATGTCATCAGTGTTAGAATCCGATTTTGAGTCATACATCTTGCTTTTCGTTGTTTCCGCTTCTCCACCCTTATACAATCTTGAATACAAACTTGCACCTCCAACTTTTCGGGTTTCAATTGAGTTCTCTTGTAATTGAGCATATATGTTCCCTTCTTGGCTAAATGCTTGCTCCATGACAATTTTCATTAATGTTGGATATTTTGGGGCTAGTTTCTTCCACCAATCCAAAACATCGAAAGAATTACTATCAACACTAAAACATGTTAGATAATCTTGAAATTTTACATTTGAGGATGAATGTCTTGGTGTTTTTACCCTTTTGGCTAAAATTTGTTGTGCTTTTGAAAGAAGAGGAGAAGAAGAAGAAGAAGAAGAGGATGTAGGAGTATGTGTAGTATAAGAAGTTCTAGCACTTGTTTCAAATGAAGAATTAAAACTTTCAATTTCGATACGAATATCTTGCATAATGTTAGGAACCATGACATCTCTACCCAAACATTCATAATAAACAAACAACAAATCGGAAACACCATTAAGTTTAAGTCTATGATTAAAAACAAACGGCAGTTATAAGATAAATCATGGGAATATCATAGTAATATTTTAGCCTTTCGATTTCATGTCTAAAAATCTATAAGAAGTTGTGCTGTAAACGTAACTCATGACATTAGTTGCATCACTAAAAATCATTAAAAATTACAAATATCAATGCAAGTATTCCAAACATCTTCATCATCAAGAATTGACCAAGGAATGTTTTGTGCGAAAGATCTTTGTAATGAACGGCTTGACCAAGTAATTTGTAAGTTGAGTTCAAACGAGTTCCAATGTCTTTTGAAAATGCAATTGGGTGAACATTACTAGTTAAACATAATGTACTCCATTTTTTCCCCTCAATTCGGAGTAGTGCCAAATGTGTTCAATAACGTCGGTGATGGAGGTTAGCATAGCAGCTAATATCTTAAGTCCATCTTGAACACATAAGTTTAAAATATGACATGCACATCTTTGATGAGTAAAAGGAGTTGTAAAAAGTTTCCCGCCTCCGCGACTAAATGGTTCACGATGATGGTGTTAACGGATGATTATCAAAAGAATATGAAAAAACTCGACCTTGTATATTAAAATCTTGTAAAATCTTTTTTAATCAACTTTCCAATGTTTGGTGCATCATGTCTTTGGTTAAAATGGCGAAATGCAATAACATATTTATGCAAAAATAGATCGTTATCAATACAATGTAAGCTAATGCCCATGTAAAAGTGTTTTGGTGATCTTGTACTCCAAATATCACTAAAAATGAAAACTTGATGCGAAAAAAGATGACAAAATCGAAAGAATTATTTTTTTTGTAGGTAAGATTTGAAACTAATTTAGAAGCGGTTTTGGGAAATTTTGGTTTAGAAGAAGGTTGTAGATTTTTCTTTTTTTTTCTTTTTTTTGTAGGTAAGATGACAAACTCGCGGTTAAACCGCCGGTTTGGTCCATTTAAAAATTTAAAAAAGTAAAATAAAAAGTATCCCTAAACGGCCGATACCGGCGATTTAGGTGTTTTTAACAAACCTAAACCGTCGGTTTACCCAAACTGTCAGTTTAGACTGGTTTGAAAACCGTTGGTTTGGCGGTTTAGGTGTTTTTTGGAAAGAAAAGTGGATAGTCTAATCCGCTCGTTGGTTCTATCGTAGCTAAATTGTGGGTAAAGGTTGATCTTCCCATCAATCAACATTCGATGCCAAAACACAACAATAGACTTTATAGTCTAGGAAAAAGCTTCTTTTTAATAGCGGTCATAGGGGTTCAAAAAGGATCTGATCATAGATAGAGACTTAAACCCGTGAAGGGTAAGGACGGATGTAGCCAAGTGGATCAAGGTAGTGGATTGGGAATCCAACTCGTATATCATTAGGCCATCTATTAGACTATTACTACAAGGCATGGCAGGAAGATTCTTAGCATCATCCCTAATGAAAGTGTTTGTAACCAACTCTCTATCCCACGAACCCGTTTCTTCATTTAAGAAAGAGGTGTCCTTATAGTGTGAATCACAACATAGTGTTTTTTGTTGTTTTCGTATAACACCATCCAACCTTGTTTAGCAAAGAGTGCTTTACTAAAAACTTTAAGTCCCAAAACTCATTACTTCCAATTTATTTGGAGAACATATATATTCCTAACTTTTTCAGTGGATATTCTTTCTTTTATTGCTTGATCCTACGATTCCCACCAAAACCTCGTCATTATCGAGTGATTTTCATCAATTAAGTTGGCTACAATTGATAAACTTCTATAATTTGAAAGTGTGAATCACAACATAGTGTTTTTTGTTGTTTACTTGCAAGTGAAAATGCTTCATCCGAAATAAATAAGTATTATTTTAGAATTTAAATTACAATTAAATTTATATATAAATTTATATTTTTAAACCCTTAATTAAGAGCCGTAAAATTGTTCATAAAAATATTTTAATTGTTTTAAAATTAATATTTTCACTTATTAGTTCAAAGGGAGGTGTATATATAATAAGTGGTATAATTTTAAAAAAATATTTCATAAAATTTAGAGTTATTTACTACCTTTTTTTTAAATGAAAAAACTTTATAAGATGAAAGTTATTTAGGGCGCGTTTGATCTAGTTCGGTCCATTATATTTCAAATTTAATAGTATTTTTGTGAATTATTGATTAATTAAGGACTTGTCTACTTGCAGATTAGTTTATTTTCGGGTTTATAAATTAAATGAGTTTATATGAGTTTATAGTTTATTTTCGGGTTTATTTATCAATGAGTTTATATAAATAAATCATATAAGGTTGTTTACTTGGAGTTTATTTTTTGAGTTTATTTTTGTTCAAAATACACTTATGTCTCAAAAAAGCCGAAGAAACTACGGAGAATACATAGGGATGAACAAGCAATATCGGGTTGGAAAAGAAAAATGCTAAAATCGGGTTTTAAACAAAAATAAACTCATTTAAGTAAAAATAATCATGGTCTGATAAGTTTATTTTTGACTGGTTTATAAACCCGAATAAACCCATAGAGAAATAAATCAATCCTCAAGTAAACACGCATAAAAGTTAAACCTGTGATTTATAAACTAAATGAAACAGAATTAAATTACAAGTAAATAGTCCATAAAATTATAAAATTATCATCGCCAAAATAATCTCAATCACAAGTCATGTAAACGAAACCTCGTTCCCATGTCCGGATTTGGCAACATTTTATAGATTGATAATAACATCCAAAAAAAAGGGCCAGTTGATTTCCATAATAAGATAGGGTTATTTATTTATTAAGAAGATGGGTATTGATGGCCAATTGTCTCTTGTTTGTGATTTATGTTGTCGATGATAATGTTATATCCATAATTTGGCTTCGGTAGACATATCGGCAAATCGTTTGAACATGAAGATATCAATGTTTCATTATGGTCTCTTCTTTGGTTTTCTTTAGCTTCATTTGAAAATGGTATCCATAATCCCATACAATACAAACACGTAAGGAAGTAGAGGTACAAATTAGGGCAGTAATACGAGAGTAATACGAGACAAGCTATTCGTGTTCGGCTTGTTAAAAGCTCAGTTTGTGCTTGTTTATTTTTTAAATGAGCCGAATATGAACAATTTTTATAGCTCGTATAAAATTTAGGCTCAGCTTGTTTATAAACAAGCCGAGCTTGAGCATGTCGATGCTCGACTCGTTCGGATAAAATAACACTATATGACCTACTCAGACTCGGCTCGAGCTTGTTCACTTTCTAAACAAGCCGAATATGAACACATAAAACTCGTATAAAATTTAGACTCGACTCGTTTATAAACAAGTCGAGCTGAACACGTCGATGCTCGGCTCGTATTACACCCCTAGTCCAAATATCCAACCTAGATACATGCTCGAAAATCAGTAGTTTGAAAAGATATTATTATTACACAAATAATATGATCATGAGATGAAAAACATTTTACGATATCCCACTTCTGTTATATTAATACACTTTTGTTGTATTAATTTTCAACGGTGCATTAGTGCATTACACACTTATACGTTGATTTTGATCCTGTAGGTGTGAGATTAAATTTCAAATGTAAATATAATATATAAAAAAATAATTTAAATGATCTTTTTATTATAAAAATAAAATAAAACATTTGACCAATTATTTATATATTATTAATTATTTCATTTTTTTTACATCGTAACGGTTTTTTTAATATTGATTAATGTTAACATTTACTTTTTTATTAAAAAATAATAAATCATAGATGATATAATGTTATAACTTTTATCTATATATTAACTAAAGTAGAGGGTATTTGAGAGAACGTAACATGTAAGGATGACAAAGGGTCAATGGTGGGTGGATGACCTGATCTCTATCCGACCCGACAACATAATTCAAACATCTCACACCACCCGTTATCTATAAATTGAGTTTACATTAATCTCCCCGAGTTTTCAACCTAGCTTCTATAAAACTGGCATTTTTAGAAGGTTGAAAACGTGAGCATCAGATTTTAGGGAAAAATTTTTTCAAAAAAGAAATTAAGAAAACTCCAATTTCTAGAAGGTTAAAACGTGACACTCGGCTCTCGTAAATAATTTACAAGACCTACTTAGAGTAAATGAGTAATGGTCGAACTCGGAGAGATTAATGTAACAATTTGAATCATGAATTTCAAATAGAAATATTACGGCCCGGACTGTTAGCATGCATTGAAGCTAACGGTCCATGGAGCGGTTGGCAATATGAACCGTCATGATCCACTTTTTTTTTTTTTTGAAAAAAATGTGTTGTTTGGGTTCAATATGGTCATGACCAAACCAAGACCGTAACTAGTTTTATTTTATTAAAATAATATAAAAAGTATACAACATGGTTCAAGACCGGACTGGAATACTTTGGTCTAAACCACACTATATTCAATAGTAACAGTCCATGGCTAAACCAAACCGTAATTTTTGATCTTGTCCAAAACTTCAGAGCCCTAAATAAATAAAAAATGAACATGTGGCATAAATGTATAAAACACTAACACTTGTTGATAAAAACATTTAACTTTAATTTAAGTGTATAGACTCGTGATTTATGACGTATAAAGACTAAATAAATTATCACTTTTTATGTGTATAAATTTGATGATTTCTGATTTAAAATAATTTTGATAAGACTTATTTTGTTGCGGTGATAAACTAAAGGTTCGATCTTTTTATCTATTCTCGGTGAATTCACCAAGAATTTTAGTACAATAATTTTTAGGGATAGATATATTTAGGACCAAATAAGAAACTTCATCTTTTTTTAATGTATATTTATATTCTAAATATCACCTTCAATTATTTAATATGTTTAGGACCAAATTAGAAAATTGAATGAAAGGTGAGGAGCTTTAATACTAAAAATAAAAAAAGTAAAAATTGAAAGTTATGGTAATTTGAGAATTAAATATTTGTATGGACCACACTAAATTTTGGTCTCGGAGTTGTCGAACTCTAACGTTGATGTCTCAACGGCGGAATTTCAAATATAGTTTTCTCAATTATGTGAAGAGTTCCTCTCAAGTTGACGGTAATTACGTATGGTCGGAGAAGACACCAACCCATCGGACAATCTGCCCACCTTTGTGGGCCTTTTTCTGGCCCACACTGAGCCCATCTGAGCCCAATATTAGGTCACTTTCCTTAGCTGCCAAATTTAGTGGACCTCCTCATATCATAACTTTAAATACTCGCCTAATATGTTATACAATTTTATATTACAACTCTTTCATTATGTTACCAAAACATAATGATGCCATTGGAAATATGTATGTTTGTAAATTTTATAATTTAACTTATATTCATTTGTCAAATGCACGAATTAGTGTCAAAATATCTTTACAATTAGTTAAAACTTCAATGCGCAAATCTCGTTTTCATCTTCTCTTAATTATGTAAAATAAAAGCATTAAACTAATTTAAATTGATAATTAAGAAGTAATTATATACCGTTAATTATGAGCTTAACCCATCATTCTTAAATTATTTTAAAATTAATACTAATATAAATTACTTCACTTTTAGTATTTATAAAAATTTTGGATTATTTTTGTACTATATTTGTATCACTAATCTATTTAAGAAACAAAGGGGTAACAAGTGATACCTCATCATCTTGTTCTTCACTTATTTATTAAATTACCATTTTTATTAAATAATTTCAATTCCAATTATATAAAGTAAATCAAACTTTTTTTTTGAATCTTCTTTATATTTTTTTTATAGTGTAGTTAAGACAAATCTTTAATTATGCAAATTATTGTAACACCTCAAATTCTGAGAATTTGAGATGTCACTTATGACTTCACAATGGGTCACAAACTTAGCTTAAGAACAACTTAACTGAATCTTACAACAAGACACAAATAAGAAACCGATTAAAATACTAATGAAAATAAATGACCTGAAAGAAAATACAATCAGCCGTCTAAAGAGTGACAAAATCCAACAGAAAGGGAAACAAATTTGTCACCAACAATAATCCCAAAATTCCAAATGATAAATATGAAAACCCGGCTGACCACCTCTATCTGGATCCCTCAACAATAGCCTAATTTATACACCGTTAGCTAACAATTCAATATATAAGCTAATAGTAAGTAGCACATGCACACGAAATAAAGAAATGAAACACATAGCATACTCACACTCAATGTTATTATTATCTTCCATTAGGTGATTCACTTCTACTAGTTCAACTTATTGTGTGGCATGAAGGTCTCCCGACCTTCGTCTCTGTCCCCGTAAACCAATCGGAGTGGATCCAATGCATCTCACTGTATACCGATATGGACTGGTCGCAAAGAGCCTCCCAGTAACCTGGCAGCGTTGGGCAGTGATGCCACGACCCGTTCTTATACACTTGAGTCTACTTATACCGTAATGTTGTCCTACTCAAGTTATAATTATAAACATCCAACATGCACCACTACTATAATATACAACCATATACGTATCATTAGCTAAGCAAGTCCGTAAGATTTACCTATGTTGTTCAACGACCGGACATTACTAACTATATATCGTTTGCTCGTTAAATCACTATACCCTACCTGATTAAAGAGGAAATCTTAGAATCATATTTATACCACTTACTACACTTCTAGAATGCTCCTAGACTAGCGAGTAAGTTTTTAGAACAAAAGATTGAGAAGTCTTAACTTTTGCAGAAATTACCAAAACACCCCTAATTTTTCTAAAATTCCAAAAAGTGCCCAAAACGGGTATAAGACCCTCACTATTGTCCAACATCATCTCACCACCCTAAAATATTCATAACGGGATTGAGATATACTCAAAGTTACATCCTAAGTCAAAAATCCTAATTCACACTTCTTTCGGAAACCAATCAATTGTCATAATTTAGCCTACAATAAAATACTTTTACTAATCCCACAAATTTCCGAGAAAATTCCTAAATGTACCATGTTATGTCTACTCCTAGTTAGTATAATCAAAATCCAAAAATACTAAACTATAAGATCCATAAAAAAATCCAAAGTTGCTTCCAAGATCACCAAAATCCATACTTAGCCATATTTCCTTAAAGTTTCGAAAAACTACATGAGATTCCCTACTTCAAGACATCATGAGTCTAAATCTAACCGTTGGATCGTTTCCAAATTTTAATATGTTAAACTAAATAATTCCCTCTATGACATATCAAAAATTCAACAAGAACTAATTCTAAGGTATTGAACTAAACTCCTAAAGTTGGATATTCCTAACAGCTTTTCTGGACCCATATCACATATCTACAAGTCTCGAGTTCGATACCCATAAGATACACAAAACCGGAATTAGAAAACCCACAAGTCACTAGTTTGAATCCTATGGTAAGCACAATAACTCTATCAACGTCCTAACACGAGGCCATAGGTTCGAATCACATGGGAAAGCCAAAGCCGAGATTTCTAAAGCCAAAATACTAACTACACGTCTCAAGTCAAGACTCCGGAGAAGCAAAATGCAGAGAAATTCCAAAACCCACAAGTCCGGTGTTCGATCCTCACTGGAAGCGCAATTGCCGAAACTACTAGCACGAAGGTCTCACGTTCGAACCTAGGAAGAAGCACAATCGGTGAAAACCACAGAGCACGAGGTCTCGATTTTGAGATTGAGGGTAAGCAAAAAAGGGAAGGAGGGAAGTTCTACTCACCAAGATCCAATCAAACAGCCCGAGAGAAGGATGCTCAACGCCGGCGCTGGTCCACGATCTTCTACTCACCTGTAACCACGCGGAAGTAGAAGTTGATCTCCAAAAATAGAAGGAGGACGAGATGTGATAGAGGAAGGGACAGAGAAGAATTAAGGCATGAATGAAATATGCTCACCGATATACTCCCCACGTTGCTCCGGTTGCAGGGCGAGCTCACTCTGGGACGACGTGCACATTCGTTGTTTCTTGCAGGGTAGGAGACAAACGAGATGGTAAATGTACGTGATTTCTGTGGTTTGTTAAGATCGTGCTAAACGAGAGAAGATAGGATCGAGAGGAGAGAATCTTGTTGTTGTTGTAGGTCGCTAGGAGAGAGGAGGTGATCGTCAAGTTGGGCCGCCACGCTAAGTCTGAAGGAGAAGAAGGAAGTGGTCGCCACATGTTCCTCATAGTCCAAGAAAGAAAGAAGGAAAAGAATGGAATCCGTTTCACCAACAATGTTCCAGGCCCAAACGAAAAGACTAACAAGGCTAAGAATGGGCCGGCCAATGTTTGATCCAGAAAGAAGGAAGGAAAGGGAAGGGATGCCGTTTGGCCTGAATGAAAGCCAACTCTGGGTTGTGCTCTTTAGGCCCGGAAAGGAATAACACAAATAAGGGAGACCCACTACCTTCCCTAGACTCACATTTACGGGTTTTTTCAATTAAAAATCCGGTAACGCTACCTTTACCGGAATAAAATTTTTCGGTTATTACATCAATTCTCCCTAAAAAGAAGTTTCGTCCCAAAACTTTAAATACTAAGTCATCCTCAAAGCCTAAACTTTACTATCTCTATTGCTATCCTTGCTGGTGAAATTACTTTCTAATTCTTCTTTAATAAAAGACATCATTAAGCATTCTAAGTCACACTAGCAAACAACAAAGAACACTTTAGCTCATAAACAAGAAATTCAAACCAAGTATATATAAATATAGGTCCGATGACTAACCCGTCTCCCAAGTAGTATCCTCCGTCTCCCAAGTAATATCCTAAACTTCACTCCGTGTATCGCTCGGGATAGGTACTCCTAATAGTATCCTCTATCTCCCAAGTAGCATCATCTACTCCCCGCCTGAACCACTGAATCCGTAGCATGGGGATCTCCTTAGACCGCAAGCAACAAGTACTCCTCTACAAGATAGCTATCGGGTACTCTATAAAGATGTGGTTTGGCTCGATATTCAAGTCCTCATAGTTGACTATATGTCTCGGATCTGGTATATACTCTCTCGACTAAGACACATGGAATACCGGGTGAATGCACTCTAGTGCAGGTGGTAGCGCTAGTCGGTAAGTTACCTCACCTACTCTCTCTAAAATGTCAAACGGTCTGACATATCGGAGACTCAGTTTTCCCTTAATGCCAAAACGCCAAACGCCCCGCGTAGGAGACACTCTCAACCAGACCTTAGACCCAATCCTGAACTCCAATAGTCTACGTCGCTTATTGGCGTAGAATTTCTAGCGACTCTACGCTGCTAGCTTATGCTCTTGGATCTGAGCGACTCGAGTTGTATCATCTTGTATCCTCTCTAGAGCAACCCCCTCTGCTCTCCTAGCCTCATCCCAAAATAACGGCGTACGACACCTCTATCCATACAACGCCTCATAAGTAGCCATACCAATAGATGCATGCCAAATATTGTTATATGAAAACTGCACTAGAGGAAGGTAATATGGCCAAACCTGCCCCCAATCTAGTACACAAGCCTTGAGCATATCCTCTAAAGTCTCGATGGTCTTCTCCAACTGACCATCGGACTGAGGATGATAAGCAGTAGTGAAGTGGAGACTCGTACCCAATGCAATATGTACCTACTCCCAAAATCTCGAGGTGAATCATTCATCTCTATCGGAAACGATAGTCCTCGGCACTCCATGTAGTCTCACAATATGCCTTGTGAACTCCTCGGTTAAACGACTCACCGGCCACATTTCCTTGAAGGAATAAAACGGGCGGTTTTCGTAAGTTGGTCCACTACTACCCAGATAACACCAAAACTCTTACTCGGTTTCAGTCCTGTAACGAAATTCATAAAGATATCCTCCCACTTCTATTGTGGTACTAGCAGTGGGTGATGATCTCCTCCTTGTCTATGATGCTCGATCTTGACCTGCTGACAAGTCGAACACTAGGCTACATATCTAGCCACATCAGGCTTAAAGCCACCCCACCAATAGGAACGTCTCAAATCTCGGTACATCTTGCTAGCACTTGGATGTACCGAGTTGGGTGTAGCATGAGCCTCCTACAAAATCTTCTGTCTCAACTCCTCGTCCAACGGTACACATATACGCCCCTAGCGTCTCATAACTCCATTAGCTCCAATCACACACTGTGGGGCTTCACCTCGGGTCATCCTATCCCGTATCATGGATAATATCGGGCAACTCTCCTACTTCTGTTGGATCTCGTCCAACGGATCAAGTAATAACTCTAATGCACCCAGATGTTGGTCGGTATCCGGAAACTGTATCTTACCCTCTAATCTCGCCAAATCCCATTGTAACTAAGGTTGGGCTGTCAAACGAGCTATCACTCTCTCTCGAGGAGTCTTTCGCCTAAGCGCAACAGCGACTATATTCGTCTTGCCCGGATGGTATAACACCTCTAGATCAAAATCCTTGATCAACTCCAACCATTCAATTCCCACTGAGTGAAAAATGGACTTCAGGCTCTTGTGGTCCATGAAGATTTGACGCGTTGTCCCATAAAGGTAATGGCGCCAAATCTTCAGGGCATGGACCACTGTAGATAGCTCTAGATCCTCAATCGGGTAGTTCTCCTCATACGTCTTCAGTTGACGAAACGCATAAGCAATGACCTTACCCCTCTGCATCAAGACACATCCTAAACCCAGCTTGGATGCGTCGCTGTATATTACAAAATCCTCAGTATCCTATAGTTGGGCTAATATCATAGTAGAAGTCAATCTCCTCTTCAGCTCCTCAAAACTCTTCTAACAAGGCGCATACCACACAAATCGAGTCGTCTTCCTCAGAAGATAGGTAAGTAGTCGGACAATCACTGGAAACCCTTCCACAAACCTACGATAATATCCTACTAACCCCAGGAAGTTATGCACGTCCTTGATATTCTTCGGAGGTTGCCATGAAGATACAAACTCAATCTTTGTCGGATCGACCTTAACTTCCACAACAATGACTACATGGCCAAGAAAGGCCGCCTCTGACATCCATAAATCACACTTAGATAACTTGGCGTATATCTCGTTGTCTTGGAAAATGCGCAACACGGTCCTCAAATGCCTTGCATGCTCATCCCGATTATGGGAATACACCAGTATATCATCAATGAGTACCACCACAAACTGATCTAAGTAGTCGATGAATATCCCATTCATCAACTCCATAAACACGGCCAATGCATTCATAAGTCCGAATGGCATCACTACAAACTCGTATTGGCCATACAAAGTACGAAAAGCCGTATTAGGTGTATCCTGCTCTCTCACCCTCAGCTGGTGATAACCTAATCTGAAGTCGATCCTGGAAAACACTGCGGATCCTTGTAAATGATCAAGCAAGTCATCTATACGGGGCAGAGCATACTTATTCTTGATAGTCACCCGGTAGTCGATACACAGTCTTATCGATCCATCCTTCTTCCTCACAAACAGCACCGGGGCACCCTTTGGAGACACACTAGGGCGGATGAACCCCTTCTCAACCAGCTCCTCTAATTGCTTGTTGAGCTCTAACATCTTAATGGGCGTCATACGCTATGGAGCCTTCGAGATCGATCTCGTACCAGGCTCCAACTCAATACCGAAATACACTCTCCTCTGTGGCGGTAAGCCAGGAAATTCATCCCTGAACACCTCGGTAAACTCGCACACTACCGGTATCTCGTCTAATCCTTGACTCCATCTTCCTTCATGGAATAGCACCAGAAGGCCTCACAACCCTACCCGATCAGCCTGACCGCTCTAACTGTGATGATGACATATCTAGATTTCCCGAGATCCCATCCTCGGAAGACTTGTATTTACCCCTCCTGTAGTAACCGTCACTGTCCTCCTACCTATATCAAGTATTGTTCCGTACTTAACCATCCAATCAATCCCTAAGATAACATCCTCATGCACTAACTACATGACCAAGAAATCAACCAGCCAGTCTCGACCCGCGAGACGAACGGGACAATCATGAATCTCCCGAGAACCTTTAACCTTACCCCCATCTGGTAATCTTACTATAAAAGGTACCCCCTGTATCGTATCTAAGGACAACCTATATACGCAAGCATTATAAATAAAAGAAAGGGTAGCCCCCCCCCCCCCCCCCGGTATCAAATAACACTCGAACTAGCTCATCTTTAATCAAAATTGTATATGTAGCCGTAAGGGCAATCGACTGGTCAACACTCCTCAACTCAATCGCCCGTAGTTATGTTCCTCTGGTGTCTGCTGCATTACCACCATGACCTCTACCACAACCAAGTCCCTGGTTAGAACCCTATGGCGGAGGATGTCTTAGAGCTTTGTGTTTGTGCTATTGTTGATATCCGGGTGCTATTTGTTGATAAGGCCCATAGGCCTGGTAATGTGAATGTCTTTGTCCACCACCATGAGCACCAACAAGAGAAGATCCCTGTGACTGTGAAGTCCTCCCTTGTCTGCAAAACATGGCCCGATGTCTTGATCTGTCGCAAGTAAAACAGGTAACCACGGGATATCTACATTGTGCCCAAAGATGATCATATGTGCAAAAGTTGTAGCTTCGTACATCTCCTATTGTCGTATGACTCATAGGTGGAAAGCTCTATCGTCCTTGAGTATGTCCTCTACTATAACCAACTCCTCTTGTCACATGACCTGAATGTCCCACCTTTTGTCTCTTTTCTGGACCACCAGTCTGAGATGTTCTCCTAACTCCTAGCCTATTATCTATCAAATGTTGCGGCTTTGTCCTGATAATCCGGAGAAGACTCGCAGCAGAAACCCGCAAGATAAGAACGGGTATCCTCCCTCAACCTCAACGAAGAAAAGTACACATGTTGCGTTGCAGGCGGGGAATCTGACCCCAGTAGTGCCAACTCCTCTCTAAACTTTCTGATCGTTGAGGCGATTATAATATCCTCGTTAGTGAAGTTGGGCATAAGTGATCTCTAACCAGATTCCTCAACTGCTCAAATGTAGTAACTCCCACTCTAAGTGTCCTCTACCAGTATTGGATTTGGTCCCTAAACAAAGTCTGCACTAACTCAACCCGACGATCCTCAAGGCAACGGATCGATTCCAAAGCAGACTCCACGGGACCTAGCCACTGCTCCACCTCTAATGTAATCTTCCCGTCGAAGGGTGGTACTCGCATGTGGTTGAAATTTTTCAACCACGAGTTTGACACTAGTTCCCGCACCTCAGCACCTACTCGGCCAACCTCAACAGCTCTCTTGGGTACAACCTGTGTAGGGGCCACAACAACTCTCTCGGGTACAGCCTGTGCAGAGGCCACAATAGCTTTCTTGGGTACAACCTGTGCAGGGGACACTCTTTGTGACACCTCAACAGACCTAACAAGCCTCGGGGGATCTGGAGCTCGATCCGCTCTCTTAGTTGCCTCACTCACTTGTTGGACGAAATCTCGAAACTCCGATTCTCCCATCGAGATACAACCTTATCTGGTTGTCCGTATCCTTGAAGGTCTTGGCCTCAACGGGTCCAACACTCACAGCAATCTCTTCCTCAACATTAGTTTCGGACTCAACTATAGGTGGCTTGTAAACAGCACCACGACCCCTACCTCTTGCAACTGTCAGTCCGCCTCTACGACCGCGCCCTTTAACTACAGGAGTCCTACCAACCCTACCACGTCCAGCAGGAGGCAGAGGTGGACGACCCCAACCTCAACCAACCATATCAGCTACCCTATTATGTGTCATATGTGCGGAATTATCGAAACTAAGATTAGAACAAGAATTAACTAACCAACCAACAAAATACAAGTCCATACTATCCAAATCCAAACTAATACGTTGAGATCTACGGAGAGTGGTGGTGGTTTCCATACTGACTATCCCAACCCGACTATGCAAATTTTTTAAAACAAAATTCATTTTGAAAATTCAGATCCCTTGTGGATTCTGTTTATTTATTCGGCCTCTTAATAGATTACGGGTGCCATTGTTGCCAACCTAAGCTCTGATACCATGTTTTCATACCCCGAATTCTAGGAACTCGAGATGTCACTGGTTAGGACCTCACAATGGGTCACGGCCTTAGTTTAACAACTTAACTGAATCTTACAACAAGACACAAATAAGAAACCATTTAAATACTAATGAAAATAATTGACTAGAAAGAAAACACATTCAACCGTCCAAAGAGTGACAAAATCCAACAGAAAGGAAAACGAGTTTGTCACCAACAATAATCCCAAAATCCCAAATGATAAATATGAAAACCCGGCTGACCACCTCTCTCCGGATCCCTCAACAACAGCCTAACTTGCAAGGTCTAACAACGCCGGTATACACCGTTAGTTAACATTTCAATATATAAGTCAATACTAAGTAGCACATACACATGCAATACAGAAATGAAACACATAGCATGGTCACACTCAATCTTATTATAAGTCAATATATAAGTCAATAATAGTTCAACTTATTGTGTGGCACGAAGGTCAAAGTGTCCAAAACGGGTTTAAGATCCTCACTATTGTCCAACAATATCTCACCACCCTAAAATATGCATAACGGGTTTGAGATATACTCAAACTTACATCCTAAGTCAAAAATATGAATTCACACTTCTTTCAGAAATCGATCAAGTGCCCTACTTTTACGATAAAATACTTCTACTAATCCCAAAAATTTCCGAGAAAATTCATAATGTACCATGCCATGTCTACTCATAGTTAGTATAATCTTAATCCAAAAATACTAAACTATAATATTCATACGAAAATCCAAAGTTGCTTCCAAGATCACCAAAATCCATACTTAGCCATATTTCCTTAAAGTTCCAAAAAACTACATGAGATACCCTACTTCAAGACATCATAAGTTTAAATCTAACCGTTGGATCGTTTCTAAATTTTAATATGTTAGACTACATAATTCCCTCTATGACATATCAAAAATTCAACGGTAACCAATAATTCTAAGGCATTGAAAAAAACTCCTAAAGTTGGATATTGCTAAATGCTTTTCTGGACCCATATCACATATCTACAAGTCTCGAGTTCGATACTCATAAGATACACAAAACCGGAATTAAATAACCAACAAGTCACTAGTTTGAATCCTATGGCAAGCACAATGATTCTACCAACGTCCTAACACAAGGTCATAGGTTCGAATCACAAGGAAAGCCAAAGCCGAGATTTCTGAAACCAAAATACTAACCACACGTCTTGAGTTCGAGACTCCGGAGAAGCAAACTGCAGAGAAATTCCAAAACCCACAAGTCCGGTGTTCGATCCTCACTAGAAACGCAATTGCCGAAACCCCTAGCACGAAGGTCTCACGTTCGAACCTGGGAAGAAGCACAACTTGTGAAAACCACAAAGCACGAGATCTCGAGTTCGAGATTGAGGGTAAGCAAGAAGGAAAGGAGGGAAGTTCAACTCACCAAGACCCAATCAAATAGCCCGATAGAAGGATTCCCAACGCTGGCACCGGTCCACGATCTTCTACTCACCTGTAACCACGCAGAAGAAGAAGTCGATCTCTAGAAATTGAAGGAGGACGAGGGATGATAGAGGAAGGGACAGAGAAGAACAAAGGCAGGGAAGAAACATGTTCACCGAGATACTCCTCATGTTGCTCCGGTTGTAAGGGCGAGCTCACTCTGGGACAACGTGCACTGTCGTTGTTTCTTGCGGGGTAAGAGACGAACCAGATGGTAAACGTACGTGATTGATGCGGTTTGTTGAGATCGTGCTAAACGAGAGAAGATAGGATCGAGATGAGAGAATCTTGCAGTTGTTGTCGTCGCCAGAAGAGAAAAGGTGATCGTCAAGTTGGGCTCACGCTGCGTCTGAAGGAGATGAAGGAAGCGACCACCACATATTCTCCATTGTCCAAGAAAGAAAGAAGGAAAAGAATGGGATTTGGCCCACCAACAATGTTCCCAAGCTCAAACGAAAAGACTAATAAGGCTAAGAATGGGCCGGCCAATGTTTGATCCAAAAAAGAAAGAAGGAAAGGGAAGGGAGGCCGTTAAGCCTTATTGAAAGCCAATTTGGGCGGTGCTCTCCCGGAAAGGAATAACACAAATAAGGGAGGCCCGCTAACATTCCTAAACTCTCATTTACAATTTTCTTCGATTAAAAATCCGGTAACGTTATCGGTATCGAAATAAAATTTTCGGTTATTACAAATATATATAAATAAAGTAAATAAAATAGGGGATTGTTAGACGTACCGGTGAAAATCACTATTTGTCACCGTAACTATGCACTTCGCGTGCGTTGTTCACGGGTTTCCAACTACGCATATGGCGTGCGTAGTTGGAGTCGGAAAAAAATATTAAAAAAAATTGAAAAAAATAAACTACGCGGGGTGCGTAGTCATAGTAAGCAAAAAAAAAAGATTTTTTTTTTTTTGTAATATTAACTACGACTACGCACCCCAAGTGCGTAGTTACGGTGTCAAATAACAATTTTCACCGGTACGGTTAAAAACCACGATAAAATATATTCAGTAAAATTTATGGTGAATTTTTGTCTTAAGTTAATCATTTAGTTTTCATTAAATTTAATTTATAATAATTATTTTTTTCATACATTAATTCTTTAACAATCACATATTTTATAGATCGGATCAAATCGTCTTTTTTATTATTTTATTCTTCAGTAATATGCCCAATATGTATATATGATCGTATATTCTCGTCCATGTATTTCATTTATCTAATTGGTTAACCTAATAAGAATATTTTAATTAAGTTAAATCACTCAACCATCATTTTTGTCATTTCATTTTATTATTAAATAAATATGGCAAACTATATTTCGTTAAAATTAGCCAACTATATTAAAACATTCAAAAACAATACCAAGAATAAACAATCAAATTCCCTTATGTAAAATCGTTACTTTTCAACACTTATAGGCTAAAAATATTCAACAATTTTTAATTTTAATTTTTTTATCAAAACCCTAATTCATCCCTATGAGGAATAAAAACAAATAGGAAATATAAAATTGTGAATTGTGATGAGTTCATGTTATAATTTTTATTTTTGTTTTTATCTATGTTTTATTTATTTATTTATTTTAGTTTTATTTTTTATAAGGTATGTACTCATCTAATTAGCGTGGGTGCGTGCGTGTCTTTGTGTGAGGTAACACACTCTTGTACTCATCTTCTTGTTTTCAAAATGTACGGGCTTCTATTGTAAGTATATTGTAAACTCGCTATAAGACCAAGTTCATCCGTTCAGGTTTAAGCGATCGCCACAAAGATAAAGTGACGTAGCTACATCTAATGTTGAAAAAACGGTCCCCACCTATTTTTTTTTTAACCTGTTTTCTCTTGACATTTGATGACCTTGGAAATTTTAAAAGCTAAAATTTTGACACTGTATTGTGACATTTCTTAAACCAATTAACAACAAAGATACGATCATCAAAATAATTATACGAGTACAATAAAATTTCCATTTGTCTATTTTAATAACTTTAAAATTAATTTAGACAACCGTAAAAACAAAATACGAATAACTTTAAAACTTACTCTATTTTTATTTGATAGACCTGCAATTAATAAGAAGCTATCGACTCTTGATGACGCAAAGAATCAAGAACATGTCATCAGCTCAGGCGGATGATGACCACAAACACTCCAATGAGCCTAAGGTGGTGCACATGATAGCAGGAGGTTGAAGCATTCCATTACCTTCTTCATTTGTTTGCATATCCAAAAATTTGTAATGTATAGAGTATTGAGAGGATTCCAAAAACTCATTCGGATTAGAAACATATAGTATATTTGATATTAAAGCTTGTTAGAATTAGAGGTTTTTCGTGAATTTTCGTTATTTATAGTGTAGGTAAAGTTCATCTATTAACGTGTGATAAAAATGATACTGATAACCAATACTTATCTTTTAACGGTATAAACTAGTATATTTATAAGGCCGTAGAGTTTCAGTCCTAACAGTGGATCATAAATATGTGATTGTCTCAAAACATGTTTATTACTACGATGTCTTTTTTAGCTTTTGAGAAACGAAATAGAGGGGAATTTCCCGTTTTACCCTTCATGTTATTTCATATCTTAGACATATCAAATGCCCTAATTAATAACTCAAGCTACAACTTCATAAATTTGGGTCTCCAAATAATACTGAGGATAAAAATAACTTTCGGGATAAACTAAAAATCGTTAGACGAACAATTGTACGAGCCCTTCCAATCCCTTAGAGTTAAACTAAGAAGACTCATTACTCTTTTCTTCGCCCACCAATAAAATAGGCTTACACGATTACTTAATTTGGGTCGTGTATGGGGATCGCATAGCAACACTCACGATTTTGCAATGTTTGTTTCTATTCTCTATAGTTATTGATGTTTAATTTTAGTTATTATTAATGGATTGATATTGAACATCCAACAAAATTATATAATCGATGTTTTTTTAAAAAAACAAAAAAAATCGATAAAGGTATTCATACAAATAAAGGTGTATCTATTTTTTTTAAACATACAAAATCTAATAAGTGGAATTATATGCGACACAAAAATTTGGGCGTAAGTGAACGCCGTTTTGACTAAAAAGAAAAGTGAAAGAAAAAACGGTTTGACTGAAAATCGGTTTGAGTCGGACAGTGACTCGGTGTAGACTGCAATGGAGAAAAGAAAAAGAAATATTAATGGTATTGAGGTGGAAATCCCGTAATTCTGGTCCATCGGGACAAGCCCACGTGGCGGTCATGTCAGATTGGGACCCACGGCCCACCTCTTAGTTATGGTCCTATCACCTATGGATACATTCGATGGCTCCCTCTTCTCTCTCTCTCATCTATCCATTCGATCCTTTCATTTCTTTTTCTATTTCTTATAATTAATAGACACACTTCTCCAATCTCCAATTAAATAAATAAAAAAAGGATCGTACCCATCATCATTGAACATCATCCACCATTCTTCCTAACTCATCACTCAAAAATAGAAACAAAGAACAAAGATTTGATTTTCTATTTCTCATAACTAAAAGGCAATAAATATATAACGCTATTTTCCTTGTATGGGTGCATGTATTATTTATAATATCAACGAATTTGTGATTAGCATATAATAATGAGCTGTTACTCTAAAACTTTAGAGTTAGCGTGCTTAGAGTTAGCGTGTTTGTGAGAGGACAATTTCAAGGCATGAGTTGGTAGTTGTTACTAATGTCAACAACTGAAAGTTTCAGAGCGATCATGGTTGGCATAAGACAACGTCCCTAAGTCCTCGGATCTTACATTATCTAAAATCTAACGTAGTCTCCTCTTGAAACTGTCGGATTAAGTTTTTAATTGATTTTTGGTCTATTTAAAAACCCGAGTTTATTGAAATTGAAGTTTATTGATAGTAGAAGGTTACATTTGGTAGATGTAAAAATTAGGGGATAAAGATTATAGAAATTAAGTGAGAAAAATAATTCTCTTAATATCGTTTGGTTAGAGGACGAAGGATGAATGTGTGATTGGTGAGTCAAAATTATGGAATGAAATGAAGATTAGGGGGTTAGGGGATGAAATTGGGAGGGTTTTTTCATCCTTGTAAGCATAGATTATGGGAATGAAATTAACACTTGATCTTCATCCTCTATATCACCAAATAAGTCCGAAATGATCAAATTATGGAGATCAAGAGAATTACATTATGGAAATTGTGTAATCCTATTGAACTTCGATTGTAATGATTATCATAATTATTGAGGTAAAATCTCATTTTACCCCTCTTTTTTTTTTCATATGTTTTATATACAAAAAAAAAAAACACATATTTTTTTCTCGTAATTTTATCCACAATCATATTCATTCTACCAAACACTCATTTCACTTATTTTTATATTCATCTTCTTAACACAATTTCATCTAAATAATTATCTTCAACTTCATCCACGTAATTTTACGTTACCAAACAGACCCGAAGTCTAAAATTATTGGATAGATGAAGTATGTAGTTGATTGAAATTTTATATATATATATATATATATATATATATATATATATATATATATATATATATATATATATATATATATAATATCATTCAATAAACTATCGTAATTTTTAAAAACTTATTTCATATATTATCAAATAAAAAATTTCAGCTTACATGTATAAGTTATATAGGATGTGTTGAATATGGTTTTATGAGGTTTAACGTAGATGAAAACTATGAAAAATTATTGTATTTTCTTAAGTCCCATTGGTATGGATTTTGAAAATTATGTGAAGATGTATGTAAAAATAAGATTGTCTTCATCCATAACATATAAGCACAATGAACCATAAACACTCATAACTTCTAAACCCAACACCTTAACTCTTACCTTCTTTTTTTTTTTTTCAAATCTTTATAAATTTGATAAGTTATGGAAAACTTAAGCGCAAGATGAAGCTCTTATGGTTTACTTCGACCTTAGACAGATTTTAAAGGATTGAAGACCAACTCATTTTAATATACCAGAGTTTTGAGTTAGATTATATTATCAGTTTACTCTGGATCCAATTTTGACATATATAACTTTTCATTAAATTTAATTAATGAAAATATATATTTGAATTGGCAAGTTGCTTTTCCTTTTATCTTTTTTTGGAATAAAACTTTATTTAGTTCAAGCTATAAATAAATAAGATAAATATGTTAGTTTATATCTAATGATAAGAAATTAAATCATAGAATCAAAATCCTGAGAAAAATGACATAAAGTATAAAAAAAAATTATTAACATTACACATCCTCAAAAAACTAAAAAAAACTATCAATAGCCTAATAAGTACAGAAGATTACACAAAGATCCAAACAATAAAAATAAAAATAAAAAAACTAAATTAGAGAGAGAGAAAGGGTCGGTTTATATATTATGAACATAAATATATGAACTCTCCGTTACTTGATCCATGTTGTATGTATGATAAATCCTTGAACTTTGTGTACAGCTCCAAATGATAATTCCAGTACATGAATAAGCCTAATCATTTACCTTGTTAAAAATCAAATCATTCACCCAAAAAAAAAAAAAAACTTTGACACATTTTTGTCATGGCCAATCCATGTCTAATCATTTACCTTATATTGTTGATTGATATCTATATTGTTTGTTAATTTATGTTACTTCAGATTTTTTTTTAATTATCATTACTATTACTGGTAATTAACAAATTTTATCTTATTTTTAGAGGAAATAGATTAAAATCTCTAATTTAGAAATGTTTATATATACCTTTGTGGTTATTTTTTTTAATTCATCTTTTTAATTAACAATTTTCTTTTCAAATCAAAATTTTTGTCGTATGTTTTATAGAATTAGAATCATAAATCAAAATGGAATAAAAAAAAGAGAAATTATATAATATTTATCATATTGATGATATATGTGTGTTTATTATCTATATAAGTTATTTTTTAATCTACATTTAAGAAAAATAAAAGATCAACTAATGACTTGTAATACAAGCATGAACCACACGTCGATTTATTTAAATAGGTATATAATTTCTTCTATAAATTATATTTTGCCTAATTGAATTATTTATATTGTTTTTGATCACTTTACGGTGACATAGCATCTTGAACAAAATATTTGTATCATAGTCAATTGTTTAATTTAATAGTCTTTTATAAAAAAAATAATTTTTTTTTACAAAATAATTGAAATATAATTCAAATCAATTGATCGGTAAATATTTTTATGAATTTTTTTAAATAATTTTGTAAGTTAAATAAGTGAGTATAATATATGTATAATAAAAATATATAAATGTACTTTAGTTTTGAATGAATAATATATTAGAATGATAATATCCACTTTTAGTTTATAAAATTAAATTTTTTTTTTAGAGTTGAAATGAAACATTTAATTTTAATTTCAATTACAAGTCTTATTAAATACGAATATGAGTATGAGTCATTCATATTTCAAATCTTAATTTCATGAAAATTGTACCAAACAAGCTCCTATAACCAAATGATGCTCTAATAACCAAATAATGTATTTATGATAGGATCTTGTGAATGATAATTTAAATGTTTTTATTATTTATGTGTGCTATTATTTTCATTTTCCGTACTAACATGTTTTGAATTAATATTTAATTTTAGAATAAAGTTCATACAAGCACGACCAATTTTTTTTATATCCAAGAACTATTCTTTCCAATAACAGTTTATTTTTGAAGGATTGAAAAATTGAACGGTTAGATTACTTAGATAGGAAAAAATAAATAAATAATATGAACGATGAGTTCATAACCTTATAATTTATCAGCTGGAAATTTATCATTATTTAACTCATAATAAAATAAAATAAAAGTTTTGGTGGGAAATAATAAAATAATTTGTACATGAACTAATCATTTAAGTTTTAGTAGTACTTCATACAAAATAGGAAAAGTAACCAAAATAATACCAACTATCAATACAAACTTTGAAAATTACTAGGAGCGATACAAACTATCAATATATTTACCAAAAATAATACGTCATACTTTTCCGACCAAAATCCTAACTCCGGCGATGGCGTGGCAACCGGAATGTTACATGTCATCAAATAAATGAATTAAATGTGTGAGGTGGATTTTATTTTTAAAATAAATTAATTTAATAATATTTAAAATATTAAAAAATAAAAAATTTATTATTTTTAAATTTTTATATAATAATTTTTAAAAAAATTTGTAAATTTTTTTAAAAAAATATTGTTTTTTAAAAAAAAAATTAATAATTTTTTTATAAAAATAAATTGTTTTCTTGTGAATTTTCTGAAAAATGTTTTTTGGGGGGTTTATTTTTATTATATATTTTATCTAATTTTTAATAAAATATTTTTTAAATAAAATTGGAAGAAAAAAAATCTTTAAGGATTAGGTGAAAAGATGAATTTTTAAAAAAAATTCGAATATTTTTTTAAACATTAATTTTTTTAGAAATTAAATTTTCATTTTATTCAAAATACGAAAAAAATTTGATAATTTTTTTTTTGGATAATTATGTTTTGGAAAATCAAGTTTTTAAATTATTAAAATTTTATATTTTTTGAAAAATTAAATATTAAATAAATATTTTTACAAACCTATTTGAAAGAAATGTTCAAACTTCACTTAATTTTTTTTTTTTTACAAAATTTTTTTTAAAAAATATTGTACAAATGTTTTCTTAAAAATTATTATTTAAAAATAATAAATTTTTTATTTTTTAATATTTTAACTATTATTAAATTAACTTTTTTTTAAAATAAAATCCATGTCACACATTTAATTCATTTATTTGATGACATGTAACATTCCGGCTGCCAAGTCATCACCGGAGTTAGAGTTTTGGCCGGAAAAGTATGACATATTATTTTTGGTAAATACATTGATAGTTTGTATCGTTCCTAGTAATTTTCAAAGTTGGTATTATTTTCGGTTCAATGTTGATAGTTGGTATTATTTTAGGTTATTTTTCCTTAAAAAAATATGAAGTTAAAGTTTAAATTATATGAACTAAGAACTAGTAAAAAAATGTAAACTTACAAAATAGGGGGAAAAAACATAACAAGCAACAAATTTAAAAAGTATAAACTAATATATTTTTAAAGTAACAACATTAAAATTGACCAAAAATTTAAAGTTAAACAATTACACATATAAAAAAAAAGAAGTAAAAAATGTACTAAAACGATCGTATATGATTTCAGGGCCGGGTCATAGGTGCATTCGCTCACACGACTTCTCATGTACAACTTAACCTCCCCTAATTGTCTTTAAAAAGAAAGTGATTTTATGTACTAGATACACATAGAGCGTGTTCGGTAGAAGGGGAATATCGATTTTATTGGAGAATATAACCTCGGGAGATTATTTTGGGAGATTATTCTACCTATTTTTTTCATCCACTTCAGTATGAATTATCAGATTATTGGAGATTATTATGAAATTTAATCTCCCAAATAATCTACCTATCACTGTGGCGGACTAGAACCATAGTACACGGGATAATAGATATATAGCTGAGAGATGTTATAACGGAGAAATAAAAAGGAAAAAAAAAAATAATACTAGAAATTAGAGTGTGCAATTTAAGTCCAGCTTGGTTTTTATAGTCCGGCTTAAGGTCTTCTATTTATCTGATTTCAATCAAGGCCTGATCTTTGATGGAAAAAAACCGGCAAATTGGGTTCGACGGTGTATATATATATATATATATACTTTTTACACTAACCCTAAATATCGGGTCAGACCAGCAGATGGGATCCAGACCGAAGTAGTCTTCTTCGCACAAATAAGCCTTCGGCCGTCATGCTCGAAAATTTTGGCCCGATCCGAAATAAACCATACCGGAATATTTGTGAAAATTCATGTTTGTCAAACTGGTCCCGAATCGTTCAATCCGGTTTGAATTGAACGTACATCCCTACAAGAAACAAATTTGATCGCAAAATCTAAAGGACAATAGGACTTGGTTGAGAATTAAACAAAAAAAAAAAGTAAAAAAAAAGTAAGAAACTAAGAATTAGCATCACCGAAATGTAGTCGGCAATATAACCTTAAAAATAAAATCATGAATAACTTTTATTTGAAAACTTTCATATTATATGATGACAAATAGACCCAACCCACAATCGAACCCAACGTCGATTCATGATAACTCTATGATCGAATATGCAACTAAAAATGTAAATATTTTAGTAATAAAAAAAAAATCCAAAATGTTTATCCCTACTTCCCCCAAAATCTGTTGTGAGCTTTGACGGGGCTTTCGTTGTCATACACATACCTCAAATGAAGCCACCATTTTCCCCTTTTATTATATATATAAAGCTCCTCTTCCCTTCCACTCAATCTTAGCACTCTTTTAACAAGTAAAAGAAAAAGGGTAGTAGTGCATGTGTATCACACATCACATACCTTCAAAAGTTGCCACTTTCCTAATCCACTCAAATCTTCTCTCTTTCGTAAAGATCAAACTCAGTACTTGTGTAAAAAAAAGACTTATCAATGGAGATGAGCGTCCTAGAGAGACAAAGAGCCGTCTTCAAATGGCAGCAACAACAACAACAAACCTATTTCAGTGATTTCAACATGTTATCCCAACCTCTACACAACTTTGGTACTTCTGATACTTTGCTCAACGAGCTCCTCGCAACCCGACCCATCAAACCTGACCCGGGTTTTGAACCCGGGTCAGGATCCGGGTCTGCTTGGCCCGAGTATGGAGTCACCGATTCCACCACCACCAAAAAGAGGAAAACTGATCATAAGATAAAGGTTTGTACTTGATTTTCTCTTCTTTTTTTTTAATCTTAGCTTTTTAAATTCATAAGAATATGTTATAAGTTGTGGTGATTGTGTTTGTGTAGCAGCAGGCAGAGAGAGATGATGAAAACCGAGCAAAGAAGGTTAAAGGGAACTGTGAAGAAGATGAATTAGTACCTAAAACCAGCAAAAATGGAAAAAAAGAAAGCAAGAACAAACAAGGGTCATCAAAAGATGATTCAAAGGCATCCGAGCTTCAAAAGCCGGATTACATTCATGTCCGAGCACGCCGAGGCCAAGCTACTGATAGTCACAGTTTAGCTGAAAGAGTGAGTAAAAGATAACAAAGATTTAATGTTATTCTTTAATTTTTAAGGTTTACTTAATTTGGAAACATTAATGTTCAGGTGAGAAGAGAGAAAATAAGTGAAAGAATGAAGTACCTCCAAGATCTTGTCCCCGGTTGTAATAAGATCACCGGAAAAGCCGGTATGCTTGATGAAATTATCAACTATGTTCAGTCATTACAACGACAAGTCGAGGTAATAATCTTATCCAAATGCTTTCCCTTTGAATTCAAATTATTTAATTCTAATTACAATTTCATTATCAAACATACAGTTCCTTTCCATGAAGTTAGCAGCTCTCAATCCAACTCTTGATTTCAACATTGAAGAATTCTTTGCCAAAGAGGTAAAATTAAAATTTGCTGATACAAAAAAAAAAAAAAAAAAAAACCTTAAAATAATTAAAAGAAGTACATTAACAGATATTCTTCATAATCAGGCTTTCCAGAATTGTTCATCAAACTTTCCGGTAAGCGGAATCTCAAGTGAGATGGCGAATTTAGCTTACCTTCAATACAACCAAGGACAGCAAATGGTTCCAGTTTGTAGATCCGAGTTGGGGATGACCGAAGTCGAAATGGGGCTCCGACGAACCATCAGTGCTCCGGTTTCTATGCCGGAAACATTTCATGATTCATCTTGTTTAACTGTAATGTTCTGCTGAATTCTTAGTTTTTTTTATCCCTGCACATATCTTGAATTTTCTTGCTGATATTTATTTCAAAATTAACAGCAGCAAATTCAGAGCTATTTGCCATGGGACCAATCTGATGCACAAACTATGTATAATAACATGGAGTTTGAACAGTCATTTCCGGCACAAACGTATACAGGTATAGAGTCCTTAAAACAAATATTAAAATACAAAAACACAAGTAAATAATTTACTGATTAGCATAATAGTGTTGTAATTGCAGGTGGCAATTGAAGCAGGGAATCTAAATCAAGCATGGATAAATGAATTGTCATTTTGTACATTATCGAGTTTCCAGTTCATCTGAGCAACACCATTAAGATTTTTTAGCAAAGCTGGATATAATTGTTGTATGTATGTATGTAGAGTAAACAGTAGTAAAAGGAAAGTAATAATAGTTTTTGTAGAGTTTGAGGCACGATCATTCTCTTCTTTTCATACCCATCATGAGTGAATTGTTTTTCCATTTTTTGAAATTATAACAAGTTTGAACATGGAACACGAGTTACAAATTTCCAATTTAATCAATGACAATAAAAAAATAAAAAAATAAAAAAAATACTGAAAACCGACCCACGGAATTGCAGATATATTAAAGTTCACCGGACTAATGATTGAGAGCACATGTATTAGAAAAATCGTTGAAGTTTTATCGTAAAACCAATTTACTAGTAGTAATAATCGTTGATGTTTGGTAAGGAAATGAATTGCGATATGCATCCTTTTATGGTCCAAATACTAGACAACCTCAACCAACCAAACATTAGTATTTGCAAGTTGAACCAAATATAGCTTTCATTAAGGAAAATGATGGTGTATGAATTGGCAATTAGAAGAAAGTGTATGTGACTAATCAAGTGGCACAAGTTGGTAAATTTTGATGTTTTGATTCCAAGCAACTTCTAAGTGCACCTAAAGGGCAAGATACATGTAGGACCTCCATGGCTTTTCATTCAATCCTACAATGATATGCCTCATAGTGTATATTCATGCACACACTATATCACTGTACTTTAAAAGGGACACAACTCTTCTATACATTATTGATAACAACTATGTCCTCTAGGGCTATGAAAAACAAGATCACACAGTAAACCCCACGACTCTAAGATCACCCACAATGGGATTTTTAAACTCCATTTCTTAACATTCTCCTCCGCCATATCAACTCATGAAACTCTATCTACTTTTTCTCCAAATTCATGATTTCTCGTTTCTTATCTTACATTTCTAAACTCTTATTTTTATTAAAATAATTATATATTTTAAATATAACTAATATTATTTTTCACGTATATTGACTTTAGTGTATCTTTATGTGTTTGATTAATAACTTATATAATAAATATAAATATCATCTTAAATTTAACTCATTACTTATTTTCTATACAAAAATCATTCTAAACATATCCGATATTACACACTATGGATAGAGAAAATTAAATTATGAATAATATAAAAAAATAAAAATTTGTTAAAATGTATTTATATTAACCATAATATTCAATTAATTGTAAACATATCCGATATTCCATATGTCATACAGGTTTCTAAACATTTTGGCAACTATTTACTAGAGATTTAATGATTAATATTGGTCAGATACTTGAGTTTAGAATGAAACCCTAACGAAGGATTCTAAACATTTTGGCAACTATTTACTAGAGATTTAATGATTAATATTGGTCAGATACTTGAGTTTAGAATGAAACCCTAACGAAGGATTGATATGTTGGATTCAGACCTATCGTCATGCGTGTATGTGAAGCTCGTAATGAGAACAAAGTGTTGCAGTCTTTAGAAAACAATGATTTGTTGGCATTACCTTATCAATGGTGTCCATATCCTTGAAGCGAGTCAAGGGGAATCTAGAGACAGTATTGATGGTTCTTCCTTTCTTATTTAACTTTCCAGCTTTAATCCTACTAGAATGAAAAAAGTGTGCTTCAAGCAACGCTGAAACACCACCAGTCTATGCAGTTATATTGATGGATTGATGCTCAGAAGGAAAGGTGCCACTCAAAGCATCCACAGTTGTTGGCCTTAGCTGCCTTTTGGCTTTGTTTGTGTTACAGAAAAAGGGTCCACCAACTAAATTATCATCTCCTTTAATAGATATGTAAAAATGTCACCCAATCTTACCTAAAACACCAACTCAATCCTATCCCAACTGCTTCTTATTTCCAACCCAGATCCAAATATGATTGTTCATCACTTAAAAGGCAAGTTTGAATATTTGCAAGAACTAATGATCAAAATATAGTGCTAATTTGTAGAAAATTTAATGATTAATGAAGAGGCAAGTTTGAATACTTTGTGTGTCCACAAGGGTAAGAGGTGAGGTTAACATCATCCATTGGAAGGTCACCTTCTATCCTCATTGTGTTGCATGTGCTGTGAAATGAACCCCAACTACTTTATATTCCTCTTCAATCACAAAACAGAAATAAAATGAGGGATAATGTCTGTGTAACAAGAAGATGGAATTTACAGTTTTTTGGTATAAGAATGAACTCCTGAATAATTGATCCTAGGCACATGGTTCAACTTCAGGGGGGGCCATACATTTCTTTTTATTATCTTCTTTATTTTTCTATCTTTTTCATTGCCCACATTCAAATCTTCATTAAATCATCAGAGATGACCATACATATATGATAAATGTGTAGACATTAATGAATGAAGATTGCAATTCTTCTTATCTTTAGAGTTTAGATCAACAACTCTAAAGGTTACAGGCTTACAGCCAATTTGAACTTGATCTATTGCCTGTCTGTACCTATATTTCACAAGATAACTGTATAACATGATTTCTAGCAAGACAATGAACACGAAAGTAAGTTCCAAAAACACAAACAATTCTTAAAGGCAAATCTGTTACATAGATACCGCGAGGGATCAAAAGTAGACAACATGTAAATACAAGTTCAATCTTACAAGTTGTGTCCAAATTCATTGGCAGGTTGCTTCTTCAAATTACTGATCTTTCTCCAGCTTCTGTGAATTAATATGTAATTAGATGCAACTTAGTAATTACTTAGGTTTTTGAGAACTAGATTAAGATGATTTAAATTGGTTACCTTTCCCAGGGACGATTATGATGGGCGCTGTTTTGCAATTGTGGATGCAGTACTCTCCTACGCTCCCTTTCAAGACACTGGATTGATAAACTAGTTTAAGTGAGTTTCTTTAAATAAAAAAAAGATGTTGATTTGAATTAATTAAGAGAGTTGTGAAACCTCTGGATTAAGCCTCTGCCTCGGCTACCCATGATTACAGCCACCGGTCTTAGTCTTTCTGCTTCCTTGCAAATCACCTTCCCTGGATCACCTTCTACAATTCTCGCCACAGTCCTTGTCACCTAATTATGCAATGTGTTCAATACTTTAGCATGACCATGACCAAATCAAGTTAACAAGGATCTTAATTTTCTATAATTATAAAACTGCAGAAACAAATTGATTTTGGCTGTACAAGTTAGGCCGATTGGCTTAAAGTTGGTTGTCAAGGCAACCAGCAGCTCATACAGGGTGAATGAACTGGTAACAATATTGGATCTCAAGGCTTTGTCCATTAGACCATTATATAGCATGATAAGAATATCTACAAGTACAAGATATATCACATAGTATCCAAATAATACATTCTATACTAACTATGATTGTATCCAACAATAACAGGCTATTCTTAACACCAATTATAGTGTTCAGTTGATTTTGTATTGGCGAACCCAGTTCAATCATACACTGAAAAAAGAGCAGCTCAACATTGTAGGTTCTAGCGAAGCACATGCATGGAATATGGATGATATGCTAATGTTTAGACAATATTTGTGGGTTACTAAGGGCATGTTTGGTATCCTATATCTAGATATCAATACCAAACAGGCCCAGTATATGTTCAAACAGCAAAGGTAAAACAGAAGGAGAGAAATACCCAAATGAGTTGCTCTACAATCGGCAAAGACTTACCATGGAGACCTGCAAAGCCTCAACAGCAAGATTTTCCATAAGAGTCTGAGTAGTTTGGTAAACCACCTCGTTGTTCACATCTGATCATTAATCAAAACAAACCCTAATTTAGTAAAACCTCATAATTCGTGAATGAAGAAATGATTGATGAGAAGAATTTACCAGAGACGGCATGAAGGAGGTGAATAGTATCAGCAAGCCTGCAGAAATGGAGGAGAGCCCAATCGAAGGCGTGTTTGCAGTTGAGACCATGATCAACGGCAACTAAGATGTCTCTGCCTCTTCTTCTTTCGCCGGTTTCTCTCTCAAGCTCAGGCTCTGGAACTTTAGGTATCAAAGATGGAAGCTTTACCTCTCTCCATGAGTAGTGCTCTTCTTCCTTCACTGTTTCCATTCTCTTTCTCTGTGATTCGGTTCTCCTCTGTTAAGGCAATGTGGAAAAGGAGAAAACTCAAGTCCGTGAAAGCAATTCATTTGAATTGGGCTCGACGGTTTTTAGCAAAAGGAGCACACCACGTTTGAATTTTCCAATGAGGTGGACGAGAAGAGTCGTGGGAAATTTGACATCGTCGACCATTTGTGGTACAAGGCGAAAGATGTACATTATACGACACGATGAGTCAATGACACAGCTTACAAGTTACAATTGGGCCGCCTGCAATGGGCAGCTACAGGGGTTAATGGGACGGTCTTACCGTTTATTAATGAGAAAGAACGGAGGTTTTCGCCATGGTTATTTGAGATTAGTACACCATCCTAAAACGTCATTTTGAACAAGAATCGGAGGTTTTCGCCATGGTTATTTGAGATTAGTACACCATCCTAAAACGTCATTTTGAACAAGAATTGGAGATTTTCGCCATGGTTATTTGAGATTAGTACACCATCCTAAAACGTCATTTTGAACTAGAATTTGGAGTTCTTGGACGTTGTAGAAATTGGCAGGTCATGACCGTAAATGACTAGAAGATTTGTAAAATTATGACTATTCTGAAAATGTGCTTCACTTTAACAACTTGGACGTTGTAGAAATGTGCATCCGGTCCCGATCCAGAACAGATGGACCGAGGACTGGAACATTACGGTCCGGTCCAACCATGTATTGGGACAGGAATTTCCAAAAACTCTGGTACGGAGATCGGACCGGACCGAAAAACTGGTTCAAACCGATCCGGTTCAGTTTTGCACAGTCCTAACCACAACCATAAACACACCCTTTGATTATATGGGTTTATGGTGGTTCAAAGGTAGTTTGTATAAATCTTATATACTCACCGGATGCAATTGCCCATAATTAATAATGGTTAGGTTGTCACCCTTTATATGAATACACATATCCACATTTCTCGTTAGTCATTTTTGTGTAAAAAGGGCTAACGAGCATGTCAGTTGTGCCACATGGCCCACATTGGTTGATGCTTCACAGTTTAGCTTAATCAATCCACAGATTTTTTTTCCTAACAGGTATTTTTCTTGGACTTGGACTAGTGTCAATAAACATGTTGAGTTTATTTGTACAATAATGGTTGTGCCAGAATATGTAGCTTAGTATTTCAAAATTAGTTTCTTCCAAGTATTGTGTATATTGTTTAAATATTTTCAAAGATTGAGGTTGTTCCTCGCTGTCTTTCGAAGTTGTTTTTCGATCTCTTGTTTTATATTCCATGTATTTTGAATTACATATGGTATCCCTACTATTGCACTAATGAATATTACATGAGTAGTTTTGCATGACGGAGAAGAGTTCATGGAAAGGTTGTCATGGAAACATGAAAGTAATGGATTGAATTCCATCAAGTCGGCTTATAAGGCTATTTTAGGTGGTTTGGACGTCATTGATAGCGTATTCTCTGGCATCTGGAAGATGGCCATGGCTGAACGAGTAAAGTGTTTTGTATGGTTCGTTGCGAAAGGAAGACTAATGACAAATGTAGAATGTAAAGTGTTTTACGTGTATTGCACGACCGTGTTTTCGCCCGTTGTATATGGAGGGACATGATTCCTAGACAAGTAATAGATGAGTTTTATTGTAATATCGAATCATAAAGGTTAAGGATGAACGTAAATGAGGGCTTGGATGTTCATTTTAACAATGACTTAATTGGAAATACATTTACACAAATGGTTCCCTTGTAAAAGTCTTTACATTGAAGAATAAAAATTACGTGTTTTCGAAGAATAAACTACTTCCTATAACAAAACTATCCACATAATTGTGGTAGAAAACATGGTTGAAACTTGAAACCCAAAGGCTATTCCGCCGTCTTCAAATGACTGTGGCTAAGCTAATATAGTAATATTCACACTCAAGTTCTAGAACAAGAAAAGTGGAAATTTTGGTTTGAAGAGAAAGCTGAAAAATATGTGAATGAATCTATTCTTGATGAATGTAAGAAAAATTCTTATTCAAAATAAATAAATAAATTCAAGATAATGTATAATTAAATGCCGCTCATCCATCTAGATTTTCTTGTATGAACTTTTTTTAAAAATAATTTTTTCGATTCCTCCATAAACTTTTTATCGTCCAATTTTCATGATTTACGAGATTAAAAGCAACATAACTGGCCCAAAACTTGCATTGGAATATGAAAGCCAGTACCAAGTCCTCAACAACATTCCGTATATCACCAACACCGCAAAGGTTCGATCAGAATGCAACAGAAGACGATTCCTTCATAATATGACTCTTTTGAATCAATCCAACATTTCGGAAGCATCAAAACATTAAAAAAACATTTGAAGCATTGACAGAAGAAGGTGCTCAGAAATTAAGAATGGATTGAAAATTTTCCGCAGCTTAATCATTCAGATTAACGAGATTATATTTCAAATCATCATTGCACCTCCAACCAATTGGATTTTAAACGAAAACAAAAGCACGAAAAGAAAGAGGGAGGAACGCCGAAGCACAACAGAGACAGCACCGCCGTGACAGGGGGCATGCGCAGGGACTAGGGTTTGAGGATTTGAGTCCTAAACGTTGCGAATTTATAGAATCAGTCTGGACTGATGATGGGTTTCTTTGTTGGGCCCAACTTCCAACCCTTCTTAATGGGCTTGTGATCCTCTCAGGCCCAACGAAGATTGAGGCCCCCTCTCGAGTCTCGACTTAATAAAATTCTCAAGTAAATGTTGTTCGAACCTCTTTCATTCGGAGGTTGCCGAACTGTTTTTTTTTTAAGATACTATAAAGTAAGGAATTAGGAAGAAACTATCTCCTCGAGACCTTTTTTCTTAGGGCATCCCAACGGATGAGCGTGGAAGACGAAGAGGCAATCAGAACGTCATGACCTAGATCCGCAAGCCCATCAGCAACACAATTGATCTCACGGAAGACGTGGCGAATAACGACCTGATCAAAGAAGCATAAAATATTAGAAATGTCCGACATCAAAAGATCAAGTTCCCACGGAGGCTTCATATGTGTTTGTTGAATTGATAATTGAAAGGTTATCCCCTTCAATTTCAATTCGATTAACTCGAAGATCACAAGCTTTAACCCAGACCCTCCCTAAGCGCACATGCTTCAGCATGGAGGACCGAAATGTTACCACACGGTCCATAGCCCAAGGCAATGGTCTTAGCATTATGATCTCTGAGTATAAAACCGAAAGCAGCTTTACTAGAAATTCGCTTAAATCCATCAAAATTAAGTTTTATAAAACCTTCAAGAGGTTTAAGCCATTGAATGTTACGGGCTTTCCTTGCTTTATTCTGACTTTAGTTAAGTTATTAATCATTTTCTTAGATTCCATCCACTCATTAATTTGGGAATGGACGAGTAGTTCAAAGTTCACTGGTTTTACTTTATTAAATATATATTGGTTTCTCGCCCACCAGGCATTCCACCAGGAGAAAGCAAGGATGATGAGGTTTTTAGTTTCTAGCTTATTTTTGATCAACTGGAAAGAAGTGGTCATATTCTAGTTTTCCTTAAACACCTCCAAAAGAGAATTCTTAATGACCCTAGATTCAATATTGTTTAATAGGAAGCTACAATCAAAGAATAGATGACGAGCATACTCATACGGATGATTACAGAGCGAGCATGTGATGGGAACAAGAATTTTTTGACGTTTTAAATTTTCTTTGGTAGGAAGGCCATTAATAGATAATTTTCATAGAAAATTTTTAATTTTGGAAATAACATCCAATTCCCAGACCCAAGAACTAGGACTTTCATCAATCCTTTTTAGGCTATGTAAAAGATTCATTGCAGATTTCACGGAAAACGATCTATTATCCGAAGAAGCCCAATAGAGACGGTCTTGAATAAAAGACTTAGGCAGTTGATAATCCTTAATGGTTGCAATTATTTCTTTTGGGAGGATGTTGGTTAAATTATCGTTCAGTTTCTGAGAATCCCATTTATTATTGCTGATATAGTTTCCAACAACTTCATTTTTATCAATGTTACTACAATCTATACAAAGATTGATAAGGGGTTGATTAGTGCACCATTTATGATACCAAAAATTAACTGTTCTACCATCTCCAATATTCCATTCGAAACCCGATTCAAATTCTTTTCTCAGATGCATTAGTTTCTTCCATTGCCATGAAGCATAACTTTTTGGTTTATATATCCATAGTGGTATATTCTTTAGGTATTTTTCATTAACAACTTTGACCCAAATGTTATCCGGTTCCTCAAGGATTTTTCACAATAGTTTCATCTGAAGGGCTTTATTCATTTCCTCAGATTTCCTAATACCAACCCCACCACAAGATTTTGGCCTACAAATTTTATCCCAGCTAATGAGCGGATGAAAATTTGTACCTTTATTCCAGAAAAAATTCCTGTTAATTTGATCTAATTCTTTATGGATATGAGAAGGAAGCATAAAGCTTTGCATAATAAAGTTTGGTTTGGCATTAAGATTAGCTTTAATAAGCACTGTTCTGCCCTCTTGGGATAACGAGGAAGCTTTCCATTTTGTTAGTTGTAATTTTGACTTTATTATTACGTCTTCAAACGTTTTCTTATTCACTTTTCCATTAATTATGGGGCATCCAAAATACCTTTCAAGACTATTAATATAACTAATTCCAATATTTGTTTGAATATTATTAATAAGAGAAGATCCTACATTCGAAGATGATTGAAAAGCTGATTTACCAAAGTTTATTTTCTGGCCAGAAACACGACAGAAACCCTTCAATAATTCTAGTAATATAGAACTAGCCTCCAAAGAAGCCTTAGAAAAAATGATGATATTATCCGCAAATGTCAAAAAAGGAATTGTAGTCCCACCCTTAGTAATAGGATACCCAATTAATTTCTTATTTAGATCACATTGTTTTGGATATTCCTTGTCAGAACATCCGCTAGAGGTTGTCAACTGTTATAAGTCTGTGATGTTGTTAAAGGGTTCCAAATTTCTTTCTTTATGGTATTCCTGGCTTCTTCTTGTTATTGCAAAAAGTTATTTGATTACTTAATATATATATATATATAGTTCATGTGTAGCTGGACCCTTTGAAATGGCAGGTTCCATGGATATATTCGAGTTTGAGTTTACGAACAATTAAGTAGCCGCCAACAGAAGAAAGCATTGAATGTCAAACCGTAAGATCTTAGGGTTTAATTCAAAGCAGCCCCCGTCAAATCAAAGCAACCTACAATATCCATTAATATAATCCTTCTTCTCAAAGCTAATTTAATCATCTTAGACTAGTCATTTCACAATAATATATATCAGATGGCAAACTACGTACTTCATACATCACAATGCGCCTCATCAAGAATGAACAATCATCTAAACATCTATGTCTCTTCTCAAATCATCAAATCATCTACTCGCTTCTCAATAATACAATTTTTCGATATAAACATAACCACTTTTTGTAAACTGCATAAATTTATGTGTGTTTTGTCGTCGTTGATTTTAGTTACTCTTTTTTCAGATTCGTTAAACGCGAAAATTCAACTAATTAGGCACTCGTAGAAACGACTGTACATCATTCTATGTATCATAATATTATGTTGGATCCATATTTTGACATGAAACTAGACTAGCTGGCTTGTGCTACAAGCACTTGCATCATCATCCCTTAATTGAAGGTTGAATACGTAGTTGTCGTACTCTATGATCATGTTTTTTCGACACGACGACGCGGAATTAGAAGCTTGTGTTACAAGCAGTACGTATACAATCATCCTCGGAATTTGGCCGGCTTGCTTATTCCACATTACATATTGACAACTTCTAATTTTATTGTTAAGATATCGGCCATCTATCCCTTCACCTTCAAACTTCCAAAAACTTTTTTAAAAAATGGTTCTTCAACGATTATTATCCATAAAAGTCATATATATACTACCTACCTCAATTAATTTGAACAAAAATTCATTCTCTCTGCATCTTTACTTGGACCTTAAACCTCGTTATAATTCCACTCTCTCTCTCTCTTGTTGCACTTGCACCGAAGTCCCACGAATCTCTCAAACCCTCACATGGTGCACATGGGGACTCGTTCACTTCTGTACAGCATGGACTATAAACGGCATTGCAAGCATGCCGCTATAGACCACAAACATACACATTTCATTCTTGTTAAAATACTTCTTCTGTCTCATTTGCTATACATGGCTTCTTCTTCCTCTTCTGCTAAAGCCTCGGCTTCTATGGACACATCCACCGCGGTTCTTATTCGGGTTGACAAGTCTGGACATGGTGACTATACTAATATACAAGATGCTATTGATGCTGTTCCTGTCGATAATTCCGAGTTTGTTTACATCTGGGTCAAGCCTGGAACCTATAGGTGATCTTTATATCTTTTACCATGCACAATCGACTTTGTTTGTTTTAATGGTGATTTGTGATGTTGGGTGATTAATGCATGTTTTCAAGTGCAGGGAAAAGATTACTGTACCTGCAAACAAGCCGTACATAACCATAAGTGGTACAACAGCTGATAACACTATAATCACATGGAATCAAACTGGTGAAATCTTTGAATCACCTACTGTCTCCATCTTAGCTTCTGACTTCGTCGGACGCTTCCTAACCATACAGGTACGAACTCGCAGTATATATATATATATGTTTGCATGGTTTAAATCTAACGTGGGGACATATTTTCTTGTGAACAGAATGCTTATGAACATAAGCAGAAGGCTGTGGCTCTAAGGGTTTCTGGGGACAGAGCTGCATTCTACGCATGCAAGATATTGGGTTACCAAGACACCCTTCTTGACGACGTCGGACGACATTACTACAGCAACTGCTATATTGAAGGAGCAATTGACTTCATTTTTGGAGATGCTGCTTCTTTATACGAGGTTAATAATTAATTACTGTCTTCTTCTTTCAAAGTTTACATTTCAATGAAAAGACATACATTTGCATATAACAAAATATACGTTAATGTTGCAGAAGTGTCATCTGCACTATTCATTGGAGGCGACAGCAGGAGCCATCACGGCCCAAAGGAGGATGTCACCATCGGAGAACACGGGCTTCGTATTTCTCGGGTGCAAGATCACCGGAGCGGGGCACGGCAAGGCCTACCTTGGGAGACCATGGGGTGCTTACTCTAGGGTTATATTTGCCCTAACTTACATGTCTAATGCTGTTATGCCACAAGGATGGGATGATTGGAACAACCCCAACACCCAAAAGTAAATTTATCTCTAATTTATATATATATAAAATATATATCCGGGCCATTAACTAACATGGATCGATAATGTTATGCGTAGTGATGAATTGTACGTATATTATGCAGGACGGCGTACTATGGTGAATACAAATGCTATGGGCCGGGTTCAAGTGGGTCGGAGAGGGTGGCATGGTCGCATGCTCTTACGATTGACGAGGCACAACCCTTTCTCACAAAAGACATGATCGGTGGGAATGGGTGGCTCAGGCCGACTCCGGTCACCTTCAAGAAAGGCTTCTCCAACACTACTTCTCATGGAAATAACTGATTCAAGTTCAATCTTTGCAGAGCTTATTCATCTATATATGTGTTGTTGTGTGTGTAATGTGTTCGATTGAATTAATTCTTTACAAATTTAATTTGATTGCCTCTAGGTTTGAAAGAGGGTAATGTCTTTTATTTGTAACTTTGTAAATAATTTGGTGAACTTGTGATTATAATGATTCCTAATGGCGATCTGTCCTACCGCTCTATATTAATCTTCCATCATTTCCATGTTACTTGTTAGTAGAGATGAAAATAATCCGTGGACTCCGACATATCTGAACAACAGACCTAAACATAATACGATAACTAGGCCGGGACGAGAATCTCGAAGGCCGTAAATTTCTCCAAACAGATCGGTTTTGGTTGAACCGAAATCAAAAACCGCAAATAACGGTTCGGTTTTTGGTTGAACTATTTCTGTATTTTGGTTTTGGTTCAGAACTGATTTTTCAATTCAAACAAAATGCACGCATTCGACGCTCATAGACTTAGGGTTAGGTATTAGGGTTTTAGAAGCCAAAATAAATAACTCTCTCCGGTCACTCGCTAGTATGATTTAAGGTGACGGCAGCTCCTTCTCTCATTCTCTCTGTACCTTAGAACGGATTGAATTTGGCCTGACATACCTTAAAATGATTCAAAGTTGTATTTATCGAAGATGAAGGAACCAGTTGATCGACCTGCTATAGGGACTTCCGCCATTTATTGAAAGTCTCGAAAGAAAAAAGAAATTATAAGAGGCGTCGAGCCTAACACTTCTAGGATTTTGTTACCCATTCTGCAAAATTCTATCTTTTAACTACTAGTAGACTGGTAGATAGAATTGTCTAAAATGGATTAGCTAAATAGTAAAAATGCCCAAATGGATGATTTAAAGGATAGTCCAAAAAAAAGAAGAAAAAAAAGGGATATATAGAAGAATATATGTCAATGAGCATGTAGGTGGACCCAGCCCACGGTCAGGTAGGGTCTAGTCGATCAGCCACCCTAAGAATTCTTCGTAAAATATTTGCCTTGAATAGTGGTAATGTATGAGACATGCGTAAGGTGAAGATTGACTAGTCGATCGGCCAAGTGTATAGTGATCGATCGGTCGGCACAAATCTCGAGAAATTCTTCGTCTTCACTCTCGGATCTCAGTCAATCCTATCTTGACCTTGACTTTCTTGAACGCATGAAGGCTCTTAGTCCTGAAGATGATCTTATATTAGTAGGCCATCAACAATGTTCGTGCTTATAATATGTTCAACAACATCGGAATTCAACGTAGAAAGAAACTTTGCAACGATGTGGTTATCCGATTGCCAAATAAGGGACCTTTGTAAGAGTGATCTTAACTCCTTATAGTACTCATTGGGAGTACAAGGCCCTTGTCTTAATTGATCGAGTTAGAGCAAACTTGGTGCTCGTAATCGGAAGGCATGAAGCGACTCCGCATTATGCCTACATAACGCCTCCCAAGTGTCAATGGGAGGATCTCATCGACGTAATTCAACTATTTTTGTCACTATGTCAAGGCAAAATCAATGAAATAAATCGTAGCCTACCTCCTATCTCCTACTTCATTCTATTGTTGGGTAGCAATTTGGCTTTGGTTGGACCCTCGACTACCATCAGGGTAGACTTGTTGGTTGGATGCTAAGCTTGGGGTGTTATTGGAGGTGGTGCTCATTCGTTCACGTACCAACCTAGTAAGTCTCTGTTGATTTGAGTGGTGGTTAAATAATGTTCAAGGGTGGTCAATCTTCGATCAAGGTTGTTACCATTGTCGTCACCTACAATTGACATTCTAGCAATCAATTGCAAGCACACACCAGCAAAACCATAAACAAAACAAGAGATCGGTCCCCACTACAAGCAAGTGGGGTTGCTCAAAACCAACTAGAAATGAGAAATAACGAAAGTCTTCACTTGAAGCATTCTTCCTTATTTGCCCTTCCTTCCTTCAACACTCCTTCAACCTAGCTAAACAAGATAAAACTCACACAAGAAATTTGTCAGTAAGCACTCCCATGTTTATTTAGGTCCTTTGTACTACATAGGAATCATATGCACATATTTTGTACCACCATAATATCTTCTACATAATTTTCAAAAATGTCCTACCTAATTATATGTTTACTCAATTTTAATAATAACAAATATATGATAAGGTTTTGGATAATGCTCAAGTAACTCAACTAATCATTAATAATACTGAAGTAACTCAATTAAACAATTAATAATGCGCTGATAGCCGGTGAATATGAAGAAATGCGGCATACCTTACATTCTCCAGTAGAGTTGTTGATGACATTTTAATTTTTCTTCATCCATTATGATGGCATCTGTGTCGAAATGTCCAAGCTGCTTTAGAAGAGCCTGTCTTTGCTAAAATATATCAGTAAGAAGTCTAGATTTAGGGACTATTTGGTATGGGATTGTGGGGGATTTATTTAGATTGTTTGTAACGGGATTGTAGGAGATTCGTTTTTGATGTTGTTTGGTACGGGATGGAGATAGAAGATTGTATTCTTCTACGGGATTGTGGGAGATTGTTTTTGCCCCAAAATCCCCCAAAAAGAATCTCGAAAAATCGAGATTGTACGGGATTGTGGGGGATTGTTTTTACCATCCATACCCTCTCTTCTATCAAAAAAAAGCCGAGGCTCGACATTCAACAGCTCTCACCCGGAGCCCTTCGTTCCTCTCTCGGTGTTCTCGTACCCTCGTTCTCCCTTCGACTCATCCTTCATTCTAGAGTGGGGTCTATCACAGGAGTGCAATGGAATCACCTCCCCCATCTGGTTCCACTCCGGTCTATGAAGAGGTTAGGGTTTTGGTTGCCTTTTGTCTCTTTAATTATCTCTGATTTTTCTTTGTGTAAAATTGCATTTTTTCGGTTGTTGTTTAGTCATCTATGTATCACTATAATTTTAAATTTATTTGAGTTAGGTTACCTGTCTGTAATAGGTTAGGGTTCTGGAAAGAGAACTGTTTTTTTTCTTAAGGTTTGACGAGTAACCAGAAGTGCAGAGACACCCTCACAAATAATTTCAAATTTAGTTGCCATTACTTGTTTGTAAAAAATTACGATTTTCAAAAGTGCAGAGACACCCTCACAAATATGAAGGACAAAAAACTTGGTATTTATATTGAAAATGTATAAAAGAGATTATACAAGTGTATGGGTAATTTGGGGCTCTCTCCATTACACTTTTAATGGCTAACACTTTAATCGAGCACTTCAATTTCTTAGAAACATCTCACTTTTGATCAATGGATACAAAATGGAAGCTCTATTCTCATATATATACTAGCTAAGGTCTGTTTATACATGGTGTTCATCACTGGCGGCACTGGCCTGCCACATTTCTCAGAGTAAATTAAAATGGGTGGATTATTCTGGACTTGATATCATAATTAAGCTTTCAAAAAAGTATGGACTCCTCCCAAGCAAATTGCATGAAGAGTCTGGATAAGTGGTGTCATTGAAGTTGCTTGAGTTCTCTAGTATGTGTATATGTTGCTTGTTGATTGCTGTATACTTCATTTGTAATATGTATGAATCAGTCGATCCCAATTCTTAATCAACAGAATTTAATTGCAATGTAAATTATAACAATATTATTTAAAGTGATTATTCACTGTTTGAAGCTATCATGGACAAGAGTTGGCATGCTAGTGGTGGTAGTGGGAGAGGCATGCACTCATGGCTGTGCAGGACCTCCCACTCACACATGTTCTGTCTTAGATTTTTTATTTTGAGTACCTTCATATCTAACACGTCTCTTTCCTATTTTCCCTGCTATAAATTTAAACATATTATTCTCTTGCACAGCTATGCTCAGAGACATGACTTGTCTATGTGCTTGAGTGAAATTTATCAAAAAAGATGCATATTGGTTATTTTGTTTTGACTTGCACATTGGTTATTTTGTTTTGTCGATTGCATATTGTTGAACTTGTAGTGAAATTTATCAAAAAAGATGATAGTGCAGGTGTACTGTGGAGATAGAAGAACCACAACGGTTGGTTGAGGTTCTAGGATCAAACATATTGCGTCCAATGCCTCTGGTAATATATACTTTCAAACTTCTCTATTTTTGTTATTTGGTTACTAATTGATTGGGAATGTCGTTTACAGTTCCATAAAAATAACTCAGGCAAATGAGGAGACTGATGATACATGCCTTGAAGATCCGGATAACCCAGAACATTCCTTCATAGACTGTTGTTATGCACGAAGGCTTGTAGCGATTAACAAGCGCAATAAAACTAGGTTTGATGTGGTGAAAGCTCAAAATGCTGTACTATTGGCCCAAAATGATGCTCTGAATGAGAGAGTGTTCAAGGGTGTCGAAAATGAGATGAACAGTCATTGCGAGAATTACGAGATCACCAATCTTCTACAAAGGCGCAACAAGCATTACTTGGAAGCTAGGTCTTTAATCAAGAAGCAGTGGGGGTTATATTTGCCTTTGCCTTAATATCTATAGTGCTTGTAATAGGTTATGTGTTTAAGCATTGACATCCATAATTGTTATATGGGTGTAGAACATGATGCGTAGACAACTAAATGGTTATGCCATGAATCCTTAAATTTATGTTTTTGTGGGAACTTGAAGTCTATTGTTATAGAACTTGTTGGGTTTATGTTGCTGATTTTTATCTATCTACTCTCATGAAATGGAAAATGATGTTGTGAGCTGTAGTTGTGAGATACTGTGATATGTCAATGCTTCATTTTGTTATTACATTTTCTTGTGTCATGTTGCTTATTTTTGTCTAACTATTCTCATGAAATGGAAAATGATGTTGTCAGCTGTGGTGAGCTGCTGTTGTGTCATGTTGCTTATTTTTGTCTATCTTTCCTAGTGCAAGATGAAAATGACCAAAACTGTTGTTGTTGTGAGCTGCTGTTGTGAGCTGTTGTTGTGTCATGTTGCTTATTTTTGTCTATCTTTCCTAGTGCAAGATGAAATTGACCAAAACTGTTGTTGTTGTGAGCTGCTGGTGTGAGCTGCTGTTGTGAGACACAATGAGCAGTATAACAGAGTGATAACAGTTGCAGAAGAAAGCCCATCACATTATACTAAGAAGGGTTCAAAAAATATAACAATACTGTATCTCCATAGAAGCTCACAAATTTACAAAACAGAACCAAGCTATATTGAAATCAAGTAGGGAAGGCACTCATGTTATAAAACAAAACCAAGCTATATTCTCAATTCTGATGTCTTATAAAACAAAACCTCATTACATAGTGTCCAAAATTCAGCAACAAGCATGTATCCAGTGGCTTCAATCTCGAAGAAAAAGCTCAGGTTCCCAATCGAATTATATGTGAACCCTAACCAACAGACCTTTAAGAAGAAGCTATTCATTCAAAATGTGGATTAACTTACTATATCATAAATTATAATTACTCATTACATAGTGTCCAAAATTCCAAGGAATCACAATGATAGAATCAGTTAATAAGAAGAGCATTATAGTGAGAAAATTGATCATATTTCACAGTTTTAAGTTCAGAATAACAGGGAGAAAAAGATGGTTACCCTCATACGATCGGAGAGAACGGAAGGGGTGGTGAGCTTATACTTGGAGGCTTCAACGAGGATCTTACCATAACTGCTGCTGTTCTGCAATTGTTATTTTGAGCCAAATTCTATCTGCACCAAAGAGGAGAGTTGTTGTTTGTTGCAATTAAATTCATGAGGAGTTTTGGGGCTCTAGTGCTTGCAGGAATTCTACTTGAACAAGTAAACCTCAATCAGCTAGTGTTATACCTACCAAGAAGACTGCAATTATACCACCGTCTCAATTGAAGTATGATGGAGCAGCAGGGAATGCTATGGTGGAAGGCATTCCTAATTGCGACAAAGTTATAGAAAATTTTGATTCAGCTGTTTATCACAAACAGAGCACAGTTGGATCAATAACGTAAGCTAAGACAAAGTTATAAAAATTCCAAAATGACTTGTGTGATTTAAGATCTTGTTCACTCATTAGTTACTGTCATAGCAACATATGTCGAGGGAAAAAGGCTTATCCAAGTGTGATCAATCACATAACAAGGTAATCAAATATGTTTTCTTTCTGAAAGAGTAATAGCATATAATTTATATGTCATTACTAATACCGTGTAAATAAACAAGTGCTGATAAACACATATGATGTATGTTTGTAACATAACATATCCAAAAAGTTGCAAAATAGCTAAAAAAGAAAGCCAGTCCATATATGCCGAATTAATGAGTTTGCAAAAAATGGAGAAATCATAGCGGTGATTACAATCCTGCCCAAAGCATAGCAACAATATCATCTCATATCTTTTTTGTCTCCCCACCGTGATTTGGCGCATTTGTGTAACTTTCAGATACTTCGTAGTCACTATCTTCTCCTTCATCATTGTCGTCACTATCTTCTTCCGATTTATCTTCATCATGCACCCCAGTGAACATATCATCATCTGGATCACTTTCAGTTCTGCGAGATTTTCTTAAAAAGTTATGTATGGTAAAACAAGCCAAAATAATGTCAATTTGTGTTTCTATACTGTAACTTGGCATCACTTTAAGAATCTTCCAACATGCCTTCAATACTCCAAACGACATCTCTATACAACTACGTAGTGAGGAGTGTCGCTTGTTGAATGCCTCTTTTGCATTGCTCGGAGCTACGTTCTCAAATTGTGATAGATGATACCGTCTCTTCGGATAGGGAACCATGTATCCTTCCTTGTTTGGATAACCCTTATCTACTAGATAATAGCGGCCTAAAAGCAATGTATTCATATTATAATGACATATAAATTAAGTTCATCAAATTAAGTAAAGAATTTTGTATGTCATATTGGACCTGGTGGAGGATGTGGAAAACCCATAGACGGTGTAGAGACAACTTGTTCAAAAACCTTTGCATCATGAGCAGAACCCTCCCAACCAGCAGACACAAATGTGAAACACATGTCAAAGTCACACACTGCCATAACATTGAATGTGCAAATCCCTTTCCTCCCTCGGTACGGTATTTGATCAGCTTCCGGTATACATGCATTAATATGTGTGCCGTCTATACAACCTATAGCTCCCTTGAAGTAGTCAGAATAACGAACATCATTCTTAATGTGGTTTGGGACTTGGACAAACAATGGGTCTGTTGGTTTAATGAGATCTTTAGCCATACCTTGAAATCCTCTAAGACGACCCACTATGGCATCTAGTACCTCGTGAATAGTGGAAGAAACAGTGGAGGTGGAACGCTGAAACCTCTCAGAAACGGTGCGATAATTAAGATCTTGGGCCATTGTGTATACAAATATGCCAACCTTCTCCGTAGGCCGCATATTTTTAGTTGCACATAACCCGTATTTGTTGATCAAAAGGTTGCATAGATCATGGAACACTTGCTTCTCCATTCTAAACGCATTGACACATCTAGTCTCCGTACTTGAATTAAGGACGTCATCCATCCATTGAGAACCGTTAAAAGGAGTATCATACACGCGAACCTTGCGAACATGCATGTAATAATGTCTTGTAATCAAATCATTCTCTATCTGTAAATTGCTCATGGATCGAAGAAGTTGTAAGCGACGGTGTCTTCCACGTGTAGACATTCTCCTGAGATGCAGTTGGTGTCACTGAATAAAAATTCAACAAGAATTTCATTAATTTAATTCCAATCAAACATACATTACTTCATAAAATGTAAATAACAAATTCAAGAAACATACGGTACTTATTAAAGTCGAAATAATACATAAGTCATCAAGTTGCTACAAAACACAATGAAACCTTCAAGGTTCAATTGAAACAAAGGGCATACAAAGTGAATAAAATAAAAAGCATAGCTGAAACTACAATCACACATCAGGCAAGGTACCCTTCTTCTCCTCTTTCTTGTATTCCCACTCAAACCACTGAACTCTCTCCTCATTTCCAGGAATCAACATGAACATTGTACTCACAGCTTCAGTCATTAAAAAAGTGACAGCAAAGCACCAAACAGGTGAACCAGCACGTATGAGTCCATCCTACACCATATTAGCAAGCACAGCCATTGAGTCACCCGTTATAGAGGGGGTCTTGTTAGATGTTTCTTCTGCGGTGGACCTCTGTGTCTCAGCATCACATAATGCAATCATCTTCCGGTTAGCTTCATTCGATAAAGCTAGGTGTTTTTCGTATTCAGATTTCCCACCGCTCTTCCTCTTAACGTTGCGCTTGTTGACTCCCTGTGAACTAGTTCCGCGTGTTTTTTTCCCTTCCCACGAGAGTGGTTAGGACACTGGAGTGGTTCGTTTTCTTCTTCAAGAATAGTAATATTCTCTGTATCTTGATCATTGTTCATATCATCTTCTATGACAAAATCATCCCAGTCAATCGGGTCAACATCTTGATCATTCACTTCAATAAGAGTGTTGGACGGTGGAGGGGCCATTGATGGAGCAACACAATGTGAACCGGTGGCCACGGTTCCCACAAATAGCATCTCCATCGACCTAAGAACCTCTGGATGTAGAGAATTTTTCTTAAAAACACGATAGTCATTATTTTTCTGCATGGAAGACATTTGTTAGTACTTGTCACTGAATAAATTTAATTAATCATGGACGTAAACAAAATTTAGAATATTTGCATACCGCTAGTTTCGTTGCCCACCATTCATCGGATGCATCAATACAATTACGCTCATAGTCCCATCCAAGCCCCGTATCACTGTCCTTCAGTGTTTTCCATAATTTCCACATTTTTTTCAAGGTATTGTATCTGTTCTTCAATGTGTTTTGTTGACATTGTGTCGAAGTTTTCAGCTCGAACTGTGGTGTTAAGACTTTCCAATTGAAACAATTGTTTCTACCATTCGATCTTTGGAAATCACGTAAAAATTCCAAGAACGACACCGTCAGTTCATCGTTCCAAGCATAGTGACACTTATCCTTATTACTCTCCTGCGTCATTTTATAATTCATGTCACCCATAAAAAATTCATAAAAATTCATAATAAACAATAAGAAAGACACTCGGGTTTGTCTCTACGTGCTTATTCTTTTTTCTTTTTTTTTTTACTTTTGAATGAAATTTTGTTCTTCAACACAATTGCTTCTGTAATCCTAACTGTATTTCTCTTCTGTTAATGGGAATGTGTAATTATGAGCACATTCAATTTGCATTCCTAAGCTGTATGTCACAGGTTACATACTAGAAATCACAATTTCAAGAAATAGAAGGAAAAGGATTGATTCTGCTAATTGAATCTGCATTCAATTTGCATTCCTAAGCTGTATGTCACAAGTTACATACTAGAATCTGCATTCTGCTAAGCAAGAGCATACATAGAAACGCAGGGAAAACGCAGAGAAGGAAATCTGATAAGTAAAAGCACATTGAATCTGCATTCTGCATTCTGAGCACATTGAATATGCATGCTAGACCAGCTTATAATGAAAAGGATTACACAAGAGACAGGAACCCTCAAGAATACACCTTAATTTTATTAAATTTACTGCAACTGGCACCTACTTCTACCAAAAAAACAAACTCCCTTTTTGCCAAATCAAAGATGAAAGGGAAGTGAAAGTAAGAGATGTAGTGAATGTGTTATAAGAGTTGCTCCCCGTCAACCCAATAACATGAACACCAATATGACAGATCTTCTAAAAAATAATACACCTTTCAAGCATACAGAGAAAACATACACATAGAAACGCAGACTATTTCCCCCATATTCATCAATAGGAAAATGGACTTGCCACTTGCCCATTCAGTGTTCGGTTGAAATTAAGCATACAGAGAAAACATTCAGCAACATTGCACAACCAATTGAATAAAAAATAATACACCTTTCAAGCATAGAATCCTGAAATTAGAGGTCACATATTGTTGCTAGTAATCTAATGGAAACAAATAGGTAGTTCAAATCAACTCAGGGAAACGCAGGGAAATCAAACCCTAGAGTTCTACAATGAGTTTTCGATTCACATAGAAACGCAGAGAAGGATGAACACAGGGAAACGCATATGGAAGAAGTATTTACCTGTTCTTCGTTGCTTGAGCAGCCAGGGATTGTCACTGCGTGAAGGATGAAGAACACAAGAGGCTTCCCGATGTCGTCTTCTGCGTGATGAAAAAAATCGACTGATGAGGGTAATAGATAGAATACGTGAAGGGAATTTATTTAATGTGTTAGAGGGTATAATAGTAAAATGTTAATTAACAATCTACCCTAATAATCTCATACCAAACACCTAAAACTAACAATCCCAACAATCTACAACAATCTCCTAGAATCCCAACAATCCCCATCCCCAACAATCTAAAATAAAAATCCCCATCCCATACCAAACATGCCCTTAGATTTCCAAAGATAAAAACAAGCCGTTAAGCTAGTAAATTACACCCACATAATCAAGGAAAAACCTAATTGGTCCAAGCATAAATCGTTTTCCCTTTTAGTTGCATGATTCTTAGTGTCACAACTCACAAACATAAATCATTTAGTTCAATAAATTACAGTTGTCAAGAAAAACCTAATTGATTCAATATAAATAGAAGATTTCAATACTAGACATGAAAAATCAAATGAAATTTCAGCCAACAAGAAGTCAAACAACAAATAGATCCAAAAATCAAACTAAGTAAATCTTTTCAGAAAAGATTCAATTAGAAATTAAGCATACCCAAACGAAGAAATCAACTCAAATAGCACTTACGGATCAAGCCAAATCACTAGAAGAAGATAAATAAAAAACATTTTAAAAAAATATATTGTAACTATGAATTCCTCATAAATTAGGGCAAATTATTTTACCTATCGAGCCAAGCCAAGGACATATTAAATCCTTAAAATGAAAAAGTGGAAAGCTGCGCGATTGAACAATAAATAAGACAGACGGGGCAAAAAGACAGTCATGATAAAAGCAACACTACTACTCTATGATTCTACAAATATATTGAACAATTTCACAAACAAGTGGAAGCAAAAATAAATAAATGAACGGAGATAGAAGCAAACGAAAAGCAAAACTGAGGGTGGGTTTGATACAATGGTCACGAAATTGAACCTGATTAAGGGTTTCGATGTCTTTATGCAAGTGCCTTGTATATTTTATAGCTATGGATCTTCATTGCATTATGGAGGGAGTAACAAAGACGAAGAAAAGGACTAAAGAAACAAAGTCCTCAAAAGTATTAGTAGCTATTCACAAGCATAAATCATTAAATCTAAGAAAATAAAGCTTCAGTATAAGAAAAAGGTATGTAATTACCAAACAATAGTGACCGTCATTTTTGAGTTTATTAAGGATTTTCACATAGTACCTAATGTCTATTAAGTATGTTCACTGCTCAGTATCTGGCAAGTTAGAGTTAGATGACAAATTACCCAATTTCAACTGGAGAGGAAAGGAAGACGGTTATAGGTTTGTAAGCAATAAGAAAAGCATTCATGGACATGATGGCATCATTTACAAAATCCATCACCTAACAGTAAAAGTTAGAGTTAACAAAACGTATGACTTCGAAGTAGGAAAAAACGTAAAGGAAGAAGCTTTCTCATTAATAATGGGCGACAATGGTGTAATTCTGAATTCTGAGATGTCAGAATTTATAATTTACAAATGCAATGTAATGTATGTGTTTCCAGTGAATTTTCATGGTTTCCAAAATTGCAAATGAAGATAGTAGATTCATGCTAAATCATAGCACAAATAGCAAGAAACAGAAATAGTCATAAAAAGTAATCAACGTATCATCAAACTACATGATACTTTGAAATATTCATTCTTTCGGGAGGGAGGTGAGACAAAAAATATTGTTAAATAGTGTTAGATTATCGGCTCGGTTCATTGGACCTCTTATCGGGCTTATCCCGCACTTGTTTATTATCTCTTTTCCTTGTTGTATTTGTCTATATAAACATTGCCCAATCAATAATACAATCAAGCCTCCAGTTTACATTTTTGCGCATGGTATTAGAGGAGGTCCGATCCGGGTCCATTATCTTTATCTTGTGTTTGGGCTAAGCCGGTCTTAAGGCTTTGTGTTAAGTGTCAACTAGTTCAGGATAATTGCACTTTAAGGGAGTGTTGAGTGTGGAAAATGTGTCCCACATCGACAATATGAAACCCGTGAACCTAATATATAAGTATTAGGGCTACTCCTCCTATTGCCAATTGGTTTTAGGATGGAGCCCCGAATGCTTGTGTGTAGGTTCACTTTGTGCCGCAAACATGTATGACAAGAAGAAGAAAAACGCATCAAGACTATTGCTCGGGAACATAAAGGTCGCTCTGAAGAAGCGGTTTTGGCTTCGTTGGATGACAAACATTTCTCCGCCGCCTCTTTCATGTGGCAATGATTAAGGATATAATAGAACTCGAATAAAGAAGAAGGTTGGAAAAGATAAGGGAAAGAGAATCAAATGTTTTTGACGAATTTGGTTGTTCGCAATCGAATGTCACCTTCAATTGAAAACAATTTTATAAAAGCGAATAAAAGAAAAGATAATCAAATTAGAGGAAAGAAGATGGATTTCAAGGGTTCAAGGTTATTATTTATGTCATAGGGACTCAGGACGACTCGTAGGGATATATGGTAGAAAAGCAACAAGGATGAGCGTTTTTAGGCTGGTGATCTATTACCGGGTAAGTCTCAAGATCATCTAGTTTCAATCCTAACTACCTATTACCGGGTAAGTCTCAAGGTAAAGAGGGTGAAAATTTACCACAAACCAGATTATCTAACTAAGGATCAAGTAACCCTTTACCGGGTAAGTCTCAAGAATTATCCAACTTAGAGAGGAAGCAGACACATTCAAACCAATAAAGGTGAAACCTTTATTTCCTATAATTAATCACTTGTGTATCTAAGAAGGAATATCACCGGGTAAGTCTCAATTCCAACTCAGGTTGCTAGTTTAGAAGATTCTAACCTAGATTCAAATACAAGCTAACCATTAGGATTTCAAACAATTTAAAGCCAAATATAAGCGCAATCTAATCCATCATAATTCAAGGCATAAACAAATCTCTATCAACCTTGGAACCACAAAGTTCTAGCCAATAACATTCATATCAAAATCAACAACTAAATGATAAAAGGTAAAGAAAGAACTCAACTTCAATGAAATCTTGATTCCAACAATGTCTTCCAACAATTCTGAATGCAAAAGTCTTTAACTTTAATCTAAACTAACTAAACTGCGAAGAACAATGGTGAAGAAGGGTAGGAGACGACTCCCCCCTCTAGACTAACTTTGGGCGAATCCTAACACACCTTGAAATGAATCCAAGTATACACAAAACTAGCTAAAAGACATTGGGCCAAAAAGGAAACAGCCCGTAAATAAAATATAACGCTCATGGAAGAATCTCGGGCTGAATCTCGGCCGAGATCAGTCGTGGTCGGGGCCGAGATTTCGTCTTCGATCTTCAGCGTCATGGGATCTCAGTCAAGTCGACCGAGATGAGTGGATCTCGGTCCGAGATTGGACCGAGATATTGCAACAGAAACCTCCACCTTGGGCCGAGGTGTAACACCCCAAATCCGTAGGACTCGGGCGCTACTGGGCTAGGATCTCACAATGGATCATGACCCTAGTCTGACAACAAGTTCACTAGATCTTACAACAAGGCACAGATAGATTAAAACCAAACATCAAACTGTAATATATACATATCAAAAGAGTTTACAAAAGACCGCTGAGTACAAACCAAAACATATATCTGTACATCATAAAATTCACCCATATCCCTCGCATATAATCCTAGTGTACGGAGCCCTCAGCGGATCACCCCATCTGAATCACTCTACAGTTCTCCTAACCTGCAAAGGATCTACAACACGGTATAAAACCGTTAGCTAACCATACATATATAATATAATACATAAGCACAAACACACATCAGAGAATAATAAACACATCATCACGCTATCACACATTTACCCGGATAATTATCTTAATAAAGTTCAACACTCAAATCGTATATACATGTATATGAATATATGTGACACGAGGAATATATAATCCTCGCCTCTCGGTGCTACTGCCAGCTGTAGTGGTAATCTGGTAACACTTTTTCGTATACCCTATGGGAGCGGTAGGTGCCCGTCCCACTTCCAGATCTGGCCTGTCCGCAGAGAACCTCCCAAACTCCCAGCGGGATGTAACGGCAAGTTGTCACGGCCCTACAATGGGCAATCACTAAACCATAGGTCGGTAATAATCAATCATCACATGCTATCAAGCAGATATCAAACACCACTCATGCATACATCCAATATAGGGATGGTAGCTATGTAAGTCCTATGGACTTACCTCAACCTCGAAGTAATCTCAACCACGATCAACTCCAAATCTGGAGGACAATACTACCTAATAACAAGGCATAAAGAGATATCAAATCTCCTATCAATCAAAGGGGTCACACCTAGACCCAAGGGATCCATATGGATCATATCCAACTTATAAACCTCGATAATATACTAAACCTCAAAGCCAAACCGGCATATATCTATATCATACTCATCATCATTATATCCTCATACACATACCTAGCATGCTACTAACCCGCTCATACTAGGAAAGAAAATGATCGATCAATACTACTCTAAGTAGATCTTGTACAAGACGCACCTGCGGGATAGGAAAGACGCAGGGCGAAGTGACCGAAGGCGCAGGCGCGGCGGCACGCTGGCGCTGGCGGGTGACCGTGGCCGCAGGGGCGGCGGCTCTCTGGCGCGGGTGCAGTGACAAGATCCCGCAAGGGCGGCAACTCATAGGTGCGGGGGCGGTGACAGTGCAGAACGTAATCTCCCGCCTTCTCTTCCACTCTTCACGTGATCAATTCACATCTTCATCAACCATTAGCCATACATATACATATATATACACATTCCAACATCAATATGTATCCTAGGTATCTAATCCTAAGCTAAGGAAAAGGAACAAGGAAGAAGAAAGAAGGAAAGAAGAAGAGAAGAGTAGACTTACCACTACTGTGGTCCTAGGCAGCAAGGAAAACAACGCTAACACCTCTCAGTTGGCTCTTCACAACTCAACACAACATTCATCATCACCATCCAAAGTCTACACAAGCTTGCTCTTCCAAACCAAAGAGAATTCAAGCACAAGATCAAGGAGAAGGAGAAGATAGGAAGAAGGACGTGAGGGTAGCTGAAATGAAGTGAAGAAACCCTTGATCAAAAGCCAAGAAGAAACTTAAGAAGGAAGAGAAGAAGAGTAAAGCACGGGTCAAGAGTCAACAAAGTCGGATGCAGCCGCATGAAACCGCAAGGGCGGAAATTCCTGGCCGTAGGGGCGGAACACCGAGCAAGCTGCAAGGGCGGCTAAGTTGTCTCAGCTCTAAAGACTAAGGCTCTTACACGAGGTAAGTGGATCTCGGCCGAGATTGCTCCTTGGTTGTTCCTCCTAGCCCTTTCACGTGCACGTATGCTCGCCCCAAAGCATCCACTTCGAGGCTTGATCCTCAAATACGTCATTTTAGTTCCATAATGTGTCAAATCACCTACAAAGCAACAAATAGTGTGTGTAGACATCTATTCTTGTAAAATAGAACTAAACAATCATAAATGACACAAACTAAGGCTAAAAGATGAATGCATGAAGGGGAAATCTACCTAAATGCATGACACAAACAGGTCGATAAATCATGTTATCACTTACCACGGTCAACATCATCATCTCTCATCAACGTCTTGGTCATCCTTCCAATACCGAAGCCGTCTCTCCTGTGACATTGGCTTCGGGCTAAACTACCTAGATCGTCTTTTACTGATAGCATTTCCCATGTCTCATAATTATTTCATTTAGTTCATTTAGATATTTGGGGTCCCTATCGCACCCTTTCTACTTCCGGTTGTTCTTACTTTCTTACCATTTTGGATGATTATTCTCGATGTACCTGGGTTTATTTAATAAAAGGCAAAGTTGAAGCCACTTCTTTAATTCGCAAATTTTGTGTCATGGTTGAGTTGAAATTTAGTTCAATTCTTGTGTCAAAACTTTTCGTAGTGACAACGCTAAAGAACTTCTTAGCCTTCATCATTTTCTTCATACCAAGGGTATACGCTTAGAAACCTCTTGCACATACACACCTCAATAAAATGGGAAGAACACAAACATTGTTAGCTCTTATGTTCCAAGGAAATTTATCAGTCTCACTTTGGGGAGAATGTATTCTCACTGCTTGTTATCTCACTAACCGAACCCCTACGCCCATACTTCACCACAAAACTCTCTATGAGCTTCTTCATGGTTCTCCACCTTGTCTTGAACATCTTCGGGTATTAGGTTGTCTTGCTTATTGTTCAATTCTTCCTCGATCTTCTAATAAATTTCAGTCTCGGGGAAGAAAGTGTCTTCATAGAGTATCCATCTTCTCAAAAAGGGCGAAAAATGTTAGATTTAGATACTCAACGCGGGATGCGCTTTTTTACGAAAACATTTTTCCGTTCTCATCACCGATACCTACCCGATCCAGTTTTTTCTACGGATCCCACCATCACTAATATTCCCGTGGAACACCCTGTATCCTACATCCTGCTATTTCTACAGATAAGTCCAAGCTTCTCACTACAAAAACTTCCAACTCCTCTCTTGCGGTAACCTCAAACCCCACTTGCACTAAAATTTGCCCTCCTGCTGATAATACGGATCCCACCTGTACTATGCCCCATCTACCTATTTCCCTAACTACCTACCCCACCTACCCGATCCAGTTTTTTCTACGGATCCCACCATCACTAATATTCCCGTGGAACACCTTGTATCCTACATCCTGCTATTTCTACAGATAAGTCCAAGCTTCTCACTACAAAAACTTCCAACTCCTCTCTTGCGGTAACCTCAAACCCCACTTGCACTAAAATTTGCCCTCCTGCTGATAATACGGATCCCACCTGTACTATGCCCCATCTACCTATTTCCCTAACTACCTACCCCACCTATCCTACCTCACCCTATTCCTCACCCAACAGATAGACCCCACGTTTTCTACCTACCCACTACTTTCCAACAACCCACTATCCTTACCTGCCCAACCTTCCCACATTAATTCCAACAACCCACTATCCCTACCTACCCACCTTCCCACATTATTTCGAATAACCCAAATATCTCACCTTCTAACCCTATAAATCCGAATAGCTTTACCGGTTCATTATCACCGCCCCTCCGGCCATTACTGCTCTGGCAGTTCAATCACCCTGCCGCAACTCTCGCCCCACAAAACCGAGTACGAGATTTTGTTTGTCAAAAGGCAAGTCATTTCGGCTCCCGATCAAGTCAACCTTCTCCTTCACTGAAATCAAGTACTCGGTATTCTATAGTGAATTCTTTATCACATAATCATTTTTCACCTACATATGTTGTTGCTCTACTCTATTCATCAGGAACAAGAACCGAGCTCTTTTAGGGACACCGTTACAAATCATAAATGGCAGCAGACTATGCAAGATGAAATTTCTACCCTACAACGCAACAATACATGGAATTATGTTGATCTTCATGTAGGCCGTAGAGCTATTGGCTTCAAATGTGTTTTTCGCATCAAGTACAAGTTTGATGGTCATATTGAGCGCTATAAGACACGCTTTATGGTACTCAGGAACCGCCAACAAGAAAGCATTGATTACACTCCTTTGCCCGTGTGACTAAATTGGTAACGGTGAAACTTCTTTCCATTGCATTTATTCATAACTGGAAGCTTCACCAGATGGATGTTCATAATGTTTTTCCTTCATGGTAAGTTGCATGAGGAAGTCTATGCTCCCTCCTCCTGAGTTCATATCTTCTTCTTTAGTTTGTGGCCTCAAGAAATCCTTCTATGGTCTCCGTCAGGCTCCTTGGATTGGTTTCATAAGTTTACATCTGCATTTCTGAAATACTAGTTTACTCAGTCTCTGGCTGATTATTCTCTATTCACCTACAGTCGATCAGGTATCGTTCTTCAGATCCTAATTTATGTTGATCATCTAGTCATTACTGGCAACAACCCTGCTAGATTTAAAGATTATCTTCATATATGTTTCCAAATGAAGGATCTTGCCTCTTCAGTTCTTCTTAGTCATCGAAATTATTCGTACTCCGTCTGGTCTCTGGCATTTTAGGTCGTAAACTTGCATCTTTTCCGATGGCCGCTGATCACGGGCTATAGTTGGAGTCTACGGCCTTATTGAATGACCTTGAGAAATATGGTCGTTTGGTTGGTCGTCTCATCTACTCGACCTTAGTTGGCCTATTGTGTTCATATACTATCACAATTCATGGCTGCACCTCATCTTGGTCACTGGACCGCTGCTCTAAAAGTCCTTTCCTACTTCAAGGTTGCACCTGCTCAAGGTATATTTCTCTCTCGTTCCATTGATCTTTTCATATGCGCATTTTGTGATTCAGACTATGCAGCATGCCCTATCACCAAACGATTCACCGTTGGTTATTTCATTCTTCTTGGCACTTCCCAATTTATTGGAAAACCAAGAAACGAGCTACAGTTTCTCGCTCCTCTGTTGGAGTTGAATACAGAGCTATGGCATCTATCACATGTGAGCTTCTTTGGGCTTCGCTCTCTCCTTACGTCACTCGGATTCTCGCATAAAGCCCAAATGCGTCTCTTTTGCGATAATCAATCTGTCATTCATATTGCCAACAATCCAGTCTTCCAAGAATTGGGCCTATAATCTAATACCCCTTCATACTATTAGGGAACAAATTCAGCAAGGCATCGTTCAGACACAACATGTTCCTGGCACCCCTCTTGATTGGCATCATGACTAAAGCAAAGATCCTACTAGATTCAACTTCTTGATTGGCAAGTTTGGAGTTGTTTCTTCCCCACCTCCAGCTTGAAGGGGTATTAGATTATAGGCCCAATTCATTGGACCTCTTATCGGATTTATCCCGCACTTGTTAGTTTATCTCGTTTCCTACTCAATAATACAATCAACAATCAATCCTTCAGTTCACAATTTTCTACAAATAGTAAGTACTAACCTCCAAGTACTCAACACGTCTTTGGTTGGTCACACGTGCTTCGCAGCTACCGGTGGAAGCTACAGCCTGCGTGAACATAGAAGAACTACTTAAAACTTCGAATACACATTGTATGTTCCTCGTGCAATTTTTGAAGGCGATCATACCTCTAAAGATGAGGTGCAACCCTCAGACATAGTTTTCACAACACCAAGGAAATGAGACATCATGATATTAAAGTTGTTGTGAATCCCCGGTTGAGCATTTATAGAATTCACAACCTGGTAAATGAAAGAAATCATCTCATAGTTTATACTTTTAGTCAGGAGAAGCATAACAGATACAAGTTAAGTGCAATGCATAGGAGGAAAGAAGAACAGCGAAAAACAAAGATAAAAATAAATAAATAAATAAATAAAGCATCAGCATCAGCATGTGAGAACCAAATTTATTGTCAAAATGCTTACTGAATCCCCATTCTCATGTCCATATATTGCACATATATCTAGCAAAAACAAGATCTTCAAAATATAATCATGGAAATGACATCACAGGCTCACCAAAATTCTTGCTGAATCCCCATTCTCATGTCCATATATTGCACATATATCTAGCAATTTGGGTAAGTCAAGAATTCATTTTTCCTGCAAAAGGACTACATACAGAATTAAAATAGGATATTAGTGGAAGATAATTGTTAAGAGCAGGCAAGGTTTAAAAATTCTATGAAAAGTTTGGAATGTTTCCACTCATGACTTCTTCTCTATATTTGCTAGTTTCAAATTATAGAATTTCATCTATAGACTCAGGTTGGTGAAATTGTTAAATTAGCAGACTACAATTTTAAAAAGAGAATTAGCAAAGATAGAACACATAAACTTCTCTGCTTCTTATATACATAGAAACATCAACCGTGAAAATTCATTCATGTGTATAAATCAAAGAAATCAACCACCTTATGATGATAAAAACATACACGCGATACAAAATCATGAAGACACGGCGGCTTAATTCAAGATTTCCTTTGAGACAATAATAACTTCAAACTTGCATACTCCTCTCAGACTTGAATCACTTGGTCTACATATTATTTGTATATCTTGTTCCCTCATTGACCAAAAAATGATTACAGGATCATCAACTAGTTAGGGTTAGTGGAAAGGGCTAATAACACTGTTACTGAAAGCTACTTGTCTTAATAAAAACATGAAAATGATTTCCTTTGCATTTCAGATTACACCAATCTTCTACAGGTTGTTAGGTCTTCTAGAACAACTTTTAGACGTGTAGGAACTTTCAAAAGTTGGGGGACAAGGCATCGTATGAGTTGCTCAAAGATCCCTTTAGTAAGGTCAAATGCTCAGAAAAATTAACATACCTTACAAAAGATTTGAAATACAGGTCTCTTGCTTTAAGCTTTCAATTGTTTTAGCCTGAAATACAGATTAATCAGCATAGAATGAGGAACCTCAAAGGATGATCTCCAACAACCTGTAAAAGAAGAAAAATCCAATTCAAGTGCAACGCAGGAGAGCAATGAGCAGCCAACAACACTGCCAAACTCGAGGATACCAGAGGAGTCGAAGGAGTCAAAGAAGGATTGGGTGACTCAGGCTGCTGAGTCACGCAAAGAGAAGGAAAGACACAAGGATGTTTTGGAGCTAAAAGTCGAGGACGTAATCTATGGGCATACGTGGAAACTTTGCAATGTAACAACTGGAGCAGATTATATACCTTGTTTAGATAACAATAAAGTCATAAAGAAACTGAAGACTACCAAGCATTTTCAGTATAGAGAGAGGCACTGCCCTACTGATCCTGCCACCTGTCTAGTTCAGCACCCAGAGTTCTACAGGAAACCTATCCTTTGGCCAAACATCAGAAACAAAGTGTGTTTTGTGAGTTTGAACTCTAAAAAGTACAAATAGATCGAACTGGAGAGAAATAGTTGCTGCATATAACTTCTTTTGTTCTTCTGTTTGACAGATATGGTTTCACAATGTGCCACACACAGAACTAGCAAAGGTAAAAGGACACCAAAACTGGGTTAAGTTTCAGGAGAGCTCTTGACTTTCCCAGGTGGTGGAACCCAGTTCATACACGGTGCTCTCCACTACATTAATTTCATTAAAAAGGTATGTAGCTCAGAAATTAATTCCATTCCCATTTTATGCTTTCACAATCAAAGCATTATTACATACTTCATACAATCAAAGAAAACCCTTCAATTGTTTCTGCATAAAATCAATATTTGAGGTCAGAAGAATATCAAATCACCCATGTTAAGCTTAGCAATGTAGTATTTTATCGTACTAATTTTTCAATCCAAGAAAAAATAAACATTCTACAGATGTTGATTAGTGATTACTTGTTTCTTTCCAATCAGATACCTATGATGGTTTGCAAAAAGTTCGTTTAAGCTCTATAGTACAGATGTGTAATTTATCCAAACTAGATATCATTTATAATGAAGAACTACAAATAACATGCTTTATACTCGATGAGTTCATATTATAAAAATTATACAGAATTTTGTTAAATTTAAACATATGAGTAAATTCCCTAAAATTGAAGAAGAGCAATTGACGAGTTCCCTTGGACATTGAACGAAGGAAAAGAGAAGTTGGGAAAACCTTTATGGTTGAAGTTGAAATGGAATCCCCAGTTTGGCGGATACTCCGATTAAACTTTTTAACATCTAACCATGTACTTAAACAACAAGTAGAGGTCAGTATTTCCTTCGTTGTTCTATCCTTGTTTGAGATCGACTGATCTAAGCACAACAACTGAAATAAGATGATCCGACATTGCGATCGGGAATCAGAAATTGTGATCGGGAATCAAAATTAGGGCAAATCTCGAAACGGAGCAAGGGAATCAAAATTAGGGCAAATCTGAAAAGACATTGTGGTCGGAACTAAGAATTTGGTTGCAAAATTTACAAACAAAAGCTTACTAAGACGGAGCAAGGGAATCGTATTTGAGGCATGATACAGGGATTAGCAGGAACGCAATTGCTGACACAAATTTTAATAACACAACTACAAAACAAAGCAAGGGAAACGATTGCATAAAATTTCAAACAACTCAGCATCAAAATTACTCGGAATAGGCAGAGATGAGATAAATTTTGAAAAATGATAGAGGAGTTGAAAAACAATTACCGTCAACATGAGAATTGCGAGACAGATACGGAACAAGAAGAGTTCGCGAAGAGTCGATGAAATCCATCTCGTTGACACTGTAAAGCCTATATATAGGTTCTCGTATGTACAAATCGATTTTGGATCGTTTTGCATATGGTTGGACAACGGCTACAATTTTTGAAATTCAAAATTGAACAACAGATAAACGGATAAATGGTTAGAGCTTTTATTCGGGATTTTTTTTTACCATAATAGCAAAATTAAAAAATATATATATATCTATGATATATCATCAAAATATTTACCAATATAACATATTCTTGACTGATGTAGCAGATAGAGTGATAGGCTGCGTTTATCTATGTTTCTTATTATATACTGCACTTCATAATTCATATTCCTTTTACAAAATATAACAACAAAATGTTTATATATCTATATAACTGAATTTATGAAGTTAAATTACTATTTGCTTATATATATTTGATTTATTTTATTATAATGATAGTGTGATATTACATTTTTTTATACAAATTAATTATAAAAACATTTTGAGTGAAAAGTTTGTTTGATAATATGTTATAGTTAAAATCATTGAGTGTTTTTTAATAATCTTATAAAAATTCTAAAAATAACTTATGCATAAACTTACATTATGAATAAAATATATTTGAAGTGACAAATTATATACTGCAGGCATATAGAAATATATTTTGATAGTTTTTAATGATATCCAAAAACACTGAACATACAGTATATGAAAATATAAAATATTAAGTAAAAAGTTAATAAATCTGGTATATAAACTGAATATATTATAATTTTATACCTTAATTAAGGAAAAATATAGTATATGAAAATATAAACTGAACAATATATATTATAATTTTTGTTGCCCGCCTAACAAGTTAGTAATAATAACTTTTGAATATTTTATAACTAACAAATGGAGATTAATATATTGATAGTTAAATCCAGTACATATTTACTTAAGGTATAAATACATAATAAACTAAGTTTATATATACTATGTTTTTATAATTAAATTTATTAAAAAATTGTAATATCACATTATTATCATAAATAATATATAAGTAACTTCAATATACATATATATAAGTAAATAGTATTTTAACTTTTTAAATTCCGTTATCAAGATATATAAAACAATTGCTTTTCAATTGTTTTTAAAAGGAGTTGTATCATTATATGCAGTGAATGTGAAGCAATTATAATTACTTTTCTATGTGGCCCACTGGTCAACATACATAAAAAAAATCGTTAAGTTGTGAGTTTGTCTAGGTTCTTAAATCTCCCATTGTCATTTTCTGATTTTTTTTTAAAAAAAATCAAAATATAAAACGCATTTTCAACGTAGATTACCAAAAAAACGCAGTCTATGGTTCTTTATCTTTGATTTCCGAAAAAACTTGCTATATTGAAAAAAAAAAAAGATAAATGCACAGTTTTAAAGGGTATTTTTAGTAAGGACGTCGTGGTAGATTCAGCGAAAAGCGAAAATAAGGAAATGAAGGATAGTGACGAAGAAAATGGGACTCATATCACGTTTCTAATTACTAAAAATCAACCCAGTACGGAGGGTCATGGTTAAGTTATTTCAAATTGTTACACTAAACGTTAGTTTTCTGCAATTCATAGTTCATCGAACATATATTCTACAATTTTAGCTATTTAAGGGCTCTACTCTACTGCAAACCGCATTAGATGGTAAATGATAAGAGATTTAGATGCCATAACTTATGTATCATCAAGCGAAGGAGAAGGAAATAACACTTCATGTAACGATTACAATAACTGGTTCACATAAGAAATACCAGTGCATCACTAACAAAATCAAAGCTCACATTATGCATGCTCTGTGATGGAATGAAAATGACAAATAATCATATAACGAACAAAATTGCATCAGCCGTGGGCCAAGTAAAAGCTCTAGCAAGCAATCGCACATTACCTTTGCTTACCACCTGCTTTGCCCTTCTTCTGACCAGAGGCTTTGGAAGACCCTTTTCCTCCTTTCTTGCCCTTCTTCCCTTTGTTGTTGTTCATACCACTCTTCCTTGCATCCGACTTCATCCGCCGATCAACCAATACTTTGCCTTTGCCAGCTCTCACTTGCACTCCTTTCTTTGCAACGACAAACTCCTTCTTAGGCTTACTTGTCGTAGTCGCCTTCTTATACAGTGATTCAATCATCCTCCTCTTTGACCGGTCAGGTATATCATTTTGGTCCGAGATTGTGTTAGCCTTCTTCCTTATCTTCTCCATCTGCCTCATTGCAATCCTCTTCTTCCTTGCTTTAGCTTCCGCTACCTTCTTAACAGGCCGAGCGTTGATCTCCTTGAACTGTGCTTTAATGGCAGCTACCTCTTCCTTTGTCACAGGCTTCTGTAGTTCACGATGCTTCTTCTCCTCATCCACAAACCATTTCGGCAAGCCAATATCATCATCAAACATGTATTTGTTGTACGCGTCGTCAAGTATGTGCTCCCTTTGCTTCTTCCTAAGCATCTTCTTTGCACAAGCCACGATCTCAGCCTTGGTATCGTCGTCATATTCTGATTCATCATCTGATGAAGACGAATCATCGCTGGAATCAGTGACTGGAGCAGGGACAATCTCGAAATCATCTTCTTCTATCTTGGACGCCTTCTTGGAAAGTTTCGCATCCTGAGATTGATTTAGTGAACTTTTTTCCTTGGACTTCTTCTTTCTATCCTGTTGACCATCTATCTCCATTTCATCATCATTAAAACTCGCAGCCTTCTGATTCAGGACAACTTCATCCTCCACAACCCCAGCAAAAATATCTTGAGAAAACCAAGATGCTTTGATCTCATCCTGAGTTGGATCTTGATCGTTCATGGGGATCACAAGAGGATTGGCCTCAACATCGGCTTTATCCTCATCAGAGTCATCCAGATTCATATCTTCATCAACCTATATGAGAAAATATGTGTTTAGCTGAGAAGACTGTTTAGATGTATGGGCAAAGTTACTTTGCAAAACAGTACAGCCAAGGGCCTGTTTGGATGCATAGTGTAATTTATTTAACTACATGTTTAATACCTTGTAATTATTTCAGTGAAGTGTTGTTTGGATGCCTTGCCTTACAATGTAGCATTGGCAAACACCACTTGCAAACAATACATGTACTATTTATACTACAGTTTACGCCTATTACTACATACTTTAAGCCTGGTATTGAATTTGCCAGAACCCAAATGTGAAATAAAGTCTTGAAGGTGATTACAAAGCCGGCTTATCCATTTAGAGCATTTAATCAAATTCAAAGCAGTGTACTGCATGGAAATCACAGTCGGTATAAAGAGTATTGTTGCATAGAAAGTGCATACTACATACATCAGATAGTTTTGAATCCTCATATGCTTGTTTTGCACGTTTCCGCTGCCTAGTGCTTCCCTCCCGCTTAGATACATAGCTTTCATAGGCATCATCAAGTAGCTGTTCCATCTTAGAATCGTACCTGGAAACAAAGGAGGCATACATCGTGAACAAAATATGACCACACCAATATATTAGCTATAAACAGCATGCTTGACTAATAGAAGCATACTTTTTCCGTTCATCATCAGAATCCATGTCATCATCGTCACTTTCCTCCTTTTCATTTTCGCTGAAATCCAGTTCCTCGTCAACATCTTCAGTAACATCAACAGCTACTAGATCTTTTTTCCCCTGGAAGTCCGGTAAAAATTAGCTTGCCAAAAGAAAGTGAACAAAGCCGGAATAAAATAAGTTTACACTGATCAGAAAAGCATCAAACTCATTATTTGTCAGTGAAACAACTACTTCTCACACACCAGCAAGTGCATAAAATCATTTTCTCTTCAACAAGGGCTGCACCTAAGCCATGTTCTTAGTTCAAAGAGTCAAAACTAGCAATATTTTGAACAAATAGCTTATTACTGTGATATTGCCATATAGAAATGAAAATTTCAAGGATAGTAACTTTCAAACTTTAACAGATGGTATTTCATTCACATTCATTTGCAACATTTTATGTGAAACTTAAAATGAGAACAAACCTTAATTGAAACAAGTGAAAATAATTCATCATCAACAAGACCATCCTCAGTAGCATCTATTTGTTTGCCCAATGCCTTCCGTGCCTTATCCTGAACATTCATAGGAAAAGAACTGTGAGCCAAAACATGACATACTGAAAAAGAACTATATTATATGCAAGATAATAGACTCATAAAAGGGACCGACAAATTAATTATACTGATAATGCTATCTAAAATTCAGACAGAACGAAATTGATCCATAAACTGAAACTTCTTAGTGCACATAGAAAAAAACTAGTTAATTAGCAAATGTTTTAATCCATCACAGTGAATTACTAAAGGTAACCGTACATGCAACAGGTAAAGTGGTCTTTAAACTATATACCAACTGTGCTTCAACATACTGATAAAAACTTCAACCAGAAGATCATTTTTTTATTAGCAGCTCAGGCATTTACTAATATTTAGGTGTACAAGAAAAGCAGCAGAGAAAAAACTACTAGCAAGCATTCACCTTAGCACGCCGTTTTGCAAGAAGTTTCTTTTCACGCTTTTTCTTTCGGTCCATAGCATGTGTCAACTCCTCCATTTCATTAAGAATCTTCTCATCTTCATCTTCATCTACATCTTCATCTTCATCTTCTTCATCTTTGTTTTCAGTCTCACTCTTTACCGAAGTAGAAGTTGGTTCATTTGCAGAGCGGAGATCCTTTCGAATGTTCATCCTCCACCTTTTAATAAGATAGAATTACATGCAAAATTATGAAGGTTTCACAGCTTATTAACATAACTGATATCAACATTAATGAAAAATAGAGCCACAAATAGCAGGATGTTCTTACTTCAAAAGTTGTTTAAAGTCCTTCTTTCCCAAAACACCCAGGTCATCACAGAGAGCTTCAATCTGAAATGACAATGGTGGAAATAATTTAGCTCACCCACAATTAAAATACATTTTGAAACTAGTTCCAGTACTTCACCTCTTCTGTTGTCAAGTCATGGTTTTTTATGACCAGACTATCAGGGTCCTTGAAGCTTATTGATGTTGCTGTACCGAGGAGCTCAAGGGGGCTCTCTGACCATACAAAATCAGTAGCAGAACAAACCTTCCTCACAAGAGGAATATTATCTGTATACCTATAGCATCAAAAAATACCAATACAACAGAGTTTTTATGTGAAGCAGCAAAACTTTAACAGTCTTGAGGAGAAAGTAATAGTCAGGCACAAACAGATAATAACAATTAAACTACTCCAGACATGATAAGTTTACAGTAACATAATCTTATGGATAGAATTTTCACAGTGACAGATGCAATAAAAAGTGCAAACATATCACAAAAGTGAAAGCTTCATGTGCCAAAGTATAAATGCACACTGGTCAGGGTAGTTAGCAAGCTTGCCCGCTTTCCATTTTTCCAGCTCTCGCTTGAGGTACGAAGAACATCACTAAAGCAGTACAGCTAAATTACTGGAACTCACTGGCCTTTGTTAAGTCTCGTTTAAGCTAAAGTTTCAAATTGGGGAAAAAAAACACGAGAGAAGGCAAATTTGAAGGACTAGAAAATTCACACTTCTCAAGAGAAATGTTGAAGATAGGATTTTACTTCTCATACAAATTTGCCTGCCGTTTTATCAATACAACCTATAATGCTTACACACAAGAGATTTATCTAGAATTAGGTTCGAAAATCCAAGTAATGAATATAGTTAGCAGTTTTATCCATAAATCCAAAGGAAGCATGCTAGCCCAAGTCACATACTAAATCTACTCACCTATCCAAGCTATTATGTCATTTACAAACCAGTTTTTGTTCCATATAACATCTATGATCTACCTGAGGGAATCCTACATACTTTTGGTCAGTGTTGAGCTTCTAAAACAAGGATCTGGTGGGTCTAGCTCAAGCTGGGTCTCTAAGCTCTAATCTGGTGATTACAGCTTGTCATTGTTCTCACTTCACATACAGTCATATACATATGTCACAATCATCGTATAAATCTAAATCACACACTATGATTTCGTATCTTACCCGCCACGGTTTCTCTTTTGCTTGTTATCACCAAGTACATCGGTTACCTACAACAAATTAACAAAAAATATTTGATTTAGTACAGAAAATCAGTAATAAGAAACCATCTAAATCAATAGCATGTAAAACAGCTTGGAAAATCAGGTATAGCTCTTTCATGCTTATACCTTTTCAGGCTCAATAGCTTCCTGAAATAGATGCTTAATATCGAGAAGGCGCGGGTCAATCTTTGCAGGTGCCTTGTACTTGAGACACACGATAAAAATTTCTGCTGATGTCGACCTACTAGCAGCTGGCTTAGTAACCTCAACCCTTTCAAACAACTGAACATCGATGCTATAGTTAATAGAGACATCAACCAAATTAAAAGTTCAATAATGTGCATAAGAGGGTAATAGAGCACCTGTCTAAGGCAGAAAAGCACTTTGTTGTAGTCTTGTGACCTGAAGATCTAGAAACCAGAACAAGTACAACACAGTTTCAGATTAACTAAAGAAGAAAAGTCTATGACAGACGTGAAGCAAAACAAAAGTTATGGATTCCACTTTGTTTGACCACAAGATCGAGAGACAGCAAACAAATACACAATTTCAGATACTAGTAGGAACAGTTTCGGTGATGAATCGGCTTACACGAACAAAAAATAGGTCATACATGAAGTGAACATAAGTATCAATCACTCAAGACAAACAATCACACGAAATTATCATTTAACGAAATACGAGAGGGAGAATAGACCTTAGTAACAAAAATTCCCTTAGGAGCCAAGAATTCAGTAGCAAGCTTCAAGGAATCGATAACAAGAGCATTTTGGCTGGTAGCCTCCTGAGCCCAAGCACCACCGATATTAGGAGAACCGTCGTGCAAGATGACGTCGAAAGCGGGGCGATGGTTGTCGGCTAGGAGCTTTTTTATGGTGGAGCGACACTTGCTATTGGTGATGTCCTCCTGGATGGCGATGCAACCGCGAACAGGACGGATAGGGAAGAGATCAACGCCGATGATGAGTGATCCCACAGGCATTCGCTTGCTGGCGACCTGCATCCAACCACCGGGGGCAGCGCAAAGATCGAGGACGGCTTGAGCGCCGGGAAGGAAGGAGTACTTGGCATCGAGTTGAAAGAGCTTGTATGCTGCTCGGGAACGGAGACCTTGTTCTTTGGCGAGATGGTAGAACTTGTCTAACCTGTGTTTTCCCTTCACCTTACCCATGGCGTATGTGAGAAATTGAAGCGAAACAGAATGACAGAGATTAGGGTTTTAGTAGGAGTTTTATGTGTAGAGAAGACGGCGAGCGTCTAGCCGGGTCATAGTATCCAGTCCAGATAACGTCAGTCCAAACTCCGAATTGCATCTCGGGCCGGGTCTTTTTTTTTTTTTTTGGAAATGGACCTCCATCTGTTATTTTCTTTTTATTTAAAAAATGTAATGTATTAGACGGCACCGTCCAATGTATTGAAAGGAGGTGGACTAACTGTTATAGAAAAGTATAACATTATAAAATAAAAAGGAAAACACGTCAAAAGTAAACTTTGATCACAACGAACCCACCGAGGAGCCTAAAGGAAACGCCATGCAAACAAAGTGACAAAGAAACAACGAGAACATGTTTATAAAAGCAATGTATAATACAATTCCTAGGGACCACCGGTTAAAACCTTATATTTGGACTATTTTTTCTTAGCCTTCACATTTCGATCACCTATCATCGACCCCTTCTTACGAACAAATTCAACTCATCTCTCATACGAAGCTCACACCATCAAGACGTACCCATACAATCGGACCACACATCGTGAAATAAAGAAAGTCTATTAATATTCAATTTGTTTTTTGATGTATGGTAAATTTTAACATTTATGGATTTAATTCATTTTGAGACAATGGATTTATCAATCAAGTTTTAATGATGTAATGATGGACATATTTTTAATATAAAAAAACAATTAGCGTCACATTCACAAAAAGGGTTATTATTGCATGTGGCACCCTTCAAAGGAGGGTGAGAAAGCGGTTATTAGCCCCTTAGGTGTGAAGTGGTCATCATGATCACGAAGCCATTCAAGGTGAAGAAGACTTATGGAATAGTTGTCTTCTGAAACGGGAGAATCAACGCCTTCCTTTCTCTTTTCAAGTACAATTAGAACTTAGAAGGTAAATAGGATTTTATGAAGGTTCTTAACAATTGAAGTCACTCATCAATCTAGCATATAATGATGGATTATCAAATCTAAGTAAATGGACGGCGGAAAATAATCATTGATGGTTACAAAGTCAATGTCAAATTGGCTCTACTACCTATATACCTTTTAAAAAGTAGACTACATTATTTTTATTTTTTTATACAAGGTAAGCAACATAGGTGGGTCATATCTAGACACCGACCGACCTACAACATCCTTACGGATGAGTACAACCATATCGTTTGGGAGATCGTCCTAGTCTTTAGTGGCAGAAAGTTCGTGTTTTGCGAGCTTGTCCACTACCGTGTTGATTTCCCTGAAGATGTGAGTGGTGTTTGCTTGAGAAAAGCTTGAGATGTTGGCGGAAATGTCTTAAATGATCATATTTGTCTTCCATGGGGTTTCCAAGCGTGGTTAATCGAATTGATCAGCATCAGGTTGTCTCCCTCAATCTCAATGGCCGAAAGTCCTAATTGTTTAGCCTTTTGTAGGCCTTTCCGCAGAGCAAACGCTTCTGCCTCTAGAACTGAATTTGCATGATATTTCCCTTTTCCATGTGTCAAGCGAAGGCCGTGGTTATCGTGAATGATGAAACCAAAGGCGAATTGGTTGTTATTGTCTGATGTTGCGTCAAAGTTAAGCTTAACGAAGTTTACTTTTGGTTTTTGCCAAAAAAGTAGACTACATTATGTTGACGCGGCAGTCTCACATTTTTCTCGAAATAATTTTTTTTAGTAAATCACTAATTAATTTAATAAATCTTTTTTTTACTAAAACTAGATTCTATAGAATAATTGTTGGTTATCCTTCTTGTAAGTTGTAACGTAACTAAAAATTTGATCAATAACAATCTTGTTGGAGAAGCTCTATTTTAACCTAAATTTTAATTTAAAAAATGTATAAGTTGTGGGATAATCACAAAAATAAAACTTCTTTGATAAGCTATTTCTAACGTAAAAACTTGCACGATAAGTCGATTGTAACCTAAAATTTAAATTTAAAAAGTAAAACTTGTGGGATAATTACAAAAAATAAAACTTCTCATATAAGCTATTTTCTAACATAAAACTTATAGGAGGAGAATCTCTATTGTAGCGCAAGAAACATTTTCGTTATTTAGGTAAACATTTAATCGCTTCATCTTGATTTTGTTTTTCATTGGTGTGTATCATTAACGTGTTCTCATAATAATTCAATTATAAAGAGTTCAACACAATCAAGTATCAGTGATAGATAAATAGTTTTATGTTACCGGTTCATTATGTCATATAAAATTTCTATGATATCTATGTATTGCAAATAAAAAAAAGATAGTTAACTCGTATATTTTATATCGAACCAATTATATAAGTTGACGTTATTCTTTGGTTTATATCATTAGCATACGCAAGTTTTAAATCATTATTTAACACATATCCGTGTAAGGCACGAGTTATGAACTAGTAGACCTAGAAAATAGGCATCGGTGCTTTCTTAGTTACAAATTGCTTCGCTTTGTTGAATTAAAAAGTTCCACCATTGATGAAAAGCTGAAGAACACCAAGATTTTTTTTTCTCCCTCGGAAGAGGAGGAAGATGATTTTGATGAATAAGTTTTTCCTTTTTTCTTTTTTTTTATTGATTTTGGGAGTTGTCCCGTTTTTGTTGCTGTTTTTTTAGAGGAGAGTTGGATAACCAATATTTGGTAAAAGATTGAGAAAATCTAAAAAGAGAAAATTTTCCTTTAATTTTTCATGAACGAGGTTTACCCTTAGTTGTAAACAATAGAGAGGTTTTCCTCCTAAAAAAGTCGAGATTGTTGACGCATTTTTCCCTTGATTTGGAACCATTATTATTTTCGCATAGACATGATAGTATAAAGAGACGATGTTTCATTAAACGACGACAGTTGAAAACAAAAGTGCCAGGATGAAATTGCGAGGGAGGCGCAAAATCATCAATTTAGTAAAAATTTGTTAGGGGTTCAGATAAACGAATTCAAAAGGTTTGATGAGATTGATGTTCAACCCCACCAAAGTGTCACAAATCGGTCAAGGGTCTATTTTGTTGAATTTGACAAAAAACACAATTACAATAACACCGTATATTTCTCATAATCTTTAGTGTGTGGTTAGGGGGAAAAAATTCCTATGATTTTCATCCCCATAAACCCCTTTATTGAATGACCCCAATATATATGAGGCACAATATATACGCTAGTTTTCGGAAATTGTGTTCTCCATGTTTGTTTGATGATGTTTTCACAAACCTTGATGTTGCATCCACCTAGCACCGGGTCACGTGCCAACTGAAGGATTTGGTAGTAGTTAAAGCAATTTAAGGTTTTTCCTCCAACATGAATAGTAAGAAGTTGGATTTGTGACGCTACCACATTCGTTTTAGTTGTAATTTTTACAAAAATATCTATTTCCAACCAAAATATAGTGTAATTTTTTTTTTTTTGGTAGAAAAAATATAGTGTAATGAACACAATGAAAAAGGCGAAATAACATCCTTTGTATCTTTTTAGAGACAAGTCATACTAATCCACAATACTTTAAAAAAAATACAACTACAACGAATGTGGTACCGTCACAAATTCAACTTTTACTCTTCTATACAGAAGAGGAACAACCTTAAACTGCTTCAACTGCTACTAAATCCTTCAGTCAACACGTGACCCTATTCTAGATCCAAAAGGTTGATTTCCTCCATATTTATGAGCAGGGTTCAAATAATCTAGCATGTCAATTTGCAGGTAGTATTTGGTTAAATATGAAAATACACCAAAATCAATGAATTCAAATCTGACAAGGACAAACAACAACATCAATGAATCAGGAAATCGATATATCCAAAACTTCCACATTTGCATTTGTATATTCACATTTTTACTACCCGTTTCTCTTATGAATTTATCTCATACAAAGAACATAAGTCTGCAAGAACGAAATTTGGCAAAGAGATGAAGTCGAAGATGTTTCAAACAGGAATTAGAAAGTCTTATAATTGATCAAACCTTGTAAATATCTTCAATTGTTTGCTTGTCCAAGCTACGGGTCAGATTGGTTTTCAGGGGTTTCTTTCTTGAAAGTTGGTAAAGAATGGAATCCGGCAAGGGGATGAAGTGGAAAAGGTTTCAAAGAGGAATTAGAATGCATGAAAATAAAACCGTGTAAACATCTTCCATTGAATGTTAGTACATGTAGCCGATTTGGTTGGATTTTAGGGATTTCTTTCCTTAGTTTTGTGCAATAGGTTAGGAAAAGTTGTATCAATAAAGGAAAGAGATCCTAAATAAAGATTTGTAAATAGAGATATTAAATATTTTTTTTAGTATTAAAATTTGGTAATATAAACATTAATTCAAGTTTATAGTTATTTTTTAACTTTTCATACACTTTTTTGTAATTTTTTCCATCATAATTTTGTTCATACTCCAAATATACTGTCGTACCCTATCCACTATTTGGTGAATATTTCGATTGAACATATGAGCTTCCGGAAGTTGTGTTCTTCATGTTTGTTTTATGATGTTTTCACAAACCTTGACGTTGCATCCACCTAGCGCCGGGTCACGTGCCGACCGAAGAATTTGGTAGCAGTTGAAGCAATTTAAGGTTTTTCCTCCAACATAGAAAAGTAAGAAGTTGGATTTGTGACGCTACCACATTCGTTTAGGTTGTAATTTTCACAAAAAGTGTAAGAGCCTTAGTCTTTGGGAGCTAGATTGGCCCTAGCCGCCCCGCGGGTCCGTGAGGCCGCCCCTGCGGCTCGTCCGTTGTTCCGCCCCTGCGTCCAGGAAGCCCGCCTCTGCGGTTTCCTGCGGCTGCAGCCGTTTTTGTTGACTCCTTGACCCGTACTTTACCCTTTCTTCTTCTTATTTTTTCCCTTGGCTGATCAAGGGCTTCTCCTTCACTTCTCTTCCTCAGTTGCTCACGTCCTTCTTGCTTCTCCTTCTCCTTCTTGATCTTGTGCTTGGTTTCCCTTGAGTTTGAAAGAGAGTTGTTGTGGTGGATGTTGATGTTGATGTTGATGCTAGTGGTTGGTATGCTAAGCTTGGAAGCCAGCTGCTGTGAGTGTTGATCTTCCCTGCAGCCTAGGACCACAAGTGTGGTAAGTTATCTTCCTCTTCTCTTCTTTCTTCCTTGATTCCACCTTCCTTAGCTTAGGATTAGATGATTGGATATAGATTGATGTTGGTTTATGTATGTATATGTATGTGTAACTTTGGATGAGAGAAGACGTGAATTGATCACGGGAAGAGTGAAAGAAGAACCGCGGGATCATCTTCTACACTGTCGCCGCCCCCACGGTCCAGCAAAGCGCCCCTGCGGGAACCTTGTCGCCGCACCCGCGGCCAGAAGCCACCGCCCCCGCGGCCTTTGTTCCAGCGCCTGCGCCTTGCCTGCGGCCGTTGTCACCGCGCCTGCGGCTGAGTCTTGCCGCGCCTGCGGATTGCTTGCTCTGCCCCTGCATCTCTTTGTCACGCAGGTGCGTCTTGTCCCGGATCTACCTAGAGTTAGGTAGATCCTTTCCTTTCTTAGTATGAGCGGGTTAGTAGCATGCTAGGTATGTGTATGAGGTTAGAATGATGTTGAGTACGTTATCGTTTATGCCGGTTATGGCTTTGAGGTTTATGAGTTAGGTTATGATCCTTATGGATCCTTTGGGTCTAGGTGTGACCCTTGTGTTGGATATGAGTTTGATATATGGTTATGCCTTGTTGCTAGGCAGTGTTGATCACCAGAGTTGGAGCCGATCGGGTTTGAGACTTCCGAGGTTGAGGTACGTCCATAGGACTTACTTAGTTACCATCCATATATTGGATGTGTGCATGAGTGGTGTGTGCGTTATTATGTTGAGTGTATGAGTTGTGATGATTACCTACCTGAGGTTTAGTGACTGCCCATTGTAGGGCCGTGACAACTTGTCCTTTCATCCCGTTGGGAGTCTGGAGGTTCTCTACGGGTAGGCCAGTCTAGCTCAGTGGGCCGGCCACCTGCACCACTCCCATAGGGTACACGGGAGGTGGGACCGGATCCCCACTTTAGCTGGCACCATTCCCGAGAGGCGAGGGTTATATTCTTCGTGTCACATATATTCATATTGATATATATATACGCTTGAGTGACTGGACGTTATTAAGATAATAAACCGGGTAAATGTGTGATAGCATGGTGATGTGTTTATTATTCATTGGTGTGTGATTGTGCTTATGCATCTTCTTATATATGCGTATGGTTAGCTAACGGTTTTATACCGTGTTGTAGATCCTTTGCAGGTTAGGAGAGCTGCAGAGTGATCCAGATGGGTGATCTGCTGAGGACTTTGTACACTGGGTCGTCCTCGTGGGATGGGATCTTTTGATCATGTATATATTATGTTTTGTTTGTACTCAGCAGTACTTTGTATAAACATTTTGATATTTTTATAACAGTTTGATGTTTTGTATTTAATCTATTGGTGTCTTGTTGTAAGATTCAGTGAACTTGTTGTCAGGTTAGGGTCATGATCCATTGTGAGATCCTAGCCCAGTAGCACCTCGAGTCCTACGGATTTGGGGTGTTACAAAAATATCTATTTCCATCCAAAATATAGTGTAATTAAAACAATGAAAAAGGCGAAATAACATCCTTTGCATCTCTTTTAGAGACAAGCCGTACTAATTCGCAATACTTTTTAAAAAATTGCAACTTCAATGAATGTGGTACCGTCACAAATTCAACTTTTAATCTCCTATAAGGAAGAGGAACAACCTTAAACTACTACAATTACTACTAAATCCTTCAGTTAGCACGTGACCCGATTCTAGATCCAAAAGGTTTATTTCCTTCATGTTTTTTTCGTAGAGTTCAAATAATCAAGCAAGTCAATTTACAGGTAGTATTTGGTTCAATATGAAAATACAATGGAATCAATAAATGCAAATCTGAAAAGGACAAACAACAACATCAATGAATCAGAAAATCATTATATCTCATCCTCCACATTTGCATTTGTATATTCACATTTGTACTACTCGTTTGTCTTATGATTTTATCTCATACAAAGAACATAATTTGGCAAGAACGAAATATGGCAATGACGAGATTTGGCAAAGAGATGAAGTCGAAGATGTTTCAAACATGAATTGGAAAGTCTAATAATTGGTCAAACCTTGTAAATATCCTCAATTTTTTGTTTGTACACGCTATGGATCGAATTGGTTTTTAGGGGTTTCTTTCTTGAAAGTTGGGAAATAACGGAATCCAGCAAGGGGATGAGTTGGAAAAAGTTTCTAAGAGAAATTAGAATGAATGAGAATCAAACCATGTAAACATCTTCCATTGATTGCTTGTGCATGGAGCCGATTTGGTTGAATTAAGGGATTTCTTTCCTTAGTTTTGTGCAATAGGTTGGAAAAAGTTGGTATCAATAAAGGAAAGGGATCCTAAATTGTTGATTTATATATTGTAGATATTAAATGTTTAGTTTTATTATTAAAATTTGGTAATATAAACATTAATTCAAATTTATAGTTTTTTTTTCTTATACTTTTTTGTAATTTTATCCATAATAATTTTGTTCATACACCAAATAATTCTTTTTATCATACACTTTATCGATCATTTTTTATTTCACGCGTGCATTTTCATGTTTCTCTTCAAATTTTCATTTAATATATTTTCCTATCAACCAAACACATCTTACATTTATCTACACCTAATTAAGATTATATATTTTTACATGATTCTATTAAACATTAGCACAAAAAACCTAACATTGAAAATATTCATATCTTTATCTTTGTAACAGTTTTATTATATAATCGTGTCTAACCGATTGAGAAAAAATCTTTTCATATCCATATATATATGACAACAATATATATATATATATATTTGATATAATATAGGGGCTAACTTATTATCTTTAGCCACTATTTGGTGAATATTTATATTGAACATATGAGTTTCCGAAAATTGTGTTCTCCATGTTTGTTTGATGATGTTTTCACAAACCTTGACGTTGCATCCACCTAGCACCAGGTCACGTGCCGACTGAAGGATTTGGTAGTAGTTGAAGCAATTTAAGGTTTTTCCTCCAACATAGAATAGTAAGAAGTTGGATTTGTGACGCTACCACATTCGTTTTAGTTGTAATTTTTACAAAAATATCTATTTTCAACCAAAATATAGTGTAAATTTTTTTTTGGGTAGAAAAAATATAGTGTAATGAACACAATGAAAAAGGCGAAATAACATCCTTTGTATCTTTTTAGAGACAAGTCATACTAATCCACAATACTTTTAAAAAAAATACAACTACAACGAATGTGGTACCGTCACAAATTCAACTTTTACTCTTCTATACAGTATAGGAACAACCTTAAACTGCTTCAACTGCTACTAAATCCTTCAGTCAACACGTGACCCTATTCTAGATCCAAAAGGTTGATTTCCTCCATATTTCTGAGCAGGGTTCAAATAATCTAGCATGTCAATTTGCAGGTAGTATTTGGTTAAATATGAAAATACACCAAAATCAATGAATTCAAATCTGACAAGGACAAACAACAACATCAATGAATCAGGAAATCGATATATCCAAAACTTCCACATTTGCATTTGTATATTCACATTTTTACTACCCGTTTCTCTTATGAATTTATCTCATACAAAGAACATAAGTCTGCAAGAACGAAATTTGGCAAAGAGATGAAGTCGAAGATGTTTCAAACAGGAATTAGAAAGTCTTATAATTGATCAAACCTTGTAAATATCTTCAATTGTTTGCTTGTCCAAGCTACGGGTCAGATTGGTTTTCAGGGGTTTCTTTCTTGAAAGTTGGTAAAGAATGGAATCCGGAAAGGGGATGAAGTGGAAAAGGTTTCAAAGAGGAATTAGAATGCATGAAAATAAAACCGTGTAAACATCTTCCATTGAATGTTAGTACATGTAGCCGATTTGGTTGGATTTTAGGGATTTCTTTCCTTAGTTTTGTGCAATAGGTTAGGAAAAGTTGTATCAATAAAGGAAAGAGATCCTAAATAAAGATTTGTAAATAGAGATATTAAATATTTTTTTAGTATTAAAATTTGGTAATATAAACATTAATTCAAGTTTATAGTTTTTTTTTAACTTTTCATACACTTTTTTGTAATTTTATCCATCATAATTTTGTTCATACTCCAAATATACTATCATACCCTATCCACTATTTGATGAATATTTCGATTGAGCATATGAGTTTCCGGAAGTTGTGTTCTTCATGTTTGTTTTATGATGTTTTCACAAACCTTGACGTTGCATCCACCTAACCGTCGGGTCACGTGCCGACTGAAGAATTTGGTAGCAGTTGAAGCAATTTAAGGTTTTTCCTCCAGCATAGAAAAGTAAGAAGTTGGATTTGTGACGCTACCACATTCGTTTAGGTTGTAATTTTCACAAAAAGTGTAAGAGCCTTAGTCTTTGGGAGCTAGATTGGCCCTAGCCGCCTCGCGGGTCCGTGAGGCCGCCCCTGCGGCTCGTCCGTTGTTCCGCCCCTGCGTCCAGGAAGCCCGCCCTTGCGGTTTCCTGCGGCTGCAGCCGTTTTTGTTGACTCCTTCACCCGTACTTTACCCTTTCTTCTTCTTATTCTTTCCCTTGGCTGATCAAGGGCTTCTCCTTCACTTCTCTTCCTCAGTTGCTCACGTCCTTCTTGATCTTGTGCTTGGTTTCCCTTGAGTTTGAAAGAGAGTTGTTGTGGTGGATGTTGATGTTGATGCTAGTGGTTGGTATGCTGAGCTTGGAAGCCAGCAGCTGTGAGTGTTGATCTTCCCTGCAGCCTAGGACCACAAGTGTGGTAAGTTATCTTCCTCTTCTCTTCGTTCTTCCTTGATTCCACCTTCCTTAGCTTAGGATTAGATGATTGGATATAGATTGATGTTGGTTTATGTATGTATATGTATATGTGTAACTTTGGATGAGAGAAGACGTGAATTGATCACGGGAAGAGTGAAAGAAGAACCGTGGGATCATCTTCTGCACTGTCGCCGCCCCCACGGTCCAGCAAAGCGCCCCTGCGGGAACATTGTCGCCGCACCCGCGGCCAGAAGCCACCGCCCCCGCGGCCTTTGTTCTAGCGCCTTGCCTGCGGCCGCTGTCACCGCGCCTGCGGCTGAGTCTTGCCGCGCCTGCGGATTGCTTGCTCTGCCCCTGCATCTCTTTGTCACGCAGGTGCGTCTTGTCCCGGATCTACCTAGAGTTAGGTAGATCCTTTCCTTTCCTAGTATGAGCGGGTTAGTAACATGTTAGGTATGTGTATGAGGTTAGAATGATGTTGAGTACGTTATCGTTTATGCCGGTTATGACTTTGAGGTTTATGAGTTAGGTTATGATCCTTATGGATCCTTTGGGTCTAGGTGTGACCACTGTGTTGAATATGAGTTTGATATATGAGATGTGTATACAAATTTTTATGGGATGTGTATGTGAAGATAGGGTAGATAATATTTTAAAGCGGTAAATGGTAAATTACAAAAAGAGAGAGGCGACTGAGTCACACCACAATAAACAAATTTTCCTGTATTTTTCTTCTGCAATTCGTTCTTCATGTTTGCAAAATTCAAGTTCTAAATTACCATAAAAGAAGAAACCCAAAATATTTTTTAATTAATAAAAGTAAATAAAATAAATTTATGTGGGTCCCTATCATAGAAAAGATGACGGATTATGTGAATAGGTAGTTATTTGTTAATAATTTATGATAAGAGGTGGTTATTTGAAATTATTTTATGAGAGGTGTTTAAGTGAAAAATAGGATATATAATGGGTGATTTTATGTAATTTTCTCTCCTTATATATAATAACTGGAAAATTTTAATAATTTTTCTAGTTAATTTAAAATTTTATTTAATTTATATTAATTTATTTAAACCAATAACCTGAATTGAGTACGAATAAATAATCTAAACAGATCCAAACCTATAACCAAACCGGTTCCCTCTTTATTTAATATTTGAACCAAACCAAACCCATGTGGTTAGACTTATTCTGAACCGCCCCAACTTATTACTTGCCTATACCTGACGGCCCGTTGGATCAGTCCACTCCCTTCTCCCAGTCCATCTTCTCTTAATCCTCCTTGACTGGCCCAACTTTCCCTCCTGAGTTGGCCCAACCTCCTTTTGTGGGTCAGTTTTACGGATCTAACAAGCCGTCCCATATCTCCAAGCCCACTTCCCGCTTCATCTTCCCCGTTCAATACCCGTCACCACCGGCGTTACGAAGCATTAACGAAGGTCGTAATGAACGCCGACCGTTGCTGAGGGAATTGAAGACGAACTGAACGCCCTCCTGTGGCCATCCCCATGCCGGCTAGACACCGCGTCCACTGTCTCATCTATACCGCAACCTCTTCCTCACCGGCCCTCTGCACATCTATAACCGCCTCTACAGTTGCCGACCGCCTCTGTGATTTTGCTCCGACAGCCTTCCGCTTACCTCGGCTTCGATTCTCTCCCCCACTCGTCTCCGTTCGCCTTCTCTGTACCTCCTATCTCCCTTCTCCGCCTCACGCCTCGTACTCAATCTACACCCTGCCTCACCTCCGATGTCCTCCTTCACCTCCCGTACTGCAATCTACCGTCGCCCAACCAACTCGAGCCACAACCACCGTCCTCTCCCCTGCCCAGTTCCGACTACCACGAAAAACCATCCCCTCTGTTTCTCTCCTCGTCTCCATTCAATCCCTCTACAGCTTCTCAATCTCTCCTCAGCGCCCCTCATCTTTCCCCCGACCTCCCCTACTGCCATCCTACGTGTCTATGGGGTTGATGGTTAAAGAGAGAAGGAAGTTATTAATTAGAGTATGATAATTGTGAAATGTTTCGATAATGCGGACGAATTAGAAAATTGAATTAGCAGATTTGAGAAGCATGGAATAACCTTGAGAGGAATTATTAGTAAACGCATGGGAAATAAAAGTTGGATTTGAGTTTAGTGAACAAAGATATGGTTATAGAACCGGAATAAAATGAGATGAGGTGATGATGTGGAAGAATAAGGTTAGATGTTAGGTTAAACTTTCGAGATCACGGGTTTTAAAGAAAAGACTGTAGTGGTAAATGAAAACTTGGAATGGACGTCAGAGTATGTAAACCTAGAACATTATGAAACATTAGGGTATAGATGCTAGATATCATACCCTAATTGTTTAGAATGATAAGTCGCGCAAAATTAATTGATGAAATAGTTCTAAGAGTGGATAAATGTGGAACATGATAATCGGATCTCTGACTGGCAAGATCGGGAGACGTTAAGACTAGTACCAATAAGTTGAGTTCGTAGGACTCAATTAACTACTTTTTATAACCGAATGTGCACTAGGGTAGTATGTGTTATTCTTTTGAAATAAAATGAACGAACTAGATCACTGTCTTTAAATTTCTAAGAGAGGCACAAGTGTATGATAACGTGCCGTAACCGTCGGTCCGGGTCAATGGTGCCGGAGGATTGCCCCACGACCAGTCCAGTAGTGTATACAGGAAGAGGTACATACAACAGTCATACTGGTTAACGGGGACGGGGCAAGAGTCGGGAGACTCCTGTGTTACAAGCAAAAGTTGGAAATAAAATGACTAAATCCACCTAATGAAAAAAGATAATAAACCGGGACATTGTGTGTTGCATGCTGATTTATTTACAATACTTCCATATATGTGTGTGTGCTTTAGTGACCTTAGTATTAGAATTGTAGCTAATGGTTTTACCGTATTGTTAGGTTTTTGCAGGATAGATCTCTACCGAGACATCGGGAGTGGAGTGACCAACTGAGTTTCCGTACTAGGAGTTTAAGTGTTGAGTTTATATAATGATGGTTTATTTATTTACAGTGGAAGTTATTTATTTAACAGTTGGCTGATGTACGAGTCTAGAGTTTGTTAAGATGTAAATATGTATTTGTGAAAGAATTTGTTTAAAGTATTTGTGCCATGTTGCAAGATCCAACGTTATTGACGTCAACTTAAGGCTGGGACCCACTGTGAGGTCCTATTCAGTAACATTATGAGTTCCCATAATTCGGGGTATTACAAAATATATATATATATATATATATATATATATATATATATATATATATATATATATATATATATATATATATATATATATATATATATATATATATATGGAAAGGTTTTGATATAATATAGGGGCTAAATTAATATCTTTAGCCACTATTTGGTGAATATTTCGATTGAACATATGAGTTTCCGGAAATTGTGTTCTCCATGTTTGTTTTATGATGTTTTCACAAACCTTGGCGTTGCATCTACATTGTGTTCTTCATGTTTGTTTTATGATGTTTTCACAAAACTTGAAGTTTCACAAGCGTTGACGTTGCATCCACCTAGCACCGGGTCACGTGCCGACTGAAGGATTTGGTAGCAGTTGAAACAATTTAAGGTTTTTCCTCCATCATAGAAAAGTAAGAAGTTGGATTTATGACGCTACCACCTTCGTTTAGGTTGTAATGTTCACAAAAATATCTATTTCCAGCCAAAATATAGTGTAACTAACCATGAAAAAGGCGAAATAACATCCTTTGTATCTCTTTCAGAGAGAAGCCATACTAATCGTAATACTTTTTTAAAAAATTGCAACTACAATGAATGTGGTTCCGTCACAAATTCAACTTTTACTCTTCTATAAGGAAGAGGAACAACCTTAAACTACTACAATTACTACTAAATCCTTCAGACAACACGCGACCCAATTCTAGATCCAAAAGGTTTATTTCCTTCATGTTTTTTTCGTAGAGTTCAAATAATCAAGCAAGTCAATTTACAGGTAGTATTTGGTTCAATATGAAAATACACTGGAATCAATAAATGCAAATCTGAAAAGGACAAACAACAACATCGATAAATCAAGAAATCATTATATCCCATCCTCCACATTTGCATTTGTATATACACATTTTTACTACCCGCTTGTCTTATGTTTTTATCTCATACAAAGAACATAAGTCTGGCAAGAACGAAATCTGGCAATGACGAAATTTGGCAAAGAGATGAAATCGAAGATGTTTCAAACATGAATTAGAAAGTCTTATAATTGATCAAATCTTGTAAATGTACTCAATTGTTTGCTTGTCCAAGTTATGGATCAAATTGGTTTGTAGGGGTTTCTTTCTTGAAAGTTGGGAAATAACGGAATATGGCAAGGGGATGATTTGGAAAAAGTTTCTAAGAGGAATTCGAAAGAACTAGCTTAAATCCCGTGTCAGACATGAAATTGGTTTAAATTCATTTATTAAAGTTATGATTCAATCTATTGTAAATTATTGTAAAAAAAAAAGTTTAACTATATATATACAAAAACATAATTAAGTGAGTAATATGATAGGGTATCCAACCATATATATATATATATAACAATATTAAATTTTCATAAGAAAATACTATATTAATGAATATTTTTTATTTATTTATAAATATCATGTATAATTATTAGTGGTAAATAGGGTATAAATGTGGTATCTACATAAGATCGAATCTTCTATCTTCCGTCGTTTGTACTTGATGTATTGTCTATTCTATTTTTTTTTATTTTTTTTATTATAATATTGTCTTTGTAAATATATAAGACCATAACATCTTAAATTAGGATATAGTCCATATCCATATCTTCATTAACATTAACGTAATATTTTTAGAATAAAAATAGAATAATGAGGTGTCGCAATATGAAGGCGACACGTGGAAAAACATTATGTGGCTCAATATAAAGATGACATGTGGCGAAATTTGATGTGGTGATAACATGTGACATTAACCACTTCTGTTTTAGTATTATACTAGTGTAATACCCGCACCTTGTGCGGATTTGCGTTTTAAACTTTATTTTATAATATATTATTATATTGTATTTGTATTTTAACCTTAGTAAAAAATATTTTAACGTTTTTTTAAGAATATTAATATTTTTAACAATATTATCAAATTCATTAAAATTTTATAATTTTTCACTAAATATAAATTTTGATTAAATGGAACTACGACAGTGACAAACAAAAAACACAATTAATTTTACGAATGAGATTTTAAAACTTTAACCGATAAATTAAATATTAATTTGAATGTAGGTTATATCAATTATAAAGAGGTTTAAATCAGTTTTTTTTTTAAATCTAACGTTATTAATTCGACTAATCTAATCAACATACTATAGGTGAAATTTTAAAAAAAAATTTGAAAAAGGTAATTCAAAATTTAAAAAAATTGGAGGGAGAGGCCGTAACAAAAAAATATTCTAGGTAAATAAATTTTTAATAAGATTTTGTTGGGCTTTGATAATAATATATATTAACAACTTAATAATAATATATAATAATAATAATAATAATAATGATATAATTTTTATTAAAAAAAATCCGATTATGTAAACCCTTTTATTAATAATCTAGATAAATAAATTTTTAAAAATATTTTGTTGGGCTTTGATAATAATTGATATTAACAACTTAAAATAATAATAATAATAATAATAATAATAATAATAAAATAAGTTTTATTAAAAAAAATTCGATTATGTAAACCCATTTTTTAATAATCTAGATAAATAACTTTTTAATAAGATTTTGTTGGATTTTGATAATAATTTATATTAACAAATTAAAATAATAATAATAATAAAATATTTTTTAATAAAAAAATCCGATTATGTAAACCCATTTTTTAATAATCTAGATAAATAAATTTTTAAAAAGATTTTGTTGGGCTTCGATAATAATTTATATTAACAACTTAAAATAATTAACTTTTTAAAATATTTTTTTATACTGCGTTAAATCTGGTGCTGACACGTGGCAAAGAAGGGCTCTCCTTTAATACATACTAGTGTATTACCCGCACCGTGTGTGAGTTGAGTTTTAAAATACGTGATAATAAATGTCTCTTTTTAATATGTATAACATTAGGATAATGTTACAAAATTTAATAATAAATGTATCTTTTTGATAATAAATGTCTCTTTTTAAAATACATGATAATAAATGTCTCTTTTTGATAATAGTTGGTTTAAAAAATTTGGTTTAAAATACCCTAGGTTAGAATGAAATATTGGTTACAAATTTTTTTTAAAATTAAATTCAAAAATAATAATAAAAAATAATACATAAAAATCAAAATTTAATAATAAAATTTATATATGGGACCGCATTATTTTAGGGATAATCTTGTTTTTTTGCTAAAATTCAAAATAACGCATTAAAATAATTAGTTTAAGAAAACATAATATAAAACTTGAAAATGATTTAAAAAAACTCAATAGAGATTTTGGAGATTCGAAATAATAAATCGGCATAACTATTTTAGGGATAAAGTATAATCTTCTTTTTAGCTAAAAAAAACAAAAACAAAAATATTTTATTAGTACTTTGCACTGTGCATCTTGTGTACCCATCATGACCTGTGTGAAGGAGCAAAATTAGGGTTCCAAGATTCTTTTGTGGAACTTTATAATGAAAGAAAACGGCGAATGCATTGAACGAATTTGAGGTACTCCTGAACATATTTTTATGTCATTTACGATTAAATTGTAAATATTATTGTTGGTGGGTCTAATCCTGATCCTTTTAGCCACGTCTGAAGCATTGATCCCCGGTTTCACGGTCAACCCTGAGATGTAAATAGGAGCAACCCAGATGATATTAGCATCAAATAACCAGAAATAAGCTGACAATATCTTGTTGCATACTACTGCACAAATTACTTAATAAGCATGACATCTTTATTGACCAACCACAAATTATCAAACACATTCCTCTAATTTCCACATCATTTCAGGCCATAGTAGAACTTGAACCACATTTTCCTTCAATGACAGAAGCACAACATAAATAATCAATCATATATTCATACACAAATGAAATTGAAGAGTGAAGAGTATTCTTACTCAAAAGTCGACCTTCTTCGTGCTCGAAATTGGTGAATTTAGGTATTGCTTTCAAACGAAAGAAACGTGAATAAGGGAGGCTGAATGATGGTAAACTTGCAAGTCGATTTGTATTTATATACACATGTTCTAACTAATCTTGTTACTTTCTCTATAGCATATCTTTGTAAATATTAACCGAATACTTTGAATTTAAAATTTTTCGTATTTTAATAATTAGAAGATGAGATTTAGATAAAAAATTCCTATAATATCTATTAGTTTGTTAATCAATGTGTTAATCTTTATTTATTTATTTATTTTTACCTTTCAGGTTTTACAATTTATGTTGTTTGAAATTAAAGTTTTTTTTTTCCAATTTCTATTGTTTGAAACTTAATTATTGTTAATTAATTTTATTATGATTAAGTTACGGGTGTTTTACTTTATTTTTTATTCGTTTATATTTTTTTTTTGTTTTTTAACAACTTATAATTAATGTTAATCAACAATGAGTTAAATTACAAAATTAAAAAAATTGGTAGGCTGAATGGCTGATGTTTACAAAATTACCATGTGTTAATTTACATTTAAAAAAAATGAAAACGAAAATGAAAATCTAAAAAACAGATAATTAAACAATATTTTTTTTATAAGTAGGTAATTATATATAATAGTAAAAAATGGAGATATCATCTTAGTTGTATTTTTCAAAAAAATACATAAATTATAATCATATATATCTTCTACTAAAATAATTAAAGTATGATTATTATAAAATTATTATCATAAATAAATTGCAACAAATAATATATATTGATAAAATTATTTTATTATAAATAGAACAATAGATTTGGCACGATTAGAAAAGGAAAAAAAATCACGTAATAAATTTAAACAAATTCAAACTAATAAGTGATTTACTGATTTTTAACAAAATCAAAGTACTTGGTGGTTTAAAGTAATTATTTTTTTATAAATTTGTCAAAATATCCGTACCAATTATTTTTAAACTTCCAAATAAAAATAAATGGTTAGATTGTTTTTGTTTTATTATTGTTTGTTTTCAATCTTAACAAATTTAAAGTTCCGTTAAAATGGTTGTGATTTTTCTTTAGAATTTCAATTTGAAATATAGTAACGAATTATTTTAAGAAAATAATTGTAATTGCAAATTACTTTTACAAATAACGTAATTTTAAATAAATCGGGGTTAAATTTGGGAGCGACACGTGGCAGTTGAGACCTGAAAATTTAAACAAATTCGAACTAATCAGTGATTTACTGATTTTTAACAAAATCAAAGTACTTAGTGGTTTGAAGTAATTATTTTTTTTAATAAATTTGTCAAAATATCCGTACCAATTATTTTTAAACTTCCAAATAAAATTAAATGGTTGGATTGTTTTTGTTTTATTATTTTTTGTTTTCAATCTTAACAAATTTAAAATTCCGTTGAAATGGTTGTGATTTTTCTTTAAAATTCCAATTTGAAATATAGTAACGAATTATTTTAAGAAAATAATTGTAATTACAAATTACTTTTATAAATAACGTAATTTTAAAAAATCGGGGTTAAATCTGGGAGCGACACGTGGCAGCCGAGGCCTGAAAATTTAAACAAATTCGAATTAATCAGTGATTTACTGATTTTTTAACAAAATCAAAGTACTTAGTGGTTTAAAGTAATTATTTTTTTTATAAATTTGTCAAAATATCCGTACCAATTATTTTTAAACTTCCAAATAAAAATAAATGGTTGGATTGTTTTTGTTTTATTATTTTTTGTTTTCAATCTTAACAAATTTAAAATTCCGTTGAAATGGTTGTGATTTTTCTTTAAAATTCCAATTTGAAATATAGTAATGAATTATTTTGAAAATAATTGTAATTGCAAATTACTTTTATAAATAACGTAATTTTAAAAAAATCGGGGTTAAATCTGGGAGCGACACGTGGTAGGAGAGGCCTGAAAATTTTCTGTTGAGCTGAGAAAAATCCTGGAGGCGACACGTGGTAATAGAGGCCTCTGCTTTAATATATATAAGATAGTAAATGAAAATCAAACCATGTAAACATCTTCCGTTGGTTGCTCGTGCACGGAGCCGATTTAGTTGGATTAAGGGATTTCTTTCCTTAGTTTTTTGCAATAGGTAAGGAAAAGTGGGTATCAGTAAAGCAAAGATATCCTAAATTGTTGATTTGTATATTGTATATATTAAATATTTAGTTTTATTATTATAATTTGGTAATATAAACATTAATTCAAATTTATAGTTTTTTTTCTTATACTTTTTGAAATTTTATCCATCCTAATTTTGTTCATATACCAAATAATTCTTTTTTTTATCATACACTTTATAGATATTTTTTATTTCATGCCTGCATCCTCATGTTTCCTCTTCAAATTTTCATTAGTATATTTTCCTATCAACCAAACACATCTTACATTTATCTACACCTAATTAAGATTATATATTTTTACACGATTCTATTAAACTTTATCACAAAAAACCTAACATTGAAAATATTCATATCTTTGTAACCGTTTTATTATATAATCGTATCTAACCGATTGAGAAACAAATCTTTTCATATCCATATACGACAACAATATATATAATATAGGGGCTAAATTATTATCTTTATCCACTATTTGGTGAATATTTCTATTTAACATATGAGTTTCCGGAAATTGCGTTATCCATGTTTGTTTTACGATGTTTTCACAAACCTTTACGTTGCATCCACCTAGCATCGGGTCACGTGCCGACTGAAGAACTTGATAGTAGTTGAAGCAATTTAAGGTTTTTCCTCCAACATAGAATAGTAAGAAGTTGAATTTGTGACGCTACCACATTCGTTTTAGTTGTAATTTTTACAAAAATATCTATTTACAACCAAAATATAGTGTAATTAAAACAATGAAAAAGGCAAAATAACATCCTTTGTATCTCTTTTAGAGACAAGCCATACTAATCCGCAATACTTTAAAAAAAATTACAACTACAACGAATGTGGTACCGTCACAAATTCAACTTTTACTCTTCTACGGAGAAGGAACAACCTTAAACTGCTACTAAATCCTTCAGTCATCACTTGACCCTATTCTAGATCCAGAAGGTTGATTTTCTCCATATTTTTGAGCAGAGTTCAAATAATCAAGCATGTCAGTTTATAGGTAGTATTTGGTTCAATATGAAAATACACTGAAATCAATAAATGCAAATCTGACAAGGACAAACAACAACATCAATGAATCAGGAAATCGTTATATCTAAAACTTCCACATTTGCATTTGTATATTCACATTTTTACTACCCGTTTCCCTTATGAAGTTATCTCATAGAAATAACATAAGTCTAGCAAGAACAAAATTTGGCAATGATGAAATTTGGCAAAGAGACGAAGTTGAAGATGTTTCAAACAGGAATTAAAAAGTCTTATAATTGATCAAACCTTGTAAATATCTTCAATTGTTTGCTTGTCAAAGCTACGGGTCAGATTGGTTTTTAGGGGGTTCTTTCTTGAAAGTTGAAAAAGAACGGAATCCGGCAAGGGGATGAAGTGGAAAAAGTTTCAAAGAGGAATTAGAATGCATGAGAATAAAACCGTGTAAACATCTTCCATGAAATGCTTGTACATATAGCCGATTTGGTTGGATTATAGGGATTTCTTTCCTTAGTTTTGTGCAATAGGTTAGGAAAAGTTGGTATCAATAAAGGAAAGATATCCTAAATATAGATTTATAAATAGAAGATATTAAATAATTTTGTTTTAGTATTAAAATTTGGTAATATAAACATTACTTCAAATTTATAGTTTTTTTTTAAAAATTTTCATACACTTTTTGTAATTTTATCCATCATAATTTTGTTCATACTCCAAGTATATATTTTTTTATTATACACCTTATCGATAATTTTTTTTTTATTTCATTCCTTCATCCTCATCTTTCCTCTTCAAATTTTCACTTAATAAATTTTTCTATCAACCAAACACATCTTACATTTATCTACATCTAATTAAGATTATATATTTTTACAGAATTCTATTGAAAGTTATCACAAAAAATCCTAACAATTAAAATATTCATATCTTTGTAACCGTTTATTATATGATCATATCAACTAACGATTGGAAAAAATCTTTTCATATCCATATACGACAACAATATATACACATATACATATATACACAAATACATATATATATGGATAGGTTTTGATAAAATATAGGGGCTAAATTATTATCTTTAGTCACTATTTGGTGAATATTTAGGTTAAACATACGAGTTTTCGGAAATTGTGTTCTACATGTTTGTTTTATGATGGTTTCACAAACCTTGACGTTGCATCCACCTAGCATGGGGTCACGTGCCGACTGAAGGATTTGGTAGCAGTTGAAACAGTTTAAGGTTTTTCCTCCCACATAGAAAAGTATGAAGTTGGATTTGTGACGCTACAACATTCACTTTAGTTGTAATTTTTATACAAATCTCTATTTCCGGCCAAAATATAGTGTAATTAAAACAATGAAAAAGGTGAAATAACATCCTTTGTATCTCTTTCAGAAACAAGTCATACTAATCCACAATACTTTAAAAAATTGCAACTACAACTACAACGAATGTAGTACCGTCATAAATCCAACTTTTACTCTTCTATATGGAAGAGGAACAACCTTAAACTGCTTCAACTGCTACTAAATCCTTCAGTCAACACGTGACCCGATTCTAGATTCAGAAGGTTTATTTCCTCCATACTTACGAGCAGAGTTCAAAGAATCAAGCATGCCAATTTGCTACTAGTGTTTGGTTAAATATGAAATTACACCGGAATCAATAAATGCAAATTTGACAAGGCCAAATAACAACATCAATGAATAAGAAATCATTATATCCAAAACCTTCACATTTGCATTTGTATATTCACAATTTTACTACCCGTTTCTCTTATGATTTTATCTCATACAAAGAACATAGATCGGATCTCGACTCTAACCGTAACGGAATTAGTTGCAAGGTTAACGGCGATTAGTGGTTATATGATGGGTTCAAGATGGCATCGTTGAAGTAGATTTTATCTAGGAGTACTGTAACACCCCAAATCCGTAGGACTCGGAGTGCTACTGGGCTAGGATCTCACAATGGATCCTGGCCCTAGCCTGACAACAACTTCACTGAATCTTACAACAAGGCACTGATAGATTAAAACAAAACATAAAACTGATGTATATATATACACTGATCAAAAGGTAATGCACAGTACTGTTGAGTACAAAAGTCAAACATAAATCCGTACAATATAAATAACCCAAAATCCACGAGTACGCCCTGTGTACGGAACCCTCAAAAGATCACCCCTCCGGATCACTCTGCAGCTCTCCTAACCTGCAAAGGATCTACAACACGGTATAAAACCGTTAACTAACCATACACAAATATAAGATAGGCAAGAGCACAACCACACATCATATAAACAATAACACATCAACATGATATCACACATTTACCCGGTTTATTATCTTTATGACGTTAAACACGCAAGAGTATATAAATCAGTATATGAAAATAAGTGACACGAGGAATATAATCCTCGCCTCTGCGTGCAATAGCTAGCTGGAGTGGTATCAGCGCACCTTCCCGTATACCGTAAGGAGTGGTATCAGTACCTTTCCCGTATACCAAGTCTAGCTAGCATATAGAGAACTTCCCAGACTCCACTACGGGATGAAAGGGTAAGTTGTCACAACCACTACAATGGGCGGTCAATATAACATAGGTCGGTGACCACAATAACACATGCTATAAAACATATAACACACACCACTTAAGCACACATCCAATATAAAGACGGTAGCTAAGTAAGTCCTATGGACTTACCTCAATCTCAGAAGTATCTCGCTACGAGCAAATCCCAGAAACGTCCACTCCAACTGGAGGACAACATAGCCTATACAAGGCACACAAATATATATCACAATCCTATCACACACAAAGGGTCACACCTAGACCCAAGAGATCCATAAGGATCAATTCCAACTCGTAAACCTCAAAGCCGTAACTGGCATAACTATACCATACTCATCATCATCCGAATCCTAGCATGATACTAGTTCCCTCGTACTAGAAAGGAAAGGAAACTACTTAACTATAAGTAGTTCCGGGATAACACGCACCTGCGTGAACTAAGACCGCAGGGGCGGAAGAGGTCACCCGCAGGCGCGGAAGGTAGAAGCCGCAAGGGCGGTGACACAGAACGCAGGCAAGCGCAATCACGCCGCTGACACGACGCAGGCGCTGTGGCACGGTATCCGCGGGGCGGCGACAGTGCAGAAGGCAACTTCGCGGCTTCTCTTCGGTTCTTCACGTGATCAAATCACGTCTATTCTCTTCCAGATTCATACACATACACATAAATACACATTCAAACGTCATCCTATGATCAACATACATCTAAACCTAAGCTCAAGGGATGAAATCAAAGAAGAAGAGAAGGAGAAGAACAAGCACTCACCACTGCAGAAGGTTATAGGCTGCAGGGAGGATCATCAAACACCAAGGCTGGCTTCCAAGCACAGCAAAACACACACTAGCATCAGCACACAACCACAAAGTACACTTTCAAATCCAACTCCAAGGAAAAAAAGAGCAAGCTCATAAGGGAAGAAGGATAAGCAAGGTGGACGTAGGTAGGTCTGGAATGGAATGAGAAATGGAATGAAACCCTTGCTCAACAAGGTAAGAGAAGAAAAGAAGAGGAAGATAAAGCACGGGTCAAGGAGTCAACAAAACCGGCTGCAGCCGCCGTAAACCGCAGGGCGGATCACAGGGCCGCAGGGGCGGGAACCCGCAGGGGCGGCATACGTGCCCGCGGGTGCGGCAAGGCCAATCTCGGCCAAAGCCAATCTCGGCTATGGTCCGATCTCGGTCCGAAAGAAAGGGCTCTCACATCTCACCCCTCCTAAAAACAAGTTTCGTCCCGAAACTTACAAGATCCTAAAACCACTCGGACTCAGAAGCCGAGTTAACACTCTCTATAACCTCAAACACAAGCATGGAGGAAAACATCAACTTCAGCAGTAAACTATACTATCTATGGCCTAGAGGAAAACCCTCTTTAGCCAAACCATAAACATATCACAAGGCATAGAGGAAGCACATCTCTAGCCGTATCATAACATAACAGAAAGGCATGGAGGAAGTACATCTCCAGCACTACTATGTCCATCAAAATAGCATAGGGGAAAGAACCATCTCCAACTAAATCCTAACCGTATCACAATAGCATGGAGGAAAGAACCATCTCCAGCTATAAACAGGAAATCATACTAGCATAACAAGATCTAGTAAGATCATAATCACATCAAGGCTAGCATGAAATAAACATATCACAACATATAAGCATGTAAGCATATAGGACTCACCAAGCTAGTACTAAGATCTACTCGGTGATCCTACTGGTGCACCTATCTCGGCATAGAACTCTGGATAGTTCCTCTGGATACTATCCTCAGTCTCCCATGTAGCCTCCTCGGGTCCTCGTCTCGACCACTGTATCCTCAACATAGGGATGTCCTTCGAACGCAGGCGTCTGATACCTCGCTCTAGGACTGCAATCGGATGCTCAACAAAAGTGTGGTCCGGCTCAACCACCAGATCCTCATAACTCACAATGTGTCTCGGATCTGGTATGTACTCCCTCAGCTGAGACACATAAAATACAGGGTGAACACCCTCTAATCTCGGAGGCAAGGCTAATTTGTAAGCTGCGCTCTCAACCCGATCCAGAATCTCGAACGGTCCGACATATCGGGGACTCAACTTCCCCTTAATGCCAAAACGCCTAACACCTCGTGTCGGGGACACTCTCAGCCACACATGGGCTCCAACCCTGAACTCTAGAGGTCTACGCCTCCTATCAGCATAAGACTTCTGACGGCTCTGTGCAGTCAGCATACGCTCTCTGATCAATGCTACCCGAGCCATATCATCCTGAATCTGATCAGGTGCTAAACCACTGACACTGCTCTGCTCATCCCATCATAACGGAGTACGACATCTCTGTCCATACAGTGCCTCATATGGGGCCATCCCAATAGATGCATGCCAGCTGTTGTTGTAGGAGAACTCAACAAGTGGGAGATGATCTGTCCACACTTGCCCCCAATCCAACACACAAGCTCGCAGTATATCCTCCAAGGTCTGAATGGTCCTCTCTGACTGACCATCTGTCTAAGGATGAAACGCAGTCGTGAAGTGCAAACTCGTCCCCAGGGCAGTCTTAATCTGCTGCCAGAATCTCGAGGTAAATCGCCCATCTCTGTTTGAGACGATCGTCCTCGGTACACCATGGAGTCTCACTATCAGCCTAGTGTACTCCTCTGCTAATCTACTCACCGGCCACGTCTCCCTGATAGGAATGAAACGTGCCGTCTTCGTCAATCTGTCTACTATAACCCAGATGGCATCAAAACTCCGGCTCAGCCTCAGTCCGGTCACAAAATCCACGGTGACGTCCTCCCACTTCCTCTGTGGAACAAGAAGTGGATGGAGCTCACCTCCTGGTCGGAAATGCTCGATCTTGACCTGCTGACAGGTCGCACACTGAGCTACAAATCTGGCTACATCGGGCTTCAGCCCTCCCCACTAGTACATACGTCTCAAATCCTGATACATCTTACTCGTACCTGGATGTACAGAGTAAGGTGTACAGTGAGCCTCCTGTAAAATCCTCTGCCTCAACTCTGTATCAGCAGGTACACAGACGCGACCGCGGCGCCTCAAAACTCTATCTGCTCCAAGCAGGAACTGTGGTGCCTCATCTCGAGACATCCTATCTCTGATCCTCTGCAAAGCCGGGCAGGTCTCCTGTTTCTGTCGGATCTCATCCAACAGATCAGGAAGAACCTCTAAAGTACGTAGCTGGGCACCCTCATCAGAAAACTGAATATCCAACTCTAACCATATCAGGTCTCTCTGTAACTGAGACTGCACTGTCAACCTCGCAATCGCCTGCTCTCGAGGCGTCTTCCTGCTCAGGGCGTCGGCGACAACGTTCGCCTTCCTTGGATGGTACAGAATCTCTAGATAAAAATCCTTGATCAGCTCAAGCCACCTACACTGGCGGTTATTCAATTCCCGCTGCGTGAAAATATACTTCAGACTCTTATGGTCTGTGAAGATCTGACATGTAGCACCATACAGGTAGTGTCTCCAGATCTTCAATGCATGAACTACCGCTGCCAATTCCAAATCATGAGTCGGGTAGTTCTCCTAATACGTCTTCAGCTGTCGAGACACATATGCAATCACTCTGCCTCGCTGCATCAGAACACATTCCAAGCCTAGCTTGGATGCATCACTATAGACCACAAAATCCTCAGTACCCTCGGGCTGTGCCAAAATAGGAGCAGAAGTCAACCGCCTCTTCAACTCCTCAAAACTCTGTCTACACTGATCAGACCACACAAATCTGGTAGTCTTTCTCAGCAAACTCGTCAGTGGACGGGCAATCACAGAAAAACCCTCCACGAAGCGTCTGTAATAACCGGTTAGGCCAAGGAAACTACGTACTTCCTTGACGTTCGTCGGTGTCGTCCAAGCTGCTACAGCCTCAATCTTCGCTGGATCCACCTTGATCCCCTCAGCTGAAACCACATGACCCAAAAATGCTACCTCTGGCATCCAGAACTCACACTTAGAGAACTTAGCATAAAGTTCTCTATCCCGCAAAACCTGCAATACAGTCCTCAGATGTCCTGCATGCTCCTCTCCACTGCGAGAGTATACCAGAATGTCATCAATGAAGACCACTACAAACTGATCCAGGAAGTCGATGAAGATACTGTTCATCAACTCCAGAAAGACGGCTGGGGCATTCGTAAGCCCAAATGACATCACTACAAACTCGTAGTGGCCATATCTGGTCCGGAATGCTGTCCTATGCACATCCTGCTCCCTCACCCTCAGCTGGTGATACCCGAAACGCAGGTCAATCCTGGAGAACACAGTAGCTCCTTGTAACTGATCTAACAAATCATCAATGCGCGGCAGTGGATACTTGTTCTTGATGGTCACCTTGTTCAGCTCTCTGTAGTCTATGCACAACCTCAGTGATCCGTCCTTCTTCCGTACGAAGAGGACATGTGCTCCCCAAGGGGACAGGCTAGGGCGAATGAAGCCCTTCTCAGCCAACTCCTCGAGTTGCTTCTTCAGCTCCAGCATCTCGACAGGCGCCATCCGGTATGGGGCCTTCGAGATGGGTCTAGTACCAGGCTCCAACTCGATACTGAAATCCACACTCCTCTGAGGCGGCAAACTGGACGGCTCAACAAAAACATTTGTATACTCACAAACAACTTGGATATCCTCTAACGCTGGACTCTCCCCCTCCTTCATGGCATAACACAAGAAGGCCTCGCAACCCTGTGCAATCAATCTAGCTGCTCGTATGGCGCTGATAACTGTACCTGTCTTTCCAAGGTCCCAACCTCGGAAAACCTCTATCTGGTCTAACTCGGTAGAGAGGGTAACAATCCTCCTACCTACATCTAAGACTGCAGAGTGTCTATCCATCCAATCCATACCTAGAATGACTTCTTCATGCTCTAATGGCATGACAAAGAAGTCAACTAGTAACACACGGGTCCCTACAAAAATGGGACAACCGTGAATCTCACGGGTACCTCTGACCCTACCACCATCGGGTAACCCTATAATAAAGGGTATTCCCTCAACTGTATCTAAACTAAGACGCTCTACACAAGCATCAGAAATAAAAGAGTGCGTAGCACCAGTATCAAATAAAACTCTAACAGGTAAACCATGAATCAGAATGGTACCTGTAGCAGTAGGTGCAGCTGGCTCCTCTGCACTCCTCAACTCAAAAACACGACCCTGTGGGCCTCTAGTATTAGTGGTGCCTCCACCACGACCTCTGCCTCTACTCGGCCCAAGAGCAGATCCCTGAGTCGTAGGGCGATCGGGGACTCTTTGCTGTCCCTGAGTCTGCTGCTGCTGAGGTGGCCTCTGCCCACCTCCCGCTGCACTAGCAGGAGAAGAACCCTGCCGGGATGACACTGTAAACAGCTCGGCGACCTTGCCTACCACAAGTGTAGCAAGTCACCAATGACCTCGTACACTCTGGCCTCATATGCCCTGGATCTCCACAGTTAAAACACTGACGTCCCTTCTCTGCAACAGGCGCAGATGAAGGCTGACTCTGGCGTCTCTGACCACGCCAACCACTAGCAGAACCACCAGCACCACTGGTCTACCCTGTACGCTGTCTCTTCTCAGACCCTCCGGTCTGAGAAGCTCTCCTCTGTCCAACTCGCTCCCTCTCATAATCGGAAGCTCTGTCCTGATAATTTGTGAGAGTCTCACAATGAAACCCTGCCATGTAGGTCCGGGTAGTATCCCTCAGTCGTCGGAAAAAGAGATAAATGTGCTGATCTGCAGCAGGTGCAGCTGGTCCCAATAAGACCAGCTCCTCCTGAAACCTCCTGATAGCCTCAAAGACTGGTACATCCTCGAACCCAGCCTCCACAAAATCTCGCAGTTTCTCCCTCCTCAGAGAGGCAGGGCAGAAACGCTCTCGGATCAGAGTCCTCATCTGCTCATAGTTAGTAACCTGGACTCGTACAAACCTCCACCAGTGTTGTGCCAGATCTCTAAACAAGGTCTGCACCAACTCAATCTGCCTGTCAGCTGAACATCTAATAGACTCCTGAGCTGAGTCTACATGTCCTATCCACAACTCCACCTCTAGCCCCACTTTCCCAATGAAAGGGGGTACACCCATCTGATGAAATGCCTTCAACTAGGTATCTGGTCTAGGCCCTCTATGCTCCTCCGGTGCTCTAGCAATCGCAGCAGCAGGTACCTTTACAACTGGTACCTGAGTAACGGTGTGGGACCTCTCAGATGGTCCCTCCTGTGCCTGTAAATCTGGGGCACGCCTACCGGCTCTGGCAGCCTCCTCTACTCGTCTGATATAATCCTGAAACTCTGATCTACCCATAGAGACGCGATCAGACTGACCAGATTGGGCTCTCTGTGGCCCCTATCTCTCAGCTGCCCCGTTCCCAGTCTCAGGAACGGCGCTCTCAGCAACCTCCTCATGTATCTCTCCCGCATGTGAACCGTCAGCAGGAGTCCTACCCCGTCCTCTACCTAGAGGGGGTCTACCTCTACCTCGTCTTGCTGCAGGTAAGGCTCTAGTCTGAACCATCTGCAGAAGGCGTAAACCTATCTTAGAAGGTTATATATATGCCATATGTATAGATATATCACAGATCAATCACAACAGAATATCTATATATATCTATACTGTCGAGATCTTCAGAGGGGCGATGGTTCACGTACACGATATCCCAAAATATTTGTACTCATTTCAAAACCAAAACCTTTTGAAAAGTCAGACTCCTTTCGGGTTCTGTTTATTTATCTATTCGAACTTTATTGCAGATTACTAATGCCATTGTTGTCAACCTGGCCTCTGATACCAACTTTGTAACACCCCAAATCCGTAGGACTCGGAGTGCTACTGGGCTAGGATCTCACAATGGATCCTGGCCCTAGCCTGACAACAACTTCACTGAATCTTACAACAAGGCATTGATAGATTAAAACAAAACATAAAACTGATGTATATATATACACTGATCAAAAGGTAATGCACAGTACTGCTGAGTACAAAAGTCAAACATAAATCCGTACAATATAAATAACCCAAAACCCACGAGTACGTCCTGTGTACGGAACCCTCAACAGATCACCCCTCCGGATCACTCTGCAGCTCTCCTAACCTGCAAAGGATCTACAACACGGTATAAAACCGTTAGCTAACCATACACAAATATAAGATAGGCAAGAGCACAACCACACATCATATAAACAATAACACATCAACATGATATCACACATTTACCCGGTTTATTATCTTTATAACGTTAAACACGCAAGAGTATATAAATCAGTATATGAAAATAAGTGACACGAGGAATATAATCCTCGCCTCTGCGTGCAATAGCTAGCTGGAGTGGTATCAACGCACCTTCCCGTATACCGTAAGGAGTGGTATCAGTACCTTTCCCGTATACCAAGTCTAGCTAGCGTACAGAGAACTTCCCAGACTCCACTACGGGATGAAAGGGTAAGTTGTCACAACCACTACAATGGGCGGTCAATATAACATAGGTCGGTGACCACAATAACACATGCTATAAAACATATAACACACACCACTTAAGCACACATCCAATATAAGGACGGTAGCTAAGTAAGTCCTATGGACTTACCTCAATCTCATAAGTATCTAGCTACGAGAAAATCCCAGAAACGTCCACTCCAACTGGAGGACAACACAGCCTATACAAGGCACACATATATATATCACAATCATATCACACACAAAGGGTCACACCTAGACCCAAGGGATCCATAAGGGATCAATTCCAACTCGTAAACCTCAAAGCCGTAACCGGCATAACTATACCATACTCATCATCATCCGAATCCTAGCATGATACTAGTTCTCTCGTACTAGAAAGGAAAGGAATACTTAACTATAAGTAGTTCCGGGACAACATGCACCTGCGTGAACTAAGACCGCAGGGGCGGAAGAGGTCACCCGCAGGCGCGGAAGGTAGAAGCCGCAGGGGCGGTGACATAGAACGCAGGCACGACGCAGGCGCTGTGGCAGGGTATCCGCGGGGGCGGTGGCTCTTGGCCGCGGGGGCGGCGACATTGCAGAAGGAAACTTCGCGGCTTCTCTTCGGTTCTTCACGTGATCAAATCACGTCTATACTCTTCCAGATTCATACACATACACATAAATACACATTCAAACGTCATCCTATGATCAACATACATCTAAACCTAAGCTCAAGGGATGGAATCAAAGAAGAAGAGAAGGAGAAGAACAAGCACTCACCACTGCAGAAGGTTATAGGCTGCAAAGAGGATCATCAAACACCAAGGCTGGCTTCCAAGCACAGCAAAACACACACTAGCATCAGCACACAACCACAAAGTACACTTCCAAAGCCAACTCCAAGGAAAACAAGAGCAAGCTCATAAGGGAAGAAGGATAAGAAAGGTGGACGTAGGTAGGTCTGGAATGGAATGAGAAATGGAATGAAACCCTTGCTCAACAAGGTAAGAGAAGAAAAGAAGAGGAAGGTAAAGCTCGGGTCAAGGAGTCAACAAAACCGGCTGCAGCTGCCGTAAACCGCATGGGCGGATCACAGGGCCGCAGGGGTGGGAACCCGCAGGGGCGGCATACGTGCCCGCGGGTGCGGCAAGGCCAATCTCGGCCAAAGCCAATCTCAGCTATGGTCCGATCTCGGTCCGAAAGAAAGGGCTCTCACAAGTACAAGTTGAGAAAATGCAAGGTGTTAAAAATCTGTAACCAGACGATGGAAAAGACACCTCCGAGTTAGGGTTGATGCGCACACAAGAGTTCAAAGAAAAACTACTCGAAGTTTTGACATAAAAAGGAAGTGGAAACCCTAGAATGTGACACAATTTTTGATTTTGGGGGAAAGTTGAGGAAGTTATCAATAGAGTAGTTTTGATCCGAGAGCATACGTTGGTAGCACAAAGCCATTAGAAATTATACATCGACAAGAGGCGTCGATCATTGGAGTTCCAAGTCGGTTCCTAGGTTAGTTGAGACTTCCCCGACGCGAGGAGTCAGGTGTTCGGCATTAAGAGGGGGGGGAGGGGGGGTTGAGTCCTCAATATGTCGGACCATTCGAGATTCTGGAGCGAGTCGAAGAATTACAGATAAGCACTTCCACCGTATTAGAGGGTGTTCACCCAATATTTCACGTTTCTCATCGGAGAGAGAACATACCGGACCCGAGGCTTGTGGTCAACACTTACCCTAAGCGTATATACCGGACCGAGGACATTATTAGGAACACTTATCCTGAGCATTATCCAGAGTTAGTTTTGACATTAGGGCTAGCTGGTTAGTCATCGGACTTGTACTAATGTGTTGATTGTTTTTAATGTTTAGTTGCTAGTATGCTTGAGTGTTATCTATTTAATTGTTTGCATGTCTTGGTGTGTTAGATAATGTGTAGTGACTTAAGTATAATTAGAAGGGATAACACCTTCAAGGATAGTCATAGATATACCTCGAATCTATAGACAGTTGAAAGACCTTATTTTACTTTAAGTTTCGGGATGAAACGTATTTTAAGAGGGGACTGATGTAATGCCCGGAAAATTCTTATCTCGGAAGACGACTCGAGTTACCGGAATATTTTAAATTGAACTAATACCGAACATGATCGGCTTATGGTTGCACACCTCCTGGGCATTGGAGCTTCTTCTACCGTGATGGTCACCTTCTTAGCCCATAAACGACTCAGTTTGCTTCTCCTTTAACTCCCGGGCATCAATTGTCTAACTCACAGACATCAATTGTCTAACTCCCGGACATCAATCGAAGGTCAACGAAGACTAACGTCGGGGGCATTAATGACCGGCATTCAAGCCTTTGAAGACCGGCATTAGGAACCTTGAAAGGTCACGCTGAAGGCTGGAAGGAAGATCAAGTCCATACCAAAATGCTAGTACATCGGCCTTACCTCCACCCCCTTTTACGCGAACGAATCCGAGCTTGTAATTCCTCGACAACCCTCACCGGCGTTGGTGTTGACCACTCCCGGTTCCAAGAGCAACGGTTGCGAGCCATTTCACTCCTTCCCCTTCCTCCTTTCCTTCTCCTTCCATGAGCGGCGTTGGTAAGCTCCATCACCTCTTTCCTCCCTTCTTTCTTAGATATCGTAAATCTACCAGTGTAGACTCGAACCCTTCCTCCTTGTGTAACCATGCTCTTGGCACTCTCATCTTCAACCGAATAAGTACTATGTCGAGTTATTAAGTTATCCTGGCGTATATCTTTAGTACCTAATTATGATTATTGGTATTCTTTCAAGAGTTCGATAAAAAAACATTAGCCCGAATAATAACTGTGAAATTATGCCATAAAATACAAAATTGTTACTTTATGTAACTATATAAATAAAAAACACGAGAAAAAAAGAAGAAAAAGAGAACTCCATTTTTCTTTAAAAAAATATACAAATTTATCAAAGTAAAGGTATACAGTGTATATATTTGGTTTCGTTCGTTCAAGTAGGATCGAGACTCATAGTACAAACTAGTGTAAACTAAAATAATTATATCTTACTAACATTTAGATTATGATCTAAAATATAATGATATATTATTATATCATTTTAATTTTACGATTTAGGATTTAGGTTGCACCACCAAAACATGTAAATAAGAGTAATACACACGTAAAAAAAAAAACTACATTTAGTTTGTCATGCATTTGATCATCGTGATTTGACGTTTATGACGTATTCAGAAATTTTACGAGAGTGTTATCCTCATATGATGTGCATAATTTACGCATATAATATACATTTTAATTGAAATGCTATCCTCATATTTTTCAAAATATATCTTGTGTAAGTAGGAACGAGTATGATACTCTTAAGTCTTAAAGTAGACATGGGCTCGGTTTGAACCGAACCGGCGAACCGGCGGTTTTCAAAACGGCCCAAACCGGCGGTTTAGGTTTCACGGTTTAGGTTTGGGCCGGTTCACGGTTTAGGTTTAGGTTTGCAAAAATAGAAAACTTAAACCGTCGGTTTGAACCAGCCTAAACTTTTGGTTTGAACCGCCGGTTTGAACCGGCCAAACCGATCGTTGCACAGAGCACCAACGGCTATAATTATAGCCGTTGGAGTGTTATTTTTTAAAAAATTTTAAAAAATAAAATACCTTCCCACACCTATTCCTAATTTTCTATAAATACTCAACCTCTCTTTCTCTAAAACACACACCATCTACCTCTCATCTTCTCAACTCTCCTAATCTCGTATTCTCGAATTCTCGTTTTCTCGTAATGGCAAACTTAAGTGATCAATTCCCCTCTTCTCAATTCTTCCCTAGCACCCAAGAGAGTGAAACACAAATGTCCGACAATCCCGAACTTACCGAAGTTCCACGAAGACGTCTCCCCCGTCCGAAAATGCTTACATCCGAAATATTTATGAAGCATTACACCAAGGGGGTCCGGTGAACGATTATTGTCAAGTTGCATGCAACTATTGCCCGAAGGTGTACAAGTGGAAGATCAAGGGCGGCTACGGGACCTTGCAAACTCACATGCAAAACGTCCATCCGGAGAAGCTCGGGATTTCACGGGGACAAACACAATTGTCCCACGGGTTTGCATCTTCTATCTCTCAATCTCCTTTATTTACATATAATCATAGTGAAGAAAGTTTAGGATTAGCCGATGTTATTTGTTCTCATGCATTTCCATTTTCTTATTCCGAATTTGAAGAAGTTAGAGAATATAACACTAGATATCTTCAACCTTCTTTTAAACCAACTTCTAGCAAACCGTTTCTAAATTAGTATCTAAATCTTACCTACAAAAGAAAGAAATTTTTTTATCGACTTTGGCATGTTTTGATCATCAAATATCTATTTGTAGTGATATTTGGAGTACACAATCTCAACAACATTTTTACATGGACATTACTTTACATTTTATTGATAACACTATGTTTTTGCATAAATATGTTATTGGATTTCGGCATTTCAATGCAAGACATAATGCACCGGGCATTGCAAGCATGATAAAAAACGGTTTTACAAGAATATAATTTACAACATCGAGTTTTTTTTTATATTCTTTTGATAATGCATCCACAAATACCGCCGCCGTAAACCATTTGGTTTTGAGGAGGCGGGACAATATTTGCAAACTCCTTATACTCATCAAAGATGTGCATGTCATATTTTAAATTTATGTGTTCAAGATGGAATTAGGATTTTAGGAAATATGCTAACCCCCATCACCTACGTTATTGACCATATTTGGCACGACTCCGATTTGAGAAAAAAATGGAGAAATTTATGTTTAACTAAAAACGTTCATTCAATTGCTTTTTCAAAAGGTATTGGAACTCGACTTACAAATTACTTAGTGAAGCCGTACGTTATAAAATATTTTTACAAGAATTTGCTTCAATTCACGTACCTTGGTCAATTCTTGATGATGAAAATGTTTGGCAAACTTGTACCGATATTTATAATGTTTTAAAAGTTTTTAGTGATGCAACTAATGTCATGAGTTGCGTTTACACTCCAACTTCTTGTAGATTTTTAGAAATTGCCATTAACGTTTCCGAAGCTTTTCTAAAATGTTTTAACATACCAACCCTTGTAGAATGTATGCTTGGAATGAAAATAAAATGGCTTAAATATTATCAAGACATTCCCATGATTTATCTTGTAACCGCCGTTTTTGATCTTATACTTAAACTTGATGGTGTTTCTGATTTATTGACCGCTTATTATGATTGTTGTGTTTAGACTTATCACAAGAAAACATTAGTGTTTCTAACATTATGCAAAAAGTTAATGCCGAAATTGGAAATTTGCTTAGTACATTTGAATCAAGTGCTAGTTCTTCTTCTACCGCACCTAGTTCATCTCCCTCTTCTACTTCATCTTCTTCTGTGTCAATTGCACAACAAATTTTAGCTAAAAGAACAAAAACACCTAGACATTCATCTTCAAATGCAGAATATCAAGATTATCTTAACACTTGTTTTAGTTTTGATGATGATTTTGATATTTTGGATTGGTGGAAGAGACTAGCTCCCAAATATCCAACATTAGTGAAAATTGTACAAAAACTCATGGTCGTGCCCGCATCAACGGTTGCGGTGGAGCAAGCATTTAGCCAAGGCGGGAACATTCTTGTTCACAAGAGAGCTCAATTAAAGCCCGAGAAGTTGGAGATGCAAGGTTGTATTCAAGATTGGATAAGGACGGCGAAGCGAAAACAACGGAATGCACCGGTGTACGACACTAAATCGGATTCCAACTCCAAAGACGGCGGCACTACTTCCGAGTCCGAGGTCGAAATGAGCGCGGGGTTTACAAGAACTTGGAAGTCCGAAAAAGGTAAGTCAAGGTAAGAGAACTACGTGGGCTTTGATTCCTCTTAACTCCGAGAGGATATGTACGCAACCGGGAAACTGGTTCAAACCTTTTTCTTTTTGTTAAATTGAATTTTTGTTTTTTATATTTATTTGTTATAAATTTTAATTCCTAGTTTCTATACACTAATTTTATTTATTTTTAATTATGCACTGTTTTCTATTTTTTTTATTTTTTTAAAAATTGTGGCTAAATCGGCAAACCGGCGGTTTAGTTTAAACCTAAACCGTCGGTTTTAATTTTTCCGGGCGGTTCGGAAACCTAAACCGACGGTTTAGGTTTCCGAACCATCTCTATCTTAAAGTACAAAAGTGTATATAGATTACTAACAAGAGTTCATGATTACAATACAAATGTCAATTTATATTATTTTAATATATATTTTAGTTGAAATGTTGATGTGACTTAGTTGGTTGTTTAACACGTCACCTTATCCAATTTGCCAAAATATAGGTATATTATGTATATATTTAGTTTCGCTCGTTCAAGTATGATCGACACTCGTAGTACAAACTAATGTAAATTAAAATAATTATATATTACTAACATTTATAATACGATCTCAAGATAAAGTGTCACATTATTGTATCACTTTAATTTCACGGTTTAGGATTTAGATTGCACATCAAAACACGTATTTGAGAAAGTAAGACACATAAAAAAAACATGTAGTGTGTTGTACATTTAATTATCGTAATTTGAAGTTTAAGACGTATTCAAAAATTTGCGAGGGTGTTATTCTCATATGATCGAAAACCAAATTAATATATGTTAGAATTAACATAATTTACACATAATTATCATATAAATATTCAAACTTAGAAATATTTTTTGTGTAGGTAGGAACGAGTACGATACCAAAGTACAAAAGTGTATATATTTTCAAAGTTTAGTAAGAATCGGTAAATTTTGAATTAAGCTTGAAACTATAATGAAAGTCTAATATATATACAATTTGTTTATTTATGCATCCCAACGGGTAGCCATCGGAAATCCTCATCGGGTTTCTCGGTGGGTTCAGATTCGAATCGGAGAGCAGGGCAAACACCCCTATCTTCATCCCCACCCCGTCCCCAAGCCGGGAATTAACATTTTCCCCATCCCCACCCTCGTGACGGGTAATACCCGTGAATTTTTCCCGCCCCCGTGACGGACAATACCCGTGAATTGCGGAGAATCATGTCCCATTTACACCCCTAGATCTAGTCCCATTTACACCCCTAGATCTAGTGAGAAGAGAGCACTAAGAAATTGGGTTTTAACTTTGAACCGTTTAAGTACCCATGGCTTTACGCTACTACAGAAGTATAGTTGGCATTGGTCATGCAACCTAAATTTGAATTTCGAAACATTATTATGACACTCGACTAAATTTTTACAAAAATCTCATAAATGATATATTACTATTTGAATCCAACAAAATGTATCAACGCTGCTTTTCTTTTTATCTTTGATGAACATCCAACGGTCATCTTAGTAAGCTGAGAAAATATCATTTTACATCACCGTTGACCTAAACCTTGCAATAAAACTGTTAAGATACCTACCCGGTGCCTTCCAAAGGCAGGACATAGTTGAAAAACATGCTCTATTTCCAGCCAGAATATAGTGTAATTAGAGCAATGGAAAAAGGCCAGACAGCAACATCAACAACATCCTTGGTGTCCCTTTCAGAGGCCAGGCCATATTAATCCACAATACTGATACTTCAAAAAAAAAATTGCAACTAAAACGAATGTGGTAACCGTCACAAATCCAACTTCTTACTCTTCTATGTGGAAGAGCAAGAGCCTTAAACTGGTTCAACTGCTACCAAATCCTTCAGTCCGCACGTGACCCGGTGCTAGGTCCAGAAGGTTTCTTTCCTCCATATTTCTGAGCAGAGTTCAAATAATCAGGCATGTCAATTTGCAAGTAGTATTTGGTTAAATATGAAATTACACAAGCTGTAGTGTGGTGTTAAGTGCGGAGAAAAATGACAGTAAGCTCACCTGCTTTCCGATGTTGAAAGGGATATATTTGTACTTGATCATATGTCCAATCTGGCGCTTCATTGTAAGAACAAATAGAACAATCCAGTAACACAGCAATATAGGCCAGAAGACAGGAACATCAAATGCAGAAAAGAAGGTTGTCACAAACGCTATAGCAACCGCCTTTGTCACAGTATACCTGTCATCAATTGCACAATAATGTATGTGTCAGACAAGTGGCAGATGTATGTATTTTATAATTACAAGCGCATCACAGACTAAGGCATCTCTTCAATGCAAGTAAGTCGTTCTTGTTCCTTGCATCCTATACTGTTTACTAAAAGTCTTATTACTTGGTTAAAGATGTATCATGTTTCGACATTGAATGATTATCAATACAGTAACTTTAGTTCACTAAATGTGACTTTCAAATTCTAAGGGAGTCATCTCCATTTTGCCTTTTTACTAGCATAGAATCAGGAATGTGCAAGCACATACATCAGCAATGGGGAAAAATCAATTCACATTGAAACGAATCCACCCAAAAGTTGATATATACTTATTTCACATTTAGAGCGCATTAAAAAACTTTGATGTGTTATCTTCTTATTTTTAGGAGTTGAAATTTTTCATAAAAGAGTGATTAGGAGATGGAGGATGAAAGGAATCAGGAGATGGACAGCAGGCAATGGGTCTTATACCGAGTAACTTATTCCGTCTATTATTGGATGTGGCTCGCAAATGAAAGTGCTGCAACTGATGAGGCTAAGTTTGAAATGGTCTTGTTAGTTAAAGAAAACCATGAAGATGTACAGTTGGAGGAAGAAGCTATCGCCTTGCACATGATTTGTAATTTTTCTTTCTCATATCTTCTAAAATTAAAAATGATAAGAAATTGCAAACCATGTCAGGACAGAACAATCATACAATGAGTGAAGGGACCAAAAATGCTACACCAAGGTTAACTGTCATCATGAGATATCTCTCAAACAATGGGTACAGATTTGTAGTCACCCCTCCAGAAGCGCAGCTGCTAGTTCAATAGCACTATTTCGGGTAAACCCTAAACTTGGAGAAATATCTCATGAATAGTGATGCTCCTTCACCTTATGGTTGTCCTACAGTGGAGTCCCTAACCTCTAGAATATTGAAGCAGCTTGGTCTTTTCTTTGATTTGTTCCACAAAATGCAAATTTTGAATTCCAAGAGAGTCATCTCCATTTTACCTCTCTTTACTAGCATAGAATCAGGAATATGCAAGCACATACATCAACAATGGGGAAAAATCACTCCACATTGAAATGAATCCACCCAAAAGTTGATACTTCAAATTTCACATTTAGGGGCTTTGAAAAAACAATGATGTGTTTACTTCTTATTTTTAGGAGTTAAAATTTTTCAGAAAGAACGATTAGGAGATGGAGGATGAAAGGAATTAGGAGATGGATAGCAGGCAATGGTCTTATACCGAGTAGCTTATCCCTCGTATGGTTGAATTTGTCTCGCAAATGAAAGTGCTGCAACTGATGAGGCTAAGTTTGAAATGGTTTTGTTTGTTAAAGAAAACCATGATGAACAGTTGGAAGAAGAAGATGCGCCTTGCACATGATTTGGAAATTTTCTTTTTCATATTTTTTAAAATTAAATATGATAATAAATTGCAAACCGTGTCATGACAGAACAATCATACAATGAGTGAAGGGGCCCAAAATGCTACACCAAGATTAACTGTCATCGTGACAATCTTTAACTGTTTCTCCACCCTTTAACAAGCTCACTACCTACGGTAAATTGTTGCCAGACTGAACCAAGAACAATCCATTCAATGCTAGATATAAAAATTGAAAGGGTATAATCATCAAACAACCACTATCAGTCAATGGTAGAAAAAGCAATTTACCCTATATCAGAACAGTTGGTATATTGCTAGGCATGGTTACAAGGAGCATAAACATTTGTATTTGAGTGCAAAAAAGCAAAAACAAAAGTAAAAGGTAAAGTCAGGTGACTCAGGTCTTCAACAAGAAAAAATATAGACTAAACCCTGGTCCATAACAAGAAGCAAAGACTCAATATTTTCATTTGCACTTATATGCAAACAGACCCATGTACCATGACCCTAGAGTCAACATCAAAGGAGGATCAGTTTATGTCAGATAAGAAATCAAAGTGTAGCACTGTAGCACAAATACAGTCAGTATATCTAGTTAAAATTCTCCATGTCCTTTTCCCTCAGCAATGCTTATTCCTGATAGATAGACTATTTCAATTTCAGGATTCTACCACACAGCAAATTGATCTGTTTTGTTACAACACTAAGATAATCATCAATCTTGCAACTTTTCGCTGATATCTACACCTACCACAGTTCATATCAATGAGCTAAAAGTATCCAAAATAAACTCATTAATCAGTAGGGAAAATTATAGACAAATAGAAATGAAACCCACTAAACCATAACCATATGCGCATTATCCCTAATTGGCAAGATTCAAAAACTAAAACTGATCATAGAATCAATTTCTTTAGCAGAACAATTCTTGAGTAGAATTCGTTACCAGAATTTGAACTCAGGGAGACGACGAATAAATGGCTTGAACTCATCAGAGCCCTTAGTCGGCAACAAAGGACCACCGGAAGCGTCTTGCTCCGGATCAACTAATGGCGATAGGAAACCGATCAGGAGATTCAAGATGTAGATCCCGAGCGCATAGACGATGATGTAAAACCCTTGAACATAGAAAATCCTAAGAGCGAAAACAAGGGCAAGAAGTAGGGTTCCAATCCATCTGGGAACCGAATGGGGGGTGGACTTATCGAGATAGAACTGATAGATTCTGGAAAACTCTTGAAGCTTCTTGACCACCGGCGAATCAGCCGAAGGACCGCCGCCGCCATCCACCCCGTCCATGATTAGGCTAGCTTAGTACGGATGTCGAGATCTGTAGAGATTTGGGGCAAAATTAGATGGAATGGAGAAAACTAAGCACTGGAGAGAAGGGATTGACGGATTGAGAGATCACCTGTGGAAGAGGATTGAGGTTCCAGCAATGGCGGAGGGGGATTGGGGAAGCGAGTTTACCGACAATGGAAGGTTGGACTCGCGAAGGAAATGTGGTTGAATGCGCAGCTGCGTCCGCGTGACTTACCACCTCTACGCCTCTACCTCGTTGTCTTTTCTTTAGTTGTTTCTTAATTTTTCCTTTTATTTTATTTTCCCTGTTTAGTATTCATCGTCATAATATGCATTCAGCGTATGGGTGAGAAAAATATCCGATAACCCGAATATCCCATTTGCATAAATCCGAATTTTGAAAATATCCGACTGATTGACTAGCCCAATCCTCCAAAAAAAATTTGTTCGCATGAAATACGAATCGATCTCATTTAGTGTTTGTTTGGTTGAAGTGGTGCAATGAAAACGAAATGAAATTGGTTAAGGGGAAGGAAAAAAACTGAAAATAATTTTATTACCTTTATGGGTTAAAAAAGCTTTTAAACAAACATAAATTTTGATTGATTCGGAATTTGTTACCAGGAATGATTCTTAACGCTTTCAAGCGAGTCCTTAAACTCTGATCAAATATCCACCACTCGGATATATTCGATTGATCTAAGGAATAAGTACTCGAATTAGTCGGTTATCCGGTAAATATACCCTATAATTAAGGTTAAGAGGGAATTAAATATTTCGGATATCTAAATTGGATTTGATCCAGAAAAAGAAAACGAAAAAAAGAAAATCGGATATTCAGATATTTGCGGATCTGAGTTGGATTGACCTTAATAATATCATCAAATCGGATATTCGGGTTTCCGGATCGGATCAATCCAATTAAGCACTCCTAATTTCAACTTATTATTTAGATGTAACTTTGCTGACATGATTAAAGGTTTGTTTTGCGTATACGAGATTAAGATTAGCAAAGATACATTAAAATATACGAAATGTAATATTTTTTTAGGTGTATATACGTTTGCTAATATCATTTCTAAGAGATTAAGATTATCGGATTAAGATTAAGAGGGAAAAAAACGTAATCCAATCACCATAAGAATGGAGGTTTTGTTGCCCCCGGGATGTCATTAGAAATAACAAGGGTGAATGGAAGTTTGGTTTGGTAATTAACCTTGGTATTTGCACAGTTCCCTTAATGAGACATTTACCATGGGTTAAAGATTGCTTGGGACATTGGTTGTCAATTAGTGATTTTGAAAATGGACTCAAGTTCCATTTGTGACCTAGGAAGACATAGACATACAACAAAAACCTCAACCCATTCGCAATGATTATTGAAACGAGTAGAAGACAACATATTACCTCGGATCCATGCACCAAAAGGGGTGGTGAAGAAGCTCTTGTCTCTCTAGAAAGCAGAGAGCTTGATCCACATTTTCCTAGTGGCGGTGCAGTCCCGGAATATGTGATTGAGGGTTTCCCCCGTCCCCGTGCAAATAAGGCATGAGTCGTCAGTAGCGACGTGGCGCCCTTTCCTTTCTTCGTTACCGAATATTCCACCTCTCAAAAGCTTCCAGCAGAAGACTCTCACTCGCTCGTTAACTCTCAAGCTCCCGTTCTTTCGATATATTTGCAAGTTTGCGTCAAGAAGATCAACTTCATTGTATAGGAAGTGGTAAGAGGAAGAGACATTGTAATTTTCATCCTGGTTATACACCCAACTTAGGTTATTGGACATTATCTCATTAATGCCATTGTCACTCGAGTTCATCGCCTCCATAGAGGATGTAGACGCAAGCTTGAGCAGAACCTCGGTTGGGAGAAGGTTCGCAAGAACATTCCAAGTCTAGCCTGATTTCGGGTCCCAAAAATCTCTGACACATTTGTTTCTCAAATTAGGTTCGATCAAGGGGGTGGCACTTTCCAGGAAGGGTCTATCTGACAACCACTTTTCCTCCCAAAATAGAATGCTTCTGCCATCACCCAAGTTCCATTTGTTGCATGGGAGGACAACATCACTAATACCACGTTTTATACTACTCTAGACATGAGACGGAACATGGTGTGGTCAGGCGTTGTACCTGACATACTTACTCTTCGTCACCCTAGTCTAGAGGCTCGTATCGTCCTTCAAGAATCTCTAACTGAGCTTTTCGACAAGCGCTAAATTCATGGTTTTCATGGTCTTAATACCAAGAACTCTAGTAACCTTAGACTTACATATCTCTTCCCATGCTACAATATGTATCTTTCTCCGTCCCTCATTGTGTCTCCATATGAACAATCTACATATCTTATATATCTCCTCGCACACCGACTTAGGAAGGATCATCAAAGACATTTTGTAGATCGGACGTGATGATCAGAGCACCAATTTAGTGAGGGTAACCCTTCCCGCAAACCTAAGGGTCTCTCCCATTGATTTTGTCGAAGAGGGTGTTGAAAGTATTTTTTTTATTCTTCCTTGGAGTAGGGGCATTCCAAGGTAATTCCAAAAAATTTAGTAGTTTCAATACCACTCAAGCTTTGGAGACTCTCCTGCATGTCCCGAGATACATTAGGTGAGACGTAAATCTTTGACTTTTGGATACTAACTCTTTGGTCCGAGGCCTTGCAAAAGATATTCAAGCACTCCATGATAACTCTCATTTGGTCAAGGGAAGCCTCGACAAATAGTGTTAGATCGTTGGCAAAGAAGAGGTGTGATAGTGGAGGTCCATTATTAAGCAAGCGAATAAGTTTCCATCTTCCCTGATCAACCGCTTCCAGAATCAAGTGACTAAATCTCTTAACACACAAAATGCACAAATAAGGGGAAATCGGGTCTCCTTGTCCGAGGCATCTTTCATGGGTAAATTGTCTAGTAAGTTCTCCATTCCAAATGAGTTGCATTCTAGCACTGGTGACACACTCCTTGATCATATGACACCACTCAGTCGGAAAACCAACCATCTCAACGATTTATTCAATAAAGTCCCACCTAATCTTGTCGTAAGCCTTCTCTAAATCTTGCTTGAGGATCATCCATTTTTTTACCTATCTTTTTTCTTCTGGTTGAGTGTACAACTTCCTACATCAAGATAAATATTATCTTGGATGTACCTCCCAAGTATAATCTTCCCTGGTAGGTCCCACAATCTTATCTATCAACACCTGCATACAATGCACCAAAATTTTGGAAGTTATCTTGTGGATGACATTGCAGAGTGCAATGGGTCGAAATTGACTTATGAGCTCCGGGTTCCCTACTTTTTCTATGATGCAAAAGAGTGTATCATTCATGCCATTAGGCAGTTTTTGTGTCCCAAAGAAAAAACAACTACATTAATCACTGAGCTGCTTACAATAGCCCAACACTTTTGATAGAAAACGGGTTGAAAGCCGTCAACACCCCGTGCTTTGAAGGCTCCCATCTTTGTAGCTCTTCACACTTCCTTAGGGTCAATAGATTTAAGGAGGTAAGGAATATTTTCATTATGGAGCTGGAAAAAATCGTTGATTCTCACACGGTTACTCAAATTGGCATGTAACTGAAGTGTTGTTGAGAGTTTGGAAATAATCAATGACAAATTCTTCAAGTCTCTCTTGGTCTTCTACCTAGGTGTAGGCGTCAATTCTAAGTCCCCCAACCCTCTTTTTGCGCCTTTTGACAATAGTGGATGTGTGAAAGTTGTATTTCGATCCCCGCATGTGATCTCTTCTTGCTCCATGACTTTATATGAATTATGAAAATTGCCTTGTCTAACTGATTGAATTTGGACAGTTGAAGCGACATGATAAGTTCTTATACATTGCATAGGAATGATTTAGGCAATTCGATTTCATTCTTCTTCTCTATCTTGATCATGCTTAACCCCTCCAACATGAAAATCATTGCCTCCTTTATACCTATCCGGGAATTAGGAATGTGTGGTTTGAAATAGTGTGTTGAAAATGAATGTTGATGTGAATTGTATGAAGAAGTATGAATGATGTGAAAAGCAAGCTATTAGGGGATTACTGGTTATGAAAGATGAGTAACTCGGTACCATTCACATAGCCGGATGTTTGTATCTTGCTAAAGTCTGATTAGCTAAACGTCCCAACGAGTGGTTTGGTAATGTGCATCCGGTGTGAGGTACGTGTAGGAAACTGAGCACCAAGATTTCGGCTACTGTGCACCAATTCCACTCACTCTAAAGAAAAGAAAAAGATAAAAGAAAAGGAGAGAGAGAGAGATAAATTATGCAAAGGTAGTGGATATGAATTCCTTGCAAAGTGTGATTATCTTTTTTGTTTTTGCATGTATGAATCATGTTATCTTATCTTAGATTTACTTTTTGCTTGAGGACAAGCAAAGATAAGTGTTGGGTATTTTGATAACATGATTTATCGACCTAGTTTAGTCATGCATTTAGGTAGATTTTCCCTTTCCGCATTCATGTTTTAGCCTTAGTTTGTGCCATTTATGCTTGTTTAATTCTACTTTGCAAGAATAGATGTTTACACACACTATTTGTGGCTTTGTAGGTGATTTGACGCATTTTGGAGCTAAAACAATGCATTTGAAGATTAAGCCTCGGAGTTGATGCATTTGAGCGATCATACATGCACGGGAAAGGACGAAGGAATCAAGCTAAAGGCATGAAGGACGATAAAGGAACATCTCGGACCAAATATCGACCCAAGATACTTATTTCGGACCGAGATCACACAACAGAGAAATATCTCGCCCCCTATCTCGGCCGAGATTTCTCACAGTATAGACCGAGATTTTCCAACGCTGAAGAGATTGAAGTCAGATCCAAGATCTCGGGCCTGATCAACCCGAGATCCTTCCGAGATCCAGACCGAGATTCTTCCCTGATCGTGATATTTTATTCATAGGCTGGCCCAACGTCTTTTGACAAGAGTTTGTATATAAAAGGAAGTCCTGGATTCATTCCAAAGTGTGCTCAATTGTGTTCGAAGTTACCCTAAAAGGGGGGAGCCGTCTCCTACCCTGCCGTTCTTCTTCATTCATCGCTCTTCTTAGTTCTTCATAGTTTAGATTAAAGATTCGCACTTTACCATTTAGTTGTTGTTCGGAGACATTGTTGGATCGAGATTTATTTCATATTGCTGTATTTACATTCATTGAAGTTGAGTAATTTCTTTTTTCCCCTTTTTTTTATTTCCCTTTCATGCATTGTTTGTTTTCCTTAGAATTAATTGCTGATTTTGATATGATAATTATTGGCTAGAACATTTGTAGTTCCAAGGTGAATAGAGATTTGTTTATGGCCCGGATTATGATGGATTATATTGTACTTTATAATTGGTTTTGAATTGTTTGAAACCCTAATGGTTGGTTGGGACAGAATCTAGGTTAGAACCCTCTAAACTAGCACCCTAAGTTGAAATTGAGACTTACCTGGTGATATTCAGAAGTAGATGGACCATAGGTATAGAGGTGAAAACCTCTATTGGATTTAATGTGCCTGATTGCTTTCTGAGTTAGGTAATTCCTGAGACTTACCCAATAAGGGGTTACTTAATCCTTAGTTAGATAATCCGGTTTGTATTGAATTTCCACCCTTTTTACCTTGCGACTTACCCGATAATAGGTAGTTAGGATTGGAACTAGATGATCTTGTGACTTACCCGATAATAGATCATCAGAGTAGAAATGTTTATCCCTGTTGCTTTTCTTACCAATGCTTTACAATTTATCCTGAGTCCAGATGCCATCAACAATGATCTTGAACCCTTGGTATCCATTTCTTTCCATTAATTTGATTGTCTTTTATTTGCTTTATAAAACTGTTCTTGATTGAAAGTGACATTCAATTGAGATCAAACCAAAAATCCATTCAAAAACATTTGATCTTCTTTCCCTTATCTTTTCCAATCTATTTCTTAGTCTAGATTTATACTATCCTTAATCATTGTTGCAAATTAAACCACATAGTCTTTGTGTTTGACCTTGAAATTCTTACTTTACTTCGTACGATCCATACATTGTGGATCCCTATCGTCTTTTGTGAACTTGTGAGTTTTTGTCACTATTGACACGGATTCATAGGGTCATAAATCATCGAACAGTTCATGAACACTCTATCAAGTCACTTATGTACTCCTTGGTTTATAGACTTGTTGTCATCCCAAGTAACTCCGCTCCCAAGAATCCTACGTAGATAAGCCCATAGTTATGAACCAAGTCACAAAAACTGTTAGTGTCATAATGAAGGCCTCTAGTACCACCACTTCTTTCATGCATGAATAATAAGCAATTAAAGTCACCACCAATGATGTAGGATTCATCTAGAATATCCAGCTCTCTATCCAACTGGTCCCAAATTTGTTGTCTTCTACTAGCAGAGGGCGGAGCATAAATGACAATAAGATGAATAGGCGCATTCGAGATCATGATACGTGCATAGATGAAGAACATGTTAGTATTCACTACTTGAAGGTTGATAGAAGAATTGTCCCATAGGAGACAAATACCTCCTTCAAAGCCAAAAGTTTCTACTCTAACACACCTACCGAATTTCATTCTTTCGCAAACTCTCTTGGATTGGTCTCTGGAAATTTGTGGTTCAAAAATTGCAAGAACAACAATGCTATGTTGTGAGCATAGTTATTTAATGGCGCGACGGAACCCGCTCTTACTGGCTCCGTGTACATTCTAGAGAAGGACCTTCATTTAAAACCTGGGGAAGAGGTGATGCTACACACCACAAGGCTTAAGAAGAACTTACTGATTTCTGTCTTTGAGTGATGATGAATCACTCCTAGCCATCTCGTCGATCTCTATTACGCCCGTCTCTATCTTTCCGACTTGAGCACTTTGGATCTCCCGATTGGGTGGTTAGTCTGTTGCTAGTTTTCTCAATCACTATATCCATTTCTTGTGGTGCCGCGATACCAACATAATCATTGGTAAACTGTTCCTCCACCATAACTTCTATTGTTGTACGATCAGGGTGAGGGTTAACTTGTTCAGAACTGATACTACCTCGACGGTAGATGCCAAGGTGATCCACATTCTCTGAACCAGCCAAGGTTTGGATTTCATTGAGTACCTCCGCTTTAGTAGCTCTTTTCTTATCTTCAGGCCTTGCGTTTACTTCGTCTGGTTTTGTAGTAAATTGTAAGTATGCATCACATATCGGTCTTTGTCGTGACAAGGTTACCAGTCCATTGCTGACTTTCTCATGATATTTCGCTTTCCTAGATGACTTTCTTCTTTCATTTCTCACTTTATTCTGTCTTCTCTTTTCTCCCAACTAAATATCTTCCTTCTTCCTGGCTTCAGCATCAAAGGTGATTGATTTAGGGTTACAGTCTTGTCCTATCTTGTTTGTACTTGCGCCGTCGTTAGTAACATTCACTTTTTATGAATTTATTTAGGTAATTGTACTCTTTTGATTTTCATTGTAGGAGGTTGACATGTGTTTTCCTTTATCATTTGAGTACACTTTATTTTGGTTCAAAGATGCTCCACTTGCTTTTACATGCTTTCCGTAATCTCTTTGCATGCTAATATTACCTTTTTGGATGTATCTACTTTTGTTGAGACCTTGTCATATTTCTTGGATTATTATTTCCTTTCCCAAATATGTTGAATTACCTCTTGTAGATCTTAACTTCCTTTCCACAAGCATTCATGGCCCAAACTAACTATCTTCTGCTTTCGATGATATGATTGGTGTTTATGGCGGATGTTAAACAAGATTTGTGCCCTCTTTGTGATTTTACGGTCTTTCCTCTTTTTTATCTTGTTAGTTCGTGTTCTCAGTCACTTTGTGTGGACAGTGAGAGGCGTAATGTCCATATCTTTCACACTTGTAGCATAACGTTTGGATGTCTTCATACTCGATGGGACAACGTCTCTTGTTAATGTATACTACTTTCTTTAAGGGCTTACTCAAGTCAATCTCGACACAAATTCTAGTAAACCGACCCTGATTCAACCTTAGAGTCTTCTGATTTATTGCAATAGGTTTCCCTATCCCCGTTGCTAGATTCTAGAGGATGTCTTCATTAAACCATTGTATGGGTATGCCTGTGATCCGGATCCATGTTGGTGCTGATGTAATGGCTTCAGCGATGTCAAAGTCAAGTTCCCACCTCTTCATTATGAGACAACTACCAAAAACTGACTAGAGGCCTCCCGTAAGCACCATAAGTAATTCGTTTTCTTGCTTGAAACGGACAGTGAAGTAGTTATTATCAAGATCAATAAGTTAAAATGTTATCTCCGAATTTCCACGCGTCTATAACTTTCCTCACCATCACATGAAAGGTAATAGGGTATCCAAAAACTTTGAACAGGATAGAGGATTTCCATTCCACTTCCAGTGTGTTTGAAGTTACGGTATCTACTTCAAAGCAAGGATCTCCATCCGGTCCTTATGGGAAAGTAAGCTTCATCCTCCCTTTCAAGGCTTCCATATCAATCTTTCCTAGGCTTCTAGTGTTTTTAGCTTTTCTTGTTGTGACATCCCTTCATGAAGCTCTCCGTCCTTTGTCAGTAGTATCTCCTTGCAATGGGGAGGTGTCTTTTGTTTTCTTGCAACCCATATCAAAGGACATAGGTGTTCCAAAGGGCATGCCTTCCTGCACAGGTTTTGAAGTTGATTGGTTCTCATCATCGTGTGCTTTTCCTGTCGGTGGAGAAGCAGTCATCTCATTAGTTGTCATTGGATCCTCTTCCATTTTCGGTACTTCAAAAGTTGTCTCCTTTGTAACGTTGATTGTAGATTCTATAGCTCCCCCTTCCGGCGTCGGTGGGGAGGTTTCGCCCACCATAGTTGACGCCAAAAGACGATCTTTTTCGGGATAAGGTGCCTAGACTTTTCGCCACTAGGGTTTCCTGTTTTCCAGGAAACGAATCGTTTTATTCTATTGAAACATCTACCTCGATAATACGTAGGTTACGAAAGATTATACATAATATATATACAAAACTAACATCTCTTGTCACCTATATAAGTTTTATGGGTAAATTGGGTAACTAGAATCCTCCAATAATAATTTGTACTAATTGCCCCCTCACAAAAATCATTTACTATTTATCCCCTTTCACCACTAACTTTCATTCACTCACTTCTCTCCTTCTAACTACAAAGGGAATAGATGTCTAATTAAACTATTGGGGAGGACACCCACTCATTGTGATTATTGAGAGTGGTTACCTCATCCAATTCTCTCAAGTTTTATTCATACCCCTTTTAGTAAATTTACATATACCAACTATTCAATCACTTATTATATACCAAACACCTAGGGTTGTGCATCCGGTCCGGAATTTTCAAAACCTTGGATCGTGGATCGGATCAGACTAGACCGAATGGTCCGATCCTTTTCAATTTGGACCGGAATAAAAAAATTAAAATAAATATATAATTTATGAAAACTAGAGAAATAAAAATATATAATTACTTTAAATTTAAAAAAAATACATATATATATAGTTAAATTTGTAAAAAAATAGGAAATATAAATTTCCACTCCAAACCGGTCTTTTTCGGTCCTAGACAAGGACCGGAACCCAAAATCCCAAAAATAATAGACATGGCCGGAAAAAAACCCCGGTTCGGTCTAGGTTTCTAGTCTGGATCAATTCTACACAGCCCTACAAACACCGTCTAACTTATTTCTACAAATTTATCTCCTAAAATAATCTTCCAAATTTTCATTTCTTTTCACTTTTGACGATGTTCTAAACACACCAAAAAGTACCCCAATCAAGCCAACATGTATGTGTCTCATAATACGAACATGAAAGTATTATGCCTCATAAGACACATTTCATACGCCTCATAAGGTGCATGATCACGATATATGTGTTGCACATATTTGATGATCATACTTTTTGTCGTGTGCTTGATTTACTTTCACATGTGTTTTCACTTCTTATGTATGCATCCATGTTACTTTTAACTTTTACTTATAACTATAGTTGTCAATACATTTGAGTTATTAGTTGTATTTTGTGTGTAAGTTGCATTTCTTTTCAGTTTAGCTCATGTTCTACATTTTGTTGGTGTTTAAACTTTATATTTCTCTCGCATGTTGCATATTTACAAATGTTGAGATCATGAAGGTAAAAGACCAAGCATGCCACTAATTGGGCAAGGTTGGTGTAAGTATTCTCGAGAGGCAAGGAAGACAAATAATAATAGAATTGCTAAAGCATGCAGAGTTCTCATTATGAATAGGTCCGGCGAATTATAGGAATCAGATCTTGATACCAATTGCCGGATTGTTTGAAGTCAAGAAAATTGGTGATGAGTTCATTACATTTATTGTTGAATGAAATTTTTTTATGGATACGAGCCATGATTAGATATAAAGACGATTTTGTATTAGATGTGTTTAGATTTTGTCTCATTTCCTTTACGGAACTTCTAAGTACATGACGGAAAAATTAACAAGTGCACGACGCTTACGGTTTCCGGAACCGTCACGGTTTCGAAAACCGTAACCGTGAAAAAAATCCACGGTCACGGTTTTCGGAACCGTGGTGGCTACGGTTCCCGAAAAAAAAATTTAAAAAATCCCGTGATTTTTTTTCTTCTCCATTTTCTACCACGGTCACGGTTTCCGGAACCGTCATTGTCGTGCATTTGTGAATTCTTCCGCCGTGCATTTAAAATCGCATTTTCCTTTAATCTTTGTTATTTTGTTTGTTATAACATAAAAGGGAAGAATTGTTCTTGTATACTATAAGTTGAATTGCAAACTTGTCAATATATGGATGTTTTGTTTTATTGACTATTAAGATTTTCACTAAACAATGTTTGTGAAACAATAAAAAAGAAACATCAAAGTTAGTAGTTGGGTAAACAACAATATAAGTTTACTATAATGTTAAGTTTTAGAGTAAAATGCCTAAGATTTTGAAATGAGATGGAATTACACGGTACATTATTTCAAATGTATAAACAATTGTTACGGTTGAATATATAAAATAGTTAATGTTCATTTCTTTCACGATAACTCCGACACACTTTAATTTTGTAAGGATCTCAATCATTGACACTAGTGTGATGTGTATGTCACTCTATAGTGTAATTGGGGGGATATGGGTCTTTGGATGAAGTCAAACCTATCAAGCATGCGAAATATCACAATATGTGCCACATGATATCGAGTTGCAAATGTCAAACCAACAATGGGCATTTCTCTCTAATATTGAGGAAGTGCATACAAGGTTGTGTAGTTGACATTAAAGATCAATTCTTCTATTGAGATGAGAATACTCCCCTACCGTATATACCTTGATTCTTGGTCAACTCCTCCACCAACTCTCTTCGTATTTCTTTGTATGCATCATGTCTTCTACCCAACAATTCAATAAATGAGTGATACTCGCAGTTTCCGTCTAGTATGATGTTCATAACCTTGTCAATGAATAACATTATGAACAAGTCCACACTATTTTGGACTCAATTGAAACTCTTATAACCGAGATCTTCCCCAAGTTATTTATGTTGAAGACCAGTCATGAATGGGTCCTCCACTTATTTTTCCGGAGTTGCCCCTACCATGGTCATGTCATATATTGTCACACATTGTCTTTTTGCGCTTTGCCTTTTGAATTCTACCCATTCTTAAAACAAATTCTCTTTGATGTAGGTTCTTCTTCGGACATTTCCTCAACCTCTTGACATTTGGCTCTTGTGACATCGACCAATTAAGGTTCCTTGCTTTGTTGAATGGGTTTCCAACCTTGTTAATGATATCTTGACTCACTTAATTGACAAGCAATCTCTCGACACATTCTTGACAAGGCACATGTCCCACTAAAACAAGAACACGGTCATCATCTATATCATTATGAACTTCTCCGCACGCCAATTATTTTCAATACTTGTGCATTTGACCATACATGATTGGAATGTTATTTGGATACTCGAGACAATATCATGCACGAATGAGAGTCTAAGGCAATTTGTCAATTACTTTTCAAAACACTTTTCCAGAATCTCTTATAAGATCCTAAACCGTATTAATTTGGTTCATCATGAAACAGCATATACACTAATCACTGTGTCAAATCATCCAATAAAGAATTTGACTTTCTTTCCAAAATAGAGTGTGCATACTCCACCGTATAATTGTATGAATACAAATGAATTCCAAGAATCAATATTATAATATTGTCTAAGAGGCCGGTAAGACAAACTTTAGAAGTACATGTAGTTGAATTTTACGTGCTTTTAGTCATTATGCCAAAGTGATATACGGTATCCACCTATGATCAGAATATACACTCCTTATAATGTGTTAACCACGTACCCTCAAGATATGACATCAACTCCTCTATATCACATATAATCCTATTCAACAAGCTTCGTACTTTTCCTTTGTCTTCGATGAGAAAATCTTATGGAAATCGCTCTTAAACTTATCTTGATCATCCTAAAAACTCGTATTGTTCAATGCAACATTTCTAATGTTGCAACCAATGTGTCACCAATAGACCATATACTTCACATCAAGATATACCGGTTTGAGAGCGTTAACTAGACACAACTCCATGACCATCATTATCATTTAGGCCTCCTTCTTTCTCCATACAAATTTACTAGTTGATTAAATGCCTAAACATAATTGTACCGGATCTTCTTGGATATGATAACAAACATGGTGTTGAAGTTCTTCTTCGTAAACATAAAACCAATGTTTTCAATGGATGCATATTGCAGCTAAATGCAAGTTAATCATGAAAAGTGTAGTCTAAGATCAATACAATAGTGTAATCATGTTGTACATAAATAAAAACAATCGGGTTGAAACAATAAGATAATATAATTAATGTAGTTAACTTTGGGGTCTTGGTGGCGGCTTGTTAGGCACGAGTTACAAAAAAGTTAATTGCATTTTGTCTTGTAAGAAGGAACTTCTCCTTTTGTCGGGCGGCAACAATAGGTGGGTTCTCAATATTGGCAATATTTTCATACTTGATGTGATCGTTACATACAAGGTTGTAGAATTTATCATAAGGATCATATTTTTGTTTCATATTGCATTTGAGATCCTTATAATGTTCTCTCATGAAATTTACCTCTTCCCTTTGTTTGTCTTGGAAGGGGAGTACATGGTAAGACAGAGAAAGTTTGTGCATCATGGTTAGGGATACCACAAAGCTAACAAAGATTGGTGTCATCCGCCTTAGGCTTTGATTCTAGGTTAGCAATAACCCTAAGGTTTTTAGGGTAGAGTCTTTGGGATTAGAAAAGTTATTTGCATGATTACTTTAAGTTATCAATCATCTCACATGCCTTGTCAATAGATATAATCATCAATCTTCCACTTATATAATATCAATAATATAACTAGTGGGGTTATTTACTCCTTCGAAGAAAGGTTGAACTAAAACAACAACAAATTACCCATGAGCAGGGCATTGGCGCATGAGGTCCTTGAACCTTTCACAAGCCTTATAAATGACACCCCTAGTAGTAATCATATAACTGTTAATTTTAGATCTCAACTCGGTAATTTTTTAGGTGGAAAAAATTGGTTATAAATACCTCATGGTGTTGACTCCAAGTAGTAACATAATTATGAGATAAAGATTAATACCAATAAGTTGTCTTTCTAGATAAAGAAATTTTAAAAGCAATTAATTTGATAATTATCAACAAGGAAATATTCACTTTGATATTGCTCACAAAATCTAAAAATCATTCCTTATGTTGCACATGGATTTTAGTTACTGTACTTGTAAAAGCATGTGTGGCAAGCAAATTAAACAAACCAAATTTCATATCAAAGTTAGGGGCAACAATTTTAGGTGTAACAACTCCTCTAACGGAGTTGGTAATTACATGTTGCATATGTGCTCCCAAAGTGGTAGGATTTGTTCTTTCATAAGCTTTTTTAATAAGTTCAACAATAACTCTATTAATTTCAACATTATCAACAACATTTAGGGCTCTCCTTTACATTTCCTCTATATCTATAATCATTGTTGTAATTGATCAAGTTGTCGTTTCCTCTCAACTAAGGTGGCAATAACATTCTCGTTTCTTATAGGAATGACTCTGTTAAATCCTTTACTTGACATTTTTACAAAAGTGGAAATTGGAGATTGGGTTATGATTGGATCGACTGACTAGTATGGGCAATCAGGACGATCGGTTGAGGCATACCATTTGCTTCGGAAAAGTCTTCTTTGGTTCAGGGTTTAGTGATGATGCAAGTGGTTTATTTTCTATTCATCTTCTATGCATTAAGCTTGCAAAACTAAGATAATCAACGAACAATCAAACAAAAAAAGACTTTACTACTAATAAGACAAACAAAATATATGTTTCATCGGCAACAACGTCTATTTAATGAGGGTTAAAAAGTGAGCATCAGATCTCGCACATATTTATAAGAATCAATCATAGTATAAGGTCAAGATCAAACACATGGAAAGAAAGTAATAATATGCCGGATTAATTATAAAGTAGTAACACAATTACTCGAGAACAAATAAAAAATAGAGGATGGGGAATCGGCTTACAAAAAGGGTGAAATCGGTTGACTAAGACAAAACGTAAGTGAATCAAAGTATGAGAATATCAGAGATCATGTAAGGGCCAAAATACACAAGTTGGCTAATCAAAAGGGTACGGATCGGCCGATGGTACATCAATCGAATAAATGTAGCAATTAGGGGGAGAAATAGGGTTTGGATTAGAGGATCCAATATCAAGGTAAACGGAAGCAAAAAAAAATGTAATCCATTGATAATAAAAGCATTCGATAATGGAAAACACCACAACAATGCATTTTCTATCTCAACTGACAACAACAATATCTAAATATCATATATCATGTTATAAAGAAAACAACCCTACGCAACTCTCGAATCTTGCAATTAACACCTTGAAGCATAAATATACGAAAACGCCATGACAAGTGAATTTCAAGGTGACATGATGTTATGGGGCGTGGACTAAGTGCTTTTTTCTGATGAGGTAACAATCATAAGAATCATGTTGATCCCTCATTTGGGTGAGGGAACACCATGTAATCCACATTTCTTTAAAAGCTATCACATTCACACATGAGGGTTTCTATTGTCCTGCTCATCGATGACGAGACGTGTGTTCAATCTTATTATCTTAGTGTTCACCCATATTTATCTCATCCAAGTCTTCCTCGTCTTAAACCCATGATTGCTTGTATCTTCTTTGATATGAACAATATTTTATTTCTTTCTTTGTCATCTTTTTTTTGTCTCGTTATATTGTTTGGGGTGTTTATGGTCACGTAAACATACTTACCCCAACCATATTTCATTCATATATCTATAAAATTTGAAGGTTTTGTATGAAGCACATCTAAAGTGTTTTTATCCTCTACTTTTAGAAATCATGTTCAAATTTATTTGACATTAGTCATATATACGCCAAATATTACTAGAGACACACATCTTAATGTGCGCTATTAATGGCATAAAACATAGACAAATATGCACCTCGAGATTCTCTAGAATCATTCGGATTTTAGGATAACTTTTGGCACGAAGCTTGACTACCTCGTTAACCGCATAGCTTTCCATATCCCGAGCAATTCCAACTCAAATGAAGAACATGTCACCTTCAACATCAATTTGTAATAGGCAATTAAGTCGATCAATGGTTTGAAGATCATTATGCAACACATAATTAAGCTCTCCTAGCAGTTGCATACAACAATGCGACATGGCCGAGGTCTTTGTTCGTTATCTTGGGAACCGGAGGAAATGTTGAACCATAAACGAGAGCAGTTAAAGCATGAGTGGGAACTAAGACCACAATTATGACAAATCTAACCGTTGATCATCTATAAAATGCACCTTGCGAGGTGCATAGAAACAAGAAAGTGTGCACTTTTGGAGGCACATATGACTATTGTACGAATTTGACGTGCGTTTCTTCATATAATTGACATGTCTCTAGTAATTTTGTTGGGCATAATTTATTGCGAAAGCATCTTCAATCCCAATTTTATTAAACTACTCTAGAAAATTAAAAAAAATGTCGGAGAAAGAAAGGCTCTTTTGATAGATTATGCATGGTGAGATTTAATCCGAAACTCCATCATCACCATAATCATATATTCCAATAATTACAAGCATTTCCGATCACAAAGACATTTAGGGCCCGTTTGATTTTGATTCCGAAAACGGAATAAAAACAGATCTAGTCTATATGTATCCTTATTCGTGAAGTTTTTTAGAATCGTTCCTGGTGGTTTCAAGTATTGTAATAGAACTTGATTAGTTTTGGTGGTTTCAAGTATTGTAATAGAACTTGATTAGTTTTGATACCCTATAGAAAAACAAATGGTATATATATATATATATATATATATATATATATATATATATATATATATATATATATATATATATATATATATATATATATATATATATATATATATTCCGTTTCCGGAGTTGCAACCAAATGGAGACAGACTTAATCTGCACCTCCACCTCCATACATCTCGTAAGGCTAAATTTTCATTCCGTCTCCCAAATTACAACCAAATGGGGGAAATAGGGGCTTAATCCGCACCTCCACCTCCATACATCTTGTAAGGCTAAATTTGTTGACTAAACGCACAACCATCAAATAGTATACGCAAATACATCACAACTCTTACAAAATATAATTGAAGATTACAATTTACAAACTCTCAATCATTCTGCAGATTATATCTGAAACCAAAACACAATTGAAGATTAGGAAGCGCTAAGAGGTAAACAATATCAAAATGAAAAGAAGGCTAGACTCATTTGCTCATGATCTATGCTAGCTTTTACACTTCACTAGAGCTCAATTGTCCTCGTTATTCCAAACGACAAGTGACCCACGTTTAGTGAACTTACATTGACGAAACCCATTCATAGATTTCCCCATCATTGCCATTGCAGCAATGCTGGGGAACTGTTTCTTGTCAAGCACATCAAACAGAGACTTTGAGCTATCCCCATCAAGGTTCTTGTTTTCTTCCCCAGTGTGATCTTGGCACCACCTCTGAATCCAAGAACATTGAAATATCGAGTTCTTGCTATGATTATCGACAGCAGGGCAGTGTGTTTTCTCCTGTGATGATGATTCTCCCATTTCTGAGGAGCTCGGTTTCAGACGCTGAACCCACCGGCTACTAGGCTCCTGTGCCGAGCATTCTTTGTTCAGTGGAATAAACTTTGATTCATAGGGTTGCTCAGCAGAAGACAGTATGTGGTCTGCTTCCAAGCTTTGGGTTTTTGAGCTACTTGGATCACCACTTGATGTAACAAAGGTTTCGTCTCTAATCGTGTGCTGCAGCTGTAATTATTAGTAAGCAATGGCATTCTTAACAGATTTGTTGAATGAAAAATAACAAAAGTATATTCAAAGAAGCGAATTTTTTACCAATTAGTATGTAAAGCTTCAGTTTTCTTAAGGAAAGACTGTTTCTTTCTTAGAACTAGAAAATCAGGCACCTTATTAAATACAGATGACTTATAGAAAACTCAATATACATATTTAGCAAAATTTTGTACTGAGGCAGTTAGTATACTTAGAAATTATACCTTGACTAAAGAAGACGAAGGCGCTCCTGCAATGAATGGAAGGCAAATATTGTTGGATGTATGTCAGACAGTGTGACAACAAAGAAAACATGAATAAATCGGAAAGAGGCCTTAATTAGATGCCCACCAGAAAAATCATTCTTGTTTGAGAGAGTGATTGTGTCCATTGTGTTGGTTTGAGCTGACAAATCACAGCTCCTCCCACCTATGTTATCCTTCTCGGCGTTCTCGCTGTCAGTTGAGCTATATAGAGGCTGAATTTTCACGCCTCCGTGTTGGGTTGGTCCGTTCACAGTCTTATGTCCCATTTGCTTAGTAATCAAGAAATTATGCGGTGCTGTCTGAGAAAACAAAGGAGGTCCTCCTTTTGGACCAGAATTTTCAGATTGAGGATCCTTTTGGTTTTTATCACTGAAACTGTTCATCTGATGAACCACAATAGCAGAATACTTTTCATATTTTCTGTAATCAGAGAAATGTGTTGAAACAGCCATAGCCTTACCAGGATCATCACCATCATCCATAAAGGACAAACGAGATTTTGGATAATTCCTAGATTTCTTCAAGTTAATCTGAGGTTGCATGTCAGAATCAGCACTTGTAGTAGCGAGCAATGGTGATCGGTTCCTCTTTGTAGCCGAAGTACTAGGAACATCAGATGTGATATTAAGGCTTGTACACATGCGTTTCGGATTATGACGGAAACCCTCTTCCTTACAGAAGGTTTGTGAATGAGGAGCAATAAGAGCTTCATGCTTAGAAGGTGATTGTGTCCGACGAGACATCCAGTAGGATTGGTGTGAATGTGATGGCTTCCCAGAGCTTCCACTATCATTTTTATAAGCTTTCACTAAATTATTAGACATAGACATATCTGATTGCTCTCGTAAGGAAGATCAGAAACTTCAAATCTGCAATTACAATATCTAAAGTTGAAATCCAAGACAAGAGAGCTTCAGCTACTGTCTTTGTATATCATTGCCGAAAAACAAGTGGGAAATAAAGGAAGATGCATGAGATAAAATAACTATCTACAAACAAAGAATTCATTATTACTAATACTTTTTATAAGTAATTTAAGCATGCAAACCAAATTTTAGAATACAGATTACAAATCAGTTTAGCGGCCAGGTATGTATCACCATTCTCTGCTGATTTTATACAATTATACAGTTCCTTTTTTTAATTTCAACAGAAAAAAGAGCCCTAGTTAGCCAACTACAAGCATGTTTCACAGAATCAGCACATTGAGCTCATAATTATAACTGAAATTCTGCCCAGAAGATCAAATAGTCCAAGAACACTGGACAGGAGATCTAAACAAGCTTTTAAATCTTCTTTAAAAGCTCTATTATGACCTAGACAGACCAAAATTTGACTATTTACATGTTGAACAAATCAATTCCAAAATTTTCTGCAGAAATTACGCAAAAAGGTGGAATTTCTTGAGCCCTACAAAAACCCATGTGAAATTTGTTTCCTTTTTCCTTGTAAGAACATAGCAGAAAACAAAGAAATACTTTATGGATATGATACTCACCAAAATTTGGCTTTTGGAAGGCTCAGGAATTGGACCGACCAGGATGTGATGAAGTTAAATAAAGAGATAACATCTGTATTTTTTTCTACATACACTTGGAGAATCTTGTGGACAAGGAGTTGTGGGCATGGGAGAAGGAAGAGGGGGAAGAGAGATTGAGAATCCAGTGTTGTGTTATTTATATGAAAACGGGTCCACCGTTCGAAGAAAGGATTGAGAAACAAAGTTGTGTCATTTGAGGCCAAAAATCACCCCCTTGTACTCTTCTGCATGTGTGAAGTCCCTGTAAATGAAACACGGAGGCCCTGAGCTGTTGCACTTTTTTTGAGGGTTCAAATTGTGTTATTTTTAGTTATTTTTTCATTTCATATATATATATATATATAAAATTAGGATAATGCGAGAATTTTCTTTAGAGTAAGAAATCACAATTTTTAACAAGAGTTCGATATAAAATAACTAATGCTCTTTAAATTTGATCACTTGTCCACATACGAGGTAATAGGTACGATCGTGCACACTTAGACCCTACAAACAAGGAATCTGATCGTGCACATTGTTCATCTTAAAAATATGTGTAAAAACAAAGTGATATACAACTTTGGAATTTCAAATCATCCGTTTCGTCCTATTAACAATTGGACAATATATATTACTTATATTTTATTATCACAAAAATATATAAAAGAGTTTGTTATATTTTTCAAAGTTTGTTCACGTAGTATTGCTTATTAAATGAATGAACAATAAAGTCATGCAGATGAACAAGTAGGTGTGTATAATTATAGTGTACCATCGTGCACCAAGAGCGAGATTGTGCATTGTACGGTCGTGCACAGTCAAAGAATCCCTAAATTAAGGCAATCATATTAACTGCATATATGATTGGACCTTGGACCTGATCCAAACCACATTTAGACCGAAAATATATATATATACCGGGTCGTAGATCGGACCATATCAAGTTTGAGTCAATATTGCACACAACCCATATGATTGTATATATTGTTTACCTAGCTTCACGTTATTAGTATTGATCTTATTATTTTTTTCCCCTAGTTAGAATGAACCCAAAATAACCTCAACTGTCCGACTACTAGCGGTTATGATTAAAGGTGAAAGGGTAATCTGGTGGGTGACAATTCAGGTGGACGGTTTTTAATATAGGTTAGTGATCGAAATGATACAACCGTCCATCACCCGATTCATTGTCATCCTTACATACATACGATGTTATTACATTACAAATGTTTAGGTGAAAATGTTGATATCATGATTGGAATTGGGTTATGTTATATGAGTTGCTTATTAGCATGAATTTAGACTCCATGTTGATGCTTTTTAGATGAAATGATAGAAAAATATATACGTGGTCTACATCCTTACGAGCCTAACCCACGTGTGATTGAGGACCATATTTATGGTTTCGGACCTAGGAGAAGATGACTTATCAATGACAATGCATGTCCAAGAGTTGTTCAATTGTTTACATCCGAGTTGTTCAAAGGTTTACATCTGAGCTTTTAAATCGTTAAGTTTATAGTTATGAGAGCTTTTTAGTCAAATGTAAAGTTGTCAATTCTTATTTATAAAGTTGTATTAACTATTATGGACCGACCTCCGTTGTACTCACACCGCAAGAAAATTCATCCTTAGGATTATTTTACAATTTTCCTAATCAAGATTAATGCCTCCCAAGTAAAATTAATCCAAACATTATCCCACCAAGAAGATAATATTATAATAATGAAAAACATATTACCCACTTTCTTTCTTTTTTTCCTGTTATCTGTAAAAAGAAATAGAAAAGCTCCAATATTTATACTTTTAAACTATGCAAACTAAAAATGTCAATTCCCCTTGATTATGCTGAAAGGGGTATAGCAATTGCGATATGACAGAAAAGGATTAACCCAAAAAAAGTGATCTGAAATTTCCAACAAGACCATCCAATCAATAATCATTTTAAAAAACTCTCTGAAAGCTAACCAAAAACAAGGCAAAACTGGCATACTAACAAGAATTGACCAAAATTGTAGTCGTCAAACGTTGGATCCTAGTTAGTGTTTGTTGCCCTGGTGTAGATCTGCTGGCTCGAGTGGTGAGAAACCATCCTGATATGACCTCTTTCCACCAGCTCCTTTATCATTCTCCTCGCCACAGATCCATTTACCTGATAACAATTAAGAAAATCATAAGAAAAAAAAGCAGCATTAGTAATATGATCATAGGAGCATGGGATTATACAATGATCGGAGCAAACCACACAAAAAAAGCTACCCAATGTATGAATAGCCATATACTGATCGACCCATTTAATGGCATAATGTAAGTAGGCGTAGGCACATATACCACTTGTACACAATACACCTACTATTCATACGACAATTTACTCCAATACTACATAGTTTTAATAATAAAATCCGATACTATATAATTGCTCTATAATGCATGACCTCCAAATTCCAAACACACACTTAGTAACAAGACTGCTATCAATGGTTAACTCTAAACTCTTGAGTTTGAAAAGCCAAAAGGTGACGACTTCATAGCCCATCAGGGGCCTACAGTTTCGTAATATGAACTAGTATTAGCAATATAAAAAAAACAATTAACCCCCTTTTGTTGCAACTCCAGAAATGAAAACGGAATGAAAATGTATATAGTCCATATATGTACATTGTTCATAAATTTTTTTGGAATCATTCCTCGAAGTTTCATGCAAAATGCATTTGCTTCCCCCAATTTTGTTTCCCTATAGGTATCAAACTAATCAAATTCTACTCCAAATACTTTAAACCGGAATGATTCCAAAAAACTACTTGCATAAGGGTATACATATGGACTAGATTCGTTTACATTTCGTTTCCGGAATTAAAACCAAACGGGACCTAAAACTTTTAGGGAATCCAGATGTGCAGAGCACATCCATCTACATTTTGAAAACAAATTTTGTATGAACCAGCCTTATCTCAAGGAGTTAACCATCCAAGTGATTATAACTCCATGCCATGATAAATTGGAATCCAAAGACTTGGCAATACTTATAATCAGCACTAAAGTAAACCAATTTACAATAACTTCAGCTTCTTTACAATATTGAACTAATACTAGCAAAATTAAGTTGACAACTATGAAAACTGGGACTCCTAAGAAGATAATATTGCAACTCGTCTGCACAAGAAAGTAATAGACTTTAGAAATCTGAGACTCTTTTCCATACCTAAACACGGCTTTCATAAAATATAAATGCAAGCCAAAGATCCATTGAAACAACAGATTAACACCAAGCTTGAGAAACAAAAAAACAAGTACAACAAACATCCTAGAGAATATTATATAATCTGTCATTGAATGTAAAATATTTCATCTAAACCTAATTTCACTCGTCAGAAAGATCAAAACAAGCAAACGAAAGAGATGTAATTACCCTCATACGATCGGAAAGAACAGAGGGAGTGGTGAGCTTGTACTTGGAGGCTTCAACGAGAATCTTGTCATATGTGGCCTGGTCAAGCACAACCATATTGTTTACCTTCTCCTTTTGCTTTCCCTTGCTCCACTTCTGTACAGCCATATTCAAATCTCCATTAAAGCACCAAAATTCGGAAAAAAAATATCCGGCGAATAATCAACATTCTAATGCACAGACCATAGAGGACGAGACTGACCTTTTTCTTTTGCTTGCCACCACCGGATTTGGCGGGCTTCGAGGATGGAGGTGGAGCCTTTTCCTTCTTCGGAGCCTGCGTAAATCCGTGAGAAAAAAAAATTTAATATTAGAATTACAAACAGAGAGAGGGATGAAGGAAGAGAAAGACGATGGCGCCATGACATTACCATCTTGAGCAGAGAAAGCCGGAGATGCGAGCGAGTACTGCAAAATTGGAGTCTCGAAACCACGGGAATGGGAAGTGGCCACAGCTCTAGGGTTTTTCATATGCTTGGGTGTTAATACGACGTCGTTTAAGGCATCTAAATGGGCTGATTTTCTATTTTGATTGGGCTCAACAATGGGCTTGGGTTATTGCGATTTGGGGTAGTACCAGCACCGAACACGTTCTAGGTCCGTTACTTTAAGGATCTTATATAAAAGACGGGTGATGAAGCTGACGGTGGATCGAGTATTCGATGAACGTTTCATATCCCATCCATTCAACAGTATTTACCCGTTTAAAATTATATATATATTTTAATATTTATAAATTTTATATTATAAAAAAGAATTTTTTTCTCTTGATGTGCTTTAGGTTTGAGTTTTTTACTCTTCATATCCATATATTTTTAAGTTTTCTCTTGATAACCTTAAATTTTAATTTGTTTTCTCTATATATCCTTACTTAATATATTTCATTAGAAATTTTATTATAAAATTAAAATTTATATTAAAAAATTTTAAAATAAAAAATTTTAAAAACCTAAAATATATTCTTCTATAAAGCACTTTATAAAAACACTTATTGTATTTTGGATTCCCACCAAAAACTCTGAAACTCTTTCTTTTGAGCTGAAGGTTAACACCTTCCCCTAACCCCTTCCTATCGGACGCCTCCTCCTCTAAGCTTTCAATGACTTTCACCAAAGCGCAACTCGCCCCCTACTCACACTAGCCTCCATTGAGACTTTTAACTCGTTTATTGGCCTCCTCTCTAGCTAGCGTAACTCGCCGCCTTCTCCGGCGTAACCCGACGCCTTCCCCTCAATCCTTGCGCAAACCTAGGATCTCATGAGAGATATGATGGCTAGTAGTGGATCTTGTTGTAGATCCCTCTATCGAACTCCCTAATAGTGTGAAAATCCGATTTGTGTGCTCCGGCGAGAGCCTCCATTTCTCGGACGGAGAACCCGTAGAATTGGAAGATGTGGCCTCTATTTCTCGGACGGAGAACTTGTGGGATTGAAAGATATGGATGACCCGAGCAAGCATCATTGAAGGACAAAGGAGAAAGAGTGAACCAACAAAGGAGGACTTGGAGAAGAGGGTCCTTTCGGACGAATATGAAAGGTTTACCGACCTTCGTAACGAGGTCGCGAATAGTGATAGTTTGAATGTCGGAGCAGGAGACGATGTTTATATAGGAGTGTAACCATCGCTTTATCCAACGTTATCTGCTATGTTCAACAAACCTTCATCAAAGCTTCAAGAAGCGAACCCGAAAAACACAAATACATGGATAACCCCAAGGTCACCGGAGCTTCTTCGCCGGAGAATGTTTTCCTCGGTTGAAATAAACGAATTCAACTTCTTCGCCGGAGAATGTTCTTCTCGGAAATCAGGTTGTTTAACTAGAGAAGCATGTATATAGTGAGGCTTGCATATTTGATCGATAGAGCAACAATATTCCACAAAATTGCATCAAATTAGTAAAAAAAAAAAGACTTAAACAAAGGTTCGATTTCCACCAAATTAGGGGGGGGGGTTTACAGTGTTAAATATTTCTATATGGCGGTGTCTTTGAATAGAGAAGAGGGGGGAAAGAAGATATTGAAAACAAGTTAAAATTAAAACAAATAAATAAAAGACAAGGCATAAGCCCATTTCTGCATGGTTATTGTTTGTTTTCAATAGGTAAAAATTGAGCTCAATTGTTTGTGTTGTAAACAAAATTCAGATTAATAAAAAATAAAATCTAATCAAATAACAAAAGTCATCTAATAACAAAATGTAAAAATTTTATCCTTATAAATCTTTATTCAGTAACTTTCAAATTTATACACTTTTATATGACATGACACTCTGTTTTGCAATATCGTCTTCTTAGACGTGTGATGAGTGCTGAAATACGAGTCTTTATATCTCAAACAATACAAGACACAATCGTAGTATATGGTCAATATCAAGTACAAAGAAAAATTGTAATGTATTGAATAATTAAAAATAAAGGTCAAAATAAAACACAATACAGAAAACAAAAAGTAGGCTAGGGAATCGGGTTGACAAAGTATGGGAATCAACTTGATCAAGACATAAAATATATGAATAGATTGGTGATATAAAAAAACAGAAGGAAACAATAGAAACACAAAAGATCGAGGTGATCGAAGGGTATCAATTGACTCGAACGGAAGCAATAAGGGAGAGAATAAGTGTTTTTATATTTATGATATGGTCTAGTATCATGAATATCAAGGAATAACAACAATAGTAAGTTGACAATATACTAAATCAACACAATAATATATATTCATTCTCAATTGATAGATAATCATATCCCAATATCATATATATCATGCTTTGAAAAATGCAACCATACACAACTCTCACATCTCGTAGGGTATGAAAATTATAAATTGTGCAATTGTTGCATCATACAATTAATACCTAGAAGAAAAAATGGAATAAAAACATGTTTATGCTTTATGTGAAACTGAATAAAAGCATGTATACCTTTCCTAATCTCACAAGAGTCAACGAGCCACCAACGTAGTTGTAATTCTTAATACAGTTGTTAATCACGAAAGATAGTAAAGTAAGATCGACACAAGACTTGTTTACGCATTTCAGGTATTAAAAGCCTATGTCTACCGAACCTCAAGAGGGGAGATCCGGCCCCAAATTTTACTAAGCATTCAAGACAGATTACAGTAAGAGTTGATGACATAATAATTTCTACCAAGGAAACAACGACAACAAGTAATATGATGTTATTTATCTTAACTGACTATTGTTGGGTCTCAAGGCAGACAATAAACTACCACAAATCAGCATTTCAAACAACAGTAAATGTAGACACATCAACCAAGAGAAGAGTACCTGTACATATGGGTATTGCAGTAACAAACAACCTAAAAAATAATAAACACACTTTTTAATACTGTCATTTTAAAAACTAGGCAACAACTAACAAAATGAAAGGTCGGTCTCTTTCCTTTCTCAAGAAGGTCGAATAACATTGATAAAATCCAACCTAAATGCAAAACCAAGCTACTTAATGCAATCCTTTATGCTTCCAACAAACATTCATAAAAAAAAAAACTTTATCAAATAAAGAGATCTTTCTTCTGAAATAAGGGACCAAATTTCACCTCCTCATCAACTCGGATAAAATATGCAAACAAAAAACGCTAGGAGGAACAAGAATCTGGAAAGTGAAAGATATGAACAAAGCTTTATAAATGAAACCACTATGGAAAATAATGGTAGAACCAGACAATATTTGAGTTAAAAACGTGGAAGAGTAAGACCTCAAAGGAACATGATTATGGAACTACAAACCCAGAATTAACACGTCATGGCAATGGAAAAAAGCTAATAAATATAAAGCAATACTTTTAAAAAGGTTTCAGATGGAGCATTGGTGACGGAAAAAACATTAGATCATGGAAATATTGATCTATGGATAACTAACCAACCTTTAGAAAACTTTGTGAATGACAAAATATTGATCAATATGGTTGCTCTAGTAAGCAACTTTATAACGAATAAACAATGGGCATCAAATGGAAAAGGATGGTTCTCTACCAAATCGGCAATTGATCTCATCCAAAAACGCAAGGTGGGAACAGAAGGAGACAAAACATGGATTTGGGATATCAACATAATGAAAAGTTAAAAGCTTTTTTACGAAAATTGTCCCTAGATGGCATCCCAACAAAAGAAAACCTAGTAAAACAAAAAGTTTTGGTTTTAATGCAATGTAAACTTTGTCAACATCCGATAGAAAGTGTTAAACACCTAGCACCCAATAGAAAGTGCTAAACACCTCTTCTTCAAATATCGGTATACATTACATAATATTAAAAACGATAAATTAAAACTCTCTTATACAACTACGATCCAACATGCCACAAAGTAACGAACATCATCGTGGAGATAAAGAAAAAAATACAACTTAACATAATTAAGACAAATATTGGTTACATGATGGAACACTTGGCTCACGAGAAACCAAGCAATTTTTAACCAGAAAAAAAATACCACATGATTTAAATCAATTAATCTAAACACAAATTAAAGATTGGGATGAGGCTACTTCAAAAACACCGAACTATAATACAAGGCCTACAAAACAAAGACGAAAAATCAAAAATGGAAGAGACCAAGTTTTGAACTCTTGGACATTTCTCGAACTTGAGGGACGGGAACCTTTTGTGGAACGTTGAAGACCTTATCCGAAAGGATGCTCTAGAATGGTCAACTTTTAGAAGTTGACCCTTCTTGTTTATCTTACCTTTGTATACAAAAAAACTCTAATATAGGATTACAACTTATATGAGTAACAAGTAGATAGAGATAGGTAACGAAATAGCCCATGTATGGATAAATAAAGCTTCAATCAAAGCTTTGTTATCTTCGAGTTGAAGACTCTCGCCGGAGAAGCCAAGATCCAAGGATTATCGTCTTGCAATCGTCGAGACCACCTCCTCTTCTCTTCTCTCTCGAACTCTCTCCGAAAACCCTAGTCGAGGAGTGTAGACACTATAGAGGTTTCTCTTAGGGCTGAGCAAAGTACGGTTGGTTTAGTCAAACCGAACCGAACCGATCGGTTTCCCTGAATCGAACCTAAACCGCATGTGTACGGTTCGGCTATCGGTTGATGGATTTTATGTTTTCGGTTTCGGTTCAGAACCGTGGTTCACGGTTTAGAACCGAAATTTTTTAAATAACCGATATAATGTTAGGCAAGCGGCAGGGCATACTAGGGTTTGTACCTTGGGTGGTATAAAAGGAAGTTATGATTTCATTCCTCCCCATCTCAATCCCCCGATTTCTCATATTCTCCTTTGGAGATTGGAGGAGAGCAACTAGCGGAGGGCGACTAGCCTTCAATTCTTCTTTTCCCCGACTTTCAGCGCCGGTGAGTCGGTGACCGGCGAAGAGCGATTGACCCTCTTCTTCTCTTCTTCTTTTCCCCGAATTGCGGCATCGGTGACTAGCGAAGAGCAATTAGCCCGCTTCTTCTCTTCCCGGCCTGACTAGCGACGGTGGCGACTTGGTTGTCTCCTCCTTCGAGCGATTCTAGTCTTCTATGGTTCTACATCTCTAGTTCTCCGATTGCTTTAGATGACTATATGTTTCTTTCACTTCTCTTTCTAATTTTGAATATTTATCCGTAGTTTTGATTTGGATTTTGGATGACTATCTGTTTGTCCTGTTACTTCTAATCTGTCATTCAGATTCACTTTTCAAATTGCAGCTTCTAGTCTTCTATGGTTTTGAATGTTAAGTTTGTAAACTTTTAATTTGTAGCTATTTTCATCTTGGAATCCGATTATGAATATGCAGCTTCTAGTCTTCTATGGTAATTCAGATTCACTTTTCAATATGTTGTTTCAGATTCACTTTCAAATTGCAGCTTCTAGTGTTCTATGGTCATTCAAATTCACTTTTCAATATGTTGTTTTTTAATTAATATGAATGTGAGTGTAGATACTTGCAGAGTTGCGGTTTAACTTTTTAAGACTAAATCGGTTTAAGATCGGTTTAAACAAACCGAACCGATGTATGCGGTTCAAAACCGAACCTAAACCGAAAATTTCGGTTGCGATTTGCGGTTCAAGTTTTATGAATTTTCGGTTTAAGTCGGTTCGGTTCGGTTTTAGACCGATGCTTAGCCCTAGTTTCTCTTAGATTTTTTTAGCGCTTCTCATGTTGTATATATACCTCAGTAGACAAGCATAAACTTGTCGTTTCATTTAACCGAACCAACTAACTCAGCTCTTTACTAACCCGGATTAGCTGAACCCGGTTCATCGTATAACGGATCAAACATTTGATGGATCATAGGCACATTAAGCGTGATTTAATTAATGTGTACACAATCCATAATAATACAAACAAACCCAAAAAAAATATACTCAATGTTGGATGATCTTTCTCAAAGAAGTGTTATAACATATCTTGAATCCATGCTACCTAAATTAGATGATTGATCATCTAATTAGCAACATATGATATAAGAGCCACATATAAAACATTTTGAACCTATCATGTAACATCCTATACTTAGACTGTGTTTGGCAAGGCCGAAACACTAGTGTTTCGTAGTGTCTACGAGGCTTTGTATTTTTTAACGGGTGTTTGGCATGCCCTTAAACACTAGTGATTAGTGTTTCTAAAACTCTTATTTAAGCAAGGGCTTCATCCTTACCCTAGTGTTTTGGATGTTCGAAATTACTTTGTTGCCCTTAAAATTTTTCATTAATTACGGCCTCTACATGGTATTTAAACAACGCTCCCTCACCCCAAGATGCTCCATCTTCTCACCAGCCCGTTGAGGAAGAAGAAGAACGTAGTTGTTGCCCCTTTCCAGTTGAGTGAAGAAGAAGAACACATAGTTCGTTCGCCTCGTCGAAGAACATTCAACGTGACCGAAGAACACAGTTGTAAGGGTTCCGTTCTTATAATATACGAGGGTGATAGGGTTTCGCTCTTGTCATCAATCTGAACTGAACGTTGATTAGTTTCAAATTAGGATTAAGAATTGCAGTTGAAACCCTTATCTGAGCAATTTCATTATTCAGAAGAGATAATTGCTAGTCGAATTAGGGATCTTCTTGCCTCAGTTGAAACCCTTAATTACATGGTACCATCTTAGTCTCCATAAGTGGAACCGTAAGCCTATTAATTCTTCCCTCTTGAACCGGCAACTGACGGTGGTGGAACTTGTCGGCGAATAGTGGAAGTGGCCGGCGACGGTGGTGGAAGCCGATGGCAAAGTTCCTTTGTCGCCCTCTATCACCCTCGACACTTCTCTCGTTGAAGATCCCTGAAAATGACGATTAACCCTTCAAATTGTATCACGTGATATGCACGTGCTATACTCAAACACTAGTGTATAATTACATTTCTAGCCAAACACTTGTTAGTGTTTCTAAACACTAAACACTCGTGTTTCTCTCAGACCCTTCAAAAAACACTAGTAAACACTTAAACTAGTATTTTTGGTCTAAATGCCAAACACAACCTTAGAGTTATTACATGAGATAAGCCTGGCATGTTTTACAGTACTACATCTTATTACAAGAATAAACATGAACCATAAATTTACAGTAGTGATACAACATGGTGTGGCATAGGGGAGATGCATTACAGTGTTGGATGTAATATTGGAAACTTTGATTTTTAGAGAAAAACAGTAATTAAGAGAAAACGAAAGTGATAACCTAACTTTATCATAATTACAAATTACAAATGTATGTTGTGAAATCAGACATGATTTAACCTTATGTTTCTGTATGTATTTTGTCCCCATTTAATATTTTTTTCAAATCTATTATTAAATAACATTAATTTATACATTTCTAATATGATTCAACATTTTATTCATAAAAAAACAACACAAAATTATCAAACTTGGACTGTCAAGATCAAAACCTAACCCTGATTCTGTAACGACAAATGGAAGATTGAGAGAAAATATGATATGATTATAAATTAAGCATATTAAAATAAAATTATAATCTTATACTGTTATAATTTATAATAATAGTTAGACTATATGAACATACTCCTTGATCGACATATTATTTCACAATGTATAAAGTATTGAAAATAAATATAGTTATTTTACATAATTAATCCTATTATGTATTAATCTCATTAAGTTTGCTTGTGTAGCTTTATTTGTATATATCTTGTATAGAATAAAATGATTTCCCTAAATGTTTTAAGTGTAATGTATCTCTTTTCATATGACACCCATTTCTTCAATTGTTTCTCTTTAGACGAGAAAATATTATAAGACATTGTACTTAATAAATTTGAATAAACTTTTAGAGTTTGTAACACGTGAATATAGAAAAGAAGCCAGCCTAACCTTCACTTCAGCTAGCTTGCTAAAATACCGATCGATCAATTGGACTATTAATTTTGAATTTTCCTCAATCAAACAAAAAATATAGCTTATAAACCCTAGTCAATTTCACAAGACATTATAACATTCAATATAGGATTTATATCTATTGGTATATTATTTATTTATAATAATAAATAGATTTAATCCATTAGCATTGTATATTTATTTATTTATAATAATAAATAGATGATATTGAATGTGGTTAAGGTGTGGTATTGGTTGACATAAATTTGCAAGTAGACGTGGAAAAGCATTTGTTTCAATTGTGGTGGGAAGATAAAGATGAAATTAATTATGCTAAAGTTGCATTATTGATTATATTGGAGGGCCTCTCTCTATTACTTTTTTTTAAAGCGAAAGTTCCATTTTACAAATCAAAATAATTTAACAAGTCGCTCGATCAGTTTCCACGACTGTTTTTTCTTAGTCTAGAAGAATGTCCAACATCAAAAATCCAATGAAGTGCAATAATTTCATCTACTTTTCCCACTTGTCTATTTAATAATATATATATATATATATATATATATATATATATATATATATATATATATATATATATATATATAAATTCTAATTATTTGCTGATTAAGTGGATTCGTGGATATATAACTAGTTTGATGAGGTGTTCTCACCATATAAATTATCACCTACTTATACTTACTACATACTTATAATTATATTTAAAAATAGATATGTTATATTTTACAAAACATAAAATTATTTATTGTTGAATATATATAAAACCCAATGCAAAACAATCGAATAAAACTCTAAGTAGAATATTTGTGTTTTTTTATCTATCAAATGAAAAATTAACTTATAAAATCAAAAATCAAGTTTATTTGTTAGGCCAAAATTTTAAAATTTATTTATATCCAGGTGTTTCTACAAATAATTTTAAAAAAAATTATTTACTAAAATAAATATAATCATTTAAAAAATATATTTTACAAAGATAAAAATACTCATTCTAATTTATTAATTATGGATATTGTGGTCAAATAATCTAAAATTTTTACTAGAAAATGATTATAATTGGTTTAAATTTCATAATCTATTATGAACATTAAAGCTAAATTAATTTATGTCAAGTGTCGAGTGACGTGTCAAGTTCACAATTAATGAAATAAAATTATTATTTAATGTATTTATTTTACAAAAATGAGAGAATCTAAAAATAAGATTTGCATCCTAATGCTGAAATTTAATAAGTGTGAAAATATTTTACATTATTTCATAATTTTAAAATAAATAAAATTAAAATTACAAACATATTTGATAATAACTTGGTCAAAAATTATAATATTAATTATCTTATTGTTAAAATTATAATACTAGTTATTTTATCGTCAAAGTTTAAAAATATAATGCAATGGGGTTCTACTCGTATTAAGTTAATACCGAATCGTTGAACTTGTTCTTGGCCGAAGTTTGATTTTCTCATATGAAAATGTGAGCTTGAATGAATCTGATTATCTAAAATAAATTGATAACCACAAAATTTCAGTGATGAATTGATAATAGTCTACCCGTCTTATATACGATCTTATATATTAAGATGCACGTAGTAATATTTAATTTGCTACAAAATAAGAAAGGTGAATCAGAAAGAAAAAGCGAGTGGGCAATATTTGATGCGTGTTTATGTTCCCCTTGATAGGCCTTTATATAGAAGACGCCCACCGAGCAAACCCTAAACTCGAAACAAAATAAAAATATGCAGTTGCACAACAAATCCCACTTTACGTATACTAAAATTTATGACAAAATGTCGATCCCATAACTACACGAGCTAGCTCGTACTCAATTCTCCACTCTAACACAGTAACACTAGACACGTAGATGAAAGGTACGATGCGTATCGAGCAGCGCCTCAAACACGACAAGTCGAGAGCTACAACCTCTCCGGTCAGTGGGCGTCACCTTCGGGGCATGACACGCGTCCTTGAATGCCTCCTCTTCCTAGCTGTCATCTCATGGTTCACCCTCACGCTCCCTTACATGCTCCGTCATGTATCCGTTACCCTCGTTAGCACCCCGTTTATTTTCGTCATCGGAAATGCAATTGTCCTAACCCTAGTTCTCAAATCCGGCGCTAAACTCACCCGCTCTAGAGTTGCTCCGCAGCCGAAGACGACCACGTTTATTGTCAGCGTATGCTCACCCACGCACTCGAAAGCCTCCGGCGTGGGAAAGTTAACGCCGGCGAAGGAGGTCGTTGGCAGTTGTTACCGGAGGACAAAGTCGGAGAGGATTGGCGGAGGCAGAGATGAGCAGGTTCTGAGGAGAACGAAGACAGAAAGGGTAGAGAGGCACTTGAAGCCCGTTAGCAAGGGGGATTATCCGGCGGATCGGATGAGCAGAGACGAGTTCCGGCGGACAGTTGAGGATTTCATTGCTAGGCAGCAGAGGTTTCTCAAAGAAGAGGAGGATGAAGAGTGCTTCAGCGAGTGATGATAGTGAATTTCCAATTTTACCCCTTGCGGGATGGGTTAGGGGCATGTATATCAAATCTCTTTTTTCCCCAACTTGTTTTTGGTGTTTACAAACCGATTGAAGGTTATAAGAAAAGAAGGCTTCTTCTAGCTTGCACACGTACGTGTAAGTGTAAATCCTCAGATTTTATCAGTAAAGATTCCTGTGATTGCACGCACACTTTTAGGGAGTGCCGTTTTCCGTGTCCTCCCGTGTCGAAAACTCGGAAGCTTCCAGAAATTTTTCGGACACGGTCAAAATAGTGAGCACACGGTCAAGACACGTTTCTAACACCGGGAATGGGCCGGACACATCCAAATCATGATCATAAATGATGGTTCAATGTGGGATCAAAGAGGATTACAAAAGAGATGAACAAGACATCCATGACCACTACGTTTTGGTTTATTTTTTCGAATTCAGGATGAATAAAACATTCATGACTATTACCTTAATATCACTTGTTATAATAAAACAATAAATCTAGGTATAATGATACAAATGGCCAGAGAAAACATATTTTGGGCCCATGAATTAATGGGTCTGGGGCAACAGGGGGTGCGGAAAGCGGAGCCCCGCGGAGGATTCTATATATTTATAGAATCCTATCAATTTATAAGGAATTCTATCTATTTGTAGGATTCTATTATTTATAGGACTCTATTTATTTATAGAGGATTCTATCTATTTATAATTATAAATAGATAGGTATAAGATTGTATTCCTTATCCACCAAAATATATTGAAAACCCTAGCTGCAAGGTTTGTGCAGCAAAACCACAAAACGTTTTGTCTTCTCCTCTTCTCTCTATTTCTGAATTAACTCGTTAAAAGAACACAACATCACTTAACACAATTAATATTCTTATTTATCAATACTTCTACAACTAATGACGCATTCATGTGGCATTAGTTATATCATATATGCATCTCTTCTTATCATATATAAATTTCTCTTTGCAAGAACTTCAAAATGATATATTATTTATATTTTTTCACCGTGTCCCCGTTTCCTACGATTTTTATGATTGTCGCTTCCCCGTTTCTCGCCGTGTCCGTTTCCCGTATTCGTGTCCGTTTCCGTACAACATAGGTAAAGAACGAGTGAAGATATGCAGGAATGAACCGCTCTTGATCAAGTAGTTAATCATAAACCTAATTAACGAACGAGTTAATGGAGTTAATTGGTACTTAGTTAATACTAATCCCCAGAAAGCTATTGACATCTGATTCATCCTCCTCGATCAAACACTTTTCCACATCAGCTCAAGTGAAGATATGCCAGATGGATTAGAGCATAAACAAAAATCAGGTTCAAGTGTAGTTCATGAACCGTTATTTGACACAGTATCGTGCGTCGCAATTCAACAATTTTACACATGCTGTCCTTTTTTTTAGGTAAAGTTACACACTGTCTATTCGTTAATTCATGGCACATTTACATTTAATTTAATCAAGTAATATCTTTAACAATTTTCATTCAAATTTTATATCATAAAAAATTCTAATTTCATTTCTTCAAAAATATATAATAATAAAATTATTTTTTGATATTATATAATTAAAACTAGTTACATTTAGTATAATTTTTTAGTATTTTAACAATTTTATTTATTTTATTATCGTGCACTATAAACATGATCTATTTTATAAAACTAAAATATTATTGATCAATTTTATATATGAATTAAAAGATTTTTTTACTAAAAATTATTTCTAATTAATAATATTTTTTAAATATCTTTTATTTTGTTGATGTCTCAACGAGTTAATGGAGTTGATTGGTACTTAGTTAATACTGATCCCCAGAAAGCTATCGACATCTGATTCATACTCCTCGATCAAACAATTTTCCACATAAGCTGAAGTGAAGATATGCCGGAAGGACTAGAGCATTAAAAAAAATCATTATATATGATCAGGTTCGATGTAATAAAGAGGGAGAACCGTGCCACAATATCCATCTTATACACTAAGGTAGTCTGTATAAGATAGTCGATGAACCGATATTTAACGCAGTTTCGTGCAACCAATTCATCAATATTACACATGTCGTCTATTTATTAGTTCGTGTCACACTAGTTTAAAGTACAAATCATGCTCAAGGTCGTATCATTATGACGTATATAAATCATGCTCAAAGTCATATCATATGACATGTATATATATTGCTCAAAGTCGTTTCATACGACATGTATAAATCATGCACAAGTCACCTCAAATAACATATATAAATACCATACGAAAACATACTCGAGTATTCTTTATTTCAAAACTGTACTTCAAATACAATTTGATGTTAGTGTTTAAAACATGTCCAAGTACGTATTGAACACGAAGGTACCTTCTTCCCGACATGGGTTGAGATTTCGGAAGTCACGGATCAGATGACTCCTTGCCCAACAAACGCATAATCGGCGCAAACCTCGGCCCGCACAAACCACTCACTCCAGGTGAAAATGGCCCGTCTTAACTCGAGGCGCGTAAAAACAATAGCTCAAAACAAATCATATTGGCCGGTGTCACTTCCTCCCCTGCACAAACCATGACCATAGGTAACATGACCCGCGTAATTCGAGAGTTTGAAATAAATGTCCTCCAATGCATAATATTGGCAAATTTGCCGCTCAAGCTCAACCAAATCAAATCAATGCTTCCAAAATCAACACTTGCAAACTTCTTTAAATACCACGAATGAGTTAGCTCACAAATGCAATGCAACTATGCAATAAACAACATTGGACAAAAATCCGCTCAATTCAAAGACACTTTCATAATTAACGATAACTCATGCTTTTAAACAACTTTAAAGTATGGCTTATCAAATGCTTATTTCATAAATAGCAAAATAACACGTGAGAACCTCAAAATCATCATGCAAACATATAAATGATATTTATCTTAAATCATGCTCATATAAACGTCCAGAAGTACTTGCCTCGAGAGATTTTAATCAACATCACACTACAATCCACAAGCAACCCGATCACACTCGGTAATTCTCGCAATCAACCTAACAACAATTAACGTTTCTCAATCAACACTTATACCTATAATCATAACAACATACAAAAATCACCATTCAAAAAATAAGTTGAGTTACCTAAACCCAACTCGAATGGGTCGTAGACAACGGTTAGGTTTCGAAAATTCCTTTCAATTCACAACAAAATCACCAACCTATACAAACACAAACCGCAAATCAAATCTCAATTCATTCAAATTACATCTCGATTTAAATCAATTTGAACAAAACCCGGAATTAGGTTAAAAATTATACCCAAATCACAAATCCAAAAGATCGGAATAGGCTAGCAAGACAGCGGGTTTCCGGCGAACAGCAGCACCAAACGGAGGTGGTGGCCGGAGCTGGGCAAAGGCGACTGGAGGTGGTGACGGCATCTGGACGGAGCTGCAGAGGACGGACCAGCAGCTTGTAGAGGTGGCTCGCACATGGGCTGGACAACGCACCCACGGCCTGGCGCTGGTGAGAGGGCGGCGCGAGGAGCGGAGGGCGACACAGATCTGGGCGCAGGAGAAGCCGCGAACAGCAGAGGGCTCACACGGGACTCGTGCGCAAGAAGGACAGTCGGGGTCGGGTACGCTGGTGGCGTGGCGAGGCGAGGCGGTTTGGCTCCGGTGTGGCGGACGGCGTGGTGGCCTGGCGGTGCTCCGGCGAGTGGAGTAGAGGCAACAACAGGTGAAGGTTTTTATCTGGTTCAATCGTGAAAGAGGAACGAGAGAGGGTCGACTGAGAGAAAGTGAGGAGAGAGAAAAGGCATGGGAGGGATTTTTTTTTTTTTCTTTCTTTTATAAAACCAAAAATCTATTTCCTTTAAATTCAACCAAACCAAAATACGTTTTAAAATTGTAAAATAAAACTCGAACTCGTAACTAAAATACTTATACGAAAATATAAACATATAATCACCCAAGCTATTAAAATATAAATTATAATACGAATTTTTTTTAAAACGCACGATTTTATAGGCGTTTCAAGGAGAAGAGAGCAAACGGTAGACTTGGATAATCAGATGTATGCAAGTAGTAGATCTAGGAGGGAGCGATGGGTGTTGGTTTTTCAATCATGGTGGTCAGCGGCGGTAGTAAGCCGGCGATGGAGTTCGTGATTATTTTAAGGTTAGGGTTTTATTTTGACGGAAGCGAAAGTCTGAAGAAAAAAGTCTTATACCACGAGGAAATTAGTAAATAAAAAGCCCGAATGTTTTCTTCACATAAGAGTGTTTATATAAACAAAAGTAAACACTCTTATGTGAAGGAAACATGCATGTTTCTTAGGAATGTTTTTGTTGATGGCCATTGTTTGGGCCGGTTTTCCTGGACTGATGTAGGTTGCTTTGGGTCAATATGCCTTGGCCCAGGTTATCTTTTAGATAGGCATAAATTGTATTAAGTGGTTGTTATGTGCCCAGTCACCATTGCATGCCAATTATCTCTTAATACAATTTTCATGCATCCATAAGTTTTATCTTCATACAATCAAAGCTCCATGCATCAAACTTATCAAAGAATCAAACCACTTTGTTTGCTTTCTAGACGTCATCTCTTGCTCATTCTTTCTAGTCGATTCTCTCATTCATCTTCGATTACATTGTATAACTCTGCTTTTATATCGATCGTTTGCATATTTTGTACTGTGTAGTCTTCAAATTCACTGGTTTTGAGTTCTGAAATTTGTTCTCTATTGGTATTTGTAATAGATAAAACACAAAGATTGCCATAATTTTCAAAACTCGAAAGTATAGATCAAATGTATCATATATCCTAGTTGGCAATAAGTTTAATGGTGAAAACTGAAAAGGGATATGTATTAAGGATAGGTTTCGGGCATGTTTGTTCAAGACAAAATTTAAAATTGTAAAGAGAAATGTTTGGTGAAGTATTCCTAATATAAAATGTTTATCCTCAAAGGACTATTTTTATCATGGTAAATAAAGTTTCAAATTGTTATTCAGTTTACAAATTTTCAGATTTTCATGTAAAAAGTGTTTGTTAATCAATGATAGAAATCAAGATTTTATAGAAAGATGTCATGTTAGGTATCTATATTTTAGGATTTTTTTTTATATTAGGGTTTATTTAATAGGAGGTTATTTTGGATTAAATTTGAGAGATTAGTTTTATAGAGGTGTTTGGTTGAATATGGAGATTATGGGGAAAATTATAAACAGATTAAAGGAGATCAAAAATAGAGAAAAAATAACTTCGTATCAACAAGGTTTTATGGAGATTAACCTCCATTCATCAATTATGATACCACTCATGCCCTTGCTGCAAAAACAAAACACGACACAATACACGATAAGTCCGTCGACATTTGTTCTTCTCACCACTAGGGATGTGCGTCCGGTTCGGACCGAACCGGTGGACCGGAATTTTCAAAAACTTGGACCGGATCCGTACCGAATAAAATAAAATAAAATATGTATTTTTGCAAAACTATAAAATATTTTTATAAAATATTTTTTAATTAAATGTATATAAGATATATATAAATTAAAATTATATAAAAAGAACTCCGGTCCAACCCGGTCTTTTCCGGTCCGGACCGGATCCAGTCTGGGCCAATTTTCCATTTCGGGTAAGTTTTGCACATCCCTACTCACCACCATGAATGAATTCTCCAACGAACCGGAAGAAGAGAGGAGGGTAGCGAGGGAAATTGGTTCTGATGAGGCCACCGACAATGAGGAGAACGAATTGGGATGTTGAAGACGAAAAGGAAGGCTGAGGATGGATCAATTTGTGGAGGTGTTCATAGAAGGTCTGGCAGGAGCGCCACAACTCATAAACACGTACATACAAACATGAAGGAATCCGCAAAAAAAATACGGTTAAAACAAGGGTAAATTTATATTAATATTACTCAAACCCAATAAAAAAACGCCTATCTAACATTCTAATATATATTATTTTAAATTGAATATTCCTTAATAAACCGAATATAGGTCCATATGACTCAAATTTATATCGATAATTCGTCTATAAGTTTAAGTAATGAAATATATATATATATATATATATATATATATATATATATATATATATATATATATATATATATATATATATATATATATATATATATATACTAATCCCACCGTATGGAAAATGCTTTTGCATGGCTGACTAGTCCATTATTAACAATCAAAACTTGTGTTACGTTCAGTGAAATTAAAAGTACCGTTAATTCGACGGTGTCAAAGTTTACTAATTTTAAACTGAATCACACAGAGGATGCGTGTCAGAGAGGTAATCTGACGTGCAGTCTTAGGTACACATCAAAATTTAAGTTTTTCTTTGTAAAATTTTCACATATTTTTAAAATGAAATTGCTGACATTGACACTCACATAGAGTACACATAAATTATGTGTTTAGTAAATTTGGCATCGTACGTAAGAATCCAAACTTTTTAAAGTTGGAAAATTAATTTAATATTGACAGTGCTCGTGTTAGGTAAGTTCTAGAAAGTTTGAAAATGAGTAACCATTACCACGCTTTTCAACAAAAGGCGGCTCATGACCCAAAATCAAACAAACGGTAACCTCCATTACACTCTTCCACTTTTAAAAGTGTTTTATTGAGGACTAAAGTTTAGAAAATTCCATACCATCCTTATCCATAAAATAAGATTACAAAAATATTGAATATTCTCATTTAATATATCGTATTTAAATATCAGATTTAGTTAGTAAAATTTTATTATAGATTTTAAAATTGATGTGTAATGTATCTATTTTGCTTTATATTTGCTCTTATTTTTAATATTGTTATATTTATTTTGTATATTTTGTAAATTTTATGAGAGACTAAAAGTTATGATAACAAAAACTATATCTACATGTAAAAAAATAAAATAATTGTTTAATAAATACTCTTATTTTTAATATTGTCATATTTAATTGATTAAATTTTAGGAGAGAAATTTATGGTAACATAATATTTATTCACAAGTAAAATACGAATTTTATCTTCCAAAAATCCTATAATTATAAAAAAAAATTATTCGAAAACTTTGTAAAACTAGTAAAATTGAATACAACTTTTATCAAATAACAAATTCTAACATAGTCAAACATAATTATAAAACAAGAACGAGGATATAAAATATTAAGCCCCATGTGTAACACGAGTTTTACTATCTAGTGACAAGTACAAATGACTTAATGTAAAGGTCGGGATGATTTATGGTGAGAATATTAAAGTGACTAAACTTTTCTACTTTAAATCTATAATATTATCACGCGTTGTTCCTAAACGTAACGGCGGAATATATAGTAATCATCACAACTACGCACTTTGCGTGCGTAGTTGAGAACCCATTCAATTACGTTTCTCATACGTGTAACTAAATTCTTACAAAGTTTTTATGGGCTCTAACTACGCACCTCCATATGCGTAGTTGAAAACTACTCAACTACGCACGCGAAATGCGTATAGTTGTGGTGATGAATAAAGAAAATCACCGATACGTCTATTAACGCCTCGTTATATAAATAAATATGATTCCTATTTCCTAGTAGTAGTCATCTAGAAAGACGTTTACTTTTCTTATTACTTTCCCTATAGTCAACAAATTATACAAAATCTATAACTTTTGACTCGCTGCCAATTTTTTTCGCCAAAAAGAAGAATTATGACTTATGAGGGAGTGATTGATAAAAATAAACAATAAATTTAATGTAACTGTGGTCCACCAAATTAATAAAATTTTAATATTTTATCGAGATTTTAAAAGTTGTGTCTAATAAATAATTAAAAACATAGAGTACGTATATTAAAAACCGAAAAATTAAAATTTTGGTTTTAAATTGTACAATATTTTTAATTAAAAACACTTTCATGTAATTGTGATTACAATGAGGAATGACAAGTAAATAATATATATATATATATATATATATATATATATATATATATAATGTGTAAAGGATCATAGAAGGAACCCACAAAACATAAATAGAAAAAAACATAAATAGGGAGGGGTGATCGTACGATCTAAGGGAGTCGATCGGGTCGTAACTTCAATTAAAATACCGGAGGACATTAAAGGAATGACCAAAAAACAAATCGGAGCAAAATACTAGACTTAGGTAAGGGAGGTCGTCCGACGGGGTCTTAGGGATCACCGACTAGTTCGTAAAACAATTTATAAGTAAAGACGTAAAAGAGGGGTAAAATTTGGATCTTTAATATTTTTAAAATCATATTGGAGATTGACAAAGGGAAACAATATATAACAATAGAGATAAAACATTTCAAAACTCGGATCACCACAACATGCATTTAATTGATCTCAAAAGACAACTCCACAATATCACAAGTATCCAAGAGTTATGTAAAGACAACTCTTCTGATGGTCACTTCGTTATTTAGATCGTCGCTTGCGGTACATCGATGTTGTCACCATGATTGTCACTTTGTACCAAAGACGGTTACCGATTCATCACATCAAACGGCGTATTAAGGTATGAGAACTCCATTTTCATTTCGAGTTGAGGTCACCCTTTCTAGAACATATAATATAGATGATACTACCATAAGTCATAGACATACAAGTAGTACATAAAATAAATCCAATATCACAGATCAAGTATGTTAGACTCACCGGACCCTAGAACATAAAGGATTACTCACACATACCTTAGAACAAGTAGGGAATATATTTTATTACTCGGCAAAAGAAGCCATCGTCCGATGGGGTACATGTCACACGACCATCTTTGTAAATATGCTCGAAAGCTTCGTAAAATGCTTGAAAAAAGAGATATCTAATCTAATGGTTGACGAACCTTATTTATAGGGTCCGGAAACAACCCAAAAACCCTAGATCGATCGCATGGTTCTATCTTTTATGAAGATATAATCATATCTACTAGATCTGACCTCATAATAAGATAAGATCGGACTAAAGACAAGATATAAATAAAGTAGTAAAGATAAATTTTGATGTAAGTTGCTCGAGTATTAGGCCGTCGTCCGACCTCCTGGACCAAAATCTTGAGCTTGGTCTAGAATTGATCCAGGATGATCTCAAATCAACAAGTGATCATTGGGGTCGAATCCAAGAGTGAGGGACAAGCCATCATGCGACGTAGGTCCGGTCAAGCACTCCTAGATCTTCTTCCTATGTTCTTCTCTCCACTCTCGGACTTCAGTCATTTCCGCCAATGATCCTTGACTTCAATGACAACATGGAAGTCCTTAGCGTGTATCACGACATTCAATAGTAGATGTATCATTTCTGCTCCGCAAATGCCCAAAATGCCTGCAATTACATAAACAAACTAGTAGATCTTCGGAATAAGACGATAAGGGAAATATACTAATATGCCCTCGGATGGCGAGGCCATCCGTCTATCCGGCTAAGAGGACCCCGCAAGCGGCATGTCTAGTCATGGCATGAAGGTTGCCCTTTTGAGTAATTTCCTTAGTTATTTCACTTTATTTAATTATGTAATAATAGAAGGAATATTCTTGTAGAATATTACCTTCTAAGCCCTCTTGTTGGGCCTCCCATTTTATGGACTTGTTTTGGCCCGTATCTAGGCAACACCTTCTATATAAGGATGTGTTGACCTTCATTATAAAACATGTCTAAGTTGAATCCAAGAATAGTGAAGGGAAATCCTTCTCTTGGTTTGGGCATCACTCTTCTCCCCCCCCCCTCCTTGAATATCTATCTTGGATCTAGTCTTTGATCTAAGAACTCATACTCGAGGATCCTTTTGAAGGATCAACTATCCCGCTTCACCTCGTGGATGATCCGATCTATCTTGATTGGATCGACCGTACGCTTCCGCATCCGTTTCTAAAGCCCCATCAACCAAGTTCTATCGTTTGATCCGCCACGAACGACCAAGAAGGAGTAGTTGAAGTTTCTCCTCGATCTAGATCGTCCCCGGCTCTTTCATTTGGTATCAGAGCTCGGGATCGAGGTCAAGTTCTTTACTTTTGTTCTTGATCGTTCATTATCGTTCTTCATTGTTCTTGAATTTTCTTTGATTGTTCTTGAATTTTCTTTGAATGTTCTTGAATGTTCTTTGAATGTTCTTGAGTTTTCTTTGAATGTTCTTGAATTTTCTTGAGTTGTTCTTCAGATGTTCATCATCGTTCTTCGCCGTGCGTCATAAATCATCATGTTTCGATTATAATCCGTTTGATTTGTATGGAGAAAAAGTTGTCAAAGTTGTTCCCCAACGGCATTTGAGCCCCCAAGAGGAGTATGACTTAACCAAGGCAAAAAATGTCGCTTTAAAGCGTGAGCTAGAAATTTTGAAGGCACGACATCTTGCCCGCACAATGGCCGCCCAACCAAAGGATCACCAAGAGGTGTCACAACCAAGGTGTGAGTTGATTGTCACCTCTTTGTGTGACGAAGTCAAAGCCGTGGGAAAAGTCATTGAAGAATGCACACCGGCACCTCTAATTCAATTTGACAATCCGTTGAATGATGAGTCTTTTGAAGAGGACAAGGAAGACACCGTCATCGACAAAGTCGAAGCCGTCACCGACAAGGGCACTATGATCTTGATGGACAGCAAATTTGAGCCGCCCGTTCCGAGGTTTGTCTTTGTTATGCCAAATTATTTACCTCCCGGCTCACCTTTGCTTCTTGTTGGCATGCCCTCGATGTGCACCGCCAATGGTCTTGACGGCATGGTAGACAAACCCCCGGCTCATCTTTGTGTTAGTTTCCGTTCTCTGTTCCTGTTGCTCTAGTTTTTTTATAGGAGATTCTCTTTTCGATCGGGGACGGTGGAGATTTGAGGTTTAGTTCCTCGGATTTCGGAAACCAAGGGTACTAGGCAAAGAGGGTGGAGGCTAGGGTTTTCAATGTGTTTTGCAGGATATGTTTCTTTTTTTGGCGCGTGTATGAGCGCGTACTTTTGGAGGCTAGGTTTTCATTTTTCTATAATATTTTATTTGGTGATATGCATTGAATTGAGCTTGTCATATGTTTTGGCTTTTTTTCTTTTTGGTTTAGTCTTATAATTGACGATCAAGTATAAACTAGAATTTTGTAAATCTATACATTGTACCGTTCTCTTTGCCTCCAATTACTTGTTTATCTGTAACCTGAATTGTTCTCACTAATATCTCTCTCAAAGTGGGCATAATCATTATTAGGTGAACTACTATAAACTTAAACTTAAGTGTGTCGTCTCTCTTACTTGTTGAATTCTGTTTTGTCTCATATTTCTGTCCAATTAATAAAAAGTTTAATAAACCTAAAACTTGATCGATAAAGTAATAAATATAAGGATATAGAATCACCGAATAAACATAAATAACTAAAAAAAAATACTAATATTAGTTAAAAGGTTAAATAAATAATAATATGTAGATTGACTAGAAAAAGAAAAGAGTCAAGATAATATTCACGCATTTTTTATTGGTGAAGTTTTCTTTTGTCATAAGTGATTGGTGGGGTATGCTTGACATATTGTGTGGACAGTGTGAAGCAATCCAGTAAACTTCATTGATTATAAATAGATGTAGCTGATCTGAGTAAATTAACAACATCGATCGTAATTAATATAGACTAAGTCATCGAGAGTTGTTTGGTGATCAATGGCGGTCGATGAGGTTCTATGTATGAAGGGAGGCTCAGATGAAACCAGTTATGCAAGCAACTCATTGCTTCAAGTAAGCCTCTGCCCTTCATCTCTTTTCTGCAAATTCTTCTTAATTCGTAGGTTTTCATATTAAGTCTGTCCGGTCCAATCAGACCGTTTAAATTCAAGAATGTTAATTAATCTGATATACCGAATTTTATACGTATAGAAAACGGTGATAGGAAAGGTGAGATCATTGGTAGAGGAAAGCATCAAAGAACTTTGTTCAAACAGAAGCCCTGATTGTCTAATAGTAGCGGACCTCGGCTGCGCTTCCGGGCCTAACACTCTCTCTGTGGTAAAATCGATCATCGACGTTGTTGTCTCAAGTTGTCTGAGCTCCGGCCAGCGAGTCCCGGAATTGAACGTTTTCATGAACGATCTTCCTCAGAACGATTTCAACTCGGTTTTCAAGTCGTTTCCGAGTTTCTACAAGAAGATCGAGGAAGAGAAAGGAGTTGAGATTTCATGCTTTGTCTCGGGGACACCGGGATCTTTCTATGACAGGCTATTTCCTAGCAATCACCTTCATTTCATGCACTGTTCTTACAGTTTGCACTGGCTCTCTCAGGTAATTACAATACATAATTGATATCAAAATTTCCAACCAAAATTACATAAGATCATATTTGGTTTTTTTATCACTTTTTTTATGTATTCAAAAAAATATGAATATTAATCTCGTACTTATACATTGATACCAATATTAATATATGATATATTAATATATTAATAGGTGCCTGAGGGACTAGTGGGAGGGGATGGGAAGGAAGCTTTGAATAAAGGTTGTATACATGCTTGTAAGGAAAGCCCACCCAAGGTTCTCCAAGCTTACTCTCGTCAGTTTGCTAAAGACTTCACCGCCTTCTTGAGATGCCGCTCTAAGGAAATGGTTAGCGGTGGTCGAATGGTCTTGGCTCTTCCGGCCACCCATGAAACCGAGGTCATGGGCGTCATGGACGCCATTAGCAAAGCTTTCAACATTTTGGCATCCAAGGTACCTTGATGTGAACTCAAACTAGTTATTGACTTATGAAAAGTAGTTGGCTTATGAATTACCCTTTGAAAATTAGATATAAAATTGACGTACATGCTTGTTGTTTACGGCAGGGAGTAATTTCGCAGGAAAAGGTGGACAACTTCAACATGCCATACTACAGACCTACAGCCGAAGAAGTGAAGGGGTTAATAGAAGGTGAAAAATCCTTTGACCTTGACAAGTTAGAAATCTTCACCTTGCCGTGGATTGCTCTTACCCACAGCACCAACCAAAAAAATGGCAGCAAAGACGTGGATCTTTCTAAGATATCAAGATTTGCGCTGAACACTTTGAGAGCAGTTTACGAGTCCCTCTTTGCAAGTGAGTTTGGAGAAGAGATAATAGATGACATATTTGCTTTGGCTCAAGACTTGCTTACGGAAAGCCTTTCAACCCAGAGTGATACGATGGGCATCGTTAACCTTGTTGTCTCTTTGATCAAGAAGGATTAAGTGACTTTACCCTATGTACGTATTTGTATAATATCCGACTCTTTGTAACAAAAAAAATCTTATTCATAAATTAAGGCACGGTAGTGCATCTTCATATACTATACCATTGTAATTCTTGTGCTTCACACGGATTTTTTTTAAAAAACTTTTAATTATACTTTTCTAAGTATTATAACTACAAATGATATTATTTTTGGTTTATTATAAGGGTAATATGATAATATTTTTGGCAATTTAAAATTTAAAATTTTAAGAAAATCTATCCCGACTGACTATATTTGAAAATAAAATACATGAGAATAAAAATTTTTTTTATTAAAATTAGACGGAAAAATATCAATTAGTTCAATATTGTCTTTTTAAATTATCAGTTCTATATTTGATCTTGACTTATACTTTAAAAATAACTAAATTTAGTTAAGGAAACAAATACAGTTAAACATTGAAATTAAGATATATAATAAATAAATAGTAAAATGTAAATTTAGGAGAAAATGACCCCTATCATCCGATTATTATAAAATGACAAGGTCTTTTACTTTCATTTTATATATATATATATATATATATATATATATATATATATATATATATATATATATATATATATATAATGAAAGTAAAAGACCTTGTCATTTTATAATAATCGGATGATAGGAACCTCTCTTAGGATAGGGAGTAATATTAACCATTAGATTAAAGTTGATTAATGTATATATAAGATTGAAAGTTTTTTGTATGGTAGTAAATTAAATAGGTATATCTATTTTCCCTAATTGAATTTTAGTTTTTTTAATTTCTAACTAAAATATTTAATACTCAATGTTCATTCCTTAACGAAAATATACGTTCATCAACTTTCTGACTAAAATATACGGAATCGATGTTCATAAAGTTTTAACGACCAATTGTAACCAACATTATTTCCATATTACATATTTTAACGACCAAGTTTAACGACCAAAAAAATAAATTAAGGACCAATCCTAACAAATTTAACCAACATAAAATTTAACGAACAATTTTAATGACCAAAATTTAGCCACCAAATTTAAGGACCAAAAAAATTAAATTAACGACTAATCCTAACAAATTTAACTAGCATAAAATTTAACGACCAATTTTAACGACCAAAAATAATAAATTAACGACCAATCCTAACAAATTTAACTAGCATAAAATTTAATGACCAAATTTTAACGAAAAAAATCTATCCACCAAATTTAACGACTGATATACTATATTTTAACGACCAAAAAAAATTTAACGACTGGTATACTATATTTTAATGACCAAGATTAAATTTAACGACTGATATATATTATATTTTTAACGACGGGCATACTATATTTTTACGTTACTTTAATGGTCGTTAATTTTTTAAGCTAAAAATATGATATCGACTTTCCTTTTCTAAAGATATATCAATGACTAGTGAATTAAAATGGAACAATCATATGAAACTCTCCTATTTAACCTTATTATGTACCTTTCATCATAAACGTTCATTACTTAATCTAACGTATCTTAGAGATTCATACTCCCTACTCTAAGAGCTGATCTACCATATCATGACCCTATATAGATATATATAGATAGATAGATAGATAACTATTAGAATTAAAAATTAGATTTTTTCTTTGGTTATTATAAAGTAATATAATGTAACTTTTGGTAATTTAAAATTTAAGGTTGAAAAAAAAAATCTACCTAATTGAATATATTAGGGGAAAATACATGATAATATTTTCAAATAGATTAAAATGAATTTTAGAAGGTAAAAATATAAGGGTTTCTAGATGTACCGTCAAAAACCTTTATTAGTCATAATCATTACACAATTAGGGTGTGAAGTTCGATTTTTCACCTCCGGCTTTAAACTATGCATTCCGTATGCATAGTTGTAGTCATTATTTTTTTTAAAAACGCTCCAACTATACTTATGAGATGTGTTGTTGGAGTGCATTGAAAAAAAATCAATGCAGTACAACATGCTTATGAGATGTGTAACTGAAGTGTGTTATTTTTCTAAAACAATAACTACGTTTCCCAAAAGCACAGTTCGTCAACTCTTATCAGCTTCACCTCGGCTTCAACTACAAACGCGTGGTTGTAATCCGGAGGTGAAAAACAAAACTACGCACCCGAATTGCTTAGTTTTGATAACGAATAAAGGTTTTCGCTAGTACGTCTATCAACCGCCAAAAATATCAATTAGTTGTATATTGTTTTTGTAGAATAATTATATTTTATTTTATCTTAACTTATATGGTAAAATAGCTAAATTTATTTAATAAAATAAATATTATTAATTTTTAATATATAAATAACTAAAACGTAAAATATACTGTAAATATTGAGTAAAATATAGGGATTTATTTGGTAAGGCGTAAAATATAGATATAGATAAAAGCAACCCAACTAGAAGAAAAGTAGAAAGCTTATCAAAAAATAAAAATTAAAAAAAAAGAGTAGAAAACATACTTTTCTCTCTCCTTTCTTCTCAGCTTCTGTAAAAAAGTAAAAACCAAAACCCTAACCTTCATATCTGTGGCCCCAAATCCCGCAGACAAACCCTCTCATATAAGTCCGGTTGTAGGAGAAGTCGTTCGAGACCTGGAGCGACTTAGATTGCGTTCGAAGTTTTGGGGTCGGAGATCGTAGGCACGTACACGTTCGGAATTGCTGCTAAGACCTTTAAGCAATTATTGTACTGCTGATTGTGGTCGCAAGCGCCTAAAGTGTACGCTTACCATTAGAATTTCAAATTTCATTCCTGTCTATGATAACATGGATTTGAAATTTTATTATTCATACTTCATGGTTGATGCTCGGGGCATTTTGGTATTTCACATTCTGACTATTTGAAAATTTATACTGGTATAATATGCCTTTCATGCTGGTTGGAATATCACGAGGGGATTTTCTTCAATAGCTTATGATTAGATAGGAATTTTGGTTTTGGACAATTGTTTGGTGTTATCAATTTTTGGAACTACTTTAATAATCTACATTACTAAAAAAATTCAGCAGAAGAATCTTCTAAATTTTCAGGGGAATGTAAATTTGCTGAATTAATGATGTGGCCTCGTTTGTTCTGGTTGCAGTTGAGAAGAGAGTAACCTCTGTTAGAAAAACCGTATTGCAATCTGCTGAGGAAAATGCAAGAATCCCGTGTCATATTCATTCTTGAGAATGCCTCTCTTACAAAAGGTTTAGTAGGAAAGGTATTATATTGATTGAAAACCAAGGGTTTGTACTATAACATTCAATTTGTTCCTTAACCAAGCAAAAGGATGATCTATCATTTGCTACATCTAACATCTTTTCTTTTATAGAAGCGGAAGATTTTGAGTTCCAATGATGATGCACGTGTCCTAGCCAAGAATGGTGGGAAGACTCCCAAAGATTGTCGGCCTGATATCATCTTTGAGGTCAGGATTGTGGCTTTAGCTGTTTCCAATTCTTAGATTCAACGTCCATTGAACCTTTATCTTTTGATTTTGATTTTTTTTTCTGCCATGGTTATTGTTTGTTGTAGCTGGGCTTATCTACATTTTTATTCAAAAGATTGAATTTTTCCCAATAGTAAAGAAAATTTATGCTGTTTGTTTTGTAGGCTCTTCGTGCAATCTTAGATAGCCTACTTAACAAAGCAGGGATGGTAGGAGGTGTGTATGTCAAAACTGATTCTGGGCTTCTCTTTGAAGTCAAGCCACACGCTCGTATACCCAGAACATGTGCTCGGTTTTGTGGTATTATATGTAAGTACTACTTTCAAGTTTTTCACCATCCTAAAATTGAGCTTTAAGCTTCTAATCAATTGTTAAACTATCATTAATTCATGCTTTGGAGGGATATTATTGTTGTCTAGTAGTAATTATGTTGTTTTGTGGGTTTTCCAAACTATTTTTCACAACTGGGTTTAGTCAGTAAACTGATTTTTAGATGTGCTTTTTTTGTTGTGAATTTCAAGTGGACCTATTGGACAAGAAGTCCGTTTGTGCCAAAGATACAGGGGAAGCACTTCTTCGTGTTGTGGAGGGATCTGTGATACGTCATTTGCCAAGCAATTCTCGAGTAGTTGGTGAGTTTGATCTAACTTTATCTTTGTCTTAATTTGGATGCATCCTAACTAATTGAGCACTGATTAATGGAGGATTTTTGTAAATACAGGTCTATCCCACAGTTCAGACAAGTCTGTTGACATTGAGGAGTTTGTTTCCACTTTGAGTGATGATTTAAACCTTGTCTTTGTGGTATCCCCTCATCGCTGAGTCTGAATTTTACTTATGGCTTTCGAACGTGCTCATATGAATTATATACTCTCTTATGTGACATATTTTCAGGTTATCCTTTTTTGTGTCTATTTGTTTGATTTCTAATATTCTGTTGATGGCTTTTTTTGTGCTTTTAGGTAGGTGCAATGGCTGAGGGGAAAGTCAGCAAAGATTACACAGATGACTACATTTCAGGTAACAACATTGTCCATCCACCTTTTGAATATATCAAAGAATATCAAAGAATTCGTTTGATTTCTAAATTGAAGTGCATGAAATATCTGCTGCAGGTACTTTTGTCATATATATGTTTTGAATAGATTCAGAAATGCTTGTTTGGAAAAATCTTGTCCATTTTGTTGACGAATTCTGAACAAAGTATTTCAGAATCCCATTCAAATTGAGCTTATAGTGGCTTTACTTTGTGTTAATGACTATTTTAGAAACTTTATCCTACAGCTGTGTCAACAACTCTTGATAGTGACTGAAATAGTTGAGGATCGTAGGAGTTTTGAAATTGCATTGTGTACTGTAAATGATGATTCATGAAAACCTCATAGCGATCTCTAGATACCTTAACATGATGCTTTTTTTTTCACCCTTGAAAAGATTCAGAGGGTACTCTTTTGGTTATACTGATATGGTAAATGAGTTGAGACTTGAGATTGTTACTAAATTTTTATGTTGCTTCTGTCTATTTCAGTTTCGGACTATCCATTGAGCGCGAAAAGCTGCATTGGATTGGTTAGTGAAGCATTGGAACACAAATGGAACATCTTCTAAACTTAGTTTAATATTTGTTAAGGGAAGTTAACATTCCCCATTATTTTCACTTAGATAATGAATTTATGGTACATAACTTATCCGAACCTATTTGATAGTTATTTAAATTTATAGTTAGGTTGAAACAGTACAAATACTTGTTTATAGGCGTATTCATTTTGTAACTTCTTCAACAGATCTACATGCAATTAGTATGGCAGTGCAATGCAACGGTAACTTATTGGACCTTCATATCACGTTATTGTTCTCCTTGTTAATTTATTCAAAACTTTTGGCGGCTTTTCAAGCTTGAAACCCACAAATCACAACAAAACCGCAAAAAACAGAATCAAAGTGGAGAACGATGAAGAATGCAGGTGGTGGCTTGGACTATGATGTCTCATCCATGTCATCACATGATGACATGATGATAATTTATTAAAAACTTTTGTGTGGCTTGTTCTATTGTCCGTTTTCTGTTTATCTATTTTATAACATTAAAACATCTCTGTGTGGCTTATTCTATGTAACAATGGTGTATTTCCACTAACAACGCTGTTGACAAGTGAAAGTGTGCCATGTGGTAGAAACGAAGAGTGAGTGGAGAAGGGAAGCAAGGTCCGAGAAAGATGTTTATCTTACTATTTCAACTTAAAATAGAGGATAATACTAGTTTAATACCTATATCTAACACGAAAATTGTAAAAACACGAAAATTGTAAAATTTGAACTAATTTTTTAATTATTGTAAATAATGTCTCCATATATTTATAAAAATATATAATCTTAAACAATCCGTAATAAAATAAGAAATAAATACATCTATTTTTTTATAAAAAAATTCATATTGAGGAATAAGAATTTCTTATAATATATCCAAAATTTAACTACAATAGTTTATATTTTTGTTCATAGTACAAAACAAGGATTTGATCAAAGATAGCAACATTACATGTAAAAATAAAGAAATATGCAAGTTAAAATCGGAAACAATCTTCTAAAAAATAAAATATTCAAATATGCACTTTAAAGTAAGAATGACATGTGACAAAATTCGACGTGGTTTAATATAGTGATGACAAGTGGCAAAAATTAAGATGGCTTAATGTGAAGACGACACCTAATTTTGGTAACTAGGTGTCTTTATCTAAGGTGATTTTTAACCCAACTTTATTTAAAACTGTATCTATTAACTTCTACCAGAGTATATGAAAACGTATAAAATGTTTTATTTATGTTTTCAACAAGGCATTTACATCTATACAGGTCTAGATTATATTTATTTGGTGAATCTATTTGTGTATCAATGGCAGAGAGTAGGAAAAAGAGGAGCAAAGGTGTGATGAAGTAATTGACCTCATGATCAAGAAGATAAAGAAAGAATCATATAAGGTGTTGAAAGATGAATTTGGGTTTTAAGAGATGTGATTATAGGATCATTGTGTGGTAGAAGACCAAGAAAGAGGGAAACAATAGACTCGGAATCGGTGATGGTTTGACCATTACGAAGAGAGGATACAAGAGCAATGACTCTGTTGAAGAAAATAGTGATAGAATCCTACCATTTTTAATGGAGGCAGGTTGAAGATGAATTTGGGCTATGTGTGCATCCGCGGGAGCAATGAACAACTCATGAAGGAGTAACCAAAGTTCTATAGAGGAAAAACAATCAATTAGGGCCGGAACTAGAAAATTATTTGTTGTGGGCAAAACTAAAAACAATAAACATTTTTAGGTAATAATATTAATATATATATATATATATATATAAATTAAAATTATACAAAAATATTTTCTTATGAATTCAAAACAACAACAAAAATCAATTATTACCTTAAAATAATTAATTTATATTCAACAAACCTATTTTTTTTAAACAACTACACACTATAAAATCCTACAATGTATTTCCTGCAAACTTTTTACAAATCATGCAATAATAATGTATAGATTAAATTTTATTAAAATTCAAATAAACTTAATAAATATACACTAATAAACATAAAACAAGTTGTCTAAATTAGTTTACTAATATCATGAGTCATGAAAAGATAACTATATTATTTTAGGCAAAATTATTAAATTAAAGTTATTTGTGAAGTTATAAAAAAAAAATTGAAGAAGGAAAGGCCTTCAAAATCACCGTTGACATTGCACTAGACGGTGAAATAAAAAAATTACATCTCAATTGTGAAATGTTTAAAAAAAAAGCAACAAATGTCTGAACAGAGTGAATTGCAGTAAAGGAACTTATACTTTTTTTAAAAAAAATAAAACTGAGCATGTACACTTTTTTCTTGCTAAATAACAACCAATTGGTTTTGTTTCTTTTGGACTTGGGCTGGGTGACGGCCCAGCAATGCCCAACCCTAAATTCGCCCCTGCAATCAATAATATGGATACATACATCCTTCACAGGGAAGAGGTGAGAATGACAAGAGCCGGATGATCTTTGGTTTGTTTGTGGTCGAGTTAGCCGAAACGCAAGAACGATATGACTAGAAAGTCATTCAAAACTTGATCGAAGAACCAACGTTTATTGAAGAAGTTATAGAGTCGATTACAAAAAGTACTAGTTTGAAAGGCTCGCATAGCTGGAAGTTCCTACTCACTCAGTATTCTGTTTTTCTTCGTAAATCATCTGAAGCAGCGCCCCCTCCTTCTCAAGTCCTCAGAGAGTTGGTACTTCCGCTACTGCCCTCGCCGGCATTTTCAATGCATCATGATAGAGGTTTCTCTTCTTATCACCGCCTTTCTCTTTTGCTTTTAAGTGGGCACTCGTCTTATGATGAATCTGGTAAACCGACTTACAATTACACAAGAAAAGAAGAAGTAAACTCGCCGGTCAAAGAATTCCCTTTCGAGAAGACCGAGACGACTCCTTTCAATCGTACCTTTTAAGGGGAGCTCTTTTTTTGGTAGGGTACCCTGGTTATTTGCTTCATTTTACTTACACGATTTTAGTTGTCCTAAGTTTAGTTACCCGGTTTTACTTACCCAAACAAATATCCATTTTAGTTACCCGATTTATCATAACCAAACATCACTCACGTATACAACTTCAATTACCCAACTGTACTCACGTACACAACTTCATGAACTAAACTTCATGTACCCAACTTCGGTTATTCAATTCAATTACCTAGTTCCAGTTACCCATTTCGATTACCCAATTCAAATTACTTGAATTTCAATTACCCAATTCGAGTACCCAATTTATTTTACATAATTCCAATAACTCGATCTCAATTGTCAATTTTAGTTACTCAATGTTATTTACCCGATTTTACTTACTTAATTTTGTTACCGACTTTTACTTACTCAATGTAAGTTATCCGATTTTAGTTACTCAATTTTACATACCTAATATTACTTAATCGATTTCATTAACCCAATTTCACTTATATATATACAGGATCCAGTAGGAACAGTCCTTAAAGTAAGGAATAGGAACTCCTAAGATCCGTTAGATTAAAATTTGTACGTTCATGATGAAAGGTGCATAATAAGCTTTCCAAGGTGAGAATCACATGATTGTTCATTTTTCATTATTCATTCATTAAATAAGATACAAATTAGGAAAACAATTTCTTATTTTTGGGCTATCCCAAAAATAAACGTTGAAGCAATTGATCGTTAATATATTTTATAGAGAAATTTGATCGTTAATAAATTTTATAAGAAATTTGATCGTTAAATTTGTTAGAATTGGTCGTTAAAATTTGTTTTGGTAGTTAAAATATGGAAAAAAAAACATTTTAACCACCAATTTTTCTCTATGAAATTTTAACGATCCACAAAATATTTAACATCCAAACTTTTAACGACCCACAAAATTTTAACGATTACTATATTAATTATATAAAAAATATTTTAACGACCAAATTTTATCTATAAAATATAATAACGACCCAGTATGAAAATAATTTAACGATCAAATTTCTTATAAAATATTTAATGACCAAATTTAAACAGCATTTTTTCCATATTACAAATTTTAACGACCAAATTTATCGAACAGTTCTAAAAAATTTATTTTCATATTGAGTCGTTATTATATTTTATAGAGAAAATTTGGTCGTCAAAATATTTTTATCATAATTCTATTAGAGGCAATATAATATTCTCATTAATTATTACCATAAATAATGTTAAATCTTGGACGTTCATTTGTATTAATTCAACGGCTATTATAAGTCCCTATTCCCTACTATAAGAGAGGTTTCTACATGATCCTAACTATATATATATATATATAACCTCACGAATAAGTATACGATTTTAATTAGCCAATTATCTGTTTTATATATCTCAGAATTATCTCTCCTTCTTCGGAAGATTTTCTAGAATATCTCAATTGTTTAATTCATTCTTCAGATATTCTAAAATAATCTCAATTATTTTTTTCCTTTCTTAGGATTTTCTAAGATATATCAATAATCTTTTTCCTTCTTTCTAGAATTTCTAAAGAAGTTCAGTTATCTGTTCCTTCTTCCTATGATAACGAGACGCATAAAAATATTTTTTTTTTTTCTAATAATTATAAATTCAAAGTGCATACTTGGTCAACAAGATTGAAAAAAAAAATGCATACTCATATCCGAAATTAAAAAAAAGCACATTATTAACTAAATAATTTCAAAAGTTTTCTATTAAAGAAAAATTACTAATTTGTAAATATATTATGACAGTATTATAAATAAATTAAAAAAAATAAAATGGCCAGATTTAGTACACGGTGAACAAAGCGTAGAAGAAGCTATTTCTGTTTATATATATATATATATATATATATATATATATATATATATATATATATATATATATATATATATATATATATATATATATATACACACGATGGAATTAGAGATTATATATATATATATATATATATATATATAATCTCTAATTCCATCGTCAATATATAAAACGAAAGTCCCTATTACTATTTAATACCCCATTTGTGTTGTAGAGAAAAAGACAAATATAACATATTATTTCTAACTCCATCCTTCTTCCGGTGGGCTTCCTTCATTGAAGTCAAAGACCTTTCAACTTTAGACATTGATGAGGTTGATCAAAAATCTGCAATTTCTTTATTTTAAATTTTATATCATATTTCTTCTACAACCTCCAAATTAACCTTTACGTTTTAATCTTAACACTAATACTTTAATTGTGTTTTGAATTTTCTTTTATTTTATTGGATTGAAATCAAATATTTAAGTATAAGTTTATGGATGGAAAAATATCTTCATTCTTTCATATTATGATAATTGTTTTTGTATTAATATAATATAGATTTAACACGTTCGTTGAAAACAAATTCAGATAATAAATTTGTTTGAATTTTATCCTAAAACAATTCACAATAGTATAAATAAGTCACTAAAGTCATATATAAATTATTTATATATTTATGATTAATGCGTATATTTTCACATATTAATCATCAAGACCATATAAATTAGAGCCTATTAAAATTTCGAATTTCTTGATTGGAATGAAAAAAATATATATATATATAAAGAGCCTATTACAATTCCGAATTTCTGAGATTTTGTATCTTGACTTCAAATGCAATAAAGTCTTTAAAAAATAATAAAAATATTAATTATATTTAATACATGCGTTTGTATTTTCAAAGTTACAAAATAATCAGAGTCCAAAGAAAAAACAATGTATATAATCATAAAAAATTATACAAATGCATTAGTTTAATTAAAAATTAAAAAAAAATTATTGAGCATCGTTACATTTTTTTTATATAAGTAGTAGACAATTAATAAAAAAAAATAAAAAGAATCTTGCCATGCTATTAAAAAAATCTTGCCATACTATAAAAAATAAAAATAAAAATTGATGACCATGATATGATACCTTCCCACAGTATATTGTTAGCATTATAAGTTATTTAGACCAATACTACAACAAATTTCTCTATACTTTAGTTATAAATTCTTTCATTTAATACTTAAACTTTCATCACAGTGTATGTTTAATTTGAGTTTATTATTTCATATATATATATATATATATATATATATATATATATATATATTCTGCAATAAGTATTTACTAAGAAAATCGCTTACAATATACTTAGAAGTTAGAAATATAGAGAATAGAAGAAGATTAGTGGTATGTGATGGTGTAAATTGCATCATAAAGGTTGTTAAAGAAGACTAATTGGCCATTGACTATTGACTATTGGGTATCCGACCCCAAAAAGGGTCCTCTTGGTAAGTCAACGGAGGAAGCAGCCCTCCACCTTCAAAGTCTCTCACCCAGTTTGCACTCCAAGCTAAACTACTCACCTGCTCTTCTATTTTCAAATTAATTCATAAATTTTTATTTCATTTGTATAGAGTTTAATGACTAATATCAAACAAATAAGTAAACTCAAAGACCAAATTAATAAAAAAAAATCAATAGCCTTTTCCATTACTGATCTACTACTATATATAGATATATCGACTACTTGAACAATCTTCATCTCCCAAAACTCAAATCAAACCCAAAGCCTCCAAATTTCACCACCACCAAAACCAAGCATGTTAAACTTAAACAACATGGAGATTCCCTCCGCCAAAACCATAATCTCGGCGGCAGCCTCGGCCGCGGCCACGGCGGTGCTCGTTCGCTCTATTGCCAGAGACTTACTCCCTCACGAAATTCAAGACTTTTTCCGACACAAAATCTTCTTTCTTTTCTCATCCATGTCCTCTCAGATCATCATAACCATCGACGAGATCGACGGTCTCCATGAGAACCAGCTGTTCCAAGCAGCTGAGCTCTACTTGGGCGCAAAGATCTCACCTTGCACCCAAAGGTTCAGAGCTGCAATCCCAGCCAATGAGACCAAAATCATCCTCTCTATGGACAAGAACCAGGAGGTCATTGATGTCTTCAATGGAGTTCAATTAAAATGGACAAAGATCAACAAACAGGTATCCCATCCTCAATTGAAATGCATTTTTACTTTCTACAATTTCAATTTTATTTGGAATCGGTTCAATTCGGACATTAATTTAATCGATTATAGTTTCTGAAAAAAAGTTAGGTCAAGTTTACTTATATTTCAATTGAACAGGTGGATTCAAAATTCACAGTGTACGACGAAGGCGGTAGCAGAACCTCGAGCAAGATGGACACATCACACTTTCAGCTGAGCTTCCACAAGAAGCACAGAGAAATGGTGTTCAATTCCTACTTCCCTCACATACTCGCCGAGGCACTTAAATTCAAAGAAGAAAAGAAAACACTAAAGATCCACACTTTAAAGTATGACAGAATGTACCGAGGTTCAGGCCATCCATGGGTATCGGTTAAGCTGGATCATCCAGCAACATTCGACACCCTGGCAATGGATATGGATCTGAAGAAGACGATAATGGAGGATCTCGAGTTGTTTGTTAAAAGGAAAGACTTTTACAGAAAAGTGGGAAAGGCTTGGAAAAGAGGCTATTTGCTGTTTGGTCCTCCTGGTACTGGCAAATCTAGCTTGATTGCTGCTATGGCCAATTATCTCAATTTTGATATCTATGATTTGGAGCTCACTGATTTGACTTATAACTCCGAGCTTCGTAAGCTTCTCATTGGGACCGCGAATAGGTCAATTCTCGTGGTGGAAGACATTGATTGTTCTATTGAGCTAGAAAGGAAGAAGAAACAAAGAGCTGAGCAACCGCGGTATCATCAACCTCAGGAGGTATGTTTCAGAAAACTCTGATTTTTAGTCAGAATTGTTAATCGTTAATTTATCTTTTATATCCTCGGATTAAAAACGTTGAGGATTTTGCACAATTTTTCCCCCTAATTACAACCCAAAGTTGGTGTTAATTTATCTTTTATATCCGTCGGATCAAAGATATCGAGATTTTGTACGCCAAAGTGAACCTACGCATACAAGCTTTCGGGTTCCATAAAAACCCAATTGACAATAGAAATAGGACACATTTTCACATTCAAAAGTAATCTTAAATATTTGTTCTTTATTTCAGATAACTTTGTCTGGCTTGCTGAACTTCATTGACGGGTTATGGTCAAGCTGTGGAGACGAAAGGATAATCATTTTCACCACAAACCATAAAGAGCGTCTAGACCCAGCATTACTCCGACCAGGTAGAATGGATGTACACATACATATGTCGTACTGCACCCCTTGCGGGTTCAAGATGCTGGCTTCCAACTACCTTAATGTTACGGAACATGCGATTTTTGCACAAATTGAAGAGCTTATGCCTGAAGCGAAAGTGACACCTGCTGAGGTGGCTGAGCAGCTGATGAAGAGTGAGGACTCTGAGACTGCACTTAATGGACTTGTTAAGTTTCTTGAGGTGAAGAAGGAGGAGAATGAGTTCAAAGCTAAGAACCCGGAGAAGGAATCGGATGAAGGCGAAATTGTTGAAGAGATGGAAAATGAAGGTGGTATGAGCAATGGTGTGGTGATTTGTGAGTTTTGATTGTTTGATTAGAACAACTTTATGATTGTTATTATTATTTCCATAAGCTGAAAATAAATTTTGAAGATGATGATGAATATTGTAACGCTAGCATGGTTTGTAGTATGGGAACACCATAATGGCTAATACTAATTATATTTTCAGTATGGAATTGCATTTCGTCTTAAGAATGACCATTATCCGTTTATAAATGCTAAAGACGCAACAATCTATTTAATATTGACTACAGATATCACTTATATAATACTGCACATATTCAGTACAAGTTAGTACACATGATATATTTAATATTGACTAAATATATTCCTTACTACAATGCACATATTCAGTACACGTTAGTGCACATATCATCTACATTGTACACCATCTTTAAGTGAGTGTACATATCACTTACACTACATTGCACATATTCGATACAAGTTAGTGTACATATCACATATATTACAATGCACATGATCTTTAATATTAAGTGCACATACATGTCACCTACACTACACATTCAGTACAAGTTAGTTCACATATCATCTACCTTACACTGCGCATGATCTTTAATGATGAGTGTACATGCCACCTACACTACACTACACATGTTCAGTACAAATTAGTGCACACATCATCTACACTGCACTGAGTATGATCTACACTAACGATCGAGTACACACCTCTACTATACATACACTACACATGTGCAATTCAAATTAATGGATAATCACTAAAATATTTGATAAGTTGTGACTAAAAAAACAAACAAAGCTTTCATTTCAAATATATATCAGATTCACATTGACAAAAGCAATAAAAAAAAAGAAGAGACAAACATGAAAAAAACATACTTAAGCAAAAAAGTCGTAATATCTATGATAGTGTCAAATAGGTAGGGAGTAATTAATAAATTTAGAATCGGGCAATGAAGAGAATGAAATTACGCAAAAAGTCAATATATATGTGATAGTGTCTAATAGTATCGAGTAACTAAATAAATTCATAATTTGTGAATAAAGAGAATGAACAAAAATTGATCTCACTGCAACAACAACAAACAGACAAAGAGTCGCCGACTCGCCATCGACTTCTTCTCTTTGATTGCTCGACCTCACCTTGATAAAAATGGATCAGAGGCCTCATTCGCATCATCTTCGTAGAACTGTCAAATTTCACTATAACCTTTTGCAAAGTCCGATCTACCCTTCTCTTTGAGGTTGTTACCGTCTGACCTTTTCATATACGGTATCGGTCTAGGCTTTATGAATTGTTTGAACCGGAATGGTCGGGTCTACAATGCACCGGACCCGGTCGGACTACCGGATACCCGTTTTATTTTTTTAATTTTTTTTAAAAATAATTTAAAAATAAATTATATTTAAGATATTATATTTGATACATTAAGTTTATCATAGTTATTCTTAATATTTTAAATATATACAATATTGTTGAGTATAGTATTGGTGGTACTTAAGTTGAATGGCTCCCCTTGGTTTAGTTTTCAAAAAGTGGGAATTTTTAATCCTAGTTAATTGTTATTTAATTAATTATAATCGTGATGGATTAAACTTAATCAAAATTAAAAAAATTGTTATGTAGCACAATGTCATAAATTTGGATTAATATATGTCCCCATTTTTAAATATATTAGTGTATGTCATCTTTCTAAATTTTAAGACTGATATACTCTTCATATTAGATATCAATTAAACAATTATGTTAGAAGATCATGTATTAACATTTGTCATTTAATATGACAATATATTTTGATTAGAATAGGTGGAATATTCAGACTATATCTTATTTTAAGAATGATTTTGTTCACGTATTCAATTCTCTTCTTTTAAATAACTGAAACGTTTAATATCATACATCTGGAAAATATGGATGTTTAATAATAAAAATTCTTCAGTTTTATTTGATGATATTGTATATAGCAATATAATTTCATGTAACGTAAAAGAGTTTTATCGTCTTTGTAACTTTTGTATGTGCAAGTATTTTCCTCCAGTTGTTATATGATTATGTATTAATTCTTGTATATAAGTATCGGGTATAAGAAATAATCAAATCACTCATGTACAAGAAATTTATTTGCAATAACTCTTTTGCAAGAAAATTATTTACATTAAATCGCACACAAGAGAAATTTGCTTATTTCCGTTCATTTTGCTTAGACTTGACTAGATTGGTTGAGTGACATTATCCATCTTGATCAAGTAGTATGTTTCGATGTTATACAACATACATAATGTGTTTCATGCTTACCTCCTAGAGTTTGTTTGTTGTCATGCTTTGTATGATTTCATTAGAGACCCAAGAACTCGACTTGGACAAATTCCATTTCTATGAGGTTACATTATAGTAGGTCAAACGGGTACACTCGGAAAGCATGCTTACCACAGAATTTTCGTGCAAAACCTACATGCTTAGTTATATAATTTCTTATTAGATGTATCTTGCTTGTTATGCTTTGTATTGATTGTATGATGTCCTTTGTGCTAAGACTTGGTGGTGAGTATTGGACGGATAAATAAGCTCTACTCAAGTGTTATCTTGGTCATTCGTGATTTATAATGTTTTGTATTAATCATATGATGTCCTTTGTATAACTTATACTTTGTGGTGAATATTAGACGAATAAATACTTCCTATTCAAGTGTTAAGACTTGGTTTGGGAGGATTAACCCCCTAATCAAGTCATTCCTTTTATTGTTTACACTTTATTTTACTTTTACCATTTGGATATTTGTTATGTCATTACTCCTTTGTTTCTCCATGATCATCCTTGGTATTTTGTTACTTGTTTGTATTCTAAACCACTTTGCATTAATGATCAATGAACAATGCTCATTTTTCTATGGAATTCGACCGAATGTGATGAATCATGTACTACACTGAAAATTGTCGCATGCTTGTGGTTTCCTACATGCATTTCATTATATATTAACATCACATGCATACATATCATCTACACTACTCTCATATATCAAACTAATTAGCGCACTCATGTGTCAATCTACATTGTACAAGTTCAGTACAATTTAGTGCATATATTACCTACACTACATTGCACATTTTTAATGTTGAGTGCACATGTCACATACACTACACCAGACCACATCTTAAATATTGACTACACATATCAGTTACATTACACTCCACATAATAAGTATAAGTTAGTGCTGATATCAACACTACTCTACACATGATCGTTAATATTGATTGTATGTATCACCTACACTACACTTCACATATTTTGTAGAAGTAGTGTATATATCAACTACACTACACTTCACATATTTTGTAGAAGTTAGTGCACATACCAACTATACTACACTACACTACACATGTTCTATTTAATATTGACTACAGTACTACACATATCACTTATACATATTCAATACAAATTAGTGCACATGATATATTTAATATTGAATAAATATATTACTTATACTACAATGCACATATTCAGTACACGTTAGTGCACATATCATCTACATTGCACACCATCTTTAAGTGAGTGTACATATCAGTTACACTACATTGCACATATTCGATACAAGTTAGTGTACACATCACATATTTTACAATGCACATGATCTTTAATATTGAGTGCACATGTCACCTACACTACACATATCATCTACATTTGACACCATCTTTAAGTGAGTGTGCATATCACTTACACTACATTGCACATATTCGTACAAGTTAGTGTACATATCACAATATTGAGTGCACATGTCACCTACACTACACATTCGGTACAAGTTAGTGCACATATAATCTACTTTACATTGCGCATGGTCTTTAATGATGAGTGTACATGTCACCTACACTACATTACACTACACATGTTCAGTACAAATTAGTGCACACATCATCTACACTGCACTGAGTATGATCTACACTAACGAGTACACACCTTTACTATACATACACTACACATGTTCGGTTCAAATTAATGGATAATAAATGAAATATTTGATAAGTTTTCACTAAAAAAACAAACAAAGCTTTCATTTCAAATATATATCAAATTCACATTGACAAAAGCAATAACAAAAAAGAGACATACATGGAAAAAAAACATATTTAAGCAAAAAGTCATAATATCTATGATAGTGTCAAATAGTAGGGAATAAATAATAAATTTAGAATCGATCAATGAATAGAATGAAATTAAGCAAAAAGTCATAATATCTACCATAGTGTCAAATAGTATCGAGTAACTAAATAGATTCAGAATTTGTGAATAAAGAGAATGAACAAAAAAACCATACTTGATACCCAAATCAATTTGTCCATTGATACAAAATCCAAAGCTTCCACTGTCACTAATGTTACGCCTCAGCAACTCATTACGTAGTTATATCACTTCCAAGATCGCTAAATACAGGGTGTTATAACTACTACTGCATAACTGACACACATTGTAACTGCGCGTCTAGGTTTTATGTTGACGCAATCTTGATCAATATGCGTTAATATTGAGTTTTTCTTGGTAAATCTCACATTTTTCAAAAAAAAAAATTATTTATTTTCAACGACATATTTTTTTGTTAGGAATTTTTTTTGCCCGACGCATTGCGCACCAGTTATGTGTTTAGTCATTTTCAGGTGGTGTATTTTAACACCTCCCTATCACTTTTTATGTGTTAGGGTGTTCAAATGGTTTTAAAGTCCATTCATCTTCCCATGGTGGAGAAGTAAGTGGCAATGATTGTCGGTAGGTAGCGTAATTTACCATGCTAGACTGGTTGATGCGTCTCCAACGTCATGCAACTACATTTTATAACTCCGATGAAAACCTTAATCGTTTTTGAAAAATTGAACCACAAAAAAAAGGCCCATTAAATTCACGAACGGAAAAAGGAAGAAACCAACTAACGATGCAAATTTCGGTCAAATGCTACCGCAAGTCAGAGATGAAGCATGAACACGGATCATGGTAGGACTGTTGAGGGAATTGTTGCCCCACACGCTTTCCTCCTTCCTTGTCTTCACCAGAGAAATAGTCATCAAGTTCGTTGGCAAGCCAAAGTCTCTCTTGTCGGCCGTGGAGTCGATTCATTTCATGCTTCCTCCGAGTTGGGGCTCGGAGATCTTGACCTCTTCCATTCGGATGTGATAGAATCCACTAGAAGCAAGAATTTTACTCCTAAAACTGGATAACAAGAATCACGCAAAATACAAAATTTATGCTAAAGAATCTCAAATACAGTAAATATTGTATGTTTGAGAAATCATCAGCTTTGTCATCAAATCAATATTCAAGTTTGCTTGACAAACTCACATTGTGTCTTCTTATAAAGAAAATATAAATAATTAATTAACCCACTAATTGTCCCCTACACTCATTCACCCACTACGTCACTTGATACACTAACTAACCAACTTAAATAACGAAATTAAACATATAAAACACATTAATTGACAAATCATTAGTTGAGATACACTAACTAACCAACTTAAATAATGAAATTAAACATATAAAACACATCAGTAATTGACAAATCATTATTTGAATATAGGCTATTGTAGAATCGTATCAGGATCTCCGTTCAGGCCACCTCGTATTTGCTAGTGAACGAGGTATTCTTGTCATTTAGGTATGTACACATCCCACCAAGATCCAAGTTTCAAACTAGATATAAATATTAGAAAAATCAACCTCACGTGACGGAGTTTAGATGTGGTGGACTTGTCGCATAGTTGTTATTAGTGGTACTCAAGAGTTCTGAAAGGGAGGAGTGGGAAGCGAAAGAGAAGGATCATGTAGGGACCTTTTATTTGCTTTTGTTTTTGGTTATTTATTTGGTCGTGTGCTTACACCACCTGATATAATCGATGGATATAAGCCGTTCTCATTTCTCACTATTTGGGCCTTATTTGGGCATGTGCTTACACACCTGGTTTAATTGATGGATATGGGCCATTCTCGTTTCTCGTTGAAGGTAGTAGAGGACATTCATTAACTAACGAAAAAAGCTATATACACCGGGTTTGTTTTCTAACGTCAAATAAAATCGCAGTCTGATGACGTTCGGTGGGCGTTGGCGCAAGGAGCCGCCACCTCTTTTTTTCTTGAAAAAAAAACTTACGCAATAAATTTTTTATCCCGGAAAAAATGACTTTCGCTTGCCCTTTTCTTCTTCTGGCTCCTCCACTCGGAACTTTGAATTGTGGATTGGAGTGCACGAAGATCCCAGAGGCATCGTCATTCTCCTTAAATCTCGCACTACCGGCTCGTCGACGTCGGTCTCTCCAAGTCGATCTTCAGTCTCGATTAATCGTTTCTCGTAACTTAGTTCTCATAAATAATCGATTAATCACGGATGAAATTAGGTTAAGGTGGAAGAGGATACATCTATATCAACGGGTATTGCGAGGTGGTTCGGGGAGGTTCAATTTTTAGATGAAATTAGGTTAAGGTGGAAGAGGATCCATCTATATCAATTACCGCTTACTTTGAATAGCTCATTCTTCACTACTCTTCCTCTTCTTCAGCCCTGTCTTTTCAATATAATTCAGTTCACCTTGTTGTCGCTCATGGAACTGCAACTCATTGTTGTTCTCCATAGCAGAATAGACAAATGAACAATCTTTGAGCAAAAAGACAAGTGTGAAAAAGGAGCCCAGTTTAGGGTTTTGATCGGACGGCTTCGAATTTTAGGTCCAAAAAAAAAATGCCCATTTTTCCACAATTTTCAGGGGGGGGGGAAAAGGGCAAATTTTTTGACAGTATAAATCAAAGTCCGTGTAGATAACACGTCCAGTAACTAATTGACCCATCTGTATGTTAGACCGATTTGTCAGTTAGGTCAACACATCAAACAAAGTTGATTCGGTCCAAAGTATAGATTTTCACACCTATGAAAATTACTGACCATATTTTTTGTAAGTCTCACAGCACGGTATACCAGTAAGAAAAACATAAAGCAACTGTTATGTGGGAGACAAGAGCTGTTAGAAAAAACAGTAACTCCATGTCTCTATGGCATCAGAGGATGAGTTTTGGCATATAAAGCAACAAGACAGGAGTAAATTCAACATAATTCGGTAATTACAATAGCCCCAAGCTCTGTCGTATAGCACACCTCTCTTCCGTGTTCACCATCACCAGCAAAACTTTTTTCTCTATTGACATTTCCAATTGGGAACAGATATTAGTCAGCGAACTCAAATGGAAAGATAATCTAACATATGAACAGCAATGCAATGACAAAATGCTTACCTGGAATTTGGCTGCTTCTTGACGATCAATGTAAGCAAGCAATTCCTCTTGCCTCATTAGTGCCTCGTGTAGTGACTGCATACCACAGGTTTAATATGATTAGCTAAGCTAATGAACCACTCCAAAGTTCAAACACAGGAAAATTTTCGTTAGGAACACGGGCACAGTATGGGAAAATTTTCGGTTGCTTGTGTGAAGGCTTTATTGCACATGAAGAATAAATTACAGGAAAAAGATCAATATGTTCAGATGATTAAGCACATGAAAGACTAGGCAGATTTTATGTGAAAGGTTTTCTCCACAAGCAAACGCTAAAATTGTCTAAGATTCAAGCTGCAGGTAATTTTTATACAGATTGAAGTCCTTCATAACCCTGTTCCCATTTTCTAATTCCATAAAGGGCATGCATGATACTTTATGGGATCAAGTAGTTTTACCTTTTTAGTGGCAATAAGCTCGGCTTCTAAAGCATCTACTCGACAGACAGCAGCATTTAGCAATTCCTCTTTCTCATAGGGCATTGCAGAAGGTTTTGATTGAAGTGTACCAACTTTCTCTTCAAGTTCGCCGAGCCTCTTCATCATATTTGAGAGGAGGTCCGTTTGAGTAGGAGGTGATGGAGGCCACATCTCCATCTTGGTCATATCGTCCTGTGTCTGCAAATTTCGGGTTACAAACCTTCTCACTGCACAAAATGCTGTAAATAGCATAGTAAGGAAGGCCATCAGCAGCATTAAAACCCGAGCATGGATTCCTTCTGGAGTTTTTTTATCATTTGGCACCACGTGTGGCCCTGGATAAAAAAAATTATAAAAAAAAGATTCAGTTCTCCCATCAGTAAAATGCAGTTGCCACGACCTTCATGCAATAAACAATTCATCTCTTACTGTTAATGATAACCTAGATAATGAAATGGTTTCTCTTAAGGAATATAAACATGTAAAAGTGCAATAAGGCACATAATCATTAGAGTTTGCCTTTTCAGGAACATAAACATGTTACAGCAAAGCTAAAGCTATATAGCTTTAAAATTTTCACTCATAATTATGTTTGCATAAGTTTACATATGAAGAAAAACTAACAGTAGCAAAAAGCCTTTGATGAATGTTGAACACTATATGAAAAGAATAGAATTACAGAATAATATATTTGGAATTCTAACCTTTCGAAACATCTATAGAAGACTGCTTCTTCCAGCAAGCATCAACTGCCTTATCAACCATAGGAACATACTCATCATATCCTGGAATACTACCAGCATAGCTAATCTTTGCCTGTAAATCCACACCATTAATTGGACACAAAATAAACATACTGTTTTGGGGCATATCAATAGATGGAAATGATATGATAAAAAAACATAGACAACGTATGGCCGTAACTTTTGTAAATGTTATTCATTGTCATAGAGAAAATGAAAGAAATGCCAAGTGACGCGTGAAACAAGTAAGACAGTGCGACAGACAGTTTACATTCAACTATTTCATCTCTAAACAAGAGATGTAAAAGCGGAGCATAAAAGCAAGTTCGAACATTTTTAAAATAAAAGACTTTTGTTATCACTATTTTTATCAGCTTCCATAGAAAGTATGTAAGACTTGCACATCAAGAATAATAGTGGCAATGATATATGCGAGTAGCTAAAAAACCAACCTCTTCACGCACTGGAGTCAGCCTAAGATATGAAAAGCTCAAGGAAGCCTTGGGCGAAGAAACCTCTTCGGCTTCAGACCCTGACTCAGCAGTTGAGGTATCACTTCCCTTAAGCTGCTTCATAAGTTGAATAGATTAAAATTAAAAGTTGTTTAACTGTATATATGAGAGATGCTAAAAAGGTAAATAAGTATCTACTTACCACTGGATGCTGAGGCTTTGCATAAGCAATCACTTTCCCTTCACTGTTCAAAACTTTTACAACTTGTCTAGAGCGTCGTGCGTCACCATTGAGGACCATCTGCACAGATGTAATAAAAGGTATTGTAAACAAAACAACAAAGGTGTATCCTCTGAAACATAAGAATATCTGAATAAGAAGCTAATATAATTTATAAGGCACTTGGATTTGATTCTCAAGAAGAATAATAAGAAACCTTTAATATTTCAGGATTTCTCCAAGGCCCCTTATCTGATCTAAGGCAACCTCCCTGATCTGCACAGGTGCAAGAGCCTCCAAGAAACTCTGGCAACTCACTGCAGCAACAAGACAGTTTAATCAATCCATGAAACATACATCAACTGACAAGAAAGAAACAAAAAAAGCGTTATGTCTGAAAATATTTATTCAGTTCAAGACATCAAAAACATCCTACACTAATTACCTGGCATCAATTATTTCCAACAGCTTGCTCTGAAACTTGTTTCCAAGAACCTAGACCACGCCCACAACATTAAAGATTTTCAACAAGCCGTTACCAGTTGGTAATATTCAAACTATGAGAAAGAGATGTAGTCTTCTACTTCCGAAAGCAACAATACATACATGGATCTTTGATGTGGTTTTTGGGTCAAGGAAGGACCTCACTGTGTTCCACAAAAGCCTGAATCCAGGACCAGCATTGACTATAAACATCTGACAAAGGGTCTGCATCAAGAGAAGGCATGAGTAAATTACGGTCTTCAGTCAGCTACTAATGATAACTAGAATAATTAAAAAAAATTATATACCTCAGGGTAATTATCACTATCAACCTTCTGCAGCCGTGTTATAAGCTCTCGTGCAGACTTGGTGAAATTCTTAAAACCCTAAGACATGCAAGGGAAACAAGAACAACAACTCAATTCAATTATCAAGAGTAAATACATTTCGCAAACTCCGCTGCAACTTCTACTCTTATAGTTTCAATAGCAAGAACACGGGGGACATACCACACCCTGGACATCAAGAATTGTTGTACTTGAATCTATATGCTTCTTGGCAGCAATAGTACAAGCTGGAAACTTGATAGCAAAGGCTTTCTCAAACTCACAAACATGATATCTGATATAGCGATCCATGGATGTCACTTGCATAAGTTTAACAGGATCAACTTTTCCTAGACGCTCAATATAGACAGGCCTTCCCTCCTTGTCGACACCGTGATAGCCATGGGGGTAGTATTTCTGGACTTCATTTAACTCTTTGAACTCAAAATCCTGATGCCGTAATAAGAGTAAGCAATACAAAAGGAAACGTTTTTGACTAACACAAGCATCTTTAAAAATTACCAAAGCAATCTTAACATTACCTCTGTAATGGTGTCAGCACCAAAATCCCTCCTCCACTGAACCATTTCACTCCACATGTGCTTCGCTTTTTCGAGATCAAATTTTCTTGCTTTCAAGAACCTACAACCAACAATTTCATAATTAACTCATAAACCTAACTAATTTTTCCACTAGACATAAAAATAGGACAAGGAACCAGAAAGATGACCTTAACATCACATGGTAATCATCGAGTTTTGTAGGTAAAAGTTCCTCTAGAAGCAAAGTTTGTCGAAACTTATCAACAGCCTGTAGCTCCTCTACATCACGGACATCCTCTATAGAGACTGAGCTGACACGGCCATCACTCTTCCTTCTGCTACTCTTCTTTCTAAGAGAATGCTTCAACTTTGTAGATGCATTCAATGCTTTCTTTTTCAAAGACCAGTTTCGGGACCTCCTCTCATCTTCAGAATTCTCAAAATCAGATTTCCTCTCTCGTCTATCTTCATGACCAGAAGACCCTTCAAAGCCTAGCAAATAAAGATTAATGCAAGCACATGAAAAACAATAATATAAGCTGACACTGTAAATCCAATTGGTTCAAAAAAGGGGAAAGAACAACAGTAACATCTGTAACTTAAAAACAACCAAATTACTTGTTCAAGTAAGGTACTTCGCCGGTTCAAATCAAAACACGGCATATTTTTGTTGTCAAAATCCCCTTTTTCATACAAAGGAGGGGAGAATTCGACAGCAAAATTGACAGACCCTAAAAGAGTGAGAGAAAAAACAAAGGTGAAGCCCGAAAGGGTAAGACGCAAGCAGACACTCACAAGGCCTAGCAAATCGATCCAACGGGCCTGACATCTCTTCCGATTGTGATAATCAAGTATCCCCGTCCGAAAATTAGCACCTACAAGAACCCACGTTACGATTATACTCCCAAATTCACTTCAAACGAGAATTCCACAATTTCACCAAATTAAGAAGCCCTAACCGACCTTAAATCCCACACACGAATCGCGAAACCTCCAGATGAAAATGGAGTTGGGATCCGGGTTTCTTCTTTCACCGATTGTTAATCGCCGAAACTTCAACCTGACAATCGGATAAATTAATAAATCTGTGTGTTAAGTTAAATTGCTCAAAACTTGCAACAGATATATACTTTCTACTAGTGCAAAGGAAAATTTCGCAGCGACATAAAGAAGGGGAGAGAACAGCTGAAGAGGAGAGAGAGAGGAAGGTAGGGCCCAGTTAGGAGGGGAATAAACTTTTGATTGGAACGTTATTTGAGAGTGGGGCCCACCTCTAGGTTGAATTTTGTCGGGATTACAATTCGTCCCTGTTCCGAATCTAAAAATCGCGCCACCGGCGGTCGTTGGTCAATTGAACCTGCTATTTATTTTCCTTTTGGATTAATTCAATCATTATTATAGAAGATTGTGTGAGTCAATAATTTAGATAGGTTGATCAACAAAAAATCATATATATATCATATAGACTTTATACAACAATAAGATAATTAACTACATCTTAACATAGTTAAAATAAAAATATTTTAATATTTAATAATTTATAATAATGTTAAATAAATTGAATATTATGTATATTTATAAAATTATTTACAATTTTTTGTTGTTGTTGTTGTGCCAATTCCTTTATAAAAAAAAATTGAAAGTTCTGTATTTGAAAATCATATATAGATAAACAATGGCATTTTTTATTAATATTTTTATGTTAGTTTTTATTTTACAATATCTTTTATTATTTTTAAAATATCATTTGCAAATTTTTATGTAAACACTAATATATTATATAATACAAGTCTTTAATGCATATGATATAAGTCTTTAATTCATATGATATGATATTTTCACGTTTATATAGCGTAACATTTAACTCATCTTAAACTACGTCGACTTTTATTACGCTACGTTATTACATTAGCAACATTATTTCATTCATTATAAATATTAAATTCTCTTGGTTCACAATTGTTGCATCAGACCATCAAAATTTTGATTTATAATATATAATATTATAGTGTTATTAATATTAAAACTTTTAATAAATAGAACTTTATATCTATTTTTTTTATTTGTCAAAATACTATTTTCCTATTCTCATATAATTTTTCAGTATTTTTATACAAAATTTTAAATTATAGTGCATAAGTAAATAGTACGCTATATGTTTTATTTTCTAACGTCGAATATTGAGAATTAAAAGGAGCATCGTTTAAAATTGATAAGGTTATTAATTGTTCAACCAACTTAATACGTGTGATTTGCACGTAATTTGATAAAAAAATTTATGCGATAATATAAAATATTTTTAAATTTTATTTTAGCTGGCATCAAATATGTTTATCTAAATGTCATTTGTTTATCTATATATTATTTCATAAACTTTTGTATAATATGTTTATTAAATATAGATTAGGTATATAGTATATATTAATTAATCGGTTAATATTTTAACGAAAATACATTAATCCTATATAATTAATTAATTTGGAAGAAAATATTAAAACTACTATACTAAATAGCTTACATATTTATAATCTTATCGTAATTAATTAAGTAAAAAAAATTAAATTTATAATCCATAATATTAAGATAACAGTGGTAAAATGGTGGTCTTAGAAAGGAAATTACCTAAGCCAATAGATACATATAGAGTTATAATTGATATAAAATAACATAAGATCATTTTTTAAATAAAAATAAGTTTATATTCTCCCGTCAATAAAAATAAAATAAAAAAATAAAAATAAAAAGGGAGATGGCGCAACATAAAAGACGATGTTTTTTATGTTCTCCCCGTCAACAACAAGTGATCTTAATTTGCGATGGTCCAATATAGTCTTATGTGCTTTAACGTGGACATGACAAGTAATCCAATGTAGCTTAATTTTGAAACAACAAGTGACATATTTTACTTATGTTTTAATATTATATAGTAGATTGAATCAACCTCGTACAATATTTAAAGTTATATACCACAATTAGTCTTTTTTCCCGTGATTTTCGTGTTTGTAGGAATTTGGATGAATGGAAAATACAAAAAGATTCAATTATACATGTTAAAAAGTTAAAATGTTGATAAAAAAATGTAATTAATATGAATGTAGGAGGAGAAACGGAGGGAGAGCATAAGAGTAAGACGCATTCGGTAGAAGGAAATTATCGGAATTATAACATTCGGAGATTATTCTCCTCCTAATAATATCACCCTTCACCCAACACGACCCAACTATGAAATAGTCTCATCCATGTCCAGTCATATCATTTGGACCAATATATAAAGAATATTACAATTCCTCACCTTATTTGGTTCAGGGTTTACAGTATATGACGAATTATAGCCTCAAAAATTATACAATGGATATCGGTCCGCGGTCGATATAGTTGTTGTCCAAACAATGGTACAATGGGTTAACATTGCATTCTTCATCCAAGGTGTTTGTGTCATGAATGTGGTCTGTTATGTTGATATAAATTTCTACTCAACTAATATTTTTTGCAATAAAAAGAAATACTACTAGGACAAATATTAATACTATATGGTAATTATATAACTATGTCATTTATCGAATCGAATAACAAGTTTAAATTTTCACGTAATAATTTTTTTTCCAACTATATAATAATAGTTCTAAAATTTCAACTAATACAAATTTCAAGAATGATAATTCCAACAATATGCCATTCATCACATCTAACAATAATTAACATTTTTTAAAACTAATAATAATTCAACTAATAAAAAAAATCGACTAAGTTCCAAATTTTCAACTAATAAAAATTTGAAAAAATTGAGGTGTTGTCACCCATAATTTTTTTAATTAATAAAAGTTGAAGAATGATGATTCTAAAACTATGTCATTTGCCAGATGCCTAGATCTAATAATAAATCTACAACATCGACTAATAAAACAATAAACTAATAAAACTTTCAACTAAAGATAATTCCAAAACTATGTAATTTTTTGATCTTATAATAACTCCAAAATTTCAACTAATAAGAAGTTTTACCTAATAATAACTTTAAAATTTCAGTTATGAACATTTCCAACTAACAATAATTCCAAAACTATGCCATTTACCGAAGCTAACAAAAGAAATTCAACTAATACAAATATTTGACTAATAATAGTTGTGAAATTTCTTTCAAAGTCCGATACAGACGGACTGGGTAGAGCGAGAGTCGTGTGCATCTAAGCGCACATGCATGTTAGGCTCAAGCTCAACACATAAATCAGACGAGGTTTCATCCTAAAAACAATTGACAATAGGAAGAGTTGTCAACCGACCTTATACACTAGACTGGATAGTCCCAATCTTTTGATGTGGAAACTGATTATCTCCAACATTTCAGCTAATAATAATTTCGTCTAAAAAGGTAAAATTTTATTCGTTTATAGTATATATTTTTAATAGTTGAAAATTTAAATTTATTATTAGATCTATAAAATGACATAATTTTAAAATTATCATTCCTAAATGGATATATAGTACGGATGGATTTATGATGATGTGGAAATCAGACTTTTTCAATCGGTGATTTGTCTATTAAAGTAATTAGGATCCAATTGGTGTTGTAAATGTAATGTGGGACAAAAACAAAGTAGAATAGTTCCTCCTATTAGCGCAGGCTTGTGCCACTTTAATTACTTAATAATCATAATATAAAATCATAGGATCGAGTTTCACACCAAACAAAAAAAAGCACACGAAAGGCGTAATAACACGCCTCTAAAAGTGACGGCATGCGCATAAAAATACACATTTTGAGCTTTGGTTTCGGTTTTATTTATCAGATAACCGGGTACTAAATATCGAAGTTGTTGCATAAAAAAAACGTCACAAAGTTAACCAACTTTGTTGCGTTATTTTAAAATTATAATTATTAAAACATTATTTAATCGAATGAAATAATCATTACGGTTTAATTAAAATATAATAAAATATAATTAGAGTCTCGATATGATTAATGTAACATAATAATAATTTTATTTTATTTTTTTTTGGAAGGAAGCATTTGTGTAACATATTTATTATATGTGGCTAAGTTGTTCGGTTGTTTGGATTTGATTTATTGTTAGAGTAGTAAAATATCAAACGTTTTATACATAATTCTAAAAGCTTTAGATTACACCACATGTTTTAAAGTTATATTACACCACATGTTTTATACGATAAGACGATGATTTAAATTTTAAAATCTTTCTCTCCTTAACTTTAAATTCATATTTTGTAGCACATCAACTTTATATCGTATAAAACTATAGTGAGATGAAATAAACCACACCTTATTATTTTGTACTAACCACATACCCTTTGATAAATATATTCCCATAAAAAAACCCTTGAAGCCATAATTGTTTGTAAACAATCGTCCGCAAGTCCTTGTTATTAGGGTGGACAAAACCAAACCAATTCAATTCAAAAAAATTCATTGTTCTATAAAATACGAGATTTAAGAAATTCATTTTGATATTGTATTAATCCGATCCGAAAATTTTTTCATGATCATATACGAATCAGAATTGAAGGCATCCAGATATACATATAAAAAAGATTTTATTTATGTGCAACATATACGTCTTTTTTATCTTTTCGTCGGTGAATCTCTTTTATTTATCTTTTTTTTAATCAAATACGACTTTATTTGATAGAAATCTTAAATTATTTTGTCTTTGAGATTATAATCCTAAATAATAGATAATCTAAGTACAATTAGATCAAAGATTTTATTAAAATAATTTCAAAATTATATACCTTCAAATAATTCTCTCTTGACCCCATTACTTTTTGTTTGACAATAAAAAGGATGTTAACTATGATATGTAGTTTCGGTTAAATACACAAAATTTTACACTATCCTACACTATACAGGAGGCCGACTGTGCAAAATTTAGAGGCTAAAACCTGGAGAGACAGATCAAAGTCTTTTTCACCGATGAGTACTAAATACTGAACCAATAAAATGAAATAAAAAAGCGAGTTGTAATAAGAAACAATGGCTTGTCTGTACTGTCATGGATATTGCAATTTGCAAGCTTGCTTGGCTTAATTGTAAAGTGCAGTGACAGTGATAGCCTTTATTTTAGTTTACTTAGCTTCGATCAAATTTACTGGCCTCTTCTTTTAATAAAGCAAGAAGCCTTGTTGAGAGGGGATTGTGTTCCCGATACGGCCTTCAGCTGCGCCCCACTAGACACGAAGAACAAAACTCAACCCTACACCACCCTCTTTTCTTACTTTGCATATGTCTGATAGATTTTTCTACGATTCTTTCTGTATACAATATGTTCTTTTTACTAGAGGGTAGTTGGAGGCCACCTTGTTCTACATCTCCCCTCGTGAAACCTAAAAAATGTGATTAAAGATTGTGTTTGTATTGTTCCGATTCGGATTATCAAATCTATTTTTTTTTCCCTAACTTGATACTACTACTTAGGAACTGTTTGGACTGCAAGAGCTCCTCAACAGCTATTATAGGCTCAGCTGTACTGCTAATCCTGGCTTGGGCCATGAACAAGATCGGTTGGGTTGCGAGCCCCATAATGCTTTCTCTTCTCCGTTTTTACATACTATAATTCTCCTCCACAACCAAATCTTGGTAAGAGCTTAGATGGACCCTTCCTGACATTTTATGTTGGACAAGGTTTTTTTTATTTTTTATTTTTTGGATATTAACTAATTCTATTGTTTGATGGCTATTGGTTACATCATTGCAGCCTCCACAAGTATGATGTAAGTTCGAGTACAAAAAGAACCTATGCTTTTGGCAAATTTTAGGATAAAAATAATCTGTATTTGGTTTACAAAGCTATAAAAAGGTCATATTGCTTCCATGTTAGTATTGGGAAGAACCCTTGTGACATATCAACCAAACCATACATGATCATATTTGGGATACCATAGATCATCTTTTCCCAAATCTCAGGCTTTCATCTCATTTCATGGATTTCCATTATGGTTGTTGTTTTGTCTTTTATGTACTCTGCAATTGCATTGGACTTGGATTCACTAAACTTGCAGGTTAAACAACACTACAAAATTCAAACATCTAATGTTAGTTTGATTTTTTTTTTTTTACATATTCTCATATATGATGTTGTTAGTTGTTGCATGTGCACTCAAACCCTCACACTTATGTTCTATGGTTTTCGCTAAATCTCTTATTGTCTTTTATTTTCTAGGTTTGTTTGATCATCTCATAGAGCATGAAGATCGGAGGAAGTTTATTAGGGATTAGTATTGGAAATGTGGTAAGAGTTGAGAAGTAATGGAAAAACTTTGAGGTTGTTGGTGACATATTAGTGTGAGGGAATGATGCTTGCCATTTTTTTAATTATCAATTTTCATTTATTTAATTGATTGAAAATAAGGCTTGTTTATAAATTTAACTTGTTAGTCCTCACATTGTATACATTTTGATTTTCATTTCGATATTTGTTAGATTTCTAAAATAATACGAGGTAATGAGATATCCGGATATTATAACCGAATATCTTTTCTATATTAAAAAAGAGTTGCATACTGATTATTTTAACCGGTATTCGAGTCTATTTTTTAATTAACAAAAATAAAGTCACATACTGATTATTTTAATCGGAGTCTATTTTTTAATTAACAAAAATAAAGTCGCATACTGATACCGACATACGACTTTTCTTGCATTCCGGTTTTCAAATAATAACCGCTATCTGACTAGTTTACTGCGACACCTTACACTGCTCAAATAACCGACATGCGATTCGGAAAAAAAAACCCGGTATAAACCGGTATTTTTGTACTAGTGGCGTGAAGGGTCGGTGAAACAACAACATTTCAAAAGAATAAGAAGATCGGTATCTTGCTTCCGACAACCACAATATCGCAGGCGGCCATATGAGTCTCGGTTTAGATGGAAAAAATGGGAAAGAAGAAGAAATGATACTGTAAATATATTTTTTTAGTCTTAATTTTTTTTTAAATAATGAAAATTTTATTATGTAAACTCATAAGGAATTGACTCTTACGTCAAGTTATAAGTTAGGCGGGCAACAAGTTGTGCAGCCAACCCTTTCTGTATAGCAAATCCGATTCTCCTAAAGACTACATCAGAATATCTAGGTGACACAATATTACCATGCAAGACCCGTTACACCCTCTTGAGAATCTCGATGGCATCAGGCGCAAGAAAACCAAAAGTATCGAAAGCGAACGGAAGAAACACATGTTGGTTTTTAAGACAAGCTTTTTCATACTTTGCCACCTTCAAGGAGGCCGCGCTGAGGGCCGCCTTACCCACCACAAAAGACTCATTATCCAAACCAACCAAAGGAGAGACTCTTGTTAAATCAATACAATCATGTTTTTCACCCATCCATCCAAAAACTAACACATCAATACAAGCATGTCTTAAAATATAGGAGAAACTTTCGTTGACCGTGTCATGACCGGACACGGTCCGTGTCCTCGCCGTGTCCTACATCTAAAACGTGTCTTGACAGTGTCGGACCATATTTGACTGTGGGCGAGCCGTGTGTTGCCATATCCGCGTATCCTATTGTTCAGATAACGATCAAAATCTTCTCATTTAAATTTCTTAATTACGGAGGATAATGAACTTTTGATTTGAGAAAGTTTATTATTCATAATATAGTCGTATATTATTATAGTGTGTATTATGTAAAGTTATAAATAAAATATGGATTAAATTTGTGAAACATATAAAGATGTGGATTAAACCTGTAATTTGCCAAAAAATAATATGCGTTGTCCGATTCAGATGCTCCAAGGAGTAAAATGAATACGATGTTGTATTCATGTCAACGCGGTCAGGCAGCGTTGACATAGTTTACGCGGGAGTTTCCATAAAAGCAACCAAAAACAGTTGGACGACTCTCTGTGAAAACATGATATTCTCCCCCATCGTCACATTAAAACCTAAGGAGAAACACCTTAAAATAAAAATAAAAAATAAATAAAAGTTTCTCAATGTTTGCTTTCTCCAAAACGAAAACGAATCTCCTCTTCTGGTTGTACCTGGAAAACGCCGATCGATCCTAATTCTCGTCGATCGTCTTTGTTTATCTGATCAAAATTTTCTTGTATGCTCTTCTTCGATCGGAGTTATTCTCCGCATCGCTACATTTGTGCTTTAATTAGGTTTTCTCCTCTCCCAATTTGAGATTTGCGGGACTATTGTTCTTTGAGATTTGCCATTCTTTTCTCTTCCAGATAATAAACTATTCTGAGAAGAATTGAAAATGGTGAAGGAGACAGAGTACTATGAATTGCTGGGCGTTAACCCGGATGCCTCTGCGGCTGATATTAAGAAGGCCTATTATCTCAAGGTAACCCCCAATTACATTGTAGCATTTTGTTTTTTAATCAATTTGAAGTTGTTTTTCGTAGGATTTGATTAAGGGCACGACTCTTGGTTGGGGGAAAATGGATATATGAATAATATTATAGGAAAATTTGATTGCTGTTTCTTTTTTTTCATTGGGCTGAAATTTTCAGACAGCTTTGGGTAAGTTTGCTGCATGTAGGGCTCTTTGTTATTGCTAGTTTGTTGTTTTAGAGACTATAAACCATTTAGGATATCCCAGGTTAAACCAATCATGAAGCTAAACCCCAAGATTTTGTAACTCAATGCATGCTTGACTTATACCCAATCAAGGCTGCTGTGATTTGTACTCTATCCCTCTATACATGAGCTTTGAAGATCAGTGCAGACTAAACGATGGCTGCACTGTGACCAAAACTTGTCAGAGAAGTAGAAAAACAGCAAAAGTATAAAAATCAGTGTGATTATGTTGGTAATATAGTATATTAGATTGTGACTTACTTTGAAGTACTTATGTTCGAAAGCTGGATACAAATATTTTTTTTAATCAAAGAAAGGTTAAAACGAACTGGAAATTATTTTCTCCAAAGTAACAAGTACCCTTTCTCACTATTAATAATAGTGGGAAAAGCCTGTTAATAGAGATTCCATAATTTCTCGCATAAGACTAGCACAAGTGTCAGTATAATTACCAACTAGTTTCTTGTACTATCACGGATTTTGTTCAACTTCAACAAATTATCCCTTATCATCACTTGTATGATCGGTCTAAATAAACAGAAAACTCTTGAAACTGATAAGTAGTGGCAACATCTTTTTTCTTAGACATGTTTGTGTTATATGTTTCCCATCATGAAATCATTAGATCCATAAACACAAAACATGTCTAAGAATCCATTTCTTATCTAAAGGCTATGTCTTGAAGTCTCTCCGTAACATGTACATTTGTGCCTTTACTCTCAGGCTAGGATATGCCACCCTGATAAGAATCCCGATGATCCGACAGCTGCCAACAGATTTCAGGTAATACATGTTGTTGACCATCTTATTGTAATATACAATGTTCTTTATCTAATCTCATTTATTACCTATCCTCTTATTCTGTTATGGAAGCTAATTCCTGATAATGTGGTAAACTTCTAAAGGCTCTTGGTGAGGCTTATCAGGTCCTGAGTGATCCTGAGAGACGTGAAGCTTATGACAGATACGGAAAGACAGGGATCCCTCAGTAAGTTTTATAATTGCTGGATTTAGTTACTAGCTTGCTTTGATCTTTCTGTTGGTCATTATTATCATCCATTATTCTTCTTAGGGACTTCATGATGGACCCTGCATCTGTTTTTGGGATGCTTTTTGGAAGTGATTATTTTGAAGATTATATCGGTGAACTAGCACTGGCAACTATATCAGCCATTGACATGGAAGAGGACACACAAGTCCCTCCAGAAGTGAGGAAGCAAAAAATTCAAGAGAGGATAAAGGTAATGATACTTTATTTTTATTATGATCTAATTTAATCAGTAATACAACTAAACTTACTTTCATTTATATGATGTAGGCAATGCAAAAGGAGAGAGTAGACAAGCTTGCAGAGAAACTGAAAGTACGCCTTCAGAAATACGTTGATGGTCACGTTGATGAATTTGTTGAATGGGCAAAATTAGAAGCCTCTCAGTTATCCAAAGCTGGTAAGTAGAAACCCGTGCCTCTGTGTAATAGGATGTATCTGATCAATTTGTAGAGCTTAGAAGTTTTCATGAGTTTTCCTGTATTTACCCGGAAATGTTTATATGCTCTTTTTTTAATTAATAATTATTATGACCATGTAGCATTTGGAGAGCCTATGCTGCACACCATTGGTTACATTTATACTAGACGATCTTCTAAAGAGCTTGGGAAGGATAAAAGGTACATGAAGGTACCTTTTCTCGCAGAGTGGGTTAGAGATAAGGGACATATGATGAAATCTCAAGTGATGGCAGCATCAGGTATATTAATCTGTTAATTTGGTGGATAAGTTGCTAGTTTGCTGCAATACTAAAAGTAAAAAATAGTTAAGCTTTTAGCCTGTTGTAATGTATCAACACTTCTGTGTGTTGGGTTATTTTCTAGGCGCTGTATCATTGATTCAAATACAAGAGGATATCAAGAAGCTGAGTCAAGGAGAAAACAGAGAAGAGAACTTAATGAAAGCATTAGAAGACAAGAAAGATGCCATGGTCAATTCCCTTTGGCAGATTAACGTCGTTGACATTGAGACAACCTTAGCACGTGTCTGCCACATGGTGAGTTTCATTATCGTTTTGTCGTGAACTTCCTCAATTAAATTACTGACAAAATATCAGTCTATTTACCATGTAAACCTTAATAGTTCCTTATTATCATCTTGCTATTGGTTGTGAGTTATCAATATAATCAAACAGGCAGTGGCCATTTTAACAATTTACAGTGCTGTCTTTCTTATTGACTAATCCATCAAACTAATAGACTGCTCCTTGTTCTGTATGCTCTTTACATATGATTACTCTGCAAAAATTGATGCATCTTGTTTCAGTGATGAAAAGAGCCAAAGAAAATAGTGAGGAGTGTCTAGTCACTTGTGGTGTAAAACAGAAGCTGTTCAAGATTAAAATTTGATTTGTTGTGGTAAAGGATGGATTGCTGATTATCATATTGTAAAGTAGATAGTTACACTACAATAATCAGTTCCAGATTGAATTGTGTAAAAACTGAAATGGTTTGAAGCTCGAGTCAATTTTGCTACTAAATTGTCTCCTCTGCTTATATTTGATAATTTTGAGAAAATTGACAATATTTTCGACATATGTTTTAGGTTCTGCGGGATTCTACTGTTACAAAGGAGGTTTTAAGGGAACGAGCCAAAGCCTTAAGGAAACTCGGTATCATATTTCAGGTGACATACGCTTTCAACCTGTTATTTGAACTGTCTCATTCAAGTCATATTATTTTTATCAGCATTTACCATTTACTTGATCAAAGGCATATTTTTCATGGCTACATATGCATGTTGATGAGGGATAGTGTTGCATGTTGTTATCTAATGCAAATAGATGGGTTGTTTTTGGATGTATCAGGGAGCCAAGGGTCCTTACAATAGAGAGAACAGTCTCCGCTTTGAAGATCCTAATGTGGCTAAGGTGACTGAAGGTGCTACTCCGTCGACCTAGTTTTCCTAAAGGGCATGCTTTTGAAAACTTCCCAGAACATAACTTGAGGTTTATCATATGGATTTTCACCAATAATGTAAGTAAACTTCTTGTAAAGTGATTGGGAAATATAATAAAGCTATTATAAATAGAATTAGTGACGAACATTATATATATAAGGCTCTTTATATGTTTATAACTGATGTGGTATCATTTTTCACAGTGCATCCAGGGGCATATTCACCCCTAAGTTTGTAGGGTTTCATCCCGGAACAAGAACTAGACAAACCCACTTGAACCAAAGAGAAACATAGATTTCCTCGGCAGGCCCTATATATAAGTTAACCAATTTGAAATTAAAGCTTTTCATTCCTGTATATCATCAACATTTGGCAACCTTTAGGAGTAGAGATCCATGTCTTGTGTTGTCCATAAGTAGTCATCCATCAAAATAGTGCTTAACATTTTCCATTTTGTATGCGGTGGAGGTGATTCTTTGTAGAAACCTTAAAAGTTTGGAATTACTAAGAATTATTTTCGAAAACGAAATATTACCGAATTATTAAAGAAATCTGGTTATTTTAGCGACTAAAATGGAATGTTGGACATCTTTTACCACATGAAAGTAAATTAACTATTTTATTTCATTCCCCTTAACCATTTTCAATTATGCCTTTTTAACTAAACGGATGTTAAAAGTTCATTCCATTTGCATTTTATGGTCCAAAAAAGAATTTAAAAAATTCCATTTGCATTTAATAGGATTTGTCATCTAGGGTTTCGTGTAATATGTGATTTTGGCTGTTATTTTTACAGGGTTTTTATTTGTATTTTACCCTTAATAGAGGAGCGTACTTTGTATTTAGTTATCAAAAAGGCTCTACACCCATTCTTTTTATAATCGTTCGATTCTAAAAGATTTAACACAATCAAAGAGACACAACAATTGGAAAAAAAAAACTAATAATACACCCATTTTGACGGTATTCTTTGTTTTATATTATTAAAATACACAAATTTCAAATTATTTATTAACAAGTGCAAGATACGAACTATGAACTAATTCTAGTACGAAGAATAAAACTATTTCTTTCGATATAGAAGTATGAATAGCATGTTGGTAAACACATGAACGATTAATTAATTAATTGAGTATGAACAAGGCGTTCACATATTTTGACAATGATTTGTTAGTGCGAAACATTGAACTAAGATGGTATTCTAAGTGTTTGGATCCGGTGAACAAATTGAATTTTCTTTTTATAACTTTTAGAATACTTTTCATGGGGAAAAAAAAAATCATAGTAAACGTTATAATTTTGATCAATTTTTTTTATACTACTAATTCAACGCTTCTGGATTTAGTTCAATTAATTAACACTATCCGTTAATATATTTTTTTTAATTATTATTCCCGAATAATGTTTATTGAGCACAAATTTTGTTTGTACATTTTTATTATATCATTTGTTCTTTCAAAACTTTTATACCATTTTCATATAAGTTGTTTCATTAGTTCAAATATTTTATATTATTAACTTATATTTATTGTATTTTTGATAGTTATTCAATAAAAAATACATAGTCCCGATTCATATAAGTTTTTCCATTAGTTCAAAGAGGACCTCTCTCCTCTAGTCTTCTCTTCGGCGACTTCCAGTTCTCTCTCAATTTGCTTCTCCAATTCTCCCCGAGTCCCTACAATTTTCCCCGGGCCCCGGCTCTCGCATAGTCCCTCCAGTTTCTAGATGCCCAATATGCGATATCGAGCCCGAAGCGTTGGAACACTTATATGGGGACTGTGTGGAGACGAAGAATATGTGGAATTGTGTTAGAGCTCAAGTCAGGGTAGATGATTTTTATGATCAATAAGCCTTTCACCGGCTGATTACGCGGTAACATAAACTCTTCCCTAAACTTTAATTCTAGTATTGCTTGGAATGATATTTTTGCAAAGACTATTTGGAAGTGGAGAAACGAAATTGTTTCTGAGCAATACATTAGAAGACCTAGATACTCACAAGGTCATTGAGGAGAAGTGTGCGGCCTACCTGAACTTGAGAGATAGTGTTTCCTTTAGGGACCCCATAAACACTACCACAAGTCTCATTTCTTGGAATACTCTTCCTTTTAGGTGGACGAAGATCAACACTGATGGAGCGGTCAAGCACAGTAAGATGTCCACAACAAGGGGGTCTTATTAGGAATGAACACGGTGTGTGGCACCGGTGATTTGTTCACAAGATCAAAATATTCACGGTTCATATAACGGTGCTTTGGGGCATTGTATATGGTTTTTGAAGTTGCATGGGAGTTAGGGGTAAGATGCGGTGCTGAAAACATATTCACAACTTGCCATTATTCTCGTAAATAAGAATATCTATCGGTGTCACCCACTATTCAACCTGGTTCATAGATGTCAAGACTTATTACGTAGAGCTTGTATTGTTCAAACTCGTCATGTATGAGGAAGGCTAATTATGCTGCGAATTTCCAAGTTACTTTTGCGATCAATTTTGACATTGATTTCATGTATTAATTTATCCTTTCAGGATACAATCTATATTATTGATACTGATGTAGGGATGGAGTTATACTTGATCGATGACTACTCAATATTTTTTATTAATAAAAGTGTGTTCCGATACGTCGGACCCAAAACATTCTTTTAGGCCTAACCACACGACTTGTAATTTCTTATATTGTTTTCATTCTTAGTCAGTTAGTTCTAACAGACGACTTGTAAGAGTATTTTTTGACTTCATTTTTATAATCTATCTTTTATATGAGTGATATTTTTATTTAATTAAAAAAAATCAACAAATAAAACCGATCAAATTACGGAAGTTATGGAAATAAGTGACGACAAAACACAACAAAATTACAAAACGTGTCGTGGATAGAATTAAATTTCCCCAAAAGAATCTTATTTATGTGACGATCCAGCAAGATGACGTATAGACCCACATGGCCTCCTGCTTCAAACACGTGTCCAACATTGTGCTTACGTGGAACGATATGGTGCCCTAACCTTTCCACGTGTCCCTCACATTCAAACAATTAATTTCCCATACTCATCTATCATATCATATATCAGACGACTACAATCATAAGGAGGCGGTGCAACTCTTGGTTTAATCTGCAGATTTGGAAAGTACATTTCATCTCTTGGGAGAACAAAGAAAAAAGAAGTAAAGAGCAGACTTGATTTGATACAAGTTGAAATGGCGCACTTGAGGGACGAGCAGGGAAACCCTATCCAATTGACCGACGAGTACGGCAACCCAGTTACTCTGACCGATGAGCACGGTCGCCCCGTGCAACTCAGCGGCGTCGCCTACAGCGCCGACACCCCCGGCGGAGGTGGTGGGGCCGCAGCTGCTGGGGCCCGTCCAAACGTCATTCCTGGGGTTGGAGATAGCGGCGTCACCTACAGCTCCGGCACCCCTGTCGGAGGTGTTGGCGCCGGCGGCGAGATAACTTCTGGAACAACGGTTGGGGAGGTTTTAAGTGGCGCGGCAGCTCCGAGGGTGGGTCCCACTGCTGGCCACGTTCAGCGCTCTACCAGCTCCAGCTCTAGCTCTGTAAGTCCGTTATATAATTGAGTGATTGAATTGAAATATAAGGTGTACATTATAAAGAATTGTTTTGCAAATTATGCCCTGCAGTCTGAGGAGGGATCGGGAGAAGGGGAATATGAAGGGGAAGGGGAAACGAGGAGGAGAAAGAAGAAAGGAATAACACAGAAGCTGAAGGAGAAGCTCAGCTTCGCCGGCGGCAAACCCAAAGACAAGGAAACAGAGCATATCACCGTGATACCCGGGGTCATCCCAGTGGCAACCGGTGCTACTCCCCACAATATCGCCACCACGGACACGACCACGCAGAAGATGACGGTGGAGCATGTGGAGAAAGAGAAGGGAGGGGCGTTTGTGGCCAGCGAGACTACGACGACCACTGTGACAAGGGAACACCGAGACCAGGCCAAGAAGGGTGTCATTGAGAAGATCATGGAGAAGCTCCCCGGCCACCACAGTAGCCACTAGATCTGCAGTATATCAATTATTTTCTTTCTTGGTTCAGCTGGTTGATTTTATTTTTTTTCTTTTCAATTTGTATCATATATAGGATGCTATTTTGGTGTTTTTTCTTCGATGTTTCTTTTCGTGGCATTTGTGTTTAGAGGATGTTATATGCTAGTTCTAATTTCTTCGATGTTTCTTCTGTAGCTGGTAGGTATCGACATAATCTCCTTCTGTTTTACTCTTGTATGCCTCTTCCCATATCTATGTTGGCATGACATCTAGCAGTTGCATCATATAGATGTAATCACCGTACCAATGTTAAAAAACCCTAGTCGATTTGTCTTTCGTTTTAAGGATATGTCCCAGCATTTCCTTAAAACCTTAAAACCATAATATTATTATGTGTAAATCATAAAGTTTGTGTTTAAATCAATAAACCAGCGAAATTAGTCCCATCCTGGTTCCCAAACCGGGATAGTGCCCGGGAAAATTCATCTAAATAACACATTCATCTAAATAGAACAAATCGGTATAGAACCCTGTGTATTATTTCAGCTCGTTCTGTATAATAGCCGAAACGGGATCTCTATTTAAATAACAAGGTTCAGCTCGATCTCGTCTCATGTATAATAGCCGAAACGGAACCTCTATTCCAGAACCCGGCCATCCCTAGAGAAGTAGAGAGAAGTGTTTACATATATTATTTATATGCTGAGAAAACCAGCCGTGGAACTCTGCCTTTAATTTAGTGAAACTCCCTTCATCCGATGAATCTTCAAAGGAGAGTGGGTTATATCCTTTCTGGACAAAAACCAAAAGAAGATGGGGCTCATGCCCATCAGTATAACTGTTTATCACAAATATGCGCATATGGAAGGAGCTCATATAAAACTAGCAAAAGAATCTGTTCCCAAAACAAAATAGAAAACTAACAAAAGATCACTTTACTCACAACATGATTATAATTATCAAAATGTTTGTAAGCTGCCTTAATCCTAAGCTAGTTAAGATTTATAACCTAAGATCACTTAGACTCGTAACCTGTCAAAGTAGATGATCTAACACTCATCCTAAGGACTATTTATCTTTCTTTTTTTGGTTAAAAAGGACTATTTATCTAGTGCACTTGAGTATGTCATACATGTTAGTTACGCCTACTAGTAGGTCGGTGACCCACTTCTTAAATACTAACACGATAGGAATAAATATTATAGTTGGTCAAAAGGCAAACAAAATGTATGTTTTTTATTTTTTTATTTTTTTTTATCTTAATCATTCTAATTATATTTATACAAGGTGTCAAAATTGAGATTAGATCGAAATTATATTAACAAATTTGAAATTATCGAGTTTAGTTTTGAAAATAATTACTAAGTTAACATTCGTAATTAATAAAAATTGGTTGTTCCGATTATTAAAATTATTTAATTAAAATTATGTAATTAAAAAAGTTTTGGCTTATAAGTTCTTTAAAAAATTTACGTAATTAGTTATCATAAAACATTTAGATAATAATCAAAATAGCTAACAATTATTTTAAAATTTCGATTATAATTCTTTATTTAAATTTTGTATTTCTTCAAATGATTAGAATCAATGCACCAAATATTATGACAATGGTTTATTTTTAGTTTTTTAATTTACAATAAAAAGGGTAATTTGATAAGAACGTAGAAGAAAAAAGAGAATATATTAGACATTTGAAAATGATTTAAAATTTTAAAAGTTTGATTAACATCTATCCATGAGCAAGTTTGAGCGTTCTTTGGCTTCCTCATCATCGGCAATGAAGAATAAGTTTAAAAAGAGGATGAAGCTTGAAGCATCCTAATTTCCCATGTATCATCATCTTCACTACTGTAAGAATCTAACAAATCAACTTCACTATCATCGTCGTCTTCTCCGAGCCGACTTCAATTCGTTCACGATGAAAGCCACGTCTTCGTCGTCAATGTCATCGCCACGCTATCACCATTGCCGTCATCTTCATCACTCATATCACCATCATTCTCATTGTCTCCATTACCTCCTAGGATAGGGCCTAGTATCCGATCTTCGTCTGCATCATCGTCATCCTCGTCGTCTTCCTCCTCACTCTCCTCGGCATCATTAGGATCAAAGTCATCATTTGTGGGCCTCTTTCGACCTATCTCGTAGATCCTGGTTGATGAATACATCTCAGCAGGATCATCGAGAGTGATGATTCCAACGATTGAATATGTGGGTTCCATTGCAAAGTCAAGCACACAGCGATCGACTGAGGTTGTGGATATGTCCGTGTAGTTTATGACGTCTAGAGTAAAGAAAGCAGCAAAAAGTGGAAGCTTGGCACGGCGTGTGTGGACAACTGACATGGCATCGTCGAGGTTTCCGGAGATCCCACACTTTCGTCAAGAAAAGGCAAGCTTCGAAGAAGCCTGAATTTCCGGAGATCCAACACTTCTGAATTTATAATCACCTGTTCATTCAAAGTCCATTTAGAGCACATATCACGAACAATTACAATAGGATTTGATGGTAGTAATAGGCAATTAGATACATTGTTACTTGTTGCATTAGTCGAAACATCATGCCTCTCGATCACCCTGCACATCAATCAAAGCATAAGCAGTTAGGGCAAATTGAAATTACAAAAGAGAAACAATGAAGAATGGGCAATATTATGTAAAGCCTCCCACGGAAGAAACTAATGTTGTAGAAACCAAAAGAGAAACAGTGAAGATCGGAAATATTATAAATCAACTTTCCAACACATATGCAGGAACAAAAATGAAGCACGAAACAAAAGAAAATAAGTATCTATCTCACAATCTAAAATGAATGAAAGTTGATCAAGTATACACGTGTGTACATATATGAAGCTTATTGAGAAAGATATCTTTGATATTTTGTTTAATAAATATATGTAAATATTAAAAGATAATATATCTAGTAAGATTATTGGAGAAGTTTTGAGTTATTTAAAAAAGATAAAATCAGATTCACAATGCAATTTAGATTTTACGTTAAGATTTGTTTAGTGAATCGATATGAATCGATAAAATCATATTCAAAAAAATAGATTTTTTCGTTAAAATTTGGCCACTAAAAAAAAGATTTTTTTTGCTGAAACATAGTATCTAGTTATTATGTGTATTCGTTAAATAAATAAATAAATTTAGCTAACCAATTAACATTTTAACTATTTACTTTTTATCCATTCACTTATTAATTGAAGATTTTCTTAGAAGAACCCGGTCAATTTGTGGATTAAAAGAACTCAATCAATTAAGATGTAAGAGCCTTAGTCTTTGGAGCCATTTTTGGCCTTAGCCGCCTCTGTGGGTTAGTAGAGCCGCCCCTGCGGCTAGAGTAGTGATCCGCCCCTGCGGCCAGGAAATTCCGCCCCTGCGGTTTCCTGTGGCTGCAGCCGGCTTTGTTGACTCTTTGACTCGTGCTTTACTCTTCTTTTCCCTATCTTCTTCTTACCTTGCTGAGCAAGGGTTTCATTGCACTTCCTTTCCCAGCCAATTCACGTCCTTCTTGCTTCTCCTTCTCTTCTTCTTGATCTTGTGTGAGTTTTCTTGAGTTTGCAAGAGAGTTGTGTGTTGTTGTGGTTGATGATGATGATAGATGTTGCTGCTGAGCTTGGAAGCCAGTGTGGTTGGTTGTGTTTTTCCCTAGCCTAGACCACAGTAGTGGTAAGCTCCATTCTTGCTTCTTCTTTCTTTCTTCTTCCTTGATTCCTCTTCCTAGCTTAGGATTAGATGCATGTTGAGGTATATTGATGTTGGTTTATGTATTTATATGTATGTGCTTGGTTTTGGATGAGAGAAGACGTGATTTGATCACGTGAAGAGCCGAAGAGGAACCGCGGGATCACTCTCTGCATTGTCGCCGCCCCCTGCGGTCCAACGAAGCCGCCCCTGCGGGAGCCTTGTCACCGCACCCGCGCCCGGAATCTGCCGCCCCCGCGGCCACTGTCCCAGCGTCTGCGCTAGCGCTTGCCTGCGGCTCTGTCACCGCGCCTGCGGCCGAGCCTTACCGCGCTCGCGGTTTGCCTTGTTCCGCTCCTACGTCCCTTTTGTCACGCATGTGCGTCTTATCCCGGTTCTACCTAAAATAAGGTAGATCCTTTCCTTTCCTAGTATGAGTGGTTTAGTTGCATGCTAGGTATGTGTATGAGGATAGAATGAGGATGATCATGATATAGAGATATGCCGGTTAGGGCTTTGAGGTTTATAAGTTGGATACGATCCTTATGGATCCCTTGGGTCTAGGTGTGACCCCTTTGATGGATATGAGAGTGATATATTGTTATGCCTTGTTATTAGGCAGTGTTGTCCTCCAGATTGGAGTGGACCAGGTTGAGAGTTGATCGTAGTGAGACTGCTTCTGAGTTTGAGGTAAGTCCATAGGACTTACTTAGCTACCATCCCTATATATTGGATGTGTGCATGAGTGGTGTTTGTTATATGCTTTATAGCATGCGTTATGATGATTACCGACCTATGGTATAGTGATTGCCCATTGTATGGCCATGACAACTGTCCCTTTCATCCCTTTGGAGTCTGGGTGGTTCTTTGTGGTTGGGTCAGACTTGGTACACGGTTGGTCACTCCTCATTCCCTCAGGGTACACGGGTGGGTGTGACCAGGGGCCACTTCAGCTGCCATGAGCACCCAGAGGTGAGGGTTATATTCCTCGTGTCACATATATTCATATTGATATATATATATATATATATATATATATATATATATATATATATATATATATATATATATATATATATATATATATATATATACACGCTTGAGTGACTGGACGTTATTAAGATAATAAACCGGGTAAATGTGTGATAGCATGGTGATGTGTTTACTATTCATTGGTGTGTGATTGTGCTTATGCATCTTCTTATATATATATGTATGGTTAGCTAACGGTTTTATACCGTGTTGTAGATCCTTTGCAGGTTAGGAAAATTGCAGAGTGATTCGCTGAGAGCTCCGTACACTGGGTCGATATCGGGGATATGGGATATTTCATATGTACAGTTTATGTTTTATTTGTACTCAACGGTATTTATGTATTACCTTTTGATATATATATATATATATATATATATATATATATATATATATATATATATATATATATATATCAGTTTTATGTTTTGTTTTAATCTATTTGTGTCTTGTTGTAAGATTCAGTGAACTTGTTGTCAGGCTAGGGTTAGGATCCATTGTGAGATCCTAGCCTAGTAGCACCTCGAGTCCTACGGATTTGGAGTGTTACAATTAAGATTTACACGGATTTTTTAATTCTCAATTAAAAAATGATTATAATTGGGTTTAAATTATGTGATATAGAAAATATTGATTTAAGTTATATGATTTAAATTTCCGAAATTAAAAATTTTTTGGTGGACGGGAAATCCTGGCGACGACACGTGGCAATAAGTGTGTCCGCTTTAATATATATAAGATAAGATAAGATAATTTCACTTTTTAAATTTTTTTTTGATAATAATTAGATTTAAAAACCACATTTAAAAATTATTTTGGGGGCTGCGTTAAACCTGACGGCGACACGTGGCTAAAATTGCTTCTTCTTTAATAGAGATACTAGTGTATTACCCGTGCCCTGTACGGGGATTTTTTAAAAACATCGTTTATAAATATGGTAAATTTATATATATATATATATATAATATAGAATTTTTGATATTATATTTTTACTATTATTAATTTATTATTTTTATGATAAGTATGTTACGTAAAAAATTCATAGTATTTTTTGAAATATTATTTATAGTTATTCAAAATGAAAAAATAATTATGTTTTCTATTATAATAAAACATATGTTATAAAAAATATTTATAAACATTATATGCAACAAAAAATAAATAAAAATAAAACTTCACAATATGATTATTTCCTTTTAAAAATAAATAAAAAATTGCTCCAATTATCAGTTTCAAGCCAACTTAAAATATCTTGTTATGATTAGATAATATCTAACTCGAATTCAAGCCAAAGTTAAAATAAAGAAAATAAAAATAAAACACAACTTTTTTTATTTTAGTTATTTACAGCAATTTGATTTAAGAAATAAATCGCAACCAAGTCAATCCAGAGGACGAAACCAACCAATAACTCGGATTTAGAGTTAACAATAATAATGAATTTAAAATGTGCATCTAATCAATAATTAGTGGGTGATATATAAAATATAAACTAATATGGTTTTATTTTTCAGTTAGAATTCTTTGATGTAAATGGGATTGGTTAATATTATTATTTTAATTTGTAATTATAGATTATTTAAATTTTGTTACACATTAAATTTTTTTATATAAGATAAGTAATTAGTTAATCAAAATATATAAGTTATTGTTTTTATATAAAAAATTGTAACATAATTAAAAATTTAGGATAGCAAAAGATATTTCGAAGATACATAATTAGTTCATCGAAATACCTTAGATCCTTCATATTTTTTATTACAAAATATTTATTTTTCTAGTCAAATTTTTTCTATTTTTTATTTATATAATTTAGTGATTTTTCTCCCAAATTTACTACTTGTGGTCTTCCTCCAACTTCATCATTGTCCCAGGAACTAAAAATTTTTAACCCATAAATTCAAACAAAAATCGTGAAATCCAATCAACGCAAAATAAGATACTTACCAATTTGTTTGTTCATGAAAATTAGAATAGATGAGCGATGAAAACACAATCTCAAAATTATAATGGATAAGACCACTTTATGCAAATTCATTAAATCTTATATAGGTAGTCGAGGTTGAGGGGCGTGTAGGAGAAGCTTCGAGATTTTTTAGTTTGATTAGATGAGATCAAATAACAAACAGCAATATCAACTAACAAAATAGATCTTTTGATATTTTTTAAAATCTAATTAAAACAATAATCAAATTGTGTAGATAATGATAATTTAAAAAGAATTCAAAATGTAAAAATTGTTTACGTATTTAAGGAAGATCAGCAGTAGTAAATATTTAGCAAATAAGTAATTAGGATTATAACTATTTTTTTGATGAAGATATTGATCGGTAGAGATTTAGATAGTTTTGTTAGTAGTTTCTAATTTATTTATTTTTATAATTTTAATATGTCCGTCTAAATATCAGATTTATTTATTAATTGATAAATTTTAATTTCTAATTATCAAAAATAATAACTTTTGAAATATTTGTTTGGACTTCGAAAATTCTGACACGTGATAAAAAAGTCATATATTTTAATATATATATATATATATATATATATATATATATATATATATATATATATATATATATAAGTTATACTAGTAGTTCGGATTTGATTTAAGTGTATCTCATTCTTTACCTGCAAAATATCTTTTAAAAATTTTGATTACGATTTACCCGTAAGATATGCATTAGTTAAACTGAACTTTAGGGTACAATTTTATTTAATTTAATTTTACAATTACATGCTAAATTGTAATGCATTTAAAAGGAATTACAATTTATATTAATTCTTTTTGGATTTAAAAATTTGATAATTTAAATTATATAAGAGATCTCGAAAGATTTGGATGAAGATTTAATCGAATAATTTAATTATAAATTTTGAAAATAATAGATAAGTGCGGTTAAAGTTCTCACATTTAAAATTTTTGTATTAAAAATTAGGTAAATAAAAAGGTTAGATATAAAGAGATAAATTTTTGAAAAAAAATAGTGAGATTAAAATTTATCGATCAATAGCTAAAATAGGGTTATGTATAACTAATTTAAATTTATTTGCTTAAAAATTTTCATTTTAATTGTTGTAGAGATATCGATGGATTCAATAGTGTTTAGTTAGTTTATTTATTATTTATTTTTCTGAGTTACAAATTACCTTTTTGTTTTTAAAAAAATAAGAAAATAATATATATATTTGAATTAAAATTCTGAATTAAAAATGTACATCTATTTGTTTTTATATTTTTTTTGTTTTTAACAACTTAAGTGGGTTCACTATCAAAAATTTTTTATAACAATTTTTAGAAAATCCGATTTACAAATTAATGAGCTAAATTCTATATTTAAAATTAAAGAGAATTTTTTTACGATATTACAATTAAAATATAAATGGTTTTTAATTGAAATTTGAGATTTTTTTTTGCGGACGGAAAACCCTGGTAACGACATGTGGCAATAAGTGCGTCGGCTTTAATATATACTAGTGTATTAACCGCACCTTGTGCGGGATTGCGTGTTAAATTTAATTTTGTAATAAATATTATAAGTAAAGTTCTCGGTTAGAATTAAATTTAACTGAAAATGACAAATAGTAATATAGTATTCATGCATCTCAATATATTTATTGTCTTCATTATGTGATTAAGTTAAAATTGTTCTAGAAAATCTAAGAACAATACTTCAAAAATAATTGTGACAAATATGAGAATTTATCAATTTCGTTAACATATAGAAAATATTTTTTCAAATAATTAAAACGGCTAAGATAATTTGAATAGAATAAAAATATTAATCATAATATAAATTGATTAAAATAATGAATTAAAGTACTTAGCATGATCTTCATAGAGGTCTCAACCCCAATACGACAATAGCAGCAATGAACTTTCTCATTCCAATTGTGGTCTGTATGTTAGCATTTTGCCTTCATATCCCCTATAACTTATACACAAAGAGTTTGCGCCTATTCTCTGAAACTTCCTATTCATGAACCCAACCATAGATTGTCACATTTGCTAAAAATCTTATTAGACTCACACCGTGGAAATAAACAGCTTTCAAGTTTCAACCATTCAATTTAATCTTTAATATCCACATCACATGTCCTAATTTCGGGCATCTCTCCAATATTGAAATCCACATCACATGTCCTAATTTCAGCACCTGACTCTCCAATATTGAAACTTCGATTGCTCTCTTGTTCTGAATCTATTCAAAATCGGAAACAGTTTCGCTGATTTCAAACAAAAAACTAAAATTCAACACCACAAAATCAAATGTTCATGGGTAAAATTTACACATACAGATCAAAAGAAATATATTGACAAATACAGATTTTTTAAAAATATCGCCACCTTAATTTTCTTGGATGTTTGTTGTTGAACATCGTTACACCGCCATGATCTCTGATTGGCCACATTTGTTTGATTGTTGTTTCTGGCGCTTTGAACATTTTCCTTCTCAGCGCTACTTCAATTAAGAGAAGCGGAAAAGAAATTCACCGGTGAATAATTGAAAATGCGTAGCTGGCACTAAAATAAGAAAGAAAGCTCCCTAAACCAAATCAAAATAATTAACTCAACAAACAAATAAGAACAATAGGATGAAGAAGAAACCAAAATTCTGAATTATTTGATACATACGTTAAAATAATAATAAGACAAAATCAGCAACAAAAAAAATACTTAGATGAGAATGATATGGAAGAGAATTATGAGAAGAAGAAGTATCGTGAATTTTTTTAAGAATTGAAGAAGACGAAGAAGCAAATATATATAGGCACACCGTACTAAGTGTTCAAAATCAAAAGAAGATTGTTTGAAAACATTCACTAAAAAGATTTGTACAGTTAAATCAGCAGGATCAAAACTCCTTAACAAAATAATTCAAAATTACAGTACTTATTAAATAATAATTATTACAAAATCCAAAAGAGAACAGTATTTTTTCGCAAATAATAATTGATCAAAATAAATTTGTAAGATACGTAGTTAGCATTTTAAAAATTAATTTTCAAAAATTATTTAACCTTTTTTTAAAAACCTTGACATTTAATTTATCATAAAAATTCTAAAAAAATGTGGTTTTAATTTTTTTCTAACAAATTTTTGATTGATAAATTTTACATAAGATTCGTTGAGAACTTGAGATAAGATTGAAATCATCGAAAAATAATTAAAAAATTAAAAAATATAACCGATTTGTTTTTACATTTTTTTTTTGTTTTTAACGTGTGTTTGACTAACAAATTCGATTAAAATATTTGATTTGATCTAATCCTGTATTTGAAAAACCTGACGTGATTAATTTTTTTACACAATTATTTTTTTAAATTCCGATTATACAATCTTGAGTTAAATTATTAAATTGGTAACAAAATCGAAGATTTGATACCTTCTAATAAGGGTTAAAAGATTTGATATAATATCTCTTCAAAACTTTAAATGAAATTTAACCAAAAAAAAAAATTAAAAATGGTAACAAAACGAAGATTTACTTTCTTTTGATAAGGGATATTAGGTAACTAATTTTTTATTTTTTTTAAAAAACTTTTTCAAAAAATTTGATATTATCTATTATTAAAATTTTAACTAAAATTTAATCAAAAAATAAATAAATTAATTAAAATGATAACAAAATGACTCGGTTTAGTTTCTTTACCTAACTAATTTTTGTTATAATTTTTTCTTATAACTTTTTCAAAAGATTTGATATTATCTTTTAACAAAATTTTAAATAAAATTTAACCAAAAAAATAAATTAATTAAAAATGGTAACAAAAGAATTTAGTTTCTTCTTATTATAAATTACGTAATTAATTTTTGTTTTCATTTTCAGAAATTCGAACTTAAAATACTTTTTATTTTAATTTTGTGCCACAAAATATTGATTAAAATTCCGAAAAAATAAATTAATTAAAAATGGTAACAAAAGAATTTAGTTGCTTGTGATAAGGGTTATAAATTATGTAACTAATTTTCGTTTTAATTTTCAGAAAATCGAACTTAAAATAAAGTTGCGATTTATTTATTTTTTGATTAAATTTTAGTTAAAATCAATAAAGTTGCGATTTATTTTTATAAAAATTAAATATATTTTAATTACGACTTTTAACATATTAATTTATTTTAAAAAACAAATTCACAATTTATTCATAACCCTAAATTTTTTAATGACATGTAAAAAAATTATTTGTCAAACCAAAACCTGAGTTAGATTTTTTTTTTGAAAAAATAAGTTATATAATTTTTTTATAAATACGTTGATAGTATGTATCACTTTCAATAATTTTTAAAGTTTGTATTATTGAGTTTAATTGATAGCTGTTATTATTTTGAGTTTTATTTTTCTTTTTTATTAATATTTTTTAGTAAAATTTTGTTTTAATAACTTGACATATGCTATTAATCTTATTAGTTGTTAGGTAATTCTCTATTTAAATTTTATTATTTGCTATTATAATTTTTAACTTAGACATACTACTTAAATATAAGTAAATATCTTTCATTTAAATGTTACTATATTATTATTTAATATTATTAATTTAAAATTTATGATTTGTTTTATCCTTCTTTTTTTGTTATTATATGTGTTACGTATGACTTATTATCTATCTTATATACTAAAACAACCCGTGAATTGATACTTGACGCAATTTCGTACGGTCACCTCATCAATTTTAGAGTGTCATCTATTCGTTAATCGACATCACGTACCCTAACATTTAATTTAATAAATCCTAATTATTTTTGGGATTGATACTAACTTTGACATTCGATTATCTCAAAGGATATTGTCCCAAAATCCTCTTTCCCGATTGTTATTGCAGGATTTAGATTCTTGCTTCATTTCCATTCATAATGTGAAAATTACAGCACTACAACAAGTATCACATAACAATTAAGGCAATTTTCAACATAATGAGATAATGAATTATCAAAAATTTTTTTATGACACGCAATTATCGTCTAACTCGTGCCCTTAAAGCAAAGATCTCTATTGTCACGTGTCGCTCCCAGAATTTACCTCAGCCTAACGAAAATTTTTCAGGCCTCTATTGCCATGTTAGCCCAAAGAAAATTATAATTACGTAATTTAAATCGTTATTTTGTAAATCGGATTTTTTTTAAAAGTTTGCTAACTACTTAACAAACTAATCGATTTTATAGTGCATAAATAAATAAAATTTCTTTACTATTTATAATAATGAAAAATATAATAAACATTAAAAAATAAATATTTTGTAAATCGGTAGTTAGGGATTTAGAAATTTTAAATCAACAACTAAAACTTTTTTAAATCTAACAAAATATCGGGTCATTGATCAAAATTAAAATTTTAAGATTTCAAATCAATTTCTAAGAAGATATGGTACAACAAAATACCACACTTTAAAAAATTATTTATTCTCCAACGAAATTAAAATGCTAATTGGTTAATTAAATTCAGAATTCTCATCAGAATCAACAATTAATTATTCTCCAACGAAATTAGATTTAGTCATATCTATATCTTATTTGTTAACAATATTTGATTCTGTTTAGATTGGCAAACCAAATTCATTACTATATATATCGTTGATTCCATCGATCAAGAAGTGTTAACCATAACAAATGTTTCGTCTCCTATGCATGTTTTCTCACAAGAAACTATGGAAACCATCCAAGAAGTGTTAGATCTTCCATATCTAATTTCGTTGGGTATTAAAAATTGAGTATTACTCTTCATAAATAGAAAGTGCATAGTTCAATGCTTAGGGATAAACTAGTTTAGTACCCGTACCTTGTACGGAATTTATAAATTTTGAACTAAATTTTTTTAATGGTAAATAGTGTATTGTGATCCATATAAAAAATATAATTTTAAATGATATTAATATAAAAGAAGGAATAGATATATATAATAACTGAGAATTTAAAATAAAACAATAATAAAATTATGTAAAACAACAACAAATTACATCATCAACAACTTATATAAAAAGTTATAAATAAATCATTAATCATTACAACTAAAGAATGTAAAACATTAAATAAAAATATATAATTTAAGGAATATTATGCACTATAATTAAGATATATGATTTTTTTTTATTATAATATATCCAAATATTAGCTCAATAGTTTATTTTTGATCATTTTTAAAAATGAAGATTTGAGTGAAGATAAAATAAACAAGTTAAAATTGGAAATAATCTTCCATAATCAAATTTACTAAAGATATGGTTTAATGTGAGAATGACACGTGGTGAAATCCGACGTGGCGTAATATGGTGTTGACAAGTATCAAAAGTTGAGGTGGCTTAACGTGAGAACGACAAGTTAACCTATTCACTTATATTTTAGTATTATACAGTAGATTAGCCTGTACACTTTGTCACACTATTAAAAAAAAGGTGAATACCCCTTATATTTTTATATGATTACTTTTATTTACAAAATATAATAAATTAGCCTGTTAAACAAATTTTTTTAAAGATGATTTTTAAGAAAACGCGTATGTAATTTAAAAACTTTCAAAATTGAAAAGTGACCGTTGTTCCTTATTAGGTTCACAAGATAGCTCCTCCTCTTTCTCTTTCATAGACGATTCTTAGGGTTTCAATCCAGAGATTCCAAAATTTGAGAGCCGACCGACCATGCTGTCTTCGTCTTTCTTGACAAGATCACTCCTCCTCTTTCGCTTTCGAAGGCGAATCTTTCTTCAAGGTTTCATTCCGGAGATTCCAGGCGCAAATTAGTTCATGCGGAGAATTTGACCTAAAGGAATCGTAAATCAAATCCTCAGCATGATGATGGATGGGATAATCAACGAGATGCGGATTGCGTATGTCCTCGTTCCTCTCTTTCTCCATCTTTTCTTATTCTTGCGGAGAATTTGACCTAAAGGAATCGTAAATCAAATCCTCTGGATGCAAAAAGCATGATGATGAATGGATACTCAACAAAATTCGGATTACGTATGTCTTCGTCTTTCTTGACAAGATCGCTCCTCCTCTTTCGCTTCAAAGGCGATTATTTTCTATAAGGTTTCAATCTAGAGATTCCAGGCGCAAATTAGTTCTTGCGGAGAGTTTGACCTAAAGGAATGGTAAATCAAATCCTCTGGGAAGCAAAAAGCATGATGATGGACGGGATATTCAACAAGATTCGGATTGCGTATGTCCTCGTTCCTCTCTTTCTCTGTCTTTTCTTATTCTTGTTGTTGCGATTGTTTTGATCCCATATTCTGGACTCAAACAAAATATTTTGGGGAAGATGAATATTTGCCTGAGAAGTTCTAGTCATTTACTGATTTGGGAAAATGATTTATGTGTACAAGATTGATGGCTTGTCTTCCTCATGTTCCATGAAATATTTCGGTCAATTTCTCATATTTGAAATTGTTTTTGCTGAAAAAGATAGAAACTGTTGCTTCAATTCCCTTATAAGTTGAATAACTTATTCCCTTATTTGAAAACAAATGTCTTGTCTTATGTTTCTTGAAAGTCATTGATACTTGGAAATGATTTATCTAAAAATATTGTGGTCTTGCCTCATGTCCCTTTAGAAGTTTAAGCCATTTACTCATAGTTGGAAATGTTTTATATATTTAAGATTGATGCCTTGTCTCATATCCCTTGAAAAGTTTAAGCCATTTACTGATTTTTGGAAAGGACCGATCTGAAAAAGATAGATACCTTGAGAAGTTTGAGGCATTTACCGATATTTGGAAATGATTTATGTGTAAAATATTGAGGTCTTGCCTGCCTCATGTCCCTTCAAAAATTTCAGTAAAGATCCTGATATTTGCAAATGGGTTTTTTGAAAAAGATGGAAATTGTTGTCTCACCTCCCCCGATATTTGAAAAAATATGGATGCATTGGTTCATGTCCCTTGAGGAGTTTTAAGTCATTTACTGATATTTGGAAATGATTTGTGTAAAATATTGAGGTCTTGCCTGCCTCATGTCCCTTCAAAAATTTCAGTGAAAATCCTGATATTTGAAAATGGGTTTTCAGGAAAAAGGTGGGAATTGTTGCTTCACTTCCCTCGATACTTGAAAGTGATATTTGAATAAAAAGATGGATGCCTTGATTCATGCCTCTTGATGAGTTTTAAGTCATTTACTGATATTTGGAATTGATTTATACGTAAAATATTGAGGTCTTGCATGCCTCTTGTCCCATCAAAACTTTCAGTAAAGATCCTAATATTTGAAAATGGGTTTTCTGAAAAAGATAAGAATTGTTGCCTCACTTCCCCTGATATTTGAAACAAAAGTGGATGCCTTTGTTCATGCCCCTTGAGGAGTTTAAGCCATTAACTGCTATTTTGAAATGATTTGTGTAAAATATTGAGGTCTTGCCTGCCTCATGTCCCTTCAAAAATGTCAGTAAAGATCCTGATATTTGGAAATGGGTTTTCTGAAATAGATGGGAATTGTTGTCTCACTTCGCCCGATATATGAAAGTGATATTTGAAAAAAAAAAGATGGATGCCTTGGTTCATGCCCTTGAGGAGTTTTAAGTCATTCACTGATATGTGGAAATGATTTATGTGAAAATATTGAGGTCTTGCCTACCTCATGTCCCTTCAAAAATTTCAGTGAACATCCTAATATCTGAAAATGGGTTTTCTGAAATAGATGAGAATTGTTGCCTGATCCCTGATATTTGAAAGTGATATTTGAAAAAAGAAGAAGAAGATGGATGCCTTGGTTTTCATTCATGCCCCTTAAGGAGTTTAAAGTCATTTACTAATACTTGGAATTGATTTGTGTGTAAAATATTGAGGTTTTGTCTGCCTCCTATCCCTTCAAAAATTTCAGTAAAGATCCTGAGATCTGAAAATGGGTTTTCTGAAAAAGATGGGATTTGTTGCCTCACTTCCCCTGATATTTGAAAGTGATATTTGGAAAAAAAAAGATGGATGACTTGGTTCATGCCCCTTGAGGAGTCTTAAGTCATTCACTGATATGTGGAAACGATTTATGTGGAAAATATTGAGGTCTTGCCTACCTCGTGTCTCTTCAAAAATTTCAGTAAAGATCGTGATATTTGAAAATGTGTTTTTTGAAATAGTTGCGAATTGTTGCCTCACTTCCTCGATATTTGAAAGTGACATTTGAAAAAAAGATGGATGCCTTTGTTCATGCCCCTTGAGGAATTTAAAGTCATTTACTGATACTTGGAATTGATTTGTGTGTAAAATATTGAGGTCTTGCCTGCCTCCTGTCCCTTCAAAAATTTCAGTAAAGATCCTATATCTGAAGATAGGTTTTCTGAAAAAGAGGGGAATTGTTGCCTCCCTTCCCCCGATATTTGAAAGTGATATTTGAATAAAAAAAAGATGGATGCCTTGTTTTTCATTCCCCTTGAGGAGTCTTAAGTCATTCACTGATATGTGGAAATGATTTATGTGCAAAATATTGAGGTCTTGCCTACCTCATGTCCCTTCAAAATTTCAGATAAGATCCTGATATCTGAAAATTGGTTATCTGAAATAGATGGGAATTGTTGCCTCACTTCCCCTGATAATTGAAAGTGGTATTTGAAAAAAAGATGGATGCCTTGGTTCATGCCCCTTGAGGAGTTTAAAGTCATTTACTGATACTTAGAATTGATTTGTGTGTAAAATATTGAGGTCTTGCCTGCCTCCTGTCCCTTCAAAAATTTCAGTAAAGATCCTGATAACTGAAAATGGGTTTTCTGAAAAGGAGGGGAATTGTTGCCTCACTTCCCCCGATATTTGAAAGTGATATTTGAAAGTGATATTTGAAAAAAAAAAAAGATGGATGCCTTGGCTCATGCCCCTTGAGGAGTCTTAAGTCATTCATTGATATGTGGAAATGATTTATGTGGAAAATATTGAGGTCTTGCCTACCTCATGTCCCTTCAAAAAATTTCAGTAAAGATCCTAATATCTGAAAATGAGTTTTCTGAAATAGATGTGAGTTGTTGCCTCACTTCCCCCGATATTTGAAAAAAAGATGGATGCCTTGGTTCATGCCCCTTGAGGAGTTTAAAGTCATTTACTGATACTTGGAATTGATTTGTGTGTAAAATATTGAGGTCTTGCCTGCCTCCTGTCCCTTCAAAAATTTCAGTAAAGATTCTCATATTTGAAAATGGGTTAAGATTGGAATTGTGGCCTCACTTCCCCGATATTTGAAAGTGATATTTGAAAAAAAGATGGATGCCTTGGTTCATGACCCTTGAGGGGTTTTAAGTCATTTACTGATATTTGTAAATGAGTTTTTGTGGAAAATATCGAGGTCTTGCCTCCCTCATGTCCCTTCAACGATTTCAGTATATATCCTGATATTTGAAAATGGGTTTTCTGAAAAAGATGAGAATTGTTGTCTCACTTCCTCCGATTTTGGAAAGTGATATTTGAAAAAAAGATGAATGTCTTGGTTCATGCCCCTTGAAGAGTTTTAAGTCCTTTACTGATATTTGGAAAGGATCTTTTTCTATAAAAAATTGATGACTTGCCTCATGACCCTTGAGAAGTTTAAGTCATTTTCACCATATATGAAAGCAATATCTGCAAAATGATGGATGTTTTGTCTCGCCTTATCTGTAAAAGATTGATACATTACATGCCTTATGTCCCTTGAGAAATTATTTGGAAATGATCCATCTAAAAAAAGATAGATGCCTCACCTCATGGCTCTTGAGAAATTTCAATCATTTGCTGGGCATTTGAAAATTATATTTGGGAGTTTAAATAATTTACCATAAATTTGAAAGGTATATCTGCAGAAAGATGTTCCTTGAGAGAAGTTAAGGTCATTTACTAATATTTGGAAATGATTTGTGTGTATTGATGTGTTGCCTGCCTCATGTCCCTTGAGAATGAAAATGATTTTCCTGAAAAATATGGAAATTGTTGCGTCACTTTCCCCTGATATTAACAAAACCGATGGATGCCTTGTCCCCTTCGGAAGTGTAAGTCATTTACCAAGATTTGAAAATGATTTATCTGTAAAAGATTTGAAATTATTTGTGTTCAGAGTCATTTACTGTTGTGATATTTGAAAACAATCTAATAAAAACGGATGGATGACTTACTTTTGAGGAAGATTGGTTCAGGCAGTGTCAAATTTGGTTCCACCATACTTGAAAGTAATAAAGGATTAAAAAAAGGGGTAATAACACTTAGTTATTGCATCTTTTATCTCCAGTTTGTTCGATGATGTATGGTAGATGTGTGGGCAGGACATCACCTTGTTCATTCATTTTTATTGTTTCAGTTACTTCAGTCTGATGACTTGCTTCCGAGGAGATTGTTCAGGTAGTGTGAAAAGGCAGTTTGTTATAGATGGCTTCTTGGTAGATGTTGTTCATTCATTCTTATTATTTGGGAGATTTCAATCTGGAATCTGGGTTGAAGCAAGAAATTTTGGGCTAGAATCATGGTCTTGTAGCCAAATGCTGTGGCATACAATGGTTAACTTTTCTTTTGTAATCTGGTTGACCAACAACCTTTTTATCATGTGATTATCTAGTTGGATTTTGAAGTTGAAAATAGAAATTCAACTTTGAATCTTCAACTGTGTGACAATTGTTGTAGTTAGTTTACTCATGTCCCTTGAGAAGTAAAAAATTTTGAAAATTCATTTGTGACAAACTAAGGATGTTTCATTTGCTCTCTCGAGAGAATGGATCAGGAAGTGTGATATCTAGGCCCTCTTTGCTCAATATAGGATACTTTAATATAAAATTGAAAGTGGTAAAGGGAAATTTGGGTACAAAAGCACTTAATGATTGCATATATAATTGGTAAAGTTGTCTTTTTAGTTCATCAAGACAGTTTGGTAGATGTGTGGATATAGGGTACAAAAGCACTTAATGATTTCATTCGTGGTCAAACAAGATATTTGGGGATGGAAATTTTGGTTTTGTGCCAATCATATGATTTTACTACTTGCATCTTTTAGCTCATCAAGAGACGGTTTGTAGAAGACGACAAGTGATAGATGTGTGATTAAGATTTGTTTGTGTGTACATTATGGTTGTCTTTTACATTTTCAGCTATCTATACAGTTGGTTCACTTGCACATGCTCTATTTCTCACATACAAAATAAATCATTTGAGTCTTGCCATCGGAATTTTAGTTCCCTAACTACAGCTCTTCTGTTGTTTGCCCTTTGCATAACTAGTGGGCTTCTCTTAATGAAAAGTCTATGAATGGCGTATTAAAGGAAAATGCGAAGCCCTAAAGTCTTTAGAGGGCTTAATGTGATGAATAGAAGTACTTGCTCCAAGAAAGAGGATATGTTCTTCGTGAATATGGACCCTGAATCAGGTTTGTTTGTCTCCTATATTTCTAGTATAAGTATTTTAACGGATTAGAAAGTGTTGATATGCTTTTACATTGGGTTATCTCTAGTTATTGCTTTTAGGGATTGACGGTAAGCATTTTAGCATGTCTCTCCGGGGTTATCAAGTTTGCTTTTAATACGGTCTATGTGCCTTTATCAAGTTTCAGCATGTCTCTCTGGGGTTTTCTCTTATTTTCATAGTCTGGTATAGCTTTCAGTTTTAGCATTATCAGTAGCTATTGTTAGTAAACAGACAAGGATAAGAAAATTGGTCTTCTGTTTATTTCCAAGGGAAACCCAATATAAATACAAGAAAGAAGCTAGAAGTAAGTTCATCTAAAATAGAGTAGAGTGGCTGAATCTCTATCTAATACAATTTACAAGAAAAAGATACAACTGCAGCTTTACCTTGAGCAACACTAACCTGTGTAGTTTGGCATTGTATATAGTTCGTGTTGTCTAAAAACTGCAAAATAATACTTGCCATAATGAAAATGACTAATGCAAAATTTTCAAGGACTCAAAGCTGTTTTGGACCTTTGGGATGTCATTCTTAGCTCTCACTTGTTGATAGCTGATTCTCAACTCATTTTTGTATTTAGAAAAGATGTCAGTTCCAAAAAACTTACCTAGGCTTTGACCATCTCTTTTACCTCATTTTCTATGTCATTAATCTGAAAACAAGTAATATAGATTTTCTAGTTATGTATTCCAATCTGATTTCCAACAATTCTGTACTCTGTGGTAATTTTTCAAGTGTACTTGAATACCCCTCATCCCTGTGAATCCAGACTGCCCATAAAATCCCCAGAAGAAAGCCCCTATGCTCTAGCTTGCAACTTGTTTGGTGTATGCAGCTACTCAAAGTTTGAACTTATTACCATACAACCCTAAAACACAATTAGTCGCTAAATGTATGACGTACAGTTTCATCTTCCTTACCAAGCAAACATCTTGTTTTCATGTAATTTTTGCCCTCCAGAACCTCTCCCTTATGTGCTTTCCTCTCTAATTTGTGGGAGTATACCTACTCGGTTTTAAGAACTTGAACCGCTATTAAGAGTTAAAAATCGTCAATTTTTAAACAAAAGTAAAAAATATTAACATTTGTTATTCGATTCTCTTTTTTGGTACCTTTATTCATATCTTTATTAAAAATAAACTGTTATAATATGTTAAATTTGATTTAGTAGTATTTCATAACCCGCCGAATTATTTGTTAACTCTAAATTTATCATATCTGGTTATACCTTTATTTTTTTATCTATAAATATTAAATAAAATTTTGTCCAATTTTCCTTAAAAAACTAATAAATAATTACTTATCATCATTTATTAATAATAATAATAATAATAATAATAATAATAAATCTATTTGTTTCAAACCCGCACAAGGTGCGGGAATTACACTTAGGGATGACAATTACACCCGCATCCGATGGGTGTCCGAAAACCCGCCCCGCAAAAACGGGTGAAAACCCGTTAACATGCGGGTGAAACTCGGGTGACGGGTGTAGCGGGTGATGGGACGGGTTGGATACGGGTGAACATCTCAAGACCCATCACCCGACCCACGACCCGTACCCATCACCCCACACCCATCACCCGCACTCCTCACCTATTTTGTTATAACTATTTTTTATATTTTAATGACATAAGACCTTGTCAGCCTTACTAATTTTCATGTCCTGTGAATTTTAAGGGAATATATTTTTTGTTACATATAAATATATTATTACTAAAGAAGATGAGCCAAATAGAGTGTGTTAACTCTCGAGTGTGTTCATAATCTTTTGTTATTTTCACTTTTGGTTCATTCTATGTTTTGGAGGAATGTAAGATGTTTCGGATTGATATTTTTTTTCCTACCATTTTAGTTATTAAGTCTTAAATCGGATTAAATTTATAATTAATTTTAGCTTACACAATTTCAATATGTTTGATTTTTGGTTGAATACTAGGTTAAGAGAACGGGTTTTTTTCACCCGAAAAAAACCCGATCCACCCGTTCACCCGGCAGGTACAGGTAAGGGTGACAAAAGTTACGGGTCGGATGACAGGTCGGGTGAAGATTTTAGGTGACGGGTCGGGTGACGGAAGTGGTACATCCACCCATCACCCGACCCATTGCCATCCCTTTACACTAGTTCAATCATTAAACCTCTACGTCAAAACTTGTCTTCTAGATCAACAAATATGTTTGATTAAAGTATCTTAATCCATGACATTGTCTGGGTTTTCATTCTTCCTGAAAATGACCCATAATTAAAAAATATATATATTCCTTATCGATTCTACGGTCTACACATGTTTGGATATATTAAACAACCCAATATAGATGAAATGATGTTGGAATTTGATAAAGTAAGCAGAAAGGAATTAGTTAAATGTTTGAAGAAGTAGACGCCTGCTGATATATAAAAAAAACATTACAACTTTGGATTGTCTACAAGTTGAGCACAGCCTTCGCTGTAATGTACAAAATTTGAGCAGAAAAATAGTTTGTGTTGAGAAATGGTTATTCTACCATTCATTCTCATCATCTCTTTTGTGTTCCTCTTCCAATTAGCGGTGGCCTCCACAAATGGCAACTGCTCTTACTCCAGCTGCACTACAAACATGGATTATCGGGATCCGATCCGTTTCCCCTTTCGAACTCCAGACCAACCACTGAGTTGCGGGTTACCCGGTTTCGATCTGAGTTGTAACAATTTCAATAGAACCCCCATCCTTTTATTCCCATATGGCCACTTTTTTAATGTCTTATCAATTTCAAACTCGTCACAATACATAACGATCAGCGATCCACAGAGATGTCTTCCTGAGAAGTTGATGCATTTCAACTCTTCAGGCACTCCCTTCTACTTCAAGCGCTTCACCAAATTTAGGGTTTACAGCTGCCCGTTAAGCTTTGAGATGTCTCACAATTACTACTTCTGGTGCCAAGAGGTGGATTGTTTAAGGGGCCAAAAAAGATCCATTGTGTGCACAAATGAAGCCACCTCTTATAGTTCATTACATAATGAGTGTGAGTTCATTGGGGATACTAATGTCGCCGGATCATGGAGTTCCTATAGTTTCAGCATTGCGGATTCAGCGGACCTGAGTTGGGACGTGCCAGACCAGTGTCGACGATGCGAGTTGAAGAACCAGGACTGCCTCCGCGACCCTGATAATTTCACACTCATCAAATGCTTTCGTCGACCCTCATCCCAAATCAACGCAGGTACATTCATTTTTGTTGCATGTCAATTTCATATATATATATTCACCATGACCTAGCTATATATAATATATTTAGGCAAAACATGTAAAACTTAATTAGCTGCTCTACTTCCTGTTCAATCACGAAATAAACATATATAGAGGAAGTTGTCAATTGTGGAATTGGCGTAAGGAATACTGTTTTGAGTGACTCTCCATTCATTTGTCATTAAGCATGTCATCCAATTGAGGTATCCACGTACCTGTGATAAAATTAAGTTGTTGTCCTTTCCCACTAATTTAGTTAGAGATATCTCTATAATCCCGTCCTATGCACCAACGTCTGGATTAGTTGCCCCTTCATACTAACAACAAACAATATCGCAAGAACAAGCAATAGTACACTAATAACCTCTTAAGGTTGGCCGGATGATGGAAGTGGAAACATCATCCCAACACCAGTTAAAAGCTTCAAAACCTGCTAATGTTGTCTTTTAAATCGTGATAAGGCGACGGATGCACTTGCATGAGTGTATCTTCCTGTAGGTTCCGAGCAAGCTTTCGAAGGAAATTATCTTGGGTAAATTATATCATGGGTCTATATAGTACTAATTTGAAACGTTTTTCTTATTAAATTCCTAAACTAATGAATGTCTCGTGCTCATGGTCCTTCCATCACTCCAAGCGTGAAACATCCGTTGGTATATTGACGTAGTAGTTTATATAAAATGATTTGACATTATTTATATATATTTTTTAATATAATAAAAATAATTTATATTAACAACGAGGTTTAATAGGATCCTAAACTAACGAATGTTTTCCAAATTCTAAAACTCACGCAAGCAACATCAACTCACGACCTCTTGATAATGAATAAATTGTCGAGCATCCGTAGATCACAAGAATGGATGCATTATGGATCCTAAACTAATGAATGTTTTATCATATATGTTGTGTACAAACAACTGATGCACGCCGCAAGGGTTGGGTAGCTCCGGCAGGTGCACTCGAGTACAATATTAGGTACTCCCTATACTCAACCATAACAATGAATCAAACTGCGCGCAACTCATTGACAATCTCTGATTCTCTTGGGCATACTTCTATCGAAATAACAACAAACCTACAAATGTCTTGGTGATTGCAAATTAGACCTGGAAAAATCACAAGATAACAGGGTGATGATACGAGTCCTAAGAGTCTCAAAGGATGTTGTCAAAACAATATCCTCCGAACATAGGAGCAATTACGTCGTATCGTCGTCACGTTTGTAGAAAAACAAAGAAGGATGAGGCTTATAAACTACTAAAACCTGGCCCTGAGTGCCTAACTAGGGCGTAAAGGGGCTTATAGACTTGGTTTAAGGCATTATAACCTTATTTTCAAGCATGACACCACAATGACATAATAACTCTCGATTTTACCAAGTGAGGCTCCGTATGGTTGATGAGTCAATGCTTCTTGATCATCTTAGTTGTTTTCTCTTCAATGATTGAAGTTTAAAGGGTCGGTGTCGAAATGATAATAACGATTTCCGTATCAGGGAGGATCACATCACATAATGTATCCTCAGCTTGATTGAGCCGAACCAAACTCCCTTGTAAAAATTTATTAGCCTTGAAAATGGTGTCACCCTCTCCTTCTTTGTAAGTTACGAACTACTCATTTCTTGAACATATATGATAAGATGTCAAAAATTCAGAACTCACACGACAAAATAACGATTACATTCATTATTCATCAAAGCAGTATCCTTGCCAAAATAGGTGTCATCTACTAAAACAATTAGACAAGCTTTTTTTGATGGTTTTTTCTTTGGACATTCATTATTTAATACCCACGCCTTCCACCCTTACAATTGTTACAATTTATCATTCATCTTAGGATCATTTGAAGAAAATGATTTTCATCTTATTTTGTAGTGTGGAAATGTCTCACATCGATAGTATAATACTAAGTGAACATAAAATATAAGCGATAAGGTTACTCCTCTTATTGCCAATTCGTTTTAGGACGAAATCCCGAATATTTGTGTGCGTAGGTTCACTTTGACGTGCATACCCTGCACGTCTTAGACCCCTTGGATATAAAATAAATTAACATAGTATCAGAGCAGGTCCAATCCAGGACCGTTTACTCGTGTTTGGGTTGTGATAAGCGAAAATATGCTATCTGCCCAGTTGACAAAGCTGACCTTAAGGCTTTGTGTCAAGTGTCAACTAGTGCAGGTAGTTGCATTTGAGTTGAAGTTTTGAGTATGGAATGTCCCACATTGATAATATGGCATTGAGTGAACCTAACATATAAGTCGTAGGGTTACTCATATTGTCAATTGATTTTTGGATGGAAATCCAAAGGCTTGTGTGCGTAGATTTACTTTGGCGTGTATACCCTCCACATCTGGTTATAATTCTCTATTCTCTAGTGTAAATAGGAGATTTGATTTCTTTCAAAGTAACATCATATTTTCCACTGACAAGTAGTTGAACCAACCAAAGTTCTCAGAAATTAGGGGCAACTATACCAACGTAATTAAGGAAGCATCATCATCCTTATACTTAACATCAATTATGCCATTAAGTTTTCATGAATAGTATTCAACGGATATAAGTCATAAAATTATATACCTTCTTTCGGTCTCTTAACTTGAGAACTTAGAGATGACATCTTCTACAAGACCGAACATAATTGTCGAATGATGCTTCTCCTTCAAAGTGACCATCTTAACGGCTTCTCCTTCCACTTTTCTGAAACCGACCCCATAATCCATGTCCCTTTAGTAATACACACATCTTGTTATGTCAGAGATTGAATATGTTCCTCCATTTGAACCTTTTGATTTTGATTGTTAAAGGAAACATCTTTCTCACCAGAAACAAATACCATACCCAAGTTCTTTTATTATTTTGTTATAACAAGAATGAAAAATATAAAGAAAAAAAACCAAACAAATAAAAACAAACACATATATACGTGCTTCACAAATATGACTGTGTTACGCGCATAAGATCTAGTCCAAATGTTTATTTGTTTGATGAGAAAATAAGCGAAAAAATGGGTGAATAACAAACAATAACTCAAAACGGGAGTTCAGGTGATGATTTGTTGAGCTATAGAAACAAGTCCTTACAAAGTTTTCCTTTAGTAAAATACATGAATATTTATAGCTTGATTTGTTTTAAGTTAACTTACGATTTGAAATAATATTTGGAAAATATATATTTTGACAGGTGTTGTCATGCTTGTATCAGCAGCGATTTCTCTACCAATAATATTTGGTGTTGTATATAAGTGTTACATCCATCGTATAAGTTCACAAGGAAGTATTCATGGAGTAAGGGTTTCTAGTAATGTAGTTGATGCAACAACCGACCAAAACCATGTGGAGACCAGACGCTCTACAAACCGCGGGGGGCTTGAACAAGCAACACTAGATGCATATCCTGTCATTGTGGTTGGAGATAGTGGTCGAATTCTTATGTGCATGGAAGATAAAGTTTGTCCTATATGTTTGTCAGAATATGAGCCAAGAGATACTATAAAATCCTTACCAAAGTGCTTGCATAGGTTTCATTCTGATTGCATAGATGAATGGCTACACAAAAAGGCAATTTGTCCAGTTTGCCGAACTATGCCACCACAAATATCTTTATAGCTTGAAATTTGTTATTGTTGAATCAATTTCTAGCTTTTATATATATATATATACATATATATTCCACTGAATTTAGTAAACTCACAATACGTTTTTGAAACAAACTTTCCCAAATCTAGAGAGATTTGACTTTTAAAACGCAAGAACACACAAAGCTTACATAAAGCGCAAGAAATCTACTCTAAGGAAGACTCTAGTCAACGAGATCTCAAGAGGGGAGAGCTTGTCTAATCCACTCATCAATTTACAATTTATGAACAATGTTTACATAAAGCGTAAAAGATACAAAGAAATGTAAAAAGGATATCCAGAAACCAAAGTGTAAAAAGAACAAAGAAGAAGAAGTAGAAAGAAAGCATCTATGAAATTCCCTCAAGAATGTAGCCAAGCTTCCAGGGAAGCGAGGTTTAGACGCATATGAGAACACCGGAAAGGTCACCGGAGAAGCACGTACTCAACTCAGATTTCACGACTCTCTATTTCTCTCTTGTGGAACACTCTTAGACTTAAGGTTTCAGGCGAGGAGAAATGAGGAGGTAGAAGCGGTGCAACCTTTGAATTAGCTGTTACATGAACCACACGAGCAACCCATGGATTAGTGGTCACACGAGCAACACATGCTTGCGGATTGATGAAATTAAGTTGGCCTTGATCAAACAGGGCCAATAATTCATTAAATTGGAAACCATCACCACTCAACTCCTTATCTAACCTAATCTAGATCTTTCTATTAAATGAACCCGGTTCTATGCCTCAACCAAACCAAAGCAAACCAAACCATGCTTATTATATCTTACAATTGCCCTCCTAAACTTGGTTCTATATTGTAAACTATCAGTAGTGGATTGAGAGTTCAGTTGTTTGTCACAGACCCTTGTTGCCCATCCCAAGGTTCATCATTTATGTGTAGATAGCTCCTGTAGTAAGCAAACTTGTCTGCAATGACTATCTTTGTGCCAAAAACAAAAGGATTTAAGTCTCCCTTGATCTTTAGTACATGTACGTATTTGTTTATGTCTGACCATCTTCCTAATGTAATGGTATTTGACGTTAATGTTCTTTGTTTTTTCATGATACATTGGATCTTTGCACAAATATAAGGCACTCTGGTTATAAATATTGATGACAAGAACATAAGCTTTGTTTCTCTATTTTTTCCAATAAGCTTGTAAGCAATGGGGCTTCTTTAGCAACTTCAACAACCACCATGTATTCAACTTCCTGTTGAAGACAATTCAATGCAACCATTGACTGTTGTACGTTGAGACTTTCGGGAGATACAATTCCAGTCCATGTAAAATAGAGAGTCGTTGTAGATTTCATGCTATCCTTATGACTAGCATAATTTGAGTCTACAAAACCAACTAGATTAACCCGAGAAGAATATTTTTTATATACAAGGCATTTTCTTTTAGTGCCATACATGTATTTGAACATATATTTCATAACATCTCAGTGTGAAGGATCAGGTTAACATGTATCAACTAAGCACAAATATACCAAAAGCCAAAGAAGAATGAGTACATACTACATGCATAAAAATACATTATAGAACCAACAACAACATCATAAGCCACATTAGACATGTTTTTAGCTTCATCAGCGGAGGGTCGCTCTTTCTTAGACAATTCTAAGTTCCCTCCTCATGGGAAGCACTTTATGCACATAGTTATATTATGAAAGAAACATGGATTTTTTAGTCCTATCCTTAATAATAGAAATGCCTAAGATCTTTTGAGCATTCCCAAGGCCTTTCATATCAAAATGTTTCATAAGATACACTTTATACCACATATCGGACCTTTTAGAAGGAGGTATGAGCAATATGTCATCAACATACAACATTACATATAAGGATCATGTTTCTTAATATTCTTAAACTATAAGCATGTATCATATTCACTTACAATGAAGCCAAGTTTAAATATGCAAGAATAAAATTTCATGCAAATGCCACTGTCTGGGAGAATGTTTAAGCCATAGATAGATTTTCTAAGTCAACATGTAATAACACTCAAATTAGCGTATTTTACAATCATCATTCTATCCCATATGTACCATTTTGAGTTAATAAAGAATATCCTTTTGATTTATTTCTCTTATATTCCTTTTTTGGAGATCTACCAATTGGTCTATGTAATTGCAAGCATTTTAGACAGTTGCAGAGCAAAAATAATACATCTATTGTTAAATGTCCTGATACGCACTAAGGGCTTCCCTATGGTCATCGAAGTCAAAGATCATTGGCGGAAATGACTGATGTCCGAGAGTGAAGAGAAGAACATCGGGAGAAGATCCAAGAGTGGTCAACCGGGCCCACGTCACACGACAAGTAGTCCCCCACTATTGAATTCGACGTTGAAATGATCACCCGATGTTGTTGAGATGATCTTGGAGCAATTATGGACCAAGCCTGAGATGTTACCTCATGAGGTAAAACATCGGCCTAGTGGTCGATCGGTCTGCATCGACGTTTATTTTGACTACTTTGTTTCTATCTAATCTTTAGTATGATCTTATTTTAATAGGAGATAAAATATAATCGGGTAGATTTGATTTTATCTTAATAGAATATAAAATCCTTGGAGATCTAGTATTTTTGGGTTATTTCCGGACCCTATAAATAAGGTTCTTCAACCATTAGGTTAGATATTTCCTTTTCATCATTTTACGAAGCTTTCGAACTAACTTATATATATATGCACCAGACCGATCGTGACACCTGTACCCCGTCGGATGACGGCCCTTGCTTTCATTCAATAAATTACATTCATGGCTTGAACTAAGGTATGAGTGAGTAATATCCCTCTATCAATGGGTCTAGTGAGTCCAACTTACTTGATATATGATATTATGTTGATTCTATATATTGCTTGTATATTTATGAGTTTTAGTAATATCGATTACATTATGTGTTCTACAAAGAGTTACCTTAACTCGAAGTGACAATAGATTTCACACAATTAGTCTATGTAATTGCAAGCATTTTAGACGGTTGCATAGCAAAAATAATGCATCTATTGTTAAATTTTCTTTTTTTTAAAAATAAAAAGTGAACCCGCTAAACCAAGGTTGTTATAATACTAGTAAATGAAATGGCTAAGAACGAGTTTGTTTTAATAATTGATCATAAGAAAATTTGAACATTAAATGATACAATATATCAACCAAAAGACTTTGACCGCTATTCCAATACAAAATTCAACATAATTATGATTCCGAGATTGTTGTTGCCAATAAAGTGTTGTATAGAATTACGAAAAACAATAAAAATAATGGTTGAAGATCTTATTGAATTTCAAAATATTAGATAAACCGGTTATCGAAGGCAGATAAAACGCTACAATATTTCTACAATATTTAAAGTATCAAAACCTTTAATAATAAAGGTCGTAGTATAAAACTGAAAATAATAAAATATTCCAAATCGATCTACGGTCTACACATGACAGAGTACCAAATACTTGTCTGGCGTTTGCTTTGTTCCTGAAAATGACCCATAAGTAAAATATATATTCCTTATCGATTCTACGGTCTACACATGTTTGGATTAAACAACCAAATAAAGATGAAAGGATGTTGGAATTTGATAAAGTAAGCAGTAAGGAATTAGTTAAATGTTTGAAGAGGTAGACGACTCATAGAAGAACATTCCAACTTTGGATTGTCTACAAATTCAGCAAAGCCCTCGCTCTAATATTAAAAATTTGAGCAGAAAAATAGATTTTGTTAAGAAATGGCTTTCCTCCCATTCATTCTTATCTCTTTTGTGTTTCTCTTCCCATTAGCGGTGGTCTCCACAAATGGCAACTGCTCTTACTCCAGCTGCGCTGCAAACATGACAGCTCCTTATTATTATTACTATTATCGGGATCCGATCCCTTTCCCCTTTCGAACTCCAGACCAACCACTGAGTTGCGGGTTACCCGGTTTCGATCTGAGCTGTAACAATTTGAATAGAACCCCCGTCCTTTCATTCCCATCAGGCCAATCTTTTAAGGTGGAATCAATTTACAACTCGACAAATTACATATATATCAGTGATCCCCAGGGATGTCTTCCCGAGAAGTTGATGCAATTCAACTCTTCAGGTACTCCCTTCTACGTCGAGTTCTTCACCAAATTTACGTTTTACAGGTGCCCTTTAAGCTTTGTCCCATCTTCCTTTTACGACTCGTGCTACGAGGTGGATTGCTTAAGGGGGCAAAAGAAATCCTTTGTGTGCAAATATGACGCCACCTATTATACTTCATTACGTGATCAGTGTGAGTTCGTTGGGGATGCCAATGTGACCGGATCTTGGACTTCTTATACTTTCAGCATTGCGGATTCAGTGGAACTGAGGTGGGAAATGCCAGACCAGTGTCGACAATGCCAATCAAACGGCCAGGACTGCCGCCGCAACCCCGATAATTCCACCCTCATCAAATGCTTTCCTCGACCCTCATACCAAATTACTCAAACCCAAACCAACGCAGGTACATTAATTTCTTTTATATATATATTCAACATGACCTAGCTATATATAAGGGTAAAACATCTAAAACAGCTCCTGAATAACATCAAAACTAATTATGTTAGAAATTAAAGATGTTACTCCATTTGAACTTGTTGATTCTGATGGTTAAATGAGACATCTTTCTCAACAAAAACAAATACCTAGCCCAAGATCTTTTATTGTAATGGGAATCAAACATATGGCAAAAATAATCAAACAAGCAAGAACAAACACACGTATTTACCACATTTGGCTACGTCCACGGGCATAAGAACTAATCCAAATGCATGTTTATTTGTTCGTTGAAAAAACAAAGGACAAAATGGGTAAATAATAAAGAATAACTCAAAATGATCGAGAGTTCAGATGATGATCTGTTAGGCTCAAAAAACAAGTCCTTACTAAATTTTCCTACAATAAAATACACCAATATTTATATCTTAATTTGTACTAAATTAACTTACAATTTTGAAATACTATTTCAAGAAAAATACATATATTTTTTGGCAGGTGTTGTCACTATTGTATTAGCAGCAATGGCTCTACCAATATTATTTGGTGTTGTATGTTTATTCTGCATCTATTGTATAAAATCACAAAGAAATAACCGTGGAGTGAGGGTTTCCAGTAATGTTGTTGATGTACCAGTAGACCAAAACCATGTTGACACCGTGCACTCTACAAATCGCGGGGGACTTGAACAAACAACGCTAGACAGATATCCCATTGTTGTGGTTGGAGATAGTGGTCGAATTCTTATGTGCATGGAAGATAAAATTTGTCCTATATGTTTGTCGGAGTATGAGCCGAGAGATACTATAAAATCCTTACCAGAGTGCTTGCATAGGTTTCATTCCGATTGCATCGATGAATGGCTACACGCAAAGGCAATATGTCCAGTTTGCCGAACAATGCCACAACGAATATCTTCGTAGCTTAAAATTTGTTGTCAAATTAGCCATTAGCTTGCATATGTTTCATATTCATATATTAAACTGAATTTGTACATAAAACTAGAAAAACATAGTTTTTGCGATCCATTACTCATGTATATGGTTTCGTTTGGCACCACACAATTCCAAAGTATATCCCTTATTTGGGGAATTTTTGAGAGATTTTCTCAAACAAATAAATTCCTTTTACTTTGTTTGGATACTTTGAAATTTGAAACAATGGGCTAAAGGACATGAATAAATTGTCTAAAGAGGGGGATCTGAGCCCGAACTAAAAAAAAGCACTAGTTGGTAAGATTCAAGACGGGAGACTCGAACTCGACACCAACCCTAAATCCAGAAATTGCACTAGTTTGTAAAGTGTTTAGAAGTTCAAACACACTACTTGGTAAAAGTGTAAAATTCATACAAATTCAAAGCAGGCAAAAAAAGAAAAAGATTTAGAAAAGACTTGGCTTCACTTGTTCAGCAAACATGGAAAAAGTATTAGATTACAAGACTTAGATAGTTTTATCGTTCTTGTCGGTGTACGCTATTCAGACAACAAAATAAGGTGTAGAAGAGTTCTCCCTTACTCATCGCTACGAGCTATTTAGATGACAACGATTGCAAACAAATTTTGGTACAATATCCATCCTTTATCTCATCTTTCCATATGATCACGTAGATTTTGTAATATTGTTCTCCCTTCTTCTTCTTTAAGCAAGTACCAAGTCTTTCTAGTAACGGATGTCTTTTACAAGCTATTACATCGTATAAAACTTTGATTATGTCATTATAAGGAGCCCGGTTATTCTATTATACTTTTCTATTGACCTATTTTTTTTATTAATAAAATTGATTAAATTAAATAATATTAAAAATAAAGTTCAAAAATCACTCATCATATAAATAACTATGTGTAATCTAATGTTAATGTAGAAGTTGAGAAAAACTAACCTATTAAAATATTATCTTCAAACAAACCACCTTTACGATTATTTTAAGTGAAGTCGTCTAATATAATATGAACCATAAATTGAACCACACATACGAAGTATTTTATCCTAAGATGCAATTATTAATTATGTTATAGGATGATACATAGATATATATAATTCAACGACATATATTAGGCAGTTATAACGTTTTGTTAGAAGTCAATTATTACTTGTGTAATTTATATGTTATTAATATCATCTTGTCCTACGAGTTTACATTCATTGAGTCGATAACCTAAGTCGTTTAATAAAGAAGCTATTATATATGTATAAGGACATATTCGGGTGAGAACAACCCATTTGGTGAGAATGAGAACGGATGTGGGTCACTTATTTAATATGGATTAGACGGAAACAAATGCCCATGCGTGCAAAGGCCTAATATATAAAAGGAACAGAATCTCACGCTCTATCGGAAAACAAAAACTAATCACTTCAGTTCAAAACTTCTGCCGAAGAAAACATGAATACTATTTGGGTGAAATGGGAGACTAGGCACTTTTTGTAGTAATGAGCACTAAGTAGGCTCCTTTTCATATCAATGGACAAAATAAGCCCCCATTTACTTATCTTTAAAAATTAAATGAAAGGGCAAAATTAGGAATATTAAATTACTTAAGTCTAAGCCCAATTGGTTTAATGAAAGCCCAAGCCCAATTGTTTTAATGAAGGCCCAAGTGTTTTAATAAAAGCTCAAACCCAATTAGTTTAATGAAAGCCCAATTGTTTTAATAAAAGTTCAAACCCAATTGGTTTAATAAAAGCCCAATTGTTTTAATAAAGGTAACGTCAAATATACAAGCTTCGGACATGACCCAATACACAAGCTTCGGACAGGGCCCAATACACAAGCTTCGGACAAGTCCCAATACACAAGCTTCGGACAGGGCCCAATACACAAGCATCGGACAGGGCCCAATACACAAGCTTCGGACAGGGCCCAATACACAAGCATCGGACAGGGCCCAATACACAAGCTTCGGACAGGGCCCAATACACAAGCTTCGGACATGGCCCAATACACAAGCTTCGGACAGGACCCAATACACAAGCTTCGGACAGGGCCCAATATACAAGCATCAGACAGGGCCCAATACACAAGCATATGACAGAGCCTAAAACACAAGCCTACGCTTGGACCAAATACACAAGCATAGAACAGAGCGTAATACACAAGCTTACACATAGACCCAATACACAAATAGGTTAGGGCCCAATACACAAGCCTAGGACAAGGCCTGATACACAAGCCTATGTCCGGGCCCAATACACAAGCCTATGCCCGGACGCAATACACAAGCCTAGGACTGGGCCCATTACACAAGCCTAGGACCGGACCCAATACACAAGTATATGCCTGGATCCAATACACAAGCCTAGGTTTGGGCCCAATACACAATCCTAGGTTCTCCCCCCAATTGGAAACTCGGGTTACACAAGCCCAGACCCAAATCGAGGTCACACAAGGTATGAGGTACACAAGGTCTATCGAAAATAAAAACTATTATATTGTTACACAAAAATGACGTTCGAAATTTTTTAAAGTTGTACTTAATGTCTACTTACAAACTATTGTTACACAAACATAACGTTTGATTTTACAAAAAATTTTAATTACCCAAGCCCTCTTTCGATTTACACAAGTCGTCTCGATTTTTTAACAAGACCTGCTCATATGCACAAACCCTGTCGATTTATACAAAAAACTCTATCGATTTACACAAGCTGAATAGTATATACATTTGATATAAAGACTTGTTAATGCACAAGTTAAATAGTAGATGCATTTACACAAATAAATGTAAGAACATTGTGGTCCTCACATTTACTAGTTGTAACAACTACAACAACTCTAGTACATTTGCCTTCGGACTTAGACTCAGGACTAGACATTACACAAGTCTAAGTTTAATCGAGTTCTATAAAATAATATAAGTTCTATAAAATAAAATAAAAATTCAATAGGACGGTCATTTAGTCTCGTTTGGTTGTGCAATAATAAACCAGTGATTTGTTCAACCATAAATGGTTAGATGTATTCGGCAGCTAGTGATGAATTATGGAATTTATGGTACCACTGGAACTTAATTAGAGACCACTAAGATCCATCCGTTTGAACTGAAATTGATAGCTCGAGTTGAAAAGGTTCAATTTTAATATCTAGGTTGGCAACAAAAATGAACATTGAAGAAGACATTTTTTTTCCATCTCAAATGACAAGGGATATGCCAACTGGATCTACCACTATGCCCTCGGCGTGACCTGCTACTTTGAGATCTTAGTAATTTGAGACTTCTATCTTCAGTGGGTTTCTTTGTTTCTATTACCTTCCTTTCAACTACTCTTATCCTAGCGGCTATATCCAGCAAGTCAGTGACCTCGATCATCTGATGTTGGAGTAGTGACAGCTTCATTTTTACTCGGTTTGTGAGGGCGGGCAGATTCCTGTATAGACATTAGAGAAAAAGTTGAATATGCTAAGTTGCTAAACACAATCAGCTGATGAAATACTATGGTATGACTACAAGAATAAAATTCAAAATTCAAATGCTGATTGAGCTGTTAAGAATTAGTGAGAAAATCAACCCGTACTAGGTGGAAAATTTTTCATCACCAAAATGTAACCTAAACAGCAAAAGTAGGCTTACTAGTTGATGAAGTATGATGGATATTGAGGAAACACGCAGTTCCGTCTCTCAAGTAAGATGGAAGCTGCAAAAATGGAATCCCCCACACTTCGACAACAACGGGAGAAGAAGGCATATGAACAATGTCTGCAAATTACACATAATATTTACAGTAGTGTACCTTGAGTTGCCGAGTTGCATCCATGAATATGATTACCTACGAATAAGATTTGATGTTTAGATTTGTTCAATGAGGCAAAAGAACAAAAAGAAAAATATACCTTCAAGACAGTGCCAGCAGCTTGTAGTAAGAATGATACTATCATCAATAGAGTCCATAAACCACCTGCTTCCTTGAGTGAGAGAGGGCCATTGCGTAATCAAAGAAAAGTCTAGACAAGAAAGAAACAACATTTTTTTATTAATCATACCACAATTTTAAGAAGTTTTGATTAATTCCTAATACAAAGTTCATTACCTGGATACACGTATAGTAAATTCAGCCATTATAACATTCATCAGTAAGCTTGTCGGTGGAGGAGAAGACGACAAGAGCAACGTCGGCATCGCAGAGAATGCTAATGGGAGATACGAATAATCGGAACAGAGCTTCGTCCGAAAGCTTGCCGGTGGAGGAGAAGACGACAAGAGCAACGTCGGCATCGCAGAGAATACTAATGGGAGATTCGTCGCCGAGAACCGCCGCCAAGAAACCGCCACCACCGTCGCTTCTCTTCCGGAGCCGCCACCGTCGCTTCTCTTCGGAGCCACCACCGTCGTCAGACCTTTCTCTTCTCTAGCCGCCGAGCTCCCTTTCTGATTTGCCAGGGTTTCTCCATGTCTAGTGAATTACGATTTTTATTACATCCCTCTTTTACCCCTCTATTTAACTTGTTTTTGAATTAAAAATTTATCATCTAACTAAAGGGCCTAGTTTATTTTTATGATACAAAATATGCCTTATTGCCCCATTTTCCTCATACTATTTTCACTGAAGTTACGAAAGAAAATCTCAACCGGCATTCAGTTGAAATTCTAGGCTTTGAATTTCGAAAGCGAAAGCAATTTCCATAGGGGCTACAACACAAATCTTCAACACAGTTCTTTTACAAAGATATTCAACATTGATCTTGCAAAAGCAAGAAATCAAAATCAAGAAAATGTCTAAGAATACAGTCATACAGATAACTTACAGCTCGTAACCATCAAATCAAATATGAAGATAAAAGAGAAGATAACTAATAACAAAGTCTTGCAAATATATATTAAATATTAGATTTCTAATCAATTCTACACATATGCGCTTTTTGATAAACAAACGAACATGAATATAATTTTTTTTTAAGAAGGATGGAGAATGGACAAGTACAAAACCTGTAATGATTGTGGTAAATTGTTTAAATTTATTGTTTTGAGCTTTGGGTTTTGCTTGTTAGTTAATTTGTTGTTGTTTACTTGATGATTTTTTTGTTATGCAGGCATTATGTATCGTTGAATCAGTCAGTCTTTTTCGCCACATCGGGGCTATGGGACTCGAACCCAAGAGCAGATTATGTGCATCAATTCCTTGCCAATGGCTCGCTTCGAAAGAAAGAACTCTTCTTTAACACAATGAATTCTCAGTTTTGAATTTAACTTCAACCTCTCCTTCTTCGATCTCCTAAACTACTCCGGAGCAAATGAGAGCGGGTTAACCGACTCAACAAAAAGCCCCGAACCGCTTCGATTGCTCAACTTAAAGGTTGCTTTGGACTTCTTGCTTCCCTGACTTCCTCGTCGGCCACATAGGGGGAAAAAGGGGTTTTTCTAGGCAGCGGCTTCGAAGCTCAAGGTAATAGAAGCCGGGCTTTGCTGGAGCGCTAAGGTTCTAGATCTTGTTCGGACACCTAAAGCGGATTGAGGAATTTCCAGAAATTGTATCATTGTATCTAAATGATTTTCATTCATTTAACGTAAAATGTTTACAAACTTGTAGTGGAGTTCTATCCTAAATATTTTGAGGGACAAGAAATGAATCTCTTAAAAATTTAGTTGTCCTACCATTGAGTTTTTGTTATCTCTAATTCAGAATTTCGAGTACCTACATACACTTGCAAAATTAGTGGAGGAGTCGGTGGAAACTAAAAAAAATCAGCATTTTAAAATGATAAGCATATTGATTCCTCTTTGTATTAAAGTTATCATATCGGTTTCTAAAACTACTAAAAAATGAGCATTTTTAGCAATGAAACATGTGAAGATTGACATTTGCAACAAAATGACAGATGATCGAGTCTCTTGATGATGTTTTGATAATTTATATTAAAAGGAAATTTGTGGAAAAAATTGACAATAATTTGATTATCGATGAATTTGATAAGGAAAACAAGTTTGTTTTACATTTTAGTCTAAAAGACAATAAACTAAATGTTTGGATATTTTACTGTATATTACCACTATTACATAATATATTTTAGTATAATTTCGTCTATCCATAAAAAATTCCCCTGCTATGCCACTACATGTATCCATGTATGACAATGGTCCCAAGTTATTTAGTAATGAATGTGTGGACATGATTCGATGATGAGATGGAGAGTGTTCAAACTTGGAGCTGACCTGGCTTATCCTCGACATTTTTAGGATGTAACCTAAAATAAAAATAATACAAATAAAGATGTTTGGGTTGAAGTTTTCTTAAAACATGAGGAACAACCCAATAATTGTCTTCTAGTTAAGGGGGTTAAATTCTTCCTGAAAATGACCCATAATTAAAATACATAACCCTTACCCATTCTACTTATGACAATAAAAAACCTTGATAAAATATCCTTAATGATATCACTCGGAAAAACAAGTCCAAATCACATAAAGCATATTATAGTAATAGATTGGTTACATCCCACCTTTTGATGAACCGGCCACTTGATATAAATGTGTAATATTTATTATAGGTTCAGACGAATAAAGCATATTATAGTAAGAAGATTGTGGTAAACTATCGATGAACGTTACGTACGTAGTAAACGAATTGAATTAGTTTTTGCATCTGTAATTTCCCGGTAAGGATACGGTCTTGTTCCTAGAAAATTCTTGGTGAATATGACAGCCCTGGCGCTAATATGTAAAATTTGATCACAAAAGTGTATGTGTAGCGTCATTGATCACAAATGGCTATTCTCCCATTCAACCTCATCTCTTCAACCTTCATTATCCTCTCATCCTCTTTTGTGTTCGTAAATGGTGATTGCACATACTCAAGCTGCGTTTCAAACATGGCTTACAATTATTATTATTATTATTATCCGGATCCGATCCCTTTCCCCTTCCGAACTTCAGACGAACCACTGAGTTGCGGGTTACCCGGTTTTGATTTGACTTGTAACTATACGGATAAAACTCCCATCCTTTCTTTCCCATCGGGCCAATCTTTTAAGGTGGAATCAATTCACAACTCGACAAACGACATAGAGATAAGAGATCCACAGAAATGCCTTCCTGAGAAATTGATGCAATTCAACTCTACAGGCACTCCCTTCTACGTCAAGCGCTTCACCAAATTCACCTTTTACAGCTGCCCATTAAGCTTTCTGCTGCGAGAATCCCTTATGTTCCCGTGGTGCGACGAGGTCAACTGCTTACGTGGCCAAAACCAATCCATAGTATGCGAAAACTACGCCAATACTTCTCGTTTATTAGTTTATGGGTGTGACTTGATTGGGGATATCAACGTGGCCGGAGATTGGAGTTATCCATTTGAATTCAACTCTGCGTATTCAGTGCACCTCACTTGGGACACGCCCAGCCAGTGTCGGCAATGCGAGTCGAGGGGCCAGGACTGCCGCCGCGACCCCAATAATGTAACTAATATCAAATGCTTTGCTCGAACCTCACACGGAACCAGCTCAGGTACATTCATTTTTAATTATTTCATGTCAATTTCATATCTATTAAGGACATGTTTGGTATATAAGTATATGATTTTGACATGTTTAAAATACAGAATGTATCATATATCTCATATTTGTTCTTCCTAGCTCTTTCATAATATAAAAACCTACCGAACAAAAAACGAATATTGCTATCATACACATATCTTGAAACCTATATCGTATTGATATCTTATGTACTGTATCCACATATGGGTAACAAACATTCCCTAGATATTCACCGTGCCCTAGGTATATATATAATATATTTAGGCAATGCATATAAAACAATTCCTGAATAACATCCAAACTTAGGTGCTCTACTTCCTATTCAAACACCAAATAAGAATATATAACATCCAAACTTAGTTGTCAATTGGGGACTTGGCGTAAGGAGTACTGTTTTGACTGACTCTCCATTTGAGCAGTTTAGTTCAATTGATTTAAGGACCACGTCGCCTCTCACGAAGAAAAATTATCCTACATGCTTGCCATATCATCGTATATTTATTAAAGGATGAGCTTCTATTACCACATGTCGCGCCCACATTTCTCGAAGTCCAAAAAAAATTAAAAAAGTATATATCAAATTGGTATTTAAAAAACTAATTTCTTTAAAAAAATTATTAAAATACCCAACAATATCTCTTCACCAAAATAATTAAAATTTTAAAAATCAAATATTTTTCTCACCACAATTTTTTTATTCAATAATATCTTTTCAGCAATATAAATTTATTTTAAATTTATTTAAAAATCAAAATATTTAAGATTTGCAATCTAATTTTCAATATCTTAATATATTGTCAACTTTTATTTTTTAATTTTCAATTGAAATATATATTTTCTAAAACTTATAAATTTATTTTAAATTTAATCTTATTCAACATAACGTTACTTTTTTTATAACTTAAAAACTTTACTTATTTATTTAACCTTTAAAAGATCTTAATATTTTTAATTATATTTTTATTATTCAATTGAACTTTATTTTTTCCAAAAAATTATAAACTTTATCTTTTTCTAAAAGCAGTTTTTTGTAAACGATTAACAAAAATATTTCTTGAATAAACAAATGTTTAAAATTAAAATAAATTTGTTTTTTTAGAATAAGTGTTTTTTCATTTTAAAAAAAAATCGATTTTAATATTTCAATTTTTCAGATGAACGTTTTTTGAAAAAAATCGAATTTAAAAATTATATGAAAAAAATGATTTTTTTTACCATAATAATAAAATTTAATTTTTTTAAAACAAAGATCTTAACATTTTTTAACTTATAATTTAAATTTTTAATTAAAATTTATTTTTTGAAACTTATAACTTTTATTTTCTAAATTCAGATTTTTTAAACGATTAACAAAAATATTTCTTTATTTGTTTATAATAAAGAAAATTTTAGAATAAATTTTTTTATTTAGTAATAAGGGTTTTTTTCTTTTAAAAAAAATTTGATATTAAAACTTTTTCGAAAATTTTCAAATATTTTCGAATGATTTTGTATTAAAAAATCATAAATTATATTACAAATATATGGAACAATCGAAAAAAATTTCAAAAAAATATTAATTTATACTTTTTTTAAAAAAGGTTTTTTTAAGCATAAATCAGATATTTTTAATAATTTTCTGCATTCATACAAAAGTAATTAAAAAATCAAAGAAAAAAAATATGTAAAAAAATTTATAAAAAAGTTTCTATTTTTATAAAAATTAATAATATTTTACTAATTTTATGCCTTTTTAAATTTTACTTTATTTTAAAAAAAGAATCCATATTACACTCATAATCTTACATTTGTTAATCACATGCGAAAAAATGTATTCTCAAATCATCACCAAAGTTTGAACTTTTTCTAGAAAAATAAGTTATATTATTTTTTTTTAGGAATATTTTTTTTATTTTGTTAATTTGACATATGCTATTAGTCTTATTAACTATTAGGTAATCATATATCTATTAAAGGAGGAGCCTTTATTGTCACGTGTCGCACCCACGTTTCTCGAAGTCCAAAATCAAATTGGTCAGCACAATTTTTTTATTCAATAATAAGCAATATAAATTTTTTTAAAAATCGGTAATCTATTATACGTTTCTCTATATCAAAGGAGGAAATATTATTACAAAATTGTTCAAATTTTTTATTCAATAAAATCTTTTCAACAATATAAATTATAAAAAATCATCATCATATATTATCATCATGTATATCTATTAAAGGAGGAGCCTCTATTGCCACGTGTCGCGCCCACGTTTCTCGAAGCCCAAAAAAATAGAAAAAGTATAAATGAAATTGGTTTTTAAAATTTAAAATTCAAGTATATATTCAAATTGGTTTTAAAATAAATTTAGCTAGCCATATCTCACGTTTTTTATTTGATTACAGCTAAAAAAATTAGAAAATGATTAAATCTTATCGGTTTTATATTTTAACCAATTTATATAATTTGAACGTTTTAATTAAAATCATATAACGTTTTAATTGTAATCCCCCTTATGTTAATTTTTAAAATTAAGATTTTACAATTAAAAATAAAACCAAAAATCATATTATGTAACCGAATAATGTCATATATATATATAATTCAAAACCGAAAATTTTACAAGAATTTTGTATTTCGAGTTTAACGTGGTTAAGCATTTAAAATTAGGTAATTATTTTAGAGTATTAAAAATAAATAAAAAATAAATATTTTTTTTTAATGTATTTTTGTATATATAATTTATTTAGAAAGATAAATCATGGGTACAATCTTGAGATTGAATCCGACTTTGGTTTATTTGTATTCTAATTTATAAGATAAGTTACTCAACTATATTATCAGGATTTTTTATATTCAATTTAAATTATTGAATTATTAATCACCTATAGTTACAATCAGATTTATCAACCAATCGTGGATATAAATTATATAATATTTTTAGAATTGAAAAAATATATCCAACATTTCTTTTAATTAAACTACAAAATCGTACTTATATAGTGTTTGTTTTCTTAAACGATTATTTGAATTATAAATTTACTAATATTTTATCAATTGACAAATTATTTTCTAATTGTAAAATTTTTCTACCGAACAAATTTATATTTTCACTTTTTCGATCTATAAATATTATCTAAAGTTTGTCCAATTTTTCATTGGAACTAATCAATAATTACTTAATAATTCATTTATATAAAAAATATATATATGTAAATATAAAACAAAATAATGTCAATATACATAATAGCACACTAATAGATCTAACCATTGTTGTTATTCAAAACCCGCACAAGGTGCGGGTATTACACTAGTTTGTAGATTAATAGAGACCAGCCACTCTTGTTGCCAATGAACCCAATGGTTGGGATGAAGGTTCCAAATCACTAAAATGAGGCCCTGAGTTCCTATTTTAGGTCGTAAAGGGACTTACACGAGATAGGTTGCGACATCACAATTCCTCATGAGGGCTCGGTACTCATTGGTCATGGTGTCACGAAGGAGGAGATGGAAGTTGGAAGGTTTTGACCTTGTTTGGTAGATGAAAAAATTAAGGGAAATAAGATTATAGGAATTAATAGGGAAAAATAATTTTTTTTTTATTAATCTCGTTTATTATAAGAGAATGAAGGGATGAAGGACATTAGATCATGAGATTAATGGAATCAAATTATGAGAATTTTATAATCCTATTGATATAAAGATTATTAAGGCTAAAATCTCTCTTTTTTTTAATCCCTCTTCCCTTTTTCATCTCTTTCATCAACAAAAAAAGCTTCCCACATACTTTATCGTAATTTTACTCACAATCATATTCATTTTTACTAAACACTCATTGCACTTATTTTTATACCCATCTTCTTAATTATTCATCTAAATGATTATCTTTATCTTCAACTTCATCTACATAATCTTACATTACCCAATAGACAGACATTTTATCTAGATTAGGCTTGTAGACCTCATGTTAGGCTTTAATAAGAGGATTAGAGATGGAGTGAGTGTGAAAAGTCGAGGTTAGGGCAGGGTCGGCCAATGAATTATGGAGGCCCTGTGTAAAAAATTTAAAAATTAATTATTTAAAATTAAATTTTAAAAAATTTAAACCAAACTAAAACCTAAACATCTATCATTTATTATTTTATGTTACTAAATTATTCATATAAGTGTATATTATTTTAGTTAAAGTAGAAGACGTAAGTTTGATGTGTTAACAATTGATTTACTTGTTAAGTAGCGAATTAAAATGTAAAATTGATAAAAAAAATAAAAAAATAAAAACTTTCACAATATCTTTATTTTAAAAGATATACACGTAGGTGTTAAAGATAAAAGTGTTATAAAATTTTCATTATTTTTTTAGAAGTCTTATCTTGAATTTTTAACATTTTAAATTATAACAATTTTAAATTTTATAATATCAACAATTTATGTATTTGATTAAATTAATAGGAAAAAAAATTCAGTGTTCAACAAATACTATAAAAATCTCTTGCATGCCACAACATTTAACTAAAAATTGATATATTATAACTACAAGTAAAATATGGGTTTATTCTATAAATAATTTATCATCTCAAATATAAATATTTATATCTGCAACACATGAAAAAAAATTATTAAACCAAATGAGTAATTTTTAAGTTGTTTTATGATAACTAGCTTAGTACCCGTGCCTTGCATGGGATGACACAAAACCTATGATTAGAATATTCATATATATATATATATATATATACGATAATATATCACACACACATATATATATATATATATATATGAGATAGTCTATTAGAATATTCGACTAACCTATTTTCTTATATTTAAACAAAAACTTATTATTAAACTAATTAAAAATTATTGTTAAAATATAAAATTATATAGGATTATCCTATTATAAAATTGTCCTAAATAAAATATATGAATAATAATATAATATGTTTCTTGATTATAATAGATTTGTTCAGTATTTCTATTTTATGTAATAATTGGCTTTGTCAATTTTCTAATAAATATATTTTAATGAAATAAAATAAATTGATTATTAGAATAAACAAATAAACAAATAAATAAAAATGTTACTTAACAAATATCAAATTATTTTATCTATATTCAAAACATCCAATTATTTGAAATATAAAAAGTAAATGACCAATGATATATATTGGTTTAAAAATAACTTGAATTAAAAAAATCTATATAATTTATTCTTCTAACACACAAATAGTATATAAAAATTTATTTTTGTTTATGTCATAATTGTTTTTGTATATTTTATATCTCATGTCATTCTCTTAACTAAGAAACTAAATAAAATAAATATGGAAATAGTTGACTTAATATAAATAAGATATATGCAAAATCCGATGTGGCTTAATATGGTGGTGACATGTGGCTAAGTAGTAAACACCATTACCTCTAAAACTAAAAAAAAAAATTTAAAAAAAAGGAAAAAGGAAAGATAGAGGCCCCACATATATTTAAAACTGAAGTTGTTGTAAAGTATTACGTTGGGATAAAAAAGAAAACATAAATAAATAAAAGGTGTGAAACTATACAGAGAAATTAAATATAAGTTTTTTGCAGCGTATAGAGGCCCCACATATATTTAAAAATTAAAGCAATCCATCAAAAACTTGCTTGCTGGGTTTCGAACACGGAGCGTAAAAACTAGAAGATTTTGCAGGAACATCCAACCACTGGACTACTCAAACTTTATTGTGCTTTTAACCGAAATTAAATAAATATTATAAAAAATAAAAATCGAACAAGGCCCTATATAAATTTGAGGCCCTGAGCGGTGGCTCACCTCGCACACCCTCAGGGCCGGCCCGGGTTATAGGAAGCGGTGGTAAGGTGGATGTTCTACCATGGGGCATGAAGGGAGTAGGAGAATCCATTTAGGGTAGGAGAAAGGGTGTCGATGGATAATCATAGGAGTGATGAAGAAGTAGGTTGTGAGGTGGGTCACCGTGAGAGTGAGACAAGGAGCTCGTTATTGAGGTAAAGGGGAAATATATGTCGTATATATTTGAATAATTGTTATTTGATTTAATGTTTGTGAATTCTAACTACTTTTAATTTGAAACCCCTTTCTACTTTAATCCAAACTCCCTTTATATGTATAATGATGATTAATATATGAGGACGATTATAAGATAATAACTCAAAACAGGAGTTCAAATTATGATTTATGGCTATATAAACAAGTTCTTACCATGTTTTCCTACAATAAGAATACACCAATATACATACAATTTAATTTGAAATGAGCTAGCTTACAATTTTGAAATAATATTTGGGAAATATATATTTTTACAGGGGTTGTTCTTATTATATTAGCAGCGATTGCTCTACCAATACTATTAATTGTTGTAAGTATATGTTGCACCCGTCATATAAATTCACAAAGAAATACTCGTGGAGTAGGGGTTTCCAATAATGTAATTGATGCAACAGCAGGCCAAAACGGTGCTCGTGGGGGGCTTGAACAAGCAACCCTAAACACATATCCTATCGTTGTGGTTGGAGATAGTGGTCGGATTCTTATATGTATGGAAGACAAAATTTGTCCTATATGTTTGTCAGAATATGAGGCAAGAGATATGATAAAATCCCTACCAGAGTGCTTGCATAGGTTTCATTCCGCCTGTATAGATGAGTGGCTACAAACAAAGGCAATTTGTCCAGTTTGCCGAACTATTCCACCACGGGTATCTTTGTAGTTTAAAATTTGTTGTTGTTAAAATATGTAGCTTGTATATGTTTTATATTTATATCTTCCACTGATTTTGTATATAATATTGAAAATTAAATATGTTTTTGTCCATTATTATTGTATAAGGTTTTATTTGGTGCCCACATTTTCAAAGTATATCCTTTGTTTAGGAATGTTTGAGATATTTTCTCCTTCGGGCGATTTTAAAGCCTAATGTTGGGATGACCAACTATTGCAATATTGGGACTCTTTAGGTCATCTTTTCATATAATCACGTACGTAGCTTTTGTAATATTGGGCTCGTCTCATCTTCTATAAATACCAATTAGTCTCTCTTGTCGGTATAAAATGTTGTTTCTATTGATTTAGATTTCACTAATAATAATTGATTAAACTAATTACTTATAAATTGAGAAAAATATAACAAAAGGATTCAAACCCCTAACTTATTACACAATATCAGCGCGTCTTACTGGCTGAAATGAACAACAAACATTCCTAATCCAGAGAGTACGACTTCTCCTACAAATAACAACTCTCTATTACTTGCTTAGTAAGATTATATTTAACAAGATTTGAGCAACTTAATTAATAGAGAGTTGTTCAAATGTTGTTATCGTTTTTGGTGTTGTAGTTTCTGAGTAGATTTTTGTAGATTTGAGTTTGGTAAAACAAAAAGTTAAAGAGGGATATATGACAATCAAGCTAGATATGGAGAAAGTATATGACATAGTGGAATGACACTTCATCCGAGCTGTTTTAGAAAAGTTTGGTTTTAATAATAAATTTACTAATTGGACCTACTCGTTACTAATTAATGATAGACGATCTAACCTTATTATGTCGATTGCGGGGAAAATCAGGAGCTTACTTCGCTCTTTTCTCTGGTCCGGTTCACCTACTGGGAGAAGATGCCTGGTGGCTTGGAGCAATGTCTGTAGGCCCAAGAACGAAGGCGGTCTGGACATCAAAGAGGTACTCTCTTGGAACATCACCTGCATTGATAAACTCATATACGAGCTCGACTGCTACTCCGATGAAAACCCAAGTATTTGGTGTCGATGGGTCCACTCTAATCTCCTCCATAACTGCTCCATTTGGAACGTCAACTTATCATCCTCCCATAGCTCCACCTGGCGTGCCATTCTCCAGGTTCGGGACAAACTGCTCACCAAAGGTTCCCACTCCTTCATCACCTCCTTGATGACTGGTACTAATCGAACCTTCAATGGCCGTAATGTCTACAATCTCCTAAGGAACAATGGCCCTACTATTTCTTGGAACACCAACATCTGGGGTGAGCTTAACGCGCCAAGATGCAGCTTCACTTCGTGGCTTGCTGCCCTCGGCAAACTTCCAACCAATTCCAAACGGTTTATCTGGGGTGTCTCCAACTCGAAACTTTGCCCTGTCTGTAGTAACAACGATGAGACTGAGGACCATCTTTTCCTACACTGCCCCACTTCCAAAGACACACTTGACATCTTGCTCAAATGACTCCACATATCACCAAGACAAAGCTCCATAGTTGATTGGCTTGACTGGCTCGGTACATCCAAGAGCAAGAATAACTTCAAAGTCCAACTCATCACCGCCACTTTCACCACCTACTTCTATTTCACTTGGAGGAGTCGAAATGACCTCGTCTTCAACAACACCACTATCAACCCGGTTATGAATGCCCACAAGATAATGTCTCACGTCAATCTTCTTGCCTCAACAATCTGGACAAAGCACTCCCCCTCTAGTCGACAATGAATGAATCACCTAGACATCTCTTAGATCTCTTACCTCTCTGTTTACCACTTCATTGTATCTCTTCCCCTTAGATCTCTTTCTGTAAGCATTTTAACTCTTTGTATTCTCTTCCTTCCCTCTTAACACGTAACCTTCTCGGTTTTAAAAAAAAAAAGTTATGACAATGAAAATAATTAACTAAAATTTTTAACCAAAAACTAAAATTTTGAAAATTCTACATTATGATGATATATTGATGATATGAGTCCGTATTAAAATGTATTAAATCAATAATATCATAAAATATTGAATCATGAGCAGGAACGTCAAGCATTACGCAAGCTAAATGAGTATTACTTGAAAAACTGATAAAAAGGACACCGGGATAACCATCAAGTATTTGCATGGTTCAGAGCAGTTGAAGCCAAGTACAAGGAGAAAATATTAAACGACAGCGTTTCAGCAGCTAGATACTCATTTGGTGGCTGGTGAGTTCCATTTCTCCTCTCTAATTTTGTTGTTATGCAGGAATAGTCCAATTTATCATCTATACTTTTTCTGTTTTTTTTAGCGATCTACAAAATTTTCAATCTTTGATTGGTTCAGATTATGAGGTTCATTTATATATATATATATATATATATATATATATATATATATATATATATATATATATATATATATATATATATATTTTACTTTGAGTGATGTTATTCGCATCCAAATATTTTACTTATGGGGCGACGACGTAACGTAATCTGCATCGGCCTCAATTTGGGGCGGATTCTGAATCCGCTTCCGTCCCAACCTGAGGCGGATTCTGAATCTGCATCAGTCCCATCTTGGGGCGGATTCTGAATCTGCATAAGCCCCAACTTGGGGCGGATTCTGCAACTGCATAAGCCCTAGATTGGGGCGGATTCTGAATCTGCATAAGCCCCAGATTGGGGCGGAGCGGATTCTGAATCTGCATCAGCCCCAGCTTTAGGCGGATGCAAATTGCCGCTTCCGGTGCCGCCGCCCTTCCCCGCTGCCGTCGCCGCCGCCGGTGCCCCCGCCGCCACCCGTCTCCGGCGAACAACTTTTTTGTCTTTTTTTTCTTCTTCTTACTGGAAGAACACTCAAAGAACAGTTTAAGGTACGTTTTATACGTTTTTATCTTTTTTTTGTTTATTTTTTAATTATTTTAATTTTAGGTTCGAAAATCATTAGTTTAGGAAAATTTGGTTAGTTTGGGAATAATTGGAATTGGATCTTTATGAACATTAGTTTAGGACGATTGGGTTAGTTTAGGAAGAATTGAAATTGGATCTTATATGAACATTAGTTTAGGACGATTCGGTTAGCTTAGGAAAAATTGGAATTGGATCTTATATGAACATTATGTTATAATTGTGTATTCCGGCAAGATAATTTTTTTTACAAAATATATCTAAAATTATATAATATGTAAATTTAAAAATGGAAAATTTTATTTGAAAAAAAAATCAGATGGCCATGCAAAACATTAGAGACAAGAAGAAGCGCGATAGTAGAGTTGTCACTGCATCTGCCCGTCGAGTTGCTAAAGCTCGATGGGATAGACTTGCCTCCACATCGGTCGAGGTGCCCGTTGATGGAGTTGTAGAGGAGGAGCCTATTAGAGGGATGTTGGGGCACCATCATCACTACGCCCGGGTTATACTACGGAGGGCTCCGCTGATGACGAGTCACACGGTCACACCTAGACGACATTGTAGGTGGTGAGCATGAGGAGATACATGTCCCACAAGAGCAGCAACAGGATAATGACCATTTCTCTTCTTCAAGTTGTACGGATAATAAAACCGCACACGGTTTTAACCCGACACTCAATTCACGCTCTACCTTTTTTGCCTGCGTGGGGTCAATCGTCTTGGATATGCATGACCTCTTAGAACCGACGGAGTTACGTGGTTGTGGACTCCACATACAACCCTCAATGACAATTTCTCTTCTTCAAGTTGTGCCCCATCAAGTTCAAACTTGCACTTCCACTTCTTCGAATTCTTCTTCCGACTAGAACTTGGATATGATCGGGATCAACATCTTTCAACTTTCCAACATCTCCGTGTCTATCACATGCCAATCGTAATATACGAAACCCCCTTCTATCCAACCATGATTTTTTTATGACCAACACAAAATTCATTGAGTTGGCCATACACCGAGCCCAACCCAATAAGTTTTCTCTATCTGAAAAATATCCACGGAGCTCAAACTTGGACGAAAAATCGGTAGCCATTGCACGTGAATATTCCAAAGCATCCTAATTAAATTAAAATAAAGTACTTAAGTTCGACAATTTCGGATCTCTACTCACATGTGTAAATTAAGGGAAGACAACTTATGATTAAAATATGTTTATTTTAGATTCAATTTATTTAAAATAATTTAAATTTTATTAAATAGTTCACAAATATACAAATGGTATCCATTTTGCTCAAATAAACGCAATCTGGGACGGAAACGCAATCTGCATCCGCCCCAAGCTGGGGCGGAAGCGGATTCTGAATCTGCATAAGCCCCAGATTGGGACGGATTCTGAATCTGCATCAGCCCCAGATTGGGGCGGATTCTGAATCTGCATCAGCCCCATCTTGGGGCGGATGTAGATTGCGTTTCCGTAGTGCGGTTAGTGATTTTTGTCCGCCCGAATAGTAATTATGTTTTACTTTTTAGTGACAAATTCTTCTCTAGCACCAGTTGTGGACATTGGCAAGATGTCCAGTGAAAACATAATCGAGAATGAAGAAAGAAACTTGAGAACTCAACTGCAAATACACTTCCACTGGAGATGAATATGGATAAGAAACCAAAAAAGGAGGAAACCAATTATACAGTTCCCTTCTACAAGCTTTTCGCCTTTTCAGATACGGCTGATAAAATCTTAATGGTCATTGGCTCCATTGGTGCTGTTGGTAATGGTGCTTGTATGCCTTTAATGACCATCATTTTCGGTCAGCTAATCAATGCTTTCGGCCAAAATCAGAAATCTCAGCATGTCATTCATGTTGTTTCAGAGGTACAATCTAACTACAATCACTCTCCTTCTTGATTTTCTTTATATGATGATCCTGATCTGAAATTATTTTCCATCGGTGGCCCTTAAATTTGTCTACTTAGCAATAGGAGTTGGAGTTGCAGCATCTCTCCGTAACCATATTTTATCATACAAAATGCTAAAATCTCTAAGAATAATAAGCTCATGATTAATATATGTGTTCTTTGCTCTTGGCAGAGGTGGTCTGCTGGATGGTTACAGGAGAAAGACAATCAGCAAGGATACGCAATCAGTATTTGGAAGCTATATTAAGACAAGATATAGCCTTCTTTGACAAAGATACAAACACCGGAGAAGTTGTTGGTAGGATGTCTGGTGATACCGTCCTCATACAAGATGCCATGGGCGAGAAGGTAAGCAAAACACAAACTTTCTAGTTTGTATCTCTTAGTTCCCGTGTGCCTGTTACTTCGGAAATCGAAACGGAATGAAAATGAATCTACTCCATACATGTACCCATTGTTCATGAAATTTGTTGGAATCATTGCTTGTGTTTTATGCAAAATGCATTTGCTTTCCTTCAATTTTGTTTGTAGGGTAATCAAGTTTTACTACAATTACTTTAAACTACAAGGAAAAAATTTTCATGAACAAGGGTATAGACATGGACTAGATTCGTCTCCATTCCATTTCTGTTTCCGGAGTTAAAATCAAAGGGGCCGTTATTCTCTAGATTCTAAAACCGGTTGTATTGGTTGTAGGGTGGAAAGTTGTTACAATTGATTGCAACATTCATATATAGATATATATAGAGAGAGTTTGTATTTCTAAATCTAGATTCTAAAACCGGTTGTATTGGCTGTAGGTTGGAAAGTTGTTACAGTTGATAGCGACATTCATAGGAGGCTTTGTCATAGCATTTGTTCAGGGCTGACTACTTACTCTAGTGATGCTCTCTTGCATTCCCCTTGTTGTAGCTGCTGGTGGAGCTATGGCTGTAATTGTATCCAAGATGTCTTCAAGAGGACAAGCTGCATATGCTAAGGCAGCAGTTGTAGTTGAGCAGACTATTGGCACAATTAGAACAGTGAGATTGAATTTTTTAACTTGCAAAGTATTTTTTATCTGTCAGTTAAACCTGAAATGAATATTTTTTTGTTCAGGTTGTATCTTTTACTGGTGAAAAACATGCTGTGGAAAACTACAACAAGACTATTGTTAGTGCTTATCACTCTAGTGTCCAAGAAGGGTTGGCTACTGGTTTGGGTCTTGGAGTTCTTATGTTTGTCATTTTCGATAGTTATTCTTTCGCTGTATGGTTTGGTGCTAAACTTATCATCATGAAAGGCTACACCGGTGGTAGTGTTTTCAATGTGATTATCGCTGTTTTGACTGGTTCCATGTGAGTTCAATCCTAAATTAAGTATATATTGAGTTTTTTTTTGTTTTTTTTATAGATACCCATATCTGTTATCTGGATACAAATGTCAAAGAGGCCCCTCAATACTAATGGCATGATGATTTATTTATTTATTTTTATTATGGTAGGTCATTGGGCCAAATATCCCCTTGCTTGAGTGCATTTGCTGCAGGGCAAGCTGCAGCATACAAGATGTTTGAGACTATTAATAAAAAACCAGAAATTGATGCATCTGATTTAAAAGGGAAAGTACTGGAAGATATCCATGGTGATGTTGAGTTGCGAGACATTTACTTCAGTTATCCTGCTAGACCAGATGAGCCAATTTTTAGAGGATTTTCTCTTTACATCAATAGTGGTTGGTTGGACAAAGTGGAAGCGGAAAATCAACAGTTATTAGTCTTGTAGAGAGATTTTATGACCCACAAGCTGGTCAGGTTCTTATTGATGGTATAAATCTTAAGGAATTCCAACTTAAATGGATTCGACAAAAAATTGGCCTTGTTAGCCAATAACCTGTGTTGTTTGCTTCTACAATTAGAGAAAATATTGTGTATGGAAAGGATGGCGCAACCGGATCAGAGATAAGAGCTGCAACTGAGCTAGCAAATGCAGCAAAGTTTATTGATAAACTCCCAAAGGTTAGAAAATTAAAAACATTTTATTATGTCAAATGTATTGTATAAGATGTCTCTATTAACATTGACTATGTATTGTACAGGGACTAGACACCTTAGTTGGTGAGCACGGAACTCAACTGTCAGGTGGACAAAAGCAGAGAGTCGCCATAGCGAGAGCTATCTTGAAAGACCCGAGAATTTTACTTCTTGATGAAGCTACTAGTGCACTTGATGCAGAATCTGAAAGGATTGTGCAAGAGGCTTTAGATAGGATCATGGTCAATCGAACCACTGTCGTAGTTGCTCATCGCTTAAGTACTGTTAGAAATGCTCATATGATTGCCGTTATTCATCAAGGAAAAGTAGTTGAGAAAGGTTATTCTTTTACCTTACCTACTTTTATATATATATCTTCGTTTTTTCCTTAAATATTTGCATAAAAATTCTTCATTTATTAACTTAAACGTTATTTATTACCTAAAATATTTAATCTGGATCAGTCATTACATTACATTGTTTTTGTGAGAGGCCGGATCATACTCCCTACTATAATTTGGTTCATTCATATATATATATATATATATATATAATCTGTATCATTCACTATATTACATATGTTTCTAATATATATATATAAAGTGCAACCTTAACTTTCATGTACTGTACAGGGACACACACACACTCAGAACTGCTCAAGGATCGCGAAGGCGCATTCTCGCAGCTTATAAAATTACAAGAAATGAGAAAGGAGAGTGAACCAGCAGAAATCTCAAAGTCAATAAGTCAACGACGAGCATCTTCTTTGAGATCATTGAGTAGAGGATCACCAGGCAGAAGTGGAAGTCGACGAACATTAGCATCGGTACATTAATCGCAATTGCAAACGGTTGCATATTTCCAATCTTTGGAATCCTAATTTCAAGAGCAATCAAAATATTCTACGAACCACATAACCAACTCAAGAAAGATTCTATATTTTGGGCTGGAATGTTTGCTGTTCTTGACGTTGCATCACTTGTAACTTATCCAGGCCGAACATACTTCTTTGCTGTCGCTGGTGGAAAGTTAATACAAAGGATCAGATCAATGTGTTTTGAGAAAGTGGTAAATATGGAGATTGGTTGGTTTGATGAAGAAGATAACTCGAGTGGTGCAATTGGTGCTAGGCTTTCAGCTGATGCAGCTGCTGTTCGCGGTCTTGTAGGAGATGCTTTGGTTTACTTGTTCAGAATACTGCAACTGCTGCTGCTGGTTTAGTTATTGCTTTCACAGCTGATTGGCATCTTGCATTTGCTATCCTTGTATTGTTACGCTTATTGGAATGAGCGGATTCGTGCATATGAAATTCATGGATGGATTTAGTGCAGATGCTAAGAAGAAATATGAAGACGCGAGTCAAGTTGTGAATGATGCAGTTGGAAGTATAAGAACAGTTGCTTCGTTTTGTGCTGAAGATAAAGTTATTAAATTATATGAGAGCAAATGTGAAGGACCTATGAAAGCTGGGATTAGGCTTGGGTTAATTAGTGGTCTTGGCTTTGGTGTTTCTAATGCTTTGATGTTTTTGGTTTATGCTGTGAGTTTTTATGTTGGAGCACAGCTTGTTGGAAGAGGAAAAACTACATTTGCTGATGTTTTTCAAGTAAGTAGATTTATTTATTTATTCTTAAAAATTGCAAGAACTTACATTAATTTGAATAATTTGTGATTTTTGTTGCAGGTTTTCTTTGCTTTGACCATGGCTGCTATTGGGATTTCCCAATCAAGCTCATTGAGTCCTGATTCTAGCAAAGCGAAAGGCGCTGCTGCTTCCATATTTGCAATTCTTGACCGAGCTAGAATCCAAGATAGACTCGAGTGATGAATCTGGAAGTGTTTTAGATGAGATCAAAGGAGATATTGAACTAAGACATGTTAGCTTCAAGTATCCGACAAGACCCGATATTCAAATCTTTCGTGACATCAACTTGGCTATTCGTTCTGAAAGGTAATTGGCTAACCATCATTTTTCCTGAGAACTTATCCTTTTCTCTACTAACTTTGTTTGCTCATTTTTCTCCCTTCTAACTATAAAGGAAATAAATATTCAAACTTTTATTTTTCTGATTTCAACTAACTTAACTGCCTTTTCTTGTTTAGACGGTTGCTCTAGTAGGAGAAAGCGGGAGTGGAAAATCAACTGTCATATCATTGTTGCAAAGGTTTTATGATCCGGATTCGGGTAACATCACTCTAGATGGCATTGACATCCAAAGCTTTAAGCTAAAATGGTTAAGGCAACAAATGGGTCTTGTAAGCCAATAGCCTATTTTGTTCAATGATACAATACGCGCCAACATTGCTTATGGAAAGGAAGGAAATGCAAGTGAAGCTGAAATAACTGCGGCTGCTGCGTTGGCAAACGCACATAAGTTCATAAGTGCATTGCAACATGGATACGACACCATGGTAGGTGAGCGCGGAACACAATTATCAGGAGGACAAAAGAAACGAGTTGTAATTGCTCGTGCAATAGTGAAGAGTCTGAGAATACTATTATTAGATGAGGCTACAAGTGCACTTGATGAGGTATCCATCCAACTCAATGAATTAAGATGACACAATGTGAAATGTACGCGAAAATTCAACCTCGCCATCCTTATTAAAATGAATTAAGACGACACAATCATACAAATAAAGGAATGGTGAGGTATCCATCCAACTCAAATCATTCATTACACAGTAGGGATGCCACTAAACACGCTTGGTCCTACACCACGTTAACGTACATAGGATGCCACTAAACATAAATGGTCCTGCACAATATGATTGCTAGCTTGTTCACATTTCCTCAAATGTTATTTAATTTACATAAAAACCTTACCAAATTACCCTTCCACACTTGATAAATAGGAACGTAGTGTCACTAGTAGTTATACTTGAATTGCAAAACATATCTATGGAGTATTTCATAAACATCATTCCATGGCTCCTACTCCTCATCCCCTCCACAACTCTTTCCTACCAATTCGGATCTCCAAGGCTTTCAATCCGACCCCCTAAGTGGCGGTACAATGTCACGGCAGCTGCACCCAACACAAGTTTCTTAGACGAATATGATTTGTACGAGTACAACCAAACTATTGATCATTTCAGCTTTCGTCCAGAAAGCTACACTAAATTTAAGCAAAGATATGTGATCAATCTTAAGCACTGGGGAGGTGCTAAGTCCAAATCTCCCATCTTTGTTTGCTTGGGTGCAGAAGAATCTGTGCTAGACGAGGTTTTGGGCATTGGACTACTCTATGAAAATGCTCCTCACTTCAAGGCAATGATTGTATACATAGAGGTATAAAACTATGTATAACACTTTTTCTACTTTTGGGTTTTAAGACATAAGAATATATATATATATATATATATATATATATATATATATATATATATATATATATATATATATATATATATATATATATATATATATATATATATATATATATATATATATGATCTTGTGATTAATTACTTTGGTCACATGCATGCAGCATCGCTTTTACGGGGAATCGATTCCTTATGGTTGGCCAATTGAAAGGGCACTGAAGGACAAAGATGTTAGGGCTTATTTGAGCACTGTACAAGTCCTGGCAGATTATGCTGAAGTTATCTTAAACTTGAAGAAGAAATACTCTGCAGATCTCAGTCCTGTAGTTGTGTTTGGAGGCTCTTATGGAGGCAGTAAGTTATTACTTCATTTTTCTTGTCTTCTTTACTTCAGAGCATTACTTTTAGGTTTGTCACAATTAGGGTATGTACATATACATGTATATTTTCTATTCATAAAGTGTATATTTAACATGAAAAAATATAGACATTATTAGATATACATTTTGTAAGGAAAAAAACACCTATAAAAATTAAATAAACTATCAATCAAATAAAGAATGAGTTAAAAATATAATTTATTCTGATACTAACTTAATGTCTCGTGTCTTACATAGGATTTATTAATCCTAAATTAAGTATCATATAAGAAATAGTAATTAATTTTAGCAAAAAGTAGAATTTAATTTATTGTAAAAATCACAATCATCTTAGTAATCGATTAAGTTGTATTGTTGTTTTGTGCAGTGCTAGCAGCGTGGTTTCGGTTGAAATACCCCCATGTAGCCATGGGAGCATTAGCATCGTCAGCTCCGATTCTTCACCATGTCAACGATCATTACTTCAAATACATGGTCCGCGCTAGCCAAGATTATCTGGTAATATATATAATCAAATATTAAAAGGCAAATATATATACATTATAAGTTTGTTGATTTGAAAATGTATGTATGATAGGATACAAGTGAGAATTGCTTCTGGGCCATAAAAAAGGGTTTCTCTGAGATCTCGAGAGTAGCTTCTCAACCGAATGGACTCGCCAAACTCTCTAAGAGTTCAACTTCTGTAGTACCCTAAAGAATGCGTCATTATTAACCGACATTGTAATGTCGACTTTCAGAAATGCATCTCAATATGACAGTCCGCCAGATTATCCTGTGGAAAGCGCTTGTAAGGCCATAGACGCATCCCCTAAGGACGCCTATGTCCTTGATAAGCTGTTAGCCGGGGTCAATGCCCTCACTGACTTTTTCTCATCCCCGCCTTGCATTGACCCTAACCAAGGCACCTCCAATTATTTCACCAATTCATATACCTTCGAGGTACGTACGTACGTTCCATGCATTTCATACATAAATTGAATGGTTCGAAAAGAAGGTCCCAAGAAAATCATACTATGTCGGAAAAAAGTGAGGAATACGGACATCTTCCCCGTAAGGATTTTATGTCTTTGAACACACATAAAGCCTGTGATTATGTCTCGACGAAATTCTGCTTCATAAGGATAATCTATCTATTCACTTGTTCTTTTTTATCAGACTTGGTCATAATTTTAGTACTTGGGTCTGGACCTGCATAAAAGGAACTATACATTTCGCTTTCCTTGAGCGAATTATATATATATATATATATATATACTGACCCACACGTTTCTTTGTTTTTAAAGAGTTGCATGGAGTTGATCCATCAAGAAGGTGTTGCAAGCAACGATACCATGTTTCCTTACGCACCCTTTGATCTAAAAAAGTATTTTGGGGAGTGCCAAGCAAACTATGGCGTACCTTCTCGTGCACCTTATTGGTTCGATCAGTACTATGGTGGCAAGGTAGACTCGATCTACTTCCATCAGATCTGGATATTACTATCCAACTTATTTGATGCTTTGAATTTTCTTTTTTCAGCATATAAAACTAGATCTTCACGGATTTGGTAGCAATATCATTTTTTCAAATGGTTTGAGAGATCCTTGGTCTCTTTCCGGGTACGTAATATTGTCCTTAAAATATATTGTTGTCGTAAATTTACATTGTTGTCATATTTATATAGGGTGCTGCAAAATATATCAGATACACTTGTAGCTATTACCTATCCCGGTACGTACGTCTCTTTATCTTAAAAATAATGTTATACGTACGTACATTTCATGATCTAATCCAAAATTAATAATATTTGTTTCAGCTGCACATTGCTTGGATTTACAGTTCTCTGCCAAAACTGATCCAAAATGGCTACCGGTTGTAAGAAAGAAGGAGATGGCAGTAATCGAACAATGGCTTTCAACGTATTACTCTCGTCTTCGAGTTTTAAACATGGATTGAACTTGCTTCAGCTGGGTTTCTTGTATTGGACGTACGCGTACTTCCTAATTTCATGTATGTATAAGCATGATATTAAAAAAGGGAGATTATGTGTGAAAATAAATGGATATTGTTATGAGAAATCGTAACATTTGTTACCATTAAGGGCCCGTTTGGTTTGAACTCCGGAAACGGAAACGAAATGGAAACGAATCTAGTTCATACGTACACCCTTGTTCATGAAGTTGTTGGGAATCATTCCTCGTGATTTGAACTAATTGTAGTAGAATTTGATTAGTTTTAATACCCTATAGGATAACAAAAAAGTAGAGGAAGCAAGTGCATTTTGCATGAAACCAACCGAAATGATTTCATGAACAAAGTACATATGTGTACTAGATTCGTTTTCATTCCGTTTCTGTTTCTAGAGTTCCAACCAAACGGGGGTAAATCTCTTTGTTGGGATGGATAAAGACATAAAGTGACGCTTCACATTATTTGGAAGGAATCACAAAATCTGAGCCATATATCCCTTATCCTTTACCACTGCCCGTCTAGATCGAAGATATCTCTGGATAATTAATAAGGGTAAATAAAAGTAAATTATACTAAGTCCTAATTATATACAGATCAAACACGTTAAAATACTAACTTAGACACACCAAATTGGATGTGCATCATAAAACATATAGAAAGGGTGTGCACATCCTATATCGTACTAGATGAAACCAACCTAGTCCAGTCTTTAGCTTGTCTCTTCATTTTTAGTTGTAAATCCCTTCGGTTTTAATTTGCTCTTTACTACTTCAGAAGGGTATGCGATGTAAATTCATCAACCGACATCGGCTTAACTTGAGGTGCATAAAGCGGCGACAGGATCCGGAACGCAGCGGCGACGATGTTTGTCGCCGTGGACGGAGATGTATAGATTGTAAAGATGATCAAGTATGTGAGGTTTGCATTTCTGGATTGGGGTTTAGCCTTTTGGCAGTTCAATTTTGTATCGAGTAATTAGTGTGAGGTTGAATATGAGCTATACTAATTAGATTGATATATATTGTTTATGATGAGGATCGTCCATGTACTTAACACCATGTAAGAACATAGGTAAAGGGACGAAGATCATTCCAAGGAGAAAGAGAGGCAAAGTAAAAACGCTTTCAAAAGAGAAGAGAAATGGGACCATGGTCTCTAGAAGAGTGATTGTCCGTTTGGTTAAAGCGATGGAATGGAATCAGTTAAGGGAAATGAATGAAAATAAAAATGATTAGGTTATTTTCATAAGTAAAAAGACCTCTAAATAAACATAGTTTTTTATTGGTCTGGAATCATTCCGTTACCGAGAATGATTCATAGCGATAACAAAACAAGCCCTGAAGATATAAGGGTAAGAATATTCTAAGGCTCGAGTTAGACCATTCCGTTCAACTTGAAATATAATGTGGACGTCTAAAGTAGAGGATAGGTGTAGATCCATGATGATTTTACCGCCCAAAATTATGTTTTATTTAACCCAAATACTATTCTTTTTAAGACTATTGTTTTTTTTTTTTAATTTGGTCATTTAAAGTGTATTGAGTTCATGTAAATTAGTTTCTTTTAATTACCAAGCACTAACCTTAAAATTTTGGCATATTGGTTTATAAAGTGTGACATTAAACGTCATTGGTTCTTCATGTTCTTCATACGTAGTTGAAATAAGGGTTGAATGAGAGGGATCTTGCTAGTCTTGTTTTTCTTGGTTTGTTCTAGGTTGTTTCTCATTCATTGAAAATTTGCTTGATTTGTTATTAGTTCCTGATTGTGGTAGATTGTAAGAAAGTATTTCTTGACTTTTATATTGGGTTTTTATCAATCAAGATCAAGGTTCTTTGCGTGGTTTCGAGAGATTTGACCTATCTATCTAACGAAATCATCTCCATCTCCATAAAGTGTAATTTCAAAAGGTTTGCTCAATCGAAATCAAGGGTTTCTTGACTTTAGTAAACATGAAGTGTAATTTTTTTTTTTGATAAAGAAAATTGAACAAAACAACAACTTATGTACCCCTTGTTCACTTGACCACCTCTTAGAAAAAAATTCAATTAACCACCCTTGTATTAATTTTAGATGCCATATATACTTGTTAAAAATTAATACAGTAGTGTTGTTTGAATTTATTTTTTTTTAGGTAAAGGTAAATTCATAGAAATTAAGAAAAAGTATAATCGGGTTCATTAAGCTCCAATTACACTAAATATAAAGATTATGTACATGCTTATGACTTGGGGTCGAAAGCCAAACCACAACAAACAAACAAGTGCCTAACTCTTTGTTTGATTTGCATGTACAAGTTGTCGATGGATTATTTTAGTTGTTGCAACCGGTTGTCTGATGTTTGTTGTTGTAGCAATATGTTTGATTTGCATTTGTAGGTTGCCATTGGATTATTTTAGCGGCTATTAGATTTGTTTTTATCATTTATGAAATGCTTGGTTTGATTTACCTTTACAGGTTGTTTGAGGGTTTAACACTCTTTTTTTTCAAAATTTTATACATTTTCGTTCAAATATTTTTTAAATACTAATATACAAATTTTGAACTTTTTAATTTCATTTTCCTCTTTTCTCTTAGTTCATATTGTTTGTTCTAATGGTTCATATTTGTGTTCATTTTAGTTCAATTTGTTTGTACTAACAGTGTAACATTCCGAATTCTGGGAACTCGGAATGTTACTGGCTAGGGCCTCACAATGGGTCCCAGTCTTAGGTTGACGTCAATAACGTCGGATCTTGCAACAAGACACAAATATTTTAAATACAAATTCTTTCAAGATACGTAAATAACTCGACAGACTCTAGATCCGTACATCAGCCAACTGTCACATAAATAACTTCTACTGTAAATAATTAAACCATAAATATATAAACCCAACACTTAAATTCTTAGTACGGAAACCCGGTTGACCACTCCACTCCCGATTTCTCGGTAGAGATCTATCCTGCAAATACCTAACAACACGGTAACACCGTTAGCTACAATTCTAATACTAAAGTCACTAAGGCACAACCACATATAAAGAAAAATACGGTAAATGAATCAACATGCACACTCAATGTCCCGGTTTATTATCTTTCATTAGCTGGATTTGGTCATTCTAATTTTCAACATTTGCTTGTAACACAAGAGTACGTCTCCCGACTCTTGCCCCCGTCCCCGTTAACCAGTAGGGCTGGTGTATGTACCTCTTCCCGTATACCTACTGGACTGGTCGCGAGGCAATCTTCCGGCACCATCGGCCTGGACCTACGGTTACGACACGTTATCATACACTTGTGCCTCTCTTTAAAATAAAATAAAATACTTTGATCTAGTTCGTTCATTTTATTTCACAAGAATAACACACACTATCCTAATGCACACTCGGTATTAAAAGGTAGCTAAGTGAGTCCTACGAACTCACCTTATAAAACTAGTCTCAACGTCTCGCGATCTTGTCAGTCAGAGATCCGGTTATCCTGTTCCACATTTATCCATCCTTAGAACGCGTTCAACCTTTAATACTATTTAACTTATCTTTCTAAATAGTCAAGGTATGATATCTAGCATCGACACCTTGATCTTCCTTAACACTTAGGTTCGGGAGTCTATACGTAGGTCTATTTTCAGTTCCCTTATCCACAATATCGTCGTTTCATTACAATATCCTAACTCGGAAGGCATCACTAGTTCATAGTTATCAACCGTTCACAGTTCTACTTTCTCAATCCGGTTTCAAAAATACATTATCCCAATTCCGCTAAAACTATAGTTCTAGTTTCCTGATTAATTCCGTCTCATCAAACATCTCCACATTATTACCAGCTAATTAATCTCTAATTATCATCAATAAATAAATTATAAGTTATTATAAAATTCTAACGGAGAAATTAATTTAACGGGAATTAAATCGACGGAATCGGGTTCGGGTCTAACCGGAAACGGAATGCGATAGTCTAGTTAACGGTACCAATTGGTACCGAGATGTCGTACACCATTATGTTGGGATAGTAGAGGAGTTGCTCTAGAGCAGATACAGGATGATATAGCTAGAGTCGCTCATATCCAAGAGCGTATGTTAGCAGCAAAGAGTCGTCAGAAATCCTACGCCGACAAGCGGCGTAGACCTTTGGGGTTTTGGGTTGGATCTCAAGTCTGGTTGAGAGTGTCTCCTATGCGAGGCTTTCGGAGGTTTGACATTAAGGGAAAGCTAAATCCCCGATATGTACGTCGGACCGTTTGAGATTTTAGAGAGAATGTACATGTGAGGTAGCATATCGACTAGCGCTACCACCTGCGTTGGAGGGAGTTCATTCGGTGTTTCATGTGTCTCCATTGAGAGAGTACATACCGGATCCGAAACATATAGTCAGCTATAAGGATTTGACTATCGATCCGGACCACAAGTACCCGATAGCTATTTTAGAGAGGAGTACTAGACGCTTGCGGTCTAAGGAGATCCCCATGTTACGAATTCAGTGGTCCAGGCGAGGAGTAGATGAGGCTACTTGGGAGACAAATGACAATATTAGGAACACTTATTCCGAGCAACATGCGTAGTTAGTTTAACCTCTTGGTTAACGGGTTAGTCATCGGACATGTTTTTATGTGTTGTTTTGTTATGATGTTTATTTTCTTATATGTTTGAGTGTTATCATTTGATTGAGTGCTTGCCTAGAAATGATTAATAAAATCATAAACTCGAGTAGAATTAGAAGGTGATAACACCTTCCAGATAGCGGTAGTGATATCTCAAGCATATAGATTTTTGAATGATCTTAGTTATTTTAAGTTTCGGGACGAAACTTATTTTTAGAGGGAACTAATGTAATAACCGGAATTTTTGTTCCGATACCGGTCGAGTTACCGAGTTTGTAATCGAATAAATTAAAGTGATTCAAATCGGTTTAATCTATTTTCATCTATGTAGGCCGGGTTTGTTTGTCGTTCTCTACCAGCCCAACTTTCTTGTTGTTCTCTTCACTTGGGCCATAAGCAATACCGGCCCACTAATAACATGATTTATCGACCTGTTACACTCATGCATTTAGTTAGATTTCCCCTTTCCGTATTCATGTTTTGGCCTTAGTTTGTGCCATTTATGCTTGTTTAGTTCTACTTTGCAAGAATAGATGTCTACACACGCTATTTGTGGCTTTGTAGGTGATTTGACACATTTTGGAGCTAAAACGACGTATTTGAGGATCAAGCCTCGAAGTGGACGCATTGGAGCAAGCGTACGTGCACGGGAAAGGAGAGGAATCGAGTTAAAGACGCGAAGGAACGAAGAAGATAGCATCTCGGACCGAGATGGACCGATCTCGGCCAGACCAGACCGAGATGGTCCATGATCTCGGCCGAGATTTATCCTGGATCGGCCGAGATGGCCTTGGCTCGGCCGAGATGGTCCAAGCTCGGCCGAGATTTCTTGATCTCGGTCGAGATTCCCGATGTGCTGCGCCGTTGAACTTTCTGTTGTCAAATCTCGGTCCCGAATGGCTTGATCTCGGCCGAGATTTCTGCCCGAGATTTCCTGTTCGGCGATTTTATTTTATTTTTGGATCGGTTTTGGCCCAGCCCGTTCTTTGGAAGGTTGTTGCCTATAAAAGGGAAGCTTTAGGTTATTTCTAGGGGTCCGAATTAGTCCGTCTTTTGTGCTGGGAGTCGCCTAAAGCTAGCCCTAGAGGGCTAAGCCGTCTTCTTCTTCTTCCCTTCTTCTTCTCCATTGTTCTTCATTAGTTTAGAGTAAAGATTCAGACTTTCACATTGAGTATTATTTGAAAGACATTGTTGAGTTGAGATATGTCAAGATTGAAGGTTTTCTCTTATTGAAGTTAAGTTCTTTTTATTCCCTTTTGTTATTAATTTATTTGTCTTTCTTTGATATGATTGTTATTGGCTAGAACCTTGTGGTTCCAAGGTTAACATGGATTTGTTTATGTCTTTGATTATGATGGATTAGATTGTGCTTTGTTTTGGATTTGAATAGCTTTGAAATCCTAGTGGTTAGTTAGGACTTGAACCTAGTTAGAATCCTTCTACCTAGTAACCTAAGTTGGAGTTGAGACTTACCCGGTGAAACCCCTTCTTAGATACCTTAGAGACTGACCTTAGGTAATAGAGGTGAAAACCTCTATTGGGTTGAATGTGCTTAAATTCCTTTCTAAGTAGGGTAATACTTGAGACTTACCCGGTAATGGTTTACTTTTCCCTTAGTTTGTAGTCTGGTTTGTTCAGAATTTCCTACCTCTCTACCTTGAGACTTACCCGGTAATAGGTAGTTGGTTTGGAACTAGATAGTCTTGAGACTTACCCGATAATAGACTGTCAGCCTAGAAACATTCATCCCTGTGGCTTTTCTACTATATATCATTATGAGTCTTTTTGAATCCATATGTATAAACAATGACCTTGAACCCTTGGAATCTATTTTTTTTCCTTTAACTTGATTATCTTTATTTTCCCTTTTTGTTTGTTTGTTTTGACTTTCAATCAATAGTGACAATTGATTGCGAGTCCTTAAAACCCTTTTAAAACCTTTTTTGATTTCTTTCTCTTATCTTTTTCAACCTCATGTCTTTAATTGAGATCTATTCTATTTATAATCATTGTTGCATATTAATCCTCTCAGTCCCTAAGATCGACCCTAGAATACTTACCTTTACTGTGATTGACCCATACACCGTGGGTTCGTTGCTATTTAGGGAATTATTACAGGTTATAAATATAAAACTATCCCTTCTTAGTTTTGCTATCCTGTGGATTTCTATCTCTTTTGATAGTTGTTTATATGGGTGTAAAATCAGTGAACACCCACCTTCTCTTCTTTCCTCAAACACACAACAGCCAGATCAGCCTCTTCTTCTCCTTTCCCGACTCAACACGAAGATCGCGATCTTTTTCTCTCTCTATGTCGTTAATTGCGGGCACACAAATTGTAACTACGGATCATGAGATCTCGCGCAGCTTGGAGCCTCGTCGTCACCCACCCCTCACCATCTCGCAGTCTTGGACGTTCCTGCGCTCAACTCCTCCGTCGCATCCTCCCGATCGCCATAGTGGATGTTGCCAGCCAATCGAGACCTCCATAACCAGTACCATCTTCGAGCACACCCTTTTTTCACTTCGACCGAGTCAGTCGAACCACCTTCACCGCTCCTCTGAATTGCAGGAGGGTCGAGTCATGTTGAGCCAAGCCTTTTCAACGAACTAGAGGCGAGCCATCTCCATGCTTCCGGGCTGCAGGAGCAAGGATAGATGAACTACGGTGAGCCTACAGTCGAGCTGAGACTTTCCCACGAGACCACGATGTACCACCTCCGATCTCCTTAGGTGCAGCAACGGGAAGAGGTAGTGGATAGTGATTGCACGAGCGGACATTAGTTAGTGATGGCTAGACGACGATCAGTTCAGGTAAGTCTTATGGACTTGCTTAGCTGATGATGATATATGAGTGTATGCTATGTGGTGGTGTGTGTTGGATGTTTAATGTGGAAATTGAGTAGGATCACGTTATAAGATAAGTAGACCCAAGTGTATGAGAAAGGGTCGTGGCATCACTACCCAGTGCTGTCAGGAGATTGCAGGCTCTCTGCGACCAGTCCATGCGGTATACGGTGATATGCATTGGAACCATTCCGGTTGGTTTACGGGGACACAGGCGAAGGTCGATGGGACCTTCGTGCCACACAATAACGAAATTAGTTGAAGTGAATCACTTAATGAAAGATCTAAATATGATTGCGTGTGTTTTATGTTGTGTGCTTTATTATCGTTGATGTGTTTGTGTGTTACATAGAATATCCTGATATAGTGATTGTTAGCTAACGGTAAAAACCGATGTTGTAGACCTTGCAAGTTAGCCGCGGTTGAGGAATCCGGAGAGGGTGGTCAGTCGGGGTTTCCATACTTTGTTGTTTTGAGATTCTTTTGGGATATTGGTTAATGACTCCTCGTTTTCTTTTTCGATAGATGTTTGTCACCTTTGGACGGCTGGATTTGTTTCCTCTTTTGAGTCATTCATATTTCTCATGCTTTATATTTTATCGGTTTCTTATTTTGTGCCTAGTTGTAAGATTCTGGTTAAGTTGTTGTTCAACTAAGGTCGTGATCCATTGTGAGGTCCTAATCCGTAGCATCCCGGGTTCCCAGAATTTGGGGTGTTATAAAACAAGCCTCTCCCCCCCTCCCCCCCCCCCCCCCCCCTCCCTCTCTCTCTCTATATATATATATATATATATATATATATATATATATATATATATATATATATATATATATATATATATATATATATATATATATATATATATATATATATATATATATATATATATATATATATATATATATATATATATATATATATATATATATATATATATATATATATATATATATATATATATATATATATATATATACATATATATATATATATATATATATATATATATATATATATATATATATATATATATATATATATATATATAGTATTTGTATCATATATATATTGGGGTCTTAGGGTCAAAAGTAAAAAGGACTCAAAACCCTTGGATCAAAATCGTGAACGACCGTGATTTTATCCCCTTACGGACATTGAGCGCTTCGGTTAACGACTGTTAACAATGTCGTTCATTCACGTTCTTTTCTTTTTCCTTCTTTCTCCTTCGATTTCTTCATTCAATATTCTTTTATTCGATTTCTTCAATAGTCGTTGACAACATCATTCATTCATGCTCCTTTCTTCTTCTTCTTCCTCCTTCGATTTCTTCATTTCATATTCGCAAATTCGATTTCTTCAATACTTTTATCGATTGTAATTGAAAGATTTGAATACTAAAACTTCAATCGACTCAACCCTTGATTTTGCTTCGAATTTGTTACTTTCTTCAATTTGTCGTTCGTCTTCCCTCAAACAATGTTTATTATTACCGTATTATCAACACGCCTTATCACGTCTGTTTATTTTTTTATTAGAGGGATCGGATGATATGTCTTCCTACTTTTTACCATAAGCATTTTCCTCGAATCCAACTCTATATTTGTATACACACTCGTAGGACCGTGAGAATAAACTAGTTTAAGATTAAAAAAATAATAATATAAGGAATAGCGACGTTTGATTGAAGTTTTCTTAAAACATGAGAAAAAACCCAATACTTGTCTTCTATTTAAGGGGTTAATTTCTTCCCGAAAATGACCCATAATTAAAATACATAACCCTTACCCAGTCTACTCAAGACAATTAATTAAACAAGTTCAATCATCTTTTTTTTTTTGGTAAACTCATTCCATCTTTAAATAACCGGCCACTTGACATATATGTGTAATAACTTATATGGGCTCAGACGATTTAAACGAAATGAATTAGTTTATGTATTCGTAATTTCCTGGTTTGGATTCGGTCCTTTTCCTAGAAAATTCCGGTGAGTATGACAGCCCTGGCGCTAATATGTAAAATTTGATCACAAAAGTAGTTTGTGTAGCGTCATATTCAGAAATGGTTAATCTTCCATTGAACCTCTTCTCTTCAACCTTCATTATCCTCCTCTCATCCTCTTTTGTGTTCGTAAACGGTGATTGCTTATACTCCAGATGCGCTACAAACATGGGACAAGGACAACCTTACTATTACTATTATTCGGATCCCATCCCTTTCCCGTTTCGAACTCCAGACGAACCACTAAGTTGCGGGTTACCCGGTTTTGATCTGGGTTGTAACAATTTCAATAGAACTCCCATCCTTTCTTTCCCATCTGGCCAATCTTTTAAGGTGGAATTAATTTCTAACTCGTCAAAATACATAAAGATCAGCGATCCCCAGAGTTGCCTTCCTCAGAAGTTGATGCAATTCAACTCTTCAGGCACTCCTTTCTACTTCATGGATTTCACCAAATTCACCTTTTACACCTGCCCATTAAGCTTTCTGCCGGAGAATTCGGCTTACTACCGGTGGTGCGACGAGATCGGTTGCTTACGCGGCCAAAACAGAACCGTCGTATGCAAATACAACGCCGGACCTTCTAGTTTATCAGAATATGGGTGTGAGTTCGTTGGTGATGTCAATGTCGCCGGAGCTTGGAGTTCTGCTTATATTTTCAGCACTGCATATTCAGTGTACCTAACTTGGGACACGCCAGACGAGTGTCTACAATGCGAGTCGAGGGGCGAGGACTGCCGCCGCGACCCCAATAATTTCACTAATATCAAATGCTTTGCTCGACCCTCAATCCAAACCGAAAGCAACGCAGGTACATTCATTTTTTATTCATGTTTTATGTTATGGACATCTCAACAAATTTAATATTTATCAATATTCACCTGGCTAACAGTTCCTGAATAACATTCAAAGTTGGTTCGTCTACTTTCTATTCAATCACCAAATAAGCATACAGGAAGTTGTCAATTGTGGAATTGGCGTCAGGAGTATTCTTTTAATTAACTAATTCTCCATTCAATTGTCATATGTCATTATCAAGTATCTGTCAACAGTCATCCAATTGGCAGTTCAGTTCAATTGTTGTAATTAAGGACCACTTCGCCTATGATAAAGATCTAGATCGGTGAGATTAAGATAAATGCATACAACACACTCTACCTAGGAGATAACCAATCGTATTATCACAAGGACTAGAAAAATACTGAGCAAATACTGAAACGAAAAGCTCCAGCCCCAACGGCAACCAGCTAGCAACCCTCCTGCGCACCAACCACAAACCATAACAACTCTCTGTAGCAACATCAGTGTTAAACTTACAAACCCAATCCAAGCACAAACCACAACTCACTGTCGCAGCAAGATAAGTGACACATATGTTGTTTGTATACACAATTGATGCACCATGCAAGGGGCGGTGTAGCTTGGACAGGAGGTTGCGTATGTAGGTGCACTTAATTAGATACGACATTAGCTACCCCCTATACTCAGCATCAATATTGAATCTAGAGATGATTGTTTGAATTCCCTTTTTGGAAACTAGGATATTCTTGTGTCAATAAAGAGCATAAAATAGACAAATGTAGATCGACGAGTGTCAAGATAACCTCCCTTGTCACCAATTGAGTATGCAATAAGATTTGTCTTAATTAGGGGATGGTAGGATCGTGATCCTGAATGTATCAAATTATCCGCTTTAATGAATGGAAGTGAGTTTCCCTAGGGTCATGCATTATAGGCAAATCTGTTGAATTGCATAACTGATGTCTTGGCATCTATATATACATGTTTTTAGTTCATCATCTTAGCATAATTAACAATCTCTTGGGAAACCTTTTACTGAGATAGAAACAAACCTACAAAGGTCATGGTGATTGCAAATCATATACATGGATAGCAAGGTGATGATTCGATTTGTAAGAGTCTTAAAGGAAGGTGTCAAAATAATATTATCAACGCAAAAGGAGAAATATTAATTATGCCGCGTTCTTGCCATATTTGTAGATTAACAGGGAATGGTCACTCTTGTTGTCAATGAACCCAATGGTTGTGGTACGGTGAAGGCTACAAGTCACTAAAATGTGATATCGATTTCCTTAGTTAGGCCGTAAAGGGACTACCACAAGAGATAGGTTGTGACACCAACTCCCACATACCATTCCTCGTGAGGGCTCAATAGACAATAGTCATTGGTCATGGTTGTGTTCCATTCAGGGTCTAGGAGGGCAGTTATGTGAGGGGTGGAAATTGCCATATTGGTGTCACGGATGAGGAGATGGAAGTTGAAAGGATTTACTTTGCATTGGGCTTCGTTAGGCTGTAGTAAGAAGATGGGAGATGGCAGGAGTGTGAAAAGCCAAGGTTATAGGAGGCGGCGATGAGGTATGTGTCCTAGCATAGGGTTAGCATGCAGTGTGTAGGAGAATCCACTGAGGATACGAGAAAGGGTGTCGATGGTGAGGCATATGAGTGACAAAAAAGTATGGGATGAGGCAGGTCATAGTGAGATTAAGGCGAGGAGCCCTTGATATAGGCAAAGGGAGCAAACACGGTCATTAAACCCTTGGGAACATTCAAAAATCGGCATTTACATTTGAACCATAATATATGATGTCTAGAAGACTCAAGGATTTCATATTCTTGGTTATGAGTGGAAAATATGTGACTTCATTCGATGTACAAAAATTTCCATCATTATTTTATTTTTCTCAGATCTCAAGTACGGGGATCCACCAACATTGTTCCTCCTTTCTATTTTTTGGGATGTTTTCTTGTTTAAAGATAGGATGTATGAGATGATTTTGAGATGTGAAGAAATAGATGGAAATGAAGGTAGATTTGGAATATGAAGGTCATGATTGTTTTTTCCTCTCACCATAAATCTCCTCAACTTGAAAATTTCTCTCGAAAATCTACTTTGAGTTGAACCGTCCTTTCTTGAAACCTCTCACTTACAAGAGTGAAATTAAGCATCTTGCTAAAAATTCGGGCTTTAGTTTTGAGCAATTAACTTCGAGACACAATGGTTTAAACTTTACTTATTAATTTGATATAGGGCGTGTACAATGCTTTATATAGGCTCAAAAGGTTTCCTAGAAACTACCTTAATAAGTGATAGAAAATGCAAAGAGTATTTAACTAAAAATGAAAGAGAGAAGAAAGGTTTCTACCTATTTAATTCAAACTATCAATAGCCACATTTGACTCTATTTTTGGATGACTTAAGAGTTCCTCACTCATTCATTTGGATGGATCGAATAAGGAGTAAAGAAGAGAAGAATACATTGTGCTAACTTGACTTCATTCAAGGCAAGTAAGAGATTACTTCAATTCTTAAAGGGTGTTGACTCTTGTCTTGAATGTCACATAAATTCATGCACGAAATGTGCATAATATGATCATGAAATTTTGCATCAAATTTGAATGGATTAGATGCATATGTCTCGCATAACCACCTTACATGACTCCATGGATGATCATGTCAAACACCCATGCAAATATTGTAGTTGTCACACTGTCGGTTCATATTCACCCTCTTTCTCTTGAAATATTGACTTAGAGTAAACTTTAAAGTTGTAGCTATTGAAAAGAAATTTAAAATTAGTGCTCATAGGTCTTCTAGTTCCATCAATTATAGGCATTTTGTAGTGAGTGTGAAAACTTGATAACTTATCCGGAGTAGGTAGAGATTTGCGTGACTTGGGCATGTTCAGAGTGAGCGTTGTCGACTTGGTTTTAGCAGTTTTTGGATTATTTTATAGCATAACCACAAAGACATAATGACTCACTATCTTGTCAAGTGAGGTTTAATGTATGGTTGATCATCCAAGCTATCTTGTCAATCAATGTTGTTGCTCTTGAGCGATTGAAGGTAAAATGATATGTGTTGGGATGATGATGACAATTTTCCTTGTAGGGAAGGATCATATCATTTGTCCTTGGCTTGATTGAGTCAATTCCAACCCCCTTATAAACAAAAATTTTGGTCATGGAAACATTGTCACTATATACTTTCTTGTAATTTGTGAACCACTAATTTCTTAAACATATATGAAAAGATGTTCCAAAATCAAGAACTCACACCAGAATAACAAGTGCATTCATTAGTCATACAAGAAATATCCTAGTCAAAATAGATGTCATCTTGAACAACAATTACAAAACCTTTTTTGTGATCTTGTTTGAAAGAATGAATGTCCAAAGAAAACCACAAAAAGGTTGGTGGCCAAAGATCACGACTTCTTAGCGGCTTATCTCCGTATGAAAGTGGTATTGGAGCTATGTTTATTGAAATCAAGAAAATCAAAAACTTTAAGATTCATCAAAATTTAGTTACATCCAGGAGCATATATATGAATTAGTCCAACTAATTATTTGTTAGATGAGAAAACTAACGAACTGGTGATTAATAGATAATAACTCAAAAATGGCGGGGTAGCGGTTCAATTTATGATTCATTAGCCTATAGAAACAAGTCCCTTACCAGGTTATCCTACAACAAGTATACACCAATATATAAAGCTTAATTTGTATTGATTTAGCATAGTATTTTGAAATAATACTTGGGAAATATTTTTTTTTGCAGGTGTTGTCTTGATTGTAGTAGCAGCGATTGCTCTACCAATATTATTTATTGTTGTAAGTATATGTTACATCCGTCGTATAAATAGACAAAGACATACTCGTGAAGTCAGGGTTTCCAGCAATGTAGTTGATGCAACAACCGACCAAAACGGTGTCGAGACCATTCCCTCTACAAACCGTGGGGGGCTTGAACAAGCAACACTAGACACATATCCTATCATTGAGGTTGGAGATAGTGGTCGAGTTCTTATGTACATGGAAGATAAAATTTGTCCTATATGTTTGTCAGAATATGAGCCACGAGATATGATAAAATCTTTACCGGAGTGCTTGCATAGGTTTCATTCTGGATGCATAGATGAGTGGCTATACGCAAAGGCAATTTGCCCAGTTTGCCGAACAATGCCACCACAATTATCTTCATAACTTTAAAAAAAAAATTGTCGAATCATTCTACTTTGTATATGTTTCTTATTCATATATTCCACTGAATTTGTACAAAAAAATAGAAAACTAAACATTGTTATACGTCCATTATTAATGTATAAGGTTTTATTGGTACGACACATTTTCATAATAAAACCATTATTTAGGGATTTTTGGGAGATGTTTTGCTCTAGATTTAGGTGATTTTGAATGTTGGGATGACCCACTCTTGTAATATTGGACCCTTTTAGGCCATCTTTTTGTATGAAACTTCAAGCTGAAGTAATCAAAAGTAACTTCAGAAGTAAATACTCAGACAAAAAAAACTATGGATAACAAGTTATATGTTAGGCAGCAACTAAAAGTACAAAATATTTCACAGCTTGAGCAACTAAAAGAAGTGTTCAATAAGCATTCCATGCATTACTTGTAATGTGTAATTTTTATTTGGCAAAACCATTATAAAAAAACAAAATTTTTAATGTTAATTCCAACTTCTTCGCTTGATTGAACAAGAGCTTGGCCATTAGAGACCTTTAATATCTGGCATTTCTTTTGTGAGATAAATCATATTGATTACAACTTTAAAACCCTCAAATAAAAAAACATAAAACTTTAATCTTTTCTAATCGCAAGCCTTCAAAACTGAAATCGAAAAGTAAAGTTTGCTAATAGATCATAATAAGAGAATACACACCAACATGAAGTGGATGTTCTTGAAGTAAGTATGAAGGGAGAATTGAGCACTTGTAAATATGTTTGCATGCCTTTCGGGACCGTCCGTACTACAACCGCCCGGAAAGGTTGCTCCGGCTCAGGATGTTCTTCATACTCGGTGTCCTCGGCTACTTCGTCCCTCAGTGGAGTATAGCGTGGATAAGGATCTAAGTTTGTAACATGGACAAACAGTAGCACTCTAAATAGACCCTGAAATAGAGAAAATGATCAATTAATGGTAGAAATTGAACTTATAGAACACCAAAGTGAATAATTAGTCGTTGGAAATTAGTATTTCTAGAATTGAATTATTTCTTAGAAAATTTGAGAAATGCAATCCATTTTTGTGTTTCCTATACGTCGTGATCAATTCAGAAAACTGACAATTTCATTCAATGATCGGATCAAGGAAGTAACAAACAACTGTAAACGTGTTGCGGAGAATATAAACCTAGACATAGAAGAGTGACAAAAAGAAGAGAAACAAGTGAAATAGTGATGCACCCAATAAAAGAAAGGTAGCAAAACAAATATATCAATTTAAATTCTTCAACCTCAACGTGATAAGAAATTAGCTAAAATAGAAGAGTGAAATACCTAGGTTCCTCTAAATAGGGTAAAGTAGATACAAGAGACATAAAACCTGTCAAAACTCGAAGGAGATAAATGATAAATTGAAATTATAATTTGAATATGGGTTCACAATAATCACCTTGATGAAGCCAATCTCCTCGACGCTGTTGCGGAAAGGAGGCAATCAAAGCCTAGAAGAATAGGATTAGCAACTGAGAGCAACAAAAACCTAAATTCAGCTGGTATACAGAAAAAAGGAGAATATTGTATCTTTATTTGATAAGAATCGAAAGAAAAGCAAATGGAGAAGCAAATCAAAACAGAAACAGAAGGAGATTCAAACAAAAGTAGGAAGCTGAAAATTAAGAGAAGAAAGCTTATCAAAAAGACCTAATCCCCCACGCCATGCTATCAGTAAAACAAAGTCACATATTAAGTGGATTTCAATTTTGTTCCCGATGTTGAAAACTGAAGAATGGATTGAGAGTTTGAAAACGTACTTACTGAAGAATTCATCATGCATGGCAAGGTCAATCAACTGAAAAACTAAGAAAAAAGAGCTCTTTAAAAGAATAATAGAGGGAAGAAGGCATCGTTTTCTTCTAGATATAAAAAGCTCTATAAAAATGAAAGAAGAAGACATATACGATTTGGTGGCGGTGTTCGTTCATCTTCCTTGGTAATTACGATGGAAAAATAAAGGTGGGAAAAAATACGGAAAGCATATGCTTATGAGGGAAAGCATATGCTTATGAGATTTAGAACATCTGTTCGAATAGTTTGACAAAATCATGCGTGCAAACATCCGGAAAGAATACGTGTTCTAATTGGAATTTCATTTGTTTAAGAGATAAACAACCTCTCATCAGATATATTTAAAAGATATGTACAAAAAATTGAATAAAATATGTTAACTTTATCATAGGGATTCGTCGTATAAAATTAAATTTTAAATAAAGAAAATTATTATATTAACATGTAGGAAAAAGAAAGGTGGGTAACGAAAACTCTATAACTAGAGTGATGAAGAAATTGAATAAATCTCCAACAAAATATCCAAAAAACAATGAGATAAAAATTGTTTTGAAAGTTAAATAACTAAAAACATACGGTGATGGAATTTTCAAAAACTATGAGTAATTAAATGTCTCCAATTCTAACATTAATAATTGTTTGTGCGTGATCTTTACCTTAAGTCTCAAATTGAGAGAAACTCAACTACTTTAAGATAGGATTTATTTGCTATCTCCTTTACCTAATCAGAAATTCTAATGGTAAAGTTCTTTTCTAGTCATAAATAAGAGCTCTAAAGAGTCACACGGCTTTAAGATCTTCCACTAATTTTTTTCAAAACCTTTTATAACACCACTGTTCCCCAAACGCTAAACACAATAAAGGTCGCACCGACCTTGAATCGTGGGCTTATATGCAATTAGTTCTATTATTCATGAAATAATTTGGTTACCTTAATTGTTTTGTTGGATTGACACCTCTTTTTGTTATTGTTGTGTAAAATTATTGATAAAAAACATGATTCAACAAGCAAGAAAGACAATACATATAGATTTATTACAGTGGTTCACCCGATAAAAGTCTTTTTTCAGAGAGATTCTATTATAGTGGTTCACCCAATAATTTGGGTTTCCTTAATTGTTTTGTTAGATTGACACCTCTTTTGTTATACTTGATGGGGTTTTAAACTTGACAGGTTTATACTTGAAAGGCTTATATTTGACAGGTTTATACTTGGACGTCAAATATAAGACTAGACCAGACAAAAAAAGACCCAAACAGAAATAATCTCAATTCAAGGCATATTCAACAAATCTCCACCTTAACTTGAATTCTCGCATATATACTAGATTGCTTTAATCAATGCACGAATCATCACATACATATCCGATGCATTATTCTATGCCCAAATCAACTCCTTGCAGGTTTATACTTGGATTAAATTCTATGTTTTTGGGATTTTAGATCAATCCAATCCACTGTAGTTTTATAAACAAAATACAAAGTAAGAAATACATAAGAAAAAGAGTACGCAAAGCATATAACCAAAACAAAGAAAGTGAAGAGCTAGTATAAAAAACGGAAAAAGGAAGAATAAAAATCACACGGGTGTGGAGATCCAAAGATATGCTTCATGTCCACGCAGTTGTGGAAGCTTTCTCTCAGACAAAAGCTCTCTAGTGAGGAGAGAAGCTTTTCTCAAGTGAATCACTAAGAGGAGAAGAAGTGAAGAAGGGATCGGAGAGGAAAAAAGTGATTAGATTAGGGTTTAGGTAGCAATTTCTAACCTTATATATGACTCTCATCCCTTTAATACGAGATCTGTGATTCAGTGATGATTCTTATATAAAATAAACCCGGTTCATTAGTGGTTTGTCTCAAAAGCGGATGAAAGAAAAAACGCAGTTCTAACCATTTTGGATCCTACACAAAATGATATGGCTAGACTCCTTAGTTCGTTTGACCTGACTAGCCCAATTAGCTCAGGTTACCAGCAACCTTGGTTGGATTATGATTATCAACCAAAAATACTTCGCAATGTTTGTTTTATCAGTTAAATACTCACCGACTGCACAGAAAATAGCATGTAATTTATCATGAAAAATTACCAATATAGATGTTTGTTTGAAGTTTTCTTAAAACATGACAAAGCAGCAAATAATTTTAGTATATTCTTTACCGATTCTACGGTCTACAGATGCCAATCAAACAGCCCAATAAAGATCAAACGATGTTGGAATTTGATAAAGTAAGCAGTAAAGAATTAGCTAAATGTTTGAAGAGGTGAACGCCTGATAAAAGAACATTCCAACATTGGATTGTCTACAAGTTCAGCACAGCCCTCGCTGTAATATACTAATATACAAAATTTGAGCACAAAAATAGATTTGTGTTGTGAAATGGCTATTCTCCCATTCAATCTCATCTCTTTTGTGTTCCTCTTTCCAATAGTGATGACCTCCGTAAACGGTGATTGCTCATACTCCAACTGCGCTACAAACATGAAACAACCTTCTTATAACTATAAACAGGATCCGATCCCTTTCCCCTTTCGAACTCCAGACCAACCACTCAGTTGCGGGTTACCCGGTTTCGATCTGAGGTGTAACAATTCGGATAAAACTCCTGTCCTTCGTTTCCCGTCTGGCCAATCTTTTAGCGTGGAATCAATTTCTATCTCATTGAACTACATAGAGATCAGCGATCCAGAGAGATGCCTTATTGAGAAATTGATGCAGTTCAACCCTTCAGGCACTCCCTTCTACTTCAAGTACTTCACCAAACTTAGCATTTACAGCTGCCCATTAAGCTTTGGGCTAACCTTCGATTACTACATGCTGTGCTACGAGGTGAAATGCAAAACGGGGGAAAAGAGAACAATTGTATGCAAAACTCAACCCCCCTATTATGCTACATTACATAAACAGTGTGAGTTTATTCGGGATGCCAATGTCCCCGGAATTTGGACTTCTTATGGTTTCAGCACTGTGGATTCAGCGGAGCTGAGTTGGGACCTGCCAGGCCAGTGTCAACGATGCAACTCAAAGGGCCGGGACTGCCGCCGCGACCCCGGTAATTCCACCCTAATCAAATGCTTTCGTCGATCCTTAACCACCGGAGGTACGTTAATATTTTCTGCATGTCAATTTCATATATATATACACACACTGTGACCTAGCTATATATAATATATTAGAGCAAAACATCTGAAACAGATTTTGAATAACATCGAAACATATATAGCTGCTCTATTTCCTTTTCAATCACCAAATAATTAAGCATACACGAAATTGTCAAATGTGGAATTGGCGTAAGGAGTGTTTTGACCGACTCTCATTCCTTGTGGAATTAATCATACACGAAGTTATCAATATCAGCCGTTGAGTTCAATTGGCGTAAGGATCACTTCACCTATATGACCTATGATAAAGATCTTGAAAAAGACTAAGCAAACATATAACGTACAAGACGCGTGGTTTAAATGGTTCTAATTATTTAAAATTTTAAAGCTTTAACTTTGTTGGACTGATCCATATTTCTAAATCTAATCGGGTTCAATTAAGAGTTAAAGTGGAGTGGAAATTTGGACCAAAACAATGATGAGGAAGTTTGAACGTTGATGCAAATGGAAAAGTCTAGAAAAGAGAAGACTTAATAATGATAGAGATGAATAATAAAAATATCTAGAAGATAAGTGGACTCCAATTATTACATCAAGATTAATCTAGATTAGTCTTATAGAACTACCATCTTGGGGAGATGAGAATTTCGGTAGTTAAAAGTGTGTTTGATTAGCCGACTTTGGCAAGTATAAATATGACTTATAATGATAGTATTTTTTGTAATGTAATACGCTCAAGAGTTTGATCAAGGCTTATATATAAATATAAATTGAGGTTAGCGAGTATAAGTGCTCAAAATTATCCGCTTATATATATTCGGTGAGTTGGATAAGCGCGGATTTTTCCAACAACTAGTATCAGAGCCGAATTTAAAGTGGTGGTGTTCGGGTAAACTTTGTTGCTAAAGAATCGAATCTCGTGATTGGCGTGATGACGACCGAGGCGATGAAGGCGTCTTTGACAGGAAGATCAACTTCACTTTATGACAGAGTGCGATTCAAGATTTCTTGGTGCAGTAGGGTCTTGACCACATTCTAGAGGAGGAGAAGTCTGGATCGATGAGCGAGGAGAGGTGGTGAAACATCGAGATGAAGACGGTAAGTACAATTCGGTTGGGGTTGGCTCTCGAGATCAAGTACAGTGTGTTAAAGAGACCACACCAAAGACGTTGTAGGAGAAGCTCGAGAGCATCTACACGTTGAAGTAATTGGTCAACCATTTTTGCTTGAAGATGAAGGTTTACTCGCTCAAGATGGAGGAAGGAGGTAATCTTCATGACAACATAAACTCGTTTAATCAACTAGTATGTCAATTACTAAACGCAAATGATAAGATAGGAGAAGAAGAGCATGCATTGTTGTTGTTAGCATCATTATGTCCTTGGTGCAACATTACTTGTAGGAAGGAAGTCCCTCACGCTAGATGAAATGACCGCTGCTTTGAAGTATAATGAGATGATGATAAAGAATGATGTTATCGAAAAAGGATAAGATCGCATACTAGTTACAGGGGAGCGATAACAAGGGCGGAGTCAATGGAGGAGGCATGATGACCCAAGACAAAGATCAAGCTCGCGACCACAATGAGATTTGAGTGAAGTCGAGTGCTTCTATTATAGGGAGAAGGGTCACATGCAAGACCGGTTGTCCTCAGATGAGGGAGGACCTAAAGAAGTTGAGAGAGATGTCGCCGAGAAAGAAAAGAGCGAGGGGACACCCACACCAATGTTGTCAATGAAGTTGAGCGTTAAGTTGATTACGGGGATGTTTACTTGGAGACATATGAGGGGACCTCCAAGTCCGAGTGGGTGATGAATAGCGTTGCCTCGATTTATGTGTGTAGAGACCAAACATTGTTCGACACCTTGGAAGTTGGTGGAGAGTTTGGTCACTTCAACTCAATGAGTGGTGAGAAGTAGAAGGTTGAAGATACCGGAAGTGTGAGGATGAGGCTTCACAACGGTACAAGCCACACTCTACACCATGTGAGATTTGTGTCATCAGTGAACGTGAATGTCATCTCGTTGGGTGCGATGACGATGGAGGGGTATAGATTCGTCGGTACGAGGAGATGATGCAAGGTGTTCGAGGGGAGACACTTGGTGATGCGAAACCGCAAAGACGGAAACAAAATTTACTTCATATATAGAAGAGCGGTGCAAAAAGAGGTGGTGTGCCGGAAATTTGTACCAAAACATTGATGGGGAAGTTTGAACGTTGATGCAAATGGAAAAGTCTAGAAAAGAGAATACTAAATAATGATAGAGATGAAGAATATAAATATCTAAAAGATTAGTGGACGCCAAGGATGGAACCCACGATAGGATATAACCAATTCTACATTGCAATGCACGTCTTTTATTGTTGCTTTATTACACAGGGAATAGAAAATATAACAAATATAACCAAACAAACACATATTTATGTGGTTCACCAAATTTTGGACGTGTCATGGGAATAAGATCTAGCCCAAATGTTTGTTTAATTTGTTAGATGAGAAATGAAACGACAAAGTGGGCTAATAATAGATCATAACTCAAAACCGACAAAATGGGATTCAAATGATTATTTGTTGGGCTATGGAAAGAAGTCCTTAATAAATGTTCCTACAATAAAATACATGTATATTTATAGCTTGATTTGTACTAGGCTATCTTACGATTTTGAAATAATACTCTGGACAATATATATATATATATATATATATATATATATATATATATATATATATATATATATATATATATATATATATATTTTGGCAGGTGTTGTCATGATTGTATTAGCAGCGGTTGCTTTACCAATATTACTTGGTGTTGTATATAAATGTTACATTCGTCGTTCACAAAGAATTACCCGTGGAGTAAGGGTTTCTTATAATGAAGTTGATGCAACTAGAGGTCAAAACCGTGCGGAGTCCATGCACTCTACAGACCATGGGGGACTTGAACAAGCAACGCTAGACAGATATCCTATCGTTGTTGTTGGAGATAGTGGTCGAATTCTTATGTACATGGAAGATAAAGTTTGTCCTATATGCTTGTCAGAATATGAACCAGGGCATATGATAAAATCCTTACCAGAGTGCTTGCATAGGTTTCATTCTGATTGCATAGATGAATGGCTACATGCAAAGGTAATCTGCCCAATTTGTCGAACTATGCCCCCAAGGATATCTTCGTAGCTTAACATGCGTAGTTGTCAAACCAATTTTTAGCTTTCATACGTTTCATATTCATATATACCACTGAATTTGTACATAAACTAGAAAAAATATACATTTTTGTGATCCAGTAATGTATTTGATTTCGTTTGGTACCACACATTGCCAAAGTATAGCCCTATATTTGTGGGAGAGATTTACAAAAACAAATCAATTTGTTTGACTTCGATTGAAGACTTTGGAAGTTGAAATAATGGGATAAGCTAACATAAATAAATCGTCTAGGGGTCCGAGCCCGAACCTAAAAATGCATTAGCTCGTAAGACTCGGGAGGGGAGATTCGAGCTCGATATGAGTCCAAGCCCAAGTCCAAAATTTACACTAGTATGTAAAAGTGTAAAAATCATACAAATTCGAAGAATGCAAAACAAGAAAATTATTTATAAAGACAACCTCACTCGTCGAGCAAACCAAGTAAGGTTTAGAAGAGTTCTCCTTTATCCGTTGTTACGAGGTATTCAGATGACAACGACTATAAACTGCATTTTTGAGGAAAGCAATTGAAATCATCAAATCTAACTGAAACAAGCTTTCTTTTTCTTTTTTTTTTCTTTTTTTTTTGGTTGATCTCTTCCAATTTTTATGAATGTTATTGGCTTTGGGACAATACTCATCATTTTTATCTAGATTAGTTTAGTCCAGCACCTTGCGAATTTTATCTAAATAAAAAATATTATATTATACTTTTAAATATAAACGATAACAAACCACATTCACCTCATATATGCACAACACATATAATATCAAATATTAACATTTTTATCGAACCCTTAAACCTAGACATGTTACTAAACTTATCCGACCTCTGCTTTCCATTCTCAAGGTTGTTTTTTTAATTTTTTTGAAGATTTGGTTCACCTAATTAGATATGAACGGTTTATGTGGATTACACAAGATCATTTAGATTTAAAATTAATTATATGTATAAAATTTGACATGTGAGGTAACTACGTGACAACTAATTGGCTTAAATAATAAGATTAAAAATGTTGATTAAAATGTAAATCTTTAAATTATTAAATTGTAGTTTTGATATAGTGTTTTAAATCAGTTATGTAAAAAAATATTTTCTTATATTATAAAGTCCATTATGTATAAAAAAGATTACTTTTTAAATCGATTATTTTTTAGAAAAATTGGAAATACCTTCTTAAGAAACGTGCATTACAATGTAGAATTGTTGGAGTTAGGGTGTGCAATTTTTAAAACTATTCTACCATTATTGTTTAATTATGAGTTCGGTTTAAAACTGTTTTTGTTAGAATATAAATTAATTTAAATTTAGTATTTGTAGTAATCGAAAAAAAATTTTGAATCTGTTTTGATAATAATCAATTTTAGATTAATAAGATGACATGTTATGAATATATGCCTAATAAAAATTGACGTGGTATGATATCTGTTTAGTAATTTTAATAATAATTTTTATAATATAATTAATAACAAGTTGGTAATATGATGTGACAAATTAGTAAATAACTCGAAGAAATTTTACTTGAGGCCCTTATTATAGATCACGTAAGCAAAATTAGGATATATATATATATATAAAACTTGAGTGCAACTCTTTTTGGTAACAAATGTTTGTTGTAAGTCATTACATCATACAAAACTTTGATTATATCTCCATAAGGAGTCCGGTTTTTCCATTATACTTTTTGTATTGACCAGTATCCTAATAATCTTATGAAAAAAAATTATTAAAGAGAAAAACAATTTTGCATTTTATTATCCAATATCTAATACCCAATATATTAATGGTATATGTTTAGGTGCAAAGCAGTAATACCAGCGGCACGGAGGAATTTGGGCCATTGATCTTTTTTTTTTAGAAACAAGGTAAGATATTCGATCACCATGAACCAAACGGTGTGCGAGAGACCGAAACAAATCTGTAAACGAAAACATCTGTTGACAGAACAACTCATAACTAAGCCACACCAACAACAAGAAAGGAAAAACCAAGAAAAGTCCTTGATAAATGAAGGAAGATCCCCGTGAAGTAGGTGAAAAACGAGTCAAGCACCGCCGGATAACAAGTACAATAGGAAATGATCTTCTGGGAAAGTGAAAGACGAGACTCCAAGGAAACAATTTTCCAACAAAAGGAGTTGTCAACAATCACACAATCACGACCGCGATCCAGACACGACTCAAAACAAACACCAACATCAAAACAGATGACAAAATATTTCAGAAGCAAAGCCTTAAGAGTGAACTCAAATCATGCTTTCGATACGTAGCAATTTCATAAACAAACCTGAGGTTGTCTAAAAGTTTCAAAGAAAACTCTTGCTTTTGGTAGTAATATTTAAAGCAAAATTTGAGTTTGTTCAAATGTGATTTGTTAGCAATTTCAGAAGCAAAATTCGAGTTTGTTCAAAGAGTTTTAAAGGAAATTCATGATTTTTTTTAGCAATTTTAGATGCAAAGACTGAGCTTGTTCAAAGAGTTTCATTTAGAACTCGTGTTTTGGTAACAAATTCAAAAGCAAAGTCCGATTTAACCTCGTGCTTTTGATAGCAATTGTAGAAACAAAGTATGAGACTGTTCAGAGAGTTAAAGCATTCAGTTTGGTGCTCGGGAGGCTTAGTTTCCAAAAATGTTGAAATCCATAAATTCACAATGTAAGAAGATTAAACACTGAATAGTTTCTACTACAAAGAAACAACATATCATATAAATTGCAAAGATATTGAACATGAGGGTTTTATAGAGAAGATCTTCTCTGATTTTCAAAGACCTTGATATTCATATTCATCTCAATAAACCCAACTACAAAGATGCAGGCATATGTTTTTTTTTTTACTGCAAGAGTCTCCTCAGTTCCAGCAAGTGAAACGAGGTATCATATTTGTTCAAGAAAATGGATGAAATTTCTTTAGGATGGTCAACAAAAACTGATTTTTGTAGGACGAACTCCCTTTACCGTCATCAATTAATGAAGATTCCAGTCTGGTTGGAAACACGACTTCCATTGTCGCTTGAAATAGTGTTGTCGCCCCTAAAATCAAATGCGAGATACGTTTCTTTTTCTTGTAAGTTGAAAGTATCAGATGAGGAGATCAGGCCAGATTCATTGTCGAATTGGAAAAAAAAAGATCAAGAAGGAGGCTAGACTTTAATGATTTGTTTTGAATTCATGAAAAGCATCGGAAAAGGCTTGGCTATGGTTACCGATTTGTTTAGGGGTTATGTGGTTTTCAAGAGTTGCGGCGCTATTTTTCATTTTTGGTGATGGATTAGGGTTTTCTGAGGTTTCATTCTCTTTAGAAAAGAGAGTGTTTTGGGCCGTTAATCTATTTAATCCAACTGTCCAGATTTGTCAACATCAATTAATTAATTTTGGGAAGCGCGGTGGCAATGTTGTATTTATAGGAAGTTGTGCTGAATTTTTTATCCTTTTGAAAATCTTTTTTTAAAGGGGGACGGGTGAAATTTTTGTACTTTTCATGGAAAAACTTATCTCATTTCACGAGTTTAGTTCAATACGTTCAAATATTGTATGTTCAAATGGTTCTTTTTTTTTGTTCAAATAGTTTAAACGGTTTGCTCTTACTTTTTTAACATTTTTCCGTTCAAAATTTTATACATTTTCATTCAAATATTTTTAAATTTAATAGTATATTTTTAACTTCTTATTCCAATTTCCCCTTTCTTCTCTCAATTGGCATTGCTCGTTATAATGTGTCATATTTTTGGTCAATCAGTTCAAGAAGTTTGTTCTTATTTTTTTTACACTTTTTTCGTTCAAAGTTGTATACATTTTTGTTCAAATATTTTAAATTTAATAGTATAAAAATTTTAACTTTTTTATTTCAGTTCCCCCTTTCTTCTCTTAGATTACAATAATTATTCTATTGGTTCATATTTTTGTTTAATTAGTTCAAACTGTTTATTCTAGTAATTCTTATTTTTTTAACACTTAGTTCAAATTGTAAAATCAACAAAGTAATACATGAACTAATTATATAAAAAAATAACAAAACTCATAGTGTATACTTTTGAACAAAATGAACTAAAATTATAAACTTTTATAATATAAGTTCAAATTTTGGGTATAATTAGCTCGAACATTGTGTATCATAGTTCAAGGATCGTGTTTTATTAGCTCAAGAAAAAATGCATAAAACATAACTACTAAACCAACAAAATAATGTGTGAGCTAACTGTAGAAAATATTACGTACAACATATAATGTATAATTTTGAACGAATTGAGCAAAAACTATAAAATGATAATTGTTGCAATTTTCTCATGAAAATTACAAAAATACAATAATTAGTTCAAATTTGGGTATCATTAATTTGAATATTGTTTAATGTTAGTTCGAACATTGTGTTTTATTAGTTCAAACATGTACAAGTAACAAAATGCATAAAAACATAGCTATCAAATTAACAAATAATACGGGAACTAATTACATAAAATATGCGAACTAGTAGCGTATACTTTTTGAACGAATTAGACTATAACTATGAATTGAAATAATAAATGTTAAAGTTTTCTCATTAAAATTACAAGATTGTTATCGTACCTCTCTTTTAAAAGACAGTTTTCCAAAAGGACAAAAATGCCGATTAAACTTTCTATACTTACAACCACGCTCCACAATCATTAAACGACATGGACTAATATAAATCAATCAAGTAAATCAACGATTCAAATTACTTTGTATGTCCAGCCTATAGCAGCCTGTCGCACTAAACCAGTCCCTATGTTAATATTCAACTTTAATACCCAATATATTAATATATAAGTCCAATACTCAATATCAGAGAAACTATAGTTCAGTTGCATCTTACTAAGGCACCAAAGCCCAAGGTCTGGCACTATGCTTTCCTTCTATTTTGTATCACTTAAAGTCTAATTATATAAAAAAAAATTCTGTAATTTTGTTTAGAGATGGACAAATTTGTGTCTATGTGAGGCAGCCACTGGCTCATAGAATCTTGCAACTTGCACTAAATTACAGTAGTTTGGTGTTTAGAAAAATCCAATATGTGTCCTCATCTTCTATTTCTATCCAGAAATTAAATATGTAAAATTTGAGCAGAAAATTAGTTTGTGTAGCGTCATATTCAGAAATGGCTAATCTCCCATTGAAACTCATCTCTTCAACCTTCATTATCCTCCTCTCATACTCTTTTGTGTTCGTTAGTGGTGATTGCTTATACTCCAGCTGCGCTACAAACATGGGACAAAATTATTATTTATACCATTATGAAGATCCGATCCCTTTCCCCTTTCGAACTCCAGACGAACCACTGAGTTGCGGGTTACCCGGTTTTGATCTCAGGTGTAACAATTGGGATAAAACTCCTCTCCTTTCTTTCCCATCGGGCCAATCTTTTAAGGTGGAATCAATTCACAACTCGACAAACGACATAGAGATCATAGATCCACAGAAATGCCTTCCTCAGAAATTAATTCAATTCAACTATTCAGGCACTCCCTTCTACCGTTCTACGTCAAGAGCTTCACCAAATTCACCTTTTACAGCTGCCCATTAAGATTTCTGCTGCGAGATTCCGTTTACTTCCGGTGGTGCAACGAGGTCAATTGCTTACGTGGCCAAAACAGATCCATAGTATGCGAAACTACGTCAATACTTCTGGTTTATTGGATTATGGGTGTCACTTGATAATTGGGGATGTCAATGTCGCCGGAGCTTGGAATTCTGCTTATGGTTTCAGCACTGCGTATTCAGTGCACCTCACTTGGGACACGCCAAAGCAGTGTCGGCAATGCGATTCGATTGGCAAGGAGTGCCGCCGCGACCCCTATAATTTAACTAATATCAAATGCTTTGCTCTAACCTCACCTGGAAACAACGCAGGTACATTCATATTTAATTACTTCATTCATGTCTAATTCACCAGCCTTTAGCTATATATTATTACTAGCTTATTTCCCGTGCCAAGCACGAATTTGGTTTAAACTAATTTATTATATTTATGATCTAAGCTATTGCGATAATAAAAGGAAAAAAAACTTAATTATTAATATATAAAAACCATTAAGTTAGTAGAGTGAAATGAGCAATATGTTTATATTTATATATAATAATATTAAGTGTTTATAAACAAAATTATGATAATAATAGTTTTTTTAATATAAAAATCATAAGTGGTAAATATGGTATAGTTATGAGCATATGACATCAATATATATGATTCTCCGTAATTTTCATCTTGTGTAGAAAACTTTTGTTCTAATATTTATTTTATAATATAGCAAATCTAAATATATAATATTTCAAATCTCAAATTAGGATATAGTACATATTAATTGAAGAGGATTGAAAAGTTATATTATTATTGATAGCCAAGTAACATATATATACATGAATTAGAGAGCTAGGATTAAGGAAGACTAAACTAAATATGGGAGTAGAATAATCTAACATAAGCAAGAGATAATACATAGGCTAAACATAGGAGCACATAAAATCAGAGCTTATCTTGTTTCCTTATCATGCCCCCGCAAGATGGGCGGGCCTGAGGACAGGCCAATCTTGGACAACAGCATGTGGAGACGGGCTCGAGGTAGGGGTTTGGTGAGAGCATCGGCGAGTTGATCATCATTGGCAACATGAGTGACTCGAAGTGCACCAGATTGAACCTTCTTGCAGATGAAGTGATAGTCAAGAGCAAGATGCTTCATCCGGGAGTGAAACACAGGGTTTGCACAGAGCTTCGTGGCACCAACATTGTCACAATAGATAACTGGAGAGTGAGACACAGGGAAGTTGATCTCACGAAGGAGAGAAATGATCCATTGAAGCTCAGCAGCAGTGTTAGCTACCGTACGGTACTCAGCTTCAGTGGAGGATCGGGCAACACTCTTCTGCTTCTTGGAGCTCCACGAAATGGGATTGGAACCAAGGTAAACAATGTAGGCACCGGTAGAGAGGTAATTTGTCTTGTCACCAGCCCAGTCGGCATCAGGGAAAGCGTGCAGTTGAGGGTGTGACTGGTGACGAAGCATAATGCCATGTGTGGAGGTGCCAGCAAGGTAGCGGAAGATCCGTTTGACAGCAGCCCAATAAAGATCAGTTGGACGATGCATGAATTGAGAGAGACGGTTGATTGCATAAGCAGTGTCAGGCCGTGTTAAACTGAGGTACTGCAGGCAGCCAAGAGCTTGCCTATATTCCAGAGGGTTGAGTAGCGGAGTACTTGAGTTCAGATGAAGTTGGGAGTCAGTGGATAGTGGTGTTGCAACTGGCCGTGCATGACTTAGATCGAAGCGCTCTAATAGATCTTGTATGTATCTATGTTGATTGAGAAACAAGCCACCAGAGAATGGTGTGACTTCCACACCAAGAAAGTACTTAAGTGTACCCAGATCATTAAGAGAGAATCTGGAGGTAACCCGCTGGATAATATCTTCAATGAGAGATGGAGAGGAGCCTGTGACAATGATGTCATCTACGTAGATGAGGAAGAAGACCGTACCAGAGGAAGAGTGAGAGTAAAACAAGGAAGTGTCAAAGGACGAGTTGAGGAAGCCAAGCTCAAGAAGATGAGTGCGTAAGGCTAAGTACCAAGCCCTCGGGGCCTGTTTGAGTCCATAGAGGGCTTTGTGCAGGAGACAGACGTGAGACGGTTTGGAGGGATCAGTGAAGCCAGGTGGTTGGGACATGAAGACTTGTTCATTGAGCCGTCCCTGGAGAAATGCATCATTAACGTCGAGTTGACGAATGGACCAACAATGGGTGACCGCAAGGCTTAAAATAAGTCGAACGGTGGCCGGCTTGATGACTGGGCTAAAGGTGTCGCTGTAGTCTAGGCCAGGTCGTTGATGGAACCCTTTGGCCACTAGACGAGCTTTGTAACGATCTACCGAGCCATCAGGGTTATACTTGGTTCGAAACACCCATTTGCAACCAACAATGTTGGTGGCCTGGGTAGCAGGGACAAGAGTCCAAGTCTTATTGTGGATAAGAGCATTGAACTGGGTTGTCATGGCAGCATGCCATTCAGGGCTGAGCAAGGCTTGTTTGGTTGTACGTGGCTCAAGGATAGGATGGAGAGAAGCAGTGAGGTTGAGCTTTTGAATGGGTTTGTGAATGTGGTTGCGAGAGCGAGTGACGATGGTGCGAGAAGGGTCAATAGGTGGTGGAGATGGTGAGTCATCTGGGTTGATGGCGAGGGTTGGAGAGACAACTGAGGAGTTTAGAGGAGGGACAGTCTCGGATGATAGGGTTGGGGATGGACTGGGAAAAGATGGTATTGACGTGCTTGAAGATGGGCCAGTATTGGATGGGCCAGTGGGCTGTATAGGGAGATTAATAGAACACCAAGTGTTGGGCTCAGTATCATCCATTGTTGATGAATTTGGTGCAAGGGAGATGTAGGGGAATTGGTCTTCGACAAACTTCACATGCCGCGAGACATAAACTCGGTTAGTTGCCGGATCAAGGCAGTAGTATGCATGTTGTGATGGAGAGTAGCCAACAAACACATAGGGGTTGGACTTTGGTTCAAGTTTGTGGGTGGTGTACGGACGAAGCCACGGATAATAGAGAGATCCAAAGCTTCTGAGGTTGGAGTAGTTTGGCGGAAGGTTGAATAGCTTATCAAATGGGCTTATGTTTTGAAGAGTTGCAGTTGGGAGTCGATTTATAAGATAGGTAGCAGTGGAGACGGCATGAGGCCAATACCGAAGGGGTAAGTGTGACTGGGTGAGTAAGGCGAGACTAGTCTCAACAATGTGTCTGTGACGGCGCTCGGCATAACCATTGTGTTCGGGCGTATGGGGAGGGCTCGTACGATGAGCAATGCCATGTTGAGCAAGAAGAGATTGAAGACCAACATACTCACCTCCATTGTCGGAGTATAGAGTAAGTATGGTGTGATTAAGATGTTTTTCAACAAGATTTTTGAATCTAATGAACACTTCCTTAGTGTCAGATTTTCTTTGAAGAGGATATAACCAAGTGTACTTGGAAAAGTGGTCTACAAAGATCACATAATACTTATAATTGTCATAAGAATGAATAGGTGAGGTCCAAACATCAGAGTATAAAATTTCCAACGGTTTAGTTGTAACAAGAGATGAAGACTTGAAAGATAACTTGTGGCTCTTATTAGTTTGACAAGGATTACAAGAATTTGAAAATAGCGGTAAGTTTAATTTAGTGGGAAAAATATTAAACACTTTAGCCGATGGATGGCCAAGCTTGTGGTGCCAAACTGAGGAGGATAAGGTGGAAGCGAGCACAAGTGGGCGGAGTGATTTGTGAATTGGGACTTCATAGAGACCGTGTTTGGCTTTGCCTTCCAGGAGAATTTCCTTGATGTGAAGGTCCTTGACAAAGAAAGAAGAGGGTGAGAACTCAATGATAACATCATTGTCATTGCATAGTTTATGGATTGAGATGATGTTGCGATGCATTTTAGGAACAAGAAGGACATTATTAAGAGTGAGACACTTAGATTTGGAAATAAGAGAAGAAAGTCCAGTGTGAGAGATGGTTAAACCTGAGCCGTCACCGATCACAATCTCATCCGAACCATCGTAAGGATAGTGAGTAGAGAGGTTGTTGATGTCCGAGGTGACATGGTGCGTAGCACCGGTGTCAAGAAGTCAATTGGTAGTTGTTGAGTCGGGCGTAGGTAGGAGGGAGGTTGTGTTGGCTTGAGGTGATGGAGTGGAGTTGGATTGAGTTCGGGGTTGGCGTGGTGGTAGACGGATGGAGGGGTGAAGGCGCTGGAAAGTGGAGCAACGGGAGAGGGAGTGACAAACAATGTCACACCATTGGCACTTGCCAAGGTACGGTTTTGATGGAGGGCGGGTGGTTGTGTTTGAGGAGGAAGAGGTTTGTCTATATGGGGTTCGAGTGGTTGGGTTAGCAACGGCCGGGAAGAGGGTAGCGTTAGCTCTGTGGCGGAGGGAGAGCTCTTTATTGATGAGCTTCTCCATAAGTTCCGTGAAGGAGATAGGAGAGTCTCTAGCATGGATGGTGTCAATCACCGATTGATAGTCCGAGCCTAGACCATCGAGGACACGATCCGTGATGTCCTCAGCGTCCATTGGCTTGCCAAGCATGGCTAGATCGTTGACGACTCTCTGGATCGACTGCATGTAAGTTACAATCGAGGAGGAGCCCTTTGTGAGGTGACGCAGTTGGTCCTTCAACTGCTTGATGTGTCCGCGGGTAGGGCTAGCAAAGGTTTTTGCTAAGGTATCTCATGCAGCTTTGGAGGTAGTGGCATTATTGACAAGATGAGTCAATGTGGGGGAGATGGTGCCAACAATAACACCAAAGATCAAGCGATCTTGTCTCAGCCAAGATGTGTAGGCCGGGTTTAGAGTGGTGGCATCGGCAGCGACAGTGGTGTCGATTGGAGCCGAGTAAGAACCGTCAACAAACTTGAACAATCCATAGCCAACAAGGATTGCTTCAAGTTGGAGTTTCCAGGATAGATAGTTTGTGGAGGTGAGTTTTGTAGCATTGGGGAAGGATACAATGATGAACGGATTGGTTGTATCGTTCTCATTGGGGATGGTAACCAATTGAGAGGCCATCGAATGTCAAGAAAGAAAAAAATGGATCGTATTCACTGTTGTGATACCATGAAGAGGATTGGAAAGTTGTATTATTATTGATAGCCAAGTAACATATATATACATGAATTAGAGAGCTAGGATTAAAGAAGACTAAACTAAATATGGGAGTAGAATAATCTAACATAAGCAAGAGATAATACATAGGCTAAACATAGGAGCACATAAAATCATAGGTTATCTTGTTTCCTTATCATTAATATCTTCTTTAATATGCATAATATATTTTGTGAAATTAAAATAATGAGGTGGCATAATCTCAAGACGACATGTGGAAAAAAATGTGAGGTGGCTTAATGTCAAAATGACATGTGGCGATGACATGTGGCGATATTACTTCTGCTTTAGTATTATATATATATATATAGTAGATTAAGGTAAAACTTCTAAAATAAAGTTTTCGAATAATATGAGTATCAGCCATCCAATTCATCAGTTGGATTGAATTGGCGTAAGTAAGGACCACTTCGCCTATCATAAATATCTAGATTGCTAAAATCTAGAACAAATGTTCGCATACAACTAACAATATATTTGGCAACCTTCTATTGTGATAGAAACAAACCTAAAAACGTCTTGATGATTACAAATCATATTGACAAGGAAAAGACCTAAGATAGCAAGGTGATGCTTCGATTTACGATCCTTACAAGATGTTGAAAGAAAGGAGAAATTATACAGCGTGCTTGCCATGTTTGTAGATTAATAGAGAATGGTCACTCTTGTTGCCAATGAACCCAATGTTTATGATGAAGCCTACAAGTCACTAAAATGAGGCCTTGAGCTCCTATTTTAGGCCGTACAGGTTTCCACAAGAGATGAGTAATGACACCAACTCCCACGTACCATACCTTGTGAGAGGACTCGTTAGTCATTGGTCATCGATGTGTTCCATTCCGGGTCTACGAGGGAAGTTGAAAGGTTTGCATTCGGCTTGTAGATCCCATTGGGGGTCTAGGAGGGACGCCAGGAGGCGGCGATGAGGTAGCTAGGTGTTCTACCATTTGGGGTTAGCATGAAGGGTGCAGGAGAATCCACTAAGGATACGAGAAAGGGTGTCGATGGAGAGTCATAGGAGTGACAAGGAACTATGGGATCATTGGGATGAGGCGAGTCATCATGAGAGTGAGACGAGGAGCCCGCAATTTAGGCAAAGGGGGAATACAGATTCAAAAATAGACATTTACCTTTGAACCATATATATAAACTGTCATCATTATGTGCTCCTCCTAGATTTCGAGCAGGGGAACCGGCCACCAACATTGTTTCTCTTTTTTATTGGGATGCTTTCTTGTTTAAATATAGTATGATGAGATGATTTTGATATGTGAAGAAATAGATGGAAATGAAGTTAGATTTGGGATATGAAGAGTATGACCGTTTGTCCTTTCACCTTAGATCTCTTCAACTTGAGAATATCACTTTAGGAAATCCGCTTTGGGTTGAACTATCCTTTGTTCTCAAATTCTCACCTACGAGAATAAAAACTAAGCATCTCACTAAGAATTTGAATTTCGTTTTTGAAAAAACAACCTTGAGGCATAATAGTTTAAACTTCACTTGATTAATTTATATGGGGCGTATACAATGATTTATAGGCTCAATAAGTGCTAGAAAATGCGAAAAGTTTATAACTAAAAATGCAAGAGATAAGAGAGTTTTCTACCTAGTCGATTTAAGCTATCCCGCATTTGACTTCATTCTTAGATGACTTAAGAGTTCCTCATTCATGCATTATGGTAGATCAAATAAGGAGGGCATAAGAGAAGTGATGGACAACCTTATGGAAGAGAGACGAATTCATTGTGATAACTTGAATTCATTCAAGATAAGATGAGAAATGCCTTCAATTCTAAAAGCATGTTGTCTCTTGTCTTGAATGTTACATAAATTCATGCATCAAATGTGCATAAGCATGTTATATATGAGAATGCAAATTTTGCATCAAATTTTCATGGATTATAATCCATGCATATGTCTCTCATAGCCATCATGCATGGATCCATAAATAATCATAGTCAAACATCCATGTAAGTATCGTAGTTGTCACATTGATGGATCATATTCACCCTTTTCCTCTTAAAGTATTAACTTAGAGTATACCATAAAGTTGTAGCTTTGGAAAGAACTTTATAAAGTTAGTACTCATTGGTCTTCTAATCCATCAATTTATTTGTTAGATGAGAAAACAAACGACATTATAGTGATTAATAGATAATAACTCAAAATGGGGTTCAAATTATTATTCATTATCCTGTAGAAACAAGTCCTTACCAAGTTTTCCTACAACAAGAGTACACCAATATATAGTATTAATTTGTAATGATTTACCTTACAATTTTGAAATAATATTTGGGATATATATGTATATATATTTTTGCAGGTGTTGTTTTGATTCTAGTATCAATGATTGGTCTACCAATACTACTTATTGTTGTAAGTATATGTTGCATCCGTCGTAGAAACTCACAAAGAAATACTCGTGGAGTAAGGGTTTCCAGTAATGTAGTCTGTGTGGTAACAGGCCAAAACGAAGTCGAGACCATGCCATCTGCGAACCGTGGGGGTCTTGAACAAGCAATGTTGGACACATATCCTATTGTTGTAGTTGGAGATAGTGGTCGAATTCTTATGTGCATGGAAGATAAAATTTGTCCAATATGTTTGTCAGAATATGAGCCAAGAAATATGATAAAATCCTTACCAGAGTGCTTGCATAGGTTTCATTCCGACTGCATAGATAAATGGTTACATGCAAAGGCAATATGCGCAGTTTGCCGAACGATGCCACCGCGATTATCTTCATAATTGGAAATTTGTGTTGTCGAATCAATTACTATCTTGTATATGTTTCCTATTCATATAGTCCACCGTATTTATACATAAAAATAGAAAACTAAACATGGTTTTACGATCCATTATTAATGTATAAGGTTTTATTTGGTACCACACATTTTCAAAGTATTTTCATTAATTTGGGATTTTTTGGAGATGTTTTGCTTAGGCGATTTTGTAGCCTAATGTTGGGATATGACCCACTCTTGTAATATTGGACCCCTTTTAGCCCATCTTTTTATATGATCACGTAGTGTTTTTTTTTACTGGGATCGTTTCTTCTTCTTTTCAAGTATGAAGTCTCTCTTAAAGGGTAACAAATCAATGTCTTTTCTATTGATTTAAATTTCAATAATAATTGATTAAATTAATTACTATTAAAGTTGAAAAATATACACCAAGGTGATTTAAACACCTAATCAATACCAATGCGCCTTACTAGTTGAATTATGACCGTTTATTGTTCATTTCAACAACTCTCTCGTACGTGGTTCCTTTCATGCGGGATGCAATCCTGCTGCGACTGCCAGACATAGTTATATCACGCGTGTGTTGTGTCTCCACATTGGACTCGTTTTGAATTTTGTTTTTTTTTAGCATATAAAATCACTCTCAAAATTTAAGTAAAAAAATCTAACACCATATAAATAATGATTAGTTGGCTAAATAGGCCTTTAGTGGAGATGAGCGAAAAAAAAAGCTCATATATTACTCGATCAACACCTACATATGTACATGTGTACCCGAATCAAAACACAACAACGCATCCTCGCCCACACAAAGACATAATATGATATCATTAATATTGTCAAAAGTGGTCAAGATTGAGTGAAAATGTTAAAAATTTTAATAATTTAAATTCAATGAGTATGAAAATATAAAAACAATTATAATTAGAGTGGATGGTTCTTGCAAATCTCTATAGACATAATTAAAATGGTTACAACTCGATCATGAAAATTGAAAACACAATACTAAATTATTATTCATCAAGGGTACATAAGGGAAATTTAAAGTGGTGATTGTGATTCATATAAGAACCCAATACACTTTGATTAAGACATAGCCATATTTACAAACCGTTTGTTTTACGCACTATCATTCGGAATCTTGTACCTCTTACAGCATAAGTTTTTGCCGTTCACCTTGAGCAACACTTGTTCTCTACCTTGCAGTATCATCTGCGGTATCCTGTGTTCTGTAAACACAATTCTCCCAAATACTGGATGACTATAACGACCATCTCCATGGTGTAAATCGATCCCCTGGACGTAATTCCCGTAACGGCTGCCATCGAGTCAAATTAAACACTTTGCTTGTCAATTCATTTCCATAAATATATTACATATATAATTTAGATATGCATGCATGCATGTACGTTATCACCTTCTCATGAACCTAAGAATCTCCAATTCGCCGAGAGGATATCCGATAGAAAATGTGATGAATAGGCATCGATCTTCAACGCTAAGCTGCACCGGATTCGGGTTGGGATTGGGACGCCATTCGGGTGCATTAGGGTTCAACTTTGATTTCACAGATGAGCTTGAAGCCATAGTTGAGTATATACCAACTTGTAAGTTAATAAGTATAGCTACACTTGTTTCTGAGTTAAACTTATGAATACACTAATCTCTATTTATAAGGGATATATATTCATATGAAATTAATGTGAAATAATGAATTAGGATATGATTAATATTTAAATGATATTTTCTTAAGTAATCTTTTTTTTTTAAGTGTCAGGAATGTATGCGAACTGGATATCTTAATTGGATGAAAAAGTTGAATGATGTTTTTCTAGAAATACAACAAACATTGGTCAACTGTAAACAATCTTGAGGGCATAAGACGATGCATGCATACATAACATAAATATTTAGTACACTTTAGGCATGTATCTTTTATTCTTACCCTCACATTGATAGCAAATCTCTCTTTTCCTTTGTGTAGTCGCCACTTTTAGTAATAGGTCCATAGTGATATGGCCTCGTGCATGCATCGTATATTAATATTGAGAGTATAATACACTTGGATTAGTAATTAAAAAAAAAACAAACAATTTCTATGCAATTCTCAATAAAATTGTGTTTATTTCTAAAAAATAAAATAAAATTTTGTATAGTGTCATCATAGAATTTTAGTTTATTAAGGAGTAGGGTTTAGCATAACCCCGTAAAAATAATTAATTGACGATCATAAACCTTATAAAATGTTCGGCGATTGTGAACCTAAAGACAATTATCCCTTGATGTAACCACGAGAAAATGCAACTCAACAATCCGAACATATTGGAAAACACCTAATAACTTTTTCGGTATTTGTTTATTTTAAAAAATTAGGAAATAAAAGTTAATAATCGTTTTGTTTGTTAAGTTAATTCACACTTGAATTAAGTTTTATCAAAAAAAAAAAAAATAGTAAGTCACTTTATTTATAAGAATTATAGTCAAATATCTAGATTGATTGAAAAACCTAACACCGTCGATGTACGTACGATTATCTATAATACAGTATGAAAAATGCAACCCAATTGTTATTTCTTGAAAAATTATGTTATTTCACGCTATTATTTAGGATTCCTATACGAGTTTGCAGTTGAAAAATTAGAAACAGAAACCGAGAATCGTTCATTTGCCGACTTTTAACTTATAAATTTCATTGGAGGGACGTTAGCTTTACTTTTTTTTTTTTTTTTGAAGATGCACGTCTGTATTTAGAAGAAGGGGAGTTACACATGCGTCTTCGCCTTAGAGTATAAACGAGAGACGGGAAGCAACATACAAGATAAGAAAGTTACAATGGGGAAGGAGATTTAGAGTGCAGTAATAGGGGTGAGCAAGGTTGATATAGAGGGTTTTAGCCCAGTGGAGAGAAAGCCTGTAACGACGAGTCCAATGCACAAAGGCGTAATTCTTAACAACAAGGATGATATCTATGGCGCAGTGCATTGGGTCGATCTTGGTATTGTTGTAAATATTCTCGTTGCGAGACTTCCAAGTAAGGTAGATGCATGATAATATAATGAGAAAATACAGCTCGAACTCCCTGATCAGTGATCATGTAACTCCTTGCCTATCTTTCTAATATACGTACAATTACAAAAAATACAGCTCGAATAACTTATAAGAGAATATTTAATTCCTTCATATATTTCACACGTCAGGGTTTGCCTAAATCAGATCGATAGAAGCAAATCAAGAATGACAAAAAGAATGAGGTTAGTTCGTTTTTTCACAATTCCGTTATCATTTTTCATTTCGTTGATTTTGTCCATTTTAGCAACATGTGTATAATTAAGGTTTATAGTAATAAAATAGCAATGGATCGAGATACAAGAATTGCTCTTTTTGCTAGCTTTTATAGAATTAATCCTAACATAGGGTTGGGCTAATGTATAATGTATAATGATAAAATTCGTTATATTCTTACCCTCACTTTTCCAAAATTTACTATAGTTAATAGTATGATATAGCTTTATAGAACTAATCCTAACATAATTAATCAAATGTATTAAAATATTAGCACCTAATGTATAATGTATAATGATAAAATAAAAAGAAATAGACTTAACTATTCATTTTGGAAAAGTTTATTCTTCCCCGCAATTTATTAGGTGTTTTTTTTTTAGGGTTGTAATGACATGCAAATTAGGATCGAAAATGTTAGTATTGTTGATTTGTTACAATATTTAATAATTGTGGTACTATTAAGTTTAATTATTGAAAGTTTGGTCTAGTTTTAATCAAAAAAACTAATCACAAGATAATTGAAAATCATGAAGATGATAAACACCTAATGTCTAGAGACTGAATAAGAGAATGCAACTCATCATACATTTTCAGAACATTTCATAGTTTCACTTATTTGTTTGGGTAATTTGATTCACTTGATGTATGCTAATACAATGAGTAAATGAAATTTTTAAGCAATTCATCAAGACGATATTTCATAATCAATGCTCTACCATATGGAACTGCGTCCCTAATATTTCCCACACCTTCTTTTGGAAGTTCATCATCAATGTTAAGGATGATCGCATATGGACATGTTATCTCCTTTTCGAATATTGTCTCCTCACTCTTTAAGCCGGATGGTTCCTTCTCCACTGCTAGAGCATATGATCTCCTCCGACCGTCAGTTGTGAATAACGTCTGGAATCTTGACATCTGGGACAATCTTCATATTCCCAAGTGCAGTTTCACTGCCTGGCTCATTGGTCATGAAAAACTCCCAACTTTGAATAACTTATCACTGTCAACATTACATTTTGTAGACTCTACAACGCTACCTCGGAATCTCATAACCATCTTTGGATTGCCTGATCTTTTACCTCACTGGTCCTCGACATCATCCTCAGATGGATCCGCATCCCAAACCGCCTCAACAACTTTACTGATCTGTCCATGGAGTTGTGCAACTATAAACCATCTAAGAAAGACTTCATCCAAAAAGTTGGAGCCCGCACTTTCACTTCCTTCTTATTATACACCTGGAAAGCTCGTAATGATGCGATCCATGGATCAATGCACTATAACGCCATTGAGTGTGCTCATACTTCCATCTGCGCCCCGTGAAAAACTATGTTCCAGCCAACTGGAAGACCAGGATCAACAATGACAAAGCTTGGGTTAATATCCTAGGCATTCAACTTAATGCTTAGGCTATTTGTATTTTTTCCTCTTCTCTATGACTCTTGTACTTTGTTCCTACCCTGAGAAACTCCTTGTATCTACCTATTCCATCAATACAAGTACCTTTTCAAAAAAAAAAAAAAAATGATAATTTAAGTATTAATTTATTTTCCAAACATATTATTATTTTGTATATTTATCGCGCTTTCTCTAACTAAGGTTATATAGTAGTAAAATTAGAAAGAAAAACAATAATCGTTTCTTTTCGTAAGTTGTTTTACTCAATTTAACAAATGAGTACTAATTTACTTAATTCAATCGTTACTCATTTCTAGTATAGAATTAATTGGAACATAACTAATTGTAATAAATTGAAAACTTTGAAGATGATTAAACCTAATGTATAATGATAAATTAAGAAAATATAGCTTATTTATTTATTTATGCAAATCTGTCACTATTTTATGGAATTTACTTAGAGTTAATTGTCTTTAGAGTTATCCTAGCAAATTGGAATTGAAATTTAAGGTTCGTTAAGATATTTTAATAAATTTTATTAGAGAGTTAGTTGAACTCTTATTATTCTAGTTTAAGGTCTTTTATAAACATATGTAAAGTTAGTGCTTTATTTAAAACTTTTTGTGAATTATGGGATGTTTGTACATATGTTCAACGTTATATATTTCTCATCCACACATTAAATGCGCAAAAAGAAAACCTACTACAAAGGAAGAAGAAAAGGAAAAAAAGAAGTTTGCACAATTTTTACACTTTCGTATATAGAAAATGTAGAGATAGAAGGTCGGAGGTGTTGCGAGAGTTCATGGCAAAAAGGTTCCACCAATTGATCAGGGAAGCTCTCTCGTTTTCTCTTTAGTTTTTTTTTTTCTTTTGTACTCGTAGTTATCGATTTCTTTTATAGATCGTGCATCCCGGGTCCCTCTTGAGGTCAATCTCGTGTTTGAGAAGTGATCATTCTAGATCCGTTCATATTCTAAATTGAAATCTGATTAATCTTGTATGTCTTTTTACCTAAAACGCATATGAGCATAAAATAGATATAGTAGATTGGTATTAGAGCCTTTTCTCCGACTTAATGTTTTGCCACAAATGTCATTTATGGAGTACCTTTTCTATTATGTTTTTTTCTTCTATTTTATAACATCATCTTTGTTTTATTTCTAATTTTATGATATCTCGTACTAGTGATAATTTTGTTCCCACGTATGTGGGAGGTATCGTTTGTGTTGTTCTATATGGAGAACATATAAGGTACGTGACAACGAGTCATTTAAAAGAAGCACTTGTTCATGGTATTATTGTAATTGATGATAAGTATTCATTGTTTTAGTTTTTCATTGAAGATCTATACCTATTTTTCTATTACTTTTGAATATCCCACAAACATCACATCTATACAACAATTTTAAAACGGTCGATATAAATTGAAGATAGAAGCGGAAGGACGATTACACAACAAGCATTATATTTTTTGTGATCACAATTATTACACGGATTATAGGAATCTTCTCGAGACAAACATTATCAATGACCTTGTCTTGAGTCACCATATGTCAAGACATTGGTTGTGATGTTTTTGTATGTCCTTGGACACAACCTACAAGACAAATCGATAAGTATCTTATTACACCCTCATTAATGTCAACTTGATTCATATTTTTTGATATGATAAGGTACGGAATGTTGTTGTTGGAGGTGGTTGGATTCACTAGCACAGAGAAAACATTTGTCGTCGCCTTTGTATTCATGTCGAGGGAAACTATGGATCGCTATCAGTGGGCATTGGAGTGTATTACGATGTTAAGTGAGAATCGGCTACCAGACATGATTACGAAGGACCGGGAACTATCCCTCATTAACACCATCAGAAAGGTCTTCTTAAATGCGAAGCACATAATTTTCACCGTTCACTTGCTACAAAACATTGCAGAAAAGGAATGGTACAAAACACATTCAATTGCACAACAAAATAAGTTTAAACAAGATTGTATCGGTTTGTTATCTTCACACTCTAGCACAACTTATGAAGAGATGGTTCACTATATGAAATTGAAATGGGGTGATAACTGGAACCTCATGACCAGTATATTAGCATACTTGGCTGACAATGCTCAAGGAATGTCTTGTTTGAGCATGTATGATTATATACCATCACTTTGGAACAAGGACTACAAATGGCTACGTGGAAAAGATCAATCATAATAGTGCTTGTCCATCTTCCAAGTTGAAACCACGTACAATCATGCATAAAATGTCATACATATGCTCATCTTGGGCGTCCCAACGATGGAATCATGTGAACGTCAACTCATAACCACCCTTCTTTAACTGTCTGCAACCCACAAGATCAATCAAATCTAAGATGGGAACATCCTGCACTCGCCCGAACTTTCTAAGGACTCTCTTTGGCATGTACGACTCATATCGCTGAAAGTGCCCAATGAACCCATGTAATGGGAAAGGTGTAGAGACTCCTCAATAAAATCGATCGATCCAAATGGGGTGAAGACAACCTGAAGAAAATAAAATCAAGTATTAGTGTGAAACGAACAATGTAAGACAAAAGACTTACAAAATAGTGTGAAGCACATGCAAATCTTACATCCGCGACTCTGCATTGATCCAACTGAAGCTTGTAACACCAGGCACTCTCATCACCTTGCAAACCATGAGGGCTCGGACTAGCCCGTAATGAAAAATGACCTTCTTCATGTCTATAGGGATCTGGCTGCAACTTCTCGCAAAGCCGGAAGTAGCTTCATATCCAACACTACACCTATAAACCATTAAGATGTAATGAACTAAAAATCAAATATTATAGTTATATTTTTTTTTAAAAGGAACAATATTAAATTTACATGAAGTAGGATAATGCATACATCCATATATGCACAAAGTAGCACGAGAGGCCTTACCTAATTTCCTATAAAGATCAACTAAACAGCCGAACCCTAAGATAACGTCCCGTTCCTCTCGTGATCTCCTACGACACCAAAATTCAACTGGTTTGCAATCTTATCCACAAATAGGGTTGTGAAGATATCAATATAAGTAGATATCCACTAGCGACGTGCTCTAGAAAGAGGTCAGTACGTCTCATATGTGTAATCTTCTCATCTAACAAGCTAAATCTGATCTTCCCTCTTTGATTTGTTTCTTAACATCATCACCGGACATATCAAACATATCTTTAGACATAGCCACCAAAGTGTAACGACTTGAGGTACTTCTAACCATATCCCTGTCTATTTGCAATCCTAATATCATCACGACATCGTGAAGCGTGATCATGATCTCACCCCGAGAAAAGTGAAAGTTGTTGGTCTCCGGATAACTACGCACCACAAAAGCAGAGATCAAGCTACCGTCGACACTTTTGAAGTCAGGGTCGTGCGAACGGTGAGTCTAATACGCAAAACATATCATAGTCATGTCCCTGGCTCATTTGGATGAAGCCTAACAACCTTGGATCACCGACCAACTATCGGAAGATGTCAATGGATAAACAAAATTGTTAATATTATAACAATAAGAAATAGATATTCTATTGTTTTAAATAAGAAGATTCAATCTTCTATTTATATATTATCTCTTTGTATAAATAATTACGTTAGTGATCAATAACAAACACACAATTCATATATTCTATTGATGAATAATATGGTATCAGACCTCTCAATGCCTTCCCCGATGTCGTCAGTCAACAGTCACGTGTATGTCGTAGTGTTTTATTGTTTCAACAATCAACGGTCCGAAGCCTAGGATCTCTTCCTCCTTTTGGATCTCCTCCTCTAAAATATTTTTGTACTCTAAGACCTCCTCAACTAGGACCTCGGCCTCCTCGATCTTCCCGGTCTCCTCCTTTAAATATCTATATTTTATAGGGACCTCTCTTCCAAAATGTCCCTCCTCATCATGCTCTTGGCCAACTGGATGTGAGGACCTCTACCCTTTTACGTCCTCTTCTCGGACAACTGTATGAGAGGACCTCCTCATCATGCTCTCGTGGCTCATTAACCATCTCATTAATAAGAACCCGAGGCTCGTCAACATTACGCTCAACATCGAAGGAGCAACAACATAGCGGAGACGAATTGCTCTGTCACGTTTTGGCGCAGTTACATGTCTACTCGAAATTTTTTAATCAATCTAAAATATATACAACAAATAAACATTTGACATAACATTTAAGCACAATCAAGTTCATTTGAAAATAAATACCGAGAGAATGACCACAACTGCACAATATCTATATACAAAACAAATATAACCATTATCAAACACAAGCTAAGACAAAATGAAGATATTTTAAAATCCATATTTCTCTTAGACATTTCGTCGAACTCTTGCTGTGCAAGATACATAAGTGCACCAAATGAAGACAATATAAATACAAACATAACCAATTATCAAACACAAACATCGGAAGACAATCCTGACAATGCGCGAGGAAAAAATCAAACACGAAATGCCCAAAAAAATGCACAATTTATGTTCAGTTGATCTAAAATAATCAAACACAAATTTTCCAGTTTTTTTTTCAAAATATGAATCGAATATAATTTGTTGAATTTGACCGAGTACAAACCTTTTGGCGTTTTCCATCTTCAATCATGGCTGAAATTTGAACAAGTTGGGAATCGGTTGAATCGGAATCATATCGCTAGTGAATATGTTGATACCAGTTGTTGAATATGTTGAACGAGTCTCCTCAGCACACGTAAATGATGAATATATTGAATCGAAATCGGGAACGATTAGATAGAAGAAATCGGGACCTGATGAAACCAAAATCGAGAGAGTTACATACTTGGATTGTTTGGAAGGAGAACAATGGAGGCCAAGGTTGAAGATGATACTTACGTATCGTGAAGCAAAACACGTAAATTACAAAACACAACTACACTTACGTGTAGTTATATTCACATGAGAATGTTTAAATATTTTTTTTTATAAAAACATCTACGCCTACGTACGCCATAAATATAGATTTTTTTTTAAAAAAAACACAACTATGCAATCCACAAGTTGTGTTAATTGAATCCTATCAGCTTGAGATCGATTTTAACTACGTTCGTTAGAAATCCTGTCCTTTATAGTGTGGGCACAAATCCAGCCAATTCGGGTCTCGTTCCGATTCCGGCGGGATTTCAAATAAAGTTAGAAATCTTGTCCCGTCAAATACTATATATCCGGTACGGGATATGAGTCTTAACTTATTCATCCCGCTAGGCCCGTTCCGTCCCGTATATAATAATTTTTTAATTTAAAATGATAAATATCAATAAATTCACTAAGCATTAGTGATATATGTATATAGTTATGCTTATATATTTTAAAAAATAAACCATGTTGGTCAAATCGTCAACATTGATAAATGACCCAAATTTATTTAGATGTGGTTTGTTATGGATATTTTGAAACTTTAATGTAAATTGTAATATATTATTATGGATATTTAAAATTTTTAATGTTTTTCATTTTAAATACGATTTATATAAATATTTTTGTGGATAAAGCATAGAATTTTAAACAGAGTAAATAAGTTCATGAAAAACGGAATTGGGCTCGTCCCGTCCGATTTCGATCCCAAGCGGAATAAGACCCAATAAAATTCAACCTATAATATACAAGACGCATCCAATCTCGTTCTAAGTCAAATAGGCGGAACTGAACTGAAATGACATCGAATCTCGTATCACGTGCACCCTACGGGAATTATAGATTTCCTTTGTGGCCGCCCCTAGTAAATCCGGCGAAACTGAACTGAAATGACATCGAATCTCGTATCACGTGCACCCCCTACGGGAATTATAGATTTCCTTTGTGGCCGCCCCTAGTAAATCCGGGTGATTTGATGACGGGCTTGGGTCGACGGCGGGTTCTGCGTTGAGTAACCGAACAGAACGGGGAATACGTTTTCACGGGTCCCTTCATTTTTGCTTCCTCAAGGTTTTTGAATTGATTAGGGAGGTTGAGTAAGCTCTTTCCCTCTCTCTCCGCAATGTTCACCCAAGCTCACCTACTCTCCCAGCCCCCATCTCTCGCCCTCACTCCGGCCATTCCGATCTCTATCCCTCCTTCTTACAGCTTCTCCTCTCCCACTCGACCATTTCTTCCCTCTCCTTACACTCTCAGAACCCCCGGCGTATCAATTTCTTGCAATTCCAAGCTCCATCGTATGGCTGAGGACTTTCCTGCTCACCCACCGAAAGATGATCTCCCCGTCGATCGTTTCGCTGCCGTTGCCAATCAACTCGCCGACGCCGCCGGCGAAGTCATTCGCAAGTACTTCCGGAACAACTTCCAAATACTAGACAAAGATGATATGAGTGAGTTTCTTTCGCTGAAAAGTTGTTTCTTCGTAGTTCTCCTCTCCTAATTGAGTCAATTGCCTAAGTTTTCAACTGCTTTATGCTGTTATTGTGGTACTTGAGTCGTTCCAGGTTGAAATTTTATTTATTTTGATCGAATGTGACAATTTAGGGCTAAATGATGATTGGTCTCTAGGAGGCGATTGAAACTAGAAAATGATGCTTGAACTTGCTCTTTTATAGTTTTCAAAAATTAGAGCTAGTGTTGGAAGAAAGTGACGCGTCAACTAGAAATATGTCTTCATACCTATGTTTTGAGTTGTCAATTTGGCATCGAAGTTTTTCATTCTTCTATGGATGGGACCCTAAGTGTTTGGAAAAACAAAAAACAAAATCTTGAAGCATGGATACCTATAATCACATCTGAAATTAGAGGAAAACTAGGAAGTAATGATTTTTATCTTGGCCTCAGATGTTCAATCCTGTCATTGATGGATTGTTGGACTGTGTTTTAGGTCCTGTGACAATTGCTGATAGATCTGCTGAGGAAGCTATGGTTTCAATCATTTTGGAAAACTTTCCTTCCCATGGCATGTAAGTCAAACACTGTTCACTTACATCTGTCTGGTCCAGTCAGCTTATTTTCTGGCTTGCTGCGTATTCTTGTCCGCTCTTGGCAGGGGTGCATTCGGATAGTTGTTTATGTTTTTTTTTTTATAAATGTCATTGTTTGTTTAGTTGAAATGGAGGACATCAGATGAAATCCAGCATGTTTAATCAGGACATGGTTTCCTCTTGACATCATAACTCAGTAGATAAAATTGGGATGTTGCCATTTTGACAAACTTGTTATCTGATATCACATCTCATTGGCCTATGCGGTGGTGGGGGAAATTGTTTTCATTCAAAGCTATGCTAGTTATTTAGTGATTGTTGTTGACTTCTCCTGTTACCCATTTGCAGATTTGGAGAAGAAAACGGTTGGAGGTGTAAAGAAAATTCAGCAGACTATGTGTGGGTTTTAGATCCTATAGATGGGACAAAGAGCTTTATAACTGGTACTTTATTTGTTCATTTTTACCTTTAATTCCTATTGGCATTTCTCATCTGATCTTCAAGGAATTTTATATATGTGCACTCATCTTATGTTATTTACTGCTCCAGGGAAACCTTTATTTGGTACTCTTATTGCCCTTCTGTACAAGGGTAAGCCGGTATGATGAACTCTCAAAAAATTAGATGTTTCCAGCTTATATGGTTTTTCTTCTTATTGCCTTATCAAAATGTCAGATACTTGGCATAATTGATCAACCTATTTTACGGGAACGATGGATGGGCATAAGTGGAAGGAGGACTACATTAAATGGAAAGGAAGTGGCCACTCGCACTTGTGGAAGTCTTTCACAAGCATATATGTAGGTTTTGCTTCCAAAATAACACTGCTCACAGAGTGCTAGCTCTTTCTTCTTTTATCTAACTATAATATGATCTTTGTTACTCTTCAGGTATACAACTAGTCCCCATCTATTTAATGGTGATGCTGAAGAGGCATTTATTCGTGTTCGGAAGAAGGTATGCACAAACTATTTCCTATCATCTTTGTCACAATCACAAGGATAATGCAAAAAGAGTTGGGAACTACACAAACTCTAAAAAAGGATTACTATATCTGCGTCAAAGTGATTCAGTAATTCACGGGCCACATCAGAAGGTCTTTTCCTTTTTATGCGTTTCATTCTTTATTTGTTTCTGATAGTAGTGATGTGTGTTGACGCAGGTCAAAGTGCCACTATACGGCTGTGATTGCTATGCTTATGCCCTTTTGGCTTCTGGATTTGTGGACTTGGTCGTTGAATCTGGGCTCAAAGTAATGCTTTAGATGAAATGCTTTAAACTTTGTGCTTTATATTGCAAATGTGTTTGTTACTCGAAATAAAATTGAACTGTTTGTTTTTTGACACTTGTTGTCTCTTGTTTGTCATCAGCCATATGATTTTCTCGCTCTAATCCCGGTCATAGAAGGTGCGGGAGGAGTGATAACTGATTGGAAAGGACAGGAACTTCACTGGGAGGCCTCTTCACAATCACAGGCAACAAGTATGATCCTCAAGTTTCTCTTCTAGTTTTCAATCCATTATGCATTAATGTTTTTTCATGCACAACATATTAGATGTTTAAAGTCATGACTAGAGGGAACAACACCGAACAAGAAAAGAAATGCTTATAGCCTGGCCAATTTCATATTATAACAAGAAGATTTGTGTATGTTTGTTTTCTATTGGGCAATTGCAAGGTTTTTTTTAATTTTTTATACTGATTTTTGGATCTTGGGTTTATGCAAGGTTTCAACGTAGTTGCAGCAGGTGATAGGAAGGTTCACCAACAAGCTCTGGAGTCATTAGAATGGTCGTGAGTCTGTTTACCTGAAAAGAAAATAAGCCAAGAAGCTCTTTCTCGATTGTTGGCAGGATCACCGTATGACAAACGGTCATTGATCCCAGAAAACTAATTGCATAATTCACATCAAATGTTTAGATCATTTATGTGGACAGTGTTATAAACGTGGGTAGACTCGGTAGAGATTGTGTTTCTCCTTTATATAGTAGAGATAAATATCTTGAAATTTCAGTATTGTTCAGACCTAAAGTCGATGAAATTCTAGAAGGCTATCGGAATTGATGGGCTTTACGCCGGTTTCTTCAATCTTGATTGGAGTATTGCCACCCTGATGTGGTTGCATACATTCGGCGGTGGTGGAGAGCTGAGTCTGTCCTCAGTCACCTAAATAAGACGGTAATAAAACTGATCCCAGTCTTTGTAACGTCCTCTACAAGATTGCAACGTCCTCTACAAGATGATCTCAAAAGTTATTACTCGTTTGAAAAGGTTGACGCTGATAATAGACTTGTGGAGCAAATTGCCTTCATCAAGTGTAGACCGGTAACGGATAATGCCCTTCTGACTCTCCAAGTAGTTTCTGGAGCCTTAAGCGGTTGTGGGCCTTAGCCTAGTGCCAAAATCTCTATCTAGTCAATGGGAGAATGATGCTGCCTTGCCAGATCTCTATGGAGCAAAGAGTTTCGGACTCGTTTGGAAGCGATAAGAATTATTCTTGAATCAATAAAATTATGTTTGTTTATAGGTCTTTAACACACACAAAAATTCAATCAATTCCTTCCTTTCCCTTCAGCAATTTCATTCCACCATTCCTACCAAACGGACACTTAGTGTCATTCTTAGCGAGCTCTAAGCTATTGGGTTGAAATCTCTATTTGGCCTTTTTTTTGCCATCAAGTACGTGTTAAGAAAAGGCCACCCAAAAGGCCACCCAATCACAACGACTAATGTTGGTTGTATAAATTTACGTTCTTCTGTACAATATTGTTCTGCGTTGTTTTTGCAGGAATTGGTTTAGCAGTAATGCTTCATTATATTTTCAACTTCAGCAGTAATGCTTCATTATATTTTCAACTTGCAAGATATATCATTTGATTTACATGATATAAATTAGTTTTTATGAAATAGAGGTTTAAGCTTGAAAATTCAAAAGACTATTGCTAAAGTGCTGTGATTTAACGTGAAATGTCATAATATTGCTAAAGTGCTGTGAAATGTCATAATACGAGGTTATGACTGTAGGAGCTATGAAGCACGAGTTGACATCACAAGTTGCCATAAATAAATAGAATCTGCGGGTAGATGAAGAGCAAATTAAACCCGTACAGTTACAAGGTCTAGATACGGGTTAACCCAAAAACGCTAGAGTCGCTGATCCATCATCTTCAAGAATACAACATGTACTTGAGAAATGAGAATCTTGACAAACATCAAGGGGAAGAACAAGAGCCTAGGATTTGGTTCAAGCATAACATAAGACCTGTTTGCTGTGATCTTTATAAGAGAATCTCGTCTTATTCTTTCCCGAAATCCGCACTGTAGTGAGCACTTGATTCGAGTTTCTTTGCTTCGCTCAGCTTCCTCACAGCCTGAGACATTGCCAATAAGAGTAACCCAATAAGTCAGATCAGAACAAACATCTTTCTTTCTCTAAAGGCATGCACAAGTTGCAGGCATCAACACACGCCATATTCCTTAGTGAAAAGGTATTACTAGATAATTATTAAAAACTCCTTTTTCCTATTAACTCTTAATGACAACAAAAGCACCCAGTAGGCCAGTACAGTCACAGTTATCCTAATGGACGATGGTCGAGACAATTTGTGAATAACACCCCTGGCACCCTTTCCGAACAAAAATGAAAGAATCTTGATTTACTTCTTCTATCCAGTCAGGGTTCTAACCAGGCGCGCCTGTTGGAGCATCCTTTTTTTGGTACAAAATCAGTTTATAAAAATTCAAAATACTCCGTTCCTATCTTCAAAAACATTTACATTATACTAATTAGGGAAATACATATGTGCACAAATAGATATTAATGGAAATCCTTAAATGATAAAATCATTAAAATAATCACACATTGTCATATATTTCTGAATCATGGCTTCTTTTTAATAAACTTTCTTCTATTCTTCTCCTTTTCCTGACATAATTTACCCGTGAACATCCATTATCCCTTTCCATCCAAACCTCCCATTTTCCCTCCCGTCTTAAATGATAAACTCTTCGGCTATACCTTTGCACAATCTGTTGCATTTGCTAGAAGAACTATAATTTTCTACTTCCTAGATCATATTTATTGCTTGTTTTGTTCCTTTAACCTACCATGTAGTTTGTTGAACAATTGAACTTTGTTTTCAATTTAATATAAATTTAGGTGTGTTACTTTAAAAATCTTCAAAGAGGCGAGCCTAGGCAATGCCAGGTGATCCTGGAGCCTAGGTGCACCTATTAAAACGATAATTCTATCAATATGGGATTCAGTTTTCTACTGCTAGAAAATCTTACCTTCATGAAATCTTCATGAATAACATAATCACGCTCTGCACGAATAGCTGCCATCCCAGCTTCAGTACAGACGTTACGTAGATCAGCGCCATTGAAACCCTGAAACATATGCTCAAGATATTACCACCTCCACAGCCAGCGGGCATAAAAAATATTTGTGTCCAGATCTTTCGACATTTACCTCAGCAAGCTTTACAATAGCTTCATAGTCAATCTCACCATGTTTGGCAATCCCAGAAGCATGGATTTTCAAGATATCCATTCTGGACTGCTCATTGGGAAGTGGAATCTCAATTTTTCTATCTAGACGCCCTGGACGTAGTAGTGCAGGATCAAGAACATCAGGTCTGTTTGTGGCCATTATCATTTTCACCTAAAAAAAGGAAACAATCATGGCATAATCACGAGTTCATGACTAGTACAAATGAAAATAATGCAAATACAGGTAGCCCCACTCAAGTTGTACATGAATTGACAACTTGAGGATTCTAATAATGAAGCTATTAAACTGCCACATCCTAATCCTACAAACCATACACGCTACACGGATAGCTATTTCTTGAGAAAGGAAATGCATTCCCCAAGAAAAGTTGGGCGTTGAGCAGTGTAGTAGATCTGAAATGGACAACAATTTGGCCATGCATTTTGTACATGATCAATTATAGGAAAGGACAATTCAAAAGAATTTGAAGTACCTTCCCGAGCTGATCAAAACCATCTAATTGGTTTAGCAACTCCATCAAGGTTCTCTGAATTTCACGATCTGCACTTGTTCCCTCACTAAAACGACGTCCTCCTATGGCATCAATCTCATCCATGAAGATGATGCATGGCTAGTATTTCAATATTTAACAGTAAGATACAATTGCAATAGACATTTCACTTGCAGAAGGGGAGATTTGAAATTCCATTATAGAAACGCTTACTTGGTGTTCCCTTGCATAATTAAACATTTCACGTATCAATCTTGCACTTTCACCAATATATTTATCTATAATAGCACTTGACACAACCTACATCAAAATGAAATTCAATTATGATTATTTGGGGAACATCATGCCGAAAGTAAAGAGTATGATCAATTACAATTACACACAAACCTTTAAGAAATTAGCATCTATGTTGCTAGCTATTGCACGAGCTAACAATGTCTTTCCTGTTCCCGGAGGTCCGTAGAGAAGAACACCCTAATGCAAATAAAGTGTTGTCAACTTAATTAACATTATTCAAGGACAAGTTGGCATTTAACAAAAGCATTCACCAAAGTGATATCTTACAGGCAATGTACACTTATTACCTTAGGAGGTTTGATGCCAACCCTGATGAAGAGCTCAGGATTCATTAGAGGAAGTTCTATAGACTCCCTCAGCTCTCGAATTTGGTCAGAAAGACCACCAACAGCTGAGTAGCTCACATTACCAGGATCTTCATGTAGCATGTTGTATACAACTGGATCAACCTAAGAATGACATACAAAGTATATTTAAATATAAAGTTTACAAAATAAACCTATAGTTCATATAGCTGCCAATCCCTTCATATTATTGTGCACATAACAGTGAGCCAGAATTGAACCTTTCAAGAATAAAACACATTTCAGATGCTTAATAATAGCAACAACTCAAGAAGGTCTTATATGCATATAGCTATCTTTTCCCTTTTGAATTACAGGACATACATATTACAAATTAACCTAAAAGGATTATAGTAAAGCGTACAAATAGAAGCCTCTCAATCTTAGAACATGTGAGTGTCCATGAAAGAAAGAAAGAAAGACAGACAGAAAGAGGGAGAGGGGGGAGAGAGAACTCACTTCGCGAGGTAGAGCTCGCATGATGGTCAGAGTTGTCATGTCAAGAACTACACGGGTGCCTGATGTTAGTTTCTCCTTGTCCACTTTACTGCGGCAACCTACTACATATCTTGGTCCACTACTGGCTTTTACAATCACTGAAGCAGAAAGTACAACATCAGTTCACCACATTAAAATCCTATATTCACCATCAACTATATAGGGATAAAAGTCGAAGTGAATTCCCAAAGGTTAAAACCATGCAGCTAGCATGATTATTGACACTGTTTGAAGACTGCATTTGGGTCAATTAAGAAACAAAGATTGTGGAAATGCTAATTTCCAACTTCGCTACCGTTAAAGCATACATGCAATTCATTAAGAAACAATGCAGAAAAGTAAAATGGTTATCATAAGCTCAACAGTATATTACATCGCTCATTATCAAGAGGCCTAAGAACTTCTCCAATAATTTGGCCAACACTCTGAAGGGACTTCAGATCATCCTCAGTCTTAGCAAATTCTCTCTTTGCACTTCGCAAATCCTCTCTAGCTGCAGGCAAAAATTTAATCATGTTAACAGCTGGAATATCATTAAAAAAAATGGTTCACGAATTACAAGGCCTAAGATTCACTTCCTGGTCACAGCTATCAGGTACAGCCATACAAGTTATAATAATGGTATTCAAATCGATACAGCATGTCATATAAACAGCTGCGATCAAGTCACAAGGCAAGATAACTTGCAACAAAGAATAACTTCATATACAAGGAGAAACCTATAGTCCAAACTAACATAAGCAGAACAAAGTTGATCCAGTAAAGTAACACCCTGCGTTGTATACCCGGAAATTGCAATATATATGCTCCTTGAACCAACTGAAAAATCATATGAGGAAATTGTGGATACAAACTCGTCACAATTTTCAAAATGGTAAGAATTATCAGGTTACAAGAATTTACACTCCTTGCAAGCTAGTAAAAACATGATGTTTATTCTTAAACATTAAAAATCAACTGCAAATCAAGTAAATCACGAAAGATCCTTCTTATTTGTTACATTTCCCCAACTTTCGATGAGAACCCATCAGATCCTCCCTATACAAACAAAATTAATTCCTGCAAACATTGCCCTGAAGAAATCTTCTATCCCTCTCTTCACATCCCGCTCCATCATAGGCTACTTACAGAATAATTGACGACAGTGCGAAATTCAAAATCATGCAACTAATTTCTTCACATATCAAATTAAACTCAAACTAGGTCCAGAAAATTAGTACATCTTAGGCCAGTCAATAACAAGGGAAAATCGCAATCCTTCAAAACCCTAGAAGTGGCAAATCTAGGGCAAGCGTAGATAGTGTTAGTACCTTTGCGAGCTCGAGACTCGAGCTCCTTGTGCTGGAGAAGCTTTTTCCTGTAATCGGAGACGGTGGAGCGACGACGCACAGCATCCTCAGGTTCGGTGGACATTGGCGCTTGTAGACAGAGATCGCAATTCGGGTCTGTTCCTAATCTTCCAAGCGAAAGAGAAAGAAGAGGGCGACGGAGAAGGTTAGACTTGGGGAAAAAGCAAGGTATTTCTTTTTTATATACTGTTTGGTTAATTAAAGTTAACACTAACATAACATAGTAACATTGTATCACAGGCTCAAAATTATTTCTTAAGGGCGATATTTTCATTTTTCTTCAAAAAAAAGAAACTGAAATTCAGGATATATCCTACAGTTATATTACGACTTCTTTTTTTTTTTTTTTTGGTATATTGATACTTTCACGTTTGAATTTTAAATTGAAATTTATAACTTGATTTATTTCGTCACAATGTCTTCACATTCTCCTCAGTCGATCTATAATATTATGTTCTAGAGTGAGTCATACCGAATTATCTTGTAGCGGCAGGTCGCTCCTTCATATGTAAGGGACTTGTAGTTGGGCTCTTGTTTGTGTTAAACTTTTGATTGTGTATTTCTATTGACATTTTCACATTATTTATTTTGTGTAGTATTATGGATTTTGTTGTGTATTTTCATTAATGTTTTGATGTAAAGTAATTCTTAATGTATTTTGTTTTCACGCTCATGTCACGTCGAGTACTACATAGGTATTTTCTTTGACATATTAATATTATGTATAATTTAATTTAATAACTCTTTGACGATATGTATAATTAAATAAAAAAATATATAACAATTTGACGATGCATATATTTAAATTAAAATAATAATAATAATAATAATAATAATAATATTTTGATGATATGTATGATTGAATATTATATTTTCACGTTATGTAATTAAGTTATAATTTAAATTGAAATTAATCTCGATGCGCGTCATGTATATATTAGTAAAATGTATATATTAGTAAAGTTGACATTGTGTATTTACCAATCCTTTTTTTATTATACTTCCATAGACTACCGTATTTTCTTCATAGGAATCATTATTATTTTCTATAGTAATAAGTTATTTACATTAAATGTTACATTTGTTTGGATATTGTAAAAAAAATTATACTACATCAAATTTGAACAAAAAAATTCACTTTTTTCAATTAAAAAAGGGCTGAAAAAGGGCTCAAACATTGTATTGTATATTTTATTGGCGTACGCATCTCCAATGTAAAAATAAATGAACAATATTTTAGGTAGACATGGGTCGGAAATCTAAACCGTCGGTTTAGGTTTTCGAACCGCCAGTTTAGGTTGGTCCAAGGCCAAACCTAAACGGGGGATATAAAAACCGTACATAATTTTAATAAAAAAAAATTAGTGTAAAACAAATCGGAATTTAAATTTAAAATAAATGAATAAAACCGAAATTCAATTTAACAAAAAAAAAGGGCTTGAACCGGTTTCTCGGTTGCCTACGTATCCTCTCGGGGTTAAGAGGGATTAAAGCCCACGTAGTTTCTTACCTTTTTGGGATTTCCGAGTTTTTTTTACCCCGCTTACCTTTCGGCCTTGGACTCGGAAGTAGTGTCGCCGTCTTCGGAGTTGGTATCCGATTTGGAGTCGTACACCGGTGCATTCCGTTGTTTCCGTTTCGCTGCCCTTATCCAATCTTGAATATAAACTTGCATCTCCAACTTCTCGGGCTTCAATTGAGTTCTCTTGTGACCGAAAATGTTCCCACGCTTGGCTAAATGCTTGCTCCACCGCAACCGTTAATGCGGGCACGGCCATGAGTTGTTGTACAATTTTCACTAATGTTGGATATTTTGGAGCTAGTTTCTTCTAGCGATCCAAAATATCAAAATCACCATCAAAACTAAAACATGTGTTAAGATAATCTTGATATTCCGCATTTGAGGATGAATGTCTATGTGTTTTGGTTCTTTTAGATAAAATTTGTTGTACTATTGAAAGTAAAGAAGATGAAGTAAAAGAGGGAGATGGAGTAGGTGCGGTAGAAGAAGAACTAGCACTTGATTCAAATGTACTAAGCAATTTTTCAGTTTCGGTATTAATTTTTTGCATAATGGTAGAAACATTAATGATTTCTTGTGCTAAGTCTATACATAAACAGTCATAATAAAAAGGTTAATAAATCGGAACACCGTCAATTTTAAGTCTAGGATTAAAAAAAACGGCGGTTACAAGATAAATCATGGAAATTGTTGGAGATTTGGGCTAAGTCTTTCATTGTAACCATTGAGCTTGTCTCGAGACAAGGTGCAATGAGTTGTTCACATGTGTGTCGCTATGGTCTGGGTTGCGGGAAGCAAGCCAAGTGACCGGCACTAAGAGCACCTAATATTATAAGGGAAGTGGAATCGAATCAAGGTGATCTACGACAAGGTCAACTTGTGCCAGATTTTACAAGGCCGATACTTGGGGCTTTTTAGCCATGGTTTCTCGGCACACCTTTGGTTCTTATGCCTTATATTGGCTAAAGAACACGTGGTTAAAAATTGGGAGCAATCCAACCTCAAATGCTTAGTGAATGTCAATGAAGCAACTAGTGAGCTTCTTTAGGAGCTACACTAGCTTGAGCTAAGATATTGAGTATTTGCAGATCTTGGAGCTTACCCTAGCTATGTAATAGTGAATAAAACTCATTGGAAGTGTTTGGATAAATAAAAATAAGCTAGCTCTGAGCTAGCTCCAGGGAGCGGTTTTGAGCTCCTTGTTCGGGCCTCGGGCCTTGGGCTTTTCTAGGGTTGCAAGCCCCATCGTCTAAATAACTTCCGTGTAACTTCCCCCAACCACTTTTAACCGCTTTTTGGTGGTTATAACTCCTCAAAACCGTGGCCCCCTATGCCTATAAAAGGGAGAGACATTTGCACTTGAATCCTGATTCGTTTTTGCAACAAATAAGCTTTTAATTTCATTGTATTAACATTGGATAGGCCTTCTTATAGCTTGTTTGCAATACTCGAAAAACCAACATAGTTCCTTTGTATTGACAAAGGATAGGCATCCATCTTAGATTGGTTTTGTATTGACAAAACATAGGAATACCCTTTCTTTACAAAGTAAGACAAGTAAGTCACTTACTTAGTCTTTGTAACGTGTAACGTTTTATCCCACTAACGTATTTGGATATTTCCGGTGTAGGGTAAAATACACTTAGAAGGAAAATTCAATTATGAATGACTCGTTACATAATCCAAGTCAATGATTTGAACGTATAACAGTCGGTTTATAAGACTTGCAATTGAACTTAATTTATATTAGAGTTTCGTCTACTCCTTTTCGGAGATTACAAACTTTTGGTTGGGTTTTGTCTACTCCTTTGTGGAGATTACAAACCCTTGGTTAATAATTTGATTCCACTTTAAGATATATATATATATATATATATATATATATATATATATATATATATATATATATATATATATATAGTTAGGATCATGTAGGAACCTCTCTTAGAGTAGGGAATAGGGACTTATAATAGCCGTTGGATTAATACAGATGAACGTCCAAGATTTAACATTGTTTATGGTAATAATTAATGAGAATATTATATTGCCTCTAATAGAATTATGATAAAAATATTTTAACGACCAAAATTTCTCTTTAAAATATAATAACGACCAAATTATGGTAATACATTATTTTCATATTGGGTCGTTATTATATTTTATAGAGAGAATTTAGTCGTTAAAATGTTTTTTATATAATTAATATAGTCATCGTTAAAATTTTGTGGGTCGTTAAAATTTTATAGAGAAAAATTGGTGGTTAAAATGTCTTTTTTCATATTTTAACTACCAAAACAAATTTTAACAACCAATCCTAACAAATTTAACGATCAAATTTCTTATAAAATTTATTAACGATTAAATTTCTCTATAAAATATATTAACGACCAAATATATTAACGATCAAATTTCTTATAAAATATATTAACGATCAATTGCTTCAACGTTTATTTTTGGGATAACCCAAAAATAAGAAATCTTTTCCTAATTTGTATCTTATTTAATGAATGAATAATGAAAAATGAACAATCATGTGATTCTCACCTTGGAAGCTTATTATGCACCTTCCATCATGAACGTACAAATTTTAATCCAACGGATCTTAGGAGTTCCTATTCCCTACTCTAAGAGCTGTTCCTACCGGATCTTGACCCTATATATATATATATATATATATATATATATATATATATATATATATTAATTTGATTGGCATTTGGGACAACCTTCTACTCACATAAGTGAGACTACGGCCCTTTGGTCTAAAACCGAACACCGAAAACCAACAATCTTCTAAGTGTAGTTTATTGTTTATTATTATGTAGAATTCGATTGGTCAATAATGAGTAAGGTGTTAATGACGGAAATGACTTCTCGCATTGGGAAGTTGGATAAGTTTGAGGGTGTGGACTTTTTAGGAGGTGGCAAAAGAAAATGCACTTCCTCTTGACTGCACTGAAAGTTGCTTATGTCCTCACGACACCTAGACCAGCCAAGCCGGTTGATGATATGGTAGAGAAAATATCGGTTGTCCGACAAAGGAGCAAATGGGATGATGATGACTACATATGTCGTGGTCATATTCCCAATGGCATGAGTGATGCATTGTTTGACGTCTACCAAAGTGTGGAGTCATCAACATTGTTGTGGGATCAACTTGAGTCTAGATATATGGCGGAGGATCCATCATCTCGCAAATTCTTAGTCTCGGATTTTAACTCGTATAAAATGGTGGACTCAAGGCCGATAATGGAACAATATAATGAATTGCTCCGGATTCTTGGGAGGTTCACTCAACATGTCGTGCATATAGATGAGGTCATTGTTGTTTCATCTATAATGGATAAGCTCCCCTTCATGGAAGGACTTCCGCCATGTGCTAAAGCACAAGAAGGAAGAACTCACGTCGGTGGAACTTGGATCTCACCTTCAAATTGAACAAAGGCCCAAGGCCTTAGGGCACAAGAGGGTGGAATCAAGAAGGATGATAAAACTTCTACTTCCTACGAGGCCAACATGATGGATGACAAGGGCAAAAGGAAGAGGTCCAAAGGAAAGGACAAGGGAAAGAAGTCCAAGAAGGATAATGTTGACAAGAAACCGAAAGGTGCTTGTTGGAAGTGTGGCAAGACTGGCCACTTGAATCGGGATTGTAAGGCTAAGGTCGATGGATCCAAGGGTGGAGGTCAAAGTGACAAAAACCCCCCAAACCAAGGTAACTCTCTTATGAGTCTTGATTCTAACTTTGATATAAATTCTGATTTGAATTATGTGTCATTGACTATTGAATCTTTGTCCATGCAGGATGATGACCTTGGATGGTGAGTGGACTAAGGTGCAACAACTCACGTTTGCAAAGATCGGCGTTGGTTCAAGACGTACGTCGTCGCTAACGATGGAGCACTCATACATATGGGAAACGAGTCTACCACCCTCGTTCTAGGAAGAGGGCGGATTGATCTATACTTCACAAGTGGCAAGACACTAGTCTTGTCAAATTTACTACATGCACCGGCCATTAGAAAAAATGTGGTTTCCGGTGGTGTACTTAATAGGCTTGGCTTCAAACAAGTCATAGAAGCTTACCGCTATGTATTATCTAGGAAAGGCACGTTTGTAGGCTTTGGCCATTGGAACAACAATATGTTTCTTCTCTCTTTATGTAATAAACTTTCTAATGTAATAAACTTTCTAAGATTAATATTAATAAGAATAGTTTGTTTACATTGTCATATTCTTCCAATTGTGATTTTGTTAAATGACATGCACGACTTGGACATGTTCACTTTAAACGTATGAATGACATGACTAAGGATGGTATTTTACCTAAACTTGACTTACCAAAAGATAAGTGTAAAACGTGCATGTTGACCAAAATAACAAGACTTTCATTTCCTAGAATTGAAAGAGAACAATTTATGCTCGGTTTAGTCCACTCGGATCTAGGTGACTTGCACTCTATTCCTTCATTTAGAAAGAAGAAGTATTACGTAAAATTCATAGATGATTACTCTAGGTATTGTTACGTATATCTACTCTTTGCAAAGAGTGATGCCTTAGACAAATTCTATGTATTTAAAAATGAATTTGAGTTACAAGAAGGTACCTTATTAAAAAAAACTATACACGGATCGTGGTGGTGAATTTATGGATAAGGAATACTTTGAGAGTGTCAGGATCATACATGAGACCACGGCACCTTACACACCACAATCAAATGGTGTGGCCGAACAAAAGAATCGAGTGCTTAAAGAGATGGTCAATGCGATGCTCTCTTACTCGGGTCTTAAGAATTCGTTTTGGGGTGAAGCTATGCTCACGGAAAACTACTTGCTTAATCGTGTTCCAAACAAAAGAAGCAAGAAGACTCCGAATTATGGTTCAAAAGGAAGCCAAACCTACACTACCTACGAGTGTGGGGATGTCGAGCCATAGTTAGGCTAAATGACAATAAACGTAAGACTTTAGGTGAAAGAGGTGTTGAGTGTCTGTTCATTGGCTATGCCGAACACTCCAAAGCTTATAGGTTCTATGTGATAGAACCAAATGACTTCATCTCGGTCAATACCGTTATAGAGTCTAGGGATGACATCTTTAATGAAGATCGTTTCACCTCGGCTCCTAGGCCTAGGGAAGTGATCAACATGACCTTAGATGAGGAACACCCAAACAAACGTCGTAGGATTCAAGTTGAATCATGGGAAGCGTCCAATGGGCTTGACTCATTGGAGATTGCTCCTACGAGCACTAATTTGTCCCAAAAATCAAATTTCAAGTGTTCTTGGTTGAAGGGTCAAGGGATAATAAAATGGATCGTCACTCTTACTTTCATATAGATAAGGATCCAAAGACATTTGAGGAGGCCATGAAGTCTCAAGATGTTGCCTTTTGGAAGGAAGCAATCCAAGAGGAGATGGACTCCATTGTAGGCAACCACACATGGGAGTTGATCAACCTTCCTTCCGGTTGCAAACCTTTGGGGTGCAAATGGATCTTCAAGAGGAAGATGAAAGTTGACGGTTCCATTGAACAAGTTTAAAGCACGCTTGGTCATCTAAGGCTTTAGACAAAAGGAAGGTGTCGATTACTTTGACACATACGCTCCGGTGGCTAGGATTACAACAATTAGGTTATTAATAGCTATGACGGTTATACACAATCTAGTGATTCACCAAATGGATGTCAAGACGCATTCCTTAATGGTGATTTAGATGAGGAAGTGTATATGAGACAACTCGAAGGGTTTGTCTTGAAAGGACAAGAACACAAAGTGTGTCGCTTGATCAAATCCTTGTATGGACTAAAGCAAGCTCCAAAACAATGGCATCAAAAGTTTGATGATGTCGTATTGTCAAATGGATTTAAGATAAATCAGGCTGACAAGTGTCTCTATAGTAAGTTTGATCATACCGGTCAAGGTGTGATCATATGCTTATACGTTGATGACATGTTAATCTTTGGAACAAACCAAAGACAAGTAGACCTCACCAAGGATTTCTTGTCTACTAAGTTTTCAATGAAAGACCTAGGTGAGGTGGATGTGATTCTAGGCATAAGAATCAAACATGATGCTAAAGGCTTAAGCCTCACGCAATCACACTACATTGAGAAGGTTGTCAAACGCTTCCAATGTGATACGAGTACAATTGTTAGTACTCTTATGGACTCAAATGAGAAGTTGATGTCTAATCAAGGATCGGCCGTTTCTCAATTTGAGTATGCACAAGTAATAGGATGTTGTATGTATGCAATGACTAGCACTAGGCCAAATATTGCTTTTATCATTGGTAAATTGAGTAGGTACACGAGTTGTCCTAACTCACAACATTGGAAGACACTCAGGCTTGTGCTTAGAGGATCACTCGGTGTAGAAGGCTACTCAAATGCGTCATGGATCACTAATTTAGAGGATCACTCGTCCACAACTGGATGGGTTTTCTTGCTAGGTAATGGTGCCATTTCGTGGGCTTCAAAGAAGCAAACGTGCATCACAACCTCGACCATGGAGCCCGAGTTTGTGGCACTTGTCGCTGCCGGCAAGGAAGCTGAATGACTAAGGAATTTGGTTCTAGAAATTCCTCTATGGTCAAAACCGGTTTCTCCTATCTCAATTCATTGTGATAGTGCAGCTACGTTGGCTAAAGCTTATAGTCAAACGTACAATGGGAAATCAAGACATCTTGGTGTGAGACATATCTTGGTTAGAGAGCTCATACTCACGGTATTATATCGGTCGATTTTGTGAGAACACACAATAATCTAGCCGATCATTTAACCAAGAGCTTGGTTAGGGACTTAGTTCAAAAGTCAGCCAAGGGGATGGGGTTAACGACCTAAACTAAAAA